>CM039648.1:10455-2410455 GCA_022405125.1 Anthidium xuezhongi | reverse complement strand
GAGCTCGCCAATGAGGCGACGGTGCCGTTAATTAACGAACTCGAAAAGTAACGTAGCGAAAGTACAACTCGACGAAGCATTGAGGGTTTCGGTAGCCGTTCGAGGAGGAAAGGGAACGAGAGAGCGAGCCGGAGCGTAGGACGGAAGCGCGCGCGTATAAAGGGTCGGTGTCTGGCCAGACGGGCAGAAATGAAGCAGCAAGGGTTTTGTTTGTCCGGCTGTCCACCCCTTTCCTTCCCCCCAGTTCACCCCCGCGGGCTGCAGCCCTCGCTGTATGAACCTCGCGGCTCCCTTCAACCCCTTCTGTTCCACCTCGAACTTCATCCTCGCCCTCCCCCATCCCTTCGTGCATGATCTCTCTTTCTATTCCCTCTCGCCACTTTTCTACCTCCTGGTTCGTTTTCCTCCCCTTTCTCCGTTCGTTACACCCTTCTTACACCCCCGAACGTTCCTTCCACCTCCGCCCTCCCCCTGGCGGCGTGTTACAATGCACGTGTGTACACTGTTTGCCCACATCCTCCAGCATATATCTTCGCGGGCCATAATATTGATTACTTCGAACGAATTTCGCCGGTTGGTAATATGGAATCGAGTGCACGGCAACGTTTCTCCGGCTCTGTCGATCAACAAACTATTCCTGCCCCCCCTCCCCTCATTCCCTTCGATCAAATGCTCCTTCCTGTTCTGTAAACCAACCCCATTAAACCGAGCTCGGCCACCCCGCGCGTCCTTCGTCGCAATGCAGGCTTCTCTGTTCGCGCCAAATTGGCCCTACACCATCCTGACCGTTCCTATAATTTCGTTCCACGGTTCTAACGGCGTTGTTTCCGGTTTCCGCGATCGTTCGAGCCCAGAGTCAACGATTAAAACGAACCGACCGAGTCGCTTCAATTTCGCGCGATGATTGAAACGAAATTTTGCCCGTCCTCCACCGCGCGAACGAAACGGAGAAGAACGGTTACGCGCGTGTTTTTTAACGCGCAGCCAATTTTCGCGCCCTTTGCAAGGGAAAAAACGCCACCGCGTTTCCGGCTGATAATCGGCGAACGAGCGACGCGACGATATCAGGCGAGCCGCTCGCAAACTCGCGCCGGCAATATTCCTGTTAAAAGACTCGTCATTCCGCTGCAGTAAACGTCCGCGCGACTTAAAATTGCGCCCGCCGCTTTCCACCGCGAACGTTTAATTCCATTCCCGATCTTTCTCTGCCCTCTCTCGTTCGTAGCTTCCACCCCCTTTGTCACCCTGATTCGCATCGTCACCGAGCCGCGTGTGTCGCGAATCGAAGCTACAAAGAAGCGATAGTAGAAATAAGATAATTGCTATTACAATTGCAATTTCATCCAGAACGACGAGCAACGCGGACAGAGAAAGCGAGAGACGCGAGGGAACGGGTCCAGAAGACGACAGGGCTCGGGGGGAAGGGGCAGGATGACGGCGGTGACTGTCACAGAGAGCTGAATTACAAAGTACGTTAATGTCGTGCTCGCACCCCATCCTCCTCCCCTAGTTCGTCCCCTCTCTCTCTCTCTCTCGACACCGTTCCAATGTCGCAGACAGTTTGTTGTCGAAGCTTCGGGGATTACACAAATGAGGTTGTTCAACGAGAGGAGGAATGTACATTCCGTTACAAAGCCGCTCACGCTCTGCGGCGGGAATTAAAAACGGAGGGGGAGAACGCGTAAGGTGAAAAGTACCGCTTCGCGATCGCTCGTATCGCGGACAATATTTTCTTTGCTGAAAGCCAACTGCGGCTAGAATGGGATTTCCATCGACCCGCTCTCGTTTAAACCCTTTCCTTTTTTTTTTTATCGAGGCTCCTTCTTCTTCCGCCCTCCCCGTCAATATTGTGCCGTGTACACGCTTGCACGCGCGTCTTTTCACCCTTTCGTTTAATCGTTTCGCTTCGATCGATTCTTCGCGGAGTAAGGTAGGTCTGAGTTTGCGGGCCACCGGGTCAACGTCTCGCGACGTGTTATTTTAAAGGGTAGAATTTGTAATTATCCAAGAAAATTTAATAGTAGATACTAGTAATAGATACTAGTCGGCGGCGATTAATTAGACCGAACGAACGTCGGTGGGTAATAGTTTCGAGGGGGACGAAGCGAGGCGTACGAAGAGAGAAAGCACATTGGAAGGCAGTCAGCCCTTACGGTACTAAGCATACCGTAGGGGGTTAGGGATAGTAATTGTATACGTACTAAGAGAATGGCAAGGTAAACAAAACTATGTAAGATTGCCCCATTAATATACATATCTCTTGGTTCAGTTGGGCCGTGAGAGAGCCGTGCCGACCCTCTCTCGTCCTGCCTTCCACCGTTGTGCCCGCCAAAGGGGGTGTGAGTAGTCTTGGCCTTAGACTCTGGGGTTAGGCTCGCTCAAGAGCAAGGAGGGTACACAATGGATATTGAGACCATAATTTACGGCTGATTGTTAGCCCCGCGATCTATGGATTCCTCCATCCTACCGACCTCCTTCGACTTCGACCACCTTCAACCAACCCCCCTCACAGCCCCCCTTCGTTCATGTCGAATTTGTGTTAGGTCTGTAATAAGTGGTCGGAGAGTACGTGTGTACCGAGTGCTTAGGCGCTGCAAGTCAAAGGCATTAGAGGAATCCCGCGGAAACGGAAAGACTTTCGTGCACGTAATACCTGCTCCCTCGTCGAGGTCTGTTGTTCTCGCGTGTGTTAACCCCTTTACTGGGACACTTTTCGTCCGTGTCTTGCGCGACGATAAAAATACAAAGTTACCATTCGAGAAACGCTATACAATTCACTCCAGGGTGCTTTTCTCGCTAGACCTATTTCCAGGATCGTAGAAAAATGTTCGTTTAGTATTCGATATTTTTAAAAGCGTCGAGAAATTAATTCCAAACGAAAGCCATGAAAAGTTCACTGAAATTCTGGACGGCGACAGAACCGTAATTCCCTGAATGGTTTTTAAATTACAATAACAAGTAAATTAGAGGAGGAGAGGAATCGAAAGCGAGAACGGGAGTTTGTTTTCGAGCATCGTCGTTAATTGGCCAAAACTCGAGTAGAACTGTTTCGGTACGAGGTCAGCCGCTCTCCGCTTAACCGACCGCCTTCGCAACAAGAACGCCCGGTTATAAATTAATTACGAGGGTCAAATTCGCAACTGGGTCCCGTTCCACGAGACGATTCGGCAAGGAGGAGGAGAGAAGACGGAGCAGGAGGAGGGGGACGAAATGTCTTACTAGTTTCGCTGCCGGCTCCGGAGGGATCGAGAGCGAAGGAGGAGACGATGTTTGGCCTTCCTTACAAGGGACCAACTAACCAGCCGACCGACCAACCTGCCACTTACCAAAGGATAATAACGTAGTAATCCTGCCATGAGACACGGATGAAGTCCTTAATAACCCTATAAACCCAAGATGTATGCCGTATATCGATATAACCGGAGACAGCCGCTGAAGTAACATTGTTAACCAGGATTTCGTCCATTGAAAATCATCGATATCCCGCTCGTACTTATAGGATTAATTCGTAATTAAATATCATCAATTTTCTTTCCTCTTTGCAGTATTTAGTTTCGGTATACGCTTTGTACCGTTGAAACGGTACAAACAGCAAACGACTGTTTGTCCTGACGACTCTGTAATAAATTATAACCGGTTGTATATTAAATATGTATCATTGTACTGCTTGCCGCCGCAGATTAATATACGCTGACATCGCAGAATTCCAATTTCGAATCGATCTTCGGTAATTTTCCGAAATTTTGCAAAAACCATCGGGCGCAGCTTCAATAAAGCCCTAGTAATTAATTTGTGATTATATCACGAATGCCGGCAAATTCATGTTACGTTACATAGCCGGGGATAGGAATGCAACCGGAGCTCAACAAGCCCCTGGATACGAAGTGCGTGATTTAGAGAGACGCATAAACGATATTCCAATACCGTTTCACGCGATACTTTCGCGACAATCGAATCACGCAGAGAAAAATTGACAGCCAAAGTCGACCCTTTTATACCCGCGTACATTTCTTTTTTCCACCAAAATTCTCGTTAACGCGTTGACTGTCGTTAACATGTTCAAATATTATCGTTAAATTCTAGTCTTGGAACTTTTCGACAAGTGACATAAGTTACCAGAATAGAAACATGAATTGACAAAAATAATAATTTTAAGCAAAATCCATCTACTTTGTACGGCCTGCAATTTAGAAATGCGAAATGGTCGCCGGAATACGCATTGAGTATAAGTGTAGCTTTAATGTCGGGTTAAGTAGATCCAGACGTCAGAGTAGTCGGTGGTCAGACCACGCGTAAAGAGACGAATAGGCGTATAAATTAGCATCTAATCCTCTAGTATTCTACCAAATTACGTGCAGATATTATATATTTAACGCTGATTATAGTTAAACAAATAATTTCCAAAAATCTTGAATATTTTTAAAAGTTTAATCCACATGAATTTTTCCCAAATATCACGGAACGAAAGATATCGTTTGCGAATAAAATTTATCGTTCAATAAGAGAAATTTACATCGTTTGTTTAAATATAAATAGCAAGAATAATAAAGAAGAAACAGTACACGCGAACCGGTACTTGCGAGCGTGCAGCAACTTTAAATATAGAAGGTGGGAAAGTTACAGGGCTATCTTGGTGGCAGCTATTGGACTTAACGACATCGACATTTTATCCGCAAGACGGTCTTCACGCCCTCGTTGGACCGGCAAAAAACGAGGATCAACCGGCTCGAGCGGATGCTGTTATGAGCTGTTTTCCTAACCGATGGGAGACAGGTGGCGGCGAAAGTGGACTTTAACAAATGGTCACTGGTAGCTAGCATGAGACGTGCCTACTTGAGATGCGGCACAAGGATCTATGCCTTCCATTTCTCATCGGCGCTTTGCGGCCAAACAATACCCTAAACCAGCTGTACGTAAGAACTGTCGGGCACACCGTGAAGGACTTCGAGGCAAGTTGATCAAAGTCAAGGTACTTCCGCAGACCCTTGCCAAAACGTTCAAGCCGATATAATGCGTACAAGATTGCGAGAGGGACCGAGACGTCGCTTGCTCGCGCTTAATTCTCAATCTCTTCCAGACATGGATTTATCGTTAAGCAAATCTTTCTTTTTTTAGACCGATGAATCTCTGTTTCGAGTTTCTTTCCATAGTATTTGTTAGTCGAGTATCGCGGCGGTGAGAGAGTAGACTACTGGATCAGTAGATCCAGACGGTAGAGTAATCGGTGGTCAGACCACGCGTGGTGACTTGACTTGAGAAATATATTATGAAACAATGGACACCTCTGGAACAATTTTAGCAAAAGAAGACCCAACACATGTCTGGATACAGAATGCTCTGTTAAACGATCATCTCACGACAGTTTAGAGTTTACCAGGATATCGGGCGTAAACTGCCCTCGGGGACCTTGTTAGCTCAATTCGCCTGAACACCCTTCTCGTCGTGGGAAAATACCGCCCCTTGCTGTCATTGTTATTCGTTGTTTTAAAAAGGAACGTCCATGCCAGTGTACGAAACATCGTCAATCGTCTCTTTAAAATTACATGTCAACTTCACGAAGTTTTCACCCCTTTCCTCTTCTCCGATACAACGAAACCGAAGCGAGATGATACAGGCGCAAACAACGCGATCGTTTTACAGGAACCAAAAAAAAAAAAGAGAGGAAAGAGGGTGAGATAAGTGAAGACAGAATGGGCGAGAGTATCGTCAAGGTATTGTCCTCGCTTCGAAAATAATCGTCGGCCGTACCTAATGGGGTATGAAGTCCCGATATCAAAATAACTCATCCGTGTCCGGCACGTGGTCAACGCTTCGAGCTTCTCTGCTCGCATGGCGGCCCTCCGAAACGTCCAAAAATACCGGCCATGAAAAACTCCTTTCAATCGTCTATTGTCCAGCCGGCAGAGATAGACACGGACGAAAGTGGTGGTGCGAGCTCGCAGAAAAAATCTTTCGCGATAACGAGTCGGGCGCGAAAGACAAAGAGAGAGAGAGAGAGAGAGAGAGAGAAAAAAAAGGAAAAGGACGATGGGAAACATTTTCGCCGGTATATTTCTCGACAAACAAGGCGACTCGTCACTCGTACGTTTTTAACGGGTACGGTGTGTCAGCGGGGCGACCAACGCGGACGAATTATTGATTACGGAGCGTCCAAGAAGGAGGCTTAAATTCTTAATGAGTTTGTATTTCAGTACGAGCGCGTATCGACGGAAGAGGCTCGGGTTATAGCGCTTGAAATATGCTGTGTCACAATTTACGTGGCCGCGGTTGTGTGTATTGTCCGCGCTCGTATTTAAAAAAAGAAACGCGTCGTACGTAACGGCTGCCTGTGTCATCGTCAATGGAAAACCGGCCGACGGGATCATTTGAATATCGTCGGAAAATTCTCCGGAAACGTCCGCGTACGCACACGCGCGCGCGCGAGCGTGGCATCAATGGATCAGCGGTATCGATGTCCATTCCTGGTCGACGTAACTGCGAGCGTTTTCGCATTAGCATTGGAAATCAAATTTGGCGGCAAACGATGACAGATGAAACGCTCGACAAAATAGTCCAGTTGATCCAAACGGATTTCTAATGCGCGATCAACAGGTCCTCTTTCTGTTAAACAACGCTCGCCGGAAATCGTGAATCAATTTCATCTTTAGACCTTCTTATTTTACTCTTTCGATTTCTATGCAAAACAATTTTAGTATAACGCGAGGAAATTCATGTTTAAATGTTAGAATAAATTTTTTAGTGAACTTCTACTCGTGCAAGGTTAACAAATCGAAGATCAATCACGAATTAGACGCGTGATTCGGGATCGACTGAGAGAAACGGGTAAACAGCGGTGCTCGAGGGTGCAATCGTGCACGATGCGTCGGAGAAAAGCTACTTTACGAGGGTGGCAGGTCTGATCGCCGGTTCTCCACCCGCTTTCTTGCCGGCGAATAATTAGAGCCGATAAGTCACAGCGCAACACTCTGTACCGCGGGGATGAGGCACGCCAGCGAGACGAGGGGGCCGGATTCGTGGCGGCGTGAGGGGGGAGAGAGGGAAGGGATGGAAAGGGTGAGTTTTCGTTGGGCGAAGTTGAAAGTTAGAATCGCCCACGGGGGCCGAAGGGAGGTTGGAAATCGCGTGCCGATGCCCCATTACACGGACAGACTTAGCTTCACCCATAGTCGCGGTTCCTACTTTCGACTTGCCGGCTTGCAAGGGTGAAAACCACCCTTCCCCATGCCACCTTTTACACCAACGGCCCGCTATCCTTCGCTCGTCCAATACGGCATTGCCACCACCTTCGCTGTTACTATTTAGGGTAATTTCGCTTTCCGATAACCGTTACGTAAGCTCCGAGCTTTCGACGGTGCTCGCGATCGATCGGATCGTCTGCTTCTCTCGTCTTTCGATCAAAAAAGATTCGACTCGATAAACCGAATAAGTTTCTTTTTTATCAATTTCTTCTTCTGTTTTTAACTAGAATTATTAATGAAAAAACCGACTAGAGTAACAGATATTCGTACACAATTGAACAGTCTGAGGAACTGTGACCACTGGCCACCCTCTCTCTAAACAACGGTTTTCAACGATCCTCGCTTTGGTGTGATAATTTTTCAATTTGGCCTCATGCGTTATTGACGTCAGTAGACGTGCACCGACATTAGCAGCCCTTTTGACGAGGAGTCTGAGTGCTCGTCGTACAAAACAATGCTAACCCCATGGTATCATTCAGCCCCACCACCACCACCACCACCACCACCTCCACCTCCAGCTTCTCTTCCGTAGCCTCCTACAGCCGTCCGACCCCCTGCTTTAACCCTACGGGAATAAGGAGAGTCGCAATGTAAGCAACACACAACACGTTGTGTGCACCCATGTTTTTTACATTAGCCAGACGATACTTGCCCTAGAGTATGAGAGAGTTTGCCAGTGTGGAATGTCTATGGACGAGCGTCCGTGTGTGTTTGCAAAACTTCCCTGTGTTGGCTACAAGTTCCCTAGCTCTTAGTAACCTTCTGCATTTCCCTGATCCCCTGCGACCCTATTGCACCGACTAAGCCACCGTCACGAACCTGCCTTCCGTTTTCCTTTCATTTTTTTTCTTACCAAGATTTCCATCGACAAACAATCACGGAAATTCCTCGCGTTATCGTTTTCGCCGGCAACCCCGTAATTATTATTCGAGCAACGAGGCTTGCGAGGTAGCTGATTCAAAAATTTCAAATTTTCCTGCTCAGAATACCATTTTCCTCGCAGAAAAGAAATCTCCGATCCTTCCTTAGTGTGTTTTCAATTCTTCCGGACTCGTGCGTTGCAAAACGCTCGATGTTTACAAAGGCGATCCCGCATTGAGGAATAAACAAAGTCACCAGCCAGACGCATCATGTACAGTTGGCTGGTGCATCGAAGCCTCGTGCAGTTTGCAAGCGCGTTTAATATATAACGACGATTGCATATACATGGAGCGGACGGAGAATGGCGATAGAGACGGAGATGAATGGGGTAAAGTGGAGGAGGTCGACGTTGATACTGTGAAGGAGGAAGAAGAGCGGGGGAGGTGGGAGAGAGAGACGAGGGGTGGGTGGGTAGGGGAGGGTGGGAGGCAAGCAGAATGGGAGCAAGTAGAAACAGGGGATGGGGGTGTGTGTGGGTGGGTGGTGTGTAGGGGTGACGGGACCTAGAACAAGCAGTCGTTTGTCGTCCGACAGATAAACAACGTCGTTATTGTAAATGCATTGGATCAACATGCTGCGGGGCTTCATTGGCGGCTTTTCTTCGCGATACGACCTACGAGAGGCTCTGGTTGTTTACGAGATCGATAGCTCGATCCGGGGAGGATCGATTTTATCGTATCTCGTTCGCCTCCCCAGGCGGAGAGAAACAATCGTTGCAACGCGCCGCGTTGTACCGGCCGCCGGCCGTTTCCTTTTTCTCTCTCTCTCTCCTCCGTTTTTCCTTCTTTTTTTCAGATTTCCTCGTATCCAAAGACCCTGGTTTCTCTCGTTGGACGCGGGTCCATCTCCTCCCGTCGTCCGTTTCGCCTTTTTGTCTCTTCATCTCTCGTTTCCCGTCTCGCTCGGATCCGATGGATTCGAGAGTACGTACAGAGGAAACAACAAGGCGGATCACGTGACGCAGAAACACACATCGGACATCGTCGTTCCGCGTACAAAATATTTGTTCCAGTATAATATATACCGATTCGTAGTTGCTCGCACGCGTTACGTCTCGGGTGTTTTTCCATTATATCGAAATATCGCGATTTTCCACGACGTTCGTAAACGAGGCTACGGGGGGACGAGATTTGTCTCGGGGGGACGCGCGCCGTAAATGGTTAAACGTTGACCGGTTCGATGTGCATACTCGACCATCGAATCGAATTAGCGACGCAAGAAGTCTAATAGCCTATTACGTTGACCGTGAAGGGGTTTAGATCGAATTGAGCAGACGTGGTCCCTTTAACTGCTCGTAATTCGAAGAATAAGGTTCTTAATTCCTACCTTCTGTATCCGTCTGCGGTATCTTTAGACGTTTGTCTTAGAATCAAAAACTACCCCTAATTTTGTCAAGGTCCCAAAAATATAATATCTAATTTTGCACAGTAAATATAATAATATAATATTGCTCGATTGCGTTATATGGGAAAGTGGGGTTCACCGTTGACCCTGGTGACAGTGTCGAGCCCTCGATTTCTCGGCCACATTAGACGGTGCCATGACGGACTGTACGGTTACCATGAGAGTCCAATGCCCGCTGTTTGTTCCTCGCTTTATCTCGAACGTAAACACCGCTCGGAATATATAGAAGGTGGCGCGAGTAGGAACGTAGACAGACAAATAGGTAGACGTTCGCGTACCTGGCCGTGGACGGGACAAGGACAGGGAACTCGGCGACCAACGACAGCCTGGTCATGCAAAGACCCCGGCCGTAGGAAAAAGGAAAAATGAAAACAGAAGGACGGACGGACGGACACTGGATAAACAAGGGGCAATAGAGATAAACAGAGAATATTGCGAGGAATATGCGCAAACACGAAACTCTCATTCTTCCTCACCCATCTGTCGCTTTTTCTCTCATCGCTGTCTCTTGCTCTCTCGCGTCCTCAACCATCCCCCTTTTTCGCTTTCGTTTCTGCGAACGAGCGCGTGTTCTCTTTTTCCTGACCTTCGTCGCTTTTACAAGCACTCTCTCCTCCCTCTCCTCTCCTTCCTTTCGCACTTACCCCGTTCCAGCCCGGAGCTTAATTTATGCCCTGAGATGTTTCGTTGAGATCAACCCCGCGAGATCTCGAATAAGAAGTCATCGCGGTGGTCCACAAACGTACGCGACCGATGTGCGATTTCTCTTTTAATTTCACACGATCCTGAAGGACAAAGAGGTCCGCTAAGATGAGAAATTGAACGAACAGCAAGATTCCCGCGCGAGCGGATCGCTTCGACGCGATCTTTCATTCCGATGATTGATGCACGCTGGGGTTTTCTTCAATTAGCGATCCCCCCACCACCCGCTACCCTTCCCCGATTCTTCCGATTCGATTACACGGCCGTTCATTATGCCGATGAATTTAAAAATATACAAACACCATTATTCATCGTGACCCAGACCGTACCGGAGTAAATACCCTTCGCGTCGATTAAAAAAACATCCCCCTCGCAAACGACGGGGACGATCCTTCGCGTAATCTCGCGCCGCTTTCAAAACCGTCTCACCTTGCCATCCCCTCTGATACCGCTCGAGAGCGCGCCGCCGTAACGAGGACAATCGCGAGTGAAAAATCGAGCAGTTTCAATCGTATCGTTCCTCGAGGATGGATACGAGAAGGTGTCGGGGAAAAAATTCGTACTGTCCACCAACGAGGTCCACGAAACGACGATATATATATATATATATATATGTATATATATAAAAAGGGGTGAGGACACGGAAGGGAATGAATGCAGACGGGACAGGTAAGGTATTTGACGGTCTATGGGACCGGGGGCACGTCGAGGGCAGACTATATAATTTCCCTTGAGGGAGATCGGGATGGGCGATACGGGAGGACGAAAGGGGTTAGCGAAAAGAGAGAGAGAAGGGGGGGAGGGGGGTGGTTGAGTCGTGGGTGGCGGGTGTGAGGGAGAGATCAGCGTGTTTTCCAGGTGGGGAGGTGTGCTGTGCTCATCCGCGAGCCCATCAACGCAACCATCCTCCGACAATCGATTATTATCTTTCCAATTTGCATAGCAACCGAGCTCTTGTTCAAATCTGCACCCCCTGTTTCGACCCCTTTGGCAACCCCTTGCAAATCCTACCTTCGCCGCCGCGACTCCTCGTACGGTATCGTTTCTGTAACGTGCTTCACCTTTTTTTTTTCCTTCTTTTTTTTTCATTGATCCGAGTTCGATCGTCTTTATGGGCGATGGGAACCAGGGGTAGGTTTCGGATATTCCGACCGAACCATCCGTTTGAATTAAATTTTCTACGTTATCGATTAGGATTAAAAATTGGATGGAACGAAAGTTCGTAATTGGTTCTGGAAAAATCTACTTTCAAGAAAACTAAGATCATCGGATATTAATTGAAAGCAGGTGAGTGAGTGAAATTATCGTCGAATTATCAAATTAACTTGGATCGATTTGAAGAGCATCCTTATGTGTCTATACCGCGTTTATAGAAAAAAAAAAAATGGGAAAAAATAGGACAAAGAAGACGGTAAAGCCACGAGTTGCAAACTAGCTGACAACTTTGGTTTTCCAGGATCTTTTCTTTCGACGCCCTTGAGGAATGGACGCGTCACGCTGAGTGGGTGGCACGAAGAAAGGAGGGTGACTACCCTCCTTTATAAAATCTTTGACGCGTCGCGCGACGAGCTACCGGGCTTGGCAGTCATTAATAACTTTTAGGTGGCAGATTTTGCGCGTATTAATCCACCATATTATACCGCGAGTCTGCAGCCGTCCTCCGCCATCCGTCCCCTTCTTGCTCCGGATCTTGCGTCCACACCTCCCCCCTATATCCGAGAGGGTGACCGGATAGCTGAGTCGACGTCTCCTTAATGAAAAATCTGAATCCCGAGTCCGCCTTTTCTTTCGCCCACTATTCTCCACGGATTCTCGATTCTCTGCTAATGGTAATGACCGTAGAAATCGTGGCTTCGCGATAAAAACTGTTCAATCTCGAGCGTTTCCTTTTTTTTTTCTCTCTTTCCTAACGTCGGTTTCGAAATATATCAAGAGAAATTATCTAGGACATCTCTAACCTCGTCCTGGTATTGTATTCTTTTTTTAATGATGTATGGAACTTGAACTTTAACCAACTTTTTTTAATGGAAGGGTGATTAGGTCCCAAATATTTCCATTCCATGTTCCACGGGGGTATTGCCGTCCCATCCTTCAACCCTCCGCGTTCATATACCGACACGAATACACACTCTTTCTCTCATCATAGCGAGAAGGTATATTGTCGACGGTAGACCAAGCAAATTTCGTGTACAATTAGAAGGCTTTTGTAGAAGCTAAACTGCTAATAGCTGCTGAGAAAGGAGGATAGGCAAGGGGGTAGGCACGCCGTTTCTTCGCTGTTACCCTCGTCTCGTCTCGTCTCTTCACAAACGTGCACCTCATTTCGCGTGACAGTCGTCCTCCTCCTCGTATCCAGCCGTCTTCTCCTTTTCTCGCCGGCACCCTTTCCTTCTACAAACGGTCCCTTCGTTTTCCAACCCTTTCCAGAGCCTAGCGTTAAAGCCACCCCCGGCTTCGCGTCGTCTCCCGACGTAGCCGCCGATTCGCTACTCCCGAAGGTGGCTCTCCCGAGGAGTCAAGCTCTGGATCGAGGTAAGAGAATTCGGGACTCGTGTCGGGAGACTTATCGTGGATTATAAACTAGGATTGTTTTCATTAAACCTGGCTGCTCGCGAACCCCTCGCACCCTCTGCTCCTACTCTTTTAGCCAAACACGTGCACACCTTAGTCGGAAGAATCTTATCTCTCGTTGCTTTGAAATTTTGCTTTGGAATTCGACTAAAAATTGACTCGAAACACTTTTGCCCGGACTGGTTTTTCTAATTCGAGCCGTTCCGTGTTTCTACCTACGTATCAAGCGTGCCGCTGATAAAACGAGCGACGCGGAGAGAAATAGAGGCAAGAACTAAGCAGAGGAAGGCGTGACGATAACTGGGCTAATGTGCAATAATGAACATGGTTGCTTATCAAATGGCCCTGACGGTTCTCTTCCTGCTGCTTCTTTAACTCGCCGTGCTTTTCTTTCCCGCTGAATCGCCGAGACCGGCTCGTAAAAGCAGCGTATAATCTTTCTTCGGTCGGTCGTTAAAGTTTTATTCACCGAGCATTGCATGTATTATTCAGAACGATTAAACATTCTACGTTTGTCGAAGAATCGATCCTTGCCACCTGTACGATCGATAGGCGAACGCACGAAAATAGATATCTCCAGCCGAAGTCGTCGCAGACTCTGATCTTAGCGTAGCCGAACAACACTCGCTTAAATCTTAAAACGAAATACGTTATCGGCCGTGGCTGTATAAGCAGCCCGTGTAAGATCCACGCCAAAGACCACGTCCATGTTAGGTGCACATACGTATGTATACGTACATGCACTATGCATATGGAGTTCCTCGTGGCTAAGAATAGGCAACATACAGACGGTCAGATATAGCTAGGGACTTTGTGCCTATAAGCGAGCAGGTCATTGGCATTAGGGGTTGGAAGGGTGTGCATTTGCCACGACGACGTGTGTACGAGTACACGATTTAGTTCTACGCGGACGGTTTGCTAGCCCGATACCGGTCGCCCCGTATCGCTAAAACGTTTTCTACTCGAATTGGAACCGAGTCAGCTAGACGCGGGTCGACAGATAAGGAACCGATAAAAATGGCTGCAGAAACAAAAAAAAAAAAAGAACGAAGAATCGGAGGAACAGGCTAGAATCCGGACAACGAAAGTTCCCAGATGATTGGTCGTGGGAAATATCACGGTCAGGAGGATACTGATAAAGTGGATCGATGAGTCGAACACCGTTGGATTTCCCTACGTTGGTGTGCGAATTTCGCGCCCACACCAACAGGTGAAACTTTTGTGGAAACGTGAATGGTAGCGATACGAGTAATCGTGTCTGTCTAATCGCTTCAATTTTAAATAATACAAATTTATTCCAAGTTCCGTATTTTGCCCCTAAAAATTCTTCCCTATCCCTAAAATCATTCTACAAGGCAGGAAAAAAGAAATAGAACTCGCTAAGTCAGTTGGCAACCTAATAATATCGTTGCTTTTATTTCTCCGGCGACCGGAAGCAAAGTTTATCGAAATCGATCCACGGAATGTCTACGATCGTTTCCCGTAGATTTCGATGTAAAGCCGAGCAACAGACAAACCGAATCGTTTTGATGCCCGGATAGACATCGAGCGTGTCGAGTTTACGATCGATACAACCGTTCATACGGCACTGAAATTAGAATGGTTTTAGAGGGGGTGTACGGCGATCTCGGCCGTGTGCACGAACCGCGACCGATATTTTATTTTCATTTTTTTTTTCCTCCACCCTTCCTTCTTTTGTTATTATTATTGGTTCAACAATTCCGGCCGGGTTTAATTGTTTGATTATTAACGTTTTCGGGGCATCCCATTGGCGATATAAAGCACGCCAGCGAAATAACGCCAGTAAATTATCAAAAATTGCCATTGCGGCCGACTATTGGAAAATATAAATTCTCACGCAATTTTGATACGGTCCAGATGAATATTTCGCCACGGTACACGGGCTCTCGTCGACGATAATAATCAGAATTTTAAAAGGTACAATTAATTGATCGTAACGCGTCGCGTCAAAGGTTAACGTTTATAACGCTAGGCCGGGTTACGTATTACGAGCGAGCGAACGTCAGTAACGCTAGGAATTCATCATCGATGATACGTAGGTATGTAGAATACCGTGTATCGCAGATTAAATACATCATACGGCAGCTAGCGATAAAATTGTGCCACCCACACAAGAAAAGAGGTGGTTATACGTCCTCATCATACAAGAACATATTTCTTTCCCTTTCTTTAACTCTTCAATCGCTTACTGTAACGCTAAAGAACAGCAATAAATAATTGAAGGGTGTACATATCGAGTTTATATTTTTTTCAAGGAATCATTAAATCATGGTCGGGAATAAATTGCAAGAGGATACAATATTTGATGGATACTCGGTGTACTATTTTTATTCCATCGTGTGGCGGGTTGAAAACATTACGAACGATCGCGTTACATCATTAAAAATGTACGATTCCTTTGAACCGGTGCATACCGTTCACATCTTAAAGCGTATAACAGCGAGCGGGCTCTCGTTTCAAACAAAATTTCAATTCGTTACGCGACAAGCCTGCCGGTAACAATGTGGCCCGGGTCCTTTAAAAGATAATCGTACATCCTTTATCATCGATCGTAGCCACCGCGTTGTTGCCTCGTTACACGTTGTAAAATAGAGCAAAGGGGGAAAAAAAATGAACGAAGCAGAGAAAGAGAGAACGCGTCTCAAAAAGCAAACTGGTTCTACGGTTTTTCACCGATTCCCCGCCGAAAGTGTGCGTGTGTATCTGTGCAGGCTGGCGCGAGTACGGTAGTTATATATCGCTAATTGTGCCACTTATCATTCGACAGATTTTATCGGACCAGTAAAGTCGCGAGGATACGAGAACCAGTCCAAGACGCGTAATAACAGTAAAACGAGGTGTACCGCGTCACCGTTGCGATCCGGCCAATTGCAAACTCGCACACCGTACACACGAACACCGATGCACACAGTCACACGTGGGCGGTCACCTTCGACTAAAGTGCAAGCCCGAAGATATCGCGCTGAAAGGAAGAGACCTCTCCGGCTAGGAGGGAAGGTGCGAGAGCATAAAATACCCTGACGACTTGGCCGACCCGACTCTCGCCGTGTTATCGAAACACGCAATGCCACGGGACTACGAGGAAATATGCGTGCACCGTTCAGATACACGCTTGCACGTCCCGTGGAACTGTTACGATGTATACGTACACAGCCGGGGCCGAGGATGCTCGCAAATTGCTACCGCGAGTTCTCCACCGGCCCTCTATGAATCTTTCCGATAGAACAGATAGGCGATTCGAGCCGCAAGAAACACGACGAATCCGTGTGTACGATTAAGGTCTTGATTAAGATTGATTTAACAATTAAATTGTTATCAGTACCTTTGAAAAGGGACCTCGTATGCAAATGCGAGAAATTACATTACATTATTTATATTTGTCAGAGGGGAGAGACCATCGAGGAATCGTTCGACAAAAATGACACAGAGGTTCTCCGTGAAATTCGTCGTTACAAAGCCGCAGATGGTCTAACGATAATTCTATTTGCAAGGATTCGGTCGTAGAACGATCCCAACATTGCCACGCGAGCAAGAAGCTTGAAATATTTAACCCATCAATAATTCAAGAATTAGTCAGCCGTCGGTTTATTTTGTATTCATGGGTAAGCAAGAGAGACGTAACCGAGTCGATATCGGCGGTAAATATAGTTGTAAATTCTTTGATTTTTAATGACGGTTGTCGATTGGAAAATATATTTCGAGAACCAAATGATCAATTCGCAGAAACGTTGTTTCGTTATTTAAAAGGAAACTTCGAGTTGGCATCCGTCCACGATAAGGCGTCGATTCTTCGCCAAAGCGTCTGAAACGCGTCGTAAATCGATTCGCGAGGGTGATACACAACGATCCGGCAGGGGGGTTGAGATCCTGTATCAACGCGTAATAACACGACGCACGCGTGAAGCGAAGGCCAACGTTACGAGACGCGCGCGTTATCAACGGTTAACACACGCTCGAAACGACCACGTTTCCATCCTGTATCGGTGGCCACGTGCGTGCTACGTACAGCCAGATATTGGTCGCGACACGCTAGAAAATACTGCTCGTTACGCGCGGTGTCCGCTCGCTTTCGCGTAAGTCCGCATGCAAGTGCCCGCGGATAAACAACGCCCGATACACACAGAGAAGATCGCGTGTCCCGCGAGGTTAAAGCTTGCACACGAGCACCACCACTCGGTCCCGCATCCCCTAACGGGAGACCAGGAAGAGCGGAGAGCGAAACTGCCTGTTATCGATGCAACATCTTCCTCCTCGTCTTTTCTCGACACGGTAGCCCGCTCCTTATCGAGAATTTAAAACGATTTACGTAGCCGTAAAAAATGTAATCGAACGTTAATTGAACCGTAATTGCGCGACAAAGAGAGAGGAACACGGCAGGGAGAAGGTAGGAGGATACTAGCCGCTGGTGCGTCGAAAGTTTCGCAAAGGTCGCGGTCTGTCGAACGACGAAACAAGAAAGCCCCCTTCGAGGAGGAGACACCTTCCTCGACATCACAATACGATAGGAAGCGAAGAGTTTCGAGACGTTTCGTAGTTAGTTGCCCTCAGGAGATGAAGGCGTAAGTAGGTAAGAAAGTTATTTCCCGACCGGACACGCTTAACCCTTTCCCCCGGGGCTCCTCTCCCCTCGGTACAAGGTCTTTGGCGCCGACGAAGCCCCGTCACGATCCACCGCCACCCCTTTTCTTACTGTCGTGTCTACGTCACGGGTTGCCGTTTGACGTAGCCTCGTGTGTAATGCATCGTATCTTTAGCCGGGGATTAAAGTGGTTAACAGTCGCGGCGAACAATGACCGAGTTCGAAACATGGAAAGTTGAATGTCGTTTGGTAACATAAAAGTGGCGCGAAACTATCTAAAAGTAATAATATACAAAGAATTTGCGTATTTGTATGCTCACGAATAAACCAATAGATACGCGACAGACATGCGAGACAATTTCAAAATCGAAGGAAAATATTAATAAAAGGCTTATGGAATACAATGAAACGTAGGAGATATTTGCGAAAGCTAGAAGAAAGATTGTTTTGATGTTCGAAACGTACACAGAGCGTAGCCTTATGTCGGATGAGACTTGTTTATCGCGTCTGGAACAGTGGTGCAATGGCGTTTCTTCGTAAAGATAACCGATCACGCATCAGCCTCATTGTTCTCGCCACTATCAACGTCAACGTCACAAATCGTCATCGTTACAACAACGGTAAACTACCGCATCCGAGTGTCATTTACTATTGAAAGCAAAGCTAGAGGTGGAGGCATATACATCGCTAAACTTAGCCGTTCGGCGTAACCGCCGAGCGTTAGGAAAGGAAACGTAGCGGCTTTGCCCTGTGTCGTTTTATACCCCCGTACGTGAAAACCCATAATACTGACGTCTGTACTAAAAATAATAAATCAAGAACGGCCGTCTATCTATAGACACGGTAATTGGCGCGATGCACGGGGGGGTACTTGCGAAACTTTCTACAACTTCGTGCCTTACAAAAGCCACGTTTCTTATCGTACTCAAGATATCCCCCTTTCACCTTGTCGACCGATTAAATGACATTCAAACGTATTTAGAAAGCGCGTACGCGAGCTTTTTATAGTGTGCGACGTATACCGGATGATTTTCCGTGTCTTTGCCAAGCATATCGACTGGATGCGTGTTCGAGGCGCGAGATCGCGAAAAACCTATATAACGTTCGAGTTTTCGCGTCGATAACACGGCTCGCGTACGCGCGCACTTCGCGAGCAAACAACGTCCGCGACCGGTGTCCAGTCTCCTCGTCCCTGCTGTAAATTATTATTTCAAATACAACCGCGCATCGAGCGTTTCAAAATACGAAATCGAACACAGTTTCGGATTAACGGCGACCATCGTTGTTTCCATTTTCCTCAGAAAAGCAACGCTCGCCGGAGAAACCGATACCGTGCTCGTCCACTGTAATTATCGCGAGCAACATTAAACGATAACGTAAAAATTGCAATTGACAATTAAATACAATTTATACACAATATTTTTACGTTTGGGGAACATTTATTATATCAAGTGTTTTATATAAAAATAAGCTAATTTTCAATAAGATTTTCCGTCTAAACGCCGGGAGCGCAAAGTTTGGGAATCTCGGTTACCCCTTAAAACTTCAACAGACATTCGTGACCGAAGCGGTATCGGTGTCTCCCAGAAGGCGTTCGTTGCGAGGGTGCGGAAACACGTGCGCGCCCTTATCACGTTGCTGCGAGGAGAAATAAACGAAAGAAAAAAAGAAGAGAAAAGAATGAAGGAAGAAGAGAATCGCACCGAACGTTACGGTGTACAAGTGGAGGAACGTGAGGTTCAGTGACGTAGCTGGAAAACTGCGAACGTGGATGGTGGCCGACGGCGTTTTACGACAAGGACAGAGGATACTTGCCGGATCAGAAGACCAGGCGAATGTTAGAGGAAGAGGGAAAAGGAGAACACCGAAGAAGAAAGGAAGAGAAAGGGGTGGTCGTGGAGTTTAAAGGCTAAACGGTCGGGATGTGCGCCATGCATAACAATTAGCCTGGGAAAATCATGAAAATGTTGCGGACCTCTTTTAACTTTAGAGGACTGGCCCTCGAGTCCCTTTTGCCATTGCCGTTCCTCTTGCCCCGCTGAGAAACCACCCCCCGGCCCGACGCGTTCAACCCCCCGACCGACGGAAGCACGGCGAGATAACGGAGAGTTACACGCCCTTCCTTTAACCCTTTCCTGGAGGTTCTCGCTTCGAAGACCCGCACAGTGGTTCTCATACACTTTTTTTCATGGTGTTTCACTGCTTTCTAATCGAGTATTATTTCTATCTGATAATATAATATTTATTTGCCATAATATAATATAAGGGTGGCGTTACTAGAATTAGCTATCATTTGGTTTAAATTCTGAGAAACTATTAAATGCTAGATAACAAGGAGGGGAAGGAGAAAAATTCCAGTCCCTTCCACAGAGACTTAAACAGCTGTGTACGACGGACGTAAACCGGAAATAAACGTTCCAAGGAAGGCGACAGGAGGAAGGGTTGATATCGTGTCATCTGAAGGAACAGGAACCATCAGGGATGCACGCACGTACGGTCATATTAGGACTGGAATAATATATGGGATTCCTTCCAGGCAAGGTGCTCCTTAACGTGATTTACGTAATCTTACAATACGGCGTGCCGGGTTAAATCGGTCACATATTATATATTACTCGATCCCGAGGAACTACCACCATCTTTCAGGCGCACTAACATCAATACCCACCGTGCTGGCTAAATAATCGACCCCTTAATTTGTATTCGCATTAATCAAATTTCTCAGTAAATTATTTTCGAAATAAGATAATCAAGGTGGAATTTTTTGCACTTTTAATTATGAATCGAGCACACATGAATTATTGTTTTGTTTAAAATCTTTTTGGTTATTTACTCATTTGAAATAATAACGAGCACATCGTGCGCCTGAAATAATTACAATCGGATCGCGTAACGATATCGAAGCCTCGAAGTTGTTACAATCTAAAATCTCGAGCAAAGTGTGCATAATTCGACACGATGCCGGCCACGGATAGACCGTATCTACGAACACCCACTTAATTCCGTAGCCTAAACAGGAAATCCTCCTTTCAGGTAATTGCATGACTCAGTTAAATCTGCGAACCTACTGAAGCCAGTTCAATTAATCAATTACCGCGAAGAGTGCCTCGATTGTCACCAAGAATTACGCTGTCGACATAAACGCGTGAAAAATGCATCTCTTGCAATTATTGAAACAATTTTAGTCGACTGGCATAGAGGTCGTCAATGACCAACGTATCGAATATAGAATAATTAAATAAGTAATAAAGGAAAAGATAAGACAAACATTGAATATTGATTAGCAAGTTATTAAGTTTGTAAATGAACAATTCTCTTGACCTGCTGCGTACATGTCTGTTTTTGTTGTGGCAATGAACATTTACTGCCAACGTTTCGTATCTCGACGTAATTAATGTGATATTAATATTAATTAAAATTTCCCTCGATTTTTTTTTCCTCCCAATTATTCGATCACATTTAAATCGTCTGCGTGTATTAGCAGTGTCCACGAACCCACACGAAGGTGAAACCGCACGCGTGTACGAGTCGCTGAGCGCACGTACGTAAACACGTGCGTGTAATTTCCAAGCCAGTATTCTCGCTGGGCGATTGCACTTTAAGCTCCTTTCATATCGATCCAGTTCCTTCAGGAACAGAGAATTTTTTCTTGCCAACCTTTTTCTATCTAACGCGTTCAATCTCCATTAACAAATTCTACAGGCAACGGTACGATTACGATTTCGATCGAATAAATAAAATTGCTGAAACTCGAACGGTGTAGATTTTTCGTTACTCGTTCTAGCTACGAAATTTATTATAGAAAATTATTTCTTACGTAAATTTACGACACGTTATAGCATCGAAGCGTTTCTTGCGCGGGCAAAAAGCGCGGAGGTTCGGTATGAGCGGTCCCTTAAGTCCAGCAGAAGAAAACACGTCCAGCCGGTTCTGAGACCAAGAAAACGAAATTAAACTGCATTCTGCATTGTTCTAAAACTTGCTGGCATCGCGGGGCGACCTTGATACCACAAAAGACTCGTTGCATCTCGCGCGGTACACGATCATCGTCTCCTTGGATCTCGAGTCGTTCCAATTCACGAAAGACGACTCCAGCGATACGAATTAATCGTGTTCTAAGCTCGCCCCGTACGTGTTCCCTGTTAATACGAATTAATCGTTGCACATTCGGCCGACAAAGATCGTTGTACCCCACATCTCACTACTTCTCTCTCTCCCTCGCTCTGTAACAAACTTCTAGCCTTTTTGATTTACGAGGTTGCGCGTGGCCGGCTGAAACTCGCCTGTATATCGTAACCGACACGTTGTACAACCATAAATCCCTTTACACTTAAATATAACTACGATACGTGGAGATAATTTAAGTGCACGTCATTATGACAAATCGATTACACGCTCGCAACACAAATAATCGGAATACAAACGACACCGGGGGAAATATTTTGCCATCGTCGAACACACGAAAACCTGACTTTCGTCCCGGGAAGTATTCGCGTCACTTGGGTCCTTGTCAGTGAGACGATTCGCGATCGATCATCGATCGAATCGCTCTCGATGGGTCATCGGGATGGTATCGAAGGTAACGATCCTCTCCTTTTTTTTCTATTTTTTTTTCCATCGAAGATTGCTTTTAAAGTAACTTTCGAACGGTTTCATCCGTTGCTGGGAATTTTCACAATTTTTTTTTTTTTTTTTTTTTTTTTTTTTCGAAGAACGCCAGAATGGCAGAATATGAGGCAGGTTACAGAAATCGAGAGCCGATGTAACGAAGGAATATAAATGATCTAATTTACAATGGATCCCCGAGGGGGGTTTGAAACTTTTTATTTCGTGCCAATCCACACCGTGAAAACTAATCTAGTCCGATGTAATAGATCAACGCTCGATATCTAAAGTATGATGACGCGAGTACATCGGTGACGGTATTACACCTGGGAATACCTGGTCAATCAATAAACCGAAAATAACGAAGCCCCGTTCTTTATATTATTCGACGACAAGAAAATTTCCTTTCCCGTTAACACACCATTGATAGAAATTTTAATCAATTAAACACAGCTCAGAGAGACTGGTAATGGATTGCGGAAGACATTTATTTTATTGTATTTTTATTTTAATTTCTTTGCTACCAAACATCAAAATTAGAAGCGACTGAGTTAATATTTTACATTTGAGTATAATAAATAAATCGAAATTAAAACAGACAAATCTTGAACTTTAGAACCAAGCAAAGGTTAACCGGTTAAGACGGGTTCACCCGTCACTCGAGTGAAAGACAACTTAACAATCCATTTACCGAAATCTTTCCGCCATTAACGGTGCCATTACGCGTGTATCTAGTTAAATCTTCTCTCCGGTAATTTATCTACGCAACATTAATGGATACCTCTTAAAGACGATAAAATCAATGTTCGTATCCATTAAAAAATTAACCGAATGTATTGATAAAAATTCGTTCGTTTGTATACGAACGGGTTAATCCTAGCGATGGTATGAAATGCTACGCGATCACGATGATTTTTTACAGTGACTTGAAGTTTAATTAAAAATTACTTTAGACTTCATTACTATCCATAATTCATTACTATACATAATTTAATATTTTACCCTACTAATTCTACTCGTAACCACCAGTTGTAACTTACCTTTTCTGATTAATAATTAAGGTTAACCAGAGTATGCAGTGGAGATACATTTTCTTGGTAAAAATTTGATTTTAAATATGCACACGAATTAATATCTACATTTCGTATTCTACTAATGTAGGTAGACCAGCAGCAAAAAATTTGTTAATATTGATATCAAACAATTTACATTACTTGCAGAGAACGTAACATAATTTTAAATTTGCATTACGTGCACACAGGTAGTTTTTGTTCGCTCTATATTGAAGTATTTCATAAATATAATTGAATCAAGGTCAAGAATCACAGTTACCAACCTCGAGCTACACAAGAAAGTCACGATCGCGACCGTGATCGTGATTCTACGATCATTGCGATTAATCACCGTTAGCGATTTTGCATGCCATCTCCGGTTAACCCAGGATCGCGGGGAGGGCGATTTATTTTTTTGCAGGGTGGTCTCAGCCACGTGTCACCGGTGTTATTCTTGAAAAGCTGCAAGGTAAACTCTTTGTTTGCGGCCGCACGCACAACACGGCATTATAAAACGCGCGTGTAAGGCTATCCCGGTGCCTCTATTCAAGAAGGTATTATGAAACTCCCCCGGAAAACGTACTCTCCGCTTTGTTTCACCTTTTATTTCGTTCTGTTTTAACCGGATGAGAGGAATGAAATCCCGTGTTATATAGATACATGTATACACACACGCGTATCGTACGCGTCGCGTGGCCTACTGCTGCATTTAAATGCACCCACACCTTCGTCCACCGAGCGTGTACGCACGGTTACAATTGTTTCGCGACACTTTCGCTTTCTTCTTCTATTTGTTTTTCTTCTTTTTTATATTCTCTAACGTGCCACAAACGATATTTTAAAAAAGAAAAAGTAAGAGAGGGGGGAGAGATAGGAAACAGCAGGCTCGCGTTAATTCTACGATGGTCGCGGGCCTCGTGTGTTCTAAACAACGCGCGCGGCTCGTCCTCGTCGACGCTTAAAGCCCCCTTTTGTGCTTTGATATTCAAGCGAGCCGGTGTAAACGAAACCTCCAAGGCGCCATTCATGCCTGGCTTTTTTCAATTCCGAGTGTACCAGTTTAAAATGCCAGCTACGTATAGGCATGCCGGACGACCACGATACGAAAATGTTTCGTTCAAGACTCGAATAAACAACGTTGAACGCCTCGTGCACGGCCGCCGCAACCGCGCCGAGACTTTCCTCGTCGCAGAGCCGCGCGCAATTAGGTCGGGGAATGAGTAATGCCGGCTGCTCTAATCTCGGCAATGGGCGAACGTTCAGAAAGTAACGGACCACGAGGTTTATGCATTCCTTGACCACGTAAGATCGTGGAAAATCTCGCGATGTATAAATCGATATCACTCTCTGACCACCAACGTTGTACAACAATTATCGCGAAACGATAACCGAATTACGTGCCAATGATACGTGAGCGTTCAAGGTAATTCAACTTTGACAACATTTCCTAAGAACGAGAAACGATAGTATAAACATCGATCGAGAAACACTTCCTGTGCACATTTTTTGACTGCATCGAAATTTGAGTGATTCGTGGTGCAGCTCATTAGCTGGCTAAGTGTAGAATTGCAATCAATGTCAGCAGTTCTTTACCGTCGAAAACCAACAATACTTGTTTTATTTCTAATAGCATACACCTTTGAATATTTCAAATATCTAACTGATATATTTTATTTGAAATATCCGAAATTAAAAGTGCACCGTCCTCAAAGGGTTAAATAAATTTCGTTTTCCAAAATTCTGTTGATACAACACGATCTTTATCCTTGGAGCAAGTAGAATACGTTATCGAAGTTCGGCCACCTATTTTCCTATCACCGTTGTATGAACGAGTACGAATTAATGGGTCATAAATGTGACCCAGGGAGTAGAAGCAGGCAACGAATGGTCGACGAATGGAAAAAAAAAGATTAAAATTCATGATTTCTCCCCGCTCCAGTGATCGGCCGTGCGGCACGTTTATTCCGAAGTGTCGGCTACGAGACAGGAACAGTCGATTAGTCTTCATTGAAAACAAAAGAGAAAGGAAACGATCAAATGTGTGCGCGAACTGTACGCGGAGCAACGTCACAGACCGTGATTGTGGTTATTTATATAACTGAAGTCTGTAAATCTCGCGTTTTAAACGAGCGCTGCTCGCGAGCTAGGCAGCTTTATCGAGAAGCATGATTTTATTTATAGAAAACCGATAATGACCATACGAATCCAACGTATCTCCTTTACAAGTCATAGATCTGTTTGTCCTCCCTCCCACTATGCAAATACGACTTTACACCCTAACCAGACATTTTTTATATTTAATAGCTGGATATATTGGGATAAATTAACGTTGATGTACTAAATTTTATTTCAGAGTAATTTTGATGGAATTTTATGCTTTTGTTTTTCTATCATTCATAAGTGCCCAACACGTGTGGGTGACAAATTCCTACGGAATATTATCCACGTACGTATGACGTGGCAGTCAAAGAGTTAACTGGTTAAAACTGTGAATCGACGAGCGTCTAGCTGTAAAATAAAGAGAAAAAGAATTCTCGAGGATGGAAAACAATGGTCGTCACGTTCACGTTTTCCAGCAATGAATCACAATTCTCAGAGATACACAATCCAGAGTACCGGTCGTAAAGATTCAACTGGAGACCAGATAAATTAATATTACGGTACCAGGGTCAACCGTGACCTAAACCTACCTACGGGCGGTGTGCTTCGATTATAATTCTTAAACGAAACAATTTCGCGCGCGGCGAAATGATTTAATAAATGTAAATCGGCCGAGCGGTCGCGTCGAAGGGTTAAAAGGCGAGGTGCGAAAAGCCTGTTGCGACGAGACGTAGGAGAGAACAAAAGTTCGATTCTGCGATTTTTCCAACCGGCTCGAATTCGCGACGCACAATGTCTGCGCTTGTCACCCGGGGACGTACACGCGGCCTTTAATAACAACGCATTGTTAACAACAGGCCGACAATAGTTTCTTTTGATAATACGAGTCGCGAGAGTGTCGTGCACGGCTTGTGTACGCGGTGTGTCCCATTATCGTGCCGGTTCAATGAAATCTTTAAACGAACGGACTCTTTTATTTCGCTTGTATCAGTTGTTTGCTCGACACGCTGTTTACGACCAGCAATTGCTTTTGTGTGTTTTCGATCTACGTATGCGGCTACGTTCTCGCGTTTTCTTTTTCTTCGGCTGTGTTTCCCTTCGGTCCGGTTGCCCCGGCTATTTCTTTCCTCCCAAAATCGCGAGAACGGAAATAACACGCGCGCGGTCGGATCGTTTATTTCGTAAACAACAGAATCGTGAAATATATATGCATGTATGTACGTGTACGTGCGTACGTGTATCGCGGTTGTTGCTCGCTTACCGGCGTAAACTCATTAACCGTATGTAGAAACGTTCAGCAATATTTTTCCATCGTAGAAACTGTTTTTTCGTCGCTGTTTGTCTATTATAAAGTAATCAACGGGTCGGGTAATGAGCGTCGCGACTCTTTCTAGATACGAACATTCATCCTTACTCGGATACGCTATTTATACGTACATTATAAACCGCAAACACGATAAAAGCGTGTGTTTCGTTCAGTACCATACAAAGTCGACGCGAGAGAAGAGAAGAGAAAAAAAAATGAAGAAAAAACAAAAAGGAAAAAAAAAAGAGAAGAAACGAGAACACAGAGAAGATTAGGAGATTCTTCTAAAGAACGAGCGAACAAACATCCTGTTGGTTAAAAACGGAGCGGAAAGGCTATCTAACGAGACGACGTTAATTATGAATATTAGGCGTTGTTTCTCGATACCGAGGAACGGAGTAAACAACGTATTGGATCCGCCGGGAATACATAATAAACCATACGTATACGACAAAACCTCACGGTTTTCCCCGTTATTCGTTCTACCTTTCAAGCAAGCCGCACACAGCTCCGACTATAAATAACCAACTGTTTACTCGCTTTTGCCCTCAAACACTTTTTAATGTTTCTTATTCCACGGGAACGTCTAAAAGAGCCCGACAGACTGACAGGGACGAGGCACGCTCGTATATCCATATCCGTGCTGGAAAAGTGTGACCCAAATCTCGAATATGTGTGCGGCCACGTGAGTCAACAAAGAATCGTGTGGAAAAATTTCTTTTTTCTTTCTTCTTTTTGTAAAACAGGCGCAACAGAGAAAAGAAAACACGCTCGTAAATTAATCGAACGTTAACAGACAACGAGATAAACGTAAGCAAAATAGACGAGTAGGTTTGTTAAAAAATATTCATTCGTCGCGCACCGATACGAATAAGACGTTCATTATTCCAATAATATTCGCGACGAGCAGAAGTCCGGTTAAAGGCATGACTTCAGCCTGAATTTCGTCGATTAATTGTCTGCCACGAGCCGTTAAATTGCTCAGATTCGATCAACGAGACTGAATCGGCGAACGAACCAATTATTTTCATCGAACGTCCTCGAGCGATAATGCTCGTTGTTCGTCAATTAAAACCGGGCCGGATGAAAAAAAATAATCGATGTTTAGATCGATTAGGAATGTGTTTCTTCTCGTTCGTTTATACGCTGAATAGGAAAGCGAAGGAACTATCGTTAACGCGTTGGCCGCCGCAGTGGAAACGGACGTGTGTAGCAAGACACGGTATGCTCGCAATTATTCAGAATACTAGCGTGTCGTTTCTTGAATTAATCGTCCTACTTAACAGCAAATAATGCAATTCCGATTCGTGAAGCGGCGAATGCGTTCATAGAAATTTTTCAAATCTTGGAGAACACCCAGTATTCCGGGTAAACGCAAAACGCTACGCAGAATACGTAGCGCGTAGTTCATCCTTGAGCTTCGGCCCGTTCTACCGAATTGTCCAGAGGCGCGATCTCGCAATTACTCCGAGGCGGTATGCAAATTCGCCAATTGGTAAGAAAAAAGGTCGTTAAGGCAACGGTACTTTGACGAATGCCGCGGAAAGTAACGATCAAAGAATCTGGTTTGATACAATCTCCAATTAGACTGTCACCGTTTAGATCGATCGATATTATCGTTCGATGACGGTGTCGAACGTGTGTGCGTGTGCACGTGGTGGCGCACGCGTCCCACGTGTACGGAGACCCGCGCTCGACGTTCGAGCACGAACCGAAGAAACCGAAATTCGAGCGAATAAATAGAAGACGAAAGGCGAACCCGGTTGCGTTCCCGCTCGTACCACGGCGGAGGCAATCTACGGTTGATGTTTGGACCCATTAAAAAACCATTACGATAGGCTGTTTCCGCATAGCATTTCTTTCGCGCAGCTTTACGGTAAACAGTTATTTTTCGTGAAGCGCGTGCGTGCACGCGCGCACGGGCTCGTATCCCTTGATCTGGCAACAATTAGACATCGGTGTACGGACATACGCGACGCATAAATCTCAATAAAAGGCACGATAACGATTGCTTACTCACGTGGTAGTAGCCGGACCGCAGCAAGAAGCTAATGATTCACGCGAGACCGCGGCACGGAGCACCTCCTCTTCACTGTACACGGATGTTAACAGGAATATCCATCGTCTGGTCGGGTGTATCATTAGGGCGTACACCTGTTGACGATCCACGCTGGAATGTTCCTCTCGAGAGTGCAGCGGTGGGTCGATTTTCACGCGGCGGCCACGCTAATCGATTTCCCGGGTAACACGATACAACAACCCCCTAGACTGCGTTTCGCGTTCGAAACCAACTAACCGGCCAACTAACTGATTAACTAACTCTCCGTGTAACGATGGGAAACACGCACCGGTCGGGGCATACCGACGGTTCTCGCCAGGTGTCACAATGGAGCACACACAGTCGGGCCCACCGACAACAGCCAAGTCCACTGAACTATAACAAACGACGATCACGCGGTGGTAACGCGACACACTGGTAAACAAAACGACCACGACGACGAGGTATCGCGGGCTCCGATCGTTCGCATTTTCTATAACCGCGAAGCGACACGGTACCGTAGGGGCCGGGACGAAAACGATCGGCCGTGTAACCTTCCCTCTTTCCAGCGAGCCAGGCGAAGGGTCATTGGTATTCGGGGCTACATCGATGGTAAAGCCTCGTTTCTCATTGGTGGCCACGGTCGTCTCGTATTCACGCACAATCGTCGATTTTCGACACGCGTCACCGCAGCTCCGTGTGCTCGGGTAAACCGGCGGAGAGAAAAACACGTGCACCGAACCCGGTGAACAGCGGGGACCGCCGCACCGAAATCCTCCGCGGTTCAACCTTGAGTCCCGGTTCAGCGTCGATGGTTCACCGGGATAGATCGCGGGCACACGGTTTCTAGCGCGTTATCGATATTCAAGTTGGAGCAACCGCACACGATCGATTCGCGTGTGTGACTTGGCGGTGTGGAGCACCGGCACCGTCGACGCCGGCCACGAGATTCGATAAATTCAACGCCACAACCGCGAGAGGAAGAGAGAGAAACAGACGGATCGACGGACGGAAACGAAGCACACACGAATGCCAGGCAGAGAACGTACGAACGAACGAACAGGCGAGAGCCTGGCTGCCTCGTTCGGTGAACAGCCCGCGGCCCCCACGTTGTTTGTCTCGCGAGTGGCCTGTTTACATGTTGACTCTCTGTTTACGCGATTCGTATCCCCTTTCCCGCCGCGGTTCCCGCGCCACCGCAACGCCTGCGATCCACCACCCACCACCCGTCGCTGCCGCCGTCTTCCCGCCACTGTCCTCTCTCCGTTCCTCTCTCTGCCAGTCCTCTTGTCCGTCTCTCTCGCTCGTTTCAACTTCGTGGATCATCGTGTCCCGCTCGGCTGCTCAGCTCCGCCGAATAAAGCCGAGTTTACACCGATCGGCCACGATCGCCGACCGCGATTCTGAGCGCTACCTTCAAACGCGAACCGCTTTTTCCCCCTCGATTTTTATCGTTTATGCCTTCCATACAGATCGTTACAACGTGTTCGTCGGAATTTTGCTCTTTTCCGACCCTTTTCTGGATTTGTGACGCGCTTCGAGCGTATTAATTCGGTCGCTGTACTTGGAAACCTTCGACTCTTATTCAACGCCGCAAAGGATCAAAGGCGGGCCTAGGTCGGTGACCTACGCTAACGGAACGGAGCTTCTTAGTCCCTAAGGACTTTCGATTTTCGAAAGGTGCCACTTCATATCGGAACGTTCGAGTTTCAAGTAATCAATTAATGTTTTATTTGTACGTCAAGTTTCTTAGGCGAAAAGGGGTCAGGTCGTGTGCCGGAAAAAGTTGAAGAACTCCAGGAATAGAGTAATGTTTCGTTTAAAATTAGCCGCTCGATTGTTTAAACAAACGCATTAACCCACTTGACGATCCATATCTTCTCATTTAGCATTTTGGTCTATAAATCTCTAATTACCGTCGTTTTTAAACGCCTCATGAATAATGTGGTCTCGTCTCGCGGAAAAAGGTGTCGCGCATTGATTTGATCGGTAAAGAAACGTTCTGCACACGATTGCGAGAGAGCGGATCGTCTGATTGCTGTTATCAGACGGTCGCGTGCGCACGTGTACGAGTTTCTCGAACACGTAAAAATTGCTGGCAGACGAGCAGGAGAGGAGACAATGTATGGCATTATCAATTTAATGACTCGCTCGTTATTTATCGTGGCGCGCCTAATACAGAAGGAATCACGTGACGTTAATGGAATCTGAACGAAAAAAGCAGACGGTGTATCTTCGCGACGAGCGGTCCGTTTTTACGGATATCGCCGGTTAATTGAAATCGCGCGGCACGTGCTTATTAAATTGGCGCGGCCGCGATTTAACCGAGCCACGCGTTTAATTAGATTTTCTTTCCTGTACCCGTACCCCCGCTTAATCTTCCGCCCCCCAAAAAATCGTTTTCCCCCGATTCCTCCGAGCGTTGTCGTCGCGAACAGTTGCGAGGCTCGTTCCACGCCACGCGATCGCCAACTATTCGCGTTATTTGCATGACACGTGCACGCGATCGGTCCGCGAGGCTACTTAAAAACACAGCTCGCTGTTATTAATACGCGGCGAATCATTACGCCCGAGCGAAGCGAGACGACTGAAAAGAATTCGAACAACAACGCCCGTTGGAAATCGAGCCTTAACCACCGCCTACGAGCAACCGTGTGTTGTCGATTTGCTCTCTCGTGGATAACGTTTTCTTCGCCGGTACACACCTCTCGAAGGCACCTCCTCTCTCTCTATTCTTTTACCTTTCGTTTCGAGAACGAAACGAGCGCGATATCGTTCTCGTCAATGAGCATTGACAGTGAACGCTCGATTCCTTGGCAGCGTTTTACGATCGTCGATAACGCCGCGGCCGTTTCTGTTTATCGAAGCCTGTTGCACGCCTACCGATATCCGTCCGAATTTCATCGATCGACGGCGTTCCGCAAAGGGAAACCGAGCGGTAATGGAATAATTGTGACAATGCACGATTTGAAAATAGAAAACGACGCCGCGGCGATTTCAGTAGATCGAGCCGACGCGACGCGCGTCTGGTCGCGCGCGTAACGCTCCCAAGTGGAAACGTCATCGAGGCAACATGGCTATTCAAACACGTGGCCCACGGATGAGACTACGCAGACTCGCGTGTTCCATTCCGTTCGCTAAAACGTTGGCATTTCTTTTTATTGTTCCTGTCGTTTTTCTGCCGGCTCTCCGGATCGCCGCGATGCATCATACACGGCAAGGAACTGCACCAAAGTGATCTTATCCGTCCGGTTTATTTATTTATTCCCGTGTCGGTTGCATGTTTTGCTTCGTGGAACGATTGCGACACGTCTTTAAAAACCATCGGGGCACGATGACGCGGATGTACACACGTGTATTCACACGTACACGCGCGCACACACCGGCGCTCGATGATAAATTGCCTTTGAAATCTGTAAAGAACATTTCTTTCAGTGAAACGATGAATGTTTTTCCTCGTTCCCCCCCTCCACTTCTTTTTTTTCCTTCCTTCTTCTCCGTGCGTCGAGCGCATTATACATGCCAGGGAACGATAATAATTTTCGCTAGATTATCGTTCATGAGAACCGAGCAGAACGAGTGAAACTCAATAAGAGATATCGTCCGGGTTGTAACGATAATTCGGCACAGATCATCGCGGGGTTAACGGTGTACTCGAGTTAACTCGATTATCATTACCACACCGCTGCCAGATATTTATCTTTCCCTCCGATAAGCCCCGTGCCCAAGTGAAACTACAACGGAGCTGATCGATTTAGCCATTTATCAATTAATCTTATCGACGCTGCCCGATGTGCCCGTAACGAATTCCCGTTTTAATCACGTACAGCAAGCTATACTTTCGTAACGACGGCCCTGCTTCAACGTCTGCTCCGCTAATAGCGAGTTAATTGCATCAGGTGCAGGGGAATCCCCTTTTCCGTCACTTCCTATGCCTCCCTTTCGGAATATACCTACATCGTTGTTACCTTCGGGAAAAATAAAATTGCGGAAAGAACAACGTCCGTTCTTATTAAATCCGACCGACGAAACACAACCGACGAGCCTAAAATTCTTGCTCGAGACGCTTTTTTTTTCTCTTGCAACGAAAACATGTGTTTTCACTTTTATGAATCATAAATCGATGCTTCGCAAGCAAACACGCGTGAGAAAACGTTCGAATAAGATACGACGGAATATAAACGAGCATTTATTATCCGGGAAGTGGTTGTACGCGACTTATCCAATTCCACCATTCGGCTATTCTTTTTATCACTGCCTTTCAGTTCTTATGCAATTTTATTACGTACTATGAGAGGAACGTGATGGTAATGCTGATGACTCTTTCCTTGCTGTCAGTCCTTTAACCCCTTCACTTTTTGTAAATTTCTGATAAAGTTATTAAATATGATCTGTCGGTGCTATTTGACGAGCCAGAAGGGTTAATTCTGTGTCGCACATATATTGTAGAACACGCTGGATTATAATGTACGACGAGTGATTTTATTTTCATGGAAAACGTTGGAGCGTGGACAACGAGGGACGGACACGCGTTAGGGCAGTCCCTATATATCGCGTAACGACCGCTGAACTTAACTGGCGGATGGTTTAGGGGTTAAATCGTCGCGTAAACGCCTCAGACGGGTGTGGAAGCGGTCCGTCGAGATTTCGTTTCGGAATTGGCGCGAGCGAGCGAGTGAGAGTCCGTAGATAAGGTAATCCGGACCTCGAAAACTCTCTCAGAATCCAGAACACCGAGACCTCTCCTCCACCCTCGCCGCAGACACTGTGTACCTGCGGAGAGAACCGGGGGTTGAAAGCGGGGGTGGGTTTCGGTCAGTTTAATGCGAACCCACGAAAATGGCAAGTGGCCTCCCGCCTGATGGAAAACAATACACAGACTCCGGTAACTCGAAGAATCGCACGGTTGATCGATTGTAAATTGCCTTGACGGGATTCGATTACAACGCTTTTTGCCGATTTGTTTCGTCGACAATGTACCTGCTGCAGCTCGAACGAACGCGAAGTGGCCCTGGGGTGGAAAATAAGGGGCCAGGCATAAAGTTAGCGCGACGAGAGAGGAAACGGAAAACGGCGAGAGGTTTGAAGAAGGCATTGGCTTTATTAAGAACCTCATTCACTTGTTCCCTCGTATTTTTTATCCACCCTTGTTTCCTTCTCGATTTCCTACGCAATCGTGCAGTCCATGAAATCGGAGGGAATGTACAAACCTACACAATAAATGTAACTACTGATGAACCATTGAAGGGGCTGATGGACAAAATGAAATTTCGACAAATGACGATTTCAGCGACGATTGGAAAAAACGACGAGTAAATAAAACAGTAGAATCGAATAAAGAAGCAAAGGTTTCACAGTCCATCGCGAAGCGTCTGACTGATCGACGCTGAAGCCGAGTTCCAGAAGATACCGAGCGGTCCCAACAACTTTTCCCATTATCGTCAATATGCAGGCTAAGCTTTGGTTTCACGTTCGAGGGCGTTACGGCGTCGATTCTATGGTAAAAGGAAACCGGTTAAATCGCGTCGACGACCTTTATTGCCGTCTTAAAGCAGTTAAGTTAATCGGCATCAGCATAAGAAAACGGAAGGGGGCCGCGAACTTGACGCGGCAGGAATCGAATCGCCTTTCCTTGTATTTAGAGTTCCGGACAAAAACATTAACATAAATCACAGGGACGAGGATCCGCGGCAGAGGTGGGCGCGAAGGGTAAAAGAGAAGGTGCGACACAACGGGAAAGGATCCTGGCCGGGATCGAATGTTTATTCCGATTCCCTTCAAGCCGTTCCCTTACGGCGCACTTTACAGCTCCATCGAGCCTCGTCCTGCTTCCTTACCTCTCTCGCAATTAGTGCCTCGAAAACTTACGAACCATTTGTTTCCTGGTTACAAAGAGAAAGTCTGAATTAAACCTCCAACTTACCCCGAATCCGCCAACCAAATGAATTACCGTCCCATCGATCTCGAAGGGCTGAATTAACCCTTTCAATACGGCAATATTTGACAAAAACAGTGGTCACACTATAATAAAATTGCTTATATTTCTACACGAAACCCTAAATATTAAGTTCTCAACTTGGTACCTGCCATTGCGAAAAATTGAGACAAGGAACGACCTCGATGTTTCGTTTCCAATGAACGCACCTTGCATCGTCGATTGCCACCCCTCGACCACAACTCTTTCACTTTCGGCGGGAATTCGATGAATTGCCAGCTGCCGCGGCCAATAAATAATGCATTTTGTGTTTGCCCCCGGTAAAAGGGTCCACCCTTAGCCGTCGTCCCCCGAGCCAACCCTAAATTCTAGAACGACTTCGGTCGAAGGCAATCGACGGCTACGATTTAGAGAATTGGTACAACTTCTCACGTCGGGCCCTGTACGTTCTGCCTCGAGCGTTGCTCCATAATTTAACAAAAAAAAGCTCTCGATTATCGACGGACAATATCGTGAAGAACAAAGAGAAACCTTTCGAGTACAGATCGTTTCGAGACAAAATTCTTTGGACGATGAAAGAGGCACGGGGCTGCCTCGAAGCTGTTAAGGGCAGCACAAGAAAATGAATGGGACGAAGAAGAGAATGCCAGGATAATGGCGGACGCGCAACATTACGAAGTACGCATTGTCCGTAATTTAGCGAACAGATCAACGCTGCCAATTACGTGCAACTATTATGTAGACAACGGTCCGTAAGACCGATTCGAATCGTTTCCTCCAGATTCAATCGGCCGCGAAAAGATCGAATTAATAATCCTTATTGTACCCGGCCCTTGTTCCGACCAGTACGACGGATCCAGGGAAAAAGAAATACCTATAAATACTTTATCCTTCCTTCTCGTTCGATATTTATCAACGTTTCTGAGCGCGGACAAGGGATTTCTCGATGAAACGGATTATTCGACACTTTTTATCGTAAACTGCGATAAAAGGGGAACGAAAGAAGGGGGGGAACACCGACGACTTATCGCGGCAATAATTAATGCCCCCGGTCCGAACTTTCGAAACTTCTTTCGACCGACGAAAACACAAATTGCTTATTTAATACATTATTAATTGGCAATTTCCGGTTGCAGCGGCTGCTTATAGCGACGGACACGGAACTTCGACGACGGTGGAATAAGTCTGGATGAAAGCGACAGAATTTACCCGACACAGAGTACAGAGTTTTTATTTTCGACGTAACGAAGGCCGGCTCATCAATCATGCTTAATCAATCCTGTATCGAGCCAATCGATACGTAACCTCCCCCGTCTTTATTTTTCCTCTTTTCTCGCCGCCTGACCCTTTTCAGACGAGAGCGAGACGCCGAAGAAAGGAAGGAAACTTTCTTATTAACACGATCAATCAAATCGCTAAAAATTTCAAGCATTTTTCACGATTTTTCCGGATTTCTGGCCACCGCACCCCTCACCGGGGGTGCGAAAGAGGAGGTGAGGGGTAAGTTTTGCCGATCGATGAGGGATTAAGAAGCGGCCCGGCCACTTTTCCGGCCGGCGAGGGCTAATTACGAAAGTGCGATCGCTCATTGGAAATAATCAGTCCGAGCCAGCGTCAATTTCGTCTTATGAAAACGTGATCGTTTCTTAAAGCCTTCTCTCTCTCTGGCCGTCGTGTTCGCATCATCGGATTCTTGAATTCTCAACTTCTTAATCCCCGCTGAAATGGAAAAGAGCCGTCCACCGGAAGGCGGGATTTTAATTGTTTACCAAATATCACGAAGGGCTGGGATGAAGTTCGAGATCGATGCTCGTAAAACTCTGGAAACGTTTATTCCCATTGTTTGCTGCCCTCTTTTTTTATTATGGATTCGGTGGAATTTTTATTGAAAGCGTATTTACGAACGGCGCGACGGCTTTCGTTAGTTTCTCGACACTTTAATAGATGTCGAGGAAAACGATGTTGGGGTCGAGCGGGGGCCATTTTCAAGCGTTCTCGATACAAACGGGGCAAGACTTTATCTTTTACGAGGGTCGCCCAAGGAGGACGTAACGCCGTGAAAATTGCTCAATAAACTTAATTTAAGCATCCAAGCCGATGCTTCTATAACGATATACTAATCATATTCCAACCCTCGGGCCAACCACGTGGTGAGCTCATTTATGGGCGGATGTATAAAAAAGCATTTTCTCTCCTCCGTTGCTATCAAAACCAGTCGTGAAATTCTCACTTTCATTAGCAACTTTTTCCGTTTTCTTCCGTGTGCTGGATTCAGATTTATTTATTATAATATTCGCCAATTGTCAATTCTCCAAAACTTAAGCACCGAATTATCGATCCTTAATTTCACGATCACACGCGCCTGCTTCTGTTTCTGCTGCACCAGCCGCCCGGTTAAATCTACTTTCTCCGAACGATTAAGAAAATTGATACGGCATCAAATAAATTCGCCGGTAATGAGGATTCTCGCGAGCGATATTAGTTAGCGGTGGCGATAAATTATTCGTGAAACGGTTGATGCACGATCGAATTATTTATTCGTGTGTAACGTCACGCTTGTACCGGCTGTTATATTGCATTACATCACGGACAGACGTAGCTTCATTTAAATATCATAAACTAAACGAAAGCGTGGCAATGTCTGGCACGACTTCTGAAACGTCTATTCTCCGTGGCTCCGTTTAATATTTAACACCTGCGACGAGCACGACCGTTGCGTCTCGTAATTCTCGATCTCGCATTATTTTGCTACGACGACGCGTGTTACGCGGACAGCCTTTGGACATCAATCGTGAAACAGACAAATTAGTTGTCCCCAGACTCCTTCTCTCTCTCTCTCTCACACTGGTAAGTACTTTTACTTCGCTTGCCGTTTTATACATTGAATAGTTCAGTGACCATCGGAGAAAGTAGGTGAACTTTTCACGGTATCGTTTAGAATCGTACCGTAATATTTCGATCCGTCGATTATTCTAATTAAGACGCAAGAAATCATGGAATTCCAGACAGGGGGGCAATCAAGTCGAACAAAAATTTATTCATACGAGCGCACTTTGACTTTCACTAATAGCCGCTTCACGGATCGCCTATTTACATAGTGATAAAACTGAGAAAATTCAACGTTTAGACGCTCGCAACAATATCGCCATACTTTCACCGGTGTATCGAATAAAATGCGATCCGAGGAGAAATGCGAGCGGAAACGGGTTAAAGAACTCTCCGATATATCCGAACTATCCACGGATAATCTCGTTAGAATTCGACTCGCGCGAATACAATACACTCGATAATAAATTTCCTCGAATATCTCGCCTATTTCGATATTAAACGATTCGTAATCGGCCGAACAACGAAACGCTTCAGATAAGCCGGATCTGATTAAAAGCACGGACGTTTTCTGCCTTGTAAGAATCTATCTTACGTAACGTCATCGTAACTCGTTCACTGATAGGCTGTGATGTTTTCACGGATCTTTGTTGGGTTCGAGCATCTGATAACAATTATCTGACGTTCGAATTAATGAGAAACTAATTCGTCGAACGACGCTTTCTACCGTTTCCTAGTATTCACGTTTGCTTATCTGCCGATCATAGTTCAGCAGAAAACATTCGCCCAATCGGGCCAGATAATTGAGATACAAACAACTGCATTTATTCATAATGCAATTACTATAATTAGAAGTAGGTCTGATTAAGATTCAAGTACAAAACTGATACGTGTAAATTTCTTACATTCGAATCTCCTGAAGTGAAACTTTTGAATCGGTGTCTAGTTAGACGAGTGAAAGAAAGACATTCGATCGGAAGAGAATGTAATTGCGGCGCGTATTATCTGAGAAGAGAAGCACGTGTAACGAGGCGCACGTCGATGTACACGCACGCAGACTGTAACAATCTTGGCGAGATCAGGCGGAAACGGTATTTCAATAAGGAGTAAAAAATAATCAGGCTCGAGTGCGGCTCTGTCTGTGGCGCGATATATACGATCCCGGCGTGCCTAAATCTTGTTCCCCCCTCTGGATTCCACGGGCGTTCAGATGAATGAATATGGATGCCAATGATTCCTAACCCTGTTCCTGTCCAGAGAGACCAATCATCGCTTGTGCACGACACGCGAAGAACGACTCTTTCCCCGACACGGTCCGGTAACGTTTAACTTTGCCGCGTCGTTTTAAACGTATAGAGTATCTGGCTGATGAGGGGACCTCTCAGCATCAATTCACCGTGCCAGAGGCACAATCATCGAGGGCAAAGTCATCGGGGAAAAATAATTACAATCGGTCGCCTAGTAAGCGCCCTGGTGTACTCCACCAATTCCCTGTGTCTCTCTCCCTTTCCTATCCGATACGACTTTCTCTGTCGCGCCCGCGTTACACTTCCATATCGGCTTCGACCCCCCGTAAGTCACCCGTATCCCCGGGACCACTTCACATATTCGCGGTTCGACGATCCTGTACAAAATCCTAGCCGTCGTTATACTTGCACACGGTGGCTCTTTATTATTACTTTTTTATAACGACGTGACAGCGCGTCAAAGGTTCGGAAACCTTGTACGTGCTCGGCGCACGGTGCCGATCACCGAACAACAATACTAACGACATACTACACCAAGATGTCTGGCCTGTCTGTACGGTGGCGAGCCAGCACCGATTGCGAGCCTATACAGACGGATTACTGATTGTGTTTCGAACGTAGTCATTGGGAGATTGTTCAAAGAAGCGACGAGCGTAGTCTACGTTATTTAAACAGGCCTAGCTTTCCTAAAGAAACTGGAAGTGGACACCAATCGTCTTAAACGCGAAAGTTACTAGACGTTTACGATACTAAATATTGGACCTCGAACAAACTTAATTTTATAGGGAGGATCCCTGTATCTGCTTCTTTTCAAAATATTACCTTCTCCCTTAACTTGTTATGTATATAATGATCGTACTAATGATTTCTTGATACATTCCGCGAAAAAAACACATTATCGTTCGTTTAAACCTGTACATGTTACCTATGGACTAGATTCTCAATTAAACAGTGGTTGGCTATCGTGGTAGCAGCCACTTACCGCGATAGGGGAACGTTTCCATTAGCTGTGCACGCGTTTCAATGACGCCGAGGGAGGGAAAAGCGGAGAGCGGAGTCGGGGAAGTGAAAACAGCGGTTTAAGGTGGTCAGAGGAAGAAGGTTGTCCAATGTTCTCTCGAACTCGCAGCCGGTAAGGAGGCTGATCTATAAATAGGAGGCAGACGGGACTGGGAACACCAAAAAACGGGCATCGGGATGATCGGCCAAGGAATGTTCACCCTTTACGTAGAAATTAGCCTCGAATCGATCAGTGCCTCTCTGGACTAACCCCTTGACCCTCACGTTAGCTTAAATTAATCTCAAACCGAGATCCAATGCTCGTGTGAAGATTAAACATACTCCAAGTATTTACCTAATAAAATATTAAAATTTCATTTTCAATTCGCTACCTTGCCTAAATATTACAAAATTTTCTTCAATCTTTCCTTCGAATATATCTGATTTTCCCACCAATTAACCGAATACCTGACACCTTAGCAAAGTACATACACGTGTTATTAATTACAATAAATAAACTGGAATTTGTATAACAGCGTTGCTCTCCGTTTCACGCAATGAGCCTCGTTAAGATCATTAAATCCTAATGGTATTCCCGACACGTAGCAGGGAAACTTTAGGGCGACGCGGACACGGACTTCCGGGAAGATTTTCTTTATCTCTCCGTACATCGTCGTGCCCCGTGTCTTTCCCTCCTTCTCGCGCCCCTGACACACGGATCCTCGGGCACAATCGAACGACGTCGAAGAGCGTCCAAGTCCACGGTCTGGCTTCTCTCTCTCGACGTCCGAGAGCGCACGTCGGCATTCGCATTCATACTTTTCCACCATAAAACGCCGTACGCGTACGAGCGAGCTCGTGGCGAGCCTTTGCGCCGTTCTATTCTAGATTCATAACTATTAATACTAATGTCTGCGAGAAGTCGAGCCAGGACCAGTTTCTTGGCTAACGTTTACCATTTCTACCTCTCATCAATGGTACATTCAAACACAGACAAACATGAATTTATCAACGGGCCAGGACCACCGCCGTGAACGGTTGTACCGTGTTGTTTTCTCGAGTGTAACGTAGTAGCGCCATAAATTCCGATCCTAATAAAAGTAACTTTATGCGAGCACCGATATCTTTTATTCATAAGACGCGTTACAGGACAGAAATCTTTCAAACTATTTCGAACGATACGGTCATTCATTTGTCACTGACTCTCAGCAAATCCACTTTCAATATTTTAATATTTTATAATAAAGATATTTTAGGAAACTGGTAACCGTGTAATCCTCGTTAAACCTTGTTATAAATTTATTCTGTCCTCGTCGCAACAATCAACGTGTTAATATTTTATAGTCGACATCCTGGCCGAATTAAAACGATACGCGGGGCTTCAAGACTTCGCCCGACAGAAACACTTTGTTTCGAGGAGCAGAATTTATGGTACAACCGCGTACACATGCACCGCGGTGTTTCTCGCGAATTAAATCCACCTTATTGTCGCTAATTAGTTTAACACGCGCGTGTACGGCTAACGAGCCACGGAAAGATCGAATCGAGTGCATCCTCGACGTTGGAATCATGGGCGTGGATGGCGGGCAAGAAAAAAAGTAATATAACGAGTACACGGCACAGGACGGTAGATGAAAGGAAAACACGTGAACCGCGGGAAAGAGGGGAAAAATGAAAAAAAAAGAAAGAAACGAAACGAGAACAGTTCTTTCGAGTCCATCGCGTACAGAAACGCAAGACATTGCATCGAGTTATTTAGAGCACGATTATGTACCCGATGATTCATATATTTCAATTTTCTCTTTGCTAACTAACCGACGATTGAAGACAAGTATAATCATGTGATTCTCCCCGCGGGCACGCGTTATCTTATCTCTCCGTGTGTACACAACACGCTGCGCACGATAATGCTGCATTTCGTGCTGTTTAATGTTGGCTTTCTGCGAGAAATTCCTGCTGAACGCGGGAAGAAAGCGCGATGCTGGATAAAACGTAGACCGATCGAGACGGTTCAATCTATATATCAATCACGTTTCCGCCGTCTCGTCAGATTTTTCGGCGGGAAGAACGTTCAGAACGCGCGACGAAAGATAGTCGAAAGGAACGAGCGTTGAACTTGAGTCGCAGCGTGCTGGCAAATTTTTCATTATCTTGCGCCATAATCTATTTACAGAAAAGATTTAAAGCCGGGACGTGCGGTGTGCCCCGTCTGGGGTTACTGAATTCATTATTCCTTTAAAAATATTAACTTTACAAACTTCGCCGCTCCGCGTTCTTTCGCCTTTTTGTTTCGCGGAAAGGCAGAAAGGGCGGACGGACGATATAAAATACGACGCGTTTTGCAATCAGAAATTTTCACAACGTTATTTCGTTGTTTGTTCCCTAGCGGGCTCGGGCCCGGCGAATCTCGGTTTGCGCAATTATAGACAACGATATTTCAACGATATATCTTTGGAAACGTCTTGCTCTAAGAGCAATAATTAACCGAATTAAATAATTGCCGTTGCACTATACCAGCAAGTCATATTTCAAGCACGATACATGTTTGGAGGTATACGTCGCAACCGCTGTCGCAATGTAATTTACGCGTTTCTATGAATAACCATCGTTCGAAATAGAATCTTGTTGTCATTGGTTCACTAGCCGATATTCTAATCTCGCGAAATTAAATTGGCCGGCTAAAAGATCTCCAGCCGGCGATAAGTGGCAACGAAATATATAACCGGGTACGTCTGCGCCGGCTAAAAGTGACGATATATACCGCGGATAAAACGATCGTGTAAGGACCACGGAATAAAACCTCTCCCGTTAATGTTGCTTATGAAGTTATTTTCACCCGAACCGAACCAGGTCGAACCGACGAAAAATTTAGGTTTTTCGCGTAAAATTTATGTACGGCCCTGCCCCCGCCGCGTAAAATTAGTGTTTCGCAAAAGCGTACACGCGAAACGATATTAAGTGGCCCCCCCCCTCCCTGTAATCGCGTAAATAAATTGAACCGATGAGAGCCGGCTACATACCAATTCCTTAATACACCTCGGGCCGGTTACTATACTTGAGACTTCCGTGACCGCGAGAGGCGAAATATACCAAAGTCACCGGGAATGGAGCAAAGAGCAAATGCGTCTGCTAGGAGGAACGAACAGTAAATCTGTCTCATCGTTTGGCACGCTCGTGTTCACCACCTCGAATGAATTATTTACTTATCAATTATTAAGCGAGGGGCCTCGTCGTGTACCGTCCGAAGATTTATACCGTCGAGAAATTGTCTTTGCATTTTCACGCGGCCATTTCATAACGCATTTTGCCGTATTTATGATGTTAAACCGGTTTCAAGGTTGCCACATGCCGAATATAAATACATAATTCTGTATCGCAGCCTACATTTTCGATACGCGCCCATCCTTTTAACGAGACGTGTAACGTGCACGAGATTGTTTCCCTTTGATATATTAGAGAGCCGCCAATTCGAGCCCGACCGAATTTGATTTATTCGATAAAAATAATCGTCCTCGGAGGGCTGTACGTTTCGACCAACCGCTTTTTAATCGTTCCTGACACGTTCGATGTTTAAGTGAAAAAGGACAGTGTGGTCAGACATGCTAGAACCATGATCATTTTCACTTATTAATTATCCAATTATATAAATTTACTTATCTACACTTTCTCTTCAATAAAATTAAAAAAAAAACTTTTAACAATTTTGTGAGGTCGATAATTTTGGATGGTAGCAGGAATCCAGAGTTTCGTTTACGAGAACAACAACGAAATTGAGCAGACCACTGGCAAGGTGTACAGTAATCTGTTGGTGAGCGAATTCTTTTCTAGACGGTCCCGGAATAGGTGCAAAATGGAGCAAAATCCGAGGGAGTAGACAGAGAGGGATAGAGAGATAGCGAAGTGTAGCAACGTCGTACACAGCCGAGCGGTAAATCCATCGCGTCGTTCGGTATGTAAATCGCTTATCGCTTCGAGTGGACCACTCGGTATAATTAGGTAGGTAGGTAGGTAGGTAAGTGTAAGTATAGGTAGATAGGAATGGCATCATGTGCGCCGACATGTATCTACACATCTAATGGCGAGGAGGACGAGAGCAACCTCGCGGAATTAGGCTCTTCCGTTGTTTCTATTACAAAATAGATGGCACGATATTGCGGGGCATCACCGCGGCGCAGCTAATCTCTGCTTCTTTTTCATCGCGTAACACCGGCTGCGATACGATATCTCGATTATGCCACTTTACGAAATACCGAAACACGCCAGCCAAACGATCTCTAATCTATGCCGTTTATGAGCGATGTTAATATTAAAGTCGTTCCAAATATTACAGTCGTAACAATACGATCCTCGTATTTTGTTGATAAAATTATTTAATTTTAATCTTAATCTTCAGCGATTAGTTAAATTTGCCGAAACATAATTGAAAGCGACGAACGTAGGTGGCAGAGAAAAAGATATAAACTGCACCTGATGAATTTAATTTCCATATACGATACACGAAGTGATGGACATTGATGAACGAAAACGATACGCGCGACAGAGGACGGAAAATTGATGTCCATAACGTCGAAGTTCCGTTTTGGAATCTCGTAATCGATCGAACCGAAAAAAAAAGAAAAAGGGAAATACGACAAAGCAAAATGTTTCACTGACGGCCGCGAAAATATCGATAAATCGGCTGGTCAAATCACGGTTGAGCCGAACAGCAACACAGCGTGGAAATTGGCACGGAAGAGGACACTGGTCGCTCTAAATTATTCTCTTAAAATGTATCCTCAATAATTTAATACTCGTTCGTGCCGGCCGGACGAATTTAAAGCGTAAATAACACGGTACATCCAACGGTCAGATATCGTTAAATCCGCCGGTCCTTGCAGCCCGATAGCTTCGAGCTTTCGTTTCTGGTTTATCCGTCAGCAGATAAAAGCCAACAAATCATCGCATCGCAAGATGTATCCGTAACCATTAATCCGCGGGCCGCATCCTATCCAGCTACTTAACGGCACTGGGTGAGTGCAACGAATGTCATCCTCTGCCGCAGCCCCATGCACTCTGTCGTTCCTCGATGCAGGCCGGTCACGTGACCGACAGGAAGCTACCAATCGTCTTGCACGATTATCCCGGTCATCCCCTTTGCCCCGCGGCTGGGGGAACACGCTGCGTGCAGCGTGCATCGTGCACGTGCGTGTCCCGATGCGACCCGAGTAACCGTGTGTGCGTCAACCCGGGCATCATCAGGGACAGCGTTAAATAGGATTCGCGAGCGTGTTACACGTACGCGCACACATCCATCCATCGGGTATACGGGAATTTATACGCGTGCACGCGTCGTGTACACGCGACACGACGGCCAGAGGTGCATAAGTCCCGGGACACGGGGTGAGGAATTTTCGTTGAAATATCGATAGAATACGTTTGATTCGGATGACTTTGTGGCGACGCGACACCGAGAGCACGAAGAGTCGCGACCGGTAAACCGCGCGCGCTACACATTATCATAAATGCCCGCGTTGTAGCCCGTCCCACGCGTAAATCTGTTTCGCAAATTGCGCGAGTGGGATTATGTCATCTTCCTACAGTTCTCTTTCTATCGTTGCGCCTCGATCGACACGAGCGTGTGCCCCTCCGCTCGAGCGCTATGAAATCGAGCCGTCCTTCGACGCTCGCTATACCATCCTCCGCTTCCGCGCCTTCGCGCACCGAATCTTTCGGTACCTAATCCACACCCGAACCAACAACGAGTTCAACGAACGCTCGAAGGACGAACGGTACCTGTCCTTCGACGATTACGTGTTTTTTGAAGGAATCGAAATTCTTTTGGAAAACGTAAAATAAAGAAATAGTTGAACAAAGTCGCAAAAGGCAAAGTTGCATACGTTTGCTAAGTGTTTCACGACGATTGTGAAATCGAGAGATACCGAGGCAGGTAAATAAACGCTCGGTTGTATAATGAGCGCATGGGGCACTTATCTTGGGTAAAACAATATTCTGCAAACAATAGTGGTCTCAGATAAGAGCCGTGGAACAAGGAGTGCCTCATTTCGCGAATCGTTTAAGTTGAAAATTATTTATCCCCGAAACCGGTGTATTTGTTGCAAGAACTAGGACAACTGAAAATGAACTAACCTTGTCAGCTTCCTTGACTCACAAATTAGGAATTTTTATGCCGCCCTCGCGCCATCCGATGAAGAAACACATTTGTAGCTTTTGCACGACCGAGCTTGTGAATACCAAAACGTAGAGCATAAGAGGCCCGGGCAAATCCAGTTTTGCTAGAGTTACGCAAAATGTTTGTCGCGTAAACAGAGTGTTTCTCTTAGTTCACTACGCGTGCTTCCGTAGCGCGCATCAAAAGTCGATGACAGGCGACGAACGTGAATCGTTTTGTTGATATCGAACGGGCACTGAACGACGCGTTCACAATCGAATTCAGCCGGCACGAGGAAAAACGAGAACGCGTATCGTCCACTGTCTTCTCTTAGACTTGTTCAATCTCTTTCAACAACAGGCAGACGATGTCGCGAAACTGATAAGAACAGCAATGGCTGCGAGGAATTTAAAGTGAACTGCGTGGGTATCGCGAGGAGAATTAAGTTTCTTCGATTGAATGCAACCATGCGATACCACCCACCTCCGACACCGCGGATACATGAATTTTACACCTTGTCCTTTGATCGACGAACGATACGATACGTTTACGAATTTCTTTCCTGTTTTAAATAACGATTACACTTTACTGAAATGATCAATGACGACGAACTTAATTCGTTAGTTACGAGAAGGAACAAAATGATAAGAGATGTAACAAAATCTAAGGTGGAACTGAATCGAGGTGATTCTTCGACGATCCAACTCGATCATAAACAACGGTACACTTTGATTATCAACGACGACCAATTGAAACGTAGACTGATAAGACAGTTTAGGTTGCAATAATTTTTCCAGAGCGCTAGTAGTTATTTATTCCTGTACTGAATGTGTCCTTATCAGTCGGGAGATGATATCGTCATTCGTCTTTCTTGTTGATACGGTTGTACACTTTGCAGATACACGTGTATCGCTGTTTTCCTATACAAAAGCGACGGGGGGAAGAAATAAAGGAATGTCTTATCGAACCGTAAACGTTTTCTACGAAGCGAATTCGTTTCAAGAAAATTTGGATAATTATATTAAGGTACAGCCTGTCGGATCATCAAAGGGAGCCAAGGATGACTCAAGGAAGAAAGAGTCGACTCGACCAGGCTCCGAAATGAGTCTGTCGTTATAAATACTCGTCCACGCGAAAACAACTCTTCGTTAGCTTTGACTCGTTTAAATTAGATTTCAGTACGCGGTTGGACGTGTTACGTAACCGGTTCCATTCTTAACGATCTGTACATTATGGATTCCTAAGACCGCAGAAGCAACACGAAATAAAAAACACCTCGACTTTTCCTCAACTGCTGAGTTTAATTTTACCCAGCATAAATCTTGTTCGAAATTAAATACAAAAATACTGTATTGGGATCATTTTACTTGCGTTAAGAACTGAACTGAAAATACAGAAACGTTTAGCGGCTGTAACTAAAGGATTAAACTCAGCAAAGTGTAACAATGTTGCTCGAGATTCTCGCCCTCGACTATGAGTTTGAGAAGTTTTAATATTCCTTTTCCTTAAATCGTTCGAAACTTTTACGATCAGGACGGGGTTCCGTTGGAGAAAAAAAAGAAGCGTCGTCTTTTAAGAACCGATATACAGTCGGTGGTAAGTGTCCGGACGTTAACGTTTCCTGAAGGACTCGTCCGTTTTACGGCGAATATAGGTGATTTAACGAACGCTGAATACTCCGTTCTTTAAACGCGACGGCAATGAACTTACGTCGTTTCATCGAATGGGCGAAGTTGGATGGGATGATTATCGCATGGAATATCAGGGGGGGAATAAGTAAAAAAGAAAGAAAAGAAAGAAAAAAAATGAAAGACGCAATCGTTGTACGACGATAAAGAAGCATTCGAGCGGAAATGATGATGACTCTACAACGCGGCGTAAAGTCCGTGTGTAACGTTTGCGTACACACGTCAACAATGCAGGTGAACAACCACCGATACACACACGGGGATATCGCTTGTGTAGAACTGTTTGCGTATTCCTCTTTATGTCCCTCATCCTTCAAGCGCGAGCTTTCGTCGTGGATCCCCGGTTGTGTACGAATCTGCGCGATAATTGATTCATGATAGAACCGCGAATTCAAACAAGACCGATCTACATTTTGATATGCCGTCGCTCGCAGTTCGCTACGGATCGCGAATGTCGCTCTATTATGTCACACGGGCCTTGTTGCGACGAGATACATCGTAACCGAGCCAGCATGGTCTGGTCGCGATCGACTCTTTCCACTGACGGACACAGCCTGACCAAGTTTTCGCTCGGACAGCCCCCAATGCAGAAGATTTATTTGCAGATGAATTATTGTTTAGTATTTTTTAATTTGAAACGAATCGAATGCACTGACAAAGAATTATACGCCTGTCTGTCAGCTCCCAGTTCTGATTCTCGCACTTTAATCAGAACGCCTCGAAAGTTATCGCGACTCGCCACCGCGCCCCGTGTTTTAATTTCATTACGATGCAGTTGCATGAAACGACTCGAAGTCGACGCTTTCCGTTTCCATACCGTCGGCACCGGCACACGCGACCAGTTCGTCTCCTCGTGCCTCCGATAACTTATGCCAGGATACACGTCGTTCCATTATACACCAAACAGATTACGATCGCCCGTCTCGACGCGGAACACCGGCAAACTGTTCTGGTTGAAGAACAACACCGATTGATCGTGCTTTTAATTACTGTTACTTTATCTGCGAGTGCTACGCCTCTTTTTCATTGCGCGTTGATAACGTCGAGGATGAAACAAAATTTCTACCAGCTTCAGTTGAAAATTAACTATTTCGGTGTGTCTGACCAGACCTGGTGATTTTCACTGCACCAATCGACGCGTCGATAAATAATTCCGCGGGAAGTGCAGCGGAAACGCAAAGGTCATGAACGCGATACAAAGACCCCCCCGTCCTGGTTTTGAAGGACCGTTATTGTATGTGAGAAATTGTCAACAAACGAAGCACGATCCGAATCGCAAGACACCAGGCGCAGACGATTATTGCGGTTCGTGTCTGGCCGACGCATCGACCGTGGCCCTCCCCCTTTGTGTACAAATCTGCGTAATAATTGATACGCGATGGGATCACCAGCTCAAACACGAACGCTTTTAATACGACAGCTCGCTCTCGATGTCCAGCGCGGTGCGGAATCTCTATTATGGCGGAAGCGAAACGAGGTTGCGTCGGGTAACGTGACCAATGCAGAAACGAGTGGATAATGATCGAGGTTCTTTTTTTTTCAAACTCATCCTCGGCGTCCCGCGGGGAACGTGAAACGCCCTTTGTGCGCCCATGATTCCAGCTACTTTCCTCCTTCTCCCCTCGCGATCACGTCGATGAGAAAACCCTTCCTTTTTTGGGAAAAGAAACTACGGTGTTTGCGAAGAAAAGGGATATTTGCTGTCCGATTACAATTTTAAATTTGTTAATAAAATTGAACTTAAATTCTTACTGCTTTAACAACCCATGAATGAAATGCTTGTGATATTCGTGAAATAAATATAAAGTTATCGTAGGTATGACAGAAGGTTAGAATTTGATTGAAATATGTAATCGACGTCGAAACGATCGGGTTTCGAATTGATAGCCTTACGCTGTCGAATTATTCATGATGCGGCACGGATATCTGGGAAATTGTCGTCGAGGCGACGCCATGATCTTGTTATAACGAGTTCGTCGTGCAAACCGTTCGGTACATCGCAATCGCTGAATGATAATTTAATGTAACGAGGAGATCGCGTTAGCGCGGCGATCGCAAATGAACGGCCGCCGGCGTTCCCGTGTTAACGTGGCTACCGGGAACAACCGTGGGGCATATTTGACACGGAGCAGTCATGGATCGGCAAATCATCGAATCATCGGCGGTACTCGACAACGTAACAAGTCAACAGGCGGTCGTTATGTATATTGACGTATACTTGCCACAGTTGCGGCGTCGATGCCTGTTTCTATTGACAAATACCCGTCGCTGGCCCGATGATGTATTGCCGTACACGCGCCGTCCGAATGACATGGAATGCGTATTATCGCGACAAAATGAACCAACCTCTACGAAATTCGCTTGCCAAACCATCGATATCGCCCGTGTCGATATCCTGCAGCTTTCCGTCGCGATTCCATAATTTTCAAAACAATTTCACCTTCACACCGTCCTCCTAACTTCCTGTCCTGAACATCGCCTAACGCAGTTACCGTCATAAACAAGGAATACGTACAAACGATATTGGATAACTTAAAATTTCCTCTTTGCAACAATTGGATCCGTATAATAACCACGGCAGATAAAAGTTGCAATTGCAATTTCACCCCTCAAAGAGTTCTACACTGTAAAAGGCTGTAGAATTTTGTGAATGACGGATCGAAAGCGTTGATCTTGTCGACGCTTTTGCGAACGAGTCGCTCGCGTTCAAGAGAAATCGGAAAGCAAACAATAAAAGGAAGAAACAAAAAACGAACGATCGCGACGAATTGAAGAATCGACGAGGACAATACGAAGTGGCGCTGAAGTGGCTGTGACGGATGATAGGCGGCACGAGGATCGGTAGATCGCGAAAGTGGCGGAGAAGCAGCGACGATACACAACCCGTAACAATGGAGCCAATATCTGTAGAAAGGTGGTGCTCGTAACGTGCACACTCGACGCCAGGCTGGAAACAAATGTCGTACCTATGCGTGACAACCCTTATTGCGGCTACACAGGGCGGGGGAGGGATGGTGTGTTTGTGAGCTGCGTGTTTATTGCTCGACCTGGCAATAATAACTGGTTATTATTCATTACTCTGGCACTCCGTGTTCGAAACGCACGAACGTTGCAGTCACCTACACGGTGGCGCGAATCTCTCTCTCTCTCTTTTTTTCGACTACTCTCGAACCGTCGAGGACACGACGATTCGTGAAATATCGCACCACGGCTCCCCTTCGAGAGTGCCAGGGGAAAAAATGCGACGCGTTATAAACTAGCTGGGAGTTCACGCCGTACGAAATACCGAGGACCGACCGTGATCCGTTACTTTTACGAACATTATCGAACGCGTCATTGATTCGAACGTGGGTAAAAGTTGACACGATTATACGAATACGGAGATCCGATTGCCTATTCGTCGCTGGATACCTTTTGTTGGAAATGGCGAAAGACAGCACGGTTTTATTTCAAGGTACAATGCAAGAAGTGTCGGCAATAATTTTATTTCTAATCGAATATAATTTACTACAAAATTGCACTCGGTCACAAAAATCTATCCTGATCCCACGCACTCGATAGCTGGTACCGTCTACCATCATCCACCATCGCGGGGGCATGCGAAGAATGCATTGTGGGCCTGTATCCTCCAATGGAGCGGCAACGGGATGAAAAAAGAAATATACATATATGAAGGCTCGAGTCGCAAACCTGGAGCATGAATAAGCCAACGGGCAAAGGTGTGGTTCCCAGGCGTCCACGGTAGGAAATCGCTCACTGGGGAAGAAAGATGGAGAACAGAAGCCAGGAGCGAACCAAGACGTGATTAATATAAAAGTGGGCGGAGCTTGGTCTGGCCGGAAGTAGCCGAAGAGGGATGCTGTGCCGTGCCAAGCAAGCGCGAAAACGGGGGTTATAGTGGGACAACTGTGTTGGTACACTGTACCGTATGTATCTTCATCCTATGCGGCCGCATACAAGCTCGCCGTTTGCTCCTGCCACGTATGCGTGGAACGTGTGTGCACACGTTTTCACGTACATTTCGGAGACCACCGGCGCGTCTGAGGCGGCCGAACAGGCGAGAAGATGGGCGAGCACGGAGCGTGGCGGGGATGATGCGAGATACACACCGCGATTGACAAGCAACACCCTTGCGGCTCGAACCGAGACTTCGACCGTGCGACCAGGAAGGCGTGACACCGAGTCGAATCGTTGCCAGGTAATGCCCAGCACGATTCTTGGACGATGGACCGGCGATACCGCGCACCAGACATCGCGAAACAACGGATTCTAATATCGTGGTACCAAGAAGAAAAACGAAAAAAGGAGACACGTGTCAAATTTTCCAACACTTCGACGCGACCAAGACGTCCGTCTGACGTGGTCGCTTCTGCTCGCGAGGCTGTCAGGGTACAGGCACCTTTGAATTTTCGACGAAATCTTTGGTCAAGCAAAGAAGGGACCGGAAGCAGATGGCTGCACCGGCAACCTTGGAGAAACGCTCGAAGACGAGAAAAGGAGAGAAAGGATATGCGGAGAGCGGTGGCAAGGGTGGGTCGGTTGATTGGCGAATATGGGATCGAAGGGAACCAGGCGATCCACCAGGGGTTTCGGCGATGCGGGGGGTGCAAGGGTTGACGCGCGGGGGTGGCCAACCCCACCTACTTCTTTAACGCCCCCAAGTAGGGTAGGACCGCCTCCGTCTCTGCGTTGTTCCACCTACTCTACACCCCGGGACTTCTGCAGTCTCGTACCTACCCCCTACCCCCCTCCCCCACCACCACCCCCCCGTTTGGTACACCATCATCCTCCCATAGCTTCGTCTACTCCCATTGACTATATCCTTCCGAGAAAAATCACCTCTATTCCCAGGTAACGCGGACCGTTCTTCGATTGAAGCGTAACTGCCATTATCGAGCGAATATAGCAAACTGGATGCCACCTACGATGTTTCGTTGGTTATCTTTTGAATAAATAGGACGTTACAAGCAACGATTTTTTTTTTGGTTCCTTAAGAGCAATCAATTTTTTAGATGAAACGAATAGAACTATTGGGAATAATTGAAGTAATAAACAGGCAACGTCGAAGCATCGACTCGTTAATGCCAAGAGTATTTTTAGAAAAAATTCACTTTATGAGAAGATTTCTGTACTTAAGATAGGTATACGCATTTAGTTACTCGAACGTAGTTAATCTTGGAACCGTGTAGCGAGATTTATTTGACCCACCATTCTGCTTGTCCGATGCACCTATTTGTCTTGTCGGGATCGTTAAAGTGTCATTTCCACGAATATCGCCTCGGTCCGCGCGACGTAAGATCAATCAGAAAATCCCGAAGCAAAGAGCCATTTATTCATATTATAACGAGACACATCTAACGCCGCTTAATGACGAAATACGACAAAATCTGAGGCGAGGATTTTGTCGAAGCTTCCGCGGACGTGTTTAGCGCTAACGAATCCATTCGCAGAATAAATCGATCGCCTTTGAGGATCGATCGTTTATACAAATAATTTAATATTCACTTTCGTTCGTTCTATTCTCGCGACGACCCGATTTCGTTAATTGAAATTCACGCTTCTCCCAGTTAAAAATGTACCAAGCATCGAATGTTAATTTTATCCCCGACCCCTCGTTAATACTCGTCCACCCCCCAAACAAATATCGGAGAATCATAACATCGTGCGTCCAGGTGCGTTTCGAGATCTATCGTTACCCTTTCTACCCCGCTACGAAACGTTAAATTCTTCATGAAACGAAAAAGGAACGAAAGAAACGAAACAATTCGAAGCATGGAACAAATAGAGGAAAAGAGGTGAAACAAAAGCGGCACGCACACCGACGAGAAGGAAGCGATAGATGCAAATGATTGGAAAAAAAAGAGAACTGAACAACAGTTCTCTGGTAACGACAGCGTGCAAAGGGACTCGTCGATGGCACGTGGCGATCATCATTGAGTAAGAGCAATGCAAAGAACGGTGAATGAAGCAAGCGGCAGAGAATGATGAGACAAAAGAGACAAACGAACGGAGAAACAGAGAGAAAAAGAGGGCGAGAAAGAGAAGTGCACGAGGCAGATGCAACCATACGATTGTGTTTTGATCATTGATAGGCAGGCAGGCAGGCAGGCAGGCAGGCAGGCAGGCAGGCAGGCAGGTAGCGAGTCAGTCAATCAGACATCGTATGTCATAAGCAGTGCAGCGAAGACGCGGAAGAAGTGTTGCAGGATGATGATGAAGTAAGGTCTCTACCTGGACGGGTCTCCAGCGTGGTTCCAGCATGTCCCGCTTCCTCCTCGTCGTCTCGCTCGTGGCTGTCGCTTGATCCTCCGTCCTTCTCTTCGTAAAAGTATTTTCCGAAGAAACGAAACGAAGACACAAGAAGAAGACCCTTCACCCGTATCTCCTCTATCTTCCACAGTCTTCGTCCTCTTAGTTCGTACCTTTCCTCCCTGTCCGTCTTCTTCACCCTCCCACCCCCTCTCCTTCTCTGTCTCTCTGCCACCTCCTCTACCTTTCTCCTCTTTCTGCCTTTTCCCCTTCTTCTTCTTCTTCCTCTTCCTCTTCTTCTTCTTCTTCTTCTTCTTTCTCGTTCGTTTCTCTCCCGCCCTTTTCTCTCTTTATCCTATCCCACTTTGGGCTCCCTTACTTTTCTATTTATCTGTTTCTCGTCTAAATATCTCGTGTTCGTTGGACAGGGGTGTCCGCGTGCGCCGCGCCACGTGTCTCCCTGCGGGGAGAGCCGATTTTTCAAGCGGAAACGCGCGCCGGCCAAACGACAGCGAATGCGGTCTATCAAAGAAAGAGGACGATAGGTTGTCAAACGCGTGCGATACGAGTCCTCGAAGGTACCGCGCGTGGTATCTTTCTTATTTTCTTTTCTTTTCTTTTTTCTTTTCAGGGAGGATTTGAAGGATTGTTGTTGTTGTTGTTGTTGTTGTCGGTAGTGATGGTGATGTTGGTTGTATATAGTGTCGGTGTCTTAATGGTGGTGGTGGTGGAGGTTGGTGGTGGTGGTAAACGACGGAAGGCGCCCTCTCTCGATATCTCAACTGACCAACGTCCTGCTCGTCCGCGTCTTCCTCTTTATCCTCGTGGTTGTTGTCGAGACGCAGGAAACGTGCGCTGAACCGTACGGAATTGAGAGTGTGGTTTAAAGAAAAAGGGGTACCGCGCGCCGGTGGCTGCCGTCGCGACTGTGCGACGCTCGGCACCGCTTGGCCGCGAAACCCTACGGCCGCACCGAACACGCGGCTACTGAGTCGGCGCACTCACACTGCCTCCCTCTGTCTCCATCCCTCCCTTGTCGTTTCTATGCCTCTCGCTTACGCCAGCCGTCTAAACGTACCGTCGTTCCTCGTTGCTCGTTTGCACGATCGTTTCTGTCGGACACGCTTCGTCCGCGAACACTCGCTACTTGTACCTAGTCTCCTTCTGTGTCTTCATGTCTGTCGTTCTTTGTGTCCCTCTACCCCCGTTGTCACCCGTCTTCGACCAGTTACCCTCGTGCATGCATTTTTTATACCGACAATCTTCGAGTCGTTTCGATTTCCTATCGCCGCATCCTCGATTCCTCCTGCGAAGTGTGCAGCTAACAATTAATCCTCGCGCGAGCAACCTGGCATCCACTTCTCTCCGGGATCCTCGCTTTTGAACGGTTTCAAAGTGAAATATTAGAGCCTCGATGGGTGTCCAATCGTCTGCTCGAAGGTTAAAGGTATCGATTTTGATCTTGGGCAGCACGCACATCTCTCTATGCTATTATTGCTATCGATTCGATTTAGCTGTAAGGCGACACTAAAGCTGACGACCCATTCCGGTGCATCTATCGCACCGCTCGCAATTCATCATTGTTGCGCATAGACTGTCCCAGATAGTCATCAATTCGTAATACCCATCGTCCACGATACGTGCAATCATAGGGCAAACTATAGAAATTGCAGGAGATTCGTTTCCGTTTCGTCCTCGTACGACTTCAAGAATTTTCATACGCGAAACGATTCGGTAGAAATTGATAACGTTAGAGTTAGAGGAAAGTTGAGGTAGACAGTGACACATATTCGAGAAAGGAACGTATGGTACACAAGATTGAAACTGTCATGGTTATAATCGGAGCGATAGCGGATGATGGGAGAGGGTGAGGACAATGCGGGGAAAGCAGGTCGCGGCAAGCAAGGGCGGAGAGGGTGAGAAACGAGAGACTTCGCATCGGCTAGTTTGTTGTTGTTTGTTGTTGTTCGTCTTGTTTCTCGACACGGGACCAAACCATTGCACAATGCTGGAGAGCATAGCTGCGGTATTGATAACAACCTTCAATGGCGCGCAGGGGAGAAAGAGGGATGTCGAGAGAAAGCAGATAAAGAGGAAGCGCGGGTAGCAATAAATAGACACGGGATATAATTCCGTTCGTATATGAAATAGTACGCGAAAAGCGCATCGATTGTCTCGCGATTAATATCAGGACGATTATTGTTTAAACATTTTTTTTACTAATTATCCTCGAACCTTTGAACAGCGTCGATTGTATAATTGAGAGTAGTCGCGGGAGGAATTTAATATAGAATCGTGTTTTATCTGTTCAGCGTCAATAATAATTACACCGACGTCAAAGACCAATTGAACGTGTAATAAATAAGGGAACGGATCAATCGTTAATCAACGAGAAAACAAGTAATATCCAGGGAAATGCGATCGAAACAGGGGCACTCCGCAAAAGGACATCGTCACCGTTTAAAAGCTCCCCGATATTCGGCGAAATATCGCACAAACACCGTCATTCTGATGAAAAGATTATCAATAACCTCTAACACCTGTTGCACAGTTTAGCGATGGATTTTATTCTCACGCGTGGGTTATATTCATTTATTGGCTCGCGGATTTCACGGGTCACACATCGTTCGCGTCGATGCACGACCGGCATAAACGCTTAATGTGGTTCATTCGCACGGTAATAAAACTACGCCGGGCTGAAAATTTCTGATCAAAATTACACTGGCCCGCGATAAACGTCCGTGAATCGCCGCCGACTAATTGCTATGAATTTATTAATCGTACGCATCGTTAAAAATCGCGTTATCAATCCTCGTCACCGGGGCTCGAATATTTCATTCTCTACGATTAAGTCACGTTGGTTGGGAACAGAAAAAAGAAAAAAAGAGAGGAAGAAAACAAAACGAGGGGACATTTACCATTCTTTCCCCTCCATTTTACCCGTCGCGTAATGTAAGCACGTACCGGGAAGATTACGATCTGCATTTAACGCAGCGATTGTATAATTTTTTTAGAGAACCGTACGAAAGGAAAAAAAAGAGTTTTCCAGCGACCACGGTGCAAAGATTGCGCCGTACAACCCCCTCGGTCTATCCAGGTTGCGTGGGAGCTGCATTTCGTAGTGTTGTTGATTTTTGCATAATTTATCAAGGTTGTTTGGTTAAGCGAGCCGTTAGGGTGAGTCGCAGGGGTTGTCGAGCTTGGGGATTGCGCGATGGGGCGACAATTTCAGACACCCTTCGCCAAGATGATTAGCATCCGCTACAGGGACGTACTTATTCCCAGTCTTGCTGTTAATTTTTTCACAACCTTAATTGGACTATTTTCTACAAACAATGCAGAGTCGCCTTTACTTTCCTTCTGTCGATTAATGACGTACGATGTTGATAAAATATAATTTGTTTTTGAAAAGAATCATTTGATTCAAACGAAAGCCGGGCATTTGGATAAGAATTAATACACACTGTGCGTCTACTCGTCTCTCGACGCGTGGTCTGACTACTGACTCCGCTGGCGTCTGAATCTACTTACACTAAACCTTACCGCGCACGTCTACGGACTACGATTATCTAAAATAGAAGCAGTGTTCGACGATCTAATTCCTACGAACGGGTCCAAAATATTTTTCACAACGATTAGAAAACAACTATTTGCAATTTTTTTTATCTCAAAAATGGAATAATAAAAAAATAATGGCTCGTGAAGTAGCGTAAATTAAAAAGTGAAAAATGCGTGAATTGCTACAGGTTGATGGCTCTTTCAGCTGGGCAAAGATCGTTTGCTTGTTTAGCACACGAATCTTCGAAAGATTCTTGGTTTAGGACGGCCCTGGCCGGCACATAAGCAGGCATATCGCGAGCGCACGACGGAGTTGTCGAGGATGGGAATGGGTGGACGCAGGGCTGGCACACAGAACGAAAGGGGTTGGCGAGGAGCGAGGGGGGTGTCCAGCGGGTACCATGGAATGGGACATCGAGGAAACGGCGGGGGCTCGAGGGGAGACAAAACCCGTCCTATACTATACTACTCTACAATAGTTGTTTACCAGAGTCATACTGATCGATACTCAGTGTTTGCTATCAGAGGGAACCATGCATGCCGGGCGCTACTTGCCCAACACCAAAAGTAAACACCCACCCCCGTACGCTATCACCCCAACAACACTCCCACCGTTTCTCCACCGACCGGTTAGCAGCGAATTCTCACTCGCACGTGCCTTCCACCCCCTCCCCTCTCGCCCGATCCTTTGTCTCTCTCTCACTCTTCCAATCTCTCTTAGCGCGTCCCAAACGATCTTCCCGGAATGCACGAACGTTTGGTCGAGAACGAGCGTACGTGTACGAACGATCATAAGCGCAAATGTACATTTCGTACGTCGATAACGGGACATCTCTCGACTGCAATCCCACTTACAACTGATAATTCCACCCGTCTGTTCTGTTAAGTAAACACCCGCAGAGCCTGTGACTCGAAATGGAAAGACGACACGCGAATTTCGAAACAAACGTAACTTCTTAAAAAGGCGCAAGCCCCTATTCTCCTGTGTCGACCCTCCACGAGCAACCCCCCCGTATAAACTACACCCGCAGGATAGCGGGGAAGGGGTTGTCTCCGAACGATCATAGCTAGGTCCAGGGCCGTTTCACCTGGCGCATTTGCATAATAGGGACCTCGTGTCCGGGAACACCGGCATCGGGGGAAATAAGGGCGTTAAAGGGTGTCGCGTGGAGAAAGAATTGTACCGGGCCGCAAGATTTTTCGGCGAACGCAGAGATTTTGACGCGACGGCGAACAACGTCGTTACCTGGACGATAACGATGTACATAATTTTACACCGTGCCGCACGACCTGTGTATTTGCATAATAGGTCCGATGAAAAGAGAGAGGGGGGATATAATCTGTTCGCGTATCCACCTTGTAGCATTATTCGCAACGATGAAGCAATTAACGAATAATAATATTCTTTTCGTCGATCGATCGTGGTGAAAAGATTGAACGCGGAAGCTACGATAACTGGTTACACGGTAAATCGCATTCGTAGTAATGATTTTAATAGGAAGTCTCCGCGGGGGAGAGGTGGGTGGGGCGGTGGGACGCGGTAAAAGCCGGAAAGTCGCCGCAAATCCTGCGCAGAAGGGAAGAGAATAGGGAGACCGGTAAACAAACAGTGAAAATAATATAATTTACAGAGGATTAGGAATGGTCGGAACCGGTGCCGGGGGAAGGGTAGGAAAAGGGGGCGGAAAAGGGTTTCGGTGCACAGAATAACTGTTTCTGGTTATAATTGATATCCTGGCAAAGCTCTATAATCCCTCCCAGCCGAGCCGCGCCACCCTCTTGAAAGTCGAAACCGACTACGGCAAAAGGTGGAGACCTCCCCCCCGGAAAACCGCAGCACGTTTGGTCATGCTTCTATTTACGGAACATTTTCATAATGGTTTATTTCCGCTAATGTGAGCCGAACCGACGGAAAAGACCGTATTTTCTCGACGAAATTTCACGGACAGTTGGCCGCGTACGGTCTCGTTTCGAAGACGAGCCTGCCAAATACTTGTCAAACACGGGGGTTAGCGTAACCGATCCCGTTTGCTTCTCGATTCTGATATTTTTGTACGATAAAACATAGTTTGCACGTTATTCACCACTAGAATCGTGCTCGAGCTTCCACGAGCCGCGAGGTCTTCTCTCTGTTTCGTGTTTCGTCGTGGCGATCGAATGAAACCCGTGAAAAGCTTCGAAAGAAAACGCCAACTGTAAAAATGAGCAGTAACAAAGCGTAGAGAGAAAAAGGGAGTCAGAGTGGCCGGGGCCCCGGTGAAAGGAAGAAGAGAAATGTAATATCTAGCGGGCGCGTAATTATGATTCCATTGAAAAGTTCGCCGGACCGGCCCTTCGTGGACGCATTAATGCGACTGACCGTCTCTCTCCAATTATAAAAGTCTTCGAACAATGGGGGAACCGCGAGTGCTGACATCGGGACGTACCGTGTATGCACGCGCGACGGGGGTAAATAATACTCGCATCTGTCCGGCTCCGTTTTTCAACGTTTGTTCTTCCGGCCGCTATCCGGATGTCAGTTTCTGTCTCGGCATTTAGCTCGAATACCAAACGGAATCTCCCGTCTCTTCTCCTATGTCCGGTTCTTTCTTTCCTACCGGCTTTTTTTCAAACCGCGTAACAAGACGTATCCCAGCTGTTAGGATGATCAGGTCCGACCAACAGGACCTAATTAACGTGTACGAAATAATTTCTCTTCTCTTCGCGATCCTCCTCCTTATATGGAACGTATCGTTTTCATTGAAGAGGGGAGGTTGAAAAGAAACACAATGGAGGGTGTGGCGTTAATTTTGTCGTCATTGTGCCCCGTTGACAAAGCGGAACGAAAACGTTCTTATCGACGGGAAGCTAGCAAACGGTCGGCGAGGAGAAACACGCAAAAGGATCCACCGAATGACAAATTAACACGAGCCACGGTTCGCTCCGTCGAGATCCTCAAACCGTTTGACAAGGCGCTAAATCCTCTCCAGGTCTCCTACGACCACCTAATCCTCGACAAAACTTTAACGAAGCCTTTAAAAGAGATTGATCGTCACCTCGTCGCTTGTCCTCGATCCAATTCCACTCTCTCTCTCTCGCACTTTCTTCCTTACACTGTGACACAATGGATCTCGCGAAACGACGAGTGAAATCCCTTGCTCTGCTGTAAATACCTGGCCCACGGTATCGAGACATTAGTCACGTACTTAAATGTAGCTCAACACCGGGGTTCCTGTAACTAAGCCTGTATCTGGCTGCAGAGAAGAACATTAGCGACGTCAGCTGACGATTTCGCAGGATTTCGATACCGGATACAAAATTAAACGATATAAGTCATATGGACGAGGCGATGACATTTAATTTATTTAAATTCACAAAATTAGTTCGCTATCTGTGAGAAAAATCGAATCCAGTTAATTAATTAGAAAGGATGTCCTGTATTCATTTTCTTGTTTAATTTTATTTACGACATTAAGATTGTTATCTTGAGAGATGGTCAGGTATCGCAACAGGGCATAAATAATCGTATGTAAATCGCGGTATACGGGACAGTGTACCGGGGAATACTAAAAAGCTGAAAATTTTCGCGGGAATATCAGTTCAAGAATGAATTGCGGCTATGAAAGTTGGGAAGGGGGTGTCATTAGAGATCCAGAGGGGTTGCCAGCCACCTCTCGAAGTCTCTACCCTCGCTGTCCCCTTATCCAAAGGGGAATTTCTAACTGATTTACGAGAAAACAAGACTGTTTAATATTTCTCTTAGTCCCCTGGCGCCACGGTTACACCGCTCGCTCGACGCGTGACTTTAACCGGCACGTCGAAAGTCTTCCAACTTGACTAAATCAACGTGTTACGCGGTGATCGACCTTTTTAACACAATGTCGGGCAAATTATAACACATAAATGAATCAATTTTTGTGTAAAATGTATGGATCGTTGGTACAGGATGATTTGTATCGTTTTAAAGTACTCTAAACTTAGTGGAGCAACTTAGATGGGCGATTAAGAATTTTAAGGAAACGTTTCAGAGCTTGTTGCGATAGCGAAACCCGTATCGCTCTCTTGTATAAATCTTCCACTCGAAATCTACTTAGAGATTCCCAACCCCTGCGGTTTCAACCCTCTGTAACCTCCTCGCGGCCAAACAAGTCCTTTCGCTACCAACCCCCGACGTTTGACTCGAATTCTCGCTGAAGTGTTTCTTAAAAACGCGAACCTCGACAACGAAGGCTAACGCGAGAGGAAAGTAGAATAAGACCGCGCGGTCAGACCGGACAGAATCCATTGGATATTTTCCTCGAAAGCAGCTGGGCAGAAGTTTTAATAATTTGCGAACATCGCTGGAGGAGTTGATAATCCCACGATGAACCCTCCTAATATTTTTTATTTTCATCTTCTTCTATTTTTTGCACCCGTATTCCCAGCATCCGCGAGGAAAGAAAAATGGGGGAGAAAGGGTAGTAGCGGCGGCATAAACACCCGCGATAGCGAGCTCTCGTTATCTCGAATAAATCAAATGACTGGTGGATATAGGCGGACAAAGGCAAACCCGCAGCATATTTTCGAGTAAACTTTCCCGAGGAGGTGTGAGCCAGCAGGATAATAAATGCATGTACACGATACGAAGCAGCCGATATAACAGCCACGAAATTTATATAGACTTTCGCACCGCTTCAAGGGATGTTTCTCGTTTTCTCTCCTTCTGCTTCCTTTTTTCTTTCTTTTTTTATTGCGCCGTTCTGGCAGTCGGCCCCGGTAAATAGCCGGATTATAAATAACGCTTGGGCAATGTTATCCGGACGTCCACTCGAAACACCATCGATGCACCGGGCGAGCGAACGCAACCGCGACCGATAAGAACCACTGCCAAAACGCGAGCCGAGCCGCGCGTATCCGTCTCTCGTATCCTCTTAACGAATCCGTCGACCCTCTCGAATTCGACTTGGTACCACGCATACCGACGCACCCACCACGCGGTCTCCAGAGCCTTTTTTTCCCTTTAACGAACGACCGTTATAAATAATTTCGATGCTTTGTCGTATTGCGTCGAGCGAGCGTGCCGCGAAACTGGATAGGGGATGAGGGCTCGTCGTGTCTCTCTCTCCCCTTCTTTTTTTTTCGGCGCTCAACGCGCCAAAGAGGGTGGAGAAAGAGTTCTCAAGGCTCGCTCATTTATTCCTTTATCTCGTTATGAAAGAAAGATATCTCGGCGAAGAAGGGATTAATTAATTAATACAAAGCAGTTGATAATATATTTATCGTATCGAGTGGCGCGTCCGATGGAAAACGTCCCGTTTCGTGGAAAATCGTTTGATCTCGTTCGGTCGGGCTACGTTGGACGACGATTTATGACGGCGAGCGAACAGTTTATTGAAAATTATGTAGATTTCAGTTCCGCGGGTGGAAAAATAAAAAAACGAGAGGAGAAAGGGGAGAGAGAGAGAGAACGGACGAATAGCTATTCTAATAATCGCGTGTATGTGCGTATACTTCACACTTTTGTAATTCATACGAGCGAAAGCTCGGCTCAAAGCACAATGCGTATACTTTTGCCGCGCGATAAATAACCGTTGGCTCTATGAATCATCGCAATTTATATTTTCACGCGGCTACTTTTATCGTTCGGTATATTATTTTTGCCCGCTAGCGTAAACTCTATAAATCTTCTCTAATTAAAGGATCAAATGTGTCTAGGAAGGTGAACGAAAAAAAAAAGAAGAGAAGAAAAAATGAGGAAGCACCGTCGTCGCGCGAAAGAATAAGTGGCTGAAACGATCGAATCAAGACAACAATGAGAGAAGAAGAGACAGAGGTACAAAGATAGAAGCGAAATTAGCCCAGAGGGACTTCTTAACAACTGGAAGAGAATGGTAGGGTAGTGGGTGGCTTTTACACGCCGCTCTAACCACCCTTACGAGATACAATCCACCCCCTTATGCCTCGCTAACTCTGTCGAATTTGTAGTTAAGGTTGTAAACGTAAACCTGGGAATTCCGACCCCCCGCCCCGCCGCCCCTCAAAATTCTCCCACGTTGCGCATCTCTCGTTTCACGATCCCGAAAACCCTTTTCCGTCCTTCTTCGCGCTCGCCGGTCTTTACGTGTGTGCGCGTACCGTGCGACACTGCTACGCAAATGTTAGCCTATGTTTGCAAACCCTCTCGTCGTACGTAACACGCGACTCGTCCTTCTACAACCCTGACTGTATGTACCGCCTACATCTTACAACCACCCTTCTTGGATAACGAGCACGATGTAAAGTGTCTAACCCCCGACGTTAACCCCCCGCTACTGATAACTCTTCGAACGAGCAGGATCAACCAGACACGTCGCATCGGGTACACGTGTTTTTGATCATTCTTTCGATACCATTGAAATAAAAACACGAACGAGAACAGAAAATCCATCGATAGCTCAAAACGACAGGTGGCTACGAGGATACCTGATGGGGCAGGATATTTTTAAGTGAAAATCCTAATAAGTAGACTTCTACCCTCTCTCTTCTGGTTTCAGAGGGGCAGCGGGCAAGAAATAATAAAATTGTTGAAATTGCTTTAGCGAATAGGAAAGAATAGAAGGTTGCCGCGTAGGGATAGAAGCGTAAACTGGCAACAGGAGCAGTAGAGACAGTGGTAGATGGCTTATACTTGCTATCGCGAAGTATATCGAATCCGCAGTGGAAACGTGCTCGGGAAATGGTTGCGGATATTGGCCATAGATATATTTCTGAGGGAGCAAAAGGGAGCGCGTTGGAACATAAAAAGATCGCCTCGCCTTATAGCAAACGGTAACCAACCATCCCCCACCTCGCCCCTCGTCCACAACTACCCTCCGATTTATGGAGCATTCTGTACATTCGATATTTTCTATTGTCGATCGCCCCTATTTGTCTTATTTATGTTTCTTTTAGGGACCACCCTCTGACCACCCTCCCTTCGCTGTTTTCTGCCTTGGCCTGGTCGTCGTCCACCACCTCCCTCCCTCCTCGGCCAAAGAGCCACGTCCACTCTCGTGCGAAATTCACCTCCCCTTCCCTCTTATACGGACCGGTCGACCGACCACTGGATATTCCGAAGGATTTGTTCGCGATGCAAACGCGCCGCTATATTAAAACGATATATTTCGAGCGGGCGAAGGAAATTAAATACGGGGGTTGGTACCATTACCACTTAGCACCACGCGATTACCCGTCCCCGAATAATTCCTTTTCTAAACACCTAGTGCGAAAATACTCGAATAGAAAATGTTACGAAAGGGTGAAATTATCAAATATTTTCTAGCGAAGAAAATAAATTATAAAGTATTTCCTATCGAAGGAAGTAAATGACAAAATACTTCTCAGGAAAATATTTAAATATAAAAATCTGACGCGTCATCGTTCCCGACAACGTCATCCAGTCACAATGACACGGCGCTTCTCGCGCAAGAGACATAAAGGAAGAAGTTATTTTCTGCATAAATGAGCAAACAGACATTTTGACCCCATCTCAGCGAAGAAATTGAAAATGCCTCGCGTCGAGGAAATTAAAAATACCATAACACGAGAGTGTATCGCCGCTCGCGAACGTCCTCTTAACGACGAAACGATCGGAGGGGGATGAAAACGGACGAGCAGTTTAACGACGGAAAATCCAGCTGATCCGATAGTGTCTTCTTCCTGTACGGTGTACACGATTTGTCTTCGGCTAGTTTAGACTCGGTGTTAATACGAGAATAAACAGCAAGGTAAGATCCCTCTTGGCTTAACGCGTCTCTTCTTGAGTAAGCCCGGTTAAGTCTGGAGGGAGGTTCGAGATTTCGAGGTTCTCCAGGTTTCAGGTCTGGACGGCCTCGAAGTCTGGAATGAGCAAGGGCTTTCTAATTAAGATCGTTAAACTGCCATGAAATTCAAATTACGTTTACTGCTGTCCTTACCACCCTTCGCGGACCCTTTTGCGGACGATGGCGAGCCGCCATTTCCCCAAACTCTTCGGTCAAACGTTAACTGTACTTTTTATCAAGTTTCTTACGTTTAACGACGAAATAGTCTTTTTCTAGTCCAAGAAACGAGCTTCAATCACGCGTTGCGTATCACGATTAATGATAACTTCGATATTAATTGTACGTCCAAGTTCAACGGACTCGTTCGATCGCTTTATTTCCGGGATAAGATATTAATCGATATTGAAATTTCAATAATACTACAATCTGTGAGCACTTCCCAGACTAATCTGACGATATTAGCATAGATTCTCGGACGGTAGATAACTTGGAATCTTGAAGGGTCGCGGGAGGAGGGGGGCAAGGGACGTCTGATAACCGCCCCTTGTAAGTTAGCGTATCAGCCAGTGAGAAAGGGTAAGGAAAGGGGTGGTTTAGGGCAGCACGCGTCCCTTCTATTAAATTAACGTAAGGTAAAGGGGTGGAAACCACCTCCTACCCCTAAGATACTAGGTCAACTGATTCAACCTCTCAGAATCCCAAGTGATTCATACACGTTGTCCCAGCTATTCTAATCGCCGATGGGGAACACCTTCAGAATTCTTTGATCGTACCGACGTTTGTCGGAACTTTGCGAAAGCAGACAAGAATGGATGTACCTTGTTCTCGACAAACATCAAATTGCCAGGAAGTTTTGGGGTCCTACTACACCCGCAGACCTTATGTCAAAATCGGGCTAACTGATTAAACTGTCACCAGTTATTCAACCTACCCCCATAGACATAAACGTCTAGCTAAACTACGCGGTTACTGCGTCAAAGATCATTTCACGGAACGATACAATTGCACAAAGCATCGATAGTAAAAAGGAAGCGTTAAAAGCAGCAAGAACGAAAGATGGTCGTAGCGGAAAGAAATTGAAGCGCGATGACGTCATCATGTTAAATATTTTCTCTGGAGAATGTATGGATCGAGCAAACACGGAGGATGTTTTTGAGATAAGCAAGAAGTACATCCAGGGTGGTTCTAGACCCGTACGAGTTCGAACGAAGAAAGGGTGTGTCGGACGACCGTGTCCTGTCATGTTCGATAGCGATATACCTTGGACCCTGGCTCCCTTAGAATTTCCTGGTTCCCGTTTCTCTAATTGCATAATAGAATGCCCGCATGTAGGGAAAAGATGGGTGGTTAGTATAGACGTCCCTGTACCAAGTATAAGGGTAGCGATAGAAATGCGAATCAAAACGATGACCATTATATCGCGAGCCCGGAATCTTTCGAGCATAGAATTGATCCACGAATGGTCGATTAAACTCGTAGCCCTCAAATATTTTTCCTACAAAATTATTTACTGACATATGTTTGATATTTGATTAAATTCCTGACACTACCAATTTAACTTGGTAAAATTAAATATTATTATTTTAAATAATTTGAACATTAATATTCTTGCTCTTAAGAAAGTAAGCTTGAATATTTTTAGCAAAAATAACTAAATTTAAGAAATTATAAATCCCTCGGTTATTTCTAGGTGGCCAGCTAAACAGTATGAAAATATCGACACAGGTTAAAGTGAATATGTTTGGAAAAGCACACACAGCGGTCACATTCTTCCATTAACCGCGGTAAGAACGAACAACAAGAGGGAGCAGCCTAGTGATAAAGCTCTTGTACAGACAAAAGAGAAAGGTTTGTTTACGCAACGCTTTATCGTTAGAGGGTTCGTCGGATTTTCCTGTTGATCCACCCCGTTCTTCTAATAGCGATTTTGGTTTATTTTGGCCAACAAATTAAAACACCCTGTCCCTTTGGTTTTCCTGAAAAATACCTCTGTTTTTGTTTCCCCGTGGATAAATATTTAGAAAATTTCCTTTTTTTATTTTTCTCTGTGGAATTTTCAATTTTCAAAGGGAAAGGGACGAGATCTCGCGAGCGAGATAAGATTATCGTCTTTCACGACTGTTCGCTTCGGGAACGAAACCGTGTCTGTTTGTCTGTTTGTCGAAGCAATTAACATCGTCGCCTCGTAGATTGGAAGGATCACGTCGTTGCTCTGTTTCGACATCACGATCCACCACAAGCGGCGAATTACAATTACCTAAAATACACAACCGGCAAACGTCGTGGAACAACAAGTAAGATATGGCCACGTTTCGCAAAGCAACGAAGAAAGAAGACTTGTCAAAACATCTCCCCTTTTTAAAATCCTATTTCTGGTTAAAATAAAAATGAAACGTTTGTGGCGTGAATTATTTACTTGTGCCATTATGCATAACAATAAAAATTCACTGACCGAACGATGAGCACAAATATATAGCCGCGTACGGATAGACTGCAACGGCAATATTCATGGAAAAAGTAACCTCTGTTCCGTGGCAGAGACGTTGGGGGATGAAAAATACGGTCTATCAATTTTAAGCATCTCTGTAGGTGAAACCAGCCAAGTGGTTGAAGAACGTTACGAATAAATTGATGGGACACCGGCAGCCTCGTAATAAGATGACTACGTTATAACGATCCAGCACTCGGTCTGTTATTAATTGACACTTCACGAAAAAAAAAATCCTGCCCCGTTCCGCCGCGATATATTTCGAATTACCAGCCTCTGTCTCGACAAGTGTTCGACCAATCGATATTTCAATTGTACACGAAATATGCAGCACTCCGATCGCATTAAAAAGAAGAAACTATTTCTTAAATTGATCCGTTGGGTATGGTTGGCTGTCACAGTAAAAGTAGATTATGTAAAGACAGTAATTATTAAGAATACGAAAAAATAGATTTCAAATTTAATTACCTTCTAATGTTAATATAGTACTAGATTCCTGTTTTTTAATTATTGGGTCATGATGGGGCAATTAACGTATTAGTATTCGAGTATAAACTTGAAAAATGTCGTTCGGGGTGTTTGATTTAAAATTTTTTTATTTTCCTCGGCGGGGAAACGACCACGAGCGCGTAACGAGCGAAGTTTTTCATCGTTACTCCCATGGAAAAAGATCAGGCCGGGAAATAAATACAAATTGTCGGATTACCAAGACTTTTCGTGCTGATATGGAACCCCATGCTCTTCACGCGACAACGTTCTCCATTTTCCGAATACTCCGCATAACTTACGACAAGCCACTTCATGAAACCCAAATATGCCCTGGAATGCTCTCTTGTATAACAATAACAGAAATAAATGTTCGAAATCCCCGTTAACAATATATATATTAACAATCTGCACTTTAACGTGTCGAGTCTAACCCAGCGAAACACTTGCATACCAAAAATATAATTTTAAAAAGAAAAAAAATAATAAATATTTATGCAACTATTCACTTTTTATCTTTTTTGTTAATTTATCGGACTTTAATCGAAATAAAATTTGAATTTCATATTTACAAATTACATATGTCTCCGCAGAAATGTTTTCGCGAAGTTTTTTTACCACGATTTTACGTCCCTTCGACTTCGAACTTTCGTAAACACGTCTCTCCGTCAAGCAAACGACCGTACTTATTCTTAGCCGCTGGCAAACTAATTCCTGAACTTCTATTCAATTGCGACCAATTAATACAATATCGTACAAAATTATTCTAATATCCGTTTAACCGTTCGTATCTGAGATAATCGTGTTTCACGACCATATACGCTGATGAAAGATTAATCGCAGCCATGGTTGTAAGATGAATGCCTGATCGATTATTCTTAATTTTGGTCATGTCACGTATCAAGCAAAGTCTATCAAGGGAGTTTCGCGTTAAATATCTTATCCCGGCTTATTTATTACGTATCGTATTGATATTTCAAGCGCCGGAAGAAATTGATCCATGGATTAATCAGAAAGGTACGATCTGTTTCGAATCGAACCTCTAATTCACAATGAAATTTTGAACAAATCTACTGTATCACTTTTTCAATTATTTAACGAAATTAGACAATTTACTTTTGTACATTGATAAAAGTCACGATATCAATTATTTCGTTGCCGATCGATCGAGAGCGTATAATTTGCCGGATTATCGAAGCCCTGGTAAAATTATTTATAATCAATCGAGGGATTTTTCTATAAAAGTGTTAAATCGTTCGAGACACAGCGATGCAGAAAGTTTGACGAGCGAGGGACGTGTTAATTAAATAGCCGGGAAGAGTTTACCAATAACGTGTGGCCTCGGTTCGTGAGAAAGAGACAAAAATGTCACCGTGGCCTGTTCAACGTTCGCAAAATGTGCGGCTCTCGCTATGGACTCTCGATTTTTACTTTAATTAAATATTTTCCGCGTGTCAGAACGTCGCTATAGTCCCGAACGATCCGTGACAAGACGAGCCGCAACATCGCCGCAAACCCCATTGGTATTTTTTTATTCGAATTTTTTAATCGATGCGAAAATTCACCTGCCACTTTCCTGTTTCGCTTTAACGGAGAAAATAAAACGATACAGTAACTTGACTTAATTATTTTATTGCGTATCAAATCTTAAACTTCGAATTGATATACCGTAAGTGCTATTTGATGACACTTCCGGAACTCATCATGCAACTTAATACCACCGTGTTTCCGAGTAAAGCAACGAAAAAATTCGACAACAGATTAAAGCAACCATAAAAAAGAAGGGCGCCGCTAAAAATGTACATCTTCATAGATTAATTAATATAATCACCGGGGGGCGAACAACTTCGTTCCAAACATGGAGAATGAATATTATTAAGGTTAATTATAATTGAGTGAAACGTTGTGCAAATATTTCAAGGGACGGATTAAGGAACGCGGAACGAAGCGGAGAACGGGGGAACGCTTAGTTTTCTTTGTTTGAAAAACCAGGGATTTTTTACCCCCGTTGGTCCGTCTACAACGAAGTACGAGAATTCCGACGTGTACGTAACCTTTGTTCGCTTTAATAAAACATATTAGAAACATTATTTTTCGCGCACGTAAAACTCGCGATACAACTCCCTACCGCCCCCTCTCCCTCTCGAGCGTCGTAATTAAAACAATTTCGACGTTTCGTTGGTTCTATTGTGTTTCCATTAATTTAAGTTGCCGCGCACGCTTCATTATGCGTAGAAGGAATTTCAGATTATTACATCAAAGTAAACGAATAGGATGAGTAGAAGGGGGGCGGTGGAAGGGAGGGGGTGAAGGTAGAGGATTTTCTGAAAACTTTGACCAAACTCCACTGTCGCCTTCTTCTCAAACTTCTGCGCCACAACGTCCCGATATTAAATGTGGATGAATATTTATGAACAATAATTGTATTTATACAATGTGTCGACGCACACCCCCGCGCGGTGGTCCACCGTCGGTTTCATCTAATTAAATTCATGCTAATAAGTGTACCGCGGTAAAGAAAGAGAGAGATATAATTTTTGTCTTTTTCTTTTCATGGCAAGGTTTGTTAAAAGAACGATTCTTTTCGTGTATAATAACAACTCTCTTGTTTGATTTATTCGAGGGAGAAGGAAAGAAGAGGGAAGAAATTATGGTCGTACAAACACGAGCCACCGAGACTTGGATCCAAGACAATGCGTAAGTTATTTATACAACCACGAAACGCCACCCTCATTTATAGCGGTTAATTATACGTCTCCGAGGACATAATCAAGCACTCTTCTCGAAACTTGTATCAGCCGTTTCGTGCCTCCTCGTGCAAATCGATATTAACGAGCCGCAATAGAAGAAGGCTCAATTGTTTCCGCGTCGCGACGAAATAAAACCGACGGAGGATCTCGAATTTCAAACGGTTTTCTTCGCCGCGCACGTTTGATTGTTACAAAATCGATCGCGAAATGCAAACGACCAAAGGGACACCGACGTAGCCGGACGAGCCCTGTTTCCGTATGCACAAAGGACTCGAACCGGGCAAAGGTTTTGCCGGCCATACGTGCGACAACCACCCCTCATTCTAAGTTTCATTATCTCCGCTGTCTGAGGAGTTTCTTCTATTACGTTTTACCCCCGCTAATAATTACGCTCCGTCCCCTAAATACCTTACGAGGGCTAAGAAATAAAAAAAGCAATTAACAACTCCCTGCAATTTCCACCCTGCTTATCTAGTCGGTAAAAAGGAAACAGAACAATTACCACGGGGCTAATAACCGTTATGGTAAAGCGTTATCGAAATTATCCTAATAATTCAAATACTCAGTTCTCGATACCTTTGATATTAATAAAGAAACGATCCGCGTCTCGGAGTTTCGCTCACAATTAAAAACCGTTCGAGGCGGAGTTTCGCTTAAAATCAATTCCGTCTCGAGCAACTTTCATCAACAAAGAATCCAATCAACGGGAGACAAATGTTCGAGTGGTATGGCAAAAATTAAAAAGGATAAAGAGGAAGACTCGTGAAAAGTTCGGCAGGTACTCGAGGCCAAATTGACACCTACGATCCGGCGGAAGAGGAGAAAGTGCCGTTGAGGTAAATTGAGGGCTCGATAGAAGAGCGTCAGGAAGGGAGGAGAGAGGGTAGCCGGTGGTGGAGGAGTACCAGCAGCCTTCTTCGAGGGGTTGGCGAGGGTTCGTAAGCAGGAAAGAAGGAAAGAGTAAAAAAAAAAGAAGAAGAGAAGAAAAAAGAAGGAGGAAAGATAGAGGCCCATTACCGGTGAGCGTGTGTCTCGAAACCGCCTGAAGCGGATCTAAAAGAGGGCAAAAAAAGAAGCGACGCTCGCATGTCTCATTGCAATCTGCAAATATTGAGAATGTTTTCCGGCATTGCGGGAATCCCGGGGTGCACGAGCCGCTTCGCTCGCGCGCACGCGCTTCAAACCAATTGCGATTATCTGACAGAGATACCGGGCCGGGGTGGATCCATCGTTTCGCTCGTATAATCCGACTTCTCTCGCCGCCTCTTGCACGTATATAGCCGACGCGGAATTAGGTGTTCTCGTGTCCCGCTGATACACGGAACGAAAAAAGATTAGCTAATGGCATTTCTATCGGCCCTCGACTATTTCCCCTCTTTCCAATCTAACCACCACCCTCCTGTTCGCTCCCGATTCGTATCGAGCTCTACCTGCGGGCTGGTTAAACTTTCCATCCATTGAAAGTATACGCGAAGTATATCGGACGACTCCCTTGGATCGGTTTGCGAAACACAGACCGCGGCAATTAAGATCGCAAAACGAGAGAGACGCGTAATGAAACAAACGTCATCTCGAGCCTCCTTTACTCTTTCTTTTCTTTTCAGTACCCTCCGGTGACCCGTTACACCGTCATTACGATATCGGTCGTGTCCGTTGGTAAAGAAGAACAATTAAAATATGACAATCGTTAGATTTAATTATCGGGACAAAGGGACAGGCGGGGGTTACCCTCCGATTGTCAGCGGCAAGGAATGCTGCGCGCAGCTGAAAACTTGAAAGACGTTTTAAAAGCGCGAGCCCAAAGGGAACGGGAAAAGGGTGAGCCGCCTTCTCACGCCTGATTTCTCTGCCATCTGACTCGAGCTTGATCTCCGGCGAGCTATTATTAAGTACAGGGCATAACAATCAAAGAACGAATCTTCCGAATCATTTATAACAGGCGTTATGGTAATAACAATTATCGCGACGGCCCTCGTCCTCCTCCCATAAACGTGGACGATTCTTCTTTCGGAACTTCTTGTCCCCTCTTGTGTACCAAGGTATTTGCATCGCTTGGAAAATTCTAGGGTTATTCCGCTCAAATTTATTTTATGCTAAACATTTGGTATTTGAATTGCGTTGACGTTAACCCTAAATTGTAGGGTTAAAGACAAAAATAGATCGTTCTGTTTCGACGGTGTTGTAATTGTTTTAGTCGCATCGGGAAACAGTTGTGTCAATCTCCGTAACAGTCCCGATTGAAAATACAATGTATAATTATTGCATCGTATGACTACGTGACAGTTCTATACGAAGAACGTTCGGTAATATCAGTAGCCGGCGTGTATTATTAGTAACCGTCACGCAAACGGGTGTGATTCGATGATGTTCAATAAATAAGAAGTCGGTTTAAATATTTCACTTTCTCACGGTGGTTATTATGGTCTTGTTCTCCTTATTTCGCGTTCGCTCATGAAACTTTCAAGACGCTTGGGGTAAGGAAAAGAGTATCGAGAAGCGATCGATTAAAAAATGTACAACCCTTGAATAATATTTATTTATGATTATTCCGCTAGAATTCAAATATTCAAGGCGAAACAGGGGAAGTTCGGCGAACGAAACTAGTTTACTGGAAGCCAGGCGAGATTACACGATTTAAGTTGAGCAACGAGGAGGACAGGGACGCCGTCTTCCGGCAATGGGACCAAGATGTTATTTTCCAGCGTCGCACCAGGTTAATCATCGCCGAAAGTTACGGGAACGACACGACTGACGGGGCAAACAGTAACAACGAAGATCTTACGCTCGAGAATCACCCTGGCGCGATGCAACGCCGAACCGCGACAAAGCGTGCTTAAAAAACTTTTTAAATTTAACCCCATCCTCGATGGAAGTTTTTCTCCGGGCGACAAAAAAAGAATATACCCGGATGCGATGTACAGGAGGTGACGAGACGACCGGTCGTAAAATTTGTCCTACAGGAAACGGCCGAGAAGTTGAACGACTTTCTTACGCGTTCCCGCTTATTTCTTATTCAGATCAATCTGATATTTTCACGAACATCCGTGTTGTTCAGAATCTTTCGTTTCTATAAAAGGATACCTTATCTCGTTCGAAAATGATATGTTGATAAACTGGAAGCGATTAGGTAGGCCAGAAATAACGAAAGAGCGAAGGGAGAAAAGGGGTTGTGGATTCAGAGTTTCGGCTCGATTTGTATCGAAAAGGGAGACGTCGACGCGAAGTTTTCCAATTAAACGCGGATTATATCGCTTTGTCCCGGTATTGAAAATACATCGATACCACGGTGTATAGATGGTGGACTCGCCCCCCCTCTTCCAGCGAACGGGGTCCCCCGCACATAATCGTCCACGGGGCACGGGGTTGAATCTTTCTCTCCGACCAGAATCATCGAAACTTCGGTCAACAACGACTCGACGATATCTCGATGTATCACGAAGCAGACGAGAAGCGGGATTACCTCCCTTCTGTTCGTCTCTCTTTTTTTATTTTATTTCGTTCCTTCCACCTCGTTTTCCCTTCGGCGAATTGTTTAAACCGTCTGCCGGCTGTCGCCTGGCCCGGCCAGATTCCACGTGGAAACGATTGTACTGCGAAAGAGAACGTGAAAATTTCAAGCAGGCTTGCACTCTTGTACACACCATCCGCGATGTTTGCTGAAGTTCAACCAAAACGGCCCACGCTGTGTCAACCGAATCTGATTAAACACCGTCCCGTCCCCTATTCAAGATATTTTCAATCTTTCTTCGCGATTCACTCGTCACAACTCGTCGCTCATTCGTGAACAAATATAAACGATTCAATTATTCGTTGCACCGTTTCAGAATCGAGGTACCGCTATTGCAATTACCTTTGTTCGGGGAACGAATCCTATTTAGATATGGTCAAATCTTTGCTAATACCGAGGATAACTTTCTAATCATTAGAATAATTAAGTATATAATAACAATGAAATTTATCGATCGGATCGATTGTTTTTAATCGCAAGATGAATGAACTTTCGATGATCGTTCGAAGGTGAAAACACGAGCGTGATGCAAGCACGCGTATGAACACTATCGATTCCTGAAATTATGGCAGTGGGTCAAAGAGGGGTTGAACCAGTGCCGGGAGCAGGACGAGGAGCAACATCATCGAGCATACTCTGACGGGGAAGCATGGGGTGGACTTTTTGTTCCATGGAGGTTGAAATCATCCGCTTTAAGTTTCAACCCCATGAGCAAATAACACGAACGATTATGTTCATACTAATTGTTAATTTAACTCCAAGAAATTATCAAAAATATAACTTTCGTGTAAAGTTCCTTCTAAAACCTTCAAAGGTTTAAAGAATGAAGCACCCACGATTCGAGCGGAAACGATCAAAACAAATGGAACGGGTGGAAAAGTTGTCTCCCTTTTCGCGCTTTCGATTTTGCCGTCTGCGCGGGAACAGCCTCCGGTGGCAGTCAGGCAGGCAAAAGATATTAAAACAATCGGGCGTTGTAGGTCCACCACCCCCTCTCTTTAAAATTTGCAAATACACGAGTGAAGTGCGAATTTATTCGTCGGTCTGTAACCGCGCGGCTCCTCTTCACGGCTCAGACTCGGTTCAACGCCGTGAGCCGTTTGCGGCAGCCGTGAAATGGAAAAACGGGTTTTCCTTCTCTCCCTGGCGAAAGAGAGGGGGAGAGGGGAACGGCTGCGTGCCGCGAGAGGGATTAGCATAGCCCCCTCATTAAAATACAAACACAATTCCATCGGCCCGTACACCCACCTTGCCATCCCCGTTGCAGCCGCCAATCTCAAATACCAACCTGTTTCTGCTCTATGCCTCGACGTTCCTTCACCCTCTCGTTATCATTTCCTTCTTTTCTCCTCTACTATCGCCTCCAAGAACTTTTAATCCATATTCGTTAACTCTAAAGTAGGCAACTGTTCCTGCTCCCTAAGACCTATTAAATTTATTAAATAAAAGTATTCCGCTTCCCATTAAGTTCAGTCACTATTCCCTCGATTGCTAAAATATTATGTTCCTTTAAATGTTAGTTTTTAGGTCTAAGTCACAATTTGATTCGTTTTCGAATTTCGAAAATACCTTAGTATTTTTGCCATTTGATTATTGTTAATAAACCTGGGTAAAGTAGTATGGAAGAAGGAATATGAGATAGACACATACGGCTTTTGAGCGTGGATATTGAATTGCGAAGCTGCGCGAATTGGGTGCAGAGAGGGAACGGGGGATGGATGAAATAAAAAAAAGAAACAAGTCGCTTAAGAGCAAAAGACGATGAAAACGACGTTTCTTCCGGGTGGTCGATCGGCACATGCAAATGCTCTCTACTGTCACGTTACCCTTAAACTCAATGCGGTATTTCCCGTCCATTCAACCCCATTGTTTTTACTTTCGTGACGTTCCCTCCGTCTGATTTTTACGAGGGATGCAACGTCGAAGGTAACTTCGTTCATAGAAACCCTCTGAACGGAACGGAAACATAATATTTCGATGCAGCGTTAACACTTTGATGGCTTTTGTAATTTTATATCTCTCTTTATGCGTGGAAAAAGGGATTACCAAAGAAATTATATTTCGAAGCCTTTATAATTCATGTCGTGAAATTACCGGTTTTCAAGCTCGTAATAAATAGAAATAAAGCAAAGAACACCGCCATGAAAATAATTACATATCGAAGTCGAAATGTTGAAGTAAAGAATTAAGATAAACGAAGAGCGAAAACAATCGGACATCGATAAAGAGATAAAAACGTATCCACTGTGTATGTCCGACAAACACGATAAAAATAGTTGTTGCAACGTCAGCAATTAGGAGAACTGCATGGATAGATCGACGGTCTCCAGGGGTAGTTAAACCTTATTGACCAGAAAAAGAAAAGTAGCCGTAAACAACCCTCCTAAATACCCCCGCAGCCTCTTATTGGCCTATAGTCATCAGTTTAACCATTGCTATAACGACCCTCGCTTGTTTACTGATCGGGGATGCCCTTACGTGATTGAAGCTTCTGCTGCTGAACCACCCTTACTGATTTACGTCGAAACACCTAAACTTCCCTTGCCCCTCTTATATTGATAAGAAGAAAGATCAAAGTTCGTACATAAGTAGAAGAGGTCCACCATTCGTTCGACGAATAAAATGAATATTGGACAAATTCGAGGACCAGCCAACCACGTGGAGCATAAATTTCGCCCAACATCTAAGATAATGTAGACACTAAGTTATTTTAGAAAATAAAATTTGTAGGGCGTTATTATAATTAGAAATTTGAAATAGGAAATAGAGCTGCAAAATGGACGCAGTTTTGTATAATTAGGGGATGAATAGTATGTATACGGACTAGATGTATCCAAGGATTTACGCGCGCACTGTAAATACCGGCGATCCTATCCTGGAAATTGTTAAAAGCTGTACACCCTCTCGTTGGCAGAGACTGGAAATATTTTCAACGCAAACAACCCGTTGCCGGCGCTAATCGTAGAAGAAGCTTATGCCAAGCACGTGGCGCTCTTCTTTGAAGAGCCGTTGGACGAGTGTAGGCCTTGCCAAATACAGGATCCGTTTGACCGTCAAACGTACAGAGCCAGAAAGCTTTTATCCTTTCTACCCTTCGCGGCTCATCCTGCCGCCTAGAGGAGCCTCTTCAACCCCTTCCAAATCTTTGTCCCGCAAAAGGGAAATATTTACAAATATTTCGCAACTATACAACGGTTTCGCGCCGGTGCTCGTTTTCCCGAGTCTTTCGAGAGCTTTTATCTTTATCTTTATCTTCTTCACCCCTTTCTTTTCGACAGAAAGGACCGGATTTACGTCGAAGTAAAATTTTCAACGACACCTTTTGCGATAAATATTGCAAACGTTTCGAGGCATCGAAAGGGGATGAAAAACGATGCCTAAACTTAATTCGGTCCCCTATCGATCTCTTTACCGAGAATTCACCGCGTTGATACATATGCAGACTCGATATCTTTGGTAGTTATTCTTTCCTGGCTTACCAGAACGAAAGATAAGGAAAAATCCCGCCAGTAATTTGAACTTAAAAGAAGACATCGATAAAACGTTGAATCTTTCATGCCGTTGTTAAATGTCAAACTATCTTTACGCTCTTGATTACGAAAATTATTCAATATGCAACTGCAAGATAATTTTGTTAAAACATCCGCGGCACGACGAATTCTATTCTCGCGGCGCTGGATGCATAAAATTGGCATATTTTTTTCGGGCCAACCGGAGACCTCAATTAGCGTAAGAGTTCGAAAGGGCAGAGGGATGACGAGGACTCGCCCTTGAAGGCCAGTAGAATGTGGCTAACGGCCGAGTAAATGAAGGGTCGCATTACGAGTTAATGTTCTGCTGTTACGTTTGTGTGATTCGGCTAATCGTTCGACCCGAGAGACTTCCAAGCAAATCTTTGTTTCGAACACGCGTGTAAGCTCCTCGAGTAACATCTTGTTACATTTTGGTAGAAGGGAAATTTTACAAAACGAATGAATTCAATTCGCAAATTCTTGGGGGTGATTTTTGACGAATAGTAATAAAAATGAAGAATCGCTTTGGCCACGATTATCATAGATCGAAAATTACCCAAAGCGTATTTTACGTCCACGCTTTGAACGCAAGCAGGTTGTGTGTGGAAATTACCGAAAGCTAAACGACATCGGGCTTTTGTGTATTGTCCCGAACGCGGAAGAACACGCGGCCCATGAAATTAGTTCAAATCGGTTTACGGTTCTTTGAAAATATTCCGTTGGACGGGACAGGGCGGTTAACAGGAGCTTCGGGGCAATAAGCGACTCTACAAGCTTTGGGAGGCGACGAGAGATGACCGCACAGGAAAAGCCGCACTGGTCAGCAGAAACAGCTCGCAAAAACACGCTCGGCCAGCCTCTTCTCTGCCCCACAGCAGCAGCAACAACCCCAGGGAAAGCTCTACCCGCCGACCGACCACCCCATACCTCCCACCCTCAAAACGTTTCCCTACCCCTCGTCACTTTCTACCCCACTATTCTCCTCGTTCCTCGTTCTTCGTCGTTTCCTCGCCAGCCACCGCCACACGTTTAAGGGTTGCTTAGGTAGTTGGTACAGGGTTACGATAGGGGAGGGTGTAGAGAAGAGAACGAGGCAGAGGGGCGTACGGTAGGAGGGGTTTGCTCGGTGGCAAGATTACGGCGAAGTTGCGCTCATTTAAATAATGCGCACAATAAAGTATGCAATGGCTAAGAGCAAGAGGTGGAGGAACGGGGGGTGTAAGCGGGTGGCTCGCCTGGGTTCCGTTAGCGCTCGATGCTCCTGTTTCAGGGGTAGAAGGGATGGCGCTCCCGGGTGCAGTCACGTACCCTTGAAGAAGGAACAACCGGCGGAATCCAGACATACGTACACGCACAAATATTTGAACACGAAAATTTACGCATACACGGCTAGATTTCCAGCTAGACATTAATCGCTACCGCGATAAACTTTGTCTAATTTTCTGTTAAACGACCTCGCGATGATATTAAATCTTGCCGTTACGATTCTGGCTTATTAATATTTCGTCCACCGATAATTACCAAACAGAACGTTCTAAACGATTGCACCGCCTTATAAATTAAATTAATTGAAAAATACCACCGACTATTATAGTTTACCAAAATCGTAGAAAAGATTATTTTTAAATTGCAAGACTTCCATTCGGAAGGGTAAGTCGAAGCGTTCCACCCCCAAAAGGTTTCGCCGATCGATTGCGATTCCCAAGGTCATCTAAGTTTTCCGACCATGGACATTGCGTGGAATGACCTGCTTCGATAGGTTACAGGGAATCCAGAATAAATCCCTTCGAAGTCGAAGCAAAAAGTTTTTTCCACGGTAATCTTGCATCTCCGACACCCTAAAACTCGCTTTCTTTTTCTTCCCTGGCTACCCCGTATCCCGAAATACGATCGTTCGTCAGGATGAAATCGAGTATACCGAAAATGATTCTACTCGTAAATGTTTTTCATCCTCTTTCCATTCTGACAAAGTGACATAACAGAATCAAACTAGTAATCGCATTAATATCAAAAAAAAAAAGTAAAATAGGAATAATAAATAATTTATCCAAATAACAGAGATATCCTTTTTTTTCCACCAAGTATAACCAACTCGACGGTGTATCTTATGTACCTTAAGAGAATAAAGAGGGAGGCGTGAGAATGAATGTAATGAAAAAGCGGGGGCTGCTTAAATAAAATAAAGCTTGTCGGCATATTATTGGCGGGAGGGTTGCACTTTATCTTCTTTCTTCTCCCGCGCACCGCCGCTCCCCATCTCGTACTTCATTCTTTCCGTTTATTCTTCGTCGAAGAAGAAGTCTTTCATTTGCTCGATAACGTTATATGTATATATATACCGTGGCGAGGACTTTTAACGATGCAAATACTATCCACCGGTGTTTCATAAACGTCACATTTTTATTCTAACCGCTCAATTATGTAACAAGAGGAGATGTACACTGGAGGATTGCCAGATGAACGTCCGCGATCCACTTCGGTGTTAACCGTGTTAAACGATAACTACTTCGACGTTAGACAGTGAAACTTTAAACCAGTGTTCGACGAAGATAAATACATTAACGTCTCGATATACTTTTTATCAGAGTCTTTTTTTCGACAAAACAATGGAAATCTTTACACTTTATAACATTTTCTACGAACTAATGTAACTGAGATAAAATACTGATTTAATTGTAGTTTATACGTTGTTCAGAGCAGCAATGACATAATTGAAACGCTGATGGAGAGTTTACCATCCCGTTCATTAAGCAATGGCAACCACCCCGTCTCTGTATCCCCGAGTGGCTGAACGCTCGACAAAAATGACAAATAGCATGGCAAAGGAGGCGCCTAATTTACATATCCACTAATCTCCGCCTCTCCTCGTGTCTCCGGCTTTAATTCCACGCTAATTCGCCGCCCTTGCAGGAAAACGGCGATGAGATTGTTCGAATGCCCTTGTTCATCGTTCGAGCAACATTACGACACAACATTTACCCTCTTAACCCCTTCGCTTCTCGAGGACAGATAAGAGAGAAATTCAATCCCATTAGTGTTACCCTTTCAATTAAATCTTATGGTCACGGTGTTATAATAACAATTTCGAAGCTCGTACATGTTGAACGAGAATGTTTTCTTTTATAGAAACGAGTCACTGTTTCCTCGAACCGTAATTAACGATATCAATCTAGATCGGGCATCAATTAAACTTGAATCAGTGTGTCGTTTCATCTGTACTTTGTCCTAATGAAGGACGTAACAGCACCGCCCCCATAAACATCTTGAAATTGTGCAGGTGCTGTTCTTGATTTATGACAGGCAATTAGAATCCGACCACCTTATTTGCCGCCTAAGAAACGCCGCCGACATGTGAACCCGACGCATCCTAATCTATGCCCGAAACCCTAATTTCGAACGTACGCCAGATGTGCGAACGACCCAAGTATAAATTGGAAAATATTAAATACTTATACGATTGAATGTCATTCGATTAAAAAAGTAAAACAATTGACGACTCGAGGCATGAAAAATTGGTAAATAAACGAAAGAAGGTTAACCGTGAAATTAATAACGCAAATCGTGTAATGAAACTATGCCGTAAGCGGATTATAGAATCCAAGAGTGGAGTCAACGTCGGAAGGAGACAAATGAAGAGAGATGGTTTTGCGGAAACTGGAAATGCAATATTCCCTGGGAACTGTCACCGAAGGGATCACAAAATAAATAGATATAAGCGATTAGAGGTCTTCAGGGAATTCGAGAACCTCATCGCCATCAATTAAAGATAATTCCTGTCTTTGTCAAATTTCAACGTCGAACGAACACCAAGTTCTTCGAATGCGTCTAAGAAACGCATCAATTTTCATAGAATAGTATCTTATATTTGCTCAATTTTCTACAACTCTACCAGGAGGAGAAAAGTAAAATGTATTTGACAAAATGAAAGGCAGTCTGCTTCGATAAGTTAATATCTACGGAACAAGTGATTGTTTTCCCAATGAGGCTGATAAGAACAGAGGCGGAAATGAATAAAGGGAGAGAGAGGGAGGGGGTGGTAGAGGGGGATAACCCAACGGGAAGCAGCGAGAATAGCAGAAGAAGCAAGAGAAGGAGGCGGAGACGACGAAGTACAGGATTTGGGGGAGAGATGGCCCGGCGTTCATCGGACATTTATCCAATTAACCGATTCGAGTTGACTAACCGGGGGGGTCAGAAGATCGTACGGATACCTATATAGGTTGGCCGGCACGGTTCGTTGCACGTGTATACCGATTTTACAGATATCCCCGTACTTACACCGAGACCGGGAAAACTCGGTTGCGTAATGTCAGCTGTTGATCTGTTGTGTTTAATTACGAAAGGTGATATTGACGGGTCGGTATGCGCGCGGACAGAGGAGGAAAAATCGTTGAATCGATAAGGACAGAGGGGCGAGATCGGTCCCGGTTGCTTGTTCGTAAAGTCACCCCTTTCGGTTGTACGGGGGTTGGCTTTCGAAAAGGGGTAACGGAGGATAGCTACTGAGGCGTTCGGGCACTGTCGAAACGAAATGGCCAGCAATATTGTCGTCGTGGTTCGGGGATTTGCGTGGGGCAGATCGACGAACAGCAGGGGAAAAGGGGGATGGATGACATGGGAAATTAATTATACGCTCCTGAAAGTCCTGACCTCCCGCCCGAACACCCCAAAACAGATCATTGTCTGCCTCTCTGTATCTTCTGATTCACTTTTTCCAGAATAGCTAAAGCAATTCCTCTCAGAACACCCCCTTTCGAAATTTATTTACTCCCAACCCTTTCGTTTCGATATTTCAATGCATCCAAAGGCATTTAAAATCTCTAAATACTTGTTTTAAAGTGCTCAAAGAGAGGTATTGCTAAAGTTTGTCCACCATGCAGGGTAAAAGTGAATAAATGTACCGGTATCGTGAGAAATAGAAATAAAGACTGATTCAAACTCACCGACCGTCGCTCGGAGAGTACATCCGGGGATCCATTATCCAGATCTTGGAATTCAACTGTCCGAAACGACCGCAAGATTTGTGTTTTCAGTTTCACGTAGAAGTTCTCAACTTCCATAGGTTCCTCTCCTTTGAAAAAAAAAAAAAGAAAATCAGAAACGAACGTTTATACACTTTATTTTTACAATAAAAAATCCACGATAAGAACACGGTATTTCGACGTCTCAAGGTACGTCGAAATACCGTGTTCCTATCGCTCGTTCTGCGTACAAAATCTGTAAAAAGAAGAAAAAAAAGGAAAACGATTTATTCAGAAATATGTCCTCTTTTATATATCGTTATGGAACATACACGTGGGGAACGACGTCGTAGCCTCTAACTTCTACCCAGTTTCTATCTCCCTTCTCATACTTTACCACCCTACCTAGCGCACATACGCTCAGAATATTTATTTTTATTACAATCCGTATACTCCTGAGTCAACAGTTCTTCTCAAAAGCACATCAATTTTAAGCGCGACCCGTAAGTGTAACGCGCGCGCTCGCTAACACGATTTTTACCACGCGAGATGTTAGTATTTTTTACAAACGTAAAGAATTCGTCGGTGCTTTTCAACGACGAAGAGAATTCCTTCGCTTTTCATATTATATCACCTTAATGTTTTTTGAGAAGACACCCCTGCAAAGTTAGCGGCTACTAGCGGGTCCAGTAAATCTTGTACCCTGTACCACCCCCTCCCCTGCCCTCCTACCCCTCTGCCCCGGCCATCTTCTAGAACCACCCTCGACTGCCTAGCCATTCTTATTCCCTCGTTACTCGCAGCTTCGCTGGAGGCAGCTCTCTCCTTATTATATCGTCTTTCCACGCCATAAAATCGGAAAAGAATTTTGCTCCCCAAGACAATAGAAACTAATAAATTTGATTACTGATTGCACTCTGCGAATTTTACAGGCTAAAAAAGGAAAGTAATCACGATACGAGATGTGATTAACAGATTTTGTTTATCGTAGAGTTAAAATAAAGTTTCGTGTTCAACATATTTGAGTAACAACGTGAACGCTTATAATGGTAGTAAAAGAAAACATCGTGTTACTATAAAATAATTAATTTAATATACTAAGAATATCGTCGAAATCCATTTTCATGTGCTTTAATTTAAAATCAATGCATGCTACGAAAACAGTACCATTAGCGCCATCTTACGATCAATCACAAAGTTACCCGAACAGCGAGAATTCTGTTTCATGATGTAAAATAAACGGTTTCTTCGATGCCGCGAATAAAATACTGTTCAATTACGATTTATCCGAAACTTTTGAAACGTTAAAGTCAAAATTTAAAGCAATTACGCCTTAGAAATACTGAAACGCTTTAGTTCTTTAACGGTTAGGCCGTTGGGTCAACGATATTCATGTTTGCTCATCTTACCTGTAACGAAGAATTGAATTTGAACTGTAGTTTCGCTCACTACCGCTCTTTTGTGGGTGGCTTTTCTTTAAAAAACACATTCCCGCACTGGCTATAACTAATAACTAACTTTTAGTATTATTTTAACGCTTTAAACACTTAATAATAACGCAAAATGTTTCAACCGCACGAACGCACTGCAAAAACCGCGGTAACTAGTTGCCGGTTCACTAATTCTGCAACCCACCACCAGATGGGGGTAGAAGTACTGTTTCTATTAGCGCGTATTGATATAAAATTTAAAAATATATTAAAATGAAGCTTCCACAATGTTCTCAATGTATTAAACTAATTACTAAATAAAAACATAATGTTCTTTTTTATTGCCATACAAATTAAATAGTAATAGCTTAATAAATTGTATCATTAAACACCTTCCTTTTATGATTGACATTCTTTTTTGTATTATGACATATATCACTATTTTATTATCAAATTAATGTCGAATTCATAACAAATTATTATAGTATGTTAACGTAATATTTATGATTCCATTTAAAAGTGGAAAATAGATAACAGGAGTTCCAGTCATACGAATATAATTACATTACGACTCATGTGTGCCAAGCTGTATGTGCAGAATCACAGAGAATGTTAAGGCTGTTTTCATGACACATTTTATGTAGATAATAAATTAACGCCGATAGTCCAATTATCAGTGCAAAGTTATTGGGAGCATATAATTTATTACTCGTTTGCTGTATTTCATACCTGTATGTTGTGTATAAAATTGATATCAGCGCAACCTACACATTTGCAATTAAAATGATTAACCCATAACATTGATTACATCATTTTTTTAAATGGATCCACAATTACAGATAAATGTTTCAATATTCACACGTATAAAAATACTTTTTCTTTCGTTTAATATTATTGCATTATATGGGCAAAGAGAAGAACACGTTTTGCAGATAATGCTGCGATAGCAGTTTCATATTTCGGAATTGATGTACCTCGTTCATTTTTTGTAAAATGTTCGTTTTCTGATAAGTTGTTTTTAGATATTTATTTGCTGCAACAAATATTTGTATAGATCTGTTTCGTTGTTTCACCATAAATGCTTTGCAAATGTCCACAATTTTCCGAGAATTTTATCTTCTTAAACAGGGGGAATCTTGTTTATTCTATATACTTCGTCAGTGTTTCTTTAATCGCATAGAGTAAAGATACATACGCATGTGTTAAAGTAGTGTATCATCTCAACTAAATGGTGCGTACGACTTATCATATAATTCAGTGTTTTCTTTCTAGATATAGTCAATAAGAGTATGTAAATGCCAATTGTAATGAACGTCTCACGTTTGAGTCAAACTAACCGCGCTTTAAGTTTCATATGTACAGTGTTTATAGTTCGTGTAGGGTTCATCATTTTTGAGTAAACAATTTTTTTTAAATAGTGATACTTCTAGGCTAACTGTCAAAATTCTTGATTACCATTTATCACATCATGAAAAACTTGTAATTAAAGATCATTGACATACATATTCACTCAGTACTCATGATACAGTTTAACTATTGGAAAATCAAAAATTTGTTAGTTGGATGAAGAGAGAAATAGTTATTATTATGGTTGGAGAATACTTTGGTTAAAATTATATGTTCAGCTAGTAAATAGTACAATATTATTAGGGCATGAGCAGTTTTGGAGTACTGAGAATCATAAAATAAAAGGAAGAGAAAATGGTAAGCAAATTACCACAGGAATTTAGAAGGTACCAGCGTAATAGAAATCAGTTACAGCATATCCTTGATGAGACCAGACGAGCATTGGAAGTTATTAACCTTGAAAACTTCTTTCCTGGAGGTAAGCATGTAACAACACATATATTTATATTTTTAGAACTATACTTGTATTTCAATGTTGCTTTTCTTTCTTACAGAAAATGTTGTTGAAGAATTATTACCTCCTTTAACATTGGATAGAATTACACACATCTTAAGAAATTCTCCAGCAGTTGTGATTCTAGGACAGGATAGTAAGGCAAAAGCAGCATTAGTCAACAGTTTAACTTCCAGTGATATTTTACCAGTATGTAATGGTTTGTGGCGATGGATCAGACTTAGTTATGGTCCGACAAATTATATTAGTCTCACATTAGGCCTTGAATATGAAGTAGTTGATAGTTTGCAAACAAGTGATAAGCACTGGAGTACCCTTCCAATTGAGGATTTAACAAAATCTGGTAATGAAGACATTAGTTGTCCAACGGTACTTGAAGTCAAACTTGATCAGCCTATACTAAAAGATGGTGTTCAAATATTTGTTGCTCCGAATAATGGTGGAATCAATACTCTTGCTAAAGGACAGTTACATGTCTTGCCAATTTTTTTATATGCACTCGGTGAGCAACCGTTAACAGAGCAAAATTTAGAAGAATTAAGAGATTTAAAGGAAACATATCCATTCAATCCTGTGCTTTTTATATCATCATTGGGAAACATTTCATTGAGTAGTGTTGATGCTGAATTGACTGAATCTGAACAACATAGACTACAAAACCGACTGAACTCTAGTGATTCTACATTAAATAAAAATGGTGATGATGATAGCATTGATTTTGACAGGATGAATTCGCTTGGTCTAACATGGTTAGATCAGCTGACAAATTTAGGTTTCCTCGGCATGGGTGAATCTGTTGAAGTTGATCAACTGTCATGGTTAGGTGGTGGACAATATGTTACTTCTAGTGATTTGTTAGATTCATGTAAAAAAACGGATCGAATTTTATATTTTATTCGCGGATGTTTGCAGTCGTATCTTATTAATGTTAGTACTTATTTAAACGAAGTACATACGACTAGTCTACGAAAGTTTATATTAAGTGCATTTGATATGGCACGGAAAATTCAAATAACTCCAAAAAGAATACAGTATGCTCAGAAAAAGGAGAATGAGCTATACGCTAGTTTAATGAAAGTCGTTAACGAAAAGCAAGAAGAATTAACGGAACTAATACAAAATATCATCCAAGAGATGAAAAACGATGAATTACTGTCTAACAACGATGTATACTCGTATCAAAATATTCCTTTTAACAATACCGAAAGGACAGAATGGTCCGCAACAGTTAGGGCTGCGACTTGCGAAGTTCAGAGAGTGGTACTCGGTCGTTTAGGCGAGAAGGTAGCGAAACAACTTATTAATTCCGTGAATTGTTTGCGGGACACGTTCGTAGGCACGTTACAACGTTGTTTGTTAAGTTTAGAAAAATCGTACGAACGCGATACTTGTCTGCTGGCTAGCGACGCTCTAAAACAAATATTATCAGCTGCATACAACGTTGAGTTACACAATTCTTCGCCATCTTTGATTCATTCCTTCCTGGAAAGACTCAGACAGCTTTTTAAATCTTTACCTTTGCCATGGTCACCGACACCGACTTTGGATGTGACTTGGAGGAAGAAGGTTACAATCGAAGTACTGAATTCTTTGTCAGCGGCGAGGCTAGCAAGAACAATATCAATGCAATTCAGGGATAAACTGAAGTCGTCACACGATACGTTCCAAGCAGCTCTTAGATCATTAGAAAATTATTATTCTGGGAAATTAGAAAGGACGGAGGAACAGAGAATAGCTATTAGAAAATATCATGCTCCAAGACTGGCTAAATTGGCACTGGAATCGACATCGATGACAGACGCTGTTCGTTATGGCATTCCTCATTGCGGCAAAGAAATCGGCCGCGGCCAATATGGAGTCGTATTCGCCTGCGATGGTTGGGGTGGTGCACCAGGTCCCTGTGCAGTTAAATCGGTTGTTCCACCAGATGAAAGACACTGGAACGATCTTGCCATGGAATTTTATTACACCAGATCGATTCCAGATCATAAAAGAATCGTGAAACTTCGAGGATCGGTCATAGATCAGTCTTATGGCGGAGGATTCGATTTTGGAGCTGCTGTTTTGTTGATATCAGATCGCTTAAGCCGAGATTTGTACTGCGGAATACGCGCCGGTCTATCTTGGCTAGAACGTATACAAATAGCCATAGATGTCCTGGAAGGAATACGCTATCTTCATTCGCAAGGACTGGTTCATCGAGATATCAAGTTGAAGAACGTTCTTCTTGACACGGAGAACAGGGCCAAGTTAACCGATCTTGGATTTTGTATCACGGAAGCGATGATGTCGGGAAGTATCGTTGGAACCCCTGTTCACATGGCACCAGAACTTCTCTCTGGCCATTACGACAGTAGTGTTGATGTATACGCGTTTGGAATTTTATTTTGGTACATATGTGCTGGGCATGTGAGATTACCGTATGCTTTCGAGCAATTTCATAACAAGGAACAATTATGGACTAGCGTGAAGAAAGGTAATTTCGTTGGTATCCAAATTTGTATATACTTTTTTAACTGTTATTTGTACTATTAGGAATACGACCCGAACGTTTACCCATATTTGATGATGAGTGTTGGAAGTTGATGGAGCAGTGCTGGTCCGGAGAACCATCGAAACGGCCTTTACTTGGAGCAATTTTGCCGGTCTTAGAATCCATTCAACGAAAAGCAGAAAGAGGCAAGTCCTTACAACAGCTCTCCACACTGAAGCTACAAGAAAGTTCGTCATCAGATACAAAAAATCCTGTATTAGCATTAGCAGAACCTTTTAATCAAAGGGGCACTAAAATTAGCCCGGTTCCTGCTAAACGTAAAGCAATTAGAACCATTAAACATCCCGTTTTTCATATGACTAATTTGTTTCAAGCAAGCGTGTGTTCTAATCTATACGTTCAAATGCGAGAATTCTAAAAGCATTTTATATATTTTTTTGTTTGTTCCATTTGCCATTAGAATTTGAAAATGATTTGACGATTTTTTTTTTCTTTATTATAATTTAAAATATACTTGTAAGACAATCTGCTATCTCTTGCTGTACACAGTTGACATTCTATCGAGTAGTATTGTACATTTCAGTATTAATTTGACGAGCTTCTTACTACCGTTATTCTCCGAAATTGTTTCTATCTAGAATTTGTCTATTTTCCGAAAATCGGCAGAATTATTGAATAATGTAAATAGAATATATCATTTAAGTGACTATAATTACTGTGTAAAGTCCTTTTTTTATACTGATTGCATAAATGGTTGTGATATATATGATATTTGATAATGTCTTGCATATGTAATTAGTGAGATGTACTAGAACAAAACGAATTAAATATTGCACTTGTTACATATGTCGGTTGATACCTCATTGTGATTAAAGAAGGTTGTTAGTAGGAGAAAATCAAAAAGATCAAAAAATTGTATACTCAATGTTGAAGAATAAATAAAGTTTCCCAGTTTTCTATTTACAATGTTTTTTTTCGAAAATCCAATTAAACATTTCAATCTACTCTGTAGAAATATTTTAAGTGGCTCAGTGATGGAACATATTTATTATTAAGGAACTTTATATTTTTTTCAGATGACAAGTTCATTAAAACAGAATCACCATGAATCCCCAACTGGAACAGCAAAGTGATGAAAATCTTTTATCACTTGATGACAAACATGTTTTTATTATACAGTTGGATTGTAATATAAATACATTCTTAATTACTAACAGGTATTATTAAGAAGTCAAACAATTGTATATTTGTAAATTCCTGGAGGTACAATCTCTGAAGGTATGATATTATATGCTATAAAATAGAAGTTCAATTCATATAACAGAGTACACCTAAAATAATCAAGTAAAGCAAAATTCCTACTAAAGTATAATTTTATATTTTAATCATTATCTTTATACTTTAAGACTTAATTTTGTAGAATATAGTACTAATAGCACAATAAGTATTTGTTATTTATGTTAAAATGTACTTTTATAATACAACATTTCAATTATACAAGTGCAGTTTTATTTTTACATAATCTGAAATGTTTATTTAAAGCAATAAATCAAGATTAGAGTTTGCTTTTTCCAGATCATGTAGAAACTTATAAAATTCACTTATAGTCATTTCTACAAAGACATTGTTAATTTTATTATCTTCCTCCAAGCGCAATTTAAGTTGTAGAAATGATTTCCCCACATTATCAGACTCATTACTTGCTGCTGTTACTGAAATAATGAAACTAAACTTAAAATTATTGGCTTCATTAATTTTTCTTTAAAGATCTTTATTAAATTATATAAAAAGTATACTTTTAAACAATAAAATATTACTTCTTTTATTATAAAGTCAAATACGAAATAGTTTACGACTTAGAAAGCTTAAAGTATACTTTGAACTTAAAAAACTATTCCATAATTTAAGGTTAAATTCTTACCACCAAATCTCCACGAAACATCAAGTATTTTACTTATAGTTTTTACCATTTTATAAGCGTTTCTTAATTGCTTTCTATTTATTACTAAATTACAAATATTATAATATATTATTTCAATACCAAACCAACGTTTACAATTGACAGAATGCAACAAGTGCTTAAATGAATCTTGTACTTTATATTATTTAAGAAAAGAATATTAACATTGTGGAGTTTCCTTTAACGATAGTAGTTTTAATATAATGTTTAGGTATCTAAAACTTGTCGTGAAATCAATTAACCTTCAATTTAATTAATAATTTTATCAGGGCATTAAGTAAAACACATGCTACCATCTGGAGATAGCGTGGGGAACTAAAAGTTGATGAAGATTTTACGACATCCGGTATCAGAACCGGAAACTGAAGTTTTACACTCGACGCTAGATGAAGCCACATGTACGGCGCGAATTTCTCTGGAAATTTAATTTAAACATCCGACATCAGATGGCGCGAACATTATTAACAATACCATTTAATTCCGGATAAAATAATCATTGTAATTAACAAGATAATTAGAGTTCTTTAACATATATTTAAAGCAATATTCTACATTCGTATCAAAATTAAATTAAACACCGGATCTCGACGGTAATCCATTTTGTTCCTAATTGAAGAATTACATTCTGATACTCCAACGCTCTTGATTATTTTTATAACTTTATTACGCATGGAAATTGGGTTAATCACATGTATCACCTGGTGATATATTACTCTGAACTCTGACCTATGCAAAATAATTGCAATCCTCGCGTATCAGAAGGGACGATAAAATATTTCAAACCCTTATCTGTGTCGGGCTAAGCTAGACGGTTGGTTACAGAAAGAGACAAAAAGAAAAAAGGGTCGTTGTAGTTACATACAGGGTTACCAGACACCTAGCTACCAAATCAGGTTCGATAAATCCTTTCAACGCCCCGTTTTTTCTCTTGTTCGAAGACAGAAGGATAAGAACGATAACGAAACATCGGTAATCGCAACAATCAATAGTGTTGTTACGACATGAAGAATCATCTGTTACTTTTTATGACGTGTCTGCCTTCCATTTCTTTTATTTAACAATTGAATTTGTTGGAAATTATACAAATCGTAAACGAAGCACCGTAAGAAAAATTTTCAAAAATATATTGTCAAATAGATCAGTTACACTCTTCGAAACAACAACCGATAACAAATGGGGTTTCCCAAGGAGCTGCGGGGTTCTACTTAATTCTTGGATTATACAACGTCGCAGGAAGTGTCGCGAAGATCCTCCAGCGTGGCGGTACATTTTCTTGGAGAACGTAATAAATACAACTGCCCGTTGCGTATCCTGCCGCGAAACGAAAAGCGTCGGATAAAAATGCGACAAACGGTGATTTCGAAAGAGACTGCGAGGTAAATTGTTCGAGGTCTCGCGTCGATTATAATGGAAAAAGAGACAGTGATACGCGTGTCGCGGTGTTCAAATTTAGATGCAAATTTTCTCTACACACCCGGCCATTGTTTTCACGACGTTCATAAATAAGGGACGGCTGGGATAACGGATGAGATCTGTTGAGCGAAGACAAGCGGTGCACCTCTCGCGCGGTTCACTTTCGCGAAACTTTTGAAATGCGCCGTATTTGTTGCCGAAGCTTGTTAGAATTTCTAATTAAGCCGCACGCCGAAATGATAAATCCGTCTTAAGCCAGAGGCGGGTTTAGGTCACTCGGTAATAAGTTCGCCAAGTTTCTGACGTGCGTTACCTGGGCCCACGCTGTAATCGGAGATTACGATCGCGTTAATCGTTAATCCCACGCCTCGCCCCGTTTCTTTCTCTTCGATCCAGTTACAAGTTTTACTTCAAAAAACGAAGAAGAAGGGAAAAGAATATAAATATTCTGGGTTAACTTTGCATAGTTTACGTCCGCTTTTGTTTCGCCGGTGAAGTTGTTTCGAAAACTCGGAGAGGACAACCTCCTCGTCCCAAATAGAATCTTAACCCCTTCTTTTTCACGTCTTAATTGGAATGAACGTGGAATTTTGAGTTAGCTGGAAGTTAAATATTTGGTCCTTCGTTCGTCTAAAATTTATGCCTTGACACTTCCCCCCGATGGAAACTTATTTCTTGCAATTACACCTTGGCAAACTAAATTTTAACATTTAGTCCTCCGGACAAGATACTCCGGCCCCTTCGGATGATATATTTAATTCGAGTTCTTTCGAGTCGTCGGACTTCCAACCCTTTTGGCAATTATATAAATATTATTTTGGAAACCTGACTCGTCGACGATCGTATTTTAAAGTTATTCGAAAGAATTAAAAGGAACGACACGGCCGAAAAAACTGGGGCGTTGAAAGTTAATCAAGAATTGAGAGGGTGAAGCGGCGAGGCGCAGTTGAAAGAGGAAAACACGTTATTAGACGGTGTCTTACGTCGCAGAAAGTATTTTAAGCGGTTCGTTTACATTCCACTTTCGAAACTGTGTCCGACAATTAAAACGTTCAAACGCCGGCCCACGTTTCCGCATGTCGTTTCGTGTGCGCACCCACACTTCGGACGGTCGGTTCGTTTGCATAGTATCTTCAGGCCGTTCCGTTTCTCTTCGAATTTAACGAGATCACACCGCAGCCGGCGCTTTTTGCTAATCGGGCTACGTCCGTTTTCCACCACCATCCCCTCTCTCTAGTTGACAACGGCCGATCGTTTGATGGAGGAAAATTGAAGTTATAGAAGGGGGAGTGGGCGAGGAGCAAGTTGGTTCAGGGGATAAGGCGATAGCCATAAAATCGAAAAGGGGAACAAGACGTTAAAGCGTGGCCCCGGTTGTGCCAGTTCGAGGAGAAAATTCGTATAAGCGGCAACGCTTTTAAATATCATCCCCAATCTTCGGGGTATATATATATTCCCTTACTTTTTCTCTTTCCACGTTGCTTACGCGTTCAACTTTTTCCGCTTCCCTATCGATCCGTGATTAATGGATGAGGGACATCAGTCGTTTCCGGATCGTCGATTTATATGGATACTTTATTATTATTTATTTGATTGTCACAAAGTAAAGGTAACAAGGACGAAGGCTTTATTTCGAGCCGCTGACTAGGCAGCTGATCTTACAATAGGCTCTTCGTGGCCTCTCTCGATCTCGAGCACCGCCATCGAGTACTCGTTACTGAAGGCCCACTCGTTGACTCGTACTACTGAACTCTTTCGTTCTTTCCCCTTTATCTTTTCGTCATTCTTCACGCTTCTCTTCGGATTCACCGATACCGTGTTAAGGATACCAAGGGCCACGCTTTAAATACGATCTTTCGGTTTATCGTACGAAATTCCACGTTACCCGGATTACGATACGTCGCGCCATATATGGATATTTCTACTGTGGCGGTCAAACGAGAGCGGCCCCATGGTCGTGCATAGCACGTCGCACGACCATGCGCATAGATTATTAAGGGCATTAAGGACGGGGAGTTCAATTCACTGCTTCCATTCGTTACTTCGAATTATACTTGTAATTCTCGCAGTGTTCGAGGCTCCAACTAAATCAACATTGCAGCGGCGAACACCTGGTGACCCAGGCCGCTGCTACCGGAAAAAGGATTCGAAAGTCCCAGAGCGGCGCGAGCCACTTGACGGAGACCCCGCCATAAATCAAGACCCGGACACGTGGCTGCGACCCAGGACTTTTTGACGATAGGATTCTTCCCAAGAAAAAGTCACTTTTAATGCCGTGGAACATAATTCCTCCGACCTGTGAATTATTCTTCGAGTACGTTTTTGCATCAGGTCGATAATTTAATTCGCAAAACCTGTGCATTTTGTTCGGCCGCAAAATTCGTCGTTTAAAAGGTTGACTAATGCTCGATTTAATCCCTCGCGGTATTCGAGAGATGGACCGCTGATATAGTTGGCAAGACGGTACTTGCAGCTTCCAGGGAATCTTAGGAGCAGGAAGGTAAAACGTTAACGGGTAATGATCTTATCGTCTATATGGCTGGTCATAACTGGTTCAAGGGGTTAATAAAATTCAACCGGCATCCATATGACCACGTGCACCGTGGCATCGCACACGTACAAGGATCCACGTTCCTCGGGGGTAACGCGTGGATCCTTTGCTCGGTGTTGGTGAGAGAGGATTCCTGCAACTGGGTGGGGCGGCGCGGAGGCGCCTGCGTCGCACGAGATATCCAGGAGCGTGTCTCCTGGGTTATCCTTAAAATATCCGGGCTATCCTATTACCACGAAATTCGAATCGCGCTGGCTTATCATTAATCACAGCCTCCCTTCGGCGACGGGGGCTCGTTGGGGCGCAGCTCCGTGTCCTTTTCCACTCGCCTCCATATACGCTCCCGTGTACATTTTAGAAACGCGCTGCGTACTCGTACGCTTCCGTTCACGCTCTCTCTCTCTCGCCTCTATCTTGCCAGGTGTCTCTTTCTCTCTCGGTTGCTAACAACGTTGGTTAGAAGGCCCGATTCACGACGGACCAGTGAAAGAGAACGAAGCCGGCAATAAATCTACGACCGATGAACGGAGCGGATGCCTTCTTGCCCCCCCGTGCTCTCGCCCGATCGACTTTTATTTCAAAGCCGGCCTGGAAAGGGATAGGCGAGAGAGCGCCTAAGGGAAAAGTAAAGGAACGGCGGAGCAGGCGGAGGAGGAAGAGAGGGCCGGATGCTCGTACACGCGAGACACGGCCTAGTAATTTGGAGAAAATTCAAACACGGCCTGTAATTGCATAGGCATCTATGCGCCACGTTGGCGTGTTGCTTTTTTCGAGGGTTGCTTTTTCATCGGGAGCCGAGCAAGCTGAAAGGGTTTCTAATTAAATGACGCGGTCGCGCGTCAAAGAACGCTATCAACTATTTCTAAGAGTGCACGGGGAAATATATGTTTTCTTTTCCCTTGTAAACACCTTTTAACACTTCCCCCTACGTACGACGACTGTAATCGTCGCTCACCAACCAACCAATGAATTTTAACGTAGTCCCTTATAGTTAACCCTCTCGCTACAACCTTAGTCTTTAAACTTCTGCGCGTTTGCTCTAACTCTAAACCCTTTTAGACGCTTTGTACACTGAGCTGTTTAGTTCAATCTCTCATCGTATCATTTCTTCCAGTAGTACGTCAAATAAAATTAAATTAGAATAAAAACGTATAAGATAAAAATTAAAATTCGAACGGCGGCAATTTTTCTGTTTAATCTACTTTTTGCATATTTTCTCTGACAAAGAGGCCTTGTACAGGTATGCATAAACGTCTGAATAACGTTCTTCATAGAGCAGTTAACCAGAGATCGGTATCATACACGTATTAATCACATCGAAGTAACCGTGTCGAAGTCATTAATTTTCTGCTCGTTATTTATTTGTTTCATTTTCCCCCCTCTTGTAGGTACAGATTTATGGCTCGGCACTATGCATGTATATACAGGGTGTACACATACATATTTCCACCCGCTACTTCCCATCTCTACCCTCTAACCTATTTCGCCTCCCGTACGCTTCAACCGCCATAGCTCTATCAGCGGGCCTAGGCTGGCAATGCGGTGACACTTTTCGGCATGGATCGTGCCGCGCGGCGCTGGAACGGTTAACCGCGAACTCGATGGAGCCACCCCCGTGTCGCAACAGGGTTGAACCGTTAACGGCGGATGGAAAAAGAAGTGGTCCGTCTACGGTTACAAATACGAGACGATCCTTTTTCGCCGCGAAAACGACCCTTGGTCGACTTTGCTCCGAGGTGTTACGAGAACTTATTACCATCTAGATTCGTACTGGCTTCGCTTCGTCGTGGAAAGAAAGAAAGCCCTTGACGGATAAATCTTTGCGAAAAAGGACGGAAAGATCGCAATTTATCAGCCCCATCGTCATATATCCGATACAACTGATGGCTCCACGGTCTTGCTGAACCAATTGACGCTATATTGGTAGCCGAGGGAAAAGAGAGAGAGAGTTTCTTCTGTGAATCGCTAACGCAGTCTACGTTCGAATGTTAAAATAATCGATACGGTATTAAAACTAGTCGACGGAAGTAAAGCGAGACGGCACACCGGTAATACCTAACTTACGTACATCGGTACTACCAATTTAATTAAATCGCCGGAGTATCCAACTTCGGTACTAGGTTCCTGATTTCAGTAGGTTTTCACCGGGTCTCAAAGGATCGTCGCACGAGAGAAAGACATCGTTCCCTTTTACGCCATTGTCTCAATGTTAACGTTTTTAAACCTTTTCCTACATGCACGCGCTTTTTCCCCACGGTTACACGGTATCTTTTATTCCTTCTCTCATCTTTCGCGTATCCGGGTGCCGCGTCACGTGCCAACAGCGCGAGTTCACCGATCCGTGGAGAGCGGAGCGGTGGCTCGATTTCGGCGATCTAACAAGAAACGGCCACGTTGATTAACTAACCCATTTATTGCGGCAATGTAAACTTAAATTTAAGCGCAGGACGGTCGAGGTAAGTCGAGGAGAACAGAGGAACGAGGATAATTGAGGTTGGATGCTCCGCTGCTACGAGACGGAATGAAAATCGTCTCGCTGACTCGGTTGCGAAAGAAACGATCCCCGCGTTATAATAAAATCCCGGTCTCTCCAATCTTGTTTTAGATTCCGCGAGAGTCGCGGCGAGACGCGGAGAAGCTCGACCGCCTACGCGAGGGGAAAACATTCTCGGAACAACGCGTAATTTCCAGCGTCGAACCGTCTACGCGGACGCATAATAAATGATAAAAAGGAGGAACGAACGGGCAGGTGCAGCGGAGGAGGAGAAGGAGAGAGAAAAAAAAAGGAAGACGGTGCAAGAACCGGAACCGGAGCGTCCGTGAAGCGAAGGAGGATGGCGCAGGTCGGAAGAAGAGCGACGGTCGTGTGTGCCACTCCGTTCCCGAACGACACGATGTGTTTCCCGACGCTTTTTGTTTTAATTTCGTAGAGGCCACCGGCTCTCCTCGTCTCTTTCCTTCCTTGCTCACTCGCGGCGGAGCCGCGAAATGTACCGCGGTGGTTTTCAGCGCCGTGGATGCTGTTGCCTCGTCTCTGTTTCTCTCCCGCTTTTCATTCTACGCCTCGCTTCTTCCCTCTTCTCTCTTTCTCTCCCTCTCGCTCCCACTCTATCTCTCTCTGTCCCTCTATTTCACCCCGCTCTGTTCCCCTTTCTCCTTGTTCCCTCCACCGTGTCATCCCTTCCCCTCGTTCGGTCTCGCCGCCACCCCTTCGAGTCGGTAAAGGGCTGAACCGGCCAGTGCAATCCACGACGAGCTCGAGGTCGAATCTGTACGCGTCTCCGGACCCGTTTAAGCGCGATTTTTCTTTTTATATCGCGCGGCAAATCGTGCGCTTCGAGCGTACGATATCGAGCCGTACGCCTCGCGAGCTCGAACGAGCCTCGTGCTTTCCATCGAGTTACGTATAGTAATCGCGCGCTCCCTCGTCCCCGTCGTTTTCCTCGCGTCGTGCGCGTTTACCAGCTTCGCCCTCTCTCCCTCTCCCTCTGGTCCTCTGGTCCTCCCCCCGGTCCTTCTGTCTCTCTCTCAGGTCAATTAGCGTGCAGCCCAGTTTAATGATCTTTCGAACGTCATTAAACTGGCGCTCGGTCGGGCTGCACTCGAGGCGTGAACTTCGACGGGCAAGCTCGGCGTCAAGTAGCTGGAAAATGATACGTTCGGCACGACGGCGACAGCGTAACTTCGACGCTCGTTAAAGCGCGACTGCGAGTTATCGGACGGGATGTCAACATCATTCAGTCTGTCCACGTCGACGATCTTGTAGACCATCGACCGCGCGAAATGTCGCGACAGCACGTAAGTTTTTTGTTCTTTTTTTTTTTTGTATTTTTCATTCGTTGGGAAATTTATTTTCACGCGAACGGCGGGTACAGTGATTCGTTAACCGTCGGGGAAAAGGAAAAGAGGGAAAAGCTTGATCTCAAACGAGTCGATAAAAGAGACCGTGTAAAATATAAAAGGGTGGTACTAATTTGAATTATCTCATGATTCATTGAGTATATTTTTCTTGCTTTCTGCTTTTCTCCCTTTCTGTACGTTTCTATTTTTTTCTCTTCTTCCTTTTCTCTTTTTTTATTACAGTCCAGGAACTCATTGAGTATTCATTCAATACACACGTTTCTTTCTGGCCTTGTTCTTCTGTGGCGTGTACCTGTGGAGACGTGCAAGTAGTAGCGGCGATCTGTCTGTGTAACAACGTCCGTCTCTACTGAAATTCCTCTCTCGAGTGTCAGACGTTTTTGCGTTAAAAGGGGGTCAAAAGAACGGACGAACGGGCGGACGGATCTTTTTTGTCCGCGCCCAACCACGATACCCGCGGCCAACTCGTCTTTTCGCGCGCGCGTGTGTGTGTATGTGTACGTGTCAGTGTGTCAGTGTGCGTGTGTGTGTGTGTGTGTCTCGTCTCTCGTCTCTCCTCGGTGACAACAAGCGTAATTCCGTAAATTTTGTTTAATGTTTCGCGGTAACCGTGTTACGGACCGGCCGTGTGTTCACTTTAATTCTTTGAGCCGAGAAACTCGACGAAATTAGATTTCTCAACTTGGCCCTGATAAATTCTCAACCCCTTCCTTCCCTCCCGCCACCCCACCGCCTCCTCTCGGTGCAAGGGCGTTATCTCGAGCAATCGAGCGAAGGTTTAAACGAAGCAGTTAATTTCCCGGGGCAACAAAATCGCACGCCTCCGCGACGAAATTCTCCGAAAGCAAACGCTCGCGACACTTTTTTTTTCACGAACTTGTCGAAGTTTTTTAATTGTCGAATTTCGGTTCGTTGCTTTCGGTAATCGCGCGCAGGGAAAACAGTCGCGTCGAGTTTCGAAACGTCGAAACAACTTAAAAAGCGGTGACGTGTTTCTGCTGTCCGCAAAAGCGGCGAGAAGAAGCCGTAGAAGAAAGGACGGAAGGGTGGGTAGAAGAGAGAGAGAGGAAAAAAAAAGAAGAGAACGGGACTCATTAATTCTGTTTTTTCGTGCACGATAATGGAAACTTGCCCGAACTTTCTTATTCGTTCGTTAGCCACTCGTGAAAGGACAACCTTATTCCGCGGCGACGACGAAAAGAAAAGCGGCTCGTCATCCCGCGACGGGCAATTAAACCCCCTGGCCCGAGAATAGCCACGATTGACGGTATCATTCGGCATATTAATTGGGCCGGCCCCCCTCGCGCGTTAAACGATTACTTTAATTGGCCGTTCACCGCTCGTTTCGACGCCTGTTTTCCGATAATTGTTCACGCGAATAAAATTCGCCGCGTAAGGGCCACGTTCACGCTCGGATTACGGTTAAATCGGCCCGAATATCTCGATGATTCCCGCAGGCCGTGCCGAGGAAATTTATCCCTCTCGGTCTCGAGTCAGCCGACGCTCGAAAGAAAAGCAACGAAAATTCCCCAAAAAAAGGAGAATTAGTTTTGCGAACGCGTTAATCGATGAAACGCGGCGGGCGTACTTTCAATTCATTTAAAACCTACCGGAAGAATTCGGAAACGAGATTTACCCGCGGCGAAATTAGTTTACCCGCTGAAACAACGGCCGCGATTCTTCTCTGATTTTCCTTGGCCCTGATTCGTTCGCACGCTATTACAACGAAGCACGTTTTAACGTTATTAGCTCGTAATTATACGCTCGGAATTGTACAAGGTATCGCGCAACTGGTGGCGGAGCGTTAGAAAATCTACCGATTTTATGCGTAATTGAATTCCGCTATTCCAGACGTTTTTCACCGGGGAAAGATCAGTCTCGGTACTCGATACAAGTTTACCCAAACTTTCGCCTCTGGCTGAACGTCTACTCTGTAAAATTTTCAATTTTCAAATTTTAACCTTTTCTCGAGGTGGAAAGTTTCATGCTGATGCGAGACAAAGTTTCCCAAAAAAAAAAGAAATTACAGGATTGATCGCGAGATAAAAATCTTTATCGGAAAGATTCTCGCCTGGTCCGTGTTTTTCGAACAAAAGGAAAGCGAGTTTCGGTGGAAAATTGCCGTCTTAAATTTCACTTTTCCACAAAGAAAACGTTCGTACGTTTTTCTGAAGATTTGCCAAGGGCGCGCGTGTGTTTTCGTTCCTCCGCGTCGATTTACAAGCGAATAAAATCGTAGGGGAAAAGAGATGGTTATCGTTAAAAAAAAAAAAAAGAAACTTGCGTTGTTAAATGAAAACGCGAAGTTGGTTACAGAAAGAAGATTGGCGGGAATAAATTCGTATCGACGTTCTCGACTTATCTGTTCGAAAAGTCGTCCATATTTCAACTTGTACCATCGGTTCTACACTTTTTACGTACACGGGGTCAGTTGCAGGGGAATATCATTCCCCTCTTTTTTTTTTTATTTCGAACGGGGGTTGACTTTTGTCGGTGAACAGCGGGAAAGGTTCATTCACGAAGGAATTCATCGGTGTTAACGTTCACTGGTTGACGTGGATTGGTGTATGCTTTGTCAGTGAGACAGATCGAATGTCCCCGTTGATTGCTTTCTTCGGTTCCACGCTTTTCTGCCATGATCAATAACAGTGTCGGTAGTGATGAACGACTCGTAGAAAATGTATTTCTAGCTGATCGGCTCGCTGGGCGTACGGTAATCTGAGATCCGGTGTACGCGCGAATCGGTTTCGCAATTTTCAGCCGGTGATTGTCGGGGTGTACCTGGGGGGGTGCTCGAATTCGAGCTAATTTCACAGATTTCCGGCTCGTTTTCTGGGATCGAGGGAAACAGAGAAACGTCAACGCTGAAAACGGAAACTGTAAAGCGATATCCTTTTCGACGAAACGCGCAGACGACAAACAGGATGTTGCTTTATATCTCGCGATTATCGCGCCGGGTACTCCCGGTGCTGATTTACCGGAAAATAATGATAATCGGACGTATCGCGATAATAACCGCGCCACGCGGATAAATCCGTTCGACGAGTTTTATTGTGCTCGAAATATAAATTCACCGTGGCCGCTCGTCTCAGATAAATACATTAATAATTTACAATAATATTATCGCGTGAACTGGATCCAATAAAACCAGCGACGGTAAATAGATTCTATCGTATTATTGCGTTTTGAATGAGCGTTTTCCGGCTATCGAAAGTTTCACGCGATTTATCGATATAAAGGTATTTAAGTCGCTGTTTAAACGAGTCATCGATTTTTCGTTGATTAAATTGAATAAAATCAAGATTTTACTTCCTTCCATTCTTTTATTTCAATATTCGAAGCAACTGGACCCAAAATAGCAATGGACCTTTTAATTTATTTTTGTCGCAGACGATCTATATTTGCAGTAAATTGGTAAGTTTAAAAGGTACTCATTGCAAAGTATTAAAAATATCGATGGAAGCTTTGAGTATCTATTTTCACGAGACTTTAAGCTTCGAATTGATACGGCGACAGTTGCCATTTCACGGTACTTTTATGTGGCGGATTCACGTCGGACTTTATACGTTTCGAAACCGACTATTGTTTACCATAATTGGCGACCAACCGTTTCGTGCTAACAGCATTACCCGGAACTTCCGTCTAGTCATTTTCATGAGACTTTAAGCTTTAAATCGATACGCGACGAGTGGCATTTCACGGTACTTTTATGTGATGAAATCGTGTCAGACCCGCGTTTCGTAAAATACCCGCCGTTCGATACCACGCAACGAGCCGATACGATAAATACAAGATCTTGGAAGTTTAATGATACGGATATAAATGTTATTCATAAAACGCGAAAGGCGAGGAATTATCGCGAGCGACTCGCGAGACGAGAAATTCTCGCCCCACTCGTTTTAATAAAACGTCATTTTTCATTTTTACGTACTTTTACCTTTCAGGGAATATCAAGCGTGAAACGTTTCGCCCTTCCGAAACGGGGTTTCTCGCAAAAATCTCGATCGGTGGCTGGCGCCTCGGCGTTGCTACATTTATGTTTTTCCCTCTTCCTCCATCTTTTCTTCCTCTCTCCTTTTTTTTATTATTATTATTGTTCCCCTCCGTCCCCCTGTTCCCGAGCTCCTCGAATGGTTATTCCTTTCTCATCCCCGGTCGGGCAATTCTCCTGTTCGCACTTAACGTCATCGCGTAATGTTCTTCCGGGCGGGCAAGGTGTCTTTAGAAAAATGTTTTTTCAAAGCTTTTCGCGGCTTAGACGACAACGGGAAACAAAGCGCCCCGGTGGGAACAGCTTTTCGTATAACTTTTCTCCTCGTTCGAGCGTGTTATTAACCCGCGTGAAATCCGGCCCGTTTTCACCGCCTCCGCCTCCGTTCCTGTTTTCGTTTGATTCCGAAACGTACTGCCACGTCCGACGGAAAACTTTCGCGTCGCTCGTGTTTGCGCGAAATACACAATGGAATTACGTAGCTAAGCCCGGACGAAATTACGCGATTCGTTCGCGTATGCGTAATCGATGATCGACGTTGCACGCTCGCTGTACGGATGAACGATTAAAGATCATCGCCTATCTAACGGCACGATATCGGATCAGCAACGTTCAGTAATCCACGCGTCGATACCGTTCGCCACGTACCTAACGTATTAATACCTACACGATAGCGTATCAGCATCGTGGTACCGTGCCCTATAAATCAAAATGTTACAATTCATCGATGGAGAAAGGATCTGATTGAATTAAGTGGTCAAAAGTGTCTTCGAAACCAAATTTGATACACGATGGGAGTTTAAGCGTAAAAATCTAGCGTATCTAGCGTAAAAATTGTTGTTACGAGAACGCGAATCGACGTGAGGCGTCGAACGGCTAGAAATTCGATACAATTCAGCTTTAGAAGGTTTCGTATGCGAGGTGAAGAAATTTTTCGATCGATCGTCCGCGCATCGGTGTTGTTTCGTTGGGAAAGGCGGGGGCGGAGAGAAAAATCGTGAAAGCGTCGCGTCGCCGCGTTTATTGGCCGCGACGTCCCGACGGGAATAAAGGGCAACGATTTTCATTTAAATGTCTTCGGGTCAGTCAAGTGGCCAAATAGGACGTGGCGTTCGACGACGATTGACCCGATAATTGATACCGAGCCATAGGTTAAATCGATGCTCAGGATTATCGGCACTTTAATCGTCACGGCAATGGTGCAATTTCGTGTTCCACGAGAAACGTAGGGAGAATACGATCAACAGACACCGGGATGGAGAGAGAGATAGTGAGGAGGGGGCAGGGGACGTGCTTGTACACAGCCAAGCGAACTTAATTACCAAGTACGGATGCCAAATCCAGGCCAAACCGTTCCATCCCATTCACGTACGAACGATACGTGTTTATGCGAAAACCAGGGGGGAGGATCTACATTATTCAACGTTCGACTTTCTTCGATGCTTTTCTATACACGGTATCCCAAGTTTTCCACCAGTCAAACGTCCGCTATAAACGCGGAAAATAATGTTATATAATACGTTGCATAAACCATTATATAATGGGTATAACAAGGAATTTGAAACTTTCTTAACCTTTAATTGCTACAGATTCTCGGTTTTCAATCGGTATTTCCTTACCTCCATTTCACAGACTTAATCTCAATTTGACATTTTTATAACGATGGAAGAAACAACGACAACCCATTAAAATTTACGATGTCTCTAGTTTACAAACTATTGACAATCGATTAATTTTCAAATTTAAAGTTTCAGTGTAGTACCTTGCGTCATTAGCTCAATATTCATGGCCCTTCTTGGACCAATTAGTTGATTATATTAAATTTGTAATGTTGTTAAACAAGGATTAAAAAAGTTATAAGAAAAATATCGGGTGTGTGCCAATTTTCTCTTTTCATTTATATCCATGCACGTTAAAAAATGTAGGAGTATGGTACTTTTCTGTGGCATCGTATTAAGCTCTTTCGTGGTCCTTTCTGCATGCAACAGATCCGTAGATGTTCCTTTTCAATGATCTACGTCGAGGGGTTCCCGTTCGATAAACTCGATAAATTCAACCGATAAATGTCCTTCCTCATACCAATTAGTATTCATAAAGTCGACCGCGCTTTATCCTCCGCTCTCAATCTCAAAGTCATGATCCACCGTATTTCCTGTTCGTACGTAACGTCTGTTGACTTTGCCCACGGGCGAATAATTTCGTGAATCTTGGGATCCAATTAGCGGTTCCCTCGACCCGTACGAATCACGGAGGGTTGCACACGGAATTATTTATCAAAGGGGAAAATATTATATTTAAAATCGACCACGACTTCGGTAGAAGAACGAGAAGAAAGTTTAATCCTTGAAGGAAGCTGAGTTACATCGTAGTTACTCACTGTCAGAAGCTACAGGATGGTGGATTTATTAAGAATCGGTTCATATTTTCTGGCAAGCTCATTATTCGCCCACCATCCATCGTTGAGTCTCGGATTGGGGGGTTGGCTATATCGGGGGCGAAAGTTTAAAAGCACCGAACCTTTTCACTTAGAACGAAACTTTTTAAACGGCCAGGTGAAAGATTCGAGAAACGTTTGTGGCACTCCACCCCCCTTACGCCGTGTCGGCTCCGTTCTATTCCGACGGAAACCAAAATCTTTGAACACACCGAACCGACTACGAACGAAACTTTCCCCGTACAAACGAGAAAGTATTTAATCTATGGTCCGACCATTTGCATAAACATTTCAGCCACCCTCTCCCGTATAAACGAGCCCGCGAACTGCGTCCAAGTTGATAAACAAATGAAACTCTCGAGAAAGCAAGTTCATGCTGAAAAGAAAAATAAATCGGTCTCGAAACTTCGTAGACTTATTACGTACACAGTGCGCAATTCTTCTTCTTTCGAAAGTGTTTTCTTCTTTTTTTTCTTCTCTCTTCTTCTAACCGTTGAGTTTTCCAGCGGTTGTTTCGCCGCGAGCGATAAGATTTATCGTGATACGTCGAAACATTTATCAACAATTTCACGGCAGTCAGTCGGCGCATCCCGCGCGTGTCTCGCCTCGCGTTTCAAACTTATCGTTGCGTCGGCTTTTACCATCGTCGGTTGTTGCCTTCCGCGAGCCAGGTCGCATCGCGTCGTTTATATCCCTCCCCCCGGTTCTCTTGCCGCAGCCCTCGTTTTTCCTCATCTTTTTTATTGCTCCGGCTTGGCCGCGACCTTAGTCGTTCGTTAAATTTCGCGCGCGACGACTTCCGGGGTGGCGGAAGCTTAACGCTCCGCGTGCTAAAGCTTCGTCAGAAGGGCCCTCGTCGACGAGGAAAAGTCGCTTTTCACAAACGTATCGTCGAGTAGAGACTCGCAACGGGTTCCTTCCACCTCTCCATCCCCCACCAACGATCCTCTAATAAGCGATGATCTTTTAATAAACGCTTCTCCTGTCGTTCCATTACGTTCGAGTCGAAATTTCCACCGAGTGCTATCCACTCGTGGCCGAAGAGTCCCGGTGATGAATCGCGGGAAGCGTACCTCGTATTTCGTTCGCAATTCCCGCAAGCGGATGCCAGGCTTCTCTGCCGGAAACGAAAAGCACGATACCCACCTACCTACGAGCGGATCAACGAGGATTTTTTGCTTTATCCAAAGCGTTTCGTTTCAACGCCCCGCGTCCTGAAACTTTCTAATCCCCGCCAGCCGTGTTTCGAACCCTTGACTCGCGCGCTAATTACAATACGAAATGCAGACAATTTCAGTTTTGATTTTCGAAACTTTCGATCGAGCATAATCCTCTATACTTTCTATACTCGAGGGGTTTACGGCGTTGAAATTTTAGCCGTGGCTGTTTGCGTAGGCTTCGGATCGCGATTGACTCGGCCGCGCCATTCGAGGATTAACGTGACTAATTAAAACGACGTTTCGAATGGGCGAGAATACGGCTTTCGCGAGCGTAATTCCGTCGAAACGGCGGCGAATACTCGTCGTCGTCGGAGATAAGAGAACGCCCCCGACATTACGGATCTAATTCGGAGCGGTCCGTTTTATCGTCGACGTCGTACGAATCCCCGTTCAGATTTCAAACAAAAAAAAAGAGAAAGGTGCTCGCCTTTCAAATTTTACGAGGATCGATTCGTGTGTCGCGCGCGGTTTCACGGGAATCACCCGGCAAACTGTATATCGAATTTGCTCGAATTTCAGGGAGCAGCGGGAACGTGGCAACCCTTAAAGGAACCGAATCATCCGTAATCCTCCGAAGCGAGGAGCCGTCCGTTCGGTTGGAGCCGTTGAGCCCCGGGATACCGACGGCACGGGACAGCTCGAATTCCTCAAAGGAGCTGGTTAACCATCCCCCCACGATCTTCCACGAAGACACACCGATACACGGTCTGTCCGTGTTGCGCACGCAGGTGGACGATCCAGGAAGGAAGTCGAAACCGGCCGAGGTTGGGCAGCCCTGCGAGCATCAAGCGTTAACCATATCTCTCTCTCTCTCTCTCTCTCTCTCTCTCTCCCTCTCTTTCGTTGCTGCTCGCCTAAAGACACGGTCGTTGAGGTTGCCGCAAACCAGCATTCCACAAACTTGCGCAATATCCACAAACTCGCGTAGCCGCGAAATTCTTTGGCAAATCTTCGTGTTTGCCTAGACGCAACGCGTCCCAGAGCCGTGCAACGGAACAGTCGGCGTCGGATGAAGTTGCGTCGTCAACGAGCAACAGAGCGACAAAAATGCACCGCTGAAAGAACCAGGCTGAAACGCGTCCGCTTTGCTCTCCCCGTTAACGCTCCGCGTCGACGACGAGTTTTGGAATAGTCGAGACGCTCGTAAACGAGCGGGCTCCAGACCGTCCCGTTTAAGGCGGAATATTAGTCGGGTCTCGTTTAAAATACCCTCCTTGAAATATCCTGCGACCTTTGTTCCTAGTTGCCGGTTTCTGCAAGCTCGGACCCTTCTCTATCATCCCCTGACGTTTCCACGTTATTTTTTTCATCCAATTAAAAAGGCGAGCCTGGCGTATCCTTTTCGAAACTCGAGGACATTCGGTGCTTACAGGAACACGGACGCATCCCCGTCGTTATCTGCGTTGACGCGGACAGGCTGAGCGACAGGTTTTCCGTTTAAAAGGGTGCCGCGGCGACGAGGAAATTCGACGAGCGATATTAATGCTATATATTAAGCGCACGAACTTTACGCTCGCCGAGGAGAGCGTGAAATTTCCGCGCGATTGCGCGAATACGAAAACGGGACAGGAGAGGGAAGAGCTTTTGCGGCGGTCGGGTAAAGGAGCGGAACGTTGGATGTTTCTCGGACGGTATCTCTGCTCGTTGTTGGCTAAAAAGAAAGGAAAAAGAACAGGCGGAGAGAGAGAGGGCGAAAGATTTCTGTAGAAGTGGCCTTTGACTGTGTGGAACAAGTAGCGGGCGTACGTTGAAAGGCACTCGAGAAAGAGCCCCGGAACCGTTGCCTCTTCCATGGCCTACAGCATTCTGTGTATTTCTGATAACGTGCAGAACTACTCGGGCCGGCGTCCCACAGCCGTGCGGCGTTCGTGAATGAGACGCCCGGTAAGCAAGAAAGTCCTTGTACGTGTGGCGCGCTATTAACTTCGCCGCCAAAAGATATCGTCTCGCGAACTTCAACAATATTCCCGAAGCGTCGAAGCTATTACTGGGGGACCCCGTTTCGACTCGCGTATCCTCCACCGTGATGCATCCGCAGGAAAAGCACCGGTTCAGGACGTCTGCTACGTTTCGAGAGGCGTAATCTATATAGAGCCACCGTCGAACAATAGAGGCCATCGACGTCTCGAGCAACTTGCCAGAATCGAAGGCATCGGTGAGGGCTCACCTTCCGCGAGATAAGGGATCGGGGATACCGTGGCCCGCGGACGAAGAGGAACGACCAGGACATAACGCTGTACACTCGTGTCGTTAACGATAGCGAGCCCACTCGAACGTATTTCCTGGCCAAACGATTTGACCCGGATGCGACGTAAACTCGGCCAATAATCTAACGAACGACGATTGATCCACGTTACGTGGATACCTCGTGTCGAATCCTAATACCGAATTCCGTATCGGTCTCCCCGGGCAACGGCCAACTTTTCTCTTTCCCTTCGGCGTTAATCAATCGTTGAAAAGCGGCGGACGGCAACAATCGAACGACCGACTCGGAATACGATGAGAGCTTCCTTCTTGTCTTCGAGAAATATCGGGCGTCCGTAGATCGTGCAGGCAGGTGGATCGAGTTTCTTACCGCGTCATCGACAAGTGGCGGACGCGGGGCTCCTCTGTTCAGGGGGAAAAGCTTTCAATCACTGGATTGAACCCCGGCTTCGATCCTGGGGCTTGCGGAACCGGTGCTCGTCGGGCCACGTAAAATCCGGGAACGCCGGTGAATGAGGCCGGGCGACGAGGCGGCGATTGGCGGCGAGCTGGGCGACGAAGGGCGAGGCAGAAAAATATGGTACACGGGACCACGGGTCTGTGGCACCACGCGGGATTCAACGTATCGAGGTGGCTGATGATCATAATACACGGATACCGGGCTACCACCCTTCTCTTGTCCATCCTGCTCAACGTCCTCGTACGTACTGGTGAGTGTTCTTGCTTTTTTATCATCGTTAGCCCGCTCGTTATCCGCGGCTAAACCAACCTCTACCCTTTTCACGACGAATCCTTTGCAAAAATAAATATACACCCCAAGTCGTTCCGAGTGACGTTTCAAAGTTTTATACACCTATTTGCGGAATACCCCGAGAATCTTTCTTTCTTTCGTTTTTGGAACAGTATTTGTATCGATTCTCCGTTGATCTTTAATGATTTGTACGCGGTCGAGAATGTCATAGTTTAAAGGCTGACGGGACGTAGACGACATCCATTCGAATTTTATCCTTTTCTGTCCGGGATGGCTCGTAAAATAAATTTCATCGGGCGTATTTCAAAAGACCCAAATGCAAAAGCCTTTCGTTATCCCTACGGCCTACGGTATAACGGGTACGTACACACACCGTTCCCTCTCTGTGCATTCGGGTTCGGGTCGACGCGAGACCAGACACTAATGTTTTGGTTCCGCTCGAAGTGATGTTTCGTCGTTTCGCCCACGGCAAATCCATTTCCTCGCGTAATCGACGCTTTGTCAGACTTGTCCTTCTAGATATATACACAGACACAGAGAAAGAGACGTTTTCACGACCGCTAAATCGTTAAGCATCGAACCGTCCTTAAAATACCCAGGATAGATTCTTTTTTTTTTCTCGCAAGATCCCCAGTCGGATAACACCGGGGCCAAAATCTACATCGCGTAATAATATCGTCGCTTCAATTTCAATCAGCCGTAAAGACTTTAACGCGTCGTCATCCGTCCAGGGATTTCCACGGAACGAATGTACTTTGCTTTTAACTAATTCTGACAGAGCTCCCCTGAGGTGGATCGTCGTCTATGCTGAACGTTCAATCGATACAGGATGCTTTAAAACAGGTGTACGAGAGAGTTTAGCAGAGAGCTGATTATGAATAAAATATGCCCTGCGAATGGCAGATTCCTCTTTGGATTGTAAATTAATAGCAGTTAATTTGCAATTCGGTCGGAAATTTTGCAATCGGAGATTCGAGGTCTCGTTTCAGAATAAAGAAATCGAATAACTCTCGATGTACAAACGATCAAATATAAATCAAAATACATTTTCGATCGATTAAAGGCGTTTGAGCTTAAATCAAAACAAATATTTAAAAAATGATATTATTGCGACGGTTCGAAGATGTCCCGCGGCGACCCGAAACTGCCTCGGGGGTCGAGTGGAAGCGAGCACTTCCGATCGCTATTTAGCCGACCGGTAAATAATTATACAAACTCGCTCCTGTAAATAGTTTAATCGAAACTCAACGTTATTAATGTGTTATCGTTGCTATGAATAATTGTCGGCAAGAACTGCTGCTACAATGTAAAGTAGAAACTGTCACTTCGAGTATTAATGTACAAAAGTTTCGCGCAGAAACGAAATTACTCGTCAAATAAGCCCGTGCAATTACGATGTAATAAGACCAGTCTTTTACACGGTGCTTTAAAAGCAGCCTCTGTAATTTTGTCGCGATTCCCTCTTCATACTCGTCGTCGTTAATGGACCAAGTAAAGGTTACTCATGCCGAAAGACCTTCCATCAGATTGAAGTTGCCGTTATTCATTTCCTAAATGAATATTAATTTCCCAATTGGCAGCATATTACCTGGATAATAACCGATAATACTCGTCGAAACTTCACGGTCGCGTGTAATTAATTGACTTCCCGTAGTACACCCTATCCGTGACCTTTCACACCGGCGAATATTAATACACATATAAACCGCGCGTGTTCGCAAAAGTTCCCAGCGAAGCGCGTACGTGTACGCGAGAGCCGTGGGTCCACGATATGCATTCTGTTGATCATTTATGAAGCTGGATACAAGGATACAGTGAAATTTACCGGAAGCAATGGCAGCACTGAAACCGTCTGAATTAACTATAAAGTTCTTAATGTACCCATTTAACGTGCTGCCGCGGTTTGCTAAGTTTCGCTTCTGTTACTTGTTTTAAGTAGTTTCCAACCTTTCAGGTCTTTAATTCGTGTGCTCACACCTCGTCCCCTGTCGTTCCATTATCACCGATGCTCTCTTTTCACGCGATTCCAACACCTGTCACGATCTCTGAAACGGTCGATCGTCGCACGCCCGCGCTCGCCCACCAAAATGTAACGATCGTCGAGCGTAATTCGAGATGTTCGCTCAATTAGCTTTTTAATGAGCGAATTTTTCATCCACTTTACATGAAATTCCAACTTTTAACGAGAGCGCGGATTACCGGCGCCACGGTTTTAATATCGTGCCTGATACTGCACCAAGTTAACATAATAATTTCGCGGAGGTAACTAATTGAAAATTCGAACAATACAACGCGTCGCTTATTAACGATTCACAAGGTGAATAATTTCAGTAAACAATTTGTTAAATTTTTCAATTTTTCAACGGTGATAATTATTCAGAATTATAATTGGCATTATTATCCGCTGTTCGATTCGAGCGGCCCGTTTGACACTTTGGGCGGAGTAATGTAATATCGGTGTTGCTCAAAATGTTGTAACCATCACGGCGTTCAATATGATAAGCAAGGTCCGTTACAGAGTGGTCAGATGCATTAAAGGGTTAAACGAGCCACGTAAATTACACAGGACGATTATATTATTTTGGGGATGAACGTGAAAATAGCCTGCTCGATGTCGATTAGTAACAGACTCTTGACACGGGACCATTATTGCTATCGAATTACCGCGTCGGAGGGTTCAAATTGAACCGTGAAATTCCATAATTTCGAGGGCGCGCACTTTAAACGGAGAGCGTTATGAATATCTGCAACGACCTCGTGGATACGAGTGCTCGTTCTTTCCACTCGAACTCGTTACACTTGCCTCCCGTTTTCACTTAACGTGTACTTCAAATTCTCTATTTTTTTCTTCTTCTCTTTTCCTTCCGTTGCTCGATTTAGTTCAGGAAATATCGAAGAGTTCGCGCGAAACAATGCAACTTTCGCGCGGATACGAATTATCCTTGCAGACGCTCGGGATGAATATTTCCAGGGTGGTTTACTGGCGCCGGATACTTGCTAACAAAGTATCCCGTATGAATGTAATATAACATTTAAGCAGGGTAACAAAGCGCCGCCGGTAGCATCTTGCTTCATTACACCGTGGAATTTCGTAGCTCGTAAGTTTGCAGCTTCCGCTCCGCAGTTCGCCTTCAGCGTCCCTTCGGTTTTTCATTTTTCAAGCCGACGGTTCGAGCGCGATCGTTCCTTTTTGCTTCGAGGAATTTTAATTGTTTCTTATTTGTTCCGAATCCAAGCGCAGTTGTTTGTAAAATGAAAATCGTAAAGGGGCGCAAGAAGCGTAAGAACGATCAGTTTCGTTTCGTGGATGATTAATTGGCAGGGAATTCGTAATTCGATCGGAATCGCGTAACAATCGAAATTCGGTTTGCGAGAAATCACTAACGTAGCTTTCGTCTGCGATTTGCAGCCGCGCAGTGAATTGCCGTAACTTAATTTAATCTATTTCTGCGCGAAGCGATAGCGGCAGGGTTACTTGTTCAATTTACCGGTACAGAGAGGGTGAGAGAGATCTATTACTCATGCAAATTCCAGACGTACGCTTAACCCCGCGCGAACGTAACTCCGGTGGTTGCCAATTTACATAGAAAACAAGACTAACAAAACAATCGCTTCGAATTCAATAAACGTAAAGTCCTCGTTTATTATACACGTATCTTACGCTCCAAGCTGGTCCCTTGTCTCCTGTTACGCGGCGTACCGACCTGCCCGTATAAAAACACGGCAATTATATTTTTATACGTCTTGATAACGACGAAAATTTCCAGATTTTCTTCTGGCGTATTTAGAGTCCTTCGGGTGGCATTTCGGACATTATCCCTTATACAAATTGCTAGCACGTTTATGATACGCGAGCCGGTTAAGCCGTTTTTAAGAGTTACTTTATTTTTAATCCTTCAAATTGTATCTCGTAGAATTTCCTCGTCCTCAACGGCTAATTGCACGTGTCGTAAACGTGAATTTCCAAAGGGCCTCGTGACCCGAGCGTGCCGGAAATTCCACCTCATTGCCAAATCTTCCTACCATTACCTCGTTTCGGACTTACAGAATAGGAGAATGTCAATGGATTGACCTAGTTGATTTTTAAACATCACGATTAAAAATCCTAACGAAGATTCACGACCAATAGTCGCGTATTTATGTTAAAAACTCGTCCTTTTGTTGAGCTCGTTACGGGCCCCGTTTATTGCGCCATAGAACGACAAAACGTTTGCACAGAGCCGGAAAAGAACACGGTTAAAAAGCTGCTTTCAACGTTGCCCCGGTGCTAGACTGTTAAAAAAGAAAAGAGAGAAGGTGGCGAGGGTGGTAAAACCGTGGCCGGTGTGTCCTGCGGTTCATCGGTCTGCCCGCTAAATATACTCAGATGAGGAGAGACGAGAGCCCGTGGGCCAGGCCTGTTCATATTCTATATCTATGACCATCTGCGAGCCCGTTTAGAGGTAACGATCGTTTTATTTGTTTTGGATAAATAGTTTGGCCGACGCGAGCGGAATAACGACGGAATCCGACGCGTTCGATAAATTTCCTAGCCACACCGACCTGCAACTTACGCTTTAAGCTGGCCTTTTCGCGGTTTCGCGATTGCCAGCCTTTAGCCGGTGTCGTTATATCGATGCTATTCCGAGAGTTTTAATTGGAAATGCTTTTTTACGATAGACTCCGGGTTTAATTCTGCCTCACAGACCGCCGTACAGAGTCCGGTATAAATTGATGACAATAAAGTACCGCAAAACGTTAAAAGCCCGAAACTTGAACGGAAAAACCGTACAAACGTTTCGTCACTTTCGCGAACGCAAAATGACCGGTTGCCAGTTCGTACAATCGATGATGGATTTGAAAACATGGAAAGGTTCGATAGACATCGATGACAAAAAAGTATCACAAAAGTGCCACTTATGCCGCATCAATCAAAAGCTTAAAGCTAGAAAAACACGACTGTATAAACGTTTTCGGCACTGTTCTAAATATAAAATGGCTGGCTGCCAGCCGAAACAATCAATGACCGATTTCGAAACAAATATACTCCGATGCGAATTGATGACTGAAAAGTTCCATGAAATAATACTTGCGCCACGCCAATTTAAAGCACGTGCTTTGGCTAAAAATAACCGTATAAATCTGCCGTTAATATTCTTAATATAAAATGGCCGGTCGCCAATTATATGGAACGATGAACCTACGCGATCGAAACCCGTGTACCACGCTCTCGCGAATTTCAATCAGAATCGTTCGACACCGGTGGTTATCGATGATACAACGCGATATACGAAGAAAATGCAGTTAACAAACCCATGGCACGTCATTATTCTAATAAATTCCGATCGGAAGATATCAAGTCGTGTTTTAGGCCAATTAGCGGATTCGAACGATACGCGTATCGATCGACGAGCATTATTCTCAGCAAATTTGCAGCTCGAAACGTTTTAACCGTAATACAAGAAGTTTCATAGATTTCGATCTTCGTCGCGCACCGTTTCATTTTCTTGATATTTTACGAAAGGCTGGCTGTAATATTCGCCGTGCTTTTCTCGAAATAATAGGTTGGTTTCGTTATTATGTCGAGGCAGGGGCGATTGCGGGCGAAGAGCATAACGCTGAAAATAATTATTATCCTGAGCGCGAGCGTGTGTGCGGTCGTCGTCGCAATTTTCCCTCTCTGTGACAGTTGACGCGTGAAAACGTGTCGGAAATTCGAGCGGGCTTTCAAAAGAAAAATTTTCCGCGTATCGCGCGGTTTGTTACGCGTTCCGTGACGCTCGCGTCAGCTCCTCGATCCTCCTAACGACGCGAAGGAAAACGCTACGCGGTTTCGGCGGTTTTGTACGGCGCGGAGAGAACCCGCGGCAACGGATCGGAAATAAATTTTCACAAGAAAACTCGCGGCAACAACGTGGACGAAAGTTAACGGTGAAACAAACGAGCTCGACACCGAGGTGTTTTATTTCACAGTTTAGCGGTGCATCGAGGTAAACTTGCCAGTTAAATTGCCCCGAAAGACGCTTAGCGGAGCGGGAATTTACGAATATTGCTGTTCCTTAAGACCCAGAAGTATCTCATTTTACCAAGTTTTCAGTAATAACGACACCTTACAGTCGATTATTCCAGTCACGGGATTATGCTTCCCTCTTTTCCTTCTTTTCTTCCCCCCTCCCTGAGAAGAATCGAGGTCGAGCTTGATATATTCCCGTGGAGCGATTAAAACTAAACCTGTCGCGAGATGCTTTTCAACGCGCGCGTAAACTTTTCAAATATCGATCGTCACTAATTTACGCGGTCGTGACAAAGAACGCGAAAATAACCGGGCCAACGGTTTCCTTTTTTCTCTCATGCCGCTTTTCCACCCCGAACCTTCCCCCCATTCTGGAAGAAACTGTTCGTCGAATGAAAAGAAATACCTGGAGGAAACATTGACGCGGAAACAAAATTTCTCTTCGATGTGCCGTGGAATTCTTTAGCCATTCTCAGCCCCCGTCGTCGGATTACTCTCATAGCTTTCCGCCACGAACGTGTTTCATAACAACCCGGGGCTCGTTTAAGTTCTTATTATTTTAATAGAAATTCTTGGCACAGTCTCTCGTTCGAAAATAATGAAACTTTTTTCCGGATAACCCGACGAGAAGTTTCCCTATTTGTTTTTTTTTTTTGCCCCCCCCTTTTGTTCGCCGGTTAACCGAGTTACCTTCTCGCGTATGTACCAGGTAAGCAGGTAACGATGACCGGGACAAGAAGAAAGTTAGGTGGACGGGTACCGTGGGATCGGAAAAATTCTACGATCGTAAATTTCGCGTTCTATCGAATAATGGGTCGTTTCTTTCGCGGCGAAACAGAGGGAGAAAAAAAAAAGAAATGAAAAATCAACTTTCCGCGTTCTCTCTCTGTGTGTTCGTTAAACACTTTGTTACGAGTTTCTGTGCGCTCCGGCGCTTTCGCTCGCCGTGAATTTTCATGGAAAATCTGACTCCCTTTCGCTGGAAAGAACACGGTTCGACTATTTGAGCTACACCGCGATAAGCTTTTTTCACGAGCTCTCCCTTATAATTTCGTCCATGTATCCCGAACAATCGTGCGAGCGACCGGAACAACGGGTACAACAAGCAGCAACCCTGCTCGTGCACGCGCGCGATTATTCGTGCCCCTTTTTCACGGGAACCTCGCAGCTCTTTAATTCGTTCTCTCCCCGGGCCGTGTCACGGAAACGCGTTATAAAATTTCCACAGGAAATTTAATGAACTCGAGTCCCCCGGACGAGGGGATATACTTTGAAATCTATGCAATTAATGTACACTGGGAAGTTTTTTTCCTTTCCTCACCTTGTTTTAATCTTTCCTGTTAATATACCCGGCACTGAAAATCACGAGCGACTTTTCGACGTCTCGTCTTTCTTCCTTTTTCGACGAAGAGATGAAGTTTCGCGGAAAGTTTCCCTCGACGCGGCACGGCCAAAGCTTCTGCTGCCTCGTGAAACTTTAAATTATCATCGAAATGATTCGCGTTTCCCTTTGAAAAATGAAAAAAAAAAAAGGTAGGCCGCGTCTCTCTGCCGATTAACGTATCCATCTTGTCCGTCCCGGGGCTTTGTACATTCCTCCCTCGATGGATACCGCTTTTGAAATTCTTGCGCGCTTATCGGACTCGTTTATCAGTATTTTGTTTTTGATTCATGGCTCGATCAGAGTCGAGATAATAGGAACGTTCGTACCGGGATGAATTGATCGGAGCAACGTCGATGATCCCAAACTTCGGACCTGATGAATAATCGAACAACAGACTTCGAAATATCGTTCTGCTTTCTCGGGATATGATTTTTAGATTATTTTTGAGGTCGCTGCGTCTGAGTTCTTTATTATCTGTTTATGAAATAAACATTGGTGGAACTGATACTTGTGTTATTTTAATAAAGGAATTCTGGTTTATATTAGACATTATTTTGTTTCATACCATCTCAAGAAATGTCATTCGTTTTAATAATCTGTTTGCCATTTATGTAATTCATATCATTTTGTACATTTCCTCCGCAAACTGTACACCTGGTACAGTTACGATAATTAAAGCTGCCAGAATTGCATTAATATTATCCGATATTGGGACATTTCGTCGTTATACGGTATCAAGATCAACTAATCTCCAGTATTTACCCGGCTGATCCATATTCGGATATTTGAGGTCCTACCGTGCTTCGCTAATATTACAATTTTCAATCTCTGGGAATAAGTGGGTTAACCCTTAGACTATACAAAAAATGATACTCCGTTATATCAGACTAGGACCTCAACGTGGTCACAATTCGCAGAACAGTGCATGGAGGGAATAAAAGGAATATCCCGATATATTGTATCGAGCATCGTATTTGACTTTGCAAGATTGTCCGAGCTGGACGTGCATAAATATTTGACGGGTAGTAAAGTTGGAGCGCGGCCGGGTGAGAAGGGGTTAAGTAAAGTCCGGAGGAAAGCCTCTTAACGAGGTTCCTTCTGGGTGACTCGAGCTTTGCGCCAGACAACCGCTTAAAGCTTGTTCGATCTCCTAACAACTCGCCCTGATTTAATGCCTATCGTCTTTCTTTCCAGTCGTTCTTTCTGTGTGTGTGTTCTTTTTTTTCGCAGAGTATCCCACAGCGGTCACGGCGGAAATAGTGGCGGCGAACGAGAACTCCCTGGAAACGGGCATCACCGGGAAACCGTTGGACATCGATCTACCCCCGACGCTGCCGATGAGCTTCGGGACCGAAAATTCCACGGTGATCTCGGCCCAATCCGGTTCCACCGCTCTGCTACCCTGCGTCGTCCATAATCTTGGGGACGGAATGGTGAGACACTCCAAGCCGGGGGAACATTCTTCAAAAAGTTTTCGAAAAAAGCATTACCTCGAAGCCGGCTTTCGGCCGATCTTTTCTGTTCCCAAGAGCGTAGCAAAGTTATTATCATATCAACGTAAGAGCCCGAAGGCGTGGCCTTTGGGAGATCAAAGAAGGCGAAAGCGGGGGGAGGCAGGGAACAGTCGAGAACGGCAGGAAGTTTTAAAAAAGATCCTTTCCACCGAGAGGATCGCTTTGGGCGAATTAAACGTTTCCCTGGGACCGACCCCGCGGACCCGCATCGACGAGTGTCATTTGTTTTCTGTCTAATTCAAACCGGATATTATGCTTATAAACGAGGCTAATGAAAGGTTGCGGGACAATAAAGAAAAACTTTAATTGAAACAAAGAAAGCGAGGGGGGCATTGTTCGGACAAATCTGTGACGGATAAAATGGAATTAAAATCTGAAGAGGCGGCAGGTACACGAGATTTTTAACGTTTCAACCGTCCCTCCTCCGGCATCATGCGCATTGTTAACGATACGGATCCCCTCCCCTTCTCTCTCATGGATGTTTCGTTATCGAACACGCGGGGGAGACCAGAGGGAAGTGTATAAAAAAAATATAATACCGGTATCGTACGATTGTGGTAATGAAATTTTCGAAAGAAGAATAAAAAGCCGGGGAAACTAGTTTAAAAGAAGAAGAAGTAGAAGTCGAAGGAAAATCCAGTCCATTTCGTTTAACCCGGCGAGTTTCAAAGTTGCGAAATAAAATGTTTGCGTTTTCCTTCGTTAGCCAAAGTCGCTTTCCCCGGTTGCTCTTTGTTAGTTTCACAGTTTACCGATAAACCAGCATGCCAACAACGTTTCAAAAAGTCCGACGAATCGAGTCGACGAACTTCAATTTCGAGGGGAAAAGAAGGAGACGGAAGCTTTCTTGGCGAATTAACAAGGTTTAAGAATCGATGCTCGAAATACCAAGTACCCACAAATGAATTCCATTTCATGTTCGCTAACGCAACTTCCGTGACGCGTAAAGGACAGGCTGTCCGTCATTAACACCGCCTAGTAATCAGAAGTTCCGGTGTCGGGGGTGAAAAGTGTAGCGTGTCCGCGAGATTTCATCCCGTCCGCTTTCTCCATGCATATATTTTGTTGGTAAATATTTCGCGTGTCGCGCGCAATTAGCCCGTCGCGGGTAGGCGAACTCGTCCATGTTAATATCCTTTGTACACGTTACATCCGGATCGACACGAAACGATAACAATCCTCTCATCATCATTCAAATCTGGGCTACGAGAATGCGACCAGTCGTTAACTCGTTCGTCGATGGGAGCTTATTACAGAACCATTCCCGAGAATTGGAATCTTCCTTTCCAATTAGATCGCGCTACTTTGAATCCTTGGCACAAAATTCCCTCGTCTCCGAGTACAATATCAAATTTATCGCGTAATCGGTCAAAAAGTGTACGAAATTCCTTTAAATGGAATGAATTTTGTATCGAATGATTTTTAATTGAAAATCTTCCAACTGCGAATAATTAATCCCTCGGATACAATAAAATGAAATTAAACACCGTAAGTGACAATTACCGAAAAAATAGATTCAAATCCTCCAGAAAATAGAATTTCAACTCTTTGTGCAAATCACTCATTCAATTTCCAAATTGAACCCCTCCATATCTCATTCCGTATAACCCCATTAATAACGGCATTCAATTTGATTTCTCACTTATCGCTTTAATTATCCAATTACATCTAATTCGAGGCTTTAGTCACGACGATCATTATGCCCACATACCGGAAAATCAGAACGAGGAGGATTCATCGTCAAGCACCGCGTTTTAATCCTATCTCGCAAGATCTCGGGAGTTTTTATTCATCGTCACGTACGCGTACAGAAATATCACGGTCTCTCGAGTCGCAGCCATTGAAAACTGTTTCGCCTGACGAATAACGTCGAGCCCCGTCGTCGTTTCCGAACGAAACAAACGTGGCCGTGTTTTTCGCAGTCGATTTTTCCTTTTTTTTCTTTCTCTCCTCTGTTTTTCCTTCTTTTTTTTTTCCTGTGCGAACGCGACGAGTTCGCCGGGTTATTACCGCGTTATTTGTCTTTGCCGCGCTTGCGATAACCGCGTTACGCAATAATTGGTCGATCGAACACGAAATACCGAAGGGACAAGCGGTGGCGGGAGCAGAAACAAGGGACAGGGTGGAAAATGGAGGAAGGGCCTGCGGAAGAGAGGCGGGGAAGGGGGTGGCGAGGAGCGAGGTCGAATTAAATCGACGCAGGTGGAAATCAATAGGAAGGTCTCCGTCGAACAATTCGTACGTTCGCTTCTATTGTCGCCGTGCGCTCTCCGCCCTCGGTTCTTGCTCGTGTGAAATTTCATTGCGTGCACGAACAAAGATAGGAGGGGGCGAAAAGAAAAGAATATACCAGAAAGAGAATAAAAAGAAAATGAAAGAAAAGATAATGAAACCAAGCTGTATCGTATAGTCGGGTTGCATCGTCGGATGGTACGCAAAGTCCTTTGCAATTTTCCTACAGCTTTACCTCTCTAATTGAATGCGACGTCTTCGAACCGAAAGAAGCCTATGTGCATTTCGACTTATCCCTCGAAGATTGCCGGTCCACCTCCCCATCCCCCTTCCTCTTTTATATGAAATCTCTTTTATGTCGACGTCGACACAGAAAGATGCCCGGTTACAAGGCAACGTTGTATCGATGTCTGAAGTATACCCGTCACTTGCCGCTCTCCACCTTCTGAACCGGGTATTACACGCTAGAGAACTCTGTCGCAAAGGGAATGGAGGATGTTATGCCGAGGAAGCGGGAGGGCGATGGTATATATACGGGTGAAATGTGCTGAAATAGCGGAACGGGTGACAAACGTTAAAGTATATCGTTGTTTATCTACGCGCCAATCGATCTTCTCTGCTCCTCCTATCGGGCCACGGTGCTCCAAACGCGGCCACCTCGTAAATACTCAAAGTAACTGTAGTCCTTGATTGATACAGTGACGATAAAACGCTTGGGATACTACTTCGTTTATTAATGGAACGATTGAAATTTATCGCCTGCACAGATTATGGCCCTAAATATTCTTTATCGGCGAGCGGTGTTTCCGAACGGTGTACAGGAATTTTTATTAAAATTAGCAGTCTGACGGACGACGTCGTTCGTGACTTTGACGAGTTACTTTTTACGTCCACGTTATTTGCTTTATTTTCCTACACAGTATCAAATTCGATAATTATATTCCAGCCCGACGTTCATTTTCTTCCGCAACCGCTTAAACGTATTTATTATATAAACAAAATTTGATTCGTATCGACCGCGTATCGGTGGGATTAAACGGAATTGTATGTTTATGTTTTCGACGCTGGTCACGTGTAGAAAAGTATTTGCGGACAAGGGACGTAGAGGCGTCCTTCGGAATTCCAATTTCGGCTCATCAAAAAGAATCTCACGGTAACTCGTTCGGTTGTATGGCTTTCAATTAGTTAGCTAATTTCAGAAACGCCAATTTTCTCTTTCCGTTTCTCCCCTATTATCAAGGCCCTCATCAACGCTAAGTAATACGTATCGGACAGGGTACCAAGGGGGCTTGGTTCTCCTCCTTTTTTTCCCCTCTTTGTCTCTCTGTGTCGTACCCGTAATCGGGCGCTTTCTGTTCTTTCGAGTCGCCATTTCATGCAACCGGTATTACGGTAATGGGTATTTTGGTTAAACGGGTACCCTGATAATCCGAGTTCCAGCATGGCCACGTGACAGCACTTGCCGGTCTTTCAAGCTTTTACCCCGATTGCAACGAGTCCAAAGTTTCGCATCTATGAATGCGTGTCGTTGCGGTCTAGCCCGTCATCTTCTATGTGTTGTATATGTATGTGTGTGTGTTTTTTTTCTCCATAGTTCACTGAAAGTCGGGTTAACGTTCCGAAAAAGAGGTTAACCCTAGCTGGCTGGTTGGCTGGCGTGAATGGAATCAAGGGACTGAATCGGGTCGTGGCCGCTTTCCTTTTTTTTTTTTTCTTGCCAGTAATTTACAGTAATATTTGGATTCCGTTCAAACGATACGAAGCTCGTAAATCTAATTGAATCGGCCGGTCGAAGAACGGTGCGGGTCGACAGCGGTCTCGAAAGCAAAGGTAAAATACGTGCACAAGCACCCTGTGCTCGGGTTTTAGGTAGCCTCTTTAATTTAATGAGGAATACAGCCGGTATCTGTCATGAATTTGTATCCTTTTCAGAATATAAAATTCCCCGTTACGATAAAAGCATGGAATTTTTGAAATTTCAATGTTGTTAACGTTAAAAATAACGTTCAATCACACACGAAGGTGCACGAAGACGTTATCTTCCCAGATATTTGAAAATACGCTTTTTGCACCCGGTTACTTTGCTCTTTTTTCCAACGGAGTGTCATGAATTTTCATGGGACGATAACGATAACGAGATATCCCTGTTCGTCCATCGAGTTATTTTAGTTTCCCTTTCTCCCCCTCTCCCCTGGCTGTGTAAACGAACTCCGAAAAACAACGGGGAACGTACGATTTACTTAGCGCCACTTGCAGTAGTATGAATCAACGCCTGGAACGGCCGGCCCCGTTGTTACAGACAATACGATAGTTTGTTCAGTTCATGAATAATAATGTCGAGCACGATTTAAAGGCAAGAAAATAACAATTATTCACGCGGGTACCGGGGATCTACCGTGGTCTCGTAATTTACGCGTTTCTGAAATTACACGTACGCGAAGATTCTTACTATCTATCAGCGGTCCCGACGGCGCGGAAACGTTTCCAACTTCGTGCTCCGATGATCGCGATATCCGACGAGACGTAACTCGAGAGATCATTAATATGAATCGAATCAGAGAATTCAAGATAATAGAGAAAGCCTGGGTAGTTTGCTCATTAGTCGATGCTCGGAAAGTAAAAGTTTCGCCCTCGGCCCAATATCGCAATCATTCGATATACCTGTTTTACCTTTTCATCGAATAAATAATAACCTCGGTAATACAATTTAATGCGGTAAAATAATCAAAAGGGTTCGAATCGATGGTAAATTCACAACGATACGTTACTACAATTAATCGAATCTCTCAGTTTCAAAGATTCGAGCTCGCAGCCGTGGATCCGTTTAATTAATAATTATCCGATGGAACGGGCACGAGCATGTTTGAATTATTAATTATATTTTATCGGGGTAACAGAGGGAGGGGGGGGGGGGGTTTCGATGTTATCGTTGTCGCGGCTCGCACGCTCGATTTGTTACGAATGGATCGAGATGAAAGCGGCTTCCGTGGAAAAGCAGGTCGAAAGGGAAGCGTTAAGGTTTGAGTTCGCATTGTACGGGGAATCTCTTTGGAAATCACTAACGATCTGTATCCAAGTAATTGGGTGGGATCGCGATGCACGACCTCGAATAGGTAGCACGGGGGAACGTGAAAGCGATGTAAGGCATCGCGCGGGGAGAGGCAAGGGCCTGTGTCTGCATTCATGTCGGGGAATTGCTCAATAAGCGTGAACCGTTAGAAGGGTGTCTTGAGACTGGCAAGCATACAGGGTGATCCTTCGGACCGGCAGACAGACGGCCCGAAACTGTGAAACTATGTTTCACTCAGCCTCCCCGGGTACGGGGAGGGAAAGCTCCGCTCATGCAACCTGTCCCGGAACACTTTTCGCCCATTTGTCAATGTTCCAGCAATTTTTGTTTCTCCCTGTTCCTTTTTTACCGCCCGAGCACCGCATTAGCTTTCCTCCCGCCTCTCCTACCCCGACAGATAGTTTTGAATTTTTCTCCGACACAATGGGCAACCGAACGAGACAAAGCGACAGTTCGCTGTATGTAAAACAAAGGTGTGCGGTAACGCGAATAATTTATTTCAGCTAGAAAAGTAAACGAATTAAAATTTCAAAGGTGGCTGATGATCACAGAGAAATTGCCGAGCATTTTTCCGAGAAAGACATCTGAATTTTTCATACGGTGTATTAAATTCCTCGAGGCTTCACTTTTATCCGTTCTCGTGCGTGAAAACGTAATAATACGTCGCTTTGTAACAACAAGTATTACCATATTCATTGGATTCCCCTCTCTCTCCCTGTTGCCCTCCATAATATGTGCATTTTGAAAACAAAGGTAACAAAGATTGAAATTTATGAATACAGTTTCAACATTTATGCATTGCAAGCTTTCAGCGTTAAATCTCGATAACTTGAAAAATGTTCAAACTTGTCAGACATTCAAATATATCCTTTTTATCACCGTGGCGATCATGTTACTACGTAAGTCACCCTCTTTTTTGGAAAGTTTTTTCTATCTTCTACATCATCTCTTCAAGGTCTGGTCCCTTGCGAACCTCTTCACTTTCCTGTTTACGACTGGTTTCCGCTGTGTCTGACCTTATCTGAATTTTCTGAAGACTTTTCGAGAAGGATTGACGTTTAGCTTTTCGACTAATTTTACCAAGCACGTAGTCAAGGATAAATTGCTACTTATAAATCAGGATTACAGCAAAGTCGTAAACGAAGAAATTAGCAACGAGCCAGCCGCGTTTCCCAAAGGACACTTGCAGCGGGTAGCCCTCGAAAGGCTATGTATCCCGTATTTCGAAACACCGCTGTTGTTCCAGTGTTTATACCTAGGTAGGGAAGTGTTTCCGTAGTCAGAGCCGAGCTCAAGGTGAACAGGATACGAAGTTTGGCCAGTTATTTGAGAAGCACTCTGTGCACCAGCCTCGTCAACGTTTTGTTCAAAAGGGTAACACGTGTCCGCTGTAATCTCTCCCCGACTTGTTGACTGGTGTTTCTGGTTACCTTAAACATCAGCTCGTTTCAAAAGGTACTATCATATTGTGCTCCCACTCTTCGAGGTGGATTCGTTCGAACAAAGGGCTTTATTGTGGGCAAAAACTTGAACAGGGTCAATTGAAGATGGTGCAAGGGTGGTTTTAACACACATATTCACTGATTAGTAATTTAGAACTTTAATTAAGTTTCCGTGTATTTTGAGGATTTTCGTACGTCACTGGCGCAGAAATATCCTCGATATAGCCGTCCGTAAGAAAAACGAAAGAGAGTTCTGGACCAAGCTAATACGCCGAGTCGCTGCGTCAGGGAAATTGAAGGATAGAAATTTTGTTACGGCAACAGGCATCGTTAACAAGGTTAGAGAGTAAACGTAAGCAGTCGGCAAGTTGAAAACACATAAATTGACAGGATTCCGGACGGGGTATGCCCTGAAAGATTTATTCAACGGCGCGGATTCGTGTTTACCGTGGGGGGTGGAAACGGAAACGCAAGATGGCATCGCTGATGCACAAGAGTACGCCTTTTAAGCAACGAATATGAATACTTGGCCGGTGTCTCATTCGCGATTCATTAAATTGTAAAGAGTTATTTCGCGGTTGTGCGCCCCCGTTCCCGTGCATTATGCGCGCGCGTGCTACGAGAGCACTTTTAATAATAATTTAAACGAGATGTAAATCGAATGGAAGACCGGCGTGGCGGCGGTGATGCGCGGCCTGCCACCAAGGAAGCCCGGGGTTTTAATTAAAACGACGCTTTTATGAAACAAATATTTCTCCCGGACGCAACGACGATGGAAACTAAATTAATCATCTCCTCGCAATGAACCGTCGCGATTCTTTCTTTTTCTTTGCGCGTCTCTTCTTCCTTTTTCTTTCACACGTCCAAACGGAATGAAAAAACGACGAGAGAAAGGAATATTTATTGCACGTTAATATTTACGAACGTTTTTTGTTCCGTAAATGAAACGATTTGTTGCACGTCGCCGAAGTTTATTTGCCTGGACGTTCGCGCGGTATGATTTTTGTAACGACTATACAAATTTTTAACGTTTTGTTTGTTGTCGTTTTATTCATCTCCACGGCTTTTTTGTTCTCTCATTTGATTGCTATTGATTCGCCGAGGCACGTGTACGATACCGGTTGATTGTTTGCGCCCGTTTCACACGCAACCCGGCCACGTTCGCGTTTCGTTTGCTTCTTTGAATAAACCACGACCATGGCTCGATACTTGAAAGAACGCGTTGACTGGCGCGCTGAAATTATCGCGAGAATGCGATTAAACGATCAAATTTTCTCCCAGCTTATTGACACCCTTATGAACACCAAGAATTTAAAATTGTATCTTGACAAATATTCAACGATCGTTCCCTGATTATTCGATAACTTATTACTTAATTGTACAAACACTGACACCCCATAGATTCGATCGAAACAAGTGGATCTGGACTTCCGTTTCGTTTCGCGGCGGATCCGCTCGGACATCCGGTATCGGCGAGAATTCGCGATTTCGACGGGCGGTGTGTTTATACGCGTACGTAGCCACGCATTCCACGTTTCCGGAATCGTTTATGGGTCCGTTCACCATTAATCAAGCGGCGAGATATAATCGATCCCGTGGCGGGGCGTGGTGGGCTGGAAAGCTTAGAAAGAAACGCGAGACGAATTCTTTATTGTTATTCGCCCCTTTGTCTGATCGGCTGCGTTTCATTGAAATGCGTTTCCTATAAATTACCCCGTTCGATTCAGCTCGAATCATTGATGATATCGATGCCTGGCTGCATAAGACGTGACCGGTGTAAGATATCACGTAGCTCGTTGTTACGCGTCACGTTCTTCCGCCATGTTTACGATACTTCTTTCGCCATGCTTCATACTCTTGTTACAACTTTTTAATAAAACATATACGACGTTCTTGTTTTGCTTTCGGCTTGTAAAGTTCGCGCACTGAACTCGCACGATAGATTCTGGAATATGAAATTTTCAAACGCCCAAGTTCTAACGCAATTTCATGACAGAAAAGTATCGCGGAATAACACGTACGATGTATCAGTATAAAGCTCAAAGTCCACCAAGAACGGCTACGTAAACGTTTCATCAATATTCGTAATACAAGATGGCTGGTTCCCGCTAAAACAAATAGGTTAGCACTGGCGAGGAGCCAATGATGTTCCAGCAAGACCTTCGGTACCGTCGAATTATTACGTTTTCAGAGACCGCTATTAAGTCTTCGAAACTTGTCAAGTGTCCCATGAATTTTTGGCTTCGCGAGGCACCTCGAAATTCCACGCTTTTCGAAAGTGGATGCGCGAAAATTCAGATTCCTCGATCGTCGAGGGGATCGATAAAAGTTTCGTGACCGAATTTCGTCTGGAAATCTCAGCCAGCGCGACGGAGTCCAGGTTTTCTTTCCCATTTCGTTGTCGAGTCGCGACCGTTTAGTCGTCGTCTCTCATTATTCTTCGAGATTCAGCCAATGTTGCCGGCGGCGTAGGTAATCGCCCGGCTCGTTCCGGTTTTTTAAAATACACCGACGCGTCTTGAGCCGCTCGTCTTACGTGGAAGTTTCGCGGGTTGGAGGGAGGCAGGGTGGAAACGGCGACAGCTTCTAACAAGTGACGCGAACACAAAAGCACGGGACCGCGTGAAATATGCGGGATACACGTTAATGAGGAGTACGTGTTAAAGGATTAACGCGTGGCGAGCGAAGCTATTTCAACGGAGACGGCGACGAGCACGGGGACGACCACGACGGGTTTAAAAGTCTGAAAGAGATCTTATCGTCGCAAGACAAATTTCACCGTTTCCAATTCCACGGCCAATTTTTCCACCGTTCGTGTGTAATCTTTTCTACCGGGCGCCTGGCAAACGAATCATTCCATTTAATCTCTTGTTGAGTATTTGATACCCTCTCGAAGAGGAAGAAACTTCCTCGCGTTGCGATACAACCGCTACGAGATCATCTTTTCTTTTCTTATTTTTTCAACGACGAATTAGAAGATTAAAGGGACGACCGTGTAATCAGCTAATTTTCGACAGAGACGAGGAAAGAAACGGAAGATTCAAATGGATGTACCGTCGTATATGTTGCGGCCTGTTTGAATTTCCGTGTCATAAGAAATTCTTTTACTTATCTGATTAATTGCCCGGAAATCCACCAGAGGAAACATTGTGGTTTCATTTTTCTTTCGACTATGGATCTTTACAATATTTTTAATATTCCTAATTGTCTGATGAATTTTTGTAACAATTATAGTTTGATGTTTTTCGACTTTCAACATTTTTTGGTAGAGGGTAGAAAATGAAGTTGGAGACGCGGTAGATGCGATGATCAGATAGGCAAGGAAAATGGAGAGAGTAGACGGGGAATTTATGGTAGGAAAAATGGTAGAATGCTACAGATAGGTGTGAAGAGTGAGGAGGCTGAAATTTTGGGCACGTACAGAAACGTAAACGGAAATGGTTTTTGGATGAAATGTGGAGACAAATTGGACGGTCAATATTAGGAGATCGTTGAGTCGAGTTTATCGCTCATGTATTAGTGCAGTAACGATCCTCTGCACATTCTACGATAAATATTACTATTTTGATAGTAAGATATTATAACTGAATAGGAACGACGATAATTATAAAATTTTCCCTTAGAAAATGAAAAGAGTAGCCGATGGTTATCGACAATATCGCGACAGTAAGGTTTTTTAATTATTCAGGTTAATTGAACGTCTATAGAGGCGAAGGGGTTGTTAAGATAAGCTAGTAGACATCGTCTTGTCAGACGTATAATGAAATAGCCCGTACATCATCGAAGGTTATACATTTTACGAGGACAAACACATCAAGAATTCAATCTCACGATGAAAGCATTCATATCCCTCGTTACCAGGTGCCTAAACTTTATGATAGATATAAAGTCGTAGCGAGGTAAGATGGTATCGTCGTGAACGGATCTCCCGGCCTCCATTCACGTTTCACGGCCAATTTCGACTACGAACACTGTCGCGTACGCTAGCTTTTCATAGGGAAAATAGTGGTACAGTGAAACGGGGCGCTTCATCATTCGTCTTATACGCAAAACTTACCAGAGATTAGATTTTGACGTGATAATTCACTTAATCCATTGTCTATTTTGTTTCGTTATTAAGTTATCTCTAAATATCTTTGAAACGAATATCAACGCAGATATCAGATAACTCTGAAATGTTCCCCCTAGGGGAAAATGAAAATATAAGGGAAAAATATACGAAACGCGTTGAATTTAGGTTCGACTCGGGTTAAACACGAAGGATACTTGAATTAGTAATTATTTTGAAACGAAACGGTTGAATTAATAAGAAGACGAAATGGATGAGGCGCTACATTAATTATTGCCTGCAGCGGCTTTCGAGCACGCGTCAAATGGCGGTCATTTTTCCTAGGAAAGGCTAGTTTGGCTGATAGCGCGGCAGGATTATCTCTCGTCGATAGGCTTTTTGGTTCGTCAAATATGTCACCGTTGAGCCGAGGGACGCGAGAATAGTCGGCGATTCGGCGACGAGCGTTCGAGTCATGGTACATTACGCGGCTCGTGTATTTACGTCCGATGGCGGGGCGTATAAGTTTTATAAATTGTGCCCGGGCGCCGATATTTCATGGGCTAAAACTAGAGCGGGGAAAACGTTACGGCCGCGTAAAACATCCGGCTTTTATTCGCGAAAATCCCTGTCCACTCGTGTTCGACAGAATATGATCTCTTACTAATATTGATTCATGGCTAAACATCGCCGAAATGTTGCGCTAATTTCTGTCGGAAAGTTTAATGACAGTTAAGTGCCCTCTCCATGGCCCAGTTCCCAAAATTCCTCCGAATCGCCCTCGAAACGTTACAATATAACTATACTTTTACAGATTCAGAATTAAAATATTCGAATAACTACTATTCCCAAATAATTTCGTACCGAGGGTTCATTGTTGGTAGAGAAAGAGTTAAAAAGCGAAAGAATCGAAGCCTTGCTAAAAAGAAAGGAATCGTAATAGCCGCTTGGGGACAGAATAGCTGCAAATTAGTTTCGAAACAGATGCGAATATTACCTGGCAGGAAATCTCCCCTGGAATATGCAGGTCGAGGCACGTATAGATACGTGTATAGGTTTAGCCATCAAATCCGGTCACGAGCTATGCAATCATCGTGTGTGCCAGTGTCCCAGAATTATTCTGACCGAGGGCAGTTTCTTGCTTGCTCTCGCTTACGTCGAATCATGGCGCAGGGCCGTACAGGGGCAATTTCTGATCGTTATTGACCCACTGCGTTTACCGACTGTCATACGTGTGCGATGTTTACAGAGAGAACCGTTGCTAGTTTTCAACAGTTACGAACTACCGGTTCGATCATTTACGACCCCGTGAACTTTCGGACCCTACGAATAAATAGCAGTTGTAAAGGTTTGAGTTGCGTAGCCTGGCGAGAATCGGTCCGTTAAAAGTAAATAGAAAGCACGTCCGGGATACGCGCGCGTTTCCGGTGCACGACGGCGCGAACGAAAACGTTCATCTTTCTCGCCGGAGTACCATATATCGATTTACGAGTTTAAGCCGCCGGCTTAATCGCAACGCGTCCTTCGAACAGCGCTAAGACGATTTAAGACGATCGATCGCTTCGTACAAGAGCTGCAGAAAATTAATGACCGACGCGAAATGGACACCCGCTATCGGGCGCGGATAGAAAATACTGACTAATGGCGACGTTAGTGCCCGTAACGACGGATCGCTAGTTACTGACCGTAATAAACGGACAATGGGTAAGGAAGGCCGGGGCCCTCGATATTACACGGAATCGAACGAGGGAACAACGAGTGTCGTTGCCAGACAGCCTCTTATTTGTCCTTAACGGCGAAATATCGGTTAGAGCCGCCTCCGAACAAGATGTCCTTGTCGCGCTCGCCGAAGAGCGTCATAGTTTCGAATTATTGCGCAAACACAGGGACACCCGAGCGATTAATTAAAATCCAAAGTCCTCTGATAACAGGGACAGGAGGGGAGGGATGGGGGGGACGAGGAACGGGACCAAATTACTTCCGTTTTCTATCGGGTAGACTTTTAACTTTGCCGGAACGTTTCCAATTTCGGCGAAGGACAAATAATAAAAAAAAAAAGAGAAAATTCGATCCGCGATAAAGTGGAACATTCCGGTCGTCGCAGGTGAAATTTCACGAGTTCCAAACCGGTCCGGGATCCGTCTTTCTAACCGATTCCGGTCGGATCGTTCCTCTGTTAACGAGACCCTTTTCTTTTTTTTTCTGCCCCGATCGTCCAGGTGTCGTGGATCAAACGGAAGAAGGTTCAGGAGCTACTGACCGTCGGGCTGACTACGTACGCCAACGACAACCGTTTCCAGGCAATTCATTTCCACCACAGCGAGGATTGGACTCTTCAAATAAAATACGTCCAGCCGAGGGACGCCGGATTGTACGAGTGCCAAGTGTCCACCCATCCACCCACCAGTATATTTCTGTTCCTCGAGGTTGTCGGTAAGCGTGAAATTAAACACCGATATGTAAGCTGTTTTGCGTGTGGCCCAGTCCGATTTTGCACCCGGTATTATCGACCGTGTCCACATTGCATAATCGCGCTTTTTTTTATTTCAAAATTATATAAATTTCACATTGAATGTCTAGCTCGTGATGCGCGTCCCCCTTTTTTCAATTTAAAATACGACCGTGTGTGATTGCGACTCGGGGAGTTCTCATTTATTAATTCAAACCTAGTTACGGGTGTGTAAACGGGTATTCAAAATTTTAGACACGACCTTCGACGAACAAAAATGAATATTTCAAACGCGTAGATTAAAGTACGCGACAAAAGGTTATAAAATAATTAATTCAGCGTTTTCGTCGCGAGGCACACACGCGAGCGTGCGTCGCAACCGTCGCCGCATTTACATGCATACAGGCATACACAGGGCTCGAGCCAATTTTTTTCCATCGATTTTTAATACACTTTAGCGTCTCCCGCGAATTTCCGATCCCGATTGAAAAATCGACTCCTCCGATCGGATGGAATAAATTAAATTCTAGTTTATTCTGTCGGATGGTTAATGAAATTGAAATAAACCGTTTCGGGGAAAAAAAGAGACGACCTCTGTGGCCCGTACCGTTCGTTCGCGGACAGGAATGATCGAGAACGCGAAAATATCGCGGATCGATTATGCGTATCGATCTGGCCGTTCGGGTTAGCACAGCTTTTTGCACACCGGCCCGGATGTTGAGCTCCTTCCATCGTTAATATTGCTCTCTTTTCTTCTCTTCGAGCGTGTTTCCATTTCGCTCGAACGCTCACAATTACGTCAGCGGCAATAACGAATATTACATAGAACGAGCGGCCGTTTAAACGGCAGCGCAAATACAATAGACGAGGCGTACGGTACCCTTTTGTTGGAGGCTATAGCAACGTCCGAAGAGCGAGAAAAGTGGCAAAGCTTCCTGCCAAAGGACCGCGTAAAGAGCATCATACTCGCCTACTTTACAGAGACAGGTACGCGTTTCCCTTCTGATAACAAGCCACTGTCAGGGGAGGATGGCCGGTAAAAAAGTTCGACAAACTTCCCTCGTGTACGCGGCAAATCGTGCTGAATAAAAAAGATACCGCGAGCGTTACCAAAATTTTTCGATAAACTTAATAAACCTACGCCTCGTCGGTCGCGTACGTTACACGGACGATCAACGACGAATTATTAAAAATAATTTCACTGGAAATATTTTGCCCTGCTGGCAGACTCCTGGTAATTAGGAAAGTATATTAAAATAAAAAAAAGAGATGGGTAGTTATATTAAACGTCCGTATTATGGGTATGTAGGTCAGTGATGGCGAACCTATAACCCTTGGACGACGGACTGTTTGAACAGTGATAATTTAAATTGGATTTTACACTCTGCGATATTTCAACTTTTTTCAATTTCGTACTGTTCCTTCGCTGAAACCCTTTTATTAAAAAATGACTCGGTTCAAATATTTAATCCTGTATTCTTGATTTTTAATACGGTTCCGATCCATCGCCAACAGAAGATTCATCATCGTTGATCTAGGTGGATCTTCCCGGGAAAAATATTCATGACGTAACGTTAGAACTAGGGTAATTCATTATGTAGACGGTTCTAAGGTGGCTCGCGCACGTGGACAAAGTTTCTGGAACTTTTTCATTCGGACACCTTGTATACCAGGAAGCTAGGCTCTCCTCTTCCTTATGCGATACCCCCGAAGAGAAGAGACGACGTAAGAATTCCAGTTCCTTCCACTATCGAATATTCTTCCCTCAGCCAATGTTCCCCCTTTCACGCCCTTCCTTTCTCTTTTTTCCAACCCTCGCTCTTTACGAGCTTTTTCCTTGAGCCACGCTTTAAGTGTTTACATTTTCATCCCTATTTACGTAGGATCCACGCGTCGGCGTGAAAGGGGTCCAAGGCGTCTCCGGGCAGGCCTCTCGAGAGGGCGAGAGAACTCTTTCATCTGGATTTTATTAAGCAGACGGCCGGATCGATAGCGAGAAAGTGGTTTTTATCAGGCGCAGGAGGCAGAAGTTTCGTGAATTACGGGGATCCGGTCGGTGGCGTGGTCGTTTTAAACCGCATCCCTGTGTTCCCTGTATTTGCATTTAGATTCACAGTTTTTGGAAGTATTCCCTCCCGAATCCTGTCCCACCTATTCCCCCTCTCCCGATAGATTTGTGTGTATCCTACGGTACACTCGTCCATACTCGTGGATGTCTTTTGTTGCCAGACCGGGGCGGGGGCTTGTTTCTATCTAATTTTCCCTCGGTTTCCTGGCGCCCTGTTTTCCGCCACGTGACATCCTGACGGATACGTACGAGAGAGAGATCCTTTCTCGCAGGTACATTTAATATTTATGTCCCCGCTTCATCCCACCCCCTCCTCGCCCCCGCCGTTCCTGTCCGAAACTGGGACGCGTGATATTTACGTTCCTTCTTGAAATTCATGGACCGAGATTTTTCTGATCCGGGAATGATATATAAACGGGAGTGGCTCGCGGGACGTCTCGATTACGGACCGTTTTATGCGGTGTTAAACGGCGAGAACGGTTTATAACACGGAACACTGGATGAAACGCGATTCAAGGGAGGGGCGTGAGGTGTATCGAGGTGTTCAAATATTTAAGCGATGGACGAGCGTTAAATCGATCGGTTAATTACACCGGTTGCTCGAACAGGCATGAATTTAAAGGTAATCCGTGTACACGGTCCGCTTCAAAAGTAATGAGACTGTAATTTATTAGTTTCCTACGTTGCATTATCAACCCTTTCGTTACTGAGGATAACTGTAATCGGTCGTGATCAAACGCTTACCCTGCACTAATTATAGAGACACGACCACCGCGACACACTTGTTGCTCCTGAAAAAAAAAAAATACATAAAAAACAAAGTTTCGTGTAATTTAGCAGATTTTTTAATTCGAGTTTAGAAAGAGAAAGAAACAACGATGAATATCTGTAGTTTGTGCTGACAATACGCGAGTTGCTTCGTTTGTTGGGAATTAGACGGAGTCGTTGCCGTCAAGAAGTTGGGTAATGGCGTATTTAACGAATGCATCCGACCGGAAGGAATCCCAGCTTCGTCGTAACTTCTGAATCAATAACGATCGCGGTTATTGTTGACGAAACCAAAGCGGTCTTCGAGTTGACCCTAATGGCCGTCTCATTAGGGCCGTAATTAGACGTTTCAAAATGATAAAATTCGATCCCGTCCTCCTTACGGGCCAGGTAAATAACGTAGGATCGCGGTCGTGTACATAGAGAGCTTTTCACCGAGGTGAATCTAATTTTAATCATCCCCGATACTGCTACGTCACCTCTAAAATTCACGGCGCAGCCAGGGGGGTGGGGGGCGGGGAGGGATTACGTTGCACCGCGTTTAATAAGCTTCTCAATTTCACCGCTCCGGCGTTCAACGGGGACCCGCTCGAATTTCTTTCGTTCCTCCCTTAAAAAACTAATCGACAAACTAAATTATGGAACGCTATCGATCGTACGAAACGAATGATTGAATGTATAGAAAAGAAAGCCGAGGGAAGAACGCGAATTGATCGAATCGAGCGAACGAACGAAAAAAATAAAGGGCAATTGTTTTAGCGGGACAATCGATGGATTCGAACCGCGGGAAAATTGCATCGAATACAGAAACGAACAATCAACAGGAATATCCTCGATGTTCTCGAATCGTGATGTTTTAATAAATTTCCAACGCATCACAGCCTCTCTCGTATTCGGCTACGGATTTGCTTTTGTTTTTTCCTCTCTCTCTCTCTCTCTCGTTTTTTTTATTTTGATTTGCACCAACGCAGTCGATACCTAGCCGCAACCAATCCCATCGTCGATTCAATGATCGACAGAAAAGCACTTGAAGCGTGGACGCTTCAAAAGAGCACGCTCTTGTATCACGCAGAGAAGCGCTTAAAACTCGATCCACGCTCGCGTTCGCGTGCGTTCGTCCGTGATGCGCGCCGATGAACGAGGAAGGTCGGTCGGGACACGGGGGAGAGATCGCCACGGACAAAAGTGTATCCCGTGGGAGGGAACTGGTTTTACGGTAAAGGTTTAGCCGTCGTGTTTACGGGGGTTTCCGTCACACCTGATCCCACACCAGACACACAAGGCGTCGCGTCAATCAGTCCGCGTCGCTCGGTGAACCAGGTGAGCACGAAGGTCGGTTTAAAGAGAGGCATCCTAGTATCTAGCTGGCCAATCGGGCTAACTTGAAATTCTCTGAATCGTGGCAGAGCCTTAGAAGATGCCCGTAAAGGTTGCTCAGACACTCGCACGAGCGTCGATGGATCTTTTCAGGGCTGAAAATTAATTAGCCCTCGTTCATTTTCTTCTTTAACGCTTTATCGTCCGGGAAAGTTCAAGAACGAATTTTAAGATCCAAGTTATTAACTTTGCATAACCCTCGGATATGAAAATGCCTGTAAAAGGGTAGGGCTGCTAGGGAATATAACTTTTGAGATGAAAATTGCTGCAAATATTTACTTAAAAATAAATAAAGCCTTCGTGTTAAAAAATTCCATACCAATCTTTTATAAAAATATTTTTTTAACAGAAGGGGTGTTCTTTCTTTCCCGCCAATAAAATAAGAACTTAAAGTTTCCAAATAAAGTTGCCACGCGAAACGATAAGGGTCCAGAGGCGGACAATTTTTCACAAGCCTTTAATTTTGCTGGCCATTGTCGTGCGGCCGTTGAAGAGAAATAGCGATGGAAAGAGACGGAGGTAGAGATTTTCGTAGGCAACCCCCGTACAACCTTTAACCAACCACGATGCATACCTCAGCCGTCCCGCTACTCATAACCGCCTCTGGAACCCTGGTAAACAATATGGGGGATGGAACGGTAAGCTGCTCACGTCTGACGCGTCACGTTCTACCATTTACAGAGGCGAGAGCAGAGATAGCCGGTCCGTCGGAGAAGTTCGTGAGACCTGGCAGCACCCTGCAGCTTCATTGCCTGGTGAAAAAATCGACCGAGACCCCGTCGTATCTATTCTGGTACCACAACTTCCGTATGATCAACTACGACGTGGACCAAGGTGTGAACGTCAGCACCGATCTGCTGGGACGGGAGAGCTGGCTGGAGGTACCCCGCGCGTCCGATCGTCACTCAGGAAATTACACCTGCGAGGCAAGCAACGCCCAACCTGCCCGGGTGCTGGTGCATGTGTTCAAAGGAGATAATCCGGCCGCGATGCAGCACAGCATCGCGTCCTCGCCATCTGTTATGGCGTGTAGCGCTCTGCTAATGATGTTCACCCCCCTGAAGTTGGTGCTGCATTCGACCACCACGAACTGACCATCGTGCAACACCGCCGCTCGTCAAACGGGCGCAAAAAGCCACGAAATAGAAAATTGAACGGTTGTGACAGTTCTGTTCTTTTCTCTCAGTTCTTTCTTTATTTTATTTCGAAGAAGAAACACGGATAGTGTCGATTGTGTCGGAGGACTCCGGTTTGGACCTGTGATCATCGACAGGTGAGCGATTAACGAAACTTTGAACTCTACAATTTGGATTCTAACGAAAGTGTAACCGAACGATGCCTGTGTAAATAGCGTGCTCTCGCGTTCATCTTCGTACCGCGCGAATCACGAGGAACGTATCCCGCTTGTACCGGCAGCAATCGTATCCCGTTCGAGCCACAACGTTTCCGGAAAACCGGGAACCGGTCGTTCGTGCCGGGCTCACGATACACCGGTCAAACGTAATCTGGAATTTCACGCGACACCGCCGTGCCGCTCTATTAATCGTTTGTGATACGTGTAAATGTAAGCTGTGTGTACTATCGCGATCATAGAAGCGTAATTGTGTAATCTGTCTGCAACGAGTGGCACGATTACCGGCGATAATCCCGTCGCGAACCGGACGCATTTCGCGCGGTTCGAAACTTTCGAAAATTGTGTCCCCCGCTTCGCGACGATAACTTTATTCGCCGCTCTGTCCCGCGCTGTCCGCTCGGACCGAAAATTTGTTACGTTAATGGCGACGACGAAGAGAGATCGACCGACGTGGATAACTTTGTTGACACGGAGGGTAGGAGAGAAAAAAAAAACCAGGGGGAAAGAGCGAAAAGTATTTCGCTATCGCGACAGGGACGAGCAGTTTCGAACAATCGCGTACCGATATCAGATTAAAAGGGACAAAGTTTGCCGAGATTCTAATTGAATATCACAATATATCGGCCTACGTACAGGTGCGCGTAATTAATCGTGATAATCCCGGCGTAATGCAGCACAGCCTAATGACATTATCTTCTATTGCCTTGCCACGCACGGACTATCCTTGCTCATAATGTCCAAATTAGTTCTATCTGACGTCTACAAAATGACCGTGCTCAGGTGTTGCGCGATGGCGTGCAGAAGAACCAGGACACAAAGGTTCGCCAGTGTAGATAACGATACCGTTGGCGGACATTATTTAATCGCGAACGATTATAATCTTCGTGTTTAATGTATCGGGGATCTCGTTAAACGTCGAACCGTGCCAATCCGTGTGCCGCTTTCGTTCCGTTCGAATTTATTGTATATAGATTCTCTGACGTCGCTCGGTTATAAATTGTACGAGGTGTTGCTGAATTATCGGTGCAAATTGTATGGGTTGGTAAGTAGTCGGGCCATAAATATTTGAAATTGCCAATTTATGCGTCGAAAAAACTATGGAAAAAGGTGATTTTAAGAGCTCGTTGCTTTATCCTCTACGAAATTGATTAAAACGTTTATTTCCTGTCTCTATAAAGCTTTCGGTGTTTGGAAAATATTAAGCCCGTTTAATTGACACTTGGTTTGGTGAAAGACTTTATTTATACGAGTTAACATTTTTCAAATTTAATCATCTGATTTGGCACCTTGTTAGCGTAACACTAAGAGTACTGTAAGTCCGAGACATTGATAATCTAGACGTCGGTAATTTTAATCAAAGTATTTAAAAAAAAAGGTACTCGTATTATCCTATACAATTTGTATCCATGACTTAGCGGTACCCAGATCCTTGAATAGAGACACGTTTCCGTTTTCTGACGAAGACCAGGAACGAACTTCCGGACCACGATGTTTCACAGCGTTTAGCATTACAGCATGTTACCAAGACTAACCCACTATCACCCCCAAGTAGCTATTCCACCTGTCCACGCGCGTTGTTAACAAGGATAATCATGCGAAGAATAATAAATCGATCGCGTTACGAGCGATGTACCGTGTCTCGATGCGATCGTACGAAAGGATCACAGCATCGAAGATGGTGCACTGATTCGACGACAATTCCCCCCCAGAAAAGGAATCAAAGATTACTCGATTTCTTCCGATCGATTCGATCTTAAAGAGGTTACTTCGAACGGTGTAGCATTCGAGGAGAAAGTTTTTTGGTTGACGTACAGTTAAAGCAATGGATAATTTAATGTGATGTTCGATGATATTGTCACTGTCTGTTGTATGTATATATCTATATATATATATATAAATATGTTAACGAACGTCGCACAATGTTACTCTCATTTACGGTTGAATAAAGTTTTCATATAAATTCCAGCTGGCATTGAAACCCACGGCGGCACATTCAATTATTCACAACTTGTTTGCCTAATAACAACAACGAGCCACGGTATTGTTCGTCCCTGAACAGGATCGTCTCTCGAGGTTTTCCGAAAATTAACGTGAATCACAATATTCATATAGCCATTCAGGAGAAGACGAAGCAGGATGTAAGTAATAAGTGGACTCGGGCGATGCTTATGCAAATGTTGCATCTTTATAAAATATTTTCCCTCTGCGGGTGACTCGAGCCGTTATCTTGATTCACGCGTTTACCATAATTTATACGTTCTACCCTGTACATTATTTCATAGTCCGGGGGGTTATTCAAGTAACGAATAATTATTCGCGAAGAATTAATAATCTTGGAGGAAAAATTGCAAATAAGACGTTCTCGTATTTGTCGGTCGAAATTAAATGCGTTACTCGTTGTTATCAAGCGTGTCCTTATTAGAATAAGAAATTATTCCCAAGTAGTTTCTCTTCGCTCGAAGTTTATTCGACTAATGCCCCGCTCGCTTACAATTTGTTACAGAATCGCAGCTTTTTTTTTCTCCCATTGTATCATCAATTATATGCAATTTGACGACGCGCACAATGGGGACGGTGTATCCGTTTACTGGTGTAGCAAAGCCGCGGGTCTTTATTAAAGTAAAATAGCAGCGGAATGCGATGGGTTCATGGTGCATAAGCATTTTCATTTATATCCCGGTGTTTCCCATCTCGACGTACATACATCACCGGGCTCTCTTTCCTTCCCCACCGCTGGGAGAGGAATAATTTCACCGTGACACAGTTCGAGCCTCGATCTCCGATAATAGCTGCATGGCTAATGGCATTGTTTGCCACATTAAAATTACCGCTTCGTTCGATCGTCGCTAATTGATTATTACGGCCGCGGGTCCGCTGCTATTCAAGAGTTACGATCCTATTAATCGTCAGATCGATTCTTTTTTTTTTTTAAAAAAAGGGGTGAACTATCCCCGGGAAAAAACGTTACATCGGCCCGGCCTGGTCTTTTATGCCGGATAATTACGGGGATATTAAGCACGTCGCAATTAGAACGTCGTCGAAACTAAATTTCACAATGGCAATTCGAGGATCACTCGAGTGAAGATGATTTTGCCGGTGCTCAATTATGTTTACTCTGCACACCGTCGAACGCACTTCTCGATCAAGAGCTTCGATACTAAACTCGAATCGGCTGCTACCGTCGCTGATTTCCCCTTTCAACTGTTACTGCTCCCGATTAAATTCGTAAACTTCGTTTCCTTTTTCTTCGCAGAAGTATTTCTTCGAGGGACGAGTGAATTTTGGAAGAAACTGGATAAGTACGTTAATATATTCTGTATTATTATTACTGCCAATTTTATTTATTTAAAAAATAATAATTTTTTATATAAACAACCCATGAAATAATTTTGTCATAAAATAAACGAAAATTGTTCTTCACGTCAAATTGTTCTTTTCTCTTTTCTTTCGCAGAACTGTAACTATCCGTAATATATGTTGTTGCAGCTGATTTCATCTGCAACAACCTAACTAGAGCGGATTGGAAGTCATTATAGCACATGCATACGGATGCTAAGTCAACGAATGCGTTGCTGATTACTGCTCTCGTGTAACCAACGTTTCTATGGTACTTGGAACTTGCTCGATTATAATCTTCCATTAATTTACAGGTTTGCAGATTTCCTGGAGAATTATGCACTGAACATAACGTTCCATCATTAATTCGAATATCACCGTGAAACTGTTTCGCTACGTGTTCAGTTTCTTATGATTCAATCCTTTGGAGCATTTTTTGATACCGGTTTAATTACTGAGAACCGAAAGCTCATTTCTGGAAAGGAAAAGCTACAAATATTACTTTAACACAAATATCATTTAATCAATTGTATACGTTTACCTAGAGGCGCAATTCGGGCACAAAGGATTAAAATTAATTAAAAGATACTCTATTGAAAATGAGGTCGTTTGACTTTTCAATTGAACGTGTTTATCAACGCACAATTGAAATAATTTCTGGAGATGCAGACTGTGTACGATTCAATTTCTACATAAATTGTGTTCCTCTTTCAGAGATATCAAACTCTTTACAATTAAGAGACGTCTCGAATGCTCGCTGAAACTTTGTTTCGACCTTTTGCCTCCTTCTTTCCCCCCCCCCCCTCTTTTTTTTATTTTTTGCCTAACCCCGTCTTTTCAAGGAACCGTATCCTGTTGACCCGATTCAAGGGGTCTCGCGAATCGGTGTTGGCTTGCAATCAAGCAGCCAGCATCGGACCGTGCTAAATCTGAATCGTTAATATCGTGTACCGAGCACGACGTCATTATTCCAGAAAGATGATTCTAATCTGTTCGTGCCGAGTCTCGATTACAAGGATTCTGGCTCGTTTCTGATTCGAGCGTTCGATAAGGGCCGCGTCTGTATCGCGTCAGTTATCCAATTCCGTTAGCGATTCGCGACAATATCCTGCGCATTTCTAATTTCCCGTTCAATTTGATGGAATCATTGATAAACGCGGTATCGAGTTCGCGAATTGACGATTCATCGCCAACAGCTTTCCTCAAGGGAGAACATATGCTACCATTTATCTTATGCTCGAAAAGTACGAGACGTTTATAATTACACGCGTTAAAAATGATTAACTCAATTTTTTATTTTTATATGTATTGTTCTGGATCTCCTGAACAATCTGTCTTTTTAAGTTTTGGAGTTTTGGCGACTGTGAAAAATGGGGAAGCCGCAGAGTAATTAGCGATGAAAAATAACCCATTATTATGTTTACATTAAGCTACGTTAAAAACACATGGTTGGAACGGGAGCATAATTCAATTGCCCTCCACCTTAACTTATATACGTAACTTTCAGGTGTCAGAGCGATTAGCGGCGATACCTTCCCCGCCGAGCCATTTTCCCTAGGGATCACGAAGCCCACGCTGCTGTACGGTGTACACGAATATAGATCCATCAATTTCTTATCTTTAAAGTCGATCGTACGCGAGGAGATTCAATGGAAAGCAGATCGAAGCACGTCGTTTGTGAAGTTTCAAGTTCGAGCCGGGAATCTGTCTGCAGTGATCGGGTTACAAGGGATATCAGGGTTCAGAACCACAAAGGATTCACGCTTGTAATTCCAATAGGAGGACGTGCGCGACCGGTTCAAGTTCGAACGGAACAAGGGTAGAAGTTTTCCAACGATTCGGACCAGTTCGTAGGTCGGCCATCGGGTTCATCGGTAATTCGAAATGCTTCCCGTGACCGATGATCGTTTTACATCCTCATTGATATGCAAGGAATCCTTTTGGTCCCGAACGAAGCCCGACTGAAGTCGTTCCGGTGCCGATGATAAATTCGAAGGGCAGTCTATGGCTGAAATCACGAAGAATATATTTGTACCCGACAACCAGACTAACCCAGCAGTGCTTCTTCAAGAATTCAGTCGAAATGAATCGTCTTCCATGTAAATAAAGAAAATTTGATCGCATCAACCGGTCCAAGTACGTCTGTAATTCGTCATTAAAGTCCCAGTTATTAAAAATGTGATGGTTAAATTACAAATTAGCATATTCCTGCCTTCCTGTATCCCTTTTAGAAGTATTTGTTAAAAAATCTGAAAGGAACGTTTTAGATTTATAACAGAAATGTAACAGGACAAATAGTAAACGTCGACAGAACATTTCTCAAACTCGCTGCTTTTGTTCTTCTGTTTCGCTGAAATATAACGAAAATAGATTTAGGTTATTTTTGCTGTCGGCTACAAATATTCCCTCTCGCTATTCGACGAAGTTCCAATAAAATTCGATGGAAGTTTCCCTCGTCGTCCGCCGTTTGATTCGCGAGCGCCTCGATTTTTCTGTGTTCCTCGATGGAATATCACCACGGGCTCGTTGCCGTTTAATTTCTGCCGGTGTCACAAGCTGCCGTTGCGACGAACAATTAGAACGGGTTGACTCGGCAGGGGGGAGGGAAAAGGCGTGAAAACGGGGACAGAGAGATCGAAGCGCGATCGTCAAATGAACCCAACGAATTAGAACTTCACAGCATCAAAATCCACCGAGTACAGGAGACATTCCGTGGTAATCCCAGTTGGTAACTGCTTGAAGTTTTAATGCACTTAGGCGGCAATTCTGGTAAAGGCAATTCAAACTTTATCTTCGGCTAGATCGTTATTCACTTGGTCCGCGTTTATTCACCATTACAAACACGGTGTTCTTCGTTTCGGTGCCTGGCCAGCCAGTTACCTGTGCAATCGAAAAGATGTTTCGCTGTGTGAAATCAAATTAATGCTAATGAAGCCTTTTAGGGAGTAATCTCGCTTCTTTGTATCCCAGTCCGGAGACAAAACGATATTCTGGTACCTGGATAAAACTTACTTTTGTATTTTAATCGTCTGCACTTGGTATTTAATTTACAGCGTAACTATTTATGGAAAAGGACAAAGCTCTCAGTTTCCTAAAATTCAAACAAGAATTGGCAAACTGGTCGCATTCCATAGTTAATAATTCCCCGCGATAAGCATCGAGGCAACTTAATACGTAAAAAACTTACATCCCCTACGAAAACTGGTGTATCTATGCAGTGCACCGTTGCAGGGTCGAAAGGATTAAAACAGTCCGAAAGATTATAGATTGCAACCGCAGATTGCGGCTCAATTACACAGAAAGGAAAATACTCTCGGAGGAAATTTGGTCGGTTCGAGTTGCGGGGGGTAGAGAGAGAGAGAGGGGTGGCGTGCAGTTTCGACCAGGCTCGTTAGAAATTGGGCCAGCCGAAATCTCCGGCGTTCGCCGGGTTCTTGACCCCGGAGACGTGTTTCTCGTTCGTCTTAGGCGAATCTCCGGAAGAAATTCGTGTCCCTAATGCGACCACTAAGCCCTGGCCGCTCGTCAACCAGGATAATTCAACGAGGTGGCCGAGCAAGCGTTGAAATGACTCCGCTGACTGGCTCGATGACCTTATCGACCGCTCGCTGGGATTGACCCACGCCTCGTCAGCCTTTTACTGACGAACCGTGATAAGCCCTGATTGTTATATACGGCCAGTCAGGCCTGCTCGTGCCGCCACCAGCCAGAACAAATTCGATTTTGGATGCTCCTTGGGTCGCGTCATCCACTTATAGTCGAGCATCGATCCACGGTACAGAAGAAGAAGAAGAGAGAAAGAAGGGGAAAAAAAAGAAAGAAATTTGTTTGTGCTGTTAGTTAGTCTGGGTCAAAGGGGACGTCGTTTGGTCGAGGGCGAAGGGATGAAATCGTGAGAAACATGCAAATAGTTCGCTCTCCCCCTTCAGCTCTCCGATTCGAAAATCAAGAATCTTTTTATTACTTTCAAGCGTTCGTGCTCGTACATATCGTTCGAGGCAAAGGGAAAAAACCTACATACAAAATGCACGAATATGAAAAGGAATAATCATGAAAATACAGAGTGTCGAAGGTATGAAAAATGTAGTAAGGGTTGCACACGAGCGCACGGAACGTAACTGTCGATTCGTTTCGCGAACACGAACGGCGGTAACGTAATCGCGGTGAAACATGCATTTAAAAGCACTTTAAATATTGAATGTGCTTCCCGGTGAATATTTCAAGCCTGCAACGACCGACGGATGCACGTAGCTACGTTTGCGAATTTGATCGTCCGACACTGGTTTCAATGCGAGGATAAAGGGACCCATCGTTCATAAAGTTGTCCGATAAGTCGCGATGGAAATTAAAGTCGCAAACGTGATCCGAACTCGATAACCCCTCTGCCGAGAACATCTTCTGCTTCTTCTTTTTCTTCGTCTACTTCTTTCTGGTATTCGGATTCTTCTATAGAATTTTTTCCCTTTGACGAGCGAAGGGAGAAAAAGTTCATTTTCAATCTGATTAGGTGTCGTTCGAGGATAAAATGGTTTTTTGACTGACAAGCTCAGCCCGTTATGCATACGACAGGGGATCGTCCTACCCCGGTTGCTCGAGGATTACACGCGGCCTGCCTACAGCGCGGATGTAACGACTTCGACAAAACAACAGGATGATCCAGTGAGAGATACAGTAGCTACGTATGCATACGTGATATGACGCCCGGCTCTCTGCACGCAAAATGCATTCTAAAGAAATATTTATGCGACCGCTACGTGCGCGCGAACCTATCTGGATAAGGATGCTTTCCAGAAAAATATTTTCCCCGTACAGGGCGACCGGATGCATTTCTAAATTTGTTATTTTAAAATAACGCGTTAAGAAATTCAACGCGACCCAACCTACATTCGACTGATCAAATTTAACCGGATAATATTAGATCCTTGTACATAAACTCTTTTCCAAGCAAAGCAGCTTTGATACAATTTTATTGCACAGAGGTGTTGCAAAATAAGAAATAGTGTGTCTATTGAGTTTCAGTTCGAAATATTTTATAATAGAAGTAGTATAAGTAATATACACACAATTTGAATTGTTAATACTGTTAATTAAAGTTCTCTGTACGAAATAAAAGTCAGCTAATTAGGCAGCTTGAGACAAATGAATGTATACATTTTACAAATAAATACGAGACTACTGTGCGTCTTATTTGTGTAATTGTCTAATCCTATTATAGTTATACAACCTGTCTGGAAGTTCCAAATCGGATTCCCTCGAGAAGTCAGTTACCTTTGTGAAGTGGTGCTGCAAACTTGACTTTGTCGTGGAGACGATAAAGGAATTTCTAAGCAATTCCAGCAATTTATCGTAATAAAAAGCCGCTGTTTACCCGTACAATTTGTGGACCGACGCTCTTAACTCGCCAAGCACAAATTCGTGTAAGAGCCTGGGAGAAGAATAACGAGAGTCGACGAAACGAAAGAAATAAAGTTGATTAACACCGATGAGGTTTTCCGCGAGCTTTCAAGAAGGATTGTTCCTGCCAGGTGCCACGCGTCCTCGTTTTGTTACATTAAAAAAAAGGGAAGAAGAGATGAAAAAAGAAAGGATCGTGAACGAAGAAGAACGCTTCGTCGAAACACCTCGAGCATTTTACGCGGCTGCGAATTCCAGGGCTGTCGTGTTTCAACACCCAGTATATGTGTGCATCCGTTCACGGTGAAACGTGCATTCTTTATAGCTACCCCGGGTAAACCGTAGGGGGGTTGAATAAAAATGGAACAACGAGGGATCAATATTGAGCCTGTTAATGCTTATATCTGGCCTTATACAAAAATAATTTCCATCGTGACCGAAGACTGCGGCGCCACCGCGATCGAATTACATTCTCGGCGTGGCGAAAAAGAAAAATTTTTCAACGACGAACAATTCGATTTTCGTCGTCGAGCCCCGCGCTATCGGCAATCGTTATCACCACTTTACACTGCACGACGGCGATCTCGTAGGTAGATAAAAGAGAAACAAAAGAAGAGGCGAAGAAAAAGAGAAAATTCTGCTTTCTTTTTTTTAAAGCGAACAGACTTTTATCACGAACATCCTCTTTATTTCGTCCCAGAACCACCTCAACCTCCCACTCCGTTCATCTTCGATGCTACGCGCGACAAGGACGTGAACTAATCTCGTTGGAGGCGGATACTTTTAAACAAATGCCTTCCTGTAAATGTATCCGGGAAATTATACGTGGTACCGATGCTATCGTGTTCGCTCGAAGCGTCGCGGATGCTACCTTCGGTACCGGGAACTTTTTAATAAAGACTTACCCCGATACTCGTCGCTGAAAATTCCCTTCCCGGCTCGTCGACCGCGTTAGAAGCTGGCTGCATAGGCTGTTTGGATTTATCAGACGAGGTAAGATGATCGCGAGCTGCTGCAATAACGACCATGTGCTCGCGGATGAGCACGGTTCCTACGATTTCAGGAAGCATTATCTCGTTTATGAAATTTCGTTGCCCCGTTCGAGCGATTTCATCGACGATCGTTGACTGCGGTGAGGTTTCAATAAGGGATAATGCGGACCGATACTTTCGAATCACTCGTGATTCGATCATTATGATTTTTCTCTCACATTATGTAAAAATAAATATCTTCTCTGATTATTTACTGAGTGATTAATAATTAAGTATTAAAATTAAAACTTAATCGATCGAGCAATCACGAAAGCAACGAAACGTTTCTCGTTTCTGCGCCGCACGTTTCAAGATCGAATCAGATGATCGTTAAGCCTCGTTCGTTTTTTTCTTTATCATAAATTATATCGTTTGAATGGTCCACGATGACGAGGTAGTTCCGAAAGTGGAAGTCTTTCGGCGTGCAAGAGAGAAAATGGGATAAGTTGGATCGATGGGGTCGGATATCGGTTGAATATCGCGGGCTACGTGAAAACTACTGTGAAAAAGGTAAGTTACTTAAAGGAGCAAGATTTCGTCGGTTCTTTACGAGCCAGCAAGCCACGCAAGTTCCCGATTCCGGCTTGATTGCATAAGGCCGGATTTAAGGTCGGCTCTGAGCGAACTTTCAAGTGTAAAAGGGTGCTTTAAGGGCTGAATTGTTCGCGGCATCGAGGATACGCGCGAAGTTTCGTCAGTGGCCGAGCTTAAACTTGAAGAACTAGGATTCCATACGATCCGAACTGTCACGGGCCAAGGTTTAAAGGTCCTCCTTGCATAAACGAACATCGTAAAGGTTATCACAAGAGTCGTGTCTTTATATATATTTTTTTCTTCTCCGATCGATGAACTTCCCCGGTCGGGAAGCTTTTCCTCGTATTGCCGTCGTTGCATTTTCCTTTCCGTCGTTATCGAAGCGTTCTAAGAATACCCCGCCACCGATATTACTTGTTGATATTGTGGACACAACGACCGAACGAGGGGAAGTCCTCGCCTCGTTCCATTCACAGGGTGTTCCCCGGCTTTCCTACCTTTTCAACGATTCTTCACTTCAATTTCCGCGACCGCTGTCAAAGTTATTTGATTACTCCCGGACCTGTTCATTCGAACCTATTTCAGAAATGAACTTCGGCGGAAGAGTATTTTATTTTTCACCGACGCTTTGGCAAATTAAATTCCTGCCCGGTAAATGACTATAATAGCCGCTGGCTGCACGCGGAATGCGGAACAAACGCGGCGTGATACGCGTTTTCAGTTACCGAAATGTGGACCGAAAGAACAGCGTCCAGTTACGTAGCGGGATTGTTTTTTAAGCGTGCATTCAAAGTTTTTTTCCTCTTTTGCCAATCTTTTTTGCAGTCATAGACGTTTACCTTCTGCAGTTGTTCGGGTTGTTAAAGGATTGGTGCAAAAATCGAAGAACAACAGAAAATACTTTGACGACTGTGTAAACATTGTTTTATGTAAAAATAAAGGACCAAAGCTTCCGAATACCTTCAACAGCTATCAATTATTGGTAAAAAAGAAGGAAGTAACAATTGTGAAATAACATTTGTCCGTGGACAAGTATTTTTTATACAATTCCAACGAAATACGAAAAAAACATACAAAAATGATATAAACGTTTCGGATAAAAAGGTCAGAAGAGCGTGTTACGCGTTCTATACCCACGGAAGAATTTACACGCGTGTAAATGATTTATATATCCTATTTCCTCTGCGGTAAAGTCAATTTCTCTGCCGTTACAACGGAAAGGTGTCGAATATTTTGCCGTGGGACGAGGCCGCGGGGCGAAAATAACCCGTGCACGGGCACGGACAAACGAAAAACATCGGATAAATGCGTTCCACGGGCCCGTCAAAATGAAGCGTGCGCTTAATGAGTTTAAAATCTAGCTTTGATCCAAAATTATTCTCCCGCGCGAGCCTTTCAACCATATTAATCGTATGCACGCGAGCAGATGAAACATTTCAAATGTTCCTTTTGCAATTGATATTATTGAAAGCCTCTGTTTGCAGACGGTATCCTTTTGAAACCATATTTCAACACGGTGAGCGATATAAATATTTTTTTGTTATTTTTATCATTCACGTTGGGCGCAGCTCGTCGATACGGTAAAAAAACGAAGAAATGTAGAAAGATTTAAATATCTGCAATTCGTTGTTTAACGAAACGGTTCTGCAAATCGTTTATCAACGGTTTCGAGTAGCTGGTATCGATCTTCTGGTCCCTGACCGTTTCTTTTACAATTGTTTCGCATTTATCGCTTTAATAAACTCGCCCCTGGAACACGTACCGATGATATATTGTGTATCGAGCAGTATTTCAAGGGTGTTCAATTGGTAGAAAGGAGCTCGAAACACCATCGACTCCGTCGATCGGTGTGCAGAACGAAAATGCTCAAAGCGCGTCGATATTCCGTTTGCAAAGCCCTTGGTGGAAAGCGTGACCCTTCAGCCAGCCTCTTCCAACGATTGACGTTGCCTCCATTAGCCTGGTCGGAATGAAACATAACCGTTTCACCTGGTACACCGCTATCGTCCCGTCCGATGTCCGGCAACTTGTGCTCTCACGAACATAATTCAACCGCGTACACAATCGAGCCGATACAACCATGTAATCTTGCACGCGCACACTACGGTACCTAGATGTATCGATACCGGTTCGTTTTTGCCTGTATTTCGATCTAATTCCGCCGGTAGCTGCATCGAATGCCACTAAACTGTTACTATCTAGAGGTATTAATTAAACCTTTCATTTGGAGATCTATAAAATTTAATATCGATTAGTTTCGCCTTTGGATTTTGTCAGTTTTTCTATTCAGGGACTTGGAAATTATTCTGTCGATCTCTAGGAATTTTTTTAGCTATGGAACGGTGCTTAAAACCACAGTTTTCATTTCGCCAATTTTTGCGTAGAAAAAATCAGGATATTTTTTATCGATACGTGTATCAAATATTTTGTTAAATAATAGATCGTATTAACGGGGTGTAAAAAATTGTCAGGAATCGTCCGTGTAACGCTTTTTGCGGGATACCCTATTTGACTATCCAACGATGCGCTTTCGTTCGCGGCTTTTGATTTACATTAATTGATTCCGGCCGATACTATGAGTTCGAACGAACGATAACCATGACGAGATTCGATCTGGCCATGCATATGTATGTATACTCGAGGCTGATCGACGGGGGCGAAGGAGAGTATGAGGGGAGGGGGATATAGGTAAGCTGATAGCGGACGATTTACGAGGGAAAAAATGAATCGGAGATTCGTCGGCAATATTGTGTTCTGTCGGTGACAGAACAAAAGCACGTTTATTACCGCGGCTCATAATGTATGTTAATTAAAAGGCTAATGAACGCATTGTTAAGCGTAAAAGTTAAAAAGCCCCGCCTCGTTTCGATATTATCCGTTCCCATTGTAACCCCGTTGTTCGCTTAATTAACAACGATTCCCTTGTTACAACGTCACGTATCGAGTCTACGTCCCTGTCCTTTTGTTTTTCGCCTGATATCAATTAATCTTAACACGTGCCATCGATTTATCCATCAGGAATTTAAATATTACATCCGGGATCCTGGTCCGCTAAAACGAATATCCTAAAACACAGCTCGGACCCATCCTTCTCGCGAGAGGGGGTGTTATCTGTATCTGAAACCGCACTTATTGGAGAGGATCGTCTAGCCAAAACCGATGAGAAATTTCCTCCCGTTAATTCCCGTTTTGTTCGTTCTAGGATTAACAATGTACATTCCTCGTTCGCCTGCACTGAAATTTCTGAATCGTTATTATACCGTGCTATGGTGGTGGTGGTGGTGGTGGAGGCGACGGCAGGGGGTGTGATCGCGAGCAACGACATCACGCAGTTACGTTCAATCGGGCGGAACCACGGAATTTCGCAGTGGCAAACTTCCGCCGTGTCGTACGTGCAAGATAACTTTGTTTCGCGCCCTGTATCGCGCCGCTTCGTTGTCGGATATGGATGATAAAAGTTCCGCTCGATTCCAGTTGACCATCGGCCTACGTGGACACCCACACACCCTCGCCCATGCGGTTAAAGCCAGACGAATGGCGAACTTTCGGCTTTAAAAATCTACCACGTTGCTCGATGTTGCAAATTACACTTCCTGACGTTACAATCGTTTATCATATTTTAACCATTCCGTCTTGGCAGGAAATATTACTCCTTTAAGTTGAAATTAGAAGAGGAAGACTGGGCTGATAACGATCGGAGATGGCTTCGTGTTACCAGCGCCCAAGTTATGATTTCGCGTTGGATGCGAAAAAATTGCGAGCCATCGATGGCACTGTAGTGCAACTAAACAATCCACTCTGACCCGACGGAAAGTGGTCGTAAATGCATCAGCATAAATCGTCCATTCGATGGTACCATCGAGTGGCGAGCAAAAAAGTGGAGGGTAGAGAAAAAAAGGAAGGGAAGAAATTGCCAGGGACAAAGGCGAGTGAATATTTTTGAAAAACTGCGGATTAAGGTGGAGGGGAAACCGGGTGCGTGTGGCAATAATGGTTCGAACATCGCTGATAATGGTAACTGCTGTATGGTCTACCATTCAAATTCACGGTGAAAGCACGTAAAATTGCCTTCGACTCTCCCATTTTTCTCCCTCTCTCTCTATTTTCATCGTTTTGTTTCATTTCAGCGAAATTCATTCCGTATGTAATTCGTGGCCGCCACGGGACACCGTAACATCATCATTCTTCGCCCTCTCTTCGTTAATTCGTGATTAATTCGCTCGCCTCGTTTCGCCGGTTACAAGTCCGACCAACTTCGTCGAAACTTTTTTACATAGTTGTTGGCGAGCTCTTTCATCGATCTAGCCGGGGATCCGGTTACCGTGCTCCTCTTCCACGGCGCGGACACCCCCTTCTCCCCCGTCCCCAAAAATCCCATTTAATTGTTCAACTTTGACAATCCGCGAAAAGGAATTGCGGCGAAACGAGCCGATGCCGGGGGACAAAGGGACGGGCGATGGTTTAATATGAAAAATTCAAACGTCTGCGCGAATTTAACGCACGCGTCGTGAATATTTAATGCATTATAAGTTGGCGGCTGAGTCGTGAATAATTCATACAATACGTGAACTAGCCCGTTAACGGAGCTTAAAACTACATGCGTATACATAAATTCCGGCACGCTTGAATCAGCTTAATATATGTACTTATGTAATAACTCGCGCGTACGATTCCCGGCACCGCTTCGTTCGGTTTTCACCGCTGGATGCGTACGCTTTTTAGCCGACCCTCTTAGATTCAAAGTTTAGGAAAAAAGCACAGCGATACCACCGTCGAAGCTCGATACTTTGTACGCTGGTGAATATTATTGAGGATGGTAAAAAATTAAGAGAATGGGAATATAATGGGTATTAAATTTAAATAAAATATAACAAGAACGGAGGTGGAGAGAAAAATGAAATTTAAAGCGGCTCACTGCCAAAGGATTAAATTTTTACACGTTTCAATCTCCGTTGTTGCGTTGAATTAATTTGTAAACATTAAGGTAGCAATAGCGCACGATTCGCCGTTTAATTAAACAACGTAATGTCAGAAAATTGTAACGAAATAATTAATCGTTCCACGGATCTGCGATTTTATTTGTTCGCACGCTTTCGACTGTTTGCAGATTATGCCAGAAGTCTAACGCTCCGGACAACCGGGACGGTCGTCATGGGGCGTTTGTTCAAATCACACATCGTCGCCAATTAACGCCTGCAACGCGTGATGACGTGTCGAAACAAAAAAGTAAAAATGAAAAATAAAGGAGAAAAAAAGCGGGGAAATGGAAATGGCGCATTTTAGAGGGCGTACAAAACATAAAATTGGAATTACCATTGTGCCGAGTATTCGAATATTTTACGGCTCGTTGAATCGAAATGTTTTGCGTAACCCGTTTCGAAATAACCGCGCGCTCGTCTCGAATCGTCGTCGTTCCGCGCGGGTTCAATTATCGATCCCCCTAAAGTACCTAAAAATGATTCAATTTGGCTAATGTCTGTTGATAAAACCGCGGCTCGGCCGCGCGCATCAAATTAGTTCGCGAACTCGACCGCTGTCGCCGGGTGAAAATAAAAGAATAAGCCGGTTGGCCAGGACGACGAGCAGGGTCGCGAATTTCCTAATTAATACGCTCGCGTACGACTCGAGCAAACGTCGTTCGAGTGTTTACCTAAAAGCGAATACGCACTCGCGTGTTTGCTGATACAGAATCGGCGCGCTTCAGCCTCGAGGCCTCGTCTTCGTCTTCCGACACGAGCGTTCAGCGTCATTTGCGACCGCGTCTCGACGTTTCCCGCGATCTTCGTGATCGTCGTTAATTGAATTTTCTTCGAGTGAACGGGCTGACTGCGATAATTATTAGATCGTCAATCTAAATAACCTGGGGACGTTAAATATAATGGAAACTTAAAGTAATAAAATAATATAGGTAATTTTGCAAGGAATCGAGTGTTAATTGAAATAAAAGCTTGGTTATTAGGGTAATTGGTAACAGAAGATAAGACAGATTTGGAACGGTGAGATTTGAAAACCAATTAATTTATTTGACTGCTCATCGTCAGAGACAATACCGTATCGCTTTTCGTTGAAAGTGTTGATCGGTGCACGATAGATCGTCGAAACTGATCTTTAATCGAATTTCCTTTCGATTAGATTAAATTCAATCTTCGAAGATTACCGCTCGATCGTGCGTGGCATAATTAGCGCGATATTGGGTGCACGTTCGAGACGTACGTCTTATCGACGATTCGTTTCTGGAGAATCGATACAATTAACACGAAACCGCGCGATAACATCACCGACAAGAATACTTGCCGATATGTGTCAATCGCTCGCGCTCCGCTGACACGGTTCCCCGTCTCTTTTGAAATGCCGCATGAACGCCCACTAAACATTCGACGATAAGTATCCTCGTTGTCCGCGCCTAATCGCTTTATGTAATTGAACTTTGATGACGCATCGTAATCCCTGCCGTTCGTTAATGTTACGCGTATTTTCCAGACACGACGTTGATAGGATTTCCCGTGTACGCTCCGTGTATCGTTAAAAATCGAATTACGCCTGCTCAATGTCTGCTCCCGATGTAACGTGGTGATTCGTATCCGATTAACGTTCACACAGGTTGCAGCCGCATCGATGCTACATCTATCGATACACGACGATTTCGACAGTCTTGGACCCCGCTAAAAGTGATCCATCTACGTTCATCGCGAGGGCAATCTTTCAGAATAAATCTCGAGTCTCCATTTTTCCAAAAGATTGCACCAATCGTCGTTGATCTAACTCTCTAACAGTCTACAATCTCCCCTTACAGAGACACCTTCCGATTTATCGAAACATCGTGAGGAATTGTTTGAACAGCGTCGGCAGGGCTCCTCTGAGCGACAGTATCGTGATCAAGGCGGTGACGATGATGCAGATCAGCTGGATGTTGGGCACGTTGGACACGTGTCGCAGCCAGCTCTTCTTGTACCCGTAACACTGCGACGCCATGCCCAGCACGAAGCAACCGATGCCCAGGAAGTTGTGGAAGAACTTGATCACTACCGGTCTGACCACGGCGCGAAGCTTCGCCGCGACAAACACCGGATACCCGAACGCTACCAGGAAGATCATGACCGCGATCGAGGCGATGCCCAGGATCGCGTGGATCGACTTGAAATGGACCGTTTTCTCGCGGTACATGAACGCGATGCCCGCGATGATGCAGATCGCGCCCAGCAGCTGCAGGACCCAGTGAACGTGGCTCTTGGCACGCCGGGTAAGAAAGTTCGTCAAGATGCTCCCGTCGGCTAACACGACAATGGCCTCTGACATCAGTAGGACGTACTGAAAAGGATAAGATCGAGTCGTCAGTGGAGGTCGAGGAAGTTGAAGTCGTTCGGCCAAGTCGTTAGAACTTCTTTGGCCACCTCAGTTACACCCCTGGCCACTACCCTCCTTTCTGCCCTTTTGGGAAATGGAGGTACCCGGGCCGGGATCCGGGGAGGACGGTCATTCTTGAATTTCGATTTCGCGTTCCGGCTGGAAGGTGTGTAACCGGAGAAATAAATGGCGCTATTTGAATCGTAGCTGGGGATCGACCACCCCCTTCTCGAACTTCCGAAAACAGGACTTCTGGACAAGGTTACAAGAACTTCTTGCTCCGCGATTTTCCCTTCAGACGTCCTTTCCGCCGATTAAAATCGCTCGCCTCGTGTTCTGGCTTGTACACTATGGATTTATTCCGCTTTTGCACGGTGCTGAGATAAGTTCTCCCGTAACGCTGTCCAGTAGTCCAAAATAATAATAATTCGTCAGAAACAAAAATCATTTCGATCACAAATACAGAAACTAGAAAACTGTTCTCTTTTTTCGTCGAAACATATGCCGAGCCCTGTTCGGATGAAAAAACAATTGATTGTTTGCACCAATTTACCTTCCATTATTTACTTACTCATTTTTTTCAATTTATTTTCAATTTAAAATCAATTACAACCGGTGGGTAAGGTATTGGTACACGGATCAATTTTAAACAACATCTCGAAAAATTCCTGTTTGTTATCTAATTTCTGTAAAACGTGTTCGCAAATACCATTGAAAATCTGTAGCGCGCGTATCGCGCGGAGATGGATAAATATCTACATTTCAAACATCATGGAACGTTATATTTTGTTCGAGTTTAAAATATGATTGATTGTTACATACCCCGAGAGTACAAAGTGTAACGTGCAGATTCATCGAGCTGAAAGAACGCATCGAATAGTAGAGAAGGAACACTGTCACACAAACGATGAGTATGTGATTAATAAGGTCGACAGCCGTGACGCATATGCTGTACATGCTTCGACTCTCGCCGCTGGCTTCCGAATTGGTTAAACTATTCGAAGAACTCGACGGCGACGGTGTGTCGACCTTTACACCCTTCATTTGGAACGATGACGTACTCGCACCCTTTCCCTCCATTCTTCTGAAATATCTACAAGTTTGCATACGATTACCAACACTTGCCAAACTCTCGGATCGTCAAGAATTTTATCACGAATAATTAACTTAATATACGCTTCTTAGAATATGCAAAAGTTCCCGCTGAAACTCGATCCGCAACCCGAAATACAAAATTCAGACAAGAATAGCGCTACTCTTGAAGTAATAATAGAAAATTGGAGCTTAAATTTGGAAACTGACTTTCCACTTATAACGTGGCGAAATATTTTTAGTACCTTTGGTGCGTCACAGTCTTAAAATCGATATGCTCTTACACCCTTGTGTACTTAATAAAATTCTTTAAATATATAAAAAGGTACAAATTTAAATATACCAGTTTAGTTTATAATTTCTTCAGCGACAAAGTTCTTTCGCCAGCCACGAAGATATTTACGGATGGTCAAAGGGCGGCATCATAAAAGTAATTACTAGGCAGGATAATGGGAATTACAAAGGGGTACAGGGCTGGTATTTGTGCCGAAGTGATTACATCTGGGAGCACAGAGGCGCTGTCCCCCTTAAAATCGGGCTACCTAGCTCTCCTCGATCCCGAAGGAAACGAAAATGCGAAAGTTCGTGGCGCGATACACGGAAACAAAGATTCGGGGTATAATTGATCGGACCGCTTTACTGCGATCGGGCACGAATACATTTCTTCGAGATCGGGAAGAAGCTAGAAACGGTCCTGTCTCACGATAGAAATACGATTTTCGTTTTTCTGTTACTATAATCTTCGATCGAGCGAACCGAAGCCAGCAAATAAAAATAAAGCAATTCCCCAGCTTCGAAAGACGAGCATAGGTATGTACAGTACCGGTGGAAAGTTTCGGCACCCGAAATGTTTGCACCGACGATCATTTATTTACGTTCAGTGTCGCGATTTAATTTTAATATTTCATTATATCGCGTCCGTTATAACTGAACTCGTAAAATTTCATTAGCCAATTTTAGCGGGCAAAATTATATGCCGGGGTCGTAGTCACTAATACCAGGATTCATGCAAGGACCGTATAGTGGTGCAATATTAGACTGCGCAAATTTATATTTAACCCTCCGAGCACCGCGTCACCGATATCTATCGTCTGCTTCCGTAACAGCGATCTTAACGAACCGATAGCCGGGGTAATCTCGTTTCCAGCGAAATCTGAAGGATATTTCTACGATTTTGCATTCGCAACGTCGCGTGTAAGACACAATATCGGAAACTTTTCCACGGTAGTGTATTAGGGTCGCACGGCAGCCGGTACGGTTTTATTTCGATTTATTTTGTTCACAATATAGTTCGTTAGCGTGCTTCCTTCGTCGTCGACTTTTCCTCTCGTTTGAAACGCGAGTTGGAAGCCCGGCAAGCTTGCCGTTTTCCACGACATACCGTTAAATTGTTTTACCACGGTACGCTGTATTAAGCGCAATATCGGCCGATCGGTTATCCCTCAGCGATGAGATTTCTCGAATGTTATCGTTTAATCGAATCGCATGAAATTCTCTTCCACGTGGTTCCGGGGGCTGGCGACCGTGGGGGGATAGCAATTACCCTCCGGTGACTTTCGCGCTTTCCCCGGTTCCCGTGATCCGCGCGAATCGACAGATTTTTCGAAATAATCGAGGATTTCGTTAAATGACCGAACAACTTCGTTCCCCCGGTGTTCTATGTAAAATTAACGCCGATTCTTTCCGCGATATTTCACTGTGTTACACTGTCACGTGTCACTGCACCGTGTCTCGAATTTGCTATAATCGAATGACTGGTTGTTAACGTTAATATTAAGCTAGCGGTAATATCGGTTACCGTTAATATTATAGCTGACGTTATCATTAATTAAGCATTGGTATCAGCCAGCGGTAATATTAATATCGTTAAGGTACCAAAACCGTAAGCTTACCCTTAATAATTAAGATTCTCGATACACTATAGAATGAACACGCACACCGTTATCGTCGCGAGGAACGCGAAATTTATCGACGACGATCCAAGTACGATCTGTTTAATACTAATTGAGGAAATCTGTCGATCGAGCGGAATACGCTTGTGCCGCGATATTGAACATCTCGCTTCTTCGTTCATTCTTTCTTTCTTCCGTCATGCACACAGAATCGAAGCGGAGATAATTGGAGCCGGTGGTGCTGGAACTCACGTGACCGCGGCACTCATTAATTAAAAGCGGCACCAGGCTACGTGACGCTGATAATCAGATGTCATTTTTACACGAGAGATCGCGCCGGGGTTTTTCTCGTTCAACCGTATTGGTCTTCCCCCGTATGTTTATTTCTCTCTCCTTCTCTCTCGCTCTATTTATTTCTTTCCTTGTGCATCTTCTTCTTCCTGCTCTTCTTCGTCGTTTTCTTTAATGTATCTCCGTTTCTCTTTGGTTCGCATTGTCCCGAGAAGTTTACCCCCGGGGGTAGCGTCAGGTGCGCGGTCAGCTGCGAGTCGATGGAAATTTTCCATGCAAATTGGATGCAATTTCGGCAAAATCAGATTATTGAATTTAGATTTCGAGCGAAAACGGGGGGAAAGGGAGCGGGAATAGAATCGCACGAAGTGTATCGAAGCCAGGCGTCGCTCCCCCTTGCTGCAACCCCCGGGTTTTTAATCGAGATTAATTCCAACGTACTTTTGTGAGAAAGAAAGAAATGAAATTTTAAACGAAATACATTTTGTTCGAAACTCGAAAATATATAGCCTTCGTCGAATTTGGCGTGCAATTTATTTCGATTCAATCAATCGAATGGAGCGCCGCGGCCCCGCTTTGGCCGACCTGGCCCGTTGCTCGAGGACGTGTGAAATCGTGTGCAATTTGTTTAGCGATGATTATACTGATTACAGAACCGATGAAATTCACGCTGACGCATCGATGAAAATGAAAAAGAAAAAAAGAGAGGAAGCAACGCGATGAATGTCCGTTGAAAATGATAATAAAAAAAAAAGACAGGGGGAAAAAAATGAAAGAGAAGAAAATAATTAGTGAGTGGACTAATTCACGCGAATAATGCGTCCCCGTCGTTTTGTTGGCTGCGTTTCTCCTCCTCCGTTGTTTCGAAAAATATCTATCCATTGTCTGATAACGAACGAAGCATCGATTCGCGAAAAGCGTGTCGCCGCTTTTGTATTTAAGCAGACATTTTCAGCCGTATTATTTCGTCGGTATTCCGTCGAACAACGCCGCGGGAACACGTCAGAGGAAGATCCATCTCATTGTTGCCGTCCCTCGTATGCAATTGAATACAGGAAAAGACGTTTGTTTACCGACATTGTACTTTTTCTCAACAATTCAAATATAAAACGCCGCTACGTATTCCATTCATCCACCCTCGCGCAACAATGTTCAACTATTCGATCCCACTATTTTATTCGTTATACCTTATTCTGTTCGTTCAGCGTCCTTCAAAAAAAAAAAAAAAAAAAATTGGGAAAATTGGTCAAAAAACGTGGAACGGTTTTATTCGAAATAATATTCTGTCGCATCCGCCACGCTTATCTAATTTCAATGGATATTATCTTCCGCCTACGCAAATTGAATTGATTTGTGATGATATTGCAGCGTCAAGTAAATTAACTGGGTAATTGAGGTAAATAATTTTTTGGATTGTAATTAACACGTGGATAGTTAATTTCTTCGTTCCGGTTTTATTAAGAATTCAAAGCAGAAATATTATATTTTACATAATTTGGAAGCTTTGAAAATGACAAATAATAAAATAAATAATTAAATCTAAAATTGATACTTGTCGGCTATTAAAATCGATCGTGGGATGCGAACAGAGACCACCGATTCTGTCGCGGTTAATCAAGCTGTTCTGCTTGGAAAAGGACGGTGCTATTCATTCTAATACATCTCATTATCGCGAACAGCTAATTAAAAGTCCCCTTGTGCAAGCCTCGAACCGAGTGTTTATCTTGACGCAACAAAGTTGGCGTGCGAATTCAATTCGATAAGTGGTCTAGCATTGATTGTTTTATTGACAGATCTGTTCGAGCCCGTAATCGTGCGTGTCTCATCTCACGTAGAGATAACGATTTTGATTTTTGATCGTTATTAAAAATACATAAACCGATTGTATCTTTAAAAGGCCGGCTATGATAAAACGTTATCATCAATACCCGTCCCTTTTACGCTTTTTCCTTTTCGTACCTGTTGTCTCGAGCAACACTTCTAGATCGAAAAGTTTCCTTTATCTTTTTCTGTATCTTTTTCGATGAAATGGATGAGGGTAGCGAAAGCGGGAACGGGAGAAAAAGCAAAGGAACGGAAAGAAAAAAGTGGATAACTAATTAGCAAAGTCGTTGTCGATAGAGGTTTATCAATTTTAATTACTACTTGCTTAACGAACTCTTAATTAGAACCAGGGATTCGTAGTTATCATCTGCACGAAGCAATTTATTTTTATACACCGATAAGATAAGTAAGATACAATCGTGAACACATGTAACATCGATGCTGACACCTCTTTTTCTTTCGAAATTTGAGTGTCTCGTTTCTTTATCGATGTGTTTGCTTTTCGGGTTGATCAGTATAATTTGAAATTATTTATAGATCGATTAAAATGTGAAAACAGCAGTAATATATATTTTTATCGTTTACAAACAAAAGTATGCACAATTATAAAGCTCTGATTGGCAGAAACAAGAATTTATTCTATTCGATGCACCATCAAACACTTCCGAGCGGTAATGCAAATTTATTTTCAGGTTTCCATTAAATCTAATGGACAGTTACCTCGGACAGGTTTTTTTTTACGTCCACGCCGTTCGTTTCACTTGGAAATGAAGGTATATCGTAGCTAGGGAATCCTTCATAACAGTTTCCGGTCGGATATACGATCGACAACCCCTATGAATTTTTCGATACATTCCTCGTTGGAAAAACGCCACGGAAGCAAGTTCGATGGCTATTTTACGATGACGTTCGAATTATTTTATCGAGCCATCCGTTTCGATGGTTGCTGGACGAGTTTCGACCCACGGAACACCTGATAAGGGGTGGTTTTCTCGTTTGAGGGAAATTTTATGAAAACAGAATCTTGTTTTATCGAAACAGGATAATTCTGTGTAAATTTCGTTGGTCACTTTTCTTGATTGGTGTCTGTCGTTGATCAACCTCTGTTTGATCTTCGGTCAATTAACGAGGGGTGGTTTATCCTGTCAGAATTTTACCAATCGTCGTTCAGGAGGAATTCAAGCTTCCCTAGGGATGCAAACGCGGTCTGAATTATCGACTGAAACTCACCCCTATTTGCCTGGACGAGTCGTACAAGGGTGCTGATGCACCCTACTTTATCGACCAAATTCTACCCCTGTTTGTGAACGTAATCTACCCTTCTGAACTTCCAGATGTCAGCATCTTCTTGGTCGGAAGGTAGAAAGTTTCTGTTACATTTTAAATTAATTATTAATATTTTTTAATTAGACATTGATAGCCCTCTGTGACTGGCGCCTCAAATTTTATATAATCGAATAATTAATAAAAGAAAAGGCACTGACATTAGGCTAACAATACAAAATACCAATTCGAATGGTTAAATTTGAAAACTAATGATTAATAATTATAATATTATACCTATGAAAAGATTCTATATTAACTACCCTTTCCCAAATTTGTTAATTCGTAAATTGAATAGAAATTGCGTAACCAGAGATAAGATTTTTATGTTGACGACCTTACATTCCGTCACGATCTCGTCGGAAACGGATAACAAAAGAGAAGCGCGCCCAGGTATCTACGAATGTAATCGCCTTAACCGATATCCTTCAATGCCACGGCGAAAACGTCATTCAATAATAGATATTTGACACGCGCAATGATAATCCCATAATGCCAGGACGTAGACGAAATGGGCCAGCATAATTGCCGAATTTCTTCCGCTTCGCAAGCGTTGAAATCATATTCCGTATTCGATCCCCAGGGTCCTTGGGATTCACGTACGATCGCAAAGATCAGCTAAAGTGTTGGGAAAAGAAGTCCGAATTCAAAATGTACGAGTACTCGAGTGTACAAAAATTGATGTGTGTTCGAGGGACAGGCTCTTCGATATATCGACGTGGATCGACATAATTTCCTGCCCCTGTTCGGTGGAGCATTATGAAGATGTTGTAATCCATTATTCTTATTTCTTTATCTGACCTTAACATCAACCAGAGATATCAATCATCTCTTTTCATTGTATTACGCCTTATCAACGAGAGCGCACTATTTCTAAAAGTGAAAAATGAGAAGAAACCATCGTGAAGCGACCGTAAAAGGAGCACAGAAGGTATCCGACACTCGAGCTTCAAATTAATTGCGACTTTTACACCCGACACAATAATCAAACAATGGTGTACAAAGAGGTTCCCGGTCTCGTAAGAGGGAAAATCTTGACGTTGCTAAAGATATTTACGTATTTACAAGGATTGGGAGAGGAGGTAGAAAGATTCGGGATGGGACGAGAGGAGGAAAACGAAAGTACACGAGAGAAAAAAAGGGAGAACAGTTTCAATTTGCATGATGGCGGTGGTGGTTTCGCAAGGATAACTGTAATCTCTGTCTGTCTCTGTCGACGTCACGAGAGAAGAGCAAATTTTATCGCAGCCATTCGGAATGGCAGTCAGACGAGGGGCGGCAGGAGGTCCTGGAAGGCTTTTTTTGCCAAAGGGGCTAAAGCTTAACCTTTCATATCCATGTTTGCACTGGGCGAAGCAGCAGCAGCAGCAGCAGCAGCAGCAGCCAGGAGATACGGAACCTGGCGAGTCCGCAAGGACGGAAGTAAGTATACATTTCGGCCTTTACCGCTGTATCAACCTACAGACCTGCCGACCTGTCTGTCTGCCAACCTTTTCAAGGCGTAATTAAATGGCGGCGTCGGCACGACCTTTTCGCGAACAGCCCGCTTTTATGCTTGTCTGCGTGTAAACGTGCCACACGGCTGGGAAAAGTGCGTTTAATTCCATTTGAATTCCGACCGAAGAGAAAATTCCTGGTGTCGGACGAGTGTGGTACGGACGGCGTTCACTGGAGAATCGGACGGGACATGTAAGATATCTCGTTCCGCTCCTCTTCCCGGCGATGGAACAACGACGATGTCGAACTCGTGTCGAGACCCGCTGACTCGAGATTAAACCCCGCGATATCACGTCACACCTGTTTGCCGCTCGATTTTTGTCCCGTTCGTGTTCCAACCGTGTTCCTTCTCGGGAACCAATTAATCCCTTGATTCTCATCGACAGGCAAACGCCACGTTTCTCTTGTTAAATTATTCTTAACAGATGCTATCTTGTAAGCAATGGATTAAGCAGGGGTATCATGATTAAATACCTGTACGATGTTATCGTTACTTTTTGTAAAGTACAGATTGTAAATCAAACCGTAATGGTATGCGTCATTTGTAATCCTTGTTCCAGTAGAATTTTTCAATTACAAAACACCGTATTTATTCGTTTAAATAGATCGATTGTCTATTCTTGCTTGCTAACTTACGTAAAAATTATTTATAGAACATTCTGGCATTCTTTTGATAAGAATTAGTCATATAAACATTTGCAGATGCGTTCGTCAAAGACAAAGGCAGGGACACGGATCGGTCGTAACATTTTCCTTCGTTTCCGCATAAAAATAAAAGGAAAATAATCAGAGGAAAGGTGGTGAATTTTCCAGCGACAGATAAAAATGACAAAAGCCTGGATAAAAACCTCTGCCTTTCGTTTCGCGTGTTCCCCCTCCTGTCCTCACCTCCGCGGCAAAAACCGATACGGGAGCCCTCTCCTGTTCGTGAAGAACTCGAAACATTAAAGAAAGCGTGCGGTTGTTAATGCAAAAAATGCAAAGGTATACAATATGACGGGGTCATTATTTGAAAAGTACAGTTGAGCTTCGGGTGCCCCGGGAGTTGTTTGAGTAATAAAGAGCGAAAGGTTCGCAGGGGCTGTGAGGACCTCGACATCGCAGCCGTGCCTTTGATCAACTTACCGGCGTTTCCCTACCCCCTCGACTAAACGCGCGCTGATCTCCCATGAATATGGAGAATCCAGCAGCCGTGGTTACACCGAACGACGACCACGTCATCCTAATTGTCGTCTTTAAAACCCGCCTCTAGGTGCGATACCGTCCTGCTGCCTCGGAATTTCCCTGGGAAACCTTGTAGCGATTGTACCCGAACGAGACCGGAAATAATTAACGCGTCTATGACTAGTCGATGATTCGATCATTTCAACACCCTATATTATTTCGAATACGAGAATTTGGTATATTTACGGATGGTGGTTAATTCATTTCGAGAACATAGCTACTTTTAATGTTTTGAAAATTCAGAGAGGCAAAGACAATCTATCAGAACAATTACAACGAAAATTCGTTGTGAAGTAAAAATTGAAAGTCGTTTGGTCAGTCGGTCGCCGAAAGTGCACCGTAAATTGAAAAGAAGACGAAGAAGACGAAGAGGAGGGTCTTACCGATGGGGTGAGACAGATTGTTATACCTAAACAAATCGGAGGGGGATTGTTTGCAGTGGCATCGTTTTACGCATGAGGCCGCGGACCGTTATTTATTCCTTTCTCGATTCTCAAGAGCCGATGCCACTTGAACGAGCTGGAGTGCAAGCGAACGCGAGGGACAGAGACGAACGAAGAGACGCCTCGAACTAAAAAGCCTGCCATAGGCCGCAAGATCGAGAGAGAGAGAGGAGGAGGAGAGGTCGCGAGTCGGTATTCTGTCGGTCACCCCCGCAGGTTAGCTTTGATCTATGCCGGCCTCCGGAACCACCCTGATACCCTCGCACACACCCTCACTGTTATTTTATCCACTTGGAGAACGCTTCAGAGAGTCGAAGCTGTTCTTCAACCCTGCATGCCCTCTCGTGCCGGTAGTCATCGTTGATAAAGGAATGACGCCTGTGCGATTGTTTTTTCGTATTCGGTCTCTGGCTCGCACAGGAAATGGTCGAAGGGAGGAAACGAATCGTCGCGTTTCCTTTCAATTCTTGTTTTTTGTCGATTCCTGTTTATCAAACGAATTCATTGTGTCTCGTTAGGGAGGGGACCCGTATTCGAGTCACTGGACCAAAACCCTGAGTGTCCTCTCGCTTCTACGACGGCTACAAAACGTATGAGAGCCAATAGGAGGATCCGCGATAACTAGAGGCTGTGCATGCACGCGAATTGCCCCTTTGTTTCCTTTCCTTTCGATGATTCTGCAGCTAATTTGTGTGGAAACAGACTAGAATCGTATTCGAGAGCTTCTTCTAAATGTTAACCCTTGACATTACAAGTTTCAAAAAGGAGAGGCACTTGATGATATACGAAACAGGATAGGCTCGAATTTTGGTGGCTTATGGATTTGTAATTATTATTTGGCACCTCTATATAAGGGTAGAAACGCGATTTCCTTTCCTTCTTCTCGAGTCTCCGCGCACGTCGAATCTCACAACGCACCGGAACGAGGGATGATTAGCTGTTATCTCGATAATAGGTGACGTGACGTGTATATGTGAAGGCATCCCTCTTCAGGGGGTTTGAAGTCCATTGTCTTTCGATTGCGTGTCCTTCTCCATGCTCGCATCCGACCTGCCAATTCCCTTTAGCGTACCACCCCCACCCATTAGCGTATCTCGTTTTCAATAAAAAAAAGAAGAAAAAACAACAAAATCAAAACCTACGAATGAATTCTTTTTTTTTTCATTCAACTTCTCTGTTGGCTTTGAAAGAAAAAAAAAAAATAAAACTCGTTTCAGATCGACGATATCCAGCATCAAAAGGATTCGATTGTCCCTCTCGGCCGACAATTTATCTAATTGCTATCGCTTCTCTATGCACCGGCGGTGGGGTTACTTTTGTCCGTATCTTTCCGTCTCTCTTATGTACGCGATGGGTGTTACCAAGTGGAGGATCACTCGGCGCTGGGTCTGAAGTGTCAGGATCGGTAAAACAATAAACCGCCGCTATTACTTTTAGCCGGATAATCAGCCAATCACGGAATCGGCGTCGTTCGTGATCCTCTTAAGGGCGGCTTTTCGAGAGCGAGCGGAAGCTCGTTATCGCGTCTTAATCCAGGGAATCCTTTCAACTTTCAGCCGTGTCTACGCTTTTCCCGACCTAACTAAAGGATTCCCCGTAGCCGCTCTTCCTACCCCTTTGCCCTCCACCATCCCTTGGTCTCTTGCGAGAATCCGTCTCTCCGTTTCTTGCCCCCCGTCCCTCGTTTATCTTCTTCCTCTCTCCTCTTTATCTTCGCCGGCTGTTTCGTCGCGCGATTTATTCCGTCCCGACTTGGCCGGGTTGCATTAACGAGTGTCATGGAAATTACTGGCGAAAGGTAAACGGGGAGATCCGTTGGTGTACATCCGGTCGCGACGACTCCGCGGAAGATGGAAATAAACCGGATAAAGCGGCAAGAACGCGGGCAAATATTTTTCCGCACAAAGGTTTGCAAAAGTGCACAAAGGCGAATCACCGGATTGGTCACTTTGTCGAACTATTTTGAGATCAGAGCCTCGAGGCTTTCAGGGATCGGGATATCGCCAGATTTGATACTTTTGTGCCGCGTTTTTCGTCCTGGGAAGATCTTGTGGAGAAAGGATCCGAGTTTTGTTGGAATAAAGTACACTCAACATTGTTCTTGTAAAAAATTAATAGAATAAATGTTTGATCATTTGTAGACGGAGCGATTTTTGCTTATAAATTTTGCTGTACTTTCTATGTTCCGGTGTTGGGTTTCTTTTAGCGGTCGAAAACCATCCCTTGGCCAACAGAAGTTAAAATGGAGGCTGTGATGCGAACAAACGTTAGGCGTGGAAGAGGGTCCACGCTAGTTGAGGCAACATCGGTGCCAGAGGCCGGTTCAGGGGTTGGGTGTGAAGAAGGAACGCCGAGGGATAGAAACGGATGGAGAATGGATACGGGGGGATGAAACACGGGGTTGGCTAGATAGATGGGCTGCTGGATGGTTGGCTGCTTAGCCAGTAGGTTCCTCATTACCGAGAACGGTCTATTCACACCTCCTCTGAAGACTACGGATGTCTACGAACCACCCTTGATCTTCGTCTGGTTTTATTCTCGTACACAAATAATTTATAACATTAGAAATTTTAGAACACGTACAATAATATTTCAATCAACTTTCTTAATCAAAAGATTTTGTATCAAATTAAATTTAAATTAGTACTACTTCTGTTAACTATTGCTTTCAGAAATTTTCATATTTCTTTATTTTTATGAGAATTTTTAATTAAACAAGTAGCTGCCAACGTTTTCGTTAGACAAATTACTGTAACAGGTAAATAGTTTTAATTCTGTAATTCCTCAACGTTAAATGGCCACGAAAGGAATATCAATAAGGATAAAATTGAAAGAATTTGATGTCTTTTGATAGAATATCGAGTCACCGAGACGATCCCAATTTTGTTCCTGAGTTTGCAAGCCGATTCTCAGCCATTGCTGACAGGAAAGTTCAGTCTCTCCTCGTAACTCGGTTGAATGTACCATTTCGCACAATACCTTCTCTCTCGACTGTTCGACGAACTGCTCTCCCTTGCACTGCGCGTTTCATACACCACTCGAAGCCCGTGTACAACACACGATCCAAAGGAAATCGAAACTTAAGACGGAACAAACCCCGAGAGTAAATAGCTACCAGACAGATAATATGTACCGTCCAAGTTTCTCTCGTTAGTCATGAGCTAACACCCCGATGTACTCGTGTGGCTTCAACACGTGACTTTTTGTCCAATCGTCGTCTTTCGTAAATTGCAAAATTAAAATCATGGTTTCCTTAAAATAAAATTTAATAAAATTGAAGAAACGATATCGCAACACCAGAGGAATTAACCGCGTTATAGAAGGATCGACTCCTTGAATGTATCCGTTCGATGCTTTACAGTTTTCACTAATTACTTTAGCCATCTTTTTGCAGGCAACAATCACATCTAATTTCCAATTGAATTTGAAGTGGTATGTAAATCACTGTTCTCCGGTTACCCCATTTCTCTCACGCCTGTCAGGAAGGGTGGTCGTCGATCTACGGTCATCTGAACGAAAAGAAGGGTCCGCCAGGACGAAGTAACCAGATGAGCGTAAAACCGTGTGTGCCGGAGGGCAAACATTGACATATGTCCGCGTTAAACCTAACCACGAAACTCGAATCGAAATCCACCCGCGCAAACACCGATCTCCCCTCTCGGCCCCTTGTAAATCACCTTGATTCCTGTTTAGCTTGAATTTTTCTTGAAAATATTTCATTCCGTTCGAAGTTTTGAAGGATCGTTCTTATCTGAGTATTTAAATATTTTAATTGTCTATGTATTCTATATACTTGGAGGTAACCTAAGCCCTGACACCGCGACATTTATCCACTTTGAAATGTTCGAGTAGGAAAGTTGTGCACAGTGGACGAATACCGAGGAATTTAGGCGAACGTTTAGGGTGTTTGTGCCGTGGGCGCACAAAAGTTCCGAAAAACGTAAACGGGGTCAGGAGGATCGCCTTTATGCTCTAATACCACAATGCCTTCATGTCGGGAACGTCATAGAAATTTGGGGTCTCGTTCGACGTAAGTGTATTTGCTTTTAATACCCGGGCCAAAGCCAAAGTATTACCAGCATTAGGGAGATTAGCCGCGTGTCTCCTTTAAGCAGCGTCAATCCAGACCCGAGCAAATCTGCTTGTTGTTGTTGTTGTTTGTTGTCGACGCTTTAGCGTTAGTGCTCCGTGGAAATGGAGACCGTGAAGGGTTGACGATAAACGAAACGAACGAAATCGTATTCCTGCGAACACGTCTGTGCGACCAACCGCACAACTCGAGACGCTGGATACCTCTTTTCGAAACTTTCAAAAGGGCCCGCCATCGAAGGGAACAATTATCCGTGTGACAATAAAGAAATTTTCTGCGAAGAACCACTTGGTTATCGATTAGATAATTAAAAGAAGAAAGATTTAAAGTGACATTTTTCATCATGAAGGTTTGGAGAAAGCGATGGATGGCAGAAATAACAATAATTTAAATTTAATTTTATCCTAATTGTCCGTGGAATGTTGAATCGAATCTTTCTTAAGGGGTAAAATCACAAGTGGTATAAGTAATGTATTACCGGTACTCGGAAGAATTAATGAATTCGTAAGAGTAATCATTGAGCCCGTATTAATCGATGAACCTCTCTCATATAAACCCTTCAGAGCATTAATCTTCGATAATGCTCCTCGTATCCCCACATTACGTTCCTCGAAAAAATTCATAACACGTGCAAATATGTACACTTGATGATGGAACGTTTCATGCGTGAAATAAGTAATCAATATGAGCAACATATTTTTCAATGTTTTATCGAGCGTACGTGGCGATAACTAATTTTCCTTGTAAGATATCTCCGCAACGATGACGCCATCGGTCGTGTGGCAATAATAAATCGGAAACACGGATTAAAGTCTTAAGCACTCTATCAATTTATATTTTCACAATAAATTTTGTAATTTCGAATATCGAAACTTTTGTTCGAAAGGGTTAAATCACCAATGATCCCTGCATCGTTTAAAGCAACTTAGTAATTACACCGCTCTAGCCAACGTGTTAATTGCATCGATTTCATAGTTGTACAAGGTGATCTCGTCACCTTTGCACGCGACGAGCGGGCACGAAACTAGAGCAGACGTTTACAACTGCGTGTTTGGAAAGGTTGTCGGCCCTCGTCATCGTCATTGAAGATCCCTAGGGATTCTCCCTCGGTGGCTGCCTCGGGCATCACGGGAAGCGCAAGGTCGGAGCCTCTTACATGGAGATTTCACGTGCTTCGGCATCGTTTCGGTTAAATACACGTGTATCCACGTGTGCGTGTGTACACGTATCGAGGAACCACACCGAATCATCGGCCTATAACCTTTATCCCCGGTAGCGGACCCTGTAAGGACGGCTTAGCCATTTATAGACCGTCCTTACGCCCCATTGGCGTGCAACCGCCAATCTTCCCGGCTACTTTTCTAATGGGAAAATTCTTACGTTTCGCGGCAAGGGAAACCTATAGCATAATTTTTGGAAATGTAATTTGTATTTTTAAAGGCTCGAGAATTTATTTTTTAGAATTTAGAAACATTGACACCTTGGATACTCGAAAGGATATGTTTGCTGTCCTCGAGTACCTCCTGCACCCCCTGAATATTTTTGAACGCGAGACGAAATAAAGCGAAAGAAAGGTGAAATTGTATTGTTGTAAGCGGCAGTGTCGAACACAGGTCCGTTCGATTTGATTCGCGTATCATAGGTATCGAGTATTTTCAGCGCCGCGTGCAGGATTTATTTTCCAAATTTCTCCGCTCACAGAAGAGTCTGTGACAAAGATCAATTGGCGCGGCGAGGGCAGCACGCATGAAACGATGGCGGGTACCTGTCACCCGGGGAAATCGTGTTCTATTTATTTTCATAGAGCCCTCCCTCTCTCTCCCTCTCGGTCACTTGTTTTTTTTTTAAATTTCAAGCCCTCGTGTCACTCAACCGCAGTTTTCCGCGCTCTTTAACAGCGGACAATCGTCCTGTCACGGCAATACCGCCGCGGCGGAATTAATCGAGATTGAAAAAGTTTGATCTCACTTTGACGTATCGCGATTCGTTCTTCGGGGCGACGTATTGATTTTTAAATGGCGAAGAAGTGGGTCATACCCGCCTCCTTTGCAAAATAATCCGTCTTACGATAAAAACAGAAAGACTCTTACCAAAAATTCGATCGTAGAAAGTATTTCGTCGTTCGAATTGATACACCTTCCCGAAAAGGCGGATCGAGAAGGAGAAATTTGTCGTAGCAGCGATGTTACAAAGGACGAGGGTCTTTTTATGGTTCACGCGAGATTGCCCATTTGTGCCCCGAGCGATAGACACACACCGATACACGGAATCTTTAGCGCAAACTCAAGAGGCCGTGCACTTGTGTATCATCCATAATACCATCCATTGTGTGTTACTTCATGGGCTAGATACATACGGATGAATACTCGAAGGAACGTACTCGAAGGGTGAGGACGCAGCATTTGGTACACACAGCGAACCGCTTCCTTTTTTTGTGCCAGCAGCTTGCCACTTTGCTTCTGAATCAGCCCGATCTCATTGTCCATCCGGTTTCGTGGACTTCGACGATCGTCCATCGCTCGATTCAAATTATATCGAGCCCTTCGAGGGTGCAATCGTGTTGTGATCAGAAGAATATTCTTTCCAAATGAAATGATAGCTCGTTTCGAAATATAGAAAAATACGACTGCCACGAAGGGTTAAGTGTACCAAATTCTACCATGAAGAGATCTCAAGATAATTGTCCAAAGTTCAGGATAGAAGAAGCGAAAGATGGAGTCTTGCTCGGGACGGAAACGGTACCCTGTCACGTGTTCGCACGCTCAAACACACGCACACACGCACGCACAATGATCACACAGGGGTGTGGCAAGGCATCCCTCTAGAATTGGCGAGATTTCAGTGTCTGCTCGAAATCCACCCCTTCTGTTCCTCCTCCTGGTGTCTGCTATTCCTCCTCCCGTGGCTCAGCCTCCTCTTCACCCCACGAGATCCCCGTCGGGCGTGTCATGCACGTTGTATTGTTGTATTGTCGGGTGCAATCTCGCTAAGCGTTTCACAGGGACACAGAAATCCCTGCTACGCGTTAACCTGTCCACCCACGTCACGCACATCCCGCGCAACGCGCTCGTACACGCGAACACAAGCAGCGTTGCTTGATTTCAAGAATCTGGTCCACCCCTTCGTCGAAAAGGGTTTTCGTTCTTTCTTTTTTTTTTTTGTTCTTTTGCGTGCACCCGCAATCGCGCACGAACCGCGACGTCGCTTACATATCCTTTTTCTTTCTTTTATTTTTTTCGATTGTTTTCGATCCTGCGCCTCCAACCCCCCTTCTAAAGGTCGTTCTCCTCTTTCACCACCCCTTTCGCGCGGGATTTTTTTTTCTTCTCGAAACGAAACGCAATTTCTCTAAGTGTTCATCCCCTTCGATGGCGGCGAAGTTCACCCGAGAGAGAGTTAAAACACGAAGCAACCGGCTCATTGGATTATCCCCGAAACGCGACACGGGGTGGGTCCGTTAAACTCTTACGTGTCAATCGCAGAAGGCATTAAATACCGATCGTCGTCGGTCTTTGCTCGTTTCGAGCACCCCCTCTCTCTGTTTTGCACACCCCCGCTATCGCGCGTTCGACGATCCGTCAGCTCGCCCCCCATTCATCCCCCGGTAGCTGTTATTAAATTAAATTGCACCCTAAAATTGTCGATCGTTCTACCCCGTGACAAAGAGACCGTGACCGCTCTTCAATCATTTTTCGTATCATTGATTTATACCGCGGCAAATAAGCACCTGTTATTTCGATTGGACAACAGCCATCGATAAGCGTGTACAACCGTTATTTCTCTTTACCATCATCCATCGTTCGGTCCCGGGGTTAATTGAAATAGTACCGTCGTCGGGTGCTCGTGTTCGTCACTCTATTTTTTTCCCCATTTTTCCTTTTATTTCCATCGAACTCTCGTTAGCGTTGGTTTCTGAAAATTCTCGCGAGAAAGGAACGACGGTAAAAAAACGAGGAATACGCGTTCGTCCGTTTTTTCTTTCTTTTTTGAATAATCCTCCAGGTTCCAGAGGGTTCATTCAGAATTTTCAATGAACCTCCGAGCCTTCGAAGGAAGGTAAACGGAACGTAAACGAGCCGCACTAAACAGATAATCGTTAATCTATTAGATTATTATGGGAATTAGTGAAATGAACCGTGGTCCAATTTATTGGTCATAATCTTCGGCCACCCGCCCTCCCATTGTCGTCACCAGGCGTTGTTGGTTACGATTGCCGTCGACGGTCGGGGGTCCCTTTAATCTTCCCTCGTCCACCGTTCAAAGTCTACTCTCGAAAGATTGTCGGTTTCCTTTATCGTCAAGTCGTGGCGATCGTTTCCCTCCCGGCTTTGCCGCTTTTTCCCGCGCGTACACAAGCACCGGATCCCGCCATTGATACCCCACGGCGTCGGGAATACACCTGGTCGCTTTAATTGACGTTGAAACCTCGAGGATTTCCAACCGACAATACCGAGGCTTTTACTCCTTTCGCCCCCGCGCCGTAAACCTCTTTCGATCTGAAAGGGTTTCGAGTCGTTTTCGTGTCTCTCTTACACAGGCGAGCCCGCAAGATTTTACGATGCACACGACACAGTTACATTTTGTAAAACTTTCTTTATTCTATTGTATAAAATTACACGAGCCCGACACGAATCGCGACGGTGTTGTGCAACCCTGGATACAGATCGTTCCATCGATATGTTATTTTCTATTATTAATAAATGTGTAAATATAAAAAATGAAATCGCTGTTTCTAGAATTTGCTTAGAAAATTGAAGAGTAACGAGGATGATTGTCGACGATGGGAATTTATTGAAGGAAAGAAAGGAGGAAGAATGAACGGGAGTCAAAGGGAACACGTTTGAAAGTTCCGTTTCCTGAATCACTGTCCGGTCCATTGAAGAATTTTCAGGATGTACGCTCGAGTTGGAGCAGGTACGAAAGCCGGCCCAGACACAATGGCGACTGTTGCCGTGTTCCCGTAACATCTCAATGGGCCCTTATTATCGTCGCTGTCGAAACAAGTTTTCGGGAACACATTCGTTGGTCGTTCATTCATTGGCTCGAACGCGCCGCCTCCGCCATGCCGGTCGAGCGAAAAAGAACCGCCAACGGAAAGGATGAAACGAGCCTGCCCTCTTAAATACGTAATTTCCATGTCGGCAAAATAATTGAATCGCGCGGAGCCAGAGGCCTCTTGTGCACGGAAATTCTGCACAATGGGCGGCCTCTTTGTGCTAACAATTTTCCAAACGCACAAAGCTTCGCTCGATGCCAATATCGCGGTTCAATTTGTTAACTCTTAATGGTCGTTAATTTATTTTACGATACTATTTATTGATATAGTTAATATCGCGAAATTAAAGATTATCGAACGCGTCGCGATCGACGGATTTAGAAGTCGTTCGATTGCCAAGGGACAAAAGAAGGGAATCGTAAGCGAGAACAAGCGGACAAAAGGAGAGAGAAAAAAAAGATTGTACGTGTTTGCACACGATCGCACGCGCAACAGCAGGTTCCGATTAATTATCAGGGGTTGCGTTTCATCCTCCCGCCTTGACGGTGTTTCCTCTTCTCCAGCCGATGGTCGTGCGCGCGGGGCTATTTCCGGTTCGATGACCTTACCGCGTCGTCGCTGGTTGGTCCACGGCGAGACTCGCAAAAGGGGTAGCCGGTTAATTATCCAACGAAAGTGGACTAAAGCGAGATGGAGGGTGGCGGGTCGTATTCAGCCGGCGATCAGAAGAGCGCAGCGTGCACGAGGGCGAGGGGAAAAACGACGCCGCGGAGGCGGGATGGAGAGAGAAAAAAAAAGAAGACCGGGGAAAGAAGATTCGCCTCATAAACACTTGGAGTGTGACACGATGGTGTCGAGTGCACACACATCAAAGCGACGATGCAAAAGGGGGCGCAATCTCGCGCCAGCTCGCGGTAACTTTGGCTGCTCTTCGATGACAGACGAGGGGGATGAAGGGCACCCATGGAGGGATTAAAGGAGGACGGACAGAGCAACCGAGATTGTTTGTCGCTTTGTTTGATTTTGTATTCACGGAGATAGCTTTCACTTACGCACCGAGGACCAAGATTAAACAGATTTGAAAATGTCTCCGCCACCCCTTTTGCCGACCTCCTGTCATCTCGCGACCCTCTCGTTCGACCAACCGACCTTCCAACCCTTTCAAACTCTGGATGCGTGACTCCACGCGTGATTATGCCTTTTTTTTTCCTTTCCGTCTCCCGGTCCGTCTAACTTGACCCACATCTCGAGTTTAATTAAATCGTGAGCGATTAAACGATACACCATAGGTGTGACGTTAGAAGAAACTCTTGTCTCCCTGGTATAGTAGTTTAACTTCTCTTTCAAATCGAGCTAATTTTAAATATAAGAAATCGGTCCAATCGAAACAACCCCCGAAATATTATTTGCGCTTAATGTATCTACGAGTACGAACCAAAATATCTATCTAACGTTAGCGTAAATAACGAAAGCAAACTATCTACCCAATATAAATTATGATAAAAAGATAGAAAGATGATTGACTTGCCTCGAGATCCGTCCGCGTCTCCTCGGTATCTACATCGCCTACAGCCGACTTCCCCGCGATAACTGTTCGCCGATCCCCTTTCACCGGTTCCTCTTTGATTTTGCGACAAGAGGAGCACACCGAAGATAGACGTGTAATGAGGAAGATAGCTGGTCGAGGAGGCGAACGGCAACGAGAAGATCGTAAGGCGGATGGGTGGAGGTGAGTGGAAAGGTAGGTGGAGGAGGAGGTTGGACGAATCGATGGCACTTCGGCGAACAAGAATCAAGGAACGAAGGTGTCGTGGTAGCTACGAAATGGAACCCTTCACATTTGCTGCCGTGGCTCGAAGAGGGCCGTCATTATAATACCGAACATCCGTACACCTCCCTTCGTTCTCTTCCATCATTTTCCCTGCTCGTTAGATAGGTGCGCACGCAAGAATTCGCACTCGACCACTTTCTTCAACGTTCTCTCCTACAGGGTGTTAGTAAAACAACGATCCAAGACTTATTAGGCGACGAATTGTCGCTGGATCGGCTTTGTTTCATAGAATTATTCCAAAACTTAAACCTTAACATATATTAAATAACTATTAAAACGATATTCAGTAAAATTATAATAAAAATTAGAAGAAAGTTTAATTTATTTACCTGTATTTGTTTCTATGACACCTTATTTGAAATGCAACGTTACCTATGATTTTGGGATTAACTAATGGTATATCTGAAGCATCCAATTGTTAATTTGAGAAAATTCAGTGAACAGAATGGTATACGTCTTAAGTTATCAACTGGTCCATGTTGTTTGAACACCCTGTAGATCCATACATATATACATACATCTTTGAAGTTGCACCGCCTCGCGACACCTCTCTACCTGACTCGTGCAATCCAATTTGCTCCCTCCTCCGTGTTATGACACAATAAACTTTGATTATCATAAGATATCCGGCTCGTTTCTGGAAGCTTCAGACCAACGGGGAGAGCACGTCATTATAAATGTGCTTGGTTCCTCGTTAGCTCGTCAGACGAGCCATTCCCTCGACGACGATCTACCGCGATTACTACGGGATCTAATGGAATTTTTCCATTAGCTGGAAACCGGAGATTCGCGACACTCGGGCCGGTGAACGGAAGCAAAACGAGATTGAAAACCGTGTTTCACGTTCCGAACTATTTCCTTTTTTTTTGTACACCGGTCGCGGTTCAATCGTAAAAAAAAAGAACGGGTAAATTAATTGAAATAACCGAACGGATCGATCGTACCCCGGGAAATTCATTTTTTCTCTTGAAAATGGACACGCAACTGCGCTCGCGCTTTGTTATCGCGAGAAATAGAAGGTGAAAAAAGTAAAAAAAAGGGTCTCGAGGCTGTCGCGCGATAACAAAAGCGACGCCGTTGTGAGAATAGGTGGGTACGCTTGGAACGGTCCGTTGGGCGCTCTTTTGCCCTTCCTCTTTCACACCCTCGACCATCCGAAGATCGCTAAGTATTCCGTTTAGTCGACTGGCTCGAGTCGAACGATTCCAGATGAATCGAGCTAGCTGCGAGTCTCACCCTTCGCGAACCGTTTTACGTAGGCGTCGAACCGTGTATAACGATCGAACGGAGCACAATGATCCAGGGACAGGGAGAAACTTCGATTCGTCGCCGGTGACACCTGATACCGCGTAATTAGATGGGGCTTGGATTTAGGGGTTGAAAGTTCAACGAATCAGAATGTAACCGAGAGATAGGAAACACCGTGTGTATGGACCATTGTGTCCTCTCTTCTCTGTTCAATTGAAATTTCATCTTGAATACTCGCTGATGTATTTATGTCCGGTTAGTTCTGCCATTGTGAGCCTGGAAGGGAAGAAGTTTCAGTTTGTCATAGATAACGCCTACTTAATTTGGCATGATTACATAGGGCCTAATTTTAAGGGGTCGGAAATAATATGGTATATTATCTATAACACTGTATAAATAAAAAATCTTTAAATTATTATTACCAAATGTGTGGTATAATAATCGAATTCTTTGGGTAGGAAAAGAAATTTTGCAGGGTCCGAAGTACCAGCTAATTCGATGAAAACAAACAGATATATCTCTGCGGGGGGGATGAGAAAATCCAACACAGCAGGACACACGAAATCCCCTGGACGATATAACATGTCGTGGTACATAAATGAGACTCATCCCCCTCACGGTGTGTCCTGTGTTTTGGGACACAGGATCATACACACCGCGCAGCCAACACCGTGTTCATACCCTCCCCATTAATATCCTCGTAATTGGTTAAAACCCGTAACTGATGAGCGAACTATAAGTTATTATGCAAAGAGACCCTTGGTTCTCGCGACGATGGGGGTCTATGGGATACGGTTCAACACCTCTTCATTACCCTCTTCATCCCTCGATAGATCGAGTCGCGTATCGGTGTGCACACCGGCGTTACACCGTCCCCAACTTTGTCATTGTATCACGGATCGTCGATGCCACGCCTGGCTCGTTACGAGGTTCATGAAAGAATTCAGTCGAGTGAATTTACACGCTTCGAAATACCGTTTGGAAGCGGCAAAATTCTCGTGAAAATGAAGAGAAAAAGAAAAAAGAAAACCGTCATCCCCTATCCCCCATGTCACAATCCGTCTGCGGTTTCTTTTTCTTTTTCGAGATTAAAAATTATACCAACCCCTTCGCTACGACCATCGTTCACGCTAAACGCGAGTTGAAATAATTTTGCCTATCAAATTTTACTCGCAACCTTGTATCTTTGGGATAAATTTAATTTTCGTTGAAAAATTTCTGGATGGAAAAAAGTGTAAAATTTTTTGGAACCACCGTGTTACGCGAAGGATACAGGTACCGGCTTCTCAAACGATTTTACGGTTCCAAGATTTCTCGCAGGATGGAATTCGAAAACCGGAATCAAGGTAGAACGAGTCAACAACGGCGCACACAGGCGGTTACTTTTGTGGCCTACTGGATTGGCCGAGGAGAATGTTTCCGTGTAACTCTCCGACCCGACGAACGACTCAAGGAACAGCGTGATGCCGACTCCAGGTGTTAATAATCCTCCCCTAATTGTCCCACCTCGGTCTGGATAATTCCCATTAAACGCCGCTAAATAACTTGTTTGTATACAACCCCCGCTGATCGAACAGACACTCTTTCACACCTTTCTCGAATGGTAACGAAGGACTTCCTGTCGTTTTTAAGAAGCAAGTGACCAACGCGAGTGAAATCTCTAATTTCCTATATTACTTTATTTACCATATTTTACTTAACTACTGCGCAAGTGATCGAATACAGATTTTCTATTAGCGTATCGATTAATTTGCAATCAAGACGCGAATCGACACGTAGCAAATCCTGGTAGAGGTATAATTACAGCAGGCAACCCGGAAACACGAAATTCCTTGTTGACACGTACATGGGTCTAGATATACTATCTGTGGAGAGGCTACACCATAACGACCAACGTTTGATAAGGGATTGCGACTACAGGGTGGTCCGGGGGTCGGATGAGTTCCGATTTAATGGATAGAGGACAGATTCTGCGGAGATACATCAGAAGGCCGACGGGATATCTGTCTCGCAAATCAGAACAGAATCACGTCGTCGTTTCTCTCTCTCGTTCTATCGCTCTGATGGCTGTCCTTCAATCCCTCCGTGCTCCTACCACCCTCTATACACATCGATCCGTCTCTTTTTCCACCTTTGACTTTTATCCCTGTCTCGCTCTATCTCTCGCCCTTGTGCATTCGATACTAGGTGTCCGTGCGGACGCCTCTTTCTAACGGACGACAGATTGCATCGAATTTAATAGGAAATGATGCGAGGCCACCTCGTCACCCCTCTTTTCTTCTTCAGCTTTTCTTCTCTCCTCTCTGTCTTGCCCTCGGGAAACGAGATGTGCTTAAGGGTCGTCTATTTCTCCGGTAGCCAGCAGATTAGGGATCGAACGGATGATGCGGACGGGAGATTAGGACTCTCCTACCCTTGTTACGTACATTATACCCGGGGTTAAGTCCTCTCTGTCCTCGGCCAATCGATGCTGCCAAGATTTCGCGAGATTCTGCTACCAGCCGCTCGATAAACTTCGCCATTCTGGTTAATACAGTCTCTACCTTGGTGCAATCAATTTTTGGCAATAATAGCAAAATAATTATAATAAAGAAATAGCCACAATTATAAAGCTAGTATCTTAAAAAATGACTGACAAAGATTATTTTGAGGTACTAAACTTATGATGTCAATCAGCGACGATTCTTCTAATAATTTTATTTATGGAAGGATATAAATTCAGGAAGTTTGTATAGGTTCGTGAGGAGAATTAGAAACAATTGATTGGTATCGATGATTTTATTGCATTGGATCAACTCATATTTACAATAAGGGGACACATACATATGCATTTTCATCTACTCTACCGATTATCTACATGTATAACGTTTCGCTTTCCCTTATCATCGCCGTTTAATCATGCTTAATTAATCCGTTCTCGTTTACTGGGCTTCTTACCTAAAGTTCATTAGAAAAATCGCGAGATACTTGGAACAAAAGAAACGATCTTCTTTTCCTTTCAGGTAACACGAATGAAATTTTGTGAAACATCTTTAGACGTAAATAAAAATGCATAGAACTAAAAGTATTAAGATTTTCTATTGCAAAAGCTCGTAAAAACGATCGTTTTATCAATCGCGATGGCCACGAACGATCCCGTACGCGCCCTACGATATTAATTACAACACGGTAATTTATTTAATGGCCAACGACACCTGTGCTCGTTGTGTCTACGCGTCACTTAAAAGCTACTATCACACCGAATTTTATACATTTCGCCTAAAGATAAATAGAATATGCGATCAACGTGTATGTGCCACGGTAAATGTGTCAATCTGGTAAAGGTATATTCTTATTTGGTCAATATACGCAAATAACAATTTGATCGATCAATTTCAGAATCATTTTATCTTCTATCTTCGAAGCTTTATCGTTATACTTTCAAAATATACGAAGCTACGTGAAATTTTTACATAATAACTAAGAAAATGAAGCATCGAAATTCGCTTAGAATAATAGTTCTTTTTGTTAAAAATTTGTTCGTAAATGCATACATCGACCGCTACGTGTACACGTTTACCAAATTTTACTCTTTTACGGTACCATATTCGTGAACGTTACTCTAAAGCTCCTACCTTCGAGCTTATTTTTTATTTTTTTGTTTATTTTTCACGAAACGAAGGATAAAACACTCGTCTAACGATGTAAACCGTCGTTCGTGTAATTCGCGTGTTACTTTACTGTATCAACGTATCAGTGAAACACAGCTCGTAGAATTTCCCCGTTTAATCGTCGACGAACAACGCGTCCATCTGTGTCGCAGGTACAAATATTTACCATTATTTACATAAATAAGTAATCGGTGTCTCGCGGAATACCATCGATTAAGCTTCCATGCGACGATTAATCCCGATATCACCGGGGGGACCGGCTTTCCAATAACCAATAGCTACCCTGCGTTCCCTCAATTCACCTCTGTTGATTTACCCCGCCAAACATGGTTTATTTCGTTCGATGCTGCCCGATTATTTGCGTTCTGGGGTTATATGTTTGCTCGATGTTTTGCAGCTACCTGGCAACTGCTCGTACGGTTAAAATATCATTGTCCCGTCGGAATTGTACGCGACGAGTCGTCTAATTCGATTATTCGCGCTGTTTACCAGACGTTGACGCCATATCCGATATTGTGTAACATTTGCATCGAGTTAAAAATACACATAACATGTCTAACAAGCGATGAGACCGGTGTTGTCAAATTTTTCCGTCGATAATTATTCCCGTGGGAAATCGGACACCGTTGGAAGTCCGGCACCGTGCAAAGAAATCGTCTACTTTTTAACGAATACACCTGTATCGAAACAAGGACCGGTTTATTGATTTTTCGAGAAGTAAAAAGCTTTTCTGACGTTTAAAGTTATTTTGGACAATTGATAAAATCGAAGATACGTCAATTACAAGCGTTAACGGGGTAATTTATCGAACAGACTCGCCAGATTCGATCGGTTTCTCGTAGCCACGAATTAAACTTCACGAAACTTCAGGATACGCGATGAAAGAACGACGGACAGAGATTGATCCGATACAGGTGCAACGATTCCCAGTGAACTTATCCGTCCGCCCTGTACTCCCGATTGTTCCGGGGACCTTCTGCACGCGCCACCTGACCGACTTAGCCTTACGATAAAAGCAGGAATAATCATCGCTACGATTTTTTTTTTTTTTTTTTTGCTGTGGATGAGGTAGTTGATTGTCTCGAGAACCGTGCGGTAACACGTACACGCTGCATATTCCCCGTAGTCTCTCTCGTTATACGCGTCTTTGGTATCTGGTTCGTGGTGTCCTTAACGAAAACTGACTCGTTTCAACGATCTCGAATCCTCGTGGATCCGTCATTTCACTTGGAGGGCTGCGTCAACTGGCCGATGTCCCCGGTGTAACATGGCGGGCCAAGGATGAGAGGACACTGGGTCTTCCTCGGGTAATGGATGTCCTCGCCCTGTCACAACATTTTGCTGAGATAACTGGTGGATCCAGGCGGCGGTAGCAAAAACGGGCTGACGAACGAGGTCGGTCCGTGATGAACGGACGCGTAACCCGACTGTTGATTGTGGCTCTGGGTGGACGTGCCCAGACCGTTCAGCATCGGCGGTCCCGTGTCGTGCAGCTTCCTCATGTGCTTCTTCAGATCGAAGTTCCTGCAGAATCCTTTGCCGCAGATCTTGCACGAGAACGGTTTCTTATCGTTGTGCGTGTGCATGTGGAAGGTCAGGTTGTAGATCTGATGGAACGCCTTGTTGCAGATGTTGCACTTGAACGCCTTCTCGCCGCTGTGGGTGAGCTTGTGATTCTTGTAGTTGCCCTTCTGATGGAACCCTTTGCCGCAGTGCTCGCACACGAACGGCTTGTAGTTCGCGTGTATGCGCCTGTGGGTGTTCAGGGTCGAGCTACGATTGAAAGCTTTGTCGCAGGTCGGACATTTGTGCGGTTTCTCCGCGGTGTGGATGATCTTGTGCCTGCACAGGGTGCTCGCCTGGCGGAAGCCCTTGTTGCAGATCTTGCAGACGAACGGACGCGCCCCCGTGTGAACGGGCATGTGTCTGGTCAGGTTGTAGTGGGCGTTGAACACCTTGTTGCACTCCGGACAGGTGAAGGTCTTCTGTTTATTGGTGGTGCTGAGCTCGTTGCTCCGCGGCCCTGGACTCTTCTTACCCCGTTGACTCTCGGGCGTGATGGCTGTCAGGCTCACCCTCGAGGAGGCTTCCTGGATGGTTGTGGGCGGCGGCGAGCTTTGAGGCACCGTCGGTGCCGCGGGTGGCGGCGTCGGGAACGCTCTCAGAAACCCGTTCGGATAATAGATGAGCGAGTAGGGTTGCAGAAGATTCTGATGCCTCAACGTCGGCACGTATTTCTTGAACGCCGATTCCAGATGAGCGGGATACGGCAACGAGTGTAAGCTGGGTGGTTGTTGAAGGATGCTGGACGTCGTCGGCGTCGTCGTCGAGGGTGGCGGTGGTTGGGGTGTCGTCTGTTGGTTACTCTGCTCCGTCAGACGTTTGTCCGGTTCCATGATTTTTGCAATTGAGAAGGTCAGGTTTTTGCTGGGTGCCGGCGAGGTGGCCCTCTCTGACGGCAGGCTGGTCGGGGTTTCGGTCGCCATTGTGCTGCCGGTCGAGAACGGTTGCATGGTAGAGACCTGCAACGGGAAAACATTTACTTTCATTTCGTTATCGATGCAAAAGGATATATTTCAATTTCCATCGCAAGTAATTTTTAAGAAAATCATCCTAATCGAATCTGCCAGTGAATTCTTAACCCGACACGCGGTGTACACCGAGTCTTTATCGGTCGAATAATGGGGGACTAAGCGAAATCATGGCGATCAATTTGATGACTTCGAGGAGCGTCGTTAGCGGCCGCTCGATCCTCCCTTCGTAGAAGTCTGTTAATGTTTTAGTGCACGCATACAGGGCGAGCGGAACGGAACCCACATGTCGGCGAATCCGAGTGAAACATGTGGTACCGCTATTATATCCACTCAATTGGCCCTCGTGTTGACATAAAAAAAAAGTACGTTCGGCATTGAACGATGGGGGCTGGCAAACGTCGAACCGACGACGAGGGAATGCTCCGTTTCGCGCTTCGTCCCTAAGCTGAAACCCGGCTGAAAGTCGTTTCCCGATTTTCAAACAGGAAAATGAAAAATTCGCGATATTTATGTATCAAGGAAACGGAAGGGATAGCCTGCATCAACCTGATTACGTATGCGTACGCAATTTGAATGTTGATTCGCGCGTAAAACGGCATGAATATACAGGTAGCCATTAAGCATGTGTAACATGGAAAAAGGGTGGGGATGAATGAACGGGGTTTGAATGAGTCGCGAAATGGTCAGCACAGTTAAAGAGCAAGCCCCGTCGAGGTATCGCAGGAGGTTTGCACGTCGAAAAGTAGAAATGTTTGCCCCGAAGAATGGCGTTATGTTTGGACTTGGAATGACGGTTGGAATTGGATAGGACTTCTTGAAACGCTCGTTTCCGTTCCACCAAACTCCAGGGGTTCTTACAGCCCTCGTGCATAGAATAGAAAGTAGGGTAAAATGTTGAAAAATAACCCGCTCTACGAATAAAATTTCAATCTTTACGAATCGCTCTCGACTAATTACCGGATAAACGACGTAAGACCGCAAAAGGGTTAACACACCCCCGAAAGCGGTTGGAACATGGAAGAAAAAAAAAGTAGAACTCAGTTTCATACGGAATAACGAAATATCCAATGTCAGAGCGAACGGTGGTATTTGACCAGGATGAAAAATGCATGCTTCCCGAAACGATGGAAACAGCAAACCCCGTCCGACAGGGTTGGAATATGATGCAAGCGGTCCTGCCCAAAAGCTCCGCCCATTAGCCGGTACCTTTCGATTGTCCCACAGCTAAAGGCAGCCCTAATAACCAAGGGAACAAGGAGCGGAAAAGCAACCCCGGTGTGAGAAGCGGCGAGACTGGAGAAGGGAAACGATCTCGTCCGCGCACCCCCGAAACGCCCCTATGACCTATAGAAAAGCGTAGACGTCGGGCTTTATCGTTCATGGAACGGCGCAACTGTCAACGAAAAAACGACAAAGGACATGATTATGTACCTTCGAGTGCTCCCGTAAAAGTAAGCTTCGACTTCAAACTCTCTCTCCCCCTACCTTCTGATTTCCACCCTGTTCCTTTGCGAACCGTCATTCTCTTTCTTAATAAAACAGACTGCTTTTGCACTTTTCCTTGTCCTTTCCCGTTTTCCCTTCTCGCCCTTTGCGTCACATTCCCTTCCTCTTCCGCCGTGTGTTTTCTCTTTCACCATTCAAACATCCTCTTTCCCTTTTACGCACCGTCCCTCCTTGTCTCTAGTACTTTTCAGAGGTGGTTCACTCGGTGTGTCTGTCCTCCTCTTCCCTCGCGTATCGTAGGCGAACGAACAGGGGGAGAGACAGAGACATCGGACCGCAACGGGGTTTCATGGTGGGGCTGGGGACGACTGGATTGGTCGTCGGCTGTATCACCCTTGGAAAAGTGACACGAGAGGGGTTAGTCGCGAGTCACGTGGTGGGGGCTGGTATTGTTACAGTACTTAACGAGCGGTCGTGGTAATCAGTATTGCTCCTTGCGGCACCCGACAATTCCGCCAATTTGCTTCAATCTCGGCTGAAGCATGGCCGACGTGCGCTCTTCAGGGACCATTTTGTTTCCTTTTTTTTTCGTCGGTTCGAATTAACCTTCTCCCTTTCTGGCTAAAATCTATGGAACTCTCAGTCAATACGCGTTAACGCTTTCGCCGTTCGCGTAGGGGGTTGAAACAATATCTCGTGTATCGTTTGTCGATTTCACGATATTAAAGGCTTTCGATTTTCGTTTCTGTGACTGTGGTCGAAGAGAATTTTGGAACGCACGGAAGACGAGGTGGTCGATACACGGGGGTGAAACGAAATCCGGCTTTCGTGACCCACTCGATGAACACGACCAACCCCCCTATCGTGATCCGTACGCTTCTCCCAGGTGAGGTTGGCGTTAAATGTGCAAAGTTTACCGATGCGGTTACAAATGGTCCGAAGAATTCAATCACCCCCCGGTAAACTATTAGGCGAACGACGCCTAAAGAAAGTTGAAGGAGCTCGGAGTAACTTGAAATGGCTTTGCAAATTTACCCGGTCTCGTTGTCGGCCCATTAATTATCTCCTCTCTTAGCCGCCTAATGATCAACCTTTCGTTTCCTTGCTGTGTTCGCTCCTTCGTTGTCTCGCCGATAATCAGCCCCGTCGATCGAAAACGTAGAAAATGTAAATTAGCCAAAGAACACCATAAACACCGTTAATTAATTTCCTTATATTTTTTTACGGGAAATAATTAACCCCGTAACAAGAAATAGAAACGAACTAAAATTTATATTTCAAGTTGGGATGAACCAACGATTGTCCAATGTGGGCGGATAGGTGTTTCGCGTGTTCAGGGTGCATCAATCACCCTCTCCTTCCGTAGATCTACCTGCTCATGAGGTCACACGCCCATCGTTCTTTCACGTTTAAACGGTCGATAAGGAAATAAGCTTGGCTCGAACGAATTCTGTCGCTTAACTTTATTACCGATCACCTGCTCGACCCGTGTCTTGTCAATCTTTCATCAGCGAACGCGACGAAAATATAAAAGAAACTCTTTCCTCGAATTATTTATTCGAACGCAAAGAATTTAAAGAATCGTTTTCTGTCGAGAGAAAAAAGCGGTAATATTTTGTATTTAGGAAAATTAGTTGGACGCCTAAAAGCGGCTTTAGCACGGAAAGGGTTGAAAAGTGTTCCTCTCTGGTCGACGCTTGGCAGCCTTCATCGCGCGAGAGCTGCCCAGACATCGTGTAATTTTTATTAGAACGTCTCGAGGTCCAAGGCGACGTCTTTGGTGTGGAAGAGGCCCCATTAGTCGAGCTACCCTCATTGTTCCATCCCTGACACTCTCCCGGCCTTCCGTGATATGGCGCGTGAACGGTTGACATATAATTAGCATTTGGGGTAACGAAAGCTCGACTGAGGATGACAGCAGGCACAATACACACCCCCTCGAGTTATCCTCGGTCCCATAACTCGGCCACAAACCCGCCCTTTCTGTACCGACCGACTCGCCCCGTAAGCCGATTCGAAATTAGCCCGCTTAATCGCCCCAAAGTGGTTCACCGTCTTTCTCAGCGATATTTTAAACATTTCCACCCCCCTTTTCTCTTTTCGTTGTAAAATCTTCCAAATTAAAAGTACTCTGTAATTTAAAATTGTTTCGGTTCACGTTATAATTGTAGAAGATAAGAACGAAAGTAGTGGCGCAAGTCGGGGGATAAAAATCGCTACCAAGGAGGTGTATATTTTTTTCCCCCAGGAATTTAAACGCGCACCATGACTCGATTTCGAAGTTTCACGTTACGAGAAGGAGAGTATTCGCCGAGTGGGTGATTTAAAGTTAATTGAAGAGGTGGTGGTGGTGGATGGCAGAGGCGAAGAGAGGCGAAGAGGAATAAATTGCGAGTCGCCTCGCGCGAATCAGTAGGGGCCCCCACCGGTATATTCTGAATTAAGTCGCTCAGTTGTGCGCCGTTTACTTTGCTCCTCGACTGCTCTCGAATCGTTCCGGGGAGGGAATGGCTTAATTTTAAGGAACTTTGCTAGCCGTTCCGCGGAAGTTTAATTTTATCCGTCGAATAACGTTACTATGGTCCGTCCTGATACGCTCATTTGAAAATTGCTTTCCGTCCCCCTATCAGATCGCTTTAAATTTGTCCTGCTCGAAACTTGCAACACAATTGAAGCTGCATGCGCTCAGAAAATCTTAAATTTTATTTCCTATACCACGGAAGTCAATTATTTTGACACGCCGTAGTCTAATATTATTGTAAATGATGTATGGTCGTATTACCACGGAATTCGCCATATTATCCCGAACGCGTCGAGGAAAAAAGGCTGAATGGATACAAAATCTCACCGGGAAAACAGAGCCGCTGACAAAAGGGGCATTGTTTAAAACGAAAACGAAGTGATTTCAGCGAGCCCTGCGTATGAGCAAGCGTGCAGCAGCAAGGGTCGAAGAAACGAAAGAAAAAAAAAAAAGATCGGTGCCCACGTGCGTGCACGTATGAATACGGGCGGCTTTCCAAAATGGCAACGGGTCCCGCTGGGCACCGAGTATCTCGAATTCACGTAGTTCGACGTATCGTCGAGTCGAGTAGAATTGGCAGGGGGTTCACAGCTGCGCAGTCCACGGGGTTTTCTTTTTTTTTTACCCCTCACCCTGTGGCGTTACAACCCCGCTCGAAACGCCTCGTTATCACCGATTCGTTCTTTTCGTTTCTGCCCTCCAGCCTGACCTCGTTAACTTGCGAAATATCCCCAAGTTCGACCTTCGATCCCGTCATCGAATCCAAGAATATTAAATGAACTTATGGTGGCTCAAAGGGTTTCCTAAGGAAAATGGCGTCGTGCCAGTCTGTAATACTAGGTCTGGATTATGCCAATTTAATAATTATTTAAAAACCAAACATGCCCTTTGACTTCAAATCGACGTTTAATCGGAATAATTGTTAAGACAAAGAAAGTTCGCAGGCTGTCGGTTTATCAGGAAACGGGGGCACAAAGGGTGGGGTAAATTAAACGTAAGAACGCACACGTGCCCTTTGAGCAGCGGATCGTCTCAGCGGGCGTTTTTACGATTCCGCCGTCTGTGGCGCGTTCATTTCGCATTTTCGGCGTGGCCGCTGCACCCCGCTGACAATGGGGGCCGTGTAACTTGAGATCGTCGGCCTTCGTACGGGGCATAATGACGATCGCCAACGACGATCATAATAGTCTCACGGAATAATAACTGGGATAAAAGTCAGGAAAACAATTGGTACCGCCATTGTCACTTGGCGGCCCATTCAGCCACCCCACAGGCCTGTTTGCGTTCGGGTTCGTTTCTGCCCCCGGAGAAATCGTTCACAATGATGGAAATAAAATTATTAGCGGATCGCTGAAGGCAGTGGTCGTCAAAAGGTCTTCTTAACACTATTACGAGTTTCTTGCGTTACGTACTACTACAATTAAAAAATGAATAGTATACTTGTAAAACGAATAGGAAATATTCGTACGGACAATAAAAATTATTTGTGAAATATGTTATTTATAGTTTAAGTACCTCTTCCGTTTAGATCACGGGCGCACGAGCCATCGAATCTCCCGCGCAATTTAAAGATCTACGAAGGGTATTCAGGAGAAGTCAACGAACCGTCGATGGAAGACCATAATTCCGCATTCAGACGACCGCAGTCGCTTTCGCGAGCCTTTTAGAGTCCCATGCATCCCCCGTTCGTATCGCCAAACGTCTCCTCCCACCGTTCTAGACAATGCGCATTACAAAAGAAGCTTTTTTCTTTTTCATCGGCCACGTCACGTACACAAACGTTGACGCGCGCGTCTGTTAACCGCCCTTCCGCCGCTTCCGCTCGCCACTATTCAATCTCGATCTCGATTCCCGTAGGAAGAATGGACCAAACTCGACACCCGACCGGGGATACTGCAAAGACGGATAGGGGTGGCACCGGAAGTCTTGCGTGCCATTTGCCTCGCATACGACATACTTATCCACGTCTTCAAGAATCATCAGGACGGTGAATGAGGGATCCGCTTTGAGTGGCGCGTGCCAGCCTGCCTCTGAACCACCTATAGTCTACCTTCGAAATGATCAACCTACGCGTATCGTGTTTTCTTTTGACGGAAAAAGGAACCTTCTAATGACGAGTGCCGCCTTCCTTCGAAACGCCAGAACGTCGGTTGCACCCCTTGGCGAACACCTTTTTCCTTTAAAAGAATTACTGTTGCGTTTAGGAAATTTAGTATTTTTCTATTTAATACTTTGTTGAATGCTTGAGAATTTTTGTAACAGAAAGAAGTGAATATTGTAAAAATAGTATTCTACATTTGCTAGAAGTATAATTGTAAATTTGAAAAATTCTTCTACGACCACAGGCTGGCACTCAAAGCGTTGAAGCACAGCTGTACTTTATCAATTTTTATGCACAATAAGACTTCGAAGCACGAACTATTGAACGAAGATATCCTCGAATCGATTCGATATTTCTCGAAATCGACGAAGTAAGTTTCCTACATCACGAACGATCACGAAGGGTTGGCGAGGTATGAATAGTCACGCGCAAGTCACGTCACGGCTATTGGTTCCTTATCAGATATCAGTTATGTGCTCGATTTGGGGTGCGTGCAGCCTATTACATCGGTGATCCATTGATAAGCACGTCAAATCCGCCAACAACACACTCGTAGCCGGGCAAAACCGACTACGTTCCGTGGAACCCTCGAAACCGCACTTCCTTCGCTACTCGAATCGATTACCTTCCTGCCACGGCTCGAGTGGCTTCGATTCAACCTGTCTTACGACGCGTCTCAATCACTCCTCCCATTCTTATTCTCTTATTCCCTCCCCGTTTTCCAGATCCGAGGAAAATTATGAACCTCCTCCGCTCGTTTCCGCTCGGGGGTACACGACGTTACGTTCCATCAAAATTCCTCGAGCACGCACACCGACGAGGATATTGCTTTTCTTTTAAACCCTCGGGGGGGAATGAATTTTTAACACGCGAAATTGAACAGGATGTCTCAATTCGCTACGATAATTATTAGCCCCAGCTCATCGCCCATTACTGAATTGGTTATTCATTTCAGTAAAAATATCTTATTTTAAAGAAAATCGCATCATTTCGTATTTTTTTAACTGTAATACGATGGTTTGGGAAGAAGATTTTTTTTTTACACGATCGTTGATCCCACACATCCCCTTTTTTTAGGGTGGTTAAGTGTCTACCGATTCTGACGGGTTAAAGTGTTGGAAAGAACTAGTCGGACGGCTGCCATCTGCCACCCCCAACCCCCGGGGCTTTTCTACCAGAGAACGCAGAAGCAGAGAGCTCAGAATTCCTCGCGAGTGGCTTGGACGGCTCAATGCCTTTAACCGTCTCTTGGCCACCCTCGAGAAACCACCCTCTCTTTCTCTGTCTCCATCTCGCGTACTCCCTCTCGGTCTTTATTCTACCACGAACCATTGCGCGAGGCTTTTCATACAAGATTATATAGGATATTACGCATTAAATGTCGCAATTCACTTTCCACCCTCTCGCTGTCTTTCACGATCGAAGCCTAAGAAAAGTACCACCACCCCCCTCGTGTCACGCGGAAACGATCCTTGACTTTTCCTCCTCTTCGATCTAAGAAAACTTGCTTTTATTGGCACGAGAAGTATTTATGTTATTCGTGCTTTTGAAATCTCTTTTTTATTTAAAAAATACCAATCATTCGAAGATTAACTTCTGTACAAAACGATTGTTCTGCTCCTTTTAACGGAGCAACAACGGAAACGAATGGAATGAAAGGAAGGCGTGCGACAGAGAAAAAGTGTCGTGTAGCTCGTACGGCCCACTCCCCCAATTTTTGATCCAGCAGCTGGTTCGTTTGGTGAATTCCATTTGAATAATTCCATGGTGGTGGCGCGTGCCGACGCTTCGTTCGGACCTTCGCCTCGATCGGCCACCAGATTGGCCTCTTTCCTCCGTGCCACGAATCTCATTGGTCCATCTCGGCCAGGGACACGTGGCCGGATGTCGGTCTACCTTCCAAGCGTTTCCGCTCGTTGATGAATAATACCGTCTCGCCTCGTACCTCGACGCTCGTCTTTCGATCGATCCTTTGTTCGTTTCTGTACACAGCGTACAAAGGTGTGCGCATGCAATTCGAGATCCTACTAATTTCTTTATAGACCGTGCCAGACTTTGTCGAATTACAGCTGTGTTTTACACCCCGTTCAACGTTCGAACTACTGCCAGTAATTTAACACGTTAATGGTCGTGGAGATTGCCGTTGGTAATTCACGCTGGGGATGCGGTGCGATTGTGTACTCAGTGGGAATTAAAAAATAAAAAATTTTATATTCTGGTCCACCACTCCAATTCGAAAAAATATAAGGAGCTATCGTAAAAAATTTGTAGACACGAGACAAATCAACATCAGCTGTCAGCAATAAAGCGCGAACCCTCGAGAATCGAACGATCTCTGAGTCGCGTAATCGAATTCAATTCGAAATTCGAGACGGGGGCGCGAAAAGAGGAGTCGAATAAAGAAAGATCGTAGAAAGTGGTGAGGTGGCGGGTAGGGTGGTGAGGGCATAATCAAAGTGACCACTTGACGATTTATGTGATAAACGACCGGTTAAGGGTGGAGGGAACGGGGGGGACGCGGTGTTCCGTCGATGGAGGTGAGAAGTTTATTTAAGACCAAATCATCCTTCGTCGATTAAGGTAAGAGAGGGTGCGTGCGAGGGGGCGACGGACACGACGGTGGGTACCGTAAGGGGGTGGAGGGAAGGCGGTACGTGTTATTGCTTGTATTGTGGCGCAACCCCTCGAATCGTCAGTAGGGGTTGGTTTTAGTCGGCAAACTCTCCCCGGAGACTTGGAAGTTCTCGTTGCCGTTAAACGGGACGCTGGCACGGGGATTCGAGCGAAAGCTACTTGTTGGCCAATACCAAGGGAACACCATAGAAAGCTGTGGCCACGTTTCGTTGCTCAAACGTACTTTGTCGTCGAGGAAGATCCATTGTGATGCTTCCTATATTCTTATCCCAGCATCAAGTAATTTTTCTGAATCGTTATCTTCCGTTTTCATTGAACTTCAACCCTTTAATAAACTTTTTCTTGTACTTTTCAAGGATTTCACTCCAAGTTCAAGCTGTTAAATTTCACAATGGCGGCAAAGATATTAACACGGTAATAAAACGCGAAGAATTTTGAGAGAATAAGAAAATTTCACGGTTACCCTCGATCCTTCCGCGTTCAAATTGAAAACAATAAGGGAAGCACGAACGTGTAAAAATCTCCGTTCTGCCGTTTGATTCACGGGCACGGCTCACGAAATAAGCGTTAAAAAGCCGAGACGGTGGAGAGCAAAAGGGTCTCCGAACGGAACTCCGCGTTCAACAGATCCGCTCACGGTCGTTATTCTCCCAGATAGACAATCACGAAGCCGAAGTTGGCAGCCAGCACAACGAGCCTGGATATATATTTTTCTTCTTTTTCGCCACGAACCAGCGGCAGATCGATATCGTCTCCTTTAACACGCCCGTAGCAACTTGTCCACGAATAATTTCCTTATCTCCGCCGAGCATTATATGAGCCCCTCCGTGGCCAGGCCCGTAAATATTGTTTTTCAAGCATTCCACTTCTCACCTTCGCAGCAGGTACCTCGTCGAACCGAAATTTCCCCGGCTCGGCCTCGTTTGCATTAATTATCCTTCGCGTATTCCGGCTCGCGCGTAATTGCGGATGCACACGCACGCTCGAATACGTAAACCTAGCTTGGCTAGCCTGACCTGCACACGCGTATGTATATCCCTGAACACGCCAGCCGACGTACACGTTTATCACCAGCTCGGCAGATATATATATATACATATATATATGTATATCGGGCTAGATCGATCTTGCTAAGTGAGCAATGCATATGCTTATGGGTCGACGGAAGGTTTTTGGACAGGCCAGCCGGAGCGTGGGCGTGTAGAATGCCCACTGGGCATCGTTCCTTCTCTTCCCTCTTCTTTTCCTTTCCTTTATGCATATGTATGCACACGCATGCTACACCGGCCGGATATAAACACCTGCCCATCATGCTCGCCTTTACGACCGGTCTTCGTCCACGTGTGAAGAGCCCTTTAAATTCTAACGGGGGAATCGGGATATTTATTGGCAAAGGTGCTACCCACCGGCGTTTATGATCCTCGCTGGACTAACGATACCAATTAGCCGGGAACAAAAGTCGACATTGTCCTGATGCCACGCGCCTGATCAACGTTTTAACAAGCCTCCCGTTCAATGAGCTTCAATCGATCGGTGGTCGACCTTTTGATTATACATTGCGTTCAATGCAAGTACAATAGGCGCAAATCTGAGGGAGCATAAATATTTGACAAATTTTACCAAACATTGAACGCACTTGTCTAAGAATGTTATGAAATGATGATAAGTTGCCATTTTGCGAGCAACAAAGCGTGCAACGATCTTTGGCCGGTCGTCTGATAGCCAGGAAGGATACGAGGAAGCTCATCCACGTTTTGAAAAGCACAGTTCCTGAGCAGCGAATCTTATCTGATGCCGAGAGCTGATTGATATCGCGATATAGCCTCGAAAGGGAGGTTCGAGTCTCATCCACCATGGAACCACCCCCATCGTCCGCTTTATGAGCTCGGTACACGGGGGGATGGGCGAAGGTCGATGCTGAACATTTAGTGCCTTCGAGGTAGGTACACATTTAATCATAATCTAATATTTAAAAGGTAATTTCACGACCTGTTTACTTCGTGCGAGCCATCTTACAACCCTCCGGCATCGTTTTTCCACCCCTTTTCGCGTTCAGTTCTTCGGCCATCATCCGTCGGTGTCTCGTCTTTGATAAATCGTATCGAATCAAGGTTTCGAATCGGTTTTTCCTGTCTCGAAATAACAAAAGGGTAGATCGTTAGTGCCAGGAGAAGCCAGGTATCGCGGTCGAAACGGCAGGCGCACGATAGACGGCGTGTCCACGTGGCAGAATAATGAAAAAGCTAATATATTCGTTTACCGGTCGTAAACAAGCCGGCCATTGTTATTATCACAGGCGCAACCTATTGCGATTAATCGTTCGCCGTTGATTCATTCGGCTTAATTTATACGTAAATTATACTTGGCCGCCCTTTCGGTGCTCTGTGAATAAGCATGAACTTCCGGTGCCAGTAAACTTCTGTTACACTGTTACCCGACTTCCAATCTATCGTTCGCCATCTAACGAGAAATTCAAAGTAACAATTTTCTAAATAACTATTTTAGAGAAACTTCTTTTTTAAATCGTATCATTAATCAACCATCAAGTGGATAACCAGATAGCTGGAATTTAATTAAGAATTAATCTTCCTAATTTATCTCGTGAATATTACGAGCGCCAAATTTGCGTTGTTTCGGAATTCGTATGTACAATTGGCTCTTCTTTAATCCCATTTGAATAATTCGCAAGAGGAAAAGTAAATTGGGCTTGATGAAAAATATACGAGCACGATAATCCATTTTAATCCGACAAGCATACGTGATACCGTACGGCGGCGAAGTCATCGGCTAATGGAAGCTCGCATAAAAATTAAAATAGCAAATTGGTGACACGCTGGTTCTGCCCGCCTTTTGCATAAATGCATAGCCGCGCCAGAACAACTTGCGTTCACGTGGAAGCCTATTCAAAACCGGCCGGTTAATTAAAGTTAATCGAGATAATCCAAGCAGCCAAGTAATTAGTAGCTGCTTGCTCCTTGCGATAATAGTTCGACGAACGTACGGAACGTGGTACCAATGGCGTAGGTGGATAGGGAACGGAAACAGGATTGGTCCCTTCGAAACACAAATTTTCCTCCACTTAATTCAAAATCTTATACTATTTTACTTATGTTCCAAGTAGCTGTTCCTGTGATCTGAAACGTCGATTGGAGGAGGAAAGAGACGCGTAGAGGGTTGGAAATCGGTCATCTTCGGGGATTGTGACTGGAACAGGCGTTAATACGATGCGTGTTAAATTGCATTACATCTGCTTATTAGTCACGGCACGGGCAAGCCCCGTGCGACGTTGAAAAGGCAATCGTGTAATACGTCATAATTTCCATAGCGTGACTGGACACTCCTCCGGTTGCCCTCCATGCAACATCACGTTAACACCTATAAATGGGAATTTATTATTTTCCCGTGTCTCTTGGAAGCGTGCCTCTCTTGTCTCGCATCTTGATCGATAATTAAATTCGAAATGAGCAACAGCGACGCGTATTTTATTCCTCGAAACGAATGCAAATTTCTTTTTGTCCCTTCAAGTTTCTCATTGCAGAAATTATAGAAACAGAATCGAATTAAAAATATATTTTGATTTTTAAGATACCAATAACCCTCTCTAAAAATAATTAATTCATCAAATGCAAACCTTAGTACTGTTATTATTTATTCAAGTAACTTCATAATCAGGCGATATGAAAGCTGGATGTTCTTTCCAATTTCCATTCCTGCTTCTTGTTTTTTCCTTTTCATTTAAAATTGCCATTGCAGTACCGCCGTACGCTTTTCCTGCGAAGTTTAATGGACTAACATTTCTTGCTCTTGTTTTTACACGTTGATACATGGTCACGATACATATTTTCACGCAGTAACTCTCTTTACCGCTTGTTATATCTTGCCTTCACGAATTTCCATTTTAATTTCTGACACAACGAGTTTCCACTTTTATTTTCTGAATAAAATCGTCGACGCTCGTAAACGACACAGGATGATCTTTGAATCCTCACCTGCCAACCACTCGTACATTTTTATTATAAAATAATAGAAGATAAAGAAGATAATGAAATAATAAAAGATAAGAAACGCTAGTGACCTAAGGATTGAATGTGTCCCGCGAAAAGTGGTTTATAAAAATTGCATGCGCGTTATTGAAGCAGAATTCGAGGCTGCAGACGCGGCTAAACGATCAAATGGAGCGGCTGATTAATTTTACATAGATTAACGAACGATGCTAGGCGGCTGCGTATCCGCAGCCATTCTCCCAGACCTGGATACGCTACCGATCCCCTCCACACGGAAGAACGATTAAATTTGTCTCGATGAATTTTTCAGGCCGCTCGTTGGAAATATTTTCACGATATTCGCGGAGAAACAACCGTGCATGACGTGCATCATAAGTTTAAAACGAATTAAGTCTTAAATTATTGATTAATCATTTTTCCAGCGACCGTGTTTAATTAGCGTTCGACTGCGTATTTCGAAAACTCTAATCAAAATGGATCCTTAAACAATATATATCCCTTCGCTTTGAGCTTCCTTGAGATGACTCGAGTACCCTCGCGAGACCCTATACGGATTAAGCCCGCGAAGCACACAATCTTCCAAGTAAAAAGAACAAAGAGAACGGAGATTGATCCTCGCGAGAGGATAAAGTTCAGCTTTCATGGAGTCCCTTGGCCGAAAGTTCCTTGTTCGTCGAATAAATAAAGGGCACGCCAGGGTACGCTGCAATTCGAGAGGAAGTGGTGCATTAATTTCGAGTTACCCTTCGAATTCTCTTCAACCCCTGTGTACGTGTGAGCGGCACACAAACTGGGCGACCGGGTAGCCAGTTACCCCGAGGTGTTCAGAACGGCTGGTAATTTGTAGGTAGATATACGATAGACAATAACACCGGTGAGGGGCGGCCACGTCGACTAATTTGTTTATCATAACTTTATCTTGATTTATTGCCTGGCCACGGTGCACGCCCGTTTCGTAACGCTGTTCGCGCACGTTTCCACGCTCCCTTTGACGTATTTACACGCGCATGAATTAAGCGGCCAGGGGAAAAAGAGAAGGAATCGCCTTGTCGCCAAGAATTCGTGCAATCACGTCGATCCTTTCCAAGCACCCCTGAAAATCTAGATCGAATGTTAAAAAAGTTCATTCAAGCATTGATACAGTGTTCATTACTTGGTTATTAGCAAATAATCAAATCTTTTGCTAGCGAACGTATCCCTAATCATAGATTTGATAGAAAAGGATTAGAAATTGCACAGAGTTCCCTTGCAAGGTTAAAAGATTATCACACTACTGGGCAATTATACACATAGATAGTCCCGATTGTTTCGTCGTGCGTAAATTAGCTCGGCGAGAAAACTGCAGTCACGAACCGACGAGACAGAGAGTGGAAGGCATCGCGACAAGATAAAAACCGTGGTCGACCTGGTTGGTCGCTAATTTTTTAAAGAGCACAGCGAAGAAAAGGGGGTGCGAACAGGCGGAGCAACCCCCCTGGCTACGCTCTCTAACCTTCCTTTTCGCCTGGCGTTGCAGCTCGATCGTCGTGCACGCAACCCGCTTTCGAGGAGCGTCGTGGCCAGGCTCGTATTTCTCGCCCTCCAACAAGATACCAACCACCTTCGACCCCATCCTCGTCCTCACGCAGACCGATACACCCCCGACTTAGATAACGTCTCGTGGATACGTAGGTGTTGGGGGGAGCAAAAGTGCCCTGTACACACCGAACGAATGACTAACGTGGCACCACCCATCGACCAACGTGTTCCTCGTAGCGCTGCAACCTATTCGGGACACCGGGTATCGTGGTACGTGTTCACGTACGGCCTTCTACGAGCCGAGAGAGGACACCAATACGAGCGAAACAGCGAACCGCTGTACTTAACCGACATCCAAGCCGACACGGTGCGAGCCCTGTAACGCTGCGACTGCTATCTGACTGACTATCGCTGATCCTTGGCGCGAGACGGGCCCACGGGGGACGCAGGAACGGAAGGGTGCTCTCTGCGAGTCACGGATAGCTGGAAATTCTACCAGCAACGCGCATCCGTGAAATATCCTCGCTGAACGCTCGTTTCCTCGAGCTGTTGCAAGAGAAAAGCGAAGGATCCTGGATCCTCGAGATTGCAGGGTTTACTATTGAATAGACGAGTAAAATTAAAGGGAATAAAAGTAAAAACTACAAAATAGTTTTCAGTTTCTAAACCATGGCACTTAAGAGTTAAGTATTCATGATTGTTCAACTCCTGATGGAACTCTGGTGTTAGTTGTTGAAGCGTTCGTTGGAGAGAAGAATTATTGTAGCCCGCGATGAACCACAGCACGGAACAAAGTGTCAGAAAGTTTAAGGGACGGAGGAAAGGGCCTTGTCAACTCGAAGAAAACTTGGAACGTCTCGAAGTGTCTGAGGAAGCGTTTCAACCCCCTTTTAGATACTTGGAATACTTAAGTTCGCGTGATCCTACGAAGCCACTCCGACGAAGGTTCGTTGAATTTCGTGCAACGCTCGAGCGTGACGAAATTTAATAAACAACGACCGATGAATTTGTGAATCTGGAGTAAAACTGGAGTACAACGGAGGCTTAACATCCTGTAAGGCCCAGGAGCAGCGAGCCTCCTCAAATATTGGCGGAGGACCGCGGGGTCCCCTTTGAACTCGAATCCCCCAAAATTTCTATGGTGAATAATCGGAGACAGCTGGCACGATGCGAAATCAAGTAGCGTAATAATGCCTACCGAGACTCGCAGCGGATCCACGCCGAGGAAAATAAAAAAAGGAGAAAGAAGGAAAACGTACGGGCTCCCTTGGATTCGAGATTCTATCCCCGTTTCATCCCCCTCCGCAACGTCTCATTTCAAATATTTACGGAGGAAAAATATTGGTGAACTACCGTTTCGTTTCGAACCGTATGAATTTTCATTTCCTTGGAAAAAGGATGCCGGCCAATAAAAGAAACATTCTTATTTAATTTGCACGCGATTAATCCAGCTGTGACTTAACGCTAATTCGAGTTTTCAAATTATTGGAAAAATTAAAGCAACGATGGTTAAATTCAGCTCTGCTACCCGAGAGTTAATTAACCCCTGCCATCCGACACTTTATTTTGTTTTGTTATAAATTTGAAGATAATAAGCACCAGTTTTTTTGTGGCATCACAAATTTTTCAATTATTAACCTGATTTAAAAAAGTTTGGCGTTTAGTTCGGGTGAACCGCTAATAAACCGATATCTCGGGCATTCTGAATGCTCGCGATCGCATCTCGAGCGATTAATAGGGTCGTGTGGTCGCATTTTGACACCGGCCTCTGGCAAATAAATGACGCACCCAGCGTGATGGGTATGCTAATCGCGTAGGCCCCGCTGTAAAATTTGTTCGTCAGCTGCACTCGTTCGACACGATCAGCAACAAATTCGACGTTAACGAACGAAATTTACCTCCTCGTTCTCTCTCCCTCTCTCTCACTGTGATACCGCATACAATTTCGATAAACATCACGATTAACTGAAAAGCAAGAAATTTTCAGCCTGTAGTAATTCAATCTTCGTCCAGTGACTGAATTAATACGATAGATTATAGAAAAGGCAATGAAATCTAAGGGGGTTGTAAACAGAAACGATTCAAGCAGAATCGTCGAATCTTTTATTTCATTTTTTAAGATACTTATAGTTTCAAATACCAAAACTGAGGATTGGTACTCGAATTACCTTCGAACAATGGAAAGAAGGAAAAGGACAAAAATTGCAAGTGAAATAAGAATAATTCAATCAGTATTCCACGATTTATCTGACGGTGTTTAAAGAAAAATGATTCATTTGTGTGAATCTTATGTACAAAAGAAAAACTGAAGAAGCTTATGAGCAAAAAAGAGGAACGGAGGAAAAAGGGAAAAGTGACGGAAGCAGCCTGGTATCGGGCAGTTTATCCCGCGGGAGGAGCTACGATACAATGAATAAAGAACGAAGGCAGCTTGGTCGAGCGAGGCCTGTGAACGAGGCCTTATTGGGATATTAATCGTCGTACCAGGCGAACGCCCTGTCCCCGAGTGTTTGCACGAGGTTTGAAGAGGCTGCAACACCAAAGCTGCCTTGCAGCGAAACCCTCCCCGTGAAACTCTCCCCTGCCCCCCTTCACTCTCCTTTTTAAGCGCAACGAAACACTACAGAAGACCCCTTCTCTCTTAACCCCTCCAACGTGTTCCTCTTTTCCAAGCCGTGATACTCGAAAAGTGCCTGAGCACAGCCAACGCTCGAATACTGTTCGGATACTTCGGACACACACTCCAGGCCAAAAACCACTTAGGTAAACTAGCGTGTATACACGTTTTCGAAGGTAGGTTATGGCAGCTTGATGGAGGCGCGTTGCACGAATGCTTCGAAATAATGGGCCCCGTCGATAGGCACCCTGTTTAGAAAACATCAACGGGCCGAGCTAATTGTTCGCTAATTTCCAGTGCCACTTGTACGCTCGTTTTCTCGATTAAAATGCACCAGGGTAAATAGGGCGTGCCCGTTCCGTGAGGGGTAAAAATCTTTTACATATGTCGTTCTCTTCTTTGGATACATGTTACAGGACTAGAACGCTTTGGGAAGTCTTTGATATAGGCCGACCTTCCTGCTCCGTCGCTGAGATACTGGTCCTACTTCGAACTCCATTTTGTTTATAGAATCTTTGAACTTTGGGGCATTTTCTGTACCGATTTAATTGTTTGAATGTAATAAATTTGTAATAAATTCAACGTAAGTCATTGAAAATGTTGAAAGAAGAATAGAACTTGGAATTTCGCGAGGCTGGTACTTATATTATGTCTAGCTAGCGGGACATTCGAAAGCGACGGGTGTTTTAATCCGTTTAGCCGGCAGACTGCAGAGAAGCGGCTTCTCCATTTTATCCGTTCATAAAATCTGGCTAATTGTGCCAAGTCATTCGTCTCGTAATCCTTTCCCTACCGTCGAGACTTTCGTTTACGGAGATGGGTCTGAGCATGCAGCTAAATCTACTGATTCTGGCCAACGAAGTCTAACACGTTGATTGCCGCTAAAACTAGTGCCTTAAATTTTCTATGATCGAATGGCTAGCGCTAATATCAAGGTTAAATTTCCAACAATTAATCGATCGCATCCTTAACAAGTCTTATCATTTTTACTGTGACAATCAACGTATGTACCTTCGATGAAATGAATTCTCCAAGATAAATTCTACAAATCCCTCATTTTACAATTGGAATACTTACGAAACGCTTGAAGATGTGAGCCCAAGTGGTCCGAACGCGTCCCAGTCCCCCAATAAATCCTGAACACTTTCACCAAGCCCAGTTAACCCGGGACCCCAAACAGAGTTCAAGTCTCGGGAAGACTCTACTTGATCCTGCAATTCGTTCGACTAACGCGACGTAGCAGCACCAGGAACAGTATCGTCTTCATCGGCTCGAGGAGGCTCGTTCGATCTTCATGACGACACGCGACGGCCATCGACAGCTCGGTAACCACTTCCAGAAAGTCTCTCGGATCGGCCGTCGGCATCATCAGAACACCGTATCAGTCCTGTCGTTTCGATTCTCGATCGTGCGTCATTGTCACCCAATGATCCTCGACGCACCAAACTGGAAGTAATTCATTCAAGAGTACAAGTCCGAACGATTCACCCTGACCAAGATTCGCGGACAGTTTCGAGGTTGACGGTAACCTCGTCCATCAGTGGTCAGCCATTACGCCTCCATCTTCAGTTCATAAGATTCTCGATGATCCTTTTGACGTTTGATCACTTTCTTCCCCGATGTCAGCTCGATCTTCATGTAACAACACAGAGCGCACAGACGGAACGTTCACCTTTGGCGTCCAACGGCAGGATGTCCTTGCCCCAGGCTCGGCCTGTCTCCTGAACCTGACACACGATCACCAGGAAAAGGTGTTGGTTGTTGATGGAATCGGTCACGATTTCGTGGAAACCGTTCGTTAAAATCGTTGATCGACGGTGATCACGAACGATCCGTTGGAGGTGCCGTTTGCCGCTGCTGACGTGTGTGCGGTGGCTGCTGGCCAGACCCGACGAAGGTTCCAGCTGCAGGCAGAAGGGTGAAGGGAGGTCACGAGTTGAAGGTAGCAGCAACCACCAATGGGGCGGTACCAGGGGCGGAGCAAAGAGCAACCTAAAAACACGCCCATCCGGTTGCATGATCATAGGCTGCAACACCCCAAGGAGAATGCTCCATCCCTGTCCCACGCCAACGCGTTCTATTCACTCGTCATTCTCCCTCGTGCAACCTGGCCACCTTCTTCTTTTCCACCCTGCTTCCTTCTTTTTTTTCCTCTCTCTCTCTCTCTCTCTCTCTCTCTACCCTCGTTCAATTGGAACGAAGGCGACACGGAGAGCGCCGGCGACGTTAAAAGTGCAGGCGAAAGTTCCTCGCTTCGTGTTCGACACTTTTCATCGATCCTCTTCCTCTCTCTCGCTCGGATACGGATTAAGGATCGCCGGATTTTGTCACCCCGAATTTTCCCTTTGAGAGATCAGTCCGTGCACGCGAACGAACGATTCCTTTTCGCGCTAACGATTCGACCAGTCGAGGCTAATTTTTCAAACCGTTTCACGGATTAAACTTCGAGGACTCGCGGAACGCGGAAATATGATTCGAATCTTTCGAGGTTGAAGAGTCTCTTGAAGCTTCTTGACAAACCTCTCCTTTAACGGATTAACGAAACAAACGAGCAAACAATTTGCAAGCAAACCGGAGTTTTTATCACTTTCTCCCATCCGCGTTAACCGCGACCGGGCCGAGTTCTTATTAAAAACAATATTTGCTTAAAAATATCCGGCAAACGATGAAGGCTGGCGGTGAAATGCATTGAAAAGATTCCCGTGACGGTACCGCGGGGGGTGAGTTGCATCGAGCTTTCGGTCGGGGAGGGAAAAGGGGGAGAAAAAGAGAGCGAGGATCGCGGGGTCGACGAATGAGGCAACGAATGAATACCGAGTATGGATTCGTGAGGAGCCAATAGGGGTGCACGATGTCCTCGCCGGTACGAGGGAGCCACGCCAATCGGGGGCGTCCGTCACCCTCTGGGCTTCTCCTGAAGGGGGTGGCGATGGTGGTAGAGATGGCATAGCTGGGGCTTCGAGGGGCTTCTACCTGGGGCTCGGCTGATAAAGACAGACACAAACCTCTGTCTTCCGTGGCGGATCATACTTGAGCTTTACCAGGCAGACGACCCCGTAGCAACCACACCTCCACCTTTGCATCCACTTTCATTCACTTACAACCACTTTCTAGCAACGCCAATGCTCCGACGCCTTTTCTTAGATTACGCGCCTGTTTCCTACCCTTCCGCCCACGTCCACTGTGATTAACGGATTATGGAGCTCGCGGTTCAACGTAGGGGTGGAAATACGCCTCTTCCGCGCTGCATTTCTTTGCACGTTGTTGGATCTTCAGGGTATGCTGAAAATATGTGTGCACGTAGTATTCTTTTTACTATTTACGATGCAACGATTAACTCTTGGTTATTTTCTAAATGTAATCGACTAACTTCAAAGTCAAAAGCATTACTTAGTTTCAATTTTTAAATATTTCGTCGCGTTAGGAAAAATCTTGCGCATCGAAGGATTAACTTCACGAACCCATGGGTGCACATTTGTTTATGGACTTTACGTTCGACGAGGTTTTATCGGAGGTTCAAGTGGCTAGGGATATAAAGCTTAATTCGTTGTTTGCCTAGCGACGAGTTTGGCGTTGGCACACGTGCCGCGGCGTGCGACGAACGTGCGCGATACAGTGTTATAAGCAAATACTCGAGAGACAAAAGAAAGTTCAAATTCAAATATCGTTGCCATTATTTCGTAAACTTTCGTATCCGTCTTCGTTACGGCATCGCGTTTCTTGGGGGGGACGATCAATTTCAATCTCTTCGTTCTTTGTACACTTTTATTGTCCGCGTGTATACACGTCCCGCGTATATTTGCGTCTCTGTGCCCGAATAAAACGGTCAGGCGTGTTCGCGAGTAATCTCGTTTCCGCCTCGGTCCACGAAGTTAAACCAGCGAGCAGATTGGTCCGACCTGGTTTGTGTCCCCGTGTCCATGTCTCCTCGTCCGCTTTTTCCTATCCCTTCCGTCGTTCTCTTTTCCCGGTGTATACTTCCGACGGGGGGTAGAGCTACCCCGGACAATATATCAGTTTACAATGATAAAAAGCAAACACGGGAAATAACGCGAGGAATTACTGAACCAAACAATATGTCCCTCGTCTCTGGAGGGACGGCGTATATTTCGACCGAGCAGCACGGCAGCATCCGACGGAGGGTGTGCCAACACATTTTCCTTACAATACGCCCGCGATTCCGCTTTATTTCGTCACGGGGTGATATTACCACGGGGGCGCCAAAAATGGACTCATTATCGCCAACCGAAGGGGTTGCATGACCGTCCAGTTAGCTCAATTATACCGGTCCCATTCTTTTTTCCAAAATAGATTCCTCGCGCGAGGGAATCTTATGCCGATGAAATTGTTGAACTTTACTCGTCCATCAAATTAGTATTTTTAAATATTTAAGACTTTGATAAACATTCCAGCACTGTTACGAATTTCTTGGAAACTTGAGAATATATATAACTCGGTTTACCTCAAAATGTGAAGAAATATGTCCACCTAATGTTAATATCTCCGACCACCACCGAATATTCTCTCCTTTAATCATCTTCCTGAAACGACTACCGTCTGAAAACTTATCGGAATGGTTAAACTATCTACGGCACTCGTAAGGAAAAGCAAAGAAAACAAAACAAAAGGCGTACACGATTCTGTCAGAATAGTGGAGCTCGTTTCAAAGGTAAGAGGCCATAGCGTCGCGTTACCTGAAGGGATAGGAGGTACACGGAAAGAGGATGACTAAAAATTGGTACCCTTTTGCTCGCGGGTGCCTCTTGGTGGGTAGTACTCATGTAAGCAGTGACTAGTGAGGTAAACTCGAGTGTCTGAGGGGTAAAGGGTGAAACGGATGGCTTAGGGTGAGGAGTGGTCGTCGCTGGTGGGTGTAAAGGGAAAGGTGGAATAGTAGTGAACCGGGCTACGTTGCCCGAGGGGGGAGGTGGTGGTGAAGCAGGGGGATGGTTTTTCCTCGGTCTGAGCATTCCGTAGACGACATGCTCGCTTCGTCTTGGTTCGCATGCGGTATCTCGCTCCCTTTTGCTCCAATTCGAGCTATGCCCTCTTCTTCGCCCCTTCTTTATCGTCCCGTCTTGCTCCCGTCTCCCTGTTTCCTTCCCTCCCGTCTCCGTCCTTTCCGTCTATCCGCGCCACGTACACGCGGGCCACCGGCAAGAAGTAGACAATTCACAATTAGCAAACACAAACAGAAGTACGAGTGGCTTCAAGTTGCTTGGGACGCGGTGGCAACGGGCTTAGCCGGAAGCAAACGGTGGGGTAAGGGACTTCTGGGATGCGAAGCGACTAGCTTGGCAGTCCCTGAGCGTCAGCCTCCGCTCCAGAATACTCTTCTCAACTCCTGGCCCGACACAGACCGGCGAACGCGCGTGTATGCTCTCGGGATAACGGGTGTGCTCGCAACGTATCTTAAAACGTTCCCAAATTTCACGTTTATAATCACCGTAAAACATAACAAACCCATTCCTTATTAAACATGCTCTGATCGTTCGAATCGTTTTCAAAGATTATACAGTCCCCAATTAATTTATTAGAATTTTATTTGAACTATACATGAAGATGAACAATAACAACTTTGCTGGAGAACCAAGGATTTGTATCGAAATATTTATTAATTTCGTATGAATCGTGCGATCGATTTAAGAACGAGCCATATATTTAATGGATCGATTGTACGATTTAAATCGTTTCGACGGAACGTACACCCGGTATACACGCGCATCGGGCTCTCACCGTTGCGTTGGAACACTTGAAGCCCCAACCAGTTACGGCAACAATAGGCTTTGTCTTCGCGCCGTCGGCGCTCGCAAATTGGTAGAAATCTTGATTAAAGGTGCAATTCCGCTGCTGCCTACGGACAAATATGAATTGCACCCCCAATGCTCCCATCCTCCGCTGTCCCTCTCCTTCAGTGCCCGCCTCCTTTTTACCGTTCCGACAAATGAAAATGGAAAAAACGTGTTTGTGCCTATACTTCTTTACGGCACGACAAGTCTGCGGTCTTTCGAGGATCAAGATTGGACCACTTCTTTTGTATCAAACGCGGTGACACATTCGAGGATATTATCCCGTGGTCGAATAAAAATCCCGACGGTGTATTCCGGCCGGGTTTCATTAATGCCAAAGTACGATCTCGTTGTTACTTCGTTTTCGTCCATATTAGAAGCGCTGGTGGACGTGTTTATTGGCTGAACCGGTGTATCGCCGTGGTGATTCGATTTCGTTCACGGTTCTCCGCATGATAATCCGATTGCGAGATTATACGACGATTCGGATCGGCAGAGCATGATCCCGGCAATGGGGAGAGAAACAGCGAGACGCGTATAGAAATGGAATAATAACGCGTTGTGTATGACAGATGCGACGGGGCCACTCGCGATAATCCTCCTCCAGGTTTATCCCTTTGCAATAAACCCCCAAGATCGATCGTGTATCGCGCCGCGTATGACCCGTCGAAATTGCTCATTAAACTTTCCACGAATCCCATTTACGCGGCAAACGTGTGTCTGCTTTTTCTTTCATTCATACGTTCCTAATTAACCCTTGTGTGAGCAATCAGGTGTATGAAAATTTCGATGCTTAAAATCTTTCGTTTGCAAACGTGGAAAAGGAATATAAAAATGGGTATCGATTTGTTATACGAAGGTTAAACTGTGTTGAACTTTTATGTATACGTTCGGGTTCGTTCTGGCGATTCTTTTTGTCCCTTGATCAAAATTCGACGATCAAGGGATCTTGACTTTGCTCGATTGAAATCCCCTGCACACGCATCAATAGACCCCGAAGGCTTCGACGTGTTCATGCTCATCCTGTGCAGAGCACACATCGTAAAATTGAGTCAATTTACATAACGATAATTGAGACGTACATGAAAAGCCGTTCCTGGGTCACGGCGGTACCATCTGCAAACTGGCTTTGAATTTCGAAAGGCGTTGATATTCCCCAGTGTTCGCGTAAAACTGGACGTTGCTACGTTTAACAAAATTAAGTTTTTGCAACTGTAAATCGTGAATTAAACAAATGTTTCTGATATTCTTTGGGAAATGTTTCCTTTCCTCCTCGATAGTCTCTGGAAAGAGTTAACGATTCTTTTCTAAAACTTTAATGCATACTTTAATATCCCAGGGACCTGACTTTAAAAATTCTATTAATTAACAATCGAAATATTGTGGAATATTTTACCTATGGCTTAATTATGATTGACCAGGCTTGGGGGGTGCTAACGTCAGTCACCCTTATTTTAAAACGGAACTGTTCTTTTGATTGACCGATCATTTTTAAATTTATGCTCTTAAGAAATACAGTACAATAATCTAATATGTATAATAGTGAGAAATATGATAGAAATTTAATAAATTAAATAAATATGAACGTAGTTTTCTCTTTCTCTGTACGTGCTTTGGAAACAGCATTGCTTGTACCATCTAGCGATGAAAGACGATACTAGTGCGTTTAAACAATTATTTATTTTGTTGAAGTATTCTCAGATTTAATTATACAAACCGAAAAGCAAAAAAAAACTAAAACTTAAATAGTTGTTACATTTGGATTAATAACTTAAAAGACAAAAGTTGCATTCTTTTATGGCATATACAGGGTGTCCCAGAACTCCTGTAGGAGCCGGAAATGGGGGGTAGCTGAGACTATTCTGAACAACAATTTCCTTTGCAAAAATATCGGATGGGGCTTCGTTTTTGAATTATTAAGCAAAAACACTGACCAATCAGTACCGTCAGTGTAGCGTCGAGCCTAGTCGCCCCGGGACAAGCGCCTCGGTAGAACAAGAAGCGTTAAGTCCTGGGATCATCTAATTTGAATAGTAGAAAGATAAAACATTGTATTATTATAAAATAATGAATTTAATATCGTTCAAGCTTTATTTTTCAATTGTTTTAAAGAGCAACTGAGGACGGTACATGGAGTGTTACCGACGAAATTAGCGAAACAGAAAATTGTGTTTTTTCAAAAACCAGGCCACTTTTCGGATAAACTAACGTTATAGAGACATTTATAACAACAAAATATTTTATGTAATAGTGTTAAAAACCCGATTTTTAATAAAATAATTTTTACCGACTTTTTATTTTACCCCTGGCGCCACCTGCGAACAAAGTGCTGAAACTGCTCAAAAATTGACAGGAATCTGCCGTACCTACAATGATTATTTTTTAAGAAAATAATTTTTTGCTGTTTTCGCGTGTTTGAAGCATCTAATCGCTTCTATTTTACACTAATTATCGATTCCAATTGTCCGATTAATCCTAGAAGCCCGAAATATTGAAATATTAAAGATTAAATGTTAGACTTCCGAAACATCGTTAAAAATGGCGGGCTTTTCAAAATGAGTAATGTACTATCGATAATTAGTGTAAAATAGAAGCGATTAGATGCTTCAAACACGCGAAAACAGCAAAAAATTATTTTCTTAAAAAATAATCATTGTAGGTACGGCAGATTCCTGTCAATTTTTGAGCAGTTTCAGCACTTTGTTCGCAGGTGGCGCCAGGGGTAAAATAAAAAGTCGGTAAAAATTATTTTATTAAAAATCGGGTTTTTAACACTATTACATAAAATATTTTGTTGTTATAAATGTCTCTATAACCTTAGTTTATCCGAAAAGTGGCCTGGTTTTTGAAAAAACACAATTTTCTGTTTCGCTAATTTCGTCGGTAACACTCCATGTACCGTCCTCAGTTGCTCTTTAAAACAATTGAAAAATAAAGCTTGAACGATATTAAATTCATTATTTTATAATAATACAATGTTTTATCTTTCTACTATTCAAATTAGATGATCCCAGGACTTAACGCTTCTTGTTCTACCGAAGCGCTTGTCCCGCGGCGACTAGGCTCGATGCTACACTGACGGTACTGAGCGCGCGCCCGAGACGCGCTCTGATTAGTCAGTGTTTTTGCTAAATAATTCAAAAACGAAGCCCCATCCGATATTTTTGCAAAGGAAATTGTTGTTCAGAATAGTCTCAGCTACCCCCCATTTCCGGCTCCTACAGGAGTTCTGGGACACCCTGTATTGTTAAAAAGAATCTTTCTTGTTTTTTAAAAACAAAATGATGCTTTTTGCTCGTCAATGCTTACTCATAGCCAAAAAATAAACGCCTTACCGTTTAATGATACAACCGTGCTGCAGACTCATACTATACAACTCCATTTTGTACCGCACTATAGCACTGTCTACACATATCTAATTTTATAAGCTATCTATTGAAGGAACATCCAGGGGGTCTGTTCCAGAAGTGCATATTGGCATAGCATAAAGTAAGTATTTTGGTCTAAACATATCTTATATATATATGTTTGACAGCAATTTATTAAGAAATTGTTGTTCTATATTGTGAAAATCATGTATATGTATAAATATCACAAAGAAAATGTTCTGCAATTTAATTAATCTGAAACTCTGCAGTTTATATAAGCACCTAAATGTTTTGTTGTTTTTGAAATGCATTTGTGTGAATTACAGACCTACCAGCAATAAACAAATACTCAATTTCCAATGTACTCTGTGGACAGTTGTGTGCCATACATTCTCACTGGATGTATATTTTATGGTTTTGGCTTGAAATGGTGCTATGAATATGCCAAATATTGGGTGTCTCTGAGGTCCAGAGATGATTCAGCCACAACCAAAGGATTGAGATTTATGGAAAGATGTGAAAAATTATTAAATAGGCATCCCATAGAGGGAAGCTTGAAACTGATAGCAACTGCCATAGGTCTAGCTGGTACAATAACTGGTGGGATGCAACAAGTTGGCACAGTGTCCCCTAAAGTTGTACTTGCCACCATTTATCTATTTTTCGCATTCTCTGGTCTTGTTGATGTTTTAAATTTCTACTTTCCTCACAATGTGAGCGATGGTTTAGTTAAATTGGCACTTGCACAAAGCTTCTTCATAGAAGGGTTTCTCTTCTTATGGGGAAGTGTGGGAAGCAATCCAGTAGTGAATTTCATTTTGGCTTTTATAGTATGGACAACATCTCTGGCCATTATCTTAGAACTTGTGTGGCCTGAATTAAAGCTACTGAGAGCTTCTACCACATTGCTTCATGGTGGTTGGATAGCACACATGATAAGGGTGTATCATACAATACCAATGATTCCAGAAGGTGTAGCTCTTATATTTTCTTGGCATGTGGCAGCTGCCTCAGCTGTAACATTATGCGTGGTAGCAGTGACAAGAAGCTGTGCTCCCAGAATCATATTGGAAGAACCACCAGAGATACCTATCTATGATTATTGTCAAGAACCAGATCAGAGAATGTGAACAGCTCAAACAAATGCAATACAATTTTGTGCTATTAAGAAACATTTATAATATGCATAAAAATAATATTTTTAGAGTAGCATATTATTACAGTAGTTTCAGGAAATTGAATAGCATGAAACAATTTCAACTTTTACACAGTATTAGTATTTTTTTACTAAACATTTGTAACATTTTAACATAACAAACATTCTATATTTTATATGACCCTTTTCAATAAACAATTTTCTATTACCCCATAGTAGTAGGTAAAATACTCATTAGAAATTAAGAGGTGCCTTATGATAATTATTGCTCACTTGTTTATTCAGTAGAAGGATACATCATCTTTTGTAACAAATTTTTATATTTCAGCATAAAATTACTGTATGTGCCAAAAAAACTTACATAATTACTCATTGTAAATAAACCATTTCATTAAACATTTGTAATCCACAAATTGTAGTAATTTATTTAGAAGTTATTCATCAGGAATAACATGTAGGAATAAAATATTTTACTCAACCAATATAAAGTGTTGTTTTAATCATAATTTGTTTTTACCTTATCAATGCATTTGAATATAAAGTTACCAGACTAGTTACAAAACGCATGTAGTACCAGTATTGCCAACACTGAACATGAGAAATGAATTTAGTGCCTTTTTTTGTCAATACAGCAGTGCATTCTATGTTGGTTAACTTTATACAGTGGTCAACAATAATATACAAATATGATGACAACCGTGTACAGCTTAAAGTGTTTTCTAATTGTTTAATTCATTTTTATCAATAATAATGTGCAATGTAGTATTTTGTAATAAGTAATCATGACCTGATATTAATAAAATAATTTATTGTGTATAACTTTTATTAAAGAAATGATGAATTTATAATTGTTTTGAAAGTTATAATTTTACTTAAAGTAAAATTTACTTTCTACTGAAAAATATAAAAGAAAGAAAATAGAAATGGAAACAACCATGGCTATAGAATCTATGGAGGAGAGCTCTGAGAAGGTTCAACAAAGTCCTCCAATACAAGTTGTTCGGGTTCCAGTAAAGCATGCAAATCTTGGGATAAGAAGCCATGCAATGTAAGAATATAATGAAAGACATTATTTACCCTGTATATTAATGACTATATATGTTTCAGGGATATGAGTACAATGGTAGAACTTACTTCTTTTAGTACACTTGGTAAAATACAACCCTTTTTAGTTACAATAACAACAACTGCAGCATTGTTGGTAGATTTACATTGCCATTTAACAGATAAAGAAGTATGTGGTTACCTAGGTGGCCATTGGGATATTAATTCACATAGTAAATAATATTTTCATAAAATTTGTTATAGGTAATGCTTATTTTTGATAACTAAAAATTTGTTTTATATTTTAGATTTATCTATAACAACTGCCTTTCCATGCAGATATTCTGGTAAGGATAAGTCAGCTGCAGCTGCAGTTGAAAGTGAAATTGCCAGAGCTATGGAATGGAAGCGTGTTACTTTAGTTGGATGGTATCATTCTCATCCTAGATCTCATGCTTCCCCTTCCCTTAGGGATGTAGATTCTCAATTAGATTATCAGATTAAGATGAAAGGGCCTAGTGACAATGGGTACACACCATGTGTAGGATTAATATGTTGTAAGTGTCTTTAGTTGCATCTGTTTTAACAATTTTTTGGTCCAAATTTACAAAAATTATTATTATTTTCAGCTCCTTATAATACTGATGGTAGCTGTTATGAGTCAAATTTTAATGTCTTTTGGTCTTTACCACCCCCTGAAAATCGACCCCATGAATATCCAAGGCCAATGCTCTTAAGTTATACTTTGTCTCAAGAACACTTTCTGTCTCAAGACACATTAGAAGAAATTGTAAATATATATTTATTTGCGCTTAATAATTTATCAAAAATAATTCTTAACTTATTATGTACTTATTATTTCAGAGAAGATGCATAGAATATTATAAAAGTGAAGGAGGTATTGATTTTACTGCCAATTTTAACAATAATACAACTTATCTCGAACGTTTAAGGGTAGGTACACAAGAATCTCTACATAAAATAGTCCAAACAATGCTAAAGTATCTATTGTATTAACAGTGTTCGCTCGCGTCTAAATTACCCGGTCGTAATAGATCCAATGGTTCTTATTGGGATGTAATTAGGGAAATGATCTGTCCTGGTTCTGAAGACGGAACAACGCCCGACTTTCTTGCCGTAAAATTCCCGATGGTACCGACTACAGAATCTCTTGTTCCTTCGGGAGTACCGCCTGGGGTCGGACTCGCACCCAATAATGCAGCAGTCTTCCTCACGCCCGTAAACTTTAAACCTGATGGTGCCATACTTACCCCTACTTCGAAACCCTATGTGATGCAACCATCTACTTCTAGAGATAACATTAAAAAGGATAGTATGATAACTACGGATACCGCATCGATCACGCAGTTGAAGGATGGAAATTCTATCGCGTCGAAGCAACATCTGTCCTCTTCGGACGTGATACCAAGCTTCCAATCCGGAGAACTCACGGTATCCGTGAAAAATACAAAACCCGATTATGATTTCGCGCCAACCGATTTCTCAAAGGTGTCCAGCACCCTTGGGACGGACATCGGTCTCGGTAAAACCCGGTCATCCGCAGCGTCCGATTTTCCTTTAGCCGATATTACACAACAGATCACGAAGTTCTCAGATTTGTCAAAATTAGCCAATTTTTCTACGGCGGACCTGGCGAAGCTCTCTGGATTTTCCATCGCGGACTTCACGAGGACATCGTCGCCATCACCGTCCGCGTATATGCGTAACATCGCAAATTTATTTGGTCCTATCGGCAAAATTTCACCAGCTAGAGACTTGGAGGGAAACGAGCGTAAATCGAACGAGTTCTCGATGATGGAACCTTTGCAATCGCAGTTCAAAACGACTACAGGATCCTCAGAGTCCTGCAGAAACTTCTCTGTGACTCCGGAGGATTACTCGACCGATCGAAAGAAGATGGATGTACAAAACGATAACGTGAAGCTCAATAGATCAAACGAATATCAAGGCACCGAAGATTTATCAATCTCCAAGACCGATTTCGGAGGAATGTTAGACATGACGACAATGCATAAGAAACAAACTGGCGACATTGGTGATTCGTTAAATTTGTCGAAGGATCGTCAATAGATCTGCCACGTTAATCAGTATTTTACAATTGTGATTATTTCTGTACGTTTTATATTGTATCGTCTTGTCCGAAATTGCCTGTCTATATAAAACATATTTAATGTACTTTGTACTTTTATGTTTAACATGCGCGACATTTTACACGTGTTTTTAAGTTATTTTTTGTACCTTTGAAAGAATTCAGATCAATAAAAATAATTTTCTCATTCATTGTACTTAATAAACCATCTTTTCATTATTGTCTTCTTTTTTATTGTTAAAGATGTATGGTTTCCATGTTTTTTTTTTAAACAAATGATAAATTTCATCATACTTACTTTTAACGCAAGGTATCCATATATACCATACATGTATATAGATAAAAATGCGAATAGTATTGCACCACTTTCTGTAGAAGTTATCATAGTTGCATATGTACTTTCGACACTTGAATCAGTTAGTAGATACTCATCAACCCTGAAAGAACATCGGTTACATTACACTCGGAAAGAAAGAAATATAATTTTGAAAATTGGTTTTCATACAGGTTACTTTGAAAGTAGCTGAATAGGGAACTAAACAAAATTGTGAGGTTATTTAAGGTTAGAACATGTATTTCGGAATCCGTAAATAATTAAAGTAAATTTAAGTTATTTCAAAAATTAACATGTTTCGTCCGACGAGAAGCTTATTATCGACTCTGAATCGTGTCAAGGAGTGTCGTGCGGTGCACGTTGGTAATCAAAGTTTATCAGATATCACAGAATATGAATGTAAGTATTGCATATTTGTATAATTGTTATATTGTATTAATTGTTACGTGTAAAATACATTATTAAATTGTAGCTGTTATCACGGACGAGTACAAAAAGGGACCTGAAGAAGGCAGAGCTGTTTATTTGGATGCCCAAGCAACTACAGCATTGGTAAACACAATGAATTATTTTATAATTTTATAATTTACAATAAAATTGCTGCAATCTTTGCACAGGATCCACGTGTATTGGATAAAATGATGCCTTTTTTCACGAATTATTATGGAAATCCACATTCCAGAACTCATATGTATGGGTGGGAAACAGAAACTGCAGTTGAGCTTGCCCGTAAAGTTAATATTTAATATTATTTCACTTTGTTGCATTCATCATTACAAGAAGGACACTAATCAGATGTTTCATTTTTTAATAGCAAGTAGCAAATTTAATAGGTGCAGATAACAAGGAAATCATATTCACATCTGGTGCAACAGAATGTAATAATATAGCTGTGAAAGGTGTGGCAAGGTTTTACAAAGAGAAAAAGAATCATATTGTGACAACCCAGATAGTATGTTAATTGTAGTTGAATTAGTTAAATATTACATGTTTATTGGATCCATGGTGATTTATTTTAATACAATTTTCTTAATATAGGAGCACAAATGTGTATTAGATTCTTGTAGAGCCTTGCAAGCAGAAGGATTTGAGGTGACCTATATTCCAGTGAAACCAAATGGTCTAATTGATCTTAATGAATTAGAAGATGCAATTAAACCAACTACTTCTTTAGTATCTGTAATGATGGTAAATAATGAAATTGGAGTGAGGCAACCAGTAGAAGAGATTGGTGCCATTTGTAGGAAAAAGAAGGTGTTCTTCCATACAGATGCTGCTCAAGCTGTTGGAAAGATACCAATTGATGTTAATGCTATGAACATTGATTTAATGTCTATCAGTGGTCATAAAATATATGGTCCAAAAGGTACCACCAAGAACTATAAACTTCTGTTACATGTTTCACATTAATATAATTGTACCAAATTTTAAGGAATTGGAGCTTTATATGTAAGGAGAAGACCAAGAGTTCGCGTAGAACCAATTCAAAGCGGCGGTGGTCAGGAAAGAGGTATGCGAAGCGGTACCGTTCCGGCTCCTTTGGCCGTGGGTATGGGGGCGGCTTGTGAATTGGCACAAACAGAAATGGAGGTAATGCCTTTAGAAGCAATGCATGTATTTTATACCATACTAAATTTTAAACAATATGATACTTTTTCCTAGTATGATCACAAGTATATCACAATGCTTTCCAATCGTTTAATTACAAAAATAACCTCAAATTTGCCGCACGTTATACGCAATGGAGATGCCGTTTCTTGGTACCCTGGCTGTGTCAATTTATCTTTCGCTTATGTGGAAGGTGAATCGTTATTGATGGCATTGAAAAACATTGCTTTAAGCAGTGGATCTGCCTGTACAAGCGCAAGTTTAGAACCTAGTTACGTGTTAAGAGCAATTGGAGCGTCTGAGGATTTAGCACATTCCAGTATTAGGTAAATCGCATGTACGATACAATATCGAACGTATAATATCGTAATAATTATTTTATTCTTATAGATTTGGTATTGGCCGATTTACGACACTTGAAGAGATCGATTTTACCGCCGAAAATACAATTCGACACGTTCAGAGACTTCGAGAAATGAGGTATAATTCGTTCAAGTACAACCATTTATTTGATGCAGAAGTATTCATAATTTATTTTACGTATTGTTCGCTATGAATATTAAAAGCACGATAGTCACAGTAAACGGAGGGAATAAATGTATCGTTGGACGTTTCATGATTCGAAGTATATAATCGTAATACTTAAATGATAAATGTTTGTTTTCCAGTCCATTGTGGGAGATGGTTCAAGAGGGAATCGATTTAAAAACTATCAAATGGACTCAACACTAATGGCTTCTTACCGCATAGTCCCGATTATATAGTTAAGTGTGGATTAAATATACTATGATATGAACCGTAAGTTTCAGAAATAGATTAAGCCTAATTAAGTAAAGTATTGTTCAGTATCTAATAAATTTTTATTTGCAATCCTTCACTTTTGAGAATTTTTAGGTCTGGCTATAATTGTATACTGCCATTTTAATGTTCTCCCTTTCTCCCCACTTTTCTTCTTATGGTGTTTTCCCTCATAGGAAAAGTTCCTTATGATAATATTCAATATAAAAAGATACCTTTACTCTTCACACTTTTACTGTGCCGTGTAGAGCATATCAAAGTTATAAAAAAATGTCGCTTCATTTATACATTGCTAATGTTCAATATTTAGCACAAACATGATGGATCAGTGGCTTCATCTATATATGAAATCTTAAACCTGTCCTTATCCATTTCATGCAATTCCATACGCGATCTGTTAGCTTCAACCAGATGTTGTGCTATGTCTTCAAACATTTCGTGTATTCCTTCTCCAGTCTTACAAGAAGTTTTATATATACCAGATATTAAATTGTGGCATTGTTCACTGCAGAAAACAATATGTTATTGTATATAGCATACATATGCTGTATTGCAATACCATTTTTAGATCCATAGAACTGACCAGAACTGTTCCATTTCTGCATCTGTAACTTGTGGAGCTGAGCTCTCTAGATCACTTTTATTTCCACAAAGGAATATCTTTGCATTCTCAGCATATGTAACAATATCAAGTAAATGCTGAGACAAAAGGTGGAAAGAACTTGAATTGTCTAATGCAAAAACTAGAATAGCAGCTTCTGCAAACTTGTAATAGCTTGATGTCACTGATGCAACTCTCTCCATACCACCAGTGTCCCATAACTGCAGCTGAAAAATAAAATGATTTCAACTGTTATATTGATGCCTGCGCTAAAAAGCAAGGTCAGTTTAATTTAATTTTAATCATATAAATGTATTACTCGTATTCGTCTGTCTTCGACGACGTATTCTTTGTCGATATTGTCGAGACCGAGCGTCGACTTTCGATCGTTGCTTGTTACGAATGTATTGTTCGCGAAACGCCTAAATATAGATGTTTTCCCGACACCGTATTCCCCGCACAAAATAACTTTTTGCTCGGTTACTTTAACAGTGGCCATTTTCGGCTTATGTCACTTAGCCGGTTGTATCGAGATATAATAGTAACAGCATCAATAACGACAAATCATTGTAATTGCGTTCATTTTTCGCAATTATTCATTGCATTAATGGATGTTCCCCCCCTAAATGTTATTAGTAACACGATGACAGTCGTGATCATAGAAATTATTACACTAGTGACGGACCATAAAACACTACTACTATAGAACCCCATTCACATCGATAAGGTATAACAGAATTTGTAAAGCGCTTATCCCTAAAAAAATTACAATTTTAATGCGATAAAAATCAAATTGAATAAATTTAAGCATTATAGAACAAGTTTTATTATATTTTACGAACTATCCGCTGTTCTGTCATAGTGTTTATTCGTTAATAACGTTGAAGAAACAAACTGTGTCTTAAACATTATATAAATCGCTATTTTTTAGTGCAGAAGGAACAAATTATTGTATTCTTTTGTATGAAGGCAGAATATTTAATATTAATCTTAAACGATGAGTTTAAAAGCGATTAATTTTAAATGATTACATTGAATAGTTTTAATAGTCGATTTATCAGGTGCTGACCTCTATGGCAAGTGTATTTGGAGTTTAGCAAGCGCAGTGTATGTGTTCAGCCCTCAGCTGTTTAGATTTCTTGTTTGACATTGCTTATTTTAATGTTGGCGCGTACTCTTAATACAGTAGTTTCTATATCAGTTTGTTTGCTGTGGAAATAACAATTTTTCGTCATGGAACTGAACGAAGTTGTTAAACTTGTCCAAAAACTAGAGAAAATTGAACTGAATGTAAGTGAGTTCGATTACTGATATAGGTTATGCCGACTGCTATGTTCAATTTCATCCTATTTTTTCTAAATTCCTTGATTAATAATATACTGAATACTTTTTTACAGGCTGCTGGCGGAGTTGCATCTGTACAAACATACGCACAATTATTAGCCTTATATCTTTACCAGAATGATCTGTAAGTACAAAGTCCTAGCCCTCATAATGTTTAAGTTTTAACCCATTTGAGACCAATTGCACACCGTGTGTGCAATGGATTTCCGAGGCTATAAGATGGCCTGCACACCGTGTGTGCAATAACAGTAATGTGCAATTATCAGCAATTATCAGTTTTTCTAAGTAAACTAGTCGTCGAAATAAGATTTTTCTGGAACTAATGAAATCTGTAAAGTACAGGAGAACAAAATTTGGCATTGGTTTTACTGTGTACCAAAAAATCTAAAAATTATCTGAAGCCTTTCTTACATGTTAAAAATACTATGAATACGCATGTCGCTCTTGGGGACTGTGTTAAAAAAAAATCGTTGTCTCGAATGGGTTAATCAACTATACAACCTTACATTTCCATAAATGATTAGTTTTATTGCTGAAATTTAGAATGTATTGCATTCTTTTTTGTCACTTTTCTGACTGAACATTATTTGTATATTGTACACTGCTGCCATCTACAAATTCTATTTTAGCGTTTTTGCAAAATATTATGTTTTATTTTAGTAATATCGTTTCAGACGCAAAGTATTATAATTATTTTGTAAATTGCGATTATATTATGTATAACTTTCTGTATTTTTAATAAACACATCGATAAAGCGTGTGATTCTTTTTACCGACAACGATCCGTGGCGGGAAATTCAACTTTTATTCGCTGATAATCTCGCATCGGTATCTCATCATTTTTCAATTTCGTATCAGACATTTGGACGTTGTTTTCTTTGTTTTTAAATCGATCAGAGATTCAAAGAAACCGTTCAGCCTTAATTATAAGACGCGCACGTGCGAGATTTCGATCCACGTTTAAAAATCACCGTCGCAGATGCAACGCTAAGTATCTATGGAAACGGATACCAGCGGACGTGAAGAACGGAAGTGCGGAGCTCAAGCAGATATGGGTGGTAGGGCAACGTATGTGGCAAAGGGACTGGCCTGCAGTTCACGTTGCCCTTAACGCAGAATGGAGCAACGATGTAGCTGATATCATGGCTGCATTAAAAGGTACATTCATTGAAGGGAAAGTAACAACCATTGACGTTCATTCTCAAAGTTGTCTCCCTTTAAACATGCTTTACTTTTCGAACATTTTGCTATAAACTTTTATTCGCCTACGCTTCTGGTGTTTAGATTCTACACACAAATAAAATAATTTTGTACACCAACTTGCAACAGATATTTTTACGTAGTACAAGTATGGTATTAGTAGCGAAAAGGTTAACGCTTGGTATAAAAATAATAATCGCACGAAGATGGGAAAGTTTCCGAACTCTGCAATCCTCGGTTGTTCTTTCAGTTAACGTTCGGGAAAGGGCGATCACCTTAATATCCAAGGCGTACTCGTCGTTGGGCTTGACCGTGTTCGCGTCGATGACCGGGTTGACGCTGGAGGAAGCCCATCGCGTGGTCATCGAGAGAGGCTGGACCATGGACGGAATGATGGTGCAGCCGTGCAAGATCGAGAAGGAGGAGGAGTGCAACGTGACCAGCGAGGCAGACACCACCGAGGTCGACATCACCGAGGATCATCTGGTGAAACTCACCGAATTCGCGGCTTTCATGGAGAACTGAATCAACGTTGTGTCGTCAGTGACTGGACACCCCGATACCAAGACTCGATCGACAGTACTTTAAACTTAGTCTTACCTCGTAATCATATTATATATAAAACAAAAAAGGAGGAAGTGTGCTTCAAAGGAGGCACCTGTGTTCCCTTCCCTGAGTGTTACACGCCACGGTCGACCCACGTGTCCTGGCCGTTCAATCGGAAGGAATCATTCGATGAAGCTCGTTGCGAAGCGTGGAGTCAACAACTCGGTTAATCAATAATCTTATACCGCTCGCGGGGACTGGTATTTTCTAGAAAGGAGAGGACTCTTTCAAGGGAACGGTGAAAAAGGCAAAAAAACACATACTTGTCGCTGTTTCCAACGAGTATATTATAGACATCTTGATCCATCGGTGTTCATTTTAGCATTAAACTTACCGGAACGAATTGCTCTGTTGTATAAAAAAAGAAAGTAATAATAATGATTACGGACGAGATCGTTACCGTCCTCACACAACACTTTACGTGTTTAAAAAAAGAACCATTGCCTGTCTTATCATTCAACTCATTCCATCGATTTTGATCTTCCACGTTCACTCTTTTCTCCCGCTATTCCATCGCGTCGATCTCCTCGTTACATTTCAGTAACGTTCATAGTTTATCGATCTTTCTTCTAAGTTCAATCAAGATTCGAGGTTGGCCGTTAATGTGAAAGCAGTTTTCGTTCGAAATAATCCTCTCGCGGAGAGGAGATCCCCGCCGCGGGCATTGCGTCACGCAAATCGAATCCTCGCGGGTCAGAAAAATCGCGGGACAGATAGGTATGCCCCGGCCGGTTTGCACAGCCTCCTTTTGCTCGGCTCCCCTCGAGTAATTCGCTATGAAATCGATTCTGACCGTCCCGCATTGTAAACGCCGCTGAATATGCACAATCGTGGCTCGATTGCGTAACGCTCGATATTCTCAAAGAAATCGTTTCCACCAGCCAGCAGGTAGCCGGTGTGTTCACCCACCGTCATTGGTGTCGGTTGCTCTTTTTTGGGCTCCACCATACTCTAGAAAGTTGTTGCACCGGTATCACCAATCCTACACGATACGCGAGTTTCATATTTTACGCGTACGTGCCGGTGCGCATTAATTTACTTAGAAATCACTGTTGGAACATGGAAGAAATCCTTTCGATCGAAACCCCTCGTTTCCTTGTCCGTTTGGTTAACATCGCCATTAGTATCAAATGAATCTTACAAGGGACACGCACAATTGGCACACACTTCAAGTTTTTAATTTTAATAAATTGCATCAAAACAGTAGTCATAATCGAACCACGATCGACAGTCGTAAATGCTTTTCTATGATTTAAAGTATTATTACTGCTGTAATGTATGCGTATTATATTCATGGGGATAGTTTTGATACGCTATCAATGACCGTAAATTCACTGTTGCGGATACGTGGGAATGAACGAAAAGAAAAGCCTTTAGATGTAAGTATCTTGAAGGCGTTCCCACGCGTTCATGCCACATTAAAGTGCCTATCCTAGACGGTGTTTATATCAAGAACGTGTGATCGACGCAATAATCGGTATCGAAAAAAAGCGGCGTACGGTCAGCGGGGGGTTGCAGAAAACGATTTGACTGTGGCTTAGGATGACGATGCCTCGCTCTACGTACAACACTTTCGTTTCCACAGTATGTACTCTTCGGTGTTCGTCGTGTCTTTGAATAATGCAGATTCATCGTTGTTCCTACAAACGATGATTGCATCGCAATATCGCACCGTTTCTTCTTCTTTTTTGCTTTTTTAGTCCCAGTCATGATTGCTGTAGACGAGTATAATCATTGGAAGAGGGTAAAATTGGCTGGAGAGCATAGACGATGTCGATTCTCTGGTCTCTGAAATGATGTATCGTGGAAAATAAGAGAATTTCGTTAACCAATTTGACGACTACGTGACGGCGTAATCCTGCAGGTTTTTCGTTTATCGCGTGAGCGGTGTGTAACGAGCGTACACGGGTTTAGCTTCACTGTATCAATCCACGAATGACCAATTAGCGATTTGAGTACCGGAGTAAGATTCGATCGGACACGGTCACGTTATCCGATCGGTGAGAGTAATGATGGTACCTGGAAATTAGATAATCAACCATGCGTGCTCGCAACCGTATGATTGAACGCCGTTCCCGTGGACACTCGAATCCTTTCATCTTGAAAGAGAAGTTGTACCGATTAAATTCACCGAGATAACGCATGTCGAATGATTTTGATCGAGTATGCGAAAGGATTAATAGTTTAAGATTATCAAAATTAGTTAAATATATGAGTGAGTTTCTCTGTCGGTTATGGACATTAATAATAATGTCAAATGGTATTTCAATAATTGGCAAATTATAACTTTCGGTCTAATTAACGAAGCACTGAGATTATTAGCGTATTGCAGGACCTCTTCGAGGGTTAATCCTGGAACTTGAAGAATTTTTACGTTTCTCGCTAAATCTTGTATCTCGACCCCAGGATGCCTTCTGGGGTGCTTGGAGGGTTGAATTTAAAAGGACTGTCGCTTTCGACGGTAACGTTCGCATGGTTTCTAGAAGCAATGTGCGCTCGTGGTTAGCATCGGGTATTACCAAAGAGACGAGTACTAGTTTGCAACATAAAACGCGATGGCGAGAGGCGAGAGGGGTCGGGAGGAGGCTGGGTTACCAGTTACCTTACCTGACCTCCCCGTCGTGTAAGAGTACACGCGGGTGACTCGCGTCTTCTTTTCCCGAGAGTGTAGCCTCAGCCGCGCGGCCTGTTGCGGCTGACCTTTGCACGTCGCGGAAAACGCCGATGCTCCGTTGAAACGGCGCAAGCGAGTGGCACGAATCGAACGCCGACTGGTCGATTTCGAAAGTCTGTTTCGCGCGGCGGAAGAGCCGTCGGTTAGGGAGGCAGGGGACGAGGTGGATGATGATAATGACGAAGAACAACTAGAAGGCCGAGAACCATTCCCCTTCGTTTCATTTAACTATCGACGTTTCTTGTTACGCCGCTGATGGATCGGTTGTCAGGGATAAATAAGGGATGCGCGGCCAGCTTGATTTCAACACTCGATTTTCCTTTTACTTCTCTCCTTTTCTCATCGAGGCAAGGGTTGTGTAGGAGAGGGTTGTTAAACGCTTACGGAAGTTTGACATGGGTGAATCGTTTAGGGGCGTGTGTGTAAATCGATTCGTAATAGTAGTATAACAATGGTATAAATGTAATAAATTTTCAGCGCGCTTCTCTTTTTCGAAGCAACGAACCACTGACACCTGTTAGCAAGATCGTGGGCCGCGTATCGTCCAGACATCCCGGTACCATTTTCACCCCATCCTCCTCCACCGTTCTCCACAGCGCTAGCCTCCGACCCCGAAGACCGAAGTAACGCACGAATTAGTAATTACACGGCAAGAAGGAAGGCCTACCTGCGTTCGTGGTAAAAACCGTTCGAATTGTCTGGAACAATGAGCTCGCGGGACCATTCTCTGCGGGGGTTGTACCGTTAAGAGTTAGCAAGACGTGTCTACGGGTCCGAGTAACGAGAGGAGCGATAGAGAAGCACGTGCAAATGAAAAGAGACGGTCGAGGGGCACAATTGAATGTTGGCGGAGCCGTGGGCGGTGACGCGGTTCGATTGTTTCTTTATCGCGATCATCCTCGCTCCTTCTTCTACGACGGGGCAATGGCAATCTCACCACCGTGCCGCCGCGCTCGTACGTTTCTATATCGCCGCGCAGTATCATTGTCCTTGTTGCGTCTCGCGACGCGCGCGTTTCGCTCCTGGTGGGTGCGCTCAGAATGCACCTTCTCCGCGGCATTCCACACGGAAAAGAAAACCGATCGTTACCTTTTGCACAATTGCATCTTGCGGAACGTAGCGTGGCGTATCATCGATTCGTCTCGTATCGGGACACCCCCGCAACAAATCTTTTGCCAGCCGGTGTTCTTCGTTTCTTTATATTCTCTTCTTTTTTTTTTATTTTATTCCATCCAGTTCGTGGCATTTGTATAACAATAGAGCTCTGTGTATACAACGTAATCGTGAGAAACAAATTTTCGGGTGTATAGACCGAAAGCGAAACGTTACGACTAATGGATTTTAGTAGAACAATAACAACGTAGACGAATGATAGCCGGCGCATTGTAAAGGCTTTCAACGGCTGGATATCCTTTGTCTGGGAATGTCCGATCGATGTATTCCCAACCTGAAATCTAATACGCAACAATGCTTTCCCGTGGCCCGCATTCGTTCGATACGGCCACCCCCTTGTTCCAGAGACGGGCCCAGGCCGATCAACGATAATCGAATTACCCACCCGTGCCTACGAAATATTCGAAATAAGGCAGGTTCGACCGCGAGACGGACCAACGCCGGATCCGGTTATGCAATCGTTGATTGAACGAGAAAAAGAGAAAACGGACTCGCAACACACAACCGAATTTAGACCGCATTAGGAATTCATCGTTATCGGGGATGAAACTAGCCGTGATGTGGGTTAAGTGATAAAATTGCGCTTCAAATTTCTGTAGCCGAGAACCAGGCTAAATCGAATCGATTTTTGTTCCAAAACTGTAAGGACTTAACATAAATTTAATCGCACGATACTTCAGGCAATTAACAAATTTGTAATCTTATCCTTCTATTTCATTCAAAAATAAGGAAAATGAACTTGGGTCGGTCTACCTTTCAGGTACAGATCTTTGGTTGTTAAAAAAAATTATCATGCGTGCCATCTTTGGATCGCCAAAACCGAGGAAACGTGCTTGTTTATTCAAGAAAAACATCTATGTAGATTCGGTTGATTTACATTTTAGATCGATAAAGATAAGGACCTTTGGATACGTTTAATTCCAATCGAACAGAGTCGATCGAAATCTTCCATGTTTCTGCCGCTCAACTCAGGAGCACGTCGTTAACAAAATCGTTAACAAAAAACACCCTTCATTCCATCGAATTGTAATAGACTTCCAAAATGTTGTAATCGACGATTGCCAAGTTCCTGCTTCGGGTTCTTTCAGCCGGGTCTTCCAATCGTTAAGCACCTGAGCACCTAAGCGTGAGTTAAGATAAAAGAAAGAAAAAAAAAATGAATTAAGTTTCATCGATGGCACGCCACGAGGCGGCTGCATAGCGCAGCGTGCGGCTCAGACTTCTGGGATTTCGCAAGCGGCACTCTCGCCACTCCGGAGATAAAGAGAAATACCTGAGAAGGTGCAGGTGAGGTAAGGCGCAATGAGTTGGCTACGGGGGAGAGGAGGAGGAGGACAGCTGCTTCTCTGGCTTACGACCTAACACAAGGAGAGGAGCGAGAAGAGGAATCGAAGGGAATAGAAACAGCGGAGAGCGTTCAACGGGAGAGAAGGCAGAGAACGGAATATGGGATCACCTAAGGTTAGGGTTCGCGATGCTGCGCCCACGTACCTATTGTCTCTAACTTTCGTGCGCTGCGGGAAAAAGGACGCGAGTTGCCTACGGTGCAACGCGCCGCACCACGTGCATCGCTTCTCGACCTCTTCTCGCCCCCTAGGATGCTCCGATATTCCATTTCCTTGATAGACGGAGAAATTGATGTTGCCAGAAGATGGCCCGATTCGACAAACTTCCTTCATTACAATTGCCACGACTCTTTTAACAACTTCTGCTTTTTTCCTAACCCCCAACCCTCTGAGGATGGTGCACTTTCGATCTTGGCACAGTCAACGCACGGAATATCATTGGCAACAATCATATACTTTTTAGTACAGCAACAATATGTAAAAAATGTTCACCAAATGTTCTCCAATTTCGTTCTTGACAAGTGGAAACGTCCTCAGGAACATCGCTAAAATATCGATGACTTCATTCGAGTTCTGGGTTCCATTAAAGATGATTACGAAATGGTGGCGATACAAAATTTCCTCTAGAAATGTAATATTTATTTTTATATTACTTTTTCAATGTGTGTCACTTCTTAAATATACACAAGGTTGAACAATCTTCAATCAAGCCTATGCATAATATAAAATAATTAATTTTTGTGAACATCGGTTATCAGAAATCGTGATGCAGGTTTGCAAATGATGTTTGCAACCGGACGACTATGTCGACAGGTGTATCGGATAGATAACACGTACGGACGAAGATAACACACGGATTACATCAGCCAAAGGTGGAATGGCTCGAAGGATATTTCGGGTTGTCGATCTCATGCTATTATAATCGTTGACCCACAGACGGATCAATCGTTCTTTTCTTCCTCTCACGGTTATTGCGTCACGGTCCTTTATCGACGACTTTTAATTATGACGTGTTGTATTCTTATCGAGCCAGCTGGATATCCAGCTTATAACGCCATCGTATTTAAATAGATGTCAAATTCGTCACCGTTACCGGGCAGAGCTGTTTAAATGAATTATTCACGCGGCTCGATATCGCGACACAGGTAATCAATTTTTCCAAAGAAACAGTTGTTTTACATAAATCGTATTTAATTATTCGAACGCCGATGATGTTTAGACTCGTGATTATTTAAATCGGGGGTGTTTAAAGGGATGAAATCGTTCGAGCCGCATCGCGAACGAAATATTTCATAAATTCGAGACAAATGGTTTGTCGGATTTCAGTGGTAAACAACAATGGAAGGTAAATTGAACAGGGTATAAGAAAATGTTGGGTGACTGTAGCCGGGTGGCGGCCCACCAACGTTGTGCACGATTCCGCTCGATGGTTCCCACCTACCTAAGCACCGCGCGATCGTCTGCTCGAAACGTATCACAGTTTCTTTAACAATCGTCCTGAAGCAACGTGCTTGTAATTAGACACGATATTCGTGTCAAACGCGAGCTCGAAAGACTTTCACGAAAGACACGAGGGGTCGAGCGTGTGGCACCCGGTGTTTTGCAACTTGTCGCGATCGTCCACTTTGATCTAATCAACAAGTGGTTTCGTTTACTTTTCAGTTATTATTTATACCTTTTTTCATGCAAAGCTTGCCGTTCAACCAGTTGCATTCGACGTTCATTTTTGCAACTTGTAGCTCCAATTAAATTCTTTCGTTATCACGGAATATTTCGTAACAATTTGTCTGTGGCTAGAAATATCATTTCTTCTAATATATTTAGAAACTTTGAAGCTCAGAAACACATTTTTTTTTGTCGATGAGGTGTATAGACTCCTCAGAGTGAAAGGGTTAAACGTTTCGACACGCTGAATTATGCGATTTGAAGGAATATTAATCGACACGAAACGATGGATGTCGTTCTCGTACAACTCTCGATTTCTTCCATTCGGCTGGTAATTATCGTGGCTCGATCTTGCGTCTGCCACGAACTCCGCCTATTCGTCGATAGGCTAAGCTTGAATTTAAAGGGGGTTCAAAGACTTTTGAAAGTCTCATCGGTGACGCTATTCTATGAACCGTTAAGTGGCGAACGCTTATACACATTGTTCGCCGGTGCTTCGATCCGCCCTCTGTTGTTCGGCTCTCGATTCTTTAAACGATCTTATTGTTCGGTTTCGCTCGCGTGTTACTTTTACGAGAGAAAATAATGAAACCCAGCCGCACATTTATAGTTGCATCATCGTCGGATATTTTATTAGCCACGAGTGTTTTCGTTCTTTCTGGCTCTTTTAACCCTTTCGCCACCAGGGGTTACTCGTACATCATCCAATCCCCTGTATTTTATTTAATAATTAAAATAATATTAGATAATATGAAAATTTAAACAAACGGGGCATAGATTCACGAATTTACTTAACGGCGAAAGGGTTAAGACGACGGGGTTACGCTACGTTTCGTAATCGGGCGAACGGCAGCTTAATTTCGATTCTTTCGCGGGCATAGCGTTAGAACGGCTGTTTCCGGGTGTGCTTCGTGCATCGCATCTAAAATCGTGGATTCGTGACTGGATTCGCGGTTTGACTCCGCCAGTTATCTGGAATCTAATCAGTTAATTAAGCTTTTAACGGGATGGGCATCGCGCGGTTGAAAGCAAGGACGTCGTTAAGTCGTGAAAGCGGGGAACCGTTCTTAATCTAGATAAAATTATTCCTACTATTCGCGGTTTCTCATAATCGTATTGCACGGAAATAAATTACATTTGGCTCCTCCAGAATGCAGAGGAAACACTGGTTGAGCATAGTTTCTTAAGGGATGATTTATAGTGTCTTTTTCACCCTATTCCATTTTTATTTTTCAGTTTAAGCTAATTTTTAGCTTAGATTGAAGATTGATAATTATAACTTTTATTATTAAGAAAAGTATAGACTCGATGTTGACAGGCGCACGTTTGCTCCTATAACAGTGTTTAAGGGTTAATGTTGGTATTTGCATGATGAGGGTTTGAGCAATAAGCCCGTGATGTAATGCAAGATATCATTTCCAAAGAGACTGTATAGGGACACGTCGTTGCAAATAATAGAAATGATAGGTAAACGATAAGATCACGATCGCCTTAAATTACCAGAACTACTGAACTGTGCGCCGAGACACGCTACTGAAAATGTACACAGCACTACTGCATGTCAAAGTCACGTGCCGTTGATACGCTGGACATTCTATATGGCATGCGTAATACAATGGTACAAAGAACTTGCCTTACTGAAGCATTGTTGTTCGTTTATATAAATTAACCGCAGATTTCTCGTATAAATAGACCTTGGTCATGGGATCCTTTAACTCCTCGCCGCACGGTTCTTTTGATGTACGAGTCACTCAATGAAACGTCATTTGACACAGGGACCCTGTATGGTGATCTGCATTCAACGATAGTTTATCATTTCAATTATAATACGAATCAGATTTGTCAAAGTGCCGTTTATCAATCCCCGATTCTAATTAATCGCGCTAATCGAGCGAGAAACTTCCCTCGGATGTACGGGCAGGTTCCCATTCATCCGATCCGAGGACGGTGCCTTCTCCATCGATCAGCCCTGTTTACCCTCGATATTCCTTCGTGCTCCTCTCTAATCGTTCACGCAGTAATCGTTAGTGTCCCACTTAAGTTGGATAGCGTGGGATAGGCCCTTGGGAGATGATAATTACACGTCGCGGTGCGGGTCGACCTACGGGTATGCCGGCACGACCGTATCGTACCGTACGTTACGGCCGTGCACTCTCACCGGTACTTCTCTTGTCCTCGCCTCTCTCTCGCTTCATCCAGCCGGTCTATCCTGCTCTGATCCTGGGAGCCAACGACGTTAAGGCGTTCGAAACCGTGCGGTACTTTCTGTACTATCATCGTGTCCTCGCCGCGAGTAGTACCGGTAAGAGAGAACCGGGGTCGAACGCGCTCCGGCACCGCTGCGACCTCCGTATCGCGGCTATCGCCGTGCCGGAGCGCGAGCAACGCCACGATTAACGCGTATAATCGAATCTTCGGAGCGTGTTCGTCTTTCCACGCTTCTTACGAGAGAACAGTATCTTCCATTATCGCCTGGCTAGTTTTTGGGAAAACCAAACGACCAAACTGATCTTCCCACGGTATACGAAATATAGTTTCCTGGTGCGGTCGTTTCTTTTTGTTCCCCAAATTTGGACTACCTGTTCTTTTTCCTCTTCGGTCCTTGTAATCCCAAAACCACATTAGTCCTGTCAATCTAAAGCGAACTTTTGGTGTCCTTTCACAAACGATCCTTTGTAATATGTTTTAATTTCACATGTTAATTTTAAGGGTATGGGAAATACAGAGAATCCACCTCAACAATTTGCACGTATCCCCCGCATGAAATGTTTCTAGGAAACGTTCTTCGCTGATCGTCCGTTCCTCGAATCTCTGTCAGGATTCTGTATGTAAGCAGGTATAGGTGTATGTCACTGATCGCGTGACCGGCAGCTTAGGGGTTTCGGCGCGATTTTGAGGCCCGTTAGGATTGACAACGACGCCCGGCGTCGTCGCACGGCATCGGGCACGGTGAATTGGCTATAATATGATAATAGCGGCAAGGCACTCCCCAACGGCAGGTCCTGTCTATATACGTTCGCCTTCGTCTTCGAAGTGAAAGGCGGGCGAGTCGCCGGCGAGCACGCTAGTTTATGCCTGCTAGTCCTAAGCCTGTGCCTTGGTGCCTGAGCTATGCCTGAGCTATGTGCCGGCACGGCACGGTTGCCGCAACGACCCCGCCGCCCCTCGTCGGGTCAGGGGTCGGCTCACCCACTCCCCTCCTGGCCCTTCACCTCCTGTCCTCCATCTCTTATTGCCTTCTCTCCACTCTCGACTCTTACTCTCCGACCATGCTGATCTCTCGCGTTGTCTTTTCGCTCCTCTCTATTCCCCTTCTGTCTTCGTTCTGTCTCTGCCATTTATTTCTTTTTTTTTTTCCCCTCTTCCTTCTTCTATCCCAAGCTACGCGTCTCTGTCTCTGTTACACGCCGGGTTCAGATGCAGCCGCGTTCGTTCCTGTGCAAAAGAACGGGCCAACAGGATCTAGCCTCGCGGACAGATGCGCGACTAGGTCGACTGAGATCCGCGCCGTGAAGATCCATTTCGACGATTACACCCGACGACGCACGGACCGAGAGAGGTGACTGGCGCGCACCTCACCGGGAAAGTTTTCCCCGAACGACCCGCCGTGGTCACCGTACATTTTCGCAATTGGCCGCGGGGTACGGGCCCCCTTTTCTGTGTCGTCCGAACAGATCCCACAGCTGGCGAGCCGTCGCGTTTTTAGCATTCCACCGACGGGTTACACGATCGTTCGTTATACGCGTACACGTCGCCGCGGATGCACCCTCGTACACGTGTACCGTGCTGGATACCATGTACGGATATGACGGGGTATTCTTTCCAGGACTTTCAACAGATTACGAGAGGATTTTGAAAGCTTGGAAGATGCCAAGTGAATTTACACAGGCTGTTGGTAGAATTCTATCACAATCTATCCTTAGGTGTAAAAATGAATGAAGAATTTTCCATCGAGGGTCAGAGGCGTTGAATTCATTTTGATTTTCCATCATACCCCGATCAAAAATTGTGACAGGGGTACGCGAACTATATTTATGTATTAATTGAGTGTCCCATACACCATGGACTGGTATCCCCCGCATTCTAGAGGGTCCCATTGTGTTCCCTTTCGTACCATTGGATAGGACAACTGGCTGGGTGTATAATAAAGCATAAATATTCGATGTTTCTCGATCCGAACGACGTTCGTTGCGGACGAACGTTAGGATCAATAGATCAAGGAGAGGAGCCCCGTAGCCGGCTCGGATAAGATAGATGGCGTCGGTTCGAGTAAAAGCGCGTTATAACTGCGGGGAATAAATATTGGAGTAGGTACACGGGCGGTATTACCATACAATACGCATACCGCGTAGAGTGATTTCGCGGGCCACGCAAGGGTGCGACGCTCGATGGCTTGGTTGCTCCGCGGAGCCGTTTCTGCACACGCTCGGGTCTCGTGCCGTCGATTCTCTGTCCCTTTCTTCGTTTAATCGCCATTAATCACCGCGATCTTCCACCCAGTCCCACGCAAACAGCCTCGCGAACACGATATCGAAATACCGGGGAATAGGTCTTACCCCCGGCACCGAACTTGCCGCGTGTGTTCTGTTTAGGCCTCGATCCGCCGTGGAAATTGTTCTTCTGCGAATGGAAATTATTCAACCGGCGTCCTGGAACCGTGTGCATGCTCGATTAGGTCATTTCGTGGATGGAAATTCGTTTCATGCCATTTTCAGATACGACCGGTTGCATATTGGAAATGTTAAACTTTAAACTGGAATCACTGAATTTTTACAATTTGTTAATATATTTATGTTATGAATTTTTGTCTCTTCGATTAAAAATTCATTTCAACAGTCGAAGATCTGTCTTGAACGGTACTTTCTGACATCTCATATGAATTATGAAGTGGATTCTTTTTTTTGTTAAGCAAGATTCAGGTACTTGAGATCAGCGGTACCCCGATTCCGGTCGATCTTGGCGTCAGCGCGTCCTTTCCTTCGTCGCCCGAAGCGATCGTCCTCTCTCTTTCGTTTCTGTGCAGGTGACAGGTGAAACGACCTATACGTGCAGGACAGCGAGGTCGTGCACCGTTCGCCGAGGATACCTAATTCCGGAGAAAAGGAGAGAACCGCGATCGAGGACTCGCGATGAGAACGTTTCTGAAGCGTAGGAGAAACCGTTGCTTCGATCAGCTTCGAGCTACGATTTTAAAACGGTGAACGGTGGAGCTTAAGCTTCGTTTGTAATAAGAAGAAAAATGAACCCGAGAACTCTCGGAAAGGAAAAGAAAATTATGATTTATCGAGCGACACGATGCGGTTTATGTCCTTCCAGTTGCTTTCGGATATAGAAAAGTGTTAAAATCGTGATGTAGTGCCGTTTACGCTCGCTATCAATTCTATCTGGTATGTTGTACCCTGTCGCGAATGGACCAGACTGAAATGTGTTTCTTTACGGTTCCGACATTACGTTGATCTCCTTTTTTACATTTGTCCGACAAGATACGTGTCAAGATAATGGACGAGTATCAAGATTTTTACAAACGTTTCGTGACAGTTAACAGGTTTTTATAATGTCGGGAGATCGATACAATCAAGTGTTAATTAGTTACGACTAACTTTGTCACTAAGTGCTTTTATATATTAAATTGTTTAGATTGATATATAAACGCAAGTAGAATCATTTTTTTGACAAGTTTTATATTGTCATTTTGATTGTCGCTTAAAAGGAAAGAAAATTGGAATATTCCCAACAGCTATCGAAAAATTTCCATCCCCTGCACCATTTAAAACGAGGGCACTGAACTAAAAAGAAATCTTGAATAATTTGAACACGCGGTGACGCGGTAATATTAATAAAGAAGATTGCCTTACAAATGACGGAAACCTCTGCATACCTCTGACATCAATCCGTTAACCATGAATAGCCAGTCATTTCCTTTCGTATCGTTCTGGAAATCAGAAACGTGGAATAATGTATTCCAGTCCAACGTTCGACGATGTAAACAATGATTTAACAATATCTACATCAGTGACAGATCGATCGAGGAGCTGTAAGCGCGGCGGATAGTCCGTTTAAACGAACACAATCGACGAAGTCGTATGAATTTTCCTCCGTTCGTCTCATTAGATTGCAATCCAGCCGGCTAAAAGATTATCTTCGGTCGTAATTAGAGAGGCGAAAGTGGTGGCTACGATGCGTCCTCGTAAACGCATAATTACCGCGTGCCTACTCGTCGGCACGATCAGAAGTCGGCGCGCACCAGCGCGACCGAGGATTCCCTCGTGCGGTTACTTAACGCGAGTAATTGGCAGGGAGCAGCAATAAGTAATATTACTTAACATAAGTAAATCCAAACGGCCGCCGCTTTGAACCATTTGCGACACGAACATTCGAAACGTTGTTTTATATGTGTTCAATCGATAAACGTTGACACGACGCTTACGAAATCGCATAGACGCGCGCTACGTGTACCACCGCCGCGTACATATATCCAGTGGCGTGTAAAATATTGCGTGTCGTGGTTGTTCGGATGAAGGTTCACGGTATATAACCCCTTGCAGCGTACGGTGTAAATCAAACCTTTGTTTCAGTTTTATTTTATAATTAGTGCAAACGTGGGTTACCATAAGTTTTCCCGGGAAATTGCTGAATTTATTATTATACTAAATCAGTAAAATACCAAGTTAAAAAATTGAATAACTTGATGGTGGATTAAATTATCAAAAATGCGACGAATCCTTTCCCTGGTCGAGTCAACGATCCCTCAATCGGCGCAATTTGATCGAATTAGAAAAGGGGCGAATCGAGGTCAATAATTGCTGGTATCAAAGGAAAAATCTCGAGACAATCATGGATCGAACGGTGACCAGCGAGATAAAGCGTGCGGAGACAATGACAAACCGCACGCAGGAGTCACAATGTGGATAGCAGGAAGTAGATACGGAATCTAAAAAAAAATCTACAGCCCGTTAACTATTCCTGACCAAGGCCAAGCCGAGCTGTTAACGACATCGTAGGCTCGGCCAAGCGTTGCTCGCAGCCGTGGTTCAACATTAGTCATCCGTCAAACACGATGAAACCCGTGTTACGTGCATCCGTGACAGAGCCGAGATCCCGGGTCCTGTCTTTTCCATCCTCGTATTTCGCGAACGTCTCCTTACTCTATATAGACCCATACATTCAGCGAGATTTCACGCAACCGCTTGGAACGGGCTTTCTTTGCCCGTTTTCCCCCTTGTCGCGGCGGTAGCGACCGCTCGCGAGATCCTTTTGTTCTCCGCCGGATGATCGAACGCAGGGACGATAGTCTTCGGAGTGGATCGTAAATCAGCGAAATTACACGCTGCCATAACGGAAACTTAAAACCTTGCCTCGGTCAAAACTGGCGTATGTACACACGGGGTAACCGATCTTACGGTTTCAGTTACACGATCGTGTACCTGAAGAGATTCACGGGAGGAAAGTCTCGTTTCGCTATTGGGAAATTCACGAATTCTAAACGGTATCCACTTTCTATTACAAAACAAAGTGGATATGTTTATTTGCATTTTTATTTTTATTTATTGTCGGTGTTATGAACGTTCGATTAAAGTGAACGAGCTGCGAAGAAGAAAATTTTCCTTATATGTAATTATTTTGAATAATTGCAATTACGGCTTGTCTTACTACGCACGACCGTTTTCACGCTGGTATTAAACCAATTAATATCAAATTATCCAATAAATTGATGGATAAATATGCGTTACGTAAACGAAAGGATGAAAGAATCATATTTAAATCGTCCTAGTCGGAATGTAAAGATTCCGCTGAACGGTGTTGGGTTTCGAAACGTCGAACCGAGAAGCCAGTAGAACATCCACGTTACGGAGCCAACAGAACCCATTCAGCTTCCAGGATCGCGAAATCGGATCGGCGTTAACGGTACCCGGACGAGAGTCGACGATAAATTCCCCGGGTATCCTTGTGTCGCAGGATTTTTCCTTCGGCCCAGTGTCTCTCAACTTCTTCCTATCGCATCCCTATGCTACTGCTACAAAAATAGTTATTGCAAGAAAATTTGCTTCTGGCTTAACAAGTTTTCGATAAAAAATATTAGACAGTAAAATACTGTACGTCCCCCTAAATACCATGCAACTTTAAATTGCAGAGGTCGCAGTATTCCACCCCAAAATATTTGAACATGTGTTGGTACAATTATTTGAAAATAGAAAAAAACATGTAATTCTACAAACATTGAAAAATTCATTATTCCTCGAATGTTAACTTTCATAACCAACGGTACAGGTAAGAACCCCTGGCTCACACGACCGGTAGTTTCTCGGACCATTGACCCATCTAAACAAGGAGCAGGCTCGTCTTGAATTCGCGTCGTCTACCGATGTCTACGACGGACATAAACAATCCGGGTACAAGGCAACGAAGATCCTGAACGAACGTTGGCGAAGGTGTTGTAGCCGGTCGGTGCAGGGAGCCATGCAAAAGACGACACCGAAAAACTATAGGAGAAAGTACCTGTGTGTCTCCTCGAAGGCTGGAAGAGGGGAGGGGACGACCTTCCCGCGGTTCTCCAGCATCGGTGTCCAACCGCGTCTTTCTCTTTCCTTAATGTCCCCCTTCGCCCCCGCCTTCCTCCCTCTTTTATACAGCCGCCGATTCCTTCCTTTCTATCCCCCCTCGCCGCCCGTTTTCATTGCCCTCCTCGCCTGTTCGTTGCGCGCCTAAGCAACCGGCGCGCCGGTGTACACGCACGCAAAATCGCCGCGAAAGATAACGAGGGGACTCGTTAACGACTTTACGGAGATCGATGCTCGTACATCGAGTCTTTAACGGGGGATCCGTTCCTTTTTCAGCTTCCTGTTCGGCGACCAGCAGACAGGACGAGCCGACGCGATGACACAAACTACCCCCTTCGGTCCGATGGCTAGGACCACCTTGAAGTACTCGAGAAACATCGAGGTAAGTACGAATATGCCTTCAGGCAAGGGGTTAAAGTTGGATTCACAAATCTTAAAATAGAAAAAATAAAATTGTCAAGTCTACGACGTGGAAAGAAAACCAAACCACAGGGGGTGAATGTTAAACGTTCGAAAGTAGAGGGATGTAAAAAATATGCATCAAAATTATTGATCAAAATGTATACATAATGAAGTTAAAGAGGCGATGATTCTAAAGATGATTTTACCAACGAATTCGAGTGTTCGGTCTCTTTAGCCGACCGATCCAAGGATGGTCTTGGTGCTCGACGTTCTCTCATTAGCATAACAACGCGGAAACGCAATGGATGCACGCATGAAACCCCGACGGTTACCGTGATCGATCGACGACGATCCCAGGTGCGTAGAATTCTGCGGTGGCTGCGTTTCAGCATCGATCATCGGTGCCGATAGCTCGGACGAATCGCAGAAACGTGCCGCGACAACGCGAACAACAGTTGTCCGACGCGCGTCTTCAGGATGTCGGGCGCATTTCAGATTCCCCCGAAGAAGGTACAACATCCACGACGAGCCTCGAGCGTCCGAGCTATTCAAATCTCTCGTTGAATTCTGCTCGAATCGTTCCATCACCTTCGCGGTCCGTGCATTCTTCGAGAAAAACAATGCTTTTCGTGCGATCGGTTCGAGGAATCGTTTATTCCTCGAAGTAATAGAGTGGTACCGCGGTTATCCAGCGACTAGACCATTGGAATGTTATTTATTAATATTAGGCGAGGCAATAAATAATTCTGAAGACCGTTCCATAAAATTAAAATAATTAAACTAGGAAGTTTCACACAAACTCTAGTAACACGCTATTTTGCATAGAAACGTTCAATGGTGACCCAACCGGCATAAAAAGTGAAAACACGAAGAGACCTGAAAAGTTTCAGGGTTGAAAGCTACCGCGACAGCCCACGCGACTTCCTTCGTCGCAATTAATTATCGCAAAGTTTATTATCGCACCTTGGTATCCCGAGCGAGGAGCACAACGGGTACTCGTCGAAAGTACGTACGAATTTATGAGCGGCTGTGACCGCGAGGGGTTAAATTATCTTCTAAGAAGTTGATTCGACCGTGTTGGCGGGCCGGCGATGGGGGACGAAGGAGGTTGAATTAAAAAAGGAGGAGAAGAGGGACAGATGGCCGCGTGGAGGAAGAGAGAAAAGGAGTGGGCGCAGGAGAGACGAAGAATACATTACGTACGGAGGAGAGAGTCGTTTCGAATCGTGTGCCGGGTCTCGATCGTCCTCCTCCGTGAAGCGGACCGCTCGCTTTCCCTTTCACACGCGGCGCTAATCGCCCATCGTTCTCTGATCTATCGGGTGGGAGGAAGAGAATGACGGAGATAGTAAACAAAGGTGAGACGAGGAGAAAAAATACACGGGTCGGAGCGAGACGGATAGACAGGAAGAGCGAGAAGCATTGAGGAAGAGAAACAGGTAGACGAAGACACCAACCGTGAGGAGCATCTTTGGTCCAAACACACTACAGGGGTTTTGGAAACCGAAATGAAAAAAAAGAGAAAAAAACGAGAGAGAAGACTACCGTGTATATCCTTCGGTTGGATAAACTTTCTTCGTTCAATGGTCCTCGTCGGGTATTGTGTTCGACGAATTTATGTAGGCACCGTACAGAGAAATCGAAATAAATTGCGGGTAAGGAGGATCGAGCCCCGGAACGGGAGACCCGATCGCAAATTCTGGAATGATTTTAATTGGGGAAACTTTGAATCATCGTTTATGACGCACGATAACTAAGGCGTCGTTCTCTCAATTATTTCAAGCATCTGTCCGCGAAACAAGTCGATATCCTACGGTCTGAATATATCGATAACGGGAACATATGGACAAGATTTTCGATTAAAAAACTAGATAAGCACTCGATACGGTGCTTGGGGTGGATGAGGCAAATTAATTGAAAGTTTCAGCATAAACGGGGTAATTGGATTGAATGAACCAGTTTTTACAGGAAACGTATTCAGTCGCGGTATTAACATTTATTGATAATCCCCATTTGCGTAGCAATACCACGCGCATCTGCTTTCTAAAACGGGGAATACATTGCAGCAGTTCAATTTCAGAGGTACCAAGTTTTCAAATTGCAGAAATTCAAATGATCAAATTTTGCAAATTCCAATTCCCAAATTTCAGTACCTCCAAATTCTGAAATTTCGAAACAGAAAATGGAAATGGAACAGTTTTGCGAAATAAAATTGCAACGATCCCCGCGCCCCTGGGATTAATCGTCCGGTCGCTCCTCGTTTCGCAAAACTCCCTCCGGTTTCCTCCGAGCGTTTTCCACAGGCAGTCGAGCGGTCGCTCGAGTTGCGTACATTATACACACAATGCTCCACGTGCGGTTCCGTTAAAAGGCTGACCGCCCACGCGGTTTGTCGCACGCTCGAAACGACACGGAGGAAATATCGGAGTAGGTACACCGGTGAAAATGAAAGTAAGCAGAACCGGCTGCGTTTAAAGCATTATTGACCGGGTGATCAGCGGCACCGATCGACGTGCAGGCTTTATTAGCATTTTCATTCACGGGCAAACAAGGATAGACGGAATTAAGCGTCGATTTACGAGACACGGCGGTGGGAGGAGGGGACGGCGTGGAAAAAATTACAAGGATAACGGGTGTAACGTTGTGCGCGCGTATTTAGCGGGTACGCGTGTATATCGCTACCGATTGTCGATCGACGAGAAAGAAAAAAAAAAAGTAAAGAAAATGCTCACGTGTCGATTGAATTGTGGAGTGCGGCCCGTAACGGTGCAACGACTTACTATTTCTTCGTTCTAGCTAAACGTTGGCTTAGGAAGTTCATCGGGTATGCAATTAAAGGCATTTCTGTCTGGCATAAAGCGGTAATTAGCTCGATTATTCCGCGTGACGACCGTACAATCGTATCCACCTTGCTCCCGCGATCTATCAACGGGACGTATACACCTGCATATCCTAAAAACGGATCGATTCACTGTGAATTCTTTTCTCGAGAAACTAAAATGTATTCCTTGTTTTATCAACCGGTAAATACGTTATATAAATCTCGTAAAAATTTGCATAAAGAGATAACAAAAAATATCTCCTCTTTTCTTTACACGTTTCGTGTTCCTTAATAAAAAAATAATTTATTATTGTAACTGGACAGCGACTGTCCAAAGCTTCGATTTTTCAAAAAGCGACTAAAATAAACGTAAAATTTTCCAAGATCCTTTTGGCAGGTATCCTAAAATAACAATTTCGAGGAAAAACGTGTTTCATGCTATTATTTTGAAACTTTAAATGCTCACTCGTCCAAAATAACGAAAACAATTCGAGATGCAACAATTTATGATGCTTACACTTTGATTGGTAATTCTGTATATCATTCGTGACAATTCTCCAATTACTAAATTACACCACTAAATTAGTAATACAGCAACAGAGGGTGGATTAAATTAATTATCGTAATTACTTATGATAAACGATTATCGACCCGCAGCAACGATACCCTTCCACGGACACCATTTTTATTTCCTGTCAGGTGTAACAAACCTTCGCGTTCGTAAATAGCGTACAAACACGCGTAAAACTGTCGTTGGACGAATATTCCGTAACGACACTCTCCATCGGCCGTGTGTACGGTTGCGTAATAACCGCCTGTATAAACCTCTCACCCTCGCCAGCTTCTTCCTGACCACGGTAGAGAGCAACCCATAATGGCAACCGGTTCCTTCTTCACCTCTTTCTCCTCGTTTGTCCTTTTCCATTTTGATCAACTTCTCCTTGTCCGCCAGGCAACATCCTTCGTTACACGAACTGCTCGCGAAACGAGCTCTCGAAATCGTTCTCGAGGCTGTGTACGATGCATGTTTCGCGATCCATCCTTGAAACAGCGACAGTGGAGCCGTTAATGGTGAAATTTATCTTTCGACTGGTAGCCCGCGAGGTCAAGATGAGCCACGTCGCTCTTTCGACGCCCGGGAACCTGTGATCGATCGCCGTTGGTGCCCGTTTACTTTTGTCTTCGTTGCTTTCTTCATATTCGGGGGGTGTAGATCTCTGAAACGTTGAATCGTTTGAATTATTCGAGGAATTTTGGCTAATCGAAGGGGTTGGATTTCAAATTTCAAGAATTAGGAGTTCCAAACTTTGTTTCGAATTACACCAATGTTAGAATATTAGAATATCCAGGATAAAATCGTTCAGACATAATTTACATGATACGTTTGAAAATGTCGCAGGTCGTATGTGAGCGATTACGTTAAAATGTAACTTTGCCCTGAAACTTTGTTCACCTGCGCTTTGTTGTCGTACCGGATAACCGATGCGTGAAGAGTTTGAAGAGTAGGTTAAAAGGGAACCGAGCGCGCACCTTCCTCCGCGAAGGATGAGGAATCAGTTAAATAATAGCCCGCCCGAAGAAATAATATTCCATGATTAATAGCGCATTTTCGTAGCGAATGGGAATAAATTAATTATACGGTACAAGATTCGAGATTAGATAACGTTTAAGTGATTGCGTCCTTTTGAACGATCACGCCGCGGCGATTCGAAACCGTGCATCGGGTTTCGATGGAAAGTTCAATAAAATATGTCCCATCCACTTTATTAATCGAGGTCGGATTGATCCTACGTCCATATCGATTACGCAACCCCGCGTTTCACCCCCCTTGACCCGTTCGAGGGTGACCACGTAACTCGTATGCAATTGTATCGTAATCGACGATCGCTAGAAAGCAAAGGAAACGAAGTCGCGGTGTACCGATTCCTCGAATTCTCGTTTAAACAGTCACGCGAAAACGGGCTCCTCTTTCGAGCGCGGGTTTATCACGGACAACTTTCTAAAAAAAACGCTAGCCAGTCCTTCGAGATCGCCTTGGATCGAAAGGCAGAATCCGTTAAAGCCGATACAAAACTCTGTTCTGTATCGAGGATCGCGTTTGGCCACGTGCCCGTTTAATTTTGCAAAGATCACGCCGTTAATCCGTCTCCGCGATCGCGATTTTACGCAATCGAACCGTTACCTGAATTCGCCGACGGAAAGAATGGGGAAAAAAAAAAATATTAATTGATCCTACTGGTTGGATCGTGACGGGAAGTCTGTGGCGCGAGAGTGAAAAGCGATACCCAGAGAGGGATGCGTTACGTGAGAGTGGTTCACTGGCATCGAAGCTTTTCCACCGACGGCGCATTACACGGGAGAAAGGTCATCCCACAATCTAATAAAAAATTATCCCCCATACCGCTCACGGGAGCAACGTTATACGGTACAACGATCTTCAGCGGGTAGCACAAAGCGGTGGCTAATTAAAGAAAATGAGTAAATAATTCGTGTCGATCGTGCGCCGATGAAAACAAGCTCGTGTTGCGTTACAACTGGAGAACCACCCTTCGAATCCTCCGATTAATCGTTCTTCAACTCCGCTTCCAGGACCACAAAGAATTTCGAATTGTTCCTTCCTGGAGTTGAAAATAAATAATTTTCTTCTGGAATGAATTGTAAAAATAATATAGAATTCGAAAATATATTTTTGCCCGTTCGAGGCAGATGTAATTAAGCATACAACGGATTCCGACGGTGCATATTCATGAAGGATTGAATAACGTATTTGTTTCCTCGATTTCCTTGAAATTCGACAAATTCTAAATCTATTAATCAGTTCATCGTGGTGTCACTAGAGCATGCCGAGGCAAACAACTCTTCACGGCGAGCAAAACTCGTCTGACGTTGTTGCACACAGCGCTGGCGGTCGGTTTTTGATAGTCGGCGGACGACCTTCGTCCGCGATGTCCTCACCGGAAGATTCCGGATCGATCGCACGGCCTTACCCCGCGACGGACTATCCTAGATCAGTGCTCGACTCCTGTACGGATTAGCCAACGCTTTAAATCTCGCGAACCAGCTGCGGACCGATCGTTATCTCTCGATTAATCGCGGCGACGCATTAACGCGACGTGTTAAAACGGCGCTCGTACGGTGACATTTCGAAATTCTCGATTACGATGAGAATCCGCCAAGGACGTTATTCGCACAACCTTCCACAACTTACCAAAGTTTCATTTTCTCTCTTTATTTTTATAGATGGAAGTTAGACGAGTTTATTACCTTATGAATTCAGAAGGCAAACGATGAGTTTTGTTAAATTTTATTGAAAAAAAAAAATGAATTTTGTCCGCGAACCGATCGAGGGAACTGGCCACAGTCGATTCCTTGTCGAAGAGTTTCAGCTTGCTGGCGAAACCGATCGAACGACCTTATCCTTCTCTCTTGCCTCTTCCAGATCATTGCTCGTTTCACAGGTGGCCGACACGATGCTGGCGTGTTTCGTCACGTGTCGAAGCGAGCTCGTCTTACGGGTGATTAACTGGGGCGACGTCGACTCATGCTCACGCCTCCGCTCCGGCACGCGTGCACCAGTCACCGGGTCCGCCTGCCAGTCGGTTCGCAAGGGGGACGGGGCTGCTGGAAGCGGAGGGAGCCGCGGGGTAACTCGAGTGATGCATGAATGAAGGTTGCAGAGGTGGTGGAATCGAGAAGGGAAGTGGAGGGGCAGAGAGGGACGACGACATCCCCCGACCGTCGGGCGATCCGTAGCCGCATCTTTTTCCATCGCGTCGTTATCCTCCTCGTTGCCTCTTTCTCTTCATCCCCGCGGTAGGCTGTCCTCTTCCGGCCTGCGTCGATCGTCCTCGTCCGTCGGTGACCCACGCGCGCGCACACACACGATGGCGCAACCGGTGCACGAGGGTGAACGATGACGTACTTGTGGTACGGTTCCAGAAGACGCGAGTTAATTAGCATTATTTCCAGGCCGATGCACGTCGAGGAGACGTGGATTTCCGCGTACGTTCGATCACTGCGCCTCTGCGTCAATTCGCGAACGGGGATAAAATAATTACGATTTGGAATGCTTATTTTCGATTAAAACCAGTAAACTCTATGGATGTTCCAAGGTGTCACACGTGTGATGATTCATCCGCAAAGTATCAATCGAAATATATCAGACAGCAGGGGAAGGGGGTTAACAAACGGTATAACTCGACCGAGTCTATTTTCATCCATTACTTTGCAGAATCCCTTTTTATCCCTGCTTCGTCGATAATTCAAAAGCAGTTATCGATGTCAGCCAGTGGTTCCCAGCCGCCGGTGGCTTTCGCGAAACTAAAGAGAACGAGCCAAGAAACAGGTGATCATGAAAACAGACGGAAGATGAAAATAAATTTGAAGAGCAACAAGGACCATTCAGAAGCGTTCAAAAAATAGAAGAAACAATGTAGATGTATAATGCCGCGTTCATACTAACGCTTCAACACTATGTCATACTCAAGAATTATTAGATTTAATGTCCATTCCAAATTTAATAATTTTATTACCTATGATCGACCAGGTTACTGTCAATCATGGGTGATTGTCACTACAATCACTACAATGGGTGATTTTATAATACTTCTTACATACGATGTAAAATCGAATGCGAATGAGAAGTAACTGAATGTCGCGCCTCTGGAATGTCTCTGTGACCATTATTCATGTTTGGGACGGCCGCCCCACCAAGTTTCTGAAATGTCTTGTTTATGTTTCGCCCGGTAGACTTACGACGCCTCTGAGGCGTCATTGTAAGCTAAGGGGTTAATCCCATCGACAACTTTCATTCAGCGAACATAATCGAAAGCGTTCTCGAGCGAAGAATCCGTGTGGACGAAGCATAAGAGGAGAGAAGCGACGGTGGTCCGCGTGCCGCCGTGGTTAGGTCGGGTCGGGTTGGTTTGGGTGGCGAGTTACGCGGGGTTGGATAGCCGGCGCGAGGAGGCAAGAGGGAGAGGATGGGTGGCTCGGTAGGTGGTGTGTTGACGTCATTGTAGCGGCATCGTCAGCCGCGTGGGCCAATAGCGACGCTCACCGCCTGGCCAGGTCCATCGATCCGGACGGCTGCTGTCGTGTGTATCCCCGGGTTATGACGTCCGAGGGTGACGTCATCGTTAGCGCCGTTCGCCGTTCGCCGCCGCCGCCACCGCCGTCGTCGTCGTCGCTACACACGCTACGGTTTTAATATAGCGGAGGAACGCGCGCGATCCGGACTCAGTTACGCGGCGGCCGGCCACCCGTGCGAGAGCGTATCGCTTTCTTGCTAAACGTGTCCGTGCTGTTTCTCTTTCCTCGCTCTCTCTTCTCTTATCTGTCCGCCTTCTGAACCGTCTCCGTTGTTCGACGTGTCCTCTGCTCTTCTCTTACAATAAACGCACGTCAAAAAACGAGAAAAAAAGGAAGAAAAGGAAGAAACAACGTCTCAGGTGTCCTGGTTCTGGTTCTTTCGCCGTTTTCTCGTGTGCGAGTCGAGCGTGAAACGCGGTACCCAGTGAGAAAAGTAAAAGAAACCGGAGGGATTACGCACGCGACGCCAGGAAGAAAAGGTGTTGCAGCCAAGGACGTTTGGTGTTTAAATTTCGCGTGACCAACCCGGCGGGTAGAGGGAGAGGCGCAACTGGCACGTTCGTACGCGCGTGGTTTCCGCGTGCTGGACTCCGGTGTGTCTCGTGCTACGTTCCGACAGCTTCCCGCTAAAATCGTCGCGCGAACGGAGAGGACACAACGAATCTCGATAACGGGTGGACGATAGTGGCCCGGGTAGATGCTGAAGAATTTCGTTCGTGAGATACTTACGGGATACTCGTCGGGTCTGGGAAACGTCGGGATAACAGTGAGAACGATGTCGCCCGTTGTGACGGAGGGACCACGATAATTTGGAAGCTAGCTAAGGACATAAGAACGGAGTTCTGCATGCGAGTGCCCAGGACAGAAGTGTTCGGGCCGTTCGGTGGAGCGCTCACCTCCGAAAACCTAAACCGGAAGGATCCGTTTAGCCCTACGACCACGCAGACAGGTTGGTGATACACGTGTGTCATCACTGTTTTTTTTTTCTTGATCCATTGTGTTGTTGTGGGTGAGTTGTGTGTGTGCGGCTTCAGGCTGGATCACCTATAGAGCACTTGTTACGTTTTCTTTTCTCTCCTGCTTCTCTCATTTTCATTCGCGTCGATAATCCATACACTTTATCGAATACAAACCCCGGTGACGATCGTTCGTCGATTTTGTCGTCGATTCACGATTCGCCTCGCCACTTTCACTCTCATTCATCGTTCATCGTCGTTGTTCCCGTTCTTGCGAAGGGCTCGATAAAGAAACAGGAACTGTCTTCGACGATGATAACGTTTTCGAATCGGTGCCACCACGTCGAGGAGGGTCGTGTTCGTGGCTGACCCACGTGCAGAAGCATCCGAAACTCGATTTTTTTCAAGAGTAGCCCTCTGCTCGAACACGTGCGCGCGTGCGCCGCATAGAAAGAGGAAGCTGGCCGAGGAAGCAAGCAACACGGGGGAAAAAGTGCTGGATCGTTCTGATCCTGGTAGGATGGTCGCGATCGACGCGGCCATCGATCGTCGTCCGTCAACCGTGAAAGCTTGAGAGACACACGGCACCGCGGCTCGGTGAATGAAACGTGTAAAAAGGAGGCGCGAAACGAGGTGCTGATCGTACGTGCGATGCGTACCGTGGAGGACACAGCCACGGAAGCAGCCGCGATTCGTGCTGCGACCACCCATCAGCGTACCACGACTGGACGGCATCTAATCGTCGATCACGATCACGATCATGATCAACGAGATCGATCGACGACCATCCATCTACCGACTACACCGTACCACCAGGTCACCATCGCGGCGGACACCAACAACAATCATGATCATCGGAACTTCGAGCATCAAGGGGCGCAACGCCACGATCACTGGAATAAGTGTAAGTCGCTTGTAAAAAAAAAAGCAAAAATGAAAGGGACCTTGGGACCGTCCTACGTTTAGTTTATCGTCGTGTACGAAGAATGACGACTGGCAAATTATGGTCAAAAGGTGGTGGTGGTGGTGGTGATGGTGGTGGTGATGGTCGCATCGATGACGATCATCGATCACGAAGATGGATCGACGATATTGATTTTTCAAGAATCTTTTAGGTCTAAGAATATACTTCTCGTCTCGTTTGATCAATTTCGTAATCTTTGATAGGAAAAATGTTGAGACTAAAGGACTTCTTCTTCCAATTAATAATAAATTCCTTTACCCACGATTGACACTTCAATTTTCATTCATAAATACTTGCTCATTACTGTCACGCTTTACTAATCACCATCACCGTCGCTATCATCCGAATTACAAGGCTTCGATCGAGCCTCGAGTCCGGCAGTTTTCTTTATTCGCTCGCGTCCGTTCGATCGGTCGCAGCCGACAGGCCTACGAGTACTTTTTACAGATGTAATTGGCACGTTAAGGTAAATATAGTCTGGCAGTCGGCCGAGTGCAAGACAGGCGTTTCTTTTCCGCGTACATAGTTGGCCCGCACGAGACCTGGCCGCGCAGGAAAGAAGAGAGCGCAACAACGAACAAATATAACCGCGTGTAGAACGTGTGGTACAGGTGCGGTCGCTGGTTATATCGTTCGCTAATCGAATCGCTAGAAACCGATTGTCAGGTACCTCGGGGAGAGTAACGACCGTGACAATGCGAGGTAAATCAACCACTCGCGTTGCTTCGTTCCCCGTTCAAAATTGACCCGTCTCTGTCGATAATAAGTCCGTCCGGCGGCCGGTTACGCGGCCGTGTAATCGCGATATATGTATGCAAGTTTTCGCTCAGGGTAGGGAAAAACGAGCGTGGCCGACAGCCGTGCAACCAGGTGGGGAAAACGTTTGATAAACATATCGATCGAGAAATCTAATCAGTCGAGGTGACAGCCTTGGTGGGATAGAGACAGAGGATACCGTTTCGAGAACTGGGTTTCACCGTGGAAAATCTGTGACACGTGTCGTATCGACGATGCCTGATGTAATTGAAACAAAAACGTTCAGCCAATAACGCGAGACGTTAAATTGAAAATTAATCGATCGGGTATTTGACAATTCGTTTTCTTTTCAGTGTCTTACTATGTACGTGGGTATATTCGCTGTGCCAGTCAACGCGTTAATAGCGCGTGGTCGCTGCCGCTGCTGCTGCTGCTGCTGCCTCGGCGTGCAAGTAGTTAGGTGCAATCAGACTCAGACATTAGCGAGACGCGCATCGGAGGCCGTCTGAGCTGGCACGTCCCTAACTACTTAATTCTTTTTAACCGGCGCGCCGCGCTCCGTCACTTTTCCCGTTGACTGGCATAGTGAAAACGGTCGTGTACGGCGCGCCATTATTCGGTATACAATGCTTTTATATTTTAATTTAAACTTTCCACTTGCTACCGTTCGTAACTCGTGCGAGATTGAGTCATATATTTTATTATATTCCTTGGTTTTTAACGCGAAGGTGACGTCGGTATGATTAATAGCAATTTTTGAGAAAAATCAATAAACAAGTAGAGTTTGATTGCATCGCAGAGGTACTTTTGTTTATTTTGTACACGTGTCAAGTGGCGAAGGAGGAAATAATCGAGATCGTTCGTGGAACCGTAAAATTGGATAGTATTTTGACGGCCCGAGTGCCCGTGGTACGGACAGCGCTTCCTAGAGGCCAATTGCATTGTTTTACTGGGCAAACTAAATATACGTGCGAGGCAAGCAATCCGTGGCTGCTTGGCTGGGACACAAAGGGGATTAAAGAGACGACAAAGACATCCAGCATCACGTGCCGTTACACTTTTCACGTTTTCGACGTGCTAGAACGATGAACGGCCGACAATTCATCGTGCATAACGATGCCTCGATGTCTGAGACGCGAAAATTTGCATTCCGTTCCTTCCCCAGATAACTTTTGCTGATCGAAAGTGGAGCATTTACTGCTTGGTTATATAGTAACGTAGATACTTTAAAATAAATTGAAAAATTTCTTAAATTACAGAATTATTAATTAGAAAATTTGAGAACTATAATGTTGCGAAATTAGCAAATTATCGAGTTACTAAATTCCTAAATTCTCAAATTTCCAAATCCTCAAAGTCCTAAATTTTAAAAACCCCTGAAGCCACCAATTCTCATTGAAAATAATTACTTTCAATCAATTTCCACCCAATTTCCCTCTATCATTTATATTTTCCAATTTTCCTGGCCAAACAATTACCTAAAACGAATCGCGAACGTATCGAAAGTCAGGGCATCGACATGATAGGCGATGACAGGTGGCTGCTCGATTTCTGCGATACGTTTTTCATGAGGTTGCGGTTCGTCGCGGCAGGGGGGAGTAGAGAGAATAGGCGCTCGTTTCCGGGGGGCGGGACACGCGATCAGGAAATGGCCGGAACACGAGGTGTTCGGTACGAAGGATGGATAGACACGGTATCGCGGGGTCCCGTCGATTCATATTGCATAAATGCTATGCCTCTTCTTCAATTATGTAATCGTTTCTTCGACGCGATTCGTGCAAAAATACGAGACTTTCATCGGTCTCGACCGACACGTTTCCACAGTCGGTCGTGGGAAGGAAAGAGGTAACCAGCGATAATTATAATTAATCGAAACCGATACTGGTCGATAAACATCGAGCGTACGGTAATTTCCTCGTTGCGTAACGTCCAATTGATTCTCGTTTCTCGCACGAAAACCGAAAGGATATGCCAATATTTTCGAATGACAAAATGATTGATAACCAAAAAGAAAAATTGTCAATGTCGTTAAACAAAAGAGAATATTTTATCGTATTTTATTATTTGCAACGTTTCAAAGATTCATATTGCTAATACTATTTATAGATAACATAAAAATCTACGATTTATGCCTTTGTCTTTCTCAAAATAGTTTTGGCGGTCACACGAAACGAATACCTAAAGGATTAACGAATGGTACATACCCCGTTTATGGGTACCCATCACCTTGCGTATAATGAAACGTGGCCCGAAGAGAAGCTGATCACCTCGACAGAGAACGGTCGCGTTGGCAAGAGAAAGAAGGATTTACTCAGGCTCTGAGTAATGAGATTGTGACTCGCATAATGACTGTAGGATCGATAAGTGACGTTGATGCATATGAACGCGCGTGCCAACGGTGAAAGGGTCAGTAGTCAGACGGTGGCGCTATAAATACCGGGAGGACTTGATTCGTTGTGTTTTAACGCGCTTGATTAACAGTGTAGCCCGATAACGATCAGAAAAGAAAACGAGACAAAAAGGTCGGGAAGAGGGGACAAAGACAAAGTCGGGGAAAAGCGAGTAAAAAAGGAAAAAAGAAATACGGATAATTATGAACGGTGTATGCAACCTGTGCAACGTTCGACGACGGTGGCCGCATGCCCGACAGGTTTATGGTAATTCGGGCGAACCGAGCAAAAAGTGTGTAACGCGACCGACTGACGCACGGCCTTGTTTCACCTGAAATAGATTTCACCGAGCGGAAGCGTATTCCGCGCGAGTTTTCACGCCGCTCTGCAATTTCTCTCTTCCGTCGTCTCGAATCGATCGCCGCTGAACCCTAACGCGATTCCAATCAAATCCAAACAACCAAAATTCACATTCAAGAGTTTCTAACCTTGAAGACTTAACCCCTTGGGTACATTTCAACAGACGTATATTTTCTGTTGAAATATAGAACGACGGGTCTAATTCGTCGATATTATCGGTGAATACCGAGTCCATCGTGACCCAATTTACCAAATACATAAAGGGATGATTCAGTCGAGTTCAGACGCTTAGATTTTTAGATCTAGACCCATAAAATGTTCTGGAAATTTCGTTAAATGATAACTTTCGTGTAAATTGTTGGTTTTCTTCATGGTCCATCATTGGAAGATTCCCTGTAAGAAACAACCCTTCGTGGACGAAGTACTTGTAGTGTCATAAGGAAATGGAAAGAAACGAAAGAAACGATGCCACGTCGGAAGTTCGCACGGGTATATTCCCTCGCGATGGCTGGTTCATTCAAACTTGACGCACGGCACAGGTTTCGCGCGCAAACTCTGTGCCGTCGCGACGCCACCCGGCCCTCCCACCCCTCGCGCCCCTCGCGCCCCTCGCGCCTCCCTGTCTCTGGCGTTAACTCTGACGTCATTACGTCGCCCCCGTCCGTCATCGACCGAGCGACGGCATAACGACGTCACACGTACCCGCCAAGGACGACGCTATTTCGGGCGTTATGCATCGCCGTCCTCGTCGCCGTCTTCGCCACCTCCTTCGACGTTCTTCGTTGTCGTCGTTGGCCGCCGATGCTGTCGATATCGTTTCGCCTCGACCACGGGATCCAACCCCCCTGTGTGTTTCTTTTCGCGTCGTCACCGTTGTTGCCTCGCCAGTCGTCCGCGGCGGTTCATGCCCGCACGCTTTTCTCACCCTCCGCTACGAACGACGATGACGCAGTGAACGCGTTCCAAAGTGCCTGACCCACGCTTCTGTTTTCACGGAGTGTTCGCGAAAGTTTCGAACGACGTTTCGGACCGTAACATGAAGTCGGTGTCGAAGCTTTCGCGCCTGTCACGGGAGGAACGACGCGCGGACTCGTTGCTCGTCCATCTAGCGTCACAGGGATATCCTGTCTGCTTGAAATGAGGTAACCAGAGAGTTAATATCGATCCCGCGTTTATTTCGAATCGCCTTTTTTTCTGTTATCGATTGCCACCGGGTTGGGCGGTATCGGTCATTTTGGGTTCGTTTAGAAGGGGTGGTTTTGAGCGTCGTTCGACGATCGCTTTCGGTGAAACTTGCCGAAGTCGAAATATTATTTCACGAGGGTATTAATATCCATATTCGAATGTAAATGTGTTACAACGTTGATGGACAGTTGCGAAGGGTGCAGCAGAGGGTGGGTTAATAGTCCCGTTTAATGATAATGCGGCTTCGAGTCTTATTAGAAGCATTGATTATTTATTTGAAGGGGGTTGATTGTGCTAATAACCTAAACTTTTAATTTCCTACCTTTTGTCGGTGAAAATTATAATAAGTAGACATATTTTCAGTTTTTGAGTACCTGATTTCCATCTTGAATTTTATGTAAGAATTTCAAATATAATATGTATCGAACGGAGACATAAAAGAAATCGAGCAAGAAGTTAGATTTCCCCGCGTAAGAAAGAAAGAAGAGAAATGTCGAGTATACACGAAGATATTCATGAGGAGTGGCGCATTCTGTTTGCGACCTTGGTAGAGGCGGGCGTCACGTGGCGTTCGTAACGTTTTTGCGGAGGTGTCACGGGCGCATCGTCGCGCAATCGTTTCCCGGAAAACGCCGGCGAAAACGTCGTTTAAAGTCGACGTCAACCAGGGTAGGAGACGAGCAGACGCGGGAAAGATTAAAACCTACCCGTTCGCTCGCGTAATAGTCGGCGTGGCAGTGGGCTAAATTTAATGCGCGCGCGAATACGACGAGGCTCGGGATTTAGCCCGTCCGAGGACCGGGTTCCGCGTGACGTTTCGACCAGGGGTGCAGCGGGGCGAAAAGGGAGGAACGGTGGTCGGTGCCAAAACAGACCCGTGACGAGCGTGCATCGCGAGCGTGCTTTGACGCGAGCTTTTTGCACCGACTCGAAACGTAAATACCGGTCCCGATGCCAGTCTTTGGTGAATGACCGGCCGCAGAAAAGTCGCTTTTTCTTTTCCTGCGTTGAACGTGATCGAATTATCTCTTCCGTCATTTTGGTTGCAATGTTCCCTTTGCTTTTGCTATTAATTGTAAAATAAACAGACGGTTACCAATAGGGATATTTTTAAAGATGGGTGCCATTTGAGGGTGAAACTCGCTCTACTAGCTCTCGATAGCTTCTCAACCCAATTCTGAAATTCTGAAGCTTTGCATCGCAACGCGAACGTTGATCGAGTATTGACACTCGTGTCACTTGTACCTTAGACTTCTCTGACATAAATATAACGGCACTTTGATCCGCCTCGGGGCAAGTTTCGCGTGATGTCATCAAGCAGAAATGCAAGAGTCGTATAAAAGGTAGAGATCTGGTCTCGCTGTACACGGCGACTGATAATTCACGATGTACCTTCGGGAGGTGTGATAGAATTTGGATTTTTCGGTCGACCCGAATGCGAGAGAATCCGAACGTGTGTCGGCTAGTCGGTGCCACCTACGAAGCGGTCTGTATCGATTCGAACGCAGTAATCCGGTCGGCTTAACGAACCCGTGAATCAAATATTTTTCCTCCTTCGAGATTTCAGACCGACTCGTTAATGTTTAACGCCGTTGAATAGTCGATGAAACGGCTGCTCTCCGGTTACAGGAATAATTCCTCTTGTTAATGAGAGAATTTTTAGACTCCACGTTTGTTGCCTACCGACCCATTTCTTCATTTATACCCCTCCGCGTGCCGTTTCGGATGTAAGGTTAACGACAAGCGTATAAAAATAGAGAAATTCAACTTTATATCTTAAAATTGGTAATTATCGAAAAATAATATCGTCGAACGCGATTATTTCATTTACCTTTGTGTACGAATGCATTCGATACCCAATTCGTGAATCTGGGTCGCAAGATAATTTAATATACCTTGGAAATATTTTAAGTTTAAATGTTGCATAAATTGTAGAACAGCATTCGATACCTAATTCTTAAATCTAGGTCACGATCCTTCGACTCCGTTCCTGAAGGGTCGAAGACGTGCCTTTGACCGTGGGTCAACAATGGTCCACAGAATGGCTTTTCATGGTGCATAAACATCGCGTCATATAATTTTAATGCAGAAAAAAGATACAAAAGATAAGTGTCTGTCGCCTTGCCATGACCTCGCTGGAGAATGCTCGGGACAGTTAGTTGAAATGTTGTCGATTAGCTACTATGTCGATACCGCTAATAAATTCTTATGCTTTTCCAACCTGTCTCCCCCCGCGGTTGATTTATCGTTCTCCTCGGGTATCGTATCGGTAATGATCGAAACCCGAGGCTCGTTCAACAACGTGATCATCGTCCTTATCAAGTTCAGCGTAACACACATCGGGGACTGCGAAAAACATTGTGGCAAAAGCGCGGCGATCGAGTAATCAAAATCAATCAGACGCCAAGGTGAAACCGGCCCGCGAAAACACCGGACCGTCCTTGAACAGTTTCACTCGTGGCATCTCGAATTTCAACTCGATCCGGTGTCCAAATTTCCTATCAACCGTGAACCGCGAGACTCTCACGGGACTGGCTTTAAACAAGCTCGAAATATCCTGGGATCGAAGGATGATCGATTGATCAAAAGTCTCTTCAATACTTAATATATTCTAATATACTAATACAAATAATTTCCAAGTATCATAAACTGATAGCAAATTTTAAAAATATTTCTCAATTTATTATTTCACCTCTTTAAGCGAGGTGAAAGCGAGTTCGAGGAAAGCCGTAAGCTTCTTTGAAGACGCGGAGAGGCGATATATAACGGGCGCCCGATATTCCGCCCCTGAACGTGCAGACCGGGGGTGGGCGTCGATCGATGAACGGAACTGCGGTACAACAATGACGTCATCGACGACGTCGCAGTATGACGTCACCGGTGGAGAGGTTGGAAAAAGGGGGGTTGGGAGAGCAGCTGTGCAGAAAGGCAGGGGCAGAGCGGGATTGCGACGGTGAGGGACGAAGTCTCTCCCCTGACTTTGTGTGTTGACGACCCACACCGAGGGTGCAACGGTGGTAGTTAAAGTACGTGTGCAACCGAGTCTGTTTAACGGGGGCGAGCAAGGCCGCCGATTAAAGGGGATAGTCCAGGCCGATATTGAACGTTGAATTTTAACAGGTGGAAACGTTAAGGGGTGGCTCTTCTCATGCGAAGTCTCGACAATTTCTTTTCTTCTCTTCTTCTACGTTCGGAATTTTTATTTAAATTATGGGCATGGGTGGGTCAAGGATTATAACGGTTGGGGGATGAAGGGTACCTTTCGAAATTTACTCGACCCTTCGAAGGGTAGATATACGGATCGTTTCAAACCCTACCGAAACTTTTTCTTTTCTTATTGAAAATACATAATTGTAAAATATTCTCGTTCTATTTTTCGTACCGACACTCCCAATATTTTTTAACAGTGGTCCATAACTCTGAGGGGTTGCAGAATATTTCATCATAGCTACCTCTTGTTGACAATTTTTATCATGGTTATATTTTCACAAGCAACCACAGAAGGGGGTTGTAACACTAATGCATTATTAACTTGTTTCCAACAGAAAATTTTGGAATCTAATCGAACGACAGATGCAAAGTCGATCATCGATTGATAGGATGGCCTCGGGTTCGGTTCTTTTCGCGCGCAAACTCGGCTACCCCAATTGTCGAATGCAAGTTTATCAGATGCATTGTCGTTCTGTTTTCTAGCCCGTGAACCGAGCGCACGTCTGGCCGCTTGATTTGCAACTTTGATCAGATAAATTTCGTGGAATCGTGCCACGTGTCCCAATTTACAAACCCAGAGCATTTTCTGCTTTTCTACGATTTCACGGACCCAGCTGGGGCTTGATATCTCTTTCACCAATCAACGTTCCTCGTTCAACACCGATGAATTACCGTTGACGGTGAAATTAAAAAATTCCACCCTTGGTATTTTATCTCGTATTTGAAACGTTCTACCCTGATTCGCAGAATTCGTAGATTTTTGAAATTAAAGTTGATCTTTAAGAATCTCATTTTCTTAAATTTGGAAAATTCAAACAGGCCACTCTCTATTTTATTTTGCAATATTCCGTCTCACTATTGAATAACTATTGTCATCGTCATATGTGGCGATCGATGATAACTACCCTTAGTAAGCATTTGAATGACCATAACCACCCCCCAGTGACGAAAGGATTAGTCACGTAAGTCCGTCGCAGTGGTGGTCGCGGCAGGTTGCGTCTTCGTGTGTCACGATGAAGAAAATCTGCCTGGAGGAGCGAAGGAGAGGCACGAATTAACTTTACGAGCTCGCCGTCCTTGAGGCCTCGAGGCCCAACGGGGTCTCGATCCGTTCTGAGTCGGTCACAGTCGTTCGGTATGCGGACCTCGATCTAAGCGGCTAAATCACTCGCTTTGCCTGTTGCACGATACGCCATTCGTGTACGAACGAATCCTCGTTAACCTCCGCCGTTCAGGATTCCTGGATCGTCCGATTCCAGGATCCCCGTACGATTCTCCTCCGCGAGCGCCTTCCAACGCACGGCGACATGCAAATTGACCGTCTGCTCGCACGTCGATCCTTTCTATTAAACGAAAGGGAAAATCTATGATTTGTAATTTCCTCTTTCGTGTATACGAACGTCTTGGATTCGATAAGATACGTCTTCGAGGTCTGGGTCGTAACAGAACGACCTTTCAAAATTTCATTTTCTAATTAAAGTGTCAAAATTTATTCACCAAAGGTAAATTTAGATTGTCCAGAATTTTATCTAAATAAATATAAAATTCCAATATCGGATAAAATATTAGTGAAAAGATCATTCTAAAAATATAACGGGGTCAAATGTTACCATTTGAAATATTTCGAGGGCGATTATTTAAAAATCAATTTAGCGACAGGTATCTTGTCCTTAACTTTATATTTTGCGTGTCAGAGTGCACTCTGTGCAATAAATGGACCACAAAAGCCCTTTTAGCACTGTAGCGGTTAAAAATCAATAAGATCCATTGGCAGAGAATAAATGAACCGCAAAAGCCCTTTGAGGGACGGAGTCCTTTGCCAAGGACTCAAACATTGATTATTTGTTCTTGCATACGAATTGTTAATTAAACGAGCTCATCAGGCACGTGCGTATAAATCGGTTTAAAATCGACGTTAATAACATTTTGTCCAACCCACGTTCGTCTGAACTGTGTAACATTAAAACAACTAAACGAGTTTACGTCGCTATAAAATGGATAATTATTGCACGAGCTAATTTATACTTCATCTTTTATTTATTTTTAATCTGTAGTTTAGAATTAAACGACTTGTTCAATGAAATACAATTTTAATAGGAAAATAAAAAGTTTTAATATCGGTCAGAAATGACCCAATCGAGGCTTTTTGTGTCAGCTGTTCGAGGGTTGAACGTGGGTAGCTCCAGTGTTAATAACAGCGTAGTAAGTGGTAGGAATTCTGCTGTCGACTACCGTTCAAAATATTATCACCTGAAACGATAGTAACTCGTGATAAGCCTGAACAACCTGCACTTTTTAATTTCATTTCATGTGGCAGATTTACTCGTCGGGACTGTTAATACACAACCGTGAATTATGATATAGAATGGCTTGAAATATGACGTAGAACGGGTACGAAACGAACCGTGGGTGACTTATAGTACCAGCGTGCGTGCGTGTTCAACGAGACGGGCAAGAAAATAAGCTATTCCTTAATTTAGAACGAAATCTAAATTGAATTTGGTAGTTCCCGATTTGTTCTTCGATCTATCACCATTTCCCGCCTACAATTCCTCTATTTTCGGACATACTCTTCCCTAAGTATCGGTTCGCTTGTGTTATCAGCTAATTTAACTTGCAGATAATTCGATTCAGCATACTGTTTTAAAACAAAAATATGAAAATCAATGAAATTTCATTTGTGCTGTTAGTTCTCTATAGTTCAATCCTTCTACCTATGGGGGTAACTTCTAATAAACCAGTACTTCTACATTTTCTGCTAATAATTAGATATTGAAAAAACTGCTTTCCTCGATTCGTTCGATTTAATTAACGAATAGAAGATTGGTATTAATAACCTGGGTATCAAAAGGAAAGCTCTGAAACCTGCAAAAGTGGTCGGATCAACTTTGTCACGCGTTCCAGCGGCTCGATTTTCTTCCGAGTTCAGCCTGTTCCGATTTCCATCGGGTTTGCCAAATAGAAAGCCGAAACCCTCGTCTCTGGTACCGGTTAACGTGTTAACTTTATTTGATTTCACGCGAAATCGATTCGCAGGCCAGCCCGTTCGCAAATGAAGCAGTTAATATTCGTTAATCGTGGCAACGATGTTTATCGGTGCAATTAGGTGGCCGGCCACGGGGATCCGGAATCGGCTTTCCTCCCAGGAGGCGGACTATCAAAACGGGAGATTGTGTGTACCCGGTTTCGGGGTCACGGAACCTGCAGCTCGTTCCCCGACCACGAGTATGGGTGTCGCGTATTGTCCGCTCTGGCGCATACCAAACCAGACAGATCGTATCTAGCGCGTTGTCGCGCCGACACGCACGCACACGTGCACGCTACAGCACGCTTCTGGCTTTGCCTTCGAGACTTGCCTCTCTGACTTGTCCCCATCCTTATTGCTTGCTGCTACTGCTGCTGCTGTTGCTGCTGCTGTCTTTTCCTTCTTGATTCTTTTCTTTTTCTCCCTCTCCAACGGACACACCGTCACGTTTCCCGTTCCATCGGGGACCTCGATCGCGCGGGATCACCGACAGTGGAGAAATTTCAAGGAGAAATCGAAATCGGACGCGGATCGAGCCTGAAAGCGGTTCTCCGATAGCGAATTTTCTTCGTCATCGGTTAGACGTTCATTGGTATGCACGAAGACGGGTAAAACGCTTTCGTTGGCGATTCTGCTTCAGTAAAATTCGGAGCGAAGGAAATTTTACCAGTGTTTATTGGACATTTTTCGTAAACGAACAGTCTGAAATTTAAATTGTCTTTTTTTGAAGGATTATACTAAAATTTTCTTTATGAAATTTACAGTCCGTCAAAATGACGGAATAAACCTAGTTAAAAATGACCAGAATCTAGTGCCTAGTTCCTTCACTCTTAATAGCCACGAGAGCATTATAAATCTGTTGCATCGAACAGCGGTGCTATTGTACTATTTGGCGAAGGTTTTCGACTTCTTGGCGCCTCGTAAATTCTTTCCTGCAATCACCGATTTCTCGATCGAATCACCACCCACACGTGGCCTAAGTCACGAAAGCGTTTCGAGGCATTCAAATTTGATTCGACAGGTAGAGGTTTGCTCGGTACCTTCGGCGTTGTCTGATAATGATACATGGATTTTCGTGGTTCGTGAAGCGTGGGCACCGGAAGGTGGTTACATACCACGCAGTTTCTCTACGCTCAACAGACTTCGATCGACGACGCACCTTTCTGAATTAATTTAACCATCTAATGATTTTCAGCTTTAATTAATTACAAAGCATAAGGCTTCAAGTTTCTCAATATTGAGATAAGAAAACGCGTGGGTGGTTGTAAAACATTATTAATAAAACAATTTTTTTTTTAAATTAATCTTTCTATTTTTTATACGAAAACTACTAGGTTTAGCGCTATGTTTGAGACTAAATAGCTGTTTAGAAGCTGAAGTACGTCGGATATTAACACATCGAAGGGACAGCAACAGGTTCCCGAGGGGGGTTGGTTGATTTTCTTCATTAACACCGGACGCCAGATAGCCGGCTGATTAATGAGACCAATAACTCTCGCCGACTCGCGAGTTATTTCGCGAAATTGTTTGACAGGTGGCGCGTTGCGTTTCTTAATTCCCATTGATCCTGTTGATTAATGAACGATATAATTCATTCGAAACAGAACCTGGCAGCTGCGTGTGAACGTTGCACCCTAAGAAATCGTCTCGTCCTCGGGTCTGAAATAATCCACTTTAATATTAGAACATTCTACCAACAAGCCACGGTCATTGACAGTCGAATCGTTATGACTTGTTTCATATTTTTCAATTTATTTTCAATAGCCGAACGTTGTAATGAAAGGGTCGAAGGGTAGTTCAAAGTACAAAATTTCTTATGTCATAGATTTTTACGTTGGTAACGAGGGCCAGGTAACCTGGTCATCGATTTTTCTCCTCAACGTGCAAGGACGATCAGCGAAGACGATTACCGAATACTTGTATCACCCGGTTGCAACGCTCGTCCTTCACCTTCAAGCGTTTCACTATGCTCGCGTATCTCGCCACGACCCACCACCAGCTTCACCATCGATTTTCGTCCCCGGTTCTCGTACAACCTTCTCCAAGGGCGTACCGAAGCTCCACGTTTATCATCTTTTCTCTTTTTCTTCCAATTTTCTCCGCATTTACATAGAAAAACTCGTATTTTCTTTAACTCGAGCACCTATCTTCGCATCGACGTTCAAGTTATCGGCATATCTCAAGTCGTCCCAGATTTCTATTCTCCGGATATTTTTACATGGTACGATTTCTAATCTGATCTGAATTTTTATATAATTGGCCCAGATTTGTATTTCATCTTAAATTATTAAATTTTAATTTTCAAGTAGCCATGTTTTTGTACGCAATAGGCAAACGCTTCGACCGCTATCTTATGCATCAAACACTTCAAACACAACAATAACGTTAATGACGAATAATTTGTGCCACTTTGAGCTGCACTTCCAACGATGAACCATATCGTTCGAGGGATTAAAAGCAACGATAGCTCGCGAAGTAATAAGGGTCGAGGGAACAGAATGCATCCAGCATTCCGGAACACCGATTACGATATTAACCACGAGATGCAAGACGATAAACGATAATAAGCAGCCCGGCTCGCGATGAATGTCGATTTATAGAACCGTAGTTTAGAAATTCGTGCGCGTGTTTCCAATACAGATATTCATTAAAAGAACTATCATTTATTTTACAAATATAATATTCCCTGCTTTTCAAGAATTTAATTCGTAACGAGCCATATACATGTAATAATAAATGGAGGTGTCGAGGTTGCAATTAACGGTGCTTCGTCCACAAAGGGCTAATTGGCCGACGTACAAGTGGGTCACCCTTAAGCGTTGCGTTGTTTCGAACGGGAACGTCGACAGCCGGGCACAAAAGATCGCGAATGAAAAGTCTGAGACTCTCACGCCCGGTCACGATGATTGGCCACGTGTGCTGTTTAGATTTCGTAATAAAATTGCGGCCGCGACTATAATTTGCCCGGCGATGCACTGAGGCCTTTATCTGCTCGCATTCATCGCTTTACGATCGTGTCAGATGGGGCTTGAACTACGGTCAGACCGTCTGCATTGTGCTGGAACGATGATTATCTTACGGTTTAAAGCTCTCCCATGCGCTGACAAGAGCCGGCGCGGAGTTGTTAAATATTTCGTTCGCCGCGTCAACCCGATGGGAAAGGTTCTGCTCGCCGATACAACGTTTAACAACTTCATAAATGATCATCGAAGGAACAAAAGGTTCGACGCTTCCGAATTTCGTTTCTAGTATTTTCTATTTAATTTCAAAGCATCCTGGCTATTCGAGAATTTCTTGAAATTTAACCAGTCCACTTCCGGGGTGAAAATGGAACGAGCGGAGCGGGTTGGATTGCAATAATAATTGTTACGGAATAATATCGTTTGACTTGCAAATTTTACGCTGCTTGGTAGGTGGATTTCGTTGGGAAATATCTTGGTAAAATAATTTTAACGCTATGCCGTTGACAAACTGAAAAACAATCATAGAAACATCTGGTAATCAGATTATTATAATAAAAATGAAATATCTGTGGTTATGTTGTTCCCATTGAATCGAAGGCAACGCGATAAATCATTCATGATTCCACGAAGACATTTCATTACTGAATAACAAGTATCTCAATCTTTAAACCGGATTGCGAGCTTCAACCCCGCGTATAAACGGCCGTCAGTCAAGGTGTTACGTTATTAAGACACCCGTATCGAATTTCCCGATAATTATAACCGATGACCTCTCACAATGATCCACATCGACCGGTGTTTATCCTATTACACGGTGTCTGAGGAATTCATCGGCCACGCATCGAACGCCCTGTCCGCATTTCTGGCCGGCGATTGTCTTTCGTTGCCTCGTTCCGTGGATAATACATCCGTTGAAACGTATCACGTACAGGTACATACGTGTTAAAGCCACTTACCAGCCGCGTGTAACGATCAACGATCCCTGCAATTACTCCCTCGTGGCAATTTAACGTATCATTAGCGCGAGTTACGTGAGCAAACACGTTCGAGAGGCTGCTAACATTCGAGTATCTTGTTACTCGCCCCGTGGTCCTGGACAAGCCTGCCTTTTTGTCCTCGGTATCGATAAAACGGCCAACGAAATCGATCGGTTCTCTCGTTTTTCACCTCTACATCGTTTTTGTACAAAACCCTCTTCGTTCTTGGTGTTAATAGTTTAATTATAATTGATTGTAATTCGTTTGATGATCGTACCTTTTAATGAATGTAGGATTTTTTAATCGAGGTATTCGGTCTTTTTCGAATGGTACGCAGCCAGTAAACACCGAAGGATAATGAATATTTATGCGGGTGCGTGTGCGGGGGCAGAGAAGATTGTGGGCGGGCAAGGTAGAAAGGGACAAAGGGGGAACAATTCATGGGAAATGTTCGGCCCTTGAAGCACGTTTCGTCTGGTGGTTCGCGCGAGCGATTTGTTCGAGCGAGCGGCCGATTCGTTCGGCCCCGGGCGGTGTAGAAAGCTGTACAAGATTAAGGTACCTATTACGATATCCGTTGGATTACGAGCGTCTACCTGTTCCTCGATTTCCGCACTCGAATTCGCCTAGATCGGCAGACGATCCGCCGGCTCCGATTTCGTGGCTCTCGAAATCGTATCGTGAAAGCCGTTTCTCGATTACGTAAACCCGTAATAATAAAGAAGTTAAACCGTAAACGCGTGATTATCTTTTAACGATAATAAAATATTTTAACAGCGCCAATTTATGTTGAAAAGTGAATTTCCTAGAAATTGAACGAAAACGCTGCAGTAAATTAACAGCTGTTGGTAATTAATATTTATTATAAAACTTCTATACACAATTTGTCAAATAGTTTATTAGTTTGCCCGAACGTGTTTTGAGCGATTGAACGATTATTTATGAACGACTTTAATATTCTTGACTATCGATTATATGCCTGGAAGTGTTACTAATGGAACTAGTTATCGCGAGAATGATATATTCGTCTTATGGAAAATAACATTGTTTTTTTGCAGAATATATATCGCATCATTTTCTGTATAATTTATTTAAGATACACGTTGAAAAGCTCGAAATGTATTCAAGAAACCAGAAGACTCGTCTTGTTACTTCTTTTTCGATTCTTCAACGTCGTTAAGCCTGTTGTATCGAAGCATCCTCAGCGGCAGGTTGACGTAACCCGTAACAATGTTTTTAATCTGAAAGTTAAACTGATTAGTAGGTGTGAATAGATTGAATGACAGCTGAACGAGAAAATAATTACCCCGTAGAATGGAGGAGCGTTGAAGTAGAGGCTCGCCGTACGGTACGCGTGTCTGACTAGTTACTACTCATTCTACTACTGTCATTATACTGTTATCATAAGGCAAACGCATCGAGATCTAACGCTCCTGTATACCATTACATTCAACAACGAGGGTATTTATTTTCCTATTTCAATTATTAATCCCTGCGTTGAAGTTAAATATTTATTATTGCAATGTTAACACGAACAAGGAAAATTATCCCTGTTCCAAATTCAATTCTAAAGTATATCGAATTACCAGTTAACCCCACGAGTTTCTTTAATCGTCGACCCAGTCGTCCGTTTCTATAAACACGAATCAATTGCACGTTTGTCGACTTTCTATCCACCGCGCTATCGTGCACACGTATCCTCAAAGTCGTCGTGCGAGCAGGCAAAGCCGTCTGACAAAAAGGCGTGAGGCGATTTCAATTACGGTAACAAACTGGCAACAAGATTTTCTCAAGCATTGGAAAACAGCATTAACAAGAGCCGGGAGAAAAACGTTACCCGGTTTAATCGATCTTTGATCGCTCAATCGAGCGTGCCGATGCTACCGGCTTGCGACATCCCCGACAGGTAAGAAGAACCAGACCGCGGAATCGCGTCGGTGATCAAATCGAGAAAAGGCCTTCGAACGTTTCTTTTGCCTTCGATAGGTTGGCTTTTTGCTACGGATCGTCCGATCCATCTCTCCCGTCCTATTCCGTATCGCCATAAGTGGCCGCGACCAAGCTTTTTATTCTATTCCCGCCGCGAGCGGATCGGGAATGGCAATCGTCCCGTCTATCTCGTCTGTATCCCCCCCCGCGTCTCGTTTCGCGCGCAACGGCCATTAGCGACGACGAATTTTTAATCGACGCGCGAAATCGGTACGAGCGACAACGAAACACACGGACGGGACCCGCGCGCGTATCCGAGAGAAGGATTCGCGGGGACCGCGGCATCTCGAGGAGAGGAAGATCTCTCGGGCAAGATACATAGGCGAGCCGTTTCCCACGAGCGTTTCTTCGTGGCCGAGGAGATTGGCTGGGTAATACCGCCGCGAAGAAACCTGTCCGACAAAGTTTCTTTCTGATCGAACACATACGCTTTAGCCTAAGTGACCCTATTAGTCGCCGGTTATCTTCCTCGTGACGAGCCCCGCGTATACACGCGGTGACCCCGGTAAATCCTTTCTCTTCGACGTGTCGACCGATTGCCGGCTCCTCTCGAAGACCTCGCTTGCGAGGTGGTAAACCGCGTCTTCCTCGAGCCGTGTCTTGTCGGTGCGTTCCACGGAAATCGAAGATCGATTGGTTCGTTTGCGACCTCAGGGTTAAGGATCCTTTCTTGGAACACAAGCAGGGAATTTTTCAACTTTCCACTCCTGACCCCCTTTTGTCCTAGAAAATTTTATATGGCTACGATTCTTCGGCATACTCACGATGCCATCGTGTTTTTAGCGAGCAGCTGTTAAAATTGTTTTCGTGTCTTCCATGGGATCCTGACCTACAATTCAAGGAGTCCTACTTTATGGGGTGGACCGTGGTAGTAAGATAAAACTGTATCATTGGGAATTAGTGAATTTTCTCATTGTTGTACTCAATTTCTTTAAAAATACCGCTTTTGTCGTCTCACAACAAAGAAATGCGTGTAACTAATTTTTTTCCTTCGAAGAGGCAATAAAAAGCGTGGATATTCCCGTGGAGGGTATCGTAAAAACGCATTTCTCGGATCGAGCGAAGCGACGCGCGACAGTATAAAGACATCCAACGAACGCGGACAAAAAAGGAATTCCATTCTCGGCGTTGATCGCTCAATTTTTACGAATTACCGTTGCGGAACATTGTCTTCGACGAAGAGGGACGGATATAGGGAAGAAAAAAGTTGAAGTATCCCCCTCTTCACGTAATCGAGCAGCGTGAGAGGCGTCTTGATGAAGCGCGATTACAGCCTCGCACGGCGTTGATTGAATCGATAAGGATCTCGCCGGTTGCTTTTTCAAGTCGACCATTCGCGACGGAACTCCCGCGGATCCTCCGACGTCCCACGAAGATGGTTGAAACCGTTGTAACGTTTCACCTGGGACGAGCTGTCCGACCTAACAGTACGCCTCGAAGCCGCGGGATCGCGTAATTGACGGAACGATTCGCACCTCGATAAATCGGCGCGCGTGCCGCACAAACAGATGCTTGTTGATTTTCATTTTTTTTTTTCTTCTTTTCTTACGAACGTCGCTTTATACAACGATTGCGCAATCAATCAACGCGAGTTTCGCTCGTTGCATAACCGTTTGCACGCTTTGAAATTCAAATTGGAGTTGTCGAGATCAAATCTGGATCAGGCTGGTCCATATTCGATTATTGCGGCGTTATGGGTGCTGTTATGGATATTAATTGGGTGCTGGGACACGTTGATGAGGATTGCTGTTAACTATTAGTTAACTGCTATAGAGATTGCTATAAATATTACTTAGCTGCTATAGCCATACTACAGCTGCTACAACCATTACCATGTATAAAGCAATTACCATAAGCATTACTTAGCTATTACAGGTATTGCTAAAAGTATCAGTGTCTTCGACAGACCACGATCGTCCCAACGGATCGCGCGCACGCCGCAAGGATCCAGGAAGAGTAAAACGTGTCAAAGTACGCTTTTCACCAGTATCGATAGATCACAGACATTACGACACCGCGGCGGACACCTCGTGGAAACGAAGCACCGTAAATATTTCTCGCGTCCCGACGACAAGCTGACAGTGCGATTCACCGATCGTGTGGCGAACGTTAATTGGCCTGACAACGAGCTTCTCTCAGACACCGACCACCAGGATAATCCTTCCGTCGTTTCGTGCCTCCTCTCGATCGAAATTTGTTGTTGCATCGAATTCGATGAAAGCGCGATGTTCCTCGACGTCGCTGTAGGTGCGTACATCATCGGTCGACGAGAGTGAGAGGACGAGCAACCGGTACCGTACGTTCAGACGGGGAAAGGGGACGTTCGACACCAATACATACAAATAGGCGCACGCAAACACGTGAAATTTCTGCTCAAAAATTCTGTTCCTTTTTTTTTCGAAGCCGAATTCGCGAACGGTCCGTGTGCACGCACGTGGACGTCGCATCCGATCGAGAGGAAAGACGAGTCTCTGTGGTCGTCCTTGGGTCCCGCGACGCAGGAACGCTCGAGGACATTCGATCCAACGGCATCCGTCGCGCGGAACGATGCGTTTTATTTCTGGCCACCGATGGACTAACGCGTGACAATCGTAAATTACCGGTCATCGCGTGTCCCGCCGGTGTCGAAGGTGTCTCCTCGATCGCAACACTCTCGTCTTGCGGTTTCTTCGTCGAAGAATTACGTAAACGATGGAATGTATGCAAAAACGGAGACCAGCGGATGATCAATCATCCATGGAGGTCGGTTCAATATTCGAAGGAAATACAGAAGGGTCTAACTCGAATATAGGTCTAACACGTTTCGGCGCTGCTTTACGTGCCGTCGAGCCTCGTGAAACGGTGGTAGCAGACGCGTGCCGACAGAAAATAATTTATGAATATTCAAAGCAGAGGCCCACCGTGTGTCTCGCGGCTGTTTCTAGCTCGAACCGACTAGTTTTCGAGCCGAGCAAAGTTGTCCGGGCGGTTTGATTGCAATTAAGACCGGTCGAACCTGCCGTAGCGGACGCGTCAAATGTGGCCTCTTGCATAACTGTCCACCACGATTTAGCAGAGATGCGCGATCTCCGTTAGATTCCCCTCGTAACGCGATCCTCTTATCGTCTACTTTCTGCTAATTTATCACTTCCACGAAGCGTATGGAGCGGAAAGTGATCGAACAAGATCGTCGAGGTCCTTTTTTCCATTCCTAATGGCATACTTTTTTCTTTGTCTGCTGGTTAGAGATGCGTGACGACAATGCAATTAATTTATTATGTACACGATGGATCAAAATAAGCGCGCTACGAGAGAACTAGATATTCTTCGATTGAAAATTAGAAACGTTTACAATCTAGAATTTAGTAAACTTTTGATCGATCTTGTCGTTTATAAGATTTTACATAATTATTTTTATCTTATTTTCATTCACGTTACCTAATAATAATCTGTTCTTAAATGATTAAACACAGCACTCTAGAATTTGTTGAAACATCCTCTATATTTGTATTAAAATCATGGTCTCGCTGAATGTGCAATCAGCGTGTTTCTTTTTACCGAGAAACACTCCTGTGACAACTTATTTCCTTTTTAATGACGCTGTTTTTGTTTTCTTGTTACACTCTGTGACGACAAAGTAATTAATAGTCAACAACTGTATATTTATCACGGTCAATGTACATCATACGCCGCAACGGTGTTGGCTACTTTGCTCAAAAATTTCCATATCATCAAAGACGCACATATGTTTTCATTACCCATGTGTACTAATTTTACGAGACCGTTTGAAAATTTTAACACTCCTTTTAAACTCTTATAAAATAGAAGAATATCACTCTTTGATTCTTATTAAAAACTGACTTGAATTCATTCGATTATTGAGCACAGTATGAAGAGTTTCTAAAAGAATCAGTATAATTTTACAAAAATAAACAAAACGAGACGTATCGAGACGAAAAACCGTGGCACGAACCGGAGATTTCGATGCCCGTCGAGGCACGTGGGCCACACAGCTCTCTACACTCTCGTCACCTTTCTTCCTCCTCGTCTCTCCGTTTGTTTCGCCGCGAAAGAGGAACCGAAGGATCGATACACAAGAGTGTGGAGCACGCATGCGAGGATCAGGACGTGGGTGGAGCCGTTTCGTACAGCCATTTTGCTCGATGCACGATTCGATTCGTCACCTGAATTCACCAAGGGACGATACAGAAGCGGTCGACGTCGCGAGAGCCGACGAAATTACAACGAATTTCGCAAGAGGATGCGCCATCGGCAACATAATTGCAACGCCACCGGCGAACAAGTTTTCTATTTGCTTATTCGTTCGTTCGTGGTATGCGAGATGAATGTTTGCGCGACGCCTAGAAAAAGTTGCTTACATCGCACGTACCTTGTTTCTTTCTTGCTCCGCTAATGGATGAAATGGGAAGAAAATGACGAGGAATCTGCACGATTGTGCGTTACGTGTTGCCTCTTCGTTTCCAGGTCGAGCGTTCAATCGGTTCCTCGTAAAATACCGAGGTATATAATTATGACGTCGCTTTTTTCTAGCCGCTTGATTTATGCACGACTCGTTCCTTCTCTCGTTCTCTTTTGCGTGATTTAATGCCCGGGGATCGTCGACGTTGCCCCGAATTTTCTGTAACCGGGATTACAAAAATAATTTTCAACATTTTGAGGCTACTTCTTTGACCTATTATTTATTAATATTCGTAATCGTAGGGAATAAAAACTATACCTCTGACATTGCTGAAGAATTAAAATGAGAAATTTGAAAATGAATGATTTAATAATTGATTTGATATATCTTGTACACGTGTATTTTTTATCGTGGTATTCAACTCGTTAAACGACGTGCCAGATTGCGATCGACGCGGATGACACATAATCAACAATAAATATTTTTTTAACGGAAGCTTTTATAGCTAAAACTTTCGCTCGCCTCTACGAGGTGTCTCTTAAAATGGTAATCCTGATGGATGCCGGTGAATTCGAAGGATTTCATGGCTTTGCATCACGGCCGAAGTTACCACGGGAAACAACGTCGGCATCGACGTTGCAGATACTTTCTCCTATCGTACGATTAGCAATCGGGGATATCCAAAAGTCATTAAACTCCATGAGAACGTGTATTTTTTATCTTCCTCTACGATTAGCCGATGGGATCCCTTGCAGTGTTCGATTCGTTTCGCAGCCAAAAGCCGCGCAACTTTCTCCCGAAAAATCATCCGCAGAGCAATTTTTAATTCGTTCCGTTAATGATTTTTAGATTTTGCGAGGAAGCCAATTATACCATGATTAATTTTGTTAACTAAATATTTTTTTCCAATTCTCGTTACAATAGTTAACAGAAAGTCATTAGTGTTGCTTTAATGTCACGCTTCTTATTTATTATTAACGATGGCACAAACAATAAACTGATGGATTCAACTATGGCGTTTAAGGGTTAACTCTGATCGACGGAGCGTAATAAATCGGGCAAAGGTGTCTGGTAACGTGAACGAGAAGTTAAAGGATGTAGAAAATCTGGCTCGAAGCGTGTCGAAGCGCAGGCATAAGGCGCGGAATCCTGGTGAACGCGAGTCGTGCTTGCGGCTATTACGAAATTCATTCCATCGTTTCTTTTCTCCATCCAGGATAATCCTGGCGTGCCATCGGAAAGCCCTCTTCGTCGTCCTGTGTGTGCCACTGAATGTAGCCGGGTCGCAATGCAGCTGCACCCACGAGTCACATCCTTCTCCTCCTCTTTCTTCTTCTTCTTCTTGTTCTTCTGTTGGTGTCACGCCAGGTATCCTTCCCACTTCTTTATTCTATCGGCGCCTGGTTTTGCACACACACGCGTGCGCACCGTGTGTGTGCATACGCGGTGCACGCCGAGAGAGCAAAGGAGAGTGCTCCGAGCGGAGCTAAGCCGGTCTCACGGTAGTTCTTCGGGGTCAGGGGGCGATATACCTACCTACCTACCTATCAGCCTGGTTGCTCGAGCCTGCGTGTCGCAAGCAGCCTTCTCTCCTCTCCTGTATCCTCCTTCTCTTTCTCCTCCCTCGTTGGATCGGCGTCGAACCTCTTCTTTCACCTCGTTCGACACCGTAACACCGCACTCTAACCCGGACCGCGACCGACTGCAACTTTTGCCAGCCTTTTGTACTCTCGTTGCCGGGCCTTTTATCGGCTCGGGTCAAATCAAACGCCGACTTATCTAATCTACTCGAGGTATCTCGACGATTTGTTGCGATCGACTCTGGTTCTTATCGCTTTGCCCTCGCGGATCCACGATTTCGGGTCATCGAAGTCCATCTTGCGAATGGTTCCTTTCTTTTACTTTCCATCTATTTCCATTTGGTGTTATATATATACAAAGAATTCGAATTGTATTAAACGCGAAATCCATTATAATCCAGTGACCCAGTGCCCCAGCGTTTGGTTTCTTCCGGTAGCAAGACACGCCGAGACTCTAATTACCGAGACTTCGAAGCTTTACTTATCAAATTTTACCTGCCTTACAGTAATTACCCACTGTAACAGTAATTACCAATCTATCTTATATAATTAGTAGAATAGTAATTACCAATCTACCTGATATTATTAGTACTATAATTACTCGATTACATTGAAGATGTCAGGCGAGCCGCGTGGAAGTCGGCACATTAACCGGACATTAAGAAACCTCTGACACGATCCAGGCTGTAATTTTGGCGGGAAAATACGGATCCTTGAAGAATGCGCCTTTCTACGCTCGATTTACGCGTGGCAAATATTTGATGAAACGATTATCGTGTCACGTTACGGGGTTTCTTTCTTTATGATGGCTTTCGCGGGACCGAAGGTTATTATGCTCGAACGTATTACGAGACAGGTGATAATTCAGTTCTGTTAACGGCTCGATGAATGAACCGCTAATGATCTGTCAAGAATGACGATGTCAACGCGCAGGATTTATCGATGGAAACGATCGCGCGGACGAATCAAGATCGATGCACGATTTTCGTGGTCGTAATTCCAATTACCGAGTCATTAATCTCCCGCTAAATTCAACGAAGGAGAAAGCCGCGATCCGGCTTGCACATTGGACCTGTTTTAGACCGCTCGTTGCCTGGAAACTTTCAAATTAACTTCGCGAGAATCGGATCCGATAATTTCATTTAAATCTCACGGGGAAATTTGATATTCGTGCAGGCTGTGAATTTTCCAGTTTTCGAAATATCTTGTTATCCGTCTTAATCGCTCCTTACGAATTAATTGATCTTCTAAAAATATTATTTCGAAATTTCCAAGTTCTTAAAAACACGATATTTCTTCTCTTCATTTTTATTCGAACGAAATGTAATATTTCTAATCAGAAACGGCATTCTTTTTTCCCTTTACGATAATTCCATAAAATCGAACCCTGCTGGGGACCACCAACGTCGCGGCAACGCGACATTACGTTAATATTTTTCCTCTCCGATTGAGTAACGAGAGTCACCCGTATAAACATTGCAAAACGATCGCAGCCGAAAGAACCAGTCCGGTGGCGGCCGATACCGACTGTCTCCACTTAGCGGTGAAAGGGTTAATTACGATCATCCCAGAGCCGGATGAGATCGTCGAAGCACGCGTGGGCGCGATCGATTGCGAGCTTTTAAATCGAAGATATCTCGGTATGTGATTATGCGTCTCGTACGAGTCTCGGGTACCGTCGAGTCAAGTCCCACTTTCTCTCGCGCGTATTCCACCACCAAACGTACCGTCTGGTTAGGTGTGCCTCCGTGTACATGACGAGCCGATCGATCGATTCAATGGAACGATCCTCGGTACTCGACCACGAGGACAACGATGAAAAGCATCCAATCTCTATAAATAGAATCCCCGTGTCTTTCTCTTCTTCTTCCTTTTTTTCCCCCCGAGTGTCCGCGGTTTTTCTTTACGCGTCACTTTGAGAAAAGATTCTCGTCGATAGGATGAATTATTCATGAAGGATATCTGTTATCCCGAGTGAGAGTGAACGCACGCGATCGCGGAAGGAAATGCGGGAAGACGATCATTTTTGCTTAGTTTAATAATCGTGTTGTAACATTAACGCGTTGAGTGCCACGCTGAATGAAAATTTTATTAAACAGTAATTAGTAATACAAGTGAATAGATTATTAATAATAAAATTCAAGTTTATATATATATGAGAGACGTGTCGATCAGAGTGTCAATTAGACGTTCGTTTCGATTCTCCCCTCATTCACTATGGAAATATCTGGTTTTGGAGACCTTATGCTGGATCATTAATAACCTACGCGACATAGGACGTGTTAATATTTTTATTTTGTCAATGTTCTAAAAAGTAGCCATTTCGGGCCCACAAGCTACCAAATGTCAATTTTCAAACAGGAAACTGCTTCTTGTGTACATTTAAAATCGTTAAACAGTCGTAAACTTGATAGAAATGGATGTTCCTGTGACATTGCAAATAGACACCGTTTCGCAATCCTCAAATTTGCAAGGTAAAACCCAACTCGTGGAAGTTCGATTGTCAAGTGATCTGCAACAATGCGAGTTTCACCTTCTGTAACGCGGATGCTCGGGCTTGGGTGCGGTTTCCAAATAACACGAGTTATGTGCAAACATAACGTAACCGCGTATACGACTTCCACGTTCCTCGTGTCAATGTACTTTTAATAGCCTTTTAAATACGATGGTTATCGAACGAAATTGCATCTTTATTTACAAGTAATGTCAGCTCTTTTTCTTTAATTAAATTACTCATTTAATAACGTCTATCCTATGTTACCAAGTTACAGACTCTATCCTAGTCGCAACATTCAGTAAATTCCCGCGGTATTTACCCAAAAGGGGAATCATCCCGTATCAGACATCACCGCTCGAAAGCTTGTCATGTCCCCGTGTCCCGTAACAGGCGACAACCATCCGCCGCGGTAAAAAGCGCAATGTCGCGTGGGAAGTGACACAGGTCCGTTAAGGGTCGGACGGTCCGTGGCTCGCCAGGAGCTTGGCTCCCTTGTCCGCTATTCTCCAGATACGGCGAGGAACGCGGAAGCGAAGTGAAGAAGCGAAGAAGCGAAGCGAGGGCAAAGGAAGAGCTGGTTAATTCACGGGAGAAGGCATCGAAAAGGAACGAAGCGGCGTGGCTGCACGTGGTGGCACGTGGAGAGGCGTGGTTCGTGGGAGGGCCGTGTATACCGGCTGTAATCCACTTGGCACACGGCCGTTCGGGCTAACCCTACTCTTTCTCGTCCGTTCGCTACCCTACCCTGGTCGCCTCTGCCTTCTTTACCCCCTGCCTGCCTACGGTGCCCCGTAGTCGATCTACCGATTCCTTCCGTGCACGTGCACACACACGATCGTTCAGGTGCAACCAGGCTCGTTTTCCCTCTAGTATGCGTTCCCGTAGGTGGGATCGGTTGTTCCACTCGCGGCTCTCCGCCGCCGCCGGATTCGCCGATCCCCCCCGCGCGATAGGGCTCATTGTGTTCCAGAATCGAACCGTCTTAATTGGCAACAGCCACCTTGCTGCCTTTCCTTCGACAGGTTACGGCTCGGCAAAACGAGAAGTTAACGATCGAGAGAGTGGGCCGAGGTGTTTCAGACTTTTCTTTAAGTAGTCGCGGCCTCTTGTCTGATCGATCTGGCCGACCTCCAAACGCTGCTACACCGTATCTACTGATCTATTGATAACTCGTGCGAAATGTTTTCTTAGTTTCTTCTACGTGCGATTAGTTGATCTGCTGTAACTTGAAGTTTTATTTTTACAAGATTCTAAGGCACAACATTTCTAAAGTTTTTAATTTACAGTTAGTAAAAAATGTATGTTGTCAGATAGACATTCTCTTCATCGTACTGCCAAAGAGAAAATATTGAAATAATAAATTATTATTCCCCTACGGTTCCTTTAATTCACCGTAAGGGTGTTACTATCGTATCTAATCGTTCGCCACCCTGCACACCCCTTCCTGATTAATCTGAACAGCCTGAAGTATGTTTTACGACTTGAAAACCACTGGGTGGTCCGTTTACGCTAGCTGTCGTGAAATTTAATCGAATAGGCGACTTGGGTGACCGTGACTATCTACGATTCGCATCTTCGACTGGTCGAAGGGTTGCGAGACACTCGAGAGGGATGAACGCATCTGTTTAGCCAACGTATCTTGTCCATTCATCGTTTTTTATCTAATTCGATAAACTAGACGTAATTCCTGTTTTTATTTAAAGTATAATTTAGTTAATTAGAATTTTTAAATATATTTTCAATACGATTGTTTAACAAGTTTTACGAACACATCGTATATTTCTCATTGACTGAAACAGGCTCACCCCCCAGACGTGGCGGATAATATCGCGTAATAATAATCGAGCAGGGGTGTGGTGGTTGCTCGTATAGGATGGGCTAGGTAGTATTTTAAATGCCAATGATTTCATGTCTCCCCGGGGTGTCGAAGCAACCCTATATAGGACGAAACGTCGACGAGGAGGACCTCAGTCGAGGATTCGACGTTCGAGAAACAAGATTTTCACAGACGAAAATTAACCTCAACACCAGAGATTCGAGCCAGTGAAAGTGCTTCCCGAATTCTGTCGACTGCCAGGCCGTATCTTGGCCTGGTGGTCCAATAGTATTTTTCAAAAATTATTCGAGCCTCGTTCGATTCGCAGAGATGATCACCATGGACACCGGTCATTCTCAATATCGACGATATTGTACGTGGTTTGTCCAGGGGATTTTTTAGTAACTAAAAAGCAACAATGATCGTGGTATCGTGAACGAATGAAAATAAACCGGCCGGATGCATTGAACGCTTCAGAACTCGCGTCAAAAAGTTTCTTTTCTCGTCGAAAGCATCCCCTTTTGTCTCGTCGTAGACAATGAACCAGTTGATTTCAGAGACTACACTTTTCAAATACTACGGAATTCTGTTCTCAATACAGTCTGCGTATAAATACTGTTTAATCGACGAATGAAAATAAACCGTGCGCTATTGATACCGTTCGAAATTTTTATCAAAGACTGACAGTAGGGGCTGGAGGAGAAGAACCTTTCTGAATAACTCAATACTGGGGTACTGAATTAGATAATAAGAAAGGGTTGATTGCAGAAATTGCAAATTGCAAAATTTCAATTCCCTAAACTTTCTACCACGTATTATTTTAGAGCAAAGTTTCTTATTAAATAATTGTATCATTGTATTTTTATAAATTTAAGCAGCAGTCAATTCAAGTTCCACTCGTTTGAGAATTTACAACCCTCCTTTATCGTAGCTACAATCCACGAAGTTCCAGTCTAAAGTAATATTGTTAAGAGTTGGACAGTTGTTTCAAACGATGCATTATGTGGTTACAGGGCAACTGCATTCGCCGAACGGCGACAGCGACAACAGCAACGGTAGCCAGCGTGCGGTGGCCATCACAAGGAACGACGTAGATCAGCAACCGCATCGTCAGCAACGGCAGCAACGTCAAGCACCAGCTACGGTTCCGGTTCTTACCTGTACGAATCACTCTTCGACAACCACGACTACCACCGCGTTCAACGTAGTCGGCTCAAGTATGCTTCTTCTTCAGACACAGGTGAGACGCGTTCATTCATCTTATTCCCTCGTCATCCCAACTTTTAGGGTCTGTTCCTCAAATAACTTCCACTGTAAGCGCCACGGTATAAAAATTCTGCGTATCGTCAGCGTAATACACTATCGTAATGGTTGTCCGGTCCGGTGTCTGAGATCGGACACATAATCCGTGAAGGGTTAACGTTAGCCAAAGTCAGTTCTCCGGATAATTGTCCATTAGAGCGGTCGAGCAACACGGTACTTTCACTATTTCACAGTATCTTATCTTGTCCCGGTGCTCTTCGAAGCCGCGAGTCTAGCCACGACCCGCAACAAGATCTGCCCTCCTACGTCCTCGATCGTCATCTGCATTCTCTTATCGTGCACCATCTGCATTCCTGCCCACGTACCCGGATCTCTCCAGTGTCGTCCTACCTGTTTCTACCCCTTCCTCGCGCTGACAGGCCGCGCTTTTCCGTCTCCGTTTCGCCAGCTGTGCAATCGTCCAGCCTCGTTACGCCTAATTACAGCTACGAACGCGCATTATCATCGTGTCGTGTAACGTTACCATACACTTTATAAACATAAATTACTGTAACAGTTTATCGCCTTTCGCGTATCGTTCCTTTCCAGTTTGATATTTTGCGTATTGAATATTAATTGTAATTCTTGGTACACAAATGCAAATTTAATTCACCCTGCTTGACGATCTCCTTTTTATTTTTAAAAGGGTACAAAATGATGGTTACCACCGATTCCATAAAATACATAGCTGTTAAGGTGTTAAATTGGCGCTCGTTCGCATAAAAGTGATACGGCGCCGCGAATCAGGCGGAGGTTTTCGACAACGGGTTGAAGGGGTGTCGTCGAGAAGGCCGTAGTCGGGGCTGTAGAAGACCAAGGGACTTCGATCGTCGGTCCCCGAGGGAGCGATGAACGAAATGTCAAGCCAGAAGCGGAACCAACCTGGCAAATTGAATATCCGTCCCTCATCCTCCCTTCCGCCTTCTGATATCCTCCAGCCGTTCCTCTGCAGACATTTTTTCCCTGTTCGTAACTTCACCGTGGATAAAACGAGAGTCGTTCACCAACGTTTAGAATCATTTTCTAAATATCGTTTGTACTTTTTTGTATCCTCGATATATCTTTAAACAAATGCCATCCAAAATTAGAGTGAACACTTTTGGACAAACTGTCAGTCTATATTAGCAGTCCTTCCTGTTCTGCGATTATTATTTATAACATTATTGAATATTGTAAATTGGAGAGGAATTTAGAGCGCAACTATTTTAAATCTCTCGAGGAACGATTCGGGTTCGAAGGTGAAACTTGGACTGGAAGCCATCGAGACGGTTGAAAACGATGTTTTTTCACTAGCGACGAATACCATCGACAAAGATTTTCACTCTCGAGTGTACACGTACCCTAACGTAGAAATCTCCGACCGTTCGGCGCTTTGCTTATAGACAACACGCGATATAAACCCACCTCGCCAATCCTCTTCGATATCCTCACTGCGCACCTCAACTGTACATCGATGTCTCGACAAGGCTCGCAATTGTGGTCGAACAATGTTACCGCCTTGCAGTCGAGTACTTCGATTTGCCGCTCGCGCGGCTTCCTCGGAGCTTGTCCGACTTTGTTGGAACGATAGCAACAGAAAAAAAGAAAGTGAATAGTCGATTCTTGGTTCCATCATCGTGTTACCCCTAAGACCACAATCTGATCCTTGTTTGTTGTAATTGTTGAAGTTGCAACAAGTCGATGGAAACACAGCTTGCACAAATTCAAATCGATACGGGGTTGGTTGAATATTTCAAAGTACTCAGGGTAAGTTTAACGTGATCTTTGCAGAACACTTACGGTGGCGCTTTGGTGGATTTGTTTAACGTCCCTTACCCGGATACGACGGATACGGGAAGTTTGCCAGGGGAATTGGACCCGTTTCCGGAACTGCAGCTGGGAAATCCTCAAGGTGTACCCGACGAGTCGGCTCAGGCTCAGCAGACGGTGCATCACCAGCAGGCTCCTCCGCCACCCCCGTCGGCACCGCCTCTTCCCGAGGACGTCCAGAACGATTCGCATAGGTACCGATTGTTTTCCAACTTCGTCACATTTCTCTTCGTGCATTCTAGAACGCTTTATTTCTTATTACTTTGTTATTTGTTCGCTGAAGATCAATTATAAATCTTTGGTTAAATCGAATCGAGAGGATAATAAAAATAAGCGGTATGCCTTTTGATCCTTAGTTGAGTTAAGAGATAATGATGTTTATATACTTCATTTTCGAGCGGCAAATAAAGTATAAGATACGTCCGAAGAAAACATTCAGCATTTCATTGTTCGATTTAACGATCGTCCTCCACGTCGGATAAAAATCATTGGCATTTCGTTCTCCAACCGCGCGATAGTCGCCGGACCGTTGACATTTAATCCTGTTCCCGTTTGATGCAGCTCAACACCCTTGCCGAGCTTCCAAGAGACGTACACTCAACGGTACAGCAGCCAGGAGATTCAGGTGCTCGGCATCAAAATGGACGAGGCTGAATGTTACGACAATCCGGTGTACTCGTGTCCCACCGGTCATTATCCGACCGAGTTCTCGCCCACGTTGCCCTACCACGATCATCAGCAACCGCCGCAGCAGCAACATCATCATCCACACCAGCAACAGCCGGCACCGCCTCCCCAGCAGCAACACCATCATCATCATTACTTCGCGACGGAGACGGCGCCGACACCGACCACCGCCGTCCCGTCGCCGTCGAATCATCGACAGGACTCGCCGTACGCGGGGACGGTCAGCGTGCCCATCGTGTACGGTCAACCACCGACCATAGCCGGGGGTGCGACCCCCGTGGCGCCCACGGACATTTGTCCCAGCGTAGACAACGTCGTCGTGGGCACGCCTCAACCGCGAAGGCCGTCCTTGCCCACGCAGAGGTCAGAGTCTGCGAGGTAATTATCTGTGAAATTATTAGTATTGTTTAAAGGACTTCAAAGGATGAACCGCCGAATATATCGTTCGATTGTTCTTCCTTTTCTCGATCTAGCATCGTAGATCTTTCGTAGGGGGAGGTGCCACTTGGCGAGAATAGTGGGATACCTTCAACGCAAATTGCAATAAAAGAGAATTGTCCTTATGCATTTACAGTAGCGGCAGCACGGAGTCGCCGAAAGCCCGTGGCGGCAACGGCGGTACCGGAAGTTCCGTGAACTCTCCTTCCCCCGGAAGCGGTGTGAGCAACGAGCGTGCACCGCCGAGCCCCAGTCAACTGTGCGCCGTTTGCGGCGACACGGCGGCGTGTCAACACTACGGCGTGCGTACCTGCGAGGGTTGCAAGGGCTTCTTCAAGAGGACGGTGCAGAAGGGTTCGAAGTACGTGTGCCTCGCCGAAAAAGCTTGCCCCGTGGACAAACGTCGACGGAACCGTTGCCAATTTTGTCGCTTCCAAAAGTGCCTGATGGTCGGCATGGTGAAAGAGGTAAGCTGCCGCGCCTCAACCATCGAGAATATGCTTCGTCTTCCGTGGTACAAGATTCGTATCGTTCGTTCGACAGGTCGTTAGGACGGACTCGCTGAAAGGGCGCAGGGGTAGGTTACCCTCGAAGCCAAAATCACCGCAAGAATCACCTCCCAGCCCGCCGGTTTCTTTGATCACTGCTTTGGTGCGTGCACACTTGGACACAACGCCTGATCAAGCGAGCTTAGACTACTCGCAGTATCGGCAACCCAGGCCCGGCGATCTACCCATCACGGAGGCGGAAAAGACCCAACAGTTCTACAATCTCCTTACCACCTCCATCGATGTCATTCGAAATTTCGCCGACAAAATCCCCGGATTCACGGATCTGGTGCGAGAGGATCAGGTTTGTAATTAAAATTATATTAAAATGATAGCTCTCTTCATGGTCCGTCGTACGAAGGTTGATCTCACAAGCATCCTACGATGTTTTGTTCTTGTTATTAATTTTCTGTGTTGTTATGCAAGCGTATACGAGCCACTTTATATATTGTTTATTATGTATCGACGTTCAGACGATAGCCGAAGAGAGGCTCTCATTAAAGAAAGAGATCGATAGCTTGTACATTTTATAAAAGGTCAAGCCTGACGAGTCTACGACATGTCTAATCGACGGTCTGATTGGCCGGTTGTCTAACAGCCTCGAGACCGTCGGTGAAAATAACATTTTCTCGTTAGAAAAGTAGCCCGTACACGAATCGGGCAACCCTTTCGTAACCGCGATCGTTCATTGTTTTCTTCGCTGTTCCAACCCGCAGGAGTTGCTCTTTCAATCGGCCAGCCTGGAACTGTTCGTCCTGCGGCTGGCGTATCGCACCAAACCTGAAGACACAAAGCTGACGTTCTGTAACGGCGTGGTCCTGGCCCTGGAACAGTGTCAGCGCAGTTTCGGCGACTGGCTTCACAGCATCCTCGAGTTCTGCAAGGCTCTTCACGTTCTCGACGTGGACATCAGCGCGTTCGCCTGTCTGTGCGCTCTCACCCTGGTCACCGGTAAGTTCTCATCTATAACTTTGGATTTCTTGCAAACGAAAGCACGGAATCCGATAACAAGTAATTTCTTCCGTACGGCGATTCCTTGTTACGCGCGGCCGTCTGCGAGATGAATCATTAATCGGCCCGGCGATTATTTATTGATACGACGACGAAAAGAAAGCACGGTGATCGTACCGTGCGTCGCTCACGCGATATCCGCGCGAGTTGCATGTGCGTCGTTGTCCCTTCTTCGGCATCGTACGAAATTCGATTGCACGCAATCGATCAATCTGGAAATATAAATCGTTGTCACGAAACGCTCTGTGCGGCACGCACGCTCTCCAGGCGGGACTGACGGAAACGCGTTGTGTTTCTCTGCTTGGCGTTACAGAAAGGTACGGCCTGAAGGAACCGCATCGCATGGAGCAGCTGCAGATGAAAATAATCTCGTCGCTGCGCGATCACGTCACCTACAATGCCGAGGCACAGCGAAAAGCGCACTACCTGTCACGTCTGTTAGGTAAACTGCCGGAGCTGAGGAGTTTGTCGGTGCAGGGGCTGCAGCGTATCTTTTACCTGAAACTGGAGGATCTGGTGCCGGCGCCGCCGTTGATCGAGACGATGTTCGTCGGTAGTCTACCGTTTTAATGAACCGCCTTCGGAAACGAGCCGAGCCTAAGGCTAAGTTTCGCGTAGAACAATTCATCATCGTCACACACACTTGAGACCGATTGCGTACTATCTTGCGATTAAGTTCTATTTTTTAGTTCTATAACGTATGTAGCTCTCGCTATACAATTATTGCGTGTATCCTTGCATGGTTTTTTCACGAGTGTCGACGCGGTGATCAACCTGAACAAGTTAGCCTCGAGACGGATCCTACCGGATGCTGGATCTCGACGCTGACAACCTTTTACGTGTGTATGCGGCGAACGGGCGTGCGCGTGCGAGGATGAACATAACTTTCTGCAGGATTAAGTTTAAGACAAATGGTTCCCTTTGAGTGTGTGCGATTTCAGAGATGCGTGGATGGCTGATCGAGTGAATTCGACGATGTGTCTGAGAACTGACAACTGTTACTATCGTTACTACTATTATTACTATTTTAACACTGTACCGTATGATTATTCTTGCTATCGAGAGCGTAGATGGGGGGTGGTTCACGATATCCTCGACGGATCGTCGGTGACGGGGTGAAACATCGACGAAACGAACGATAGAGATTCTATATCGATCGCGAGGGAGACGTTTCTCCTATCGTTTTCTCGATGAAAGCTTACCACCGGGGGTGGTTATCAACGTTGCACAAAAGACGTACGAGGGGATCGAACAGAGAGCATTTCACACACGTACACGTATATACACATACACAAGAGGAATTTTTTATCACTTTTCTACCTACTTTGTATAAAAACGATCGCGTCAACGTGACCGACGATCCGTCAGGCAACAGGATCCCCTTCTTACCGTGGACGAACGTACTTATCCGTTGGGGAGAAGGAAGAAACGCATTGACGGTTTGCAACATATCAGATCAACAACGGAAGAGCGGACGTTGCCGATCAATTCCCTCCCTTTTCTCGTCGTGAATTTCGCTCTTCCGTGTTGACGATTTTTAAACAAGTAGCCGGTGATCGTGGTCGCGCTCGAACGTCCACGACGATGCTAGCTTACCCTGGTACCTCGAACATCCCCTGTTTCTTGTAGCTGACGCGTTGATCGTATTAGTAATTTAGTTTCTACTTTGCTATGATTTCTTATTCGATTACACAAAATTGGAGGCGCCAGGTGATTGTTTAGCATCGTCGTGAAACGTATAAGTGTTATCTACGTCACCCGTGCTACCTTTGCGTTAATGTGATTTTAGACAGCTAAGGGAGACGAGATTGAGGTAGGACCCGAACTCAGCCGAACGTATCCCAATTTTATGAAATATTGGGAAACACGCGTGTCAACAGCAATATATGTTTAGAAGGCAAAGAGGCTCAGTGACGGGTCCGGCATAAAGTTACCTATTACGTTATGACATTTATTTTTAATCAAACTAACGTAGAGAGTCCCTATTTATACGTATACCGCGACGCTATTACTACTACTACTACTACTGATACTACTATTTACTTGCTACTTAATAATTACTTACCGCTAGCGTTTACGATTCTATGGCGTTACCACCGCTGTTACCATCCGCTACCTTCTTACCACCATCGACAACCACCTTGCGTTACCATTACCCGTTAAAACGCGTACTAAGGAACACCGTTTAAGCACTCTTCGCCGCTCTACGATATATCTCTGGAACCCTTTGGACCCACGGGAGACGACCCGTATCCACGTGCTCTGGGAAACGAAGATCGTCGATGTTGTCGACGAGGGACGTCGTTCGATCTTCGAGCAGGGTCGTCCTTATCTGTTCTGTATGTTACTCGACGTGGATAAAAGAAAAGAAACAAAAAAAAAAAAGAAAAGTACACAGCCCAGTAAACCGATCCAACCGATACAGCGTTCAATATATTCGATAGTATCACAGAGCATTGTCTTTTTAGTGCACTTAATCGACGAGGGACGAGGTCCTCGCGGGTACTTACCCTTCCTCGACCCGCCCGCGTGGACCGTCCACTCGAACAACAGGCAGAAACACGTTAAATGTATTATGTGCACAATAGGTATAAAGAAACAAAGTAATTACGTGTGTATACGTTACTGTCTAATCCGCCGTGTGTATCCGCAAACGTTCATCTCCAACAGAGCAACGCGTCCGAAACATGGACGCCTCGATCTTTCCTTCCGTTATCGATCTCTGTGCAATCGTTGGTTCCTTTGGAAGATCGAGCTTCTTTTTTCTGTTTCTTATTTTTCTAATCGTTTTATCATTCGTTCGCGAGAATTATCTAACGACAATTATGAACGAGCTTTGCGGATGGATACGAAGCAAAATGCCCGGTAAGAAAGCAAGGTACAAATGTACGCGAGATGAATACACGACCGAACGGAAATATAAGATTATCACACGGGGGAAGCGATCGGTTTCTAAATTTGTTCCGCGTTTAATAACCGACGAACGTGTAATTAACGATAATGGGTTCCCCGCGGTGAGCCCGTCTAAATATATTATCGAGATTCGCGGCGAAGACCGGCCGCTTCCCTCTCGCGTGTCAGGAGCGGATCGAGTCCAGAAGAGATTCAGAGGCTGAAGGAATTCGTCAAATTAAACGGTGCTATTAGGCTAATTGCGATGAACGAGCGCTCAACGAATTCGAGAGTTCTTATAAGTTCTTCACCCCGCCGAGGGACAGAGGGGGAAACGGGATTTATTTTTGTTCCTATTAATTAAGAAAATTGAAGGAAGTCTCTGCGATCGTTTCTAATTACCCTCGGTGAAAGTGAAAACGATCGACCGTACTTCCTTCTCTTTTTCTTTTTCCTTTTTTCAATTTCGTCGAGATCTTTCCTGGACTCAACGCCGATCGACGTTGTATTGTATTATTTTTTTACACTGTTTCGAATTCGATAAAACGAAACGATGAAAGAAAAAAAAAAAAGAGGAAATCTCGGATCGTTCGAACGTAGAAATAATTCGATGAAGAACGAGATCGTTCGAGTATTTAATTGTTACCAATTTAATTGTCGTAATCGCTGTAAACAAACGATGGCCAATTCCGTTAGGTGTATGCTATCCTCTTTCCCTCGATGTAATAATAAATGTTCAATCAACGGCTGATTTCATTTTTTTTTTTTAATCGTCTTAAAACCCGACGTGTTCGATGTTCCACGGGAATCGTGGAGTCGCTCGATAATCGATACTCGTTCCCTTTCCGTCCAACGATCGAGCGAGCTGTGAGACAAAATTTTATTCTTTCTTCTTCACGATCGACGTTTTATATATATATAAAAAAAAAGAAACCAAAAGTTATCTATACGATTTTTAAAGCAACCCCCCGCCCATCCCCCAAAAAGAGAGTGAAAAGGTATATGAAATATATTCTCGTTTTCGTACGGACATTTCTACAACGATCGATCCGTACTTCGCCATACGAATGTCTGCGGATACAGTCACAAAACGTTAGTTCTGCACGATCACGAGGTGCGCACCGGAAGTGGTGGACATCGCATCGAAAGTAAATTCGTAAATCTACATACGTTCATCGGGAAAGCTTCTTAACACGTTATTTACCGATGTACATCGAAGAAATAAGCATTATTACTTTGTAACTCGATGGTAATTAAAGATTAGGGAGTGCAACCCTTGTTAGATCTTCTCCTGATTCTGTTGTATCCAATTTTTATTATTTCGACTGCAAACGAAAAGAAGATATTAATAGAAGATTTATTAACAGGCTTTCAGTCAACAATCGATGAGCTTCCGGTAAATAAAGTGTTAAGAATACAGTCTCACCCTCTTTCGAAATATATACGTATTATATCGCAATAATTGCTGTTTGTGTTTGAACGAAGGAAACCGGAACACGAAAGACAATAGACTGGAAGGGACAGATACAATAGAGGAAGAACGACGAAGAAAATAATGTCGATACGTATTGACGGCCGTACAATTGAAAAGGAGGTGCGTGAATCGTTGATTGATCGACCGATGATCCGACCGGGTCAAATATCTGTGTTCTCCTTGCAATTTTTTGGTTCACGACGACAATAAAAGGGAATTGCAAGGGAAGTTTCCCCATCACCGGCCTTTTCACCCCTACGACCGTCGATATTTTTCAGCATCGTTTTACGCTGTTTATTATAACAATTTGTAAAGATATATTCTATTTAAGGTGTTTTACACGCGCGCACATTCACGAAACCTTTTTTCTTTCCGCGGCCTGATTCGTTGTAATTCTGTGCCGAGCCACACACAGTTCCCTCTCGCTTGATTAATATATGATATAAAAAAATAAAATAAAATAATATATTGTTATTATATATATATACATACTTATAAATATATAAATATAATGATTAATATAAACAAAGAAATAAATATATATATATATATATATATATATATATTATACTTTCGATATGCGAACGAGAAAGCAATTCAAAGGAATGACGTAATAAAATAAAATAAAAAATAAAAATAAATAAATAAATAAATAAAAGAACACATTGTGACCATTATATTTTATAAATAAACAAAAAAAATTGACATGTGATATAGATGGTAAGGCACGCGGACGATGCGATGCGATGCATTACGAAAGCAAATGTATTCTGTATATCGTTTCATTAAATCTATTAAAATAACCGGCCGCTCTTTTTCCCTTTCGCAACCCTGTCGTTAGTCGGGAATAACAAAACAGGTATTCGAAGGATCGTCAATAGTCCGAAGGGAAACCGACGGTTGTCAAGGGTCCTGGCCGTTTTGCATAAAGCGCACCTGGCGCTTTAATATCAGTCGTGGAACCTGAAATCTTGAGAGCGATTCTCTTTAAATTCTAATGTGTATTAACTGTTTCGTTTTATAATTTCTTTCATGACGAGTACTGTGACGAAGATACTTGTAAAAATGAAATATATTTATTGCACGTTTTTCAATAAATATATTTTTTAATGCGATGATCGTTTAAATACTCGAATTTGTTTTCTTCCGAATAAGCGTAAATATGAAATAGTTTTAATTCAAAGTCTAGTTAATACGTAAGGAGACCGAATAAAGGGTATGAATGCGACAGTGTGCAGCTGCAAAGTGTGTTGAAATTCAAAATTAACCGGCATAACGGTCACGTGGAACGCGCATGCGTGAGAGCGCTGGCATCTGTCGCAGATGGCGTTCGCGAGACGGTATGCGCATGCGCAGACAAGATTTTGCACAGCGCACAGAGAAAATAGTCCGCGCTCGGAGAGACACGACGATCGCTTCGAGAAACGTGACACTCGTGACAGTAGTTTTGCAACGTTTTACGCGAGCCGTAATAAGAGTTTTTAAGGCTGGTAAATCGGTACGAGCGGCATATCGAGCGTGTTTATCGTATCTGTTCAACGATCTAGAGATTCGTCTCTGCGTAGTAGGCGCGTGAGTAGCAAAGGGCGCGGATATCACTGCGCTGCACGTTGTGTGGAAGGAAGCAGAAATCGAGTACTAGCAGGAAGTGGGTAGAAGGGGGGTACGTCGTTGAGCTAGTTGATACGGTGGTGGCTACATGTGGCTGTCCGCCGGTCGCGATAACGAGACATTTCCTATCTGGGCATAAAAATAACGTTTCGCGAGGATAATCGATAGTCGAAAGAAGGTGAAATCATGCAGATGGACCCAACGACGGTGCAACTAATTCAGGTTCTCGAAAAGACCGTCTCGCCAGGTGAGCCGTTTGATTTTAATCGAGCCTCATGTTATTCGGGCGACATCATGGAATTCAGATTAATTTTTGTTGGTTACTTTGCTTCCCTTGACCTTGCTCGCAATCTTGTTTAAGGAAACATGTCGCTCGTCGAATGTTCTTTTACGATTTTCATGACATTGACTGTAAAAGTAAAGTCCCACCGCGTGCGCGTCCTTCATGTATTCCTTCCGGTACATTCGCGAAGCATTTGATATCGCGGTTGACTAATGCTTTTATCGATTTTTTTTCAATTTTCCGGCACGAATCCGTTAATATTTGTTCAGAATTTCTCATTCGTACGATAATACGACGTATTACGCTCTGCTTGGCTGTTGCTAGGGGCTTTGTTCGTCACCGGAAAAGTATTGTCCAAATGTGACGGTTACTCCTATTGCACGTCCCCGTTGTCGGTTGGCACAGCGAGTCCGAGTGCATCGTGCTTTTCTAACCTCCAAACGTTTCCATGAATTTTTATTGCCTGTCATTGGGCAAAATGATTAGGCTCAAAAATCGATGATGTTAATCACATTCATTTTCATTTTGAATTTCAGATAAAAATGAGCTGGAAGCAGCTCAGAATTTCTTGGAACAGGCAGCACAAACTAACCTTGTAAGTTGTTTGAGACCAGAAGCTGTACTCTCTTCTTAAATCAGAACGATCAAAATGGCTAACATAAAAATTTTTTATTTTTAAGCATGAGTTTATGCAAAGACTCAGCGGCGTGCTGGTTACTGCCGCTGCAAGTCCAGTTGCCCGTATGGCAGCAGGTCTTCAACTCAAGAATCAACTTACATCCAAAGATGTCCAAGTGAAGTACCAGTATCAACAACGCTGGCTTCAAATTCCTGTAGAAACTAGGGAGTTTATTAAGAAAAATGTAAGCTTTTTTCATTTATATGCATATTCATTTTCATGGGCCAGCATTGTATGAACCTTGCATATTTCAAATTTAAAGATTTTTGGAGCACTTGGAACAGAGAACAACAGGCCAAGTTCCGCAGCCCAGTGTGTTGCATATGTTGCGGTCGCTGAATTACCTGTTGGAGAATGGAAGGACATTATTCAGTTGCTAGTCAACAATGTTGTCAACCCGAACAGTACAGAAATAATGAAAGAGGCGACGCTAGAAGCCATTGGTTACATTTGTCAAGATATAGAAAGCGATGTTCTGGTACCCCAATCCAATCACATTCTCACAGCTATTATTCATGGCATGAAAGGATCTAGTACTTCGCATCACGTTCGGCTTGCCGCTACTAGTGCACTCTACAACTCCTTAGAATTTACCAAAGGAAATTTCGAAATAGAGGTTTGTATCACGGAAAAATTTATTTTCATACCGTTATATATTAATTCGATTCCGTTTGGTACTTGCAGACCGAGAGAAACTTCATCATGGAGGTAGTGTGCGAAGCGACGCAGTCCATAAATACGCAAGTCAAAGTAGCCGCTTTACAGTGTCTCGTGAAAATTATGTCTTTGTACTATCAATATATGGAGCCATACATGGCTCCGGCACTCTTTCCCATTACTTTAGAAGCTATGAAATCAGATATCGACGAAGTTGCACTTCAAGGAATTGAGTTTTGGTCGAACGTATCGGAAGAGGAGGTAGATTTGTCCATGGAGGAAGGCGAAGCTTCTGACGGAGGTCGACCACCGGTTAAAGTATCCAGGCATTACGCGAAAGGAGCTTTACAGTACTTGGTACCTGTTCTGATGAAAAAGCTGACCAAGCAAGAAGAATTCGATAACGAGGACGATTGGAATCCTTCGAAAGCCGCAGGAGTGTGTTTGATGTTGTTGTCCTCTTGTTGCGAGGAGGCTATTTTCCCTCACGTTCTTCCTTTCGTCAAGGACAATATCAAGAGTCCGAACTGGAGGTATCGAGACGCTGCTCTAATGGCTTTCGGTTCAATTCTCGGAGGATTAGATCCTGGCACTGTTAAACCATTGATCGAACAAGCTATGCCGACGTTAATTGAATTAATGTACGACACCAGCGTCGCGGTTAGAGACACGGCGGCCTGGACATTCGGCCGTATTTGCGAGATTATACCGGAAGCGGCCATCAACGACACGTACTTGAACCCGTTGTTGGAAGCTTTGATAAACGGTTTGAAGGCAGAGCCCCGTGTCGCGGCGAATGTTTGTTGGGCGTTCACAGGTCTCGCGGAAGCCAGCTACGAGACTGCCGAGACTGGCGAGGATGGGCAACAACCGGAAACCTACTGTATGTCCCAGTATTTCGATTTCATTATTCAGAGACTGTTGGAAACGACGGATCGTCCCGACGGAGGTCAAGCCAACTTAAGATCTGCGGCGTACGAGGCTCTGATGGAGATGGTAAAGAACTCCCCGCGAGATTGTTACGTGACCGTGCAGAAGACGACGATGGTGATCCTAGAGAGGTTGCAGCAGGTACTGCAAATGGAGACACACATCCAGACCCACACGGATCGTGCTCAATACAACGACCTGCAATCGTTGCTGTGCGCCACCCTGCAATCCGTACTACGCAAAGTCACTCCGGAGGATGCGCCGCAAATTTCGGACGTGATCATGACGGCTTTGCTGTCCATGTTCAACTCGAATTTCTGCAAAGCCGAGGGTGTTCAGGAAGACGCTCTCATGGCCGTGTCAACCTTGGTCGAAGTGCTGGGAGAAGGTTTCCTGAAGTACATGGACGCTTTCAAACCGTACCTTTGCCTCGGCTTGAAGAATCACGCCGAGTACCAGGTGTGCTGCGCCGCCGTGGGCCTGACAGGGGACATCTGTCGCGCCTTGAAGAACAAGATGCTACCTTACTGCGACGAGATCATGACTCTGTTGCTGGAAAATCTTGGCAACAACACGGTTCACCGTTCCGTGAAGCCTCAGATCTTCTCCGTGTTTGGCGACGTCGCTCTCAGTATTGGACCCGAGTTCAAAAAGTATCTGGACGTGGTGCTGCAGACGCTGGCGCAAGCCTCGCAGGCTAACGTCGACAGAAGCGACTACGACATGATCGATTATCTGAACGAGTTACGAGAGGGTGTCCTGGAGGCTTACACCGGTATCGTGCAAGGGTTACGCGGCGACGCGTTGAATTCTTGTCCGGATGCCGCGATAGCTCTGGTGGAGCCTCACGTACCCTTCATCATTCAGTTCATCACTTCGATAGCCCAGGACCGCGAACATTCCGAGGGCAACATATCCGCCTCGGTCGGTCTGCTCGGCGATCTGGTCACTATATTCGGAGCAAAATTGTTGCCAATGGTGGAAACCGAACCGCTCACCGAATTGCTAACCAAGGCCAGACGATCGCGCACTCAAAAGACCAAGAGCTTGGGTAGCTGGGCAGCCAAAGAGATTCGAAAGCTCAAGATTGTCGACAGCTCAACGTCCAGTTGGTGAGTAAAATTTTCTTCTCTCTTCGTGTATATTTTCTTTTCCTTTGTATTTTTATTATTTTTTTTTTTTTTAATTATCCATAATTTTCGTGTGAACGATGTGTGGTGCGTGTTATTCAGTCACTTAATCCGACCGTATCGCCTCTACCATTTTATTTGTCAAATCTTTTCATCTTATTCTTTTGCAACGCAACTCTTCTGTTTCATGCTACTTTTACGCTGTGTTTCAACTTGACTCGTTCACAGAGAGCCGCATCTCGACGAACGATGCTCAATGCTACAAAATGTTAGGACAAAGACGCAAGTAAGATAGAACAGGGTTGGGCGGGGGTGATGGCGGTGTAGGATCAGGAGCGTCGTACAGAGTGGATTTTAGAAATTAGAAAACAACATTTTCTCGAACAAAATTTCAAGAATTATGATAAAGATACGTAAACCGTTTACACAAAAAGGATTTTACTGTAAATTCTAGTATCTACAACCGCTCTGTACCGTACAGTTTCGTTTTGTTGTTGCTGCTGCTGTTGCTGCTTATCGTTCCCCCTTGTAGCCGCGTCACGCGTGAAACACGTGTACTCGACGCGGAGATATCGCATCTAAAAAAAATTAAAATTAAAATTATTTAAAAAAAAAATCGTAAAAAACCCGGTGAGCGACGGTTATTGATATTTGGCTCGCTTTTGTTGTTTACAGATCACCCCACGGTTGTACTGTCGTGCAATTTGATTTGACTAGAAAGCTATCGAACACAATGCAAAGACAACAAGATTGGATGGTGCGGATGCGAGTTGATGGATGTGCGTGAGTTCCAAAAGCGATGACGATGATGATGGTGGTGATGAGTCTGCACGTGTCCCTGCTCTGGCGACGGTATTCGAGTACCGACACGTCGAGCGCAGCCCAATTGGTCGAGACGCAAACAAAAACTAAAAAAAAAAACCAAAACAAAATGATAAAAAAAATAACAAACAAACAAACAAACAAAAAACAAAAAAACGAAAGAATACCCGTCTGCCGGATGTCTGCCGACAACTGATGATGAGGAGTGCAAGTGGATTTTGTTGCCAATGAATGAACCAAGGCCGAAGCCTGCCTGCCGAGATGATGATGTTCCGGTGATGCAAGTATGCCTGATAAAAACGAGCCTGGGGCTTCTACCCGCGTGATTGAGAAGTTGAACCTGAGGAAAGGACGACTTCGATGGACGGTGAATCGTGGCCAGTGAGAAAGAAAGCGAGAGAGAAAGAAAGAGACAGATGAATGAGAAAGAAGATAAAAATGTGATAGAAGATATAAAATGAGAGAGAGTGCGTGTACGCGTGTATGAGAGAGAAAGAGAGACTGTCAAGTTAAATAGAAGTATGAGAGCGATTGATTTGTATGAATGTATCGTCTTTTTTTTCCTATACGTGTGCGTGTGCGTGATAGTCGTATATTAATTAAATAAAAAGAATAAAGAAAAACGCCATCGAATGGACGATTTGTTGTATCGTCTCGCAGAAAGTACATTTACTAATAACGCGTACTCGTTGTAAAAGCTCTAGCTTCTTTTTTCTCCCTCGTCACATGTAGCTTATCAACGAAAGCATGTACTAACATTATTTTTTTTTTCTTTTTTTTTTCAATTCCTCGCTGAACGATCATCATCCCGCTCGTAGCGTTATCGCATATCGAATGATTGTTGGCGTGATTTTCACAGTTAAACGAGCGAAGTAATAAATGATCGTCGTATATGCTGATTGATATCCGATGCAGCGAAATGTTGCGTGAGTGCGTTTAATAAAAGAAAGAAGAAAACTAAACGAAGAAAGAGAGGGAGTGAAAGAGGAACGTTGAATGATTGTAAAAAAAAGAAAATGAAAGAAAAAAAAACCAATAAACGATACACAAAGAAGATCGGAAAGATTCGAAGAACTACTGGTGACCCCTGGTCCCCGATCATGCTGCGCGAGAATCCGAACGATCAGTTGTAGTATGATGATGCGTATGTTACTTTTTTCCCTCCGTATGTGAATGTCTGTTGCTGTTGATGTTTCATTAAAATTAATATTTTGCTGGCATAAGTTATTGAAGTTGTACCGAAGTCCTCGTCCGGCCTGAACGTTCGCGAAGATACGCGCGCAAGAGCATCGAACGGGAAACGATCGAGTCCCCGACCCTCTTCAAAACATTCTACCCTTATCATTCGTCGATCGTAATCCTGCGTTAACGGACACAAGAATGATCGTACACGATCACCGTATCTGATTAATTTTTTTCTAAAGGATCGCGCATAGGTCTTCGACGAAGCCCAGAATATCAGACGAGAGCTTTTTCGCACTGCCAATTGTATCGCGGGACAAATTAGTCCTAGACACTTTTTAATCTCTCGTTTCTTCCTTTCGAATTTCAAACGCCCTCGAGAGCGTACTTGTTGATTAACTCGAGGCTTCATGTTGTCGAAGAAGTTGTCTTCCTGGCCTTTCTGGCTTCGTTATAGAAGGGCGTTCGTCGAAGATCAAATAAATTATTCGTATCGTATTTCGAGCTTCTCCGAATACCGTGATCGTGTAAATCATTGCCGATCCTACGTATGGAAGCAAGATGATTGATGTGTAACCCTGTTAAATAATAAATTTAATCCCGTTGTATAAATGGCTAGCGTAGATGGCTTCTCTCGATAGGGGAAGGTGGTTTGTCCTGGCGTTCAATACACTATCAAAAAGATAAATTATAAAGGCTGTACCTATTTAGTTATTAATGCTTTACAATAGCATTCAATTTAACATCATTAATAACTTCATAATAGCATTCAATTTGCACTATACCTCTGTCAATAATTAGTCGGTGTGACACACATCGCTTTCTGTTTTTATTTTTACAGTCAGATAATTGTAAGTTTATCTATTTGGTAGTGTAAATTAACTGAGAAGAGCCATCAGTGTTAGCGCACTACTGGGTATACTTCAAACATTTTGATTCGAAAGGATTACGGCGACTTAGTTTACATTTTCGCTTTCATACACTTATCAGACTTCCTGAATCCTGAAACCAATGTACATTGTTGGGCAGGATGGGCTTCCCTAGGGAAAATGGCGCTACATGAGAAGGTATCTTCACTATTATAATACTAGAAAATTACCACGCGTTATGCCCAGGTTAAACCTGATAAGTTTAATAATTATTTCAAAGCGAATCAAGTAACAATAATTAATTATGTCCAAATATAGCGCCTGGTAACTTTAGAGTATAAAACAAATGGAAGTACTTCCGTCACATCGCCATTTTACCTAGACAGTGTACGTAGATCTTTTAATCCTTTGATTGTAAATGTACGCGGTCCCTTGAGGGTAAAAATCGCGTAATTAATTACCGAGAGCATTAATTATATTGAACCAAAAATCACTTTCAGTCGACGACAATCGTTCTTGGCGCGATATTCACTTGCAAAAAATACTCTCGATGGTTTCTCACGCTGGATTCGATCTCAAAGGACCTCGAGGATATCGTTTGCGAACAATCGAAGGATTAGAACCATACGAAGTTAATTTAATTTCCTCCTCCGCTCATGTTCCGGCCTCCTATTAGAGATTGATGTTCCGAGATGACTTAATAAGAATTCACAGGAATGATTAAAAGTAAAACGTACGGTCGGTCGGTCGGTTCGGTCGCCTCTAATAATATAATACGATGTTGCGTCACGTTGCCGAAAACGTGGCCGTGGTTAGTGCCATTTTGCATTCCAAATACTTTTGCCAGCGGATTAAAGCACTCTTTATAATTAATTAACGTGTGTGAACCACCGTTTTTTCGCGCGACTGTCGGAACAGTATATTTTATAGGATTTTCATTAATGACTTTACTTACACACTCATTACACACACGTACACACATACACACTTTTTCTCGAGTACGCCTCGTTTTTACGCGAAACTTTTTACGTACGGACACGATAATCAAGAGTTGTTACAAATGGGAAATCGAAATTTAACACTCGGCTGATAATGATGATGATGATGGTGGTGGTGGGTGAGATGGGTGATGGTTCCTTCTTCGATGAGGATCGTCGTAGAACGAAAACGGGACAAACGTGTTTCGACGAAATCAAAATGGCTAATTAAAGAATAAAAAAGTAATGAAAAGAGCGAGGAACAACATTGGCGTAAAAAAAAAAAAAATGAAGAGACATACGACAAAATAAATAAATAAATAAATAAATAAAAAAGAGGACAAAAATAGGGAATTGATGAGAGACGATTAAACTAAGAGACTTTTTATTAAATTGATTATCTTTTTTACAATTTTACATATCGAAGGATAACCGATGTGTCAGCTCCACGTCTGGGATACAAATAAATATATATATACGTATATAATTTTTTTACTGTTGCGAACGATATTGCCAAACTTAGCGTATAAGGAAGAAAAAGTTTATCTAGCTTTTAAACGAAAGAAATAATAAAAAAAATACGTGACTAATCAAGAAAGAAAATGGTACGAGGGGGGTTGGTTGGGCGGGGGTGGATACGGGGAAATCGTTTCGGTTCGAGCCGCTCGTTACGTAGACTGGAGCCTAAACTTTGATCTCTTTGCAATACAAATGCATACAATTCTCTCTATAGTATTGGGTCGATCGGTGATCATCCGACATTTGTATTATTTTCAAAATTATAAAGAGTACAGAAACAAGTTTTTCAAACGATAAATTATTGTATAAAGTATTAGGTGAAGAGTTGTTTCTTTACATATTAAATTGACATTAGGTACCGTCAAAAAGGATCGAAGGATCAAGTAGATTAATATCTATATTTTTCCTTTAATAATAATCGCAGAAAGACGATTTCTTTCGAGAGCAATAAAAAACAAAACTAATTTCCTAGCTGTTATCAGGCTGTCTGTACCTGTTATAATTTTGAGAACGATCGGTATGGCGACGATCGCCGATCCAATTTACGTATATCGTTTTATCCTTTCGATCTTCGAACGCAGAACGAAAATTCCAACGCAGACGAAACACGGTGTCTTCCAATCGCGACAAAGATTTCACCTCGTTATGAACACAGCTTTTTCCTTGCAATCCAAGATGATGTTTACCGTCGTCGATCTACCAAAGCCGATACCTTGAGATAAAAATTAAGAAAACGTGAAAAAAAAGACAAAAAAAAAATGAAGTGAGGAGACGAAAGTGGTTGTTCCGAGTCCAAAGAAGAAGAAGAAAAAAAAAAAGAACGCCGAGGCGCAAAATATCCTGTTTTTCTTTTACATTCCACGTAGCAGAGAGAGTAGAGAGAATGAGAGAGAAGAATTGCAGAAAATATGAGAAGAACGAAAGAACGAGAGAAAGGTAGAACGAAAGGGGGATGAATTATTAAAGAGTGAAAGAGAGGAACCACGACGGGGAGGACAGCGGTGCGCGTCTTTCCGCGTTTCGACGAAGAACTCGATCGCTCGCCTGTTCCTTTGATTCGTAAACAATCGAGAGTTACACCGTTCAAAGCATTCATTCAACACTGTTCCTGAATCGGGTGGACAAATTTTCTGACCGTTCGTGCCCGTACAACTTTATTTATTCTAATTTAGATAACGTCGTCACGTTAATTTCATCGACAGAAGAAACGATACTGGTACAAAACGTCGAATGTAATAGTAAATAATCAATTTGGTATTTAATTATTGTCAATATTTTAATTTTTATCATTCTTTAAAGAATAAGTCTATCAATAAAATTAGTTCAAATAAAGTATTCTTTTTCGATAAATAGAGTTGTACTGTATCCATTGTAAGAGCGAAAAGAATTCGTAAAATTTGCCCACCTTTTGTTAAATCATTGTCGTAATCGAAGAATGGTTTGATGGTTTCTGGATCGTTTGCGAATCACGTTATTTGGTCCACAGACAGAGAGCCTAAATAGAAAAAAGGAAAGAGACGGTCGTGGAGGGATAAGGGCTGTTCATCTTTTTTTTTTTATACATGTGCGAGTAAGCCCGAAAGAGGATAGGAAACTAGGAAACGAAAAACGCCGGCCGTGCCGTGATCGAAGTAACGAGTTACGAAGTGAAAATGAGGAATACAAATGAAACAAATTATATTATATACGCGACTGTGATTTTTTGGAGAGACTCTCGTGTGCGAGGGGTCGATGTTCTACCCTGAAGGGTGCGCGTCTCTATTGTTGTTCTCGTATCACTTTCGATAAGTGAGAATATATGAACAGAAAAAGTAAAGAAATTCGCCGAATATTTTATTTTATATATTTAAAAACGTCTGAGTGCGTTATAATAACTTGTTATTCTATGGTGGTTAATATCTTTTTTACCGAAATCGTGTTTCTACGTTGATCATTGGGGACAAAATGAGAGAAAAATAATTTTTTTATGCTAATTGGGATTTATTAAATTACAGAGTGAAAATTGGAAAACTTCCCATTTTTCTAATTTTAAATTTTATCTATTTTTCTAGAATTCTATTTGAAAACTACCTACTCTTATACCATAATCATCCCCATTAAGCAACCTAATCTTATTTGAGCAATCAACGTGTTAATGACAGGATCGATTTACACAGGTGATAAAGATATTATCTAACGATCAGTACTTTTCTCAAATGGACCCCTAGGTTCCAGTCTAACGCGCACACACCAAATACACTCACGAAATAAATAATAATAATAAGAGATCGAGAACACGGATAGACACGTGCTCCCTGAATCAAACTCATACACGATAATATCTTTTATCGAACTATTAGTTGTTAGCCTTTTCATCGTCGAGACTCCTAGAGTGCGTGCGATGCTTCAAAATAGGGGAACGTAAGTGAGAGCGTATTTAAGTGATAAGTATATTAATAAAGAAAAAAAAAAAATGAAAACTAAAAAAAAAATTACGAGAGAGAAGAAAGAAAGAAAGAAAGGAAGAAAGAAAGCGTGTGCATTACGCTGTATCAGTGATGATGTGCGCTGTGAAGTAAAAAAATAAAAAAAAACTTAACTGATCGGTTGTGTCCTGTATCGGTGTTGCGAGTGATAGAGATAAACAAAAGAAAGCAAGCAAGCAAGCGATACGAGAGAAAGAATGAAAGCGAATCGGAAGAAATTTGTTGAAAAAAAGGGGATGAAGGGATGCCGAGAGAAAGAGGGTTGGCTCGTGATTCGACGTGAATCGCGGCGTATCACCGTTTGGGGATGGGACGAAACGTCGATCTGTAAAAATAAGTGAAAAAAAAAAAATGAAGAAGAAGATAAATAAATAAGAGAAAAAAAAAGAAGTTATATAAATTTTGTATCGTGACGCGGTTAATAAGATCGGAGAAACTGTCCGCGTGATCATCTTGTTTGAAATTCTGAACAAAAAGACAGGATCTTTAACTAACAAAATGTAACATTGCTTCACACGAACCGTAATTAAACGTACGATCATCCAAATCGCACCGAATGATTAATTGACGTTATTATTTTTGAGATACTCTTCAGCTGGGCTGACAGGGTGTTCGATAAGGGCAGAATTCTCCGTTCTTCGACTAGATTCGCGGTTTGCCGTTGTACGTACGAGACAATATTTTCGATAATATTTTTTCAATCGTGATCGAGTCGCGAAACACGAAGCCAACGCGTAAAAAAGAGCTGTTGTTGTTCCAAAGCGTCAGAGAATACCGGTGCACGGTGAATCGGAGGGCAAGAAACGGGTTGATTAAAAAGGGGGAGTTGAAGATCGATCGTCCCGTGAAACGATGCCTATTTTATCAGTCGTGTAACACGGTCCCATCGGTGTCCTCGATATTTTTGTTCCGATTTTTCGACCTACGAATTTGCATCTGACAGCCTGACCTAACCCAAATCCATTTTTGTGACTTTTCAATCGGCCAGAAACGCAATATTCGTCGTACGTTTCGTGTAAAAAACGTTTTTTAACTGTGGCTGTCAAAGTTCATTTGCAGCTTTTATATTATTTTTCAACCCTTGGACGATGGACCACAATTTGGATTGAATTTTTAATTATTTTGGATTTCTTTAAATATCCTTGCAATTCTAAATCCAACAATCATGAGACAAAGAAAAAGCAATAAACTGATGTACATATAATAATTAAGTTTTGCAACAAAATGGGCTTGGGTTATTTTCTCTCAGATACAGAAATGTTAAAAAATTGCCATCCCCGTTTGCCGTGCACGCGATCGTGTGATTTAATCTAGAGAATTCAAAAGGGAAGCAAGACGAAAAAAAAAAACTAAAAAAACTAACAAAAAAAAAATGAAGAGCGTAATTATAGTAATAAAAGAGAGCAGCGTGTGAGATGGACGTTTTTTTGTGATGATTTTTGCGAACAGATAAAGAAAGAATGAAAGAGTGCTGTCGAGTGCTGCCGATTCAATAATCGGATTCAAAAAAATAAAAAAAATAAAATAAAAAAAAAAACACAATTTACGCATGTGAACGAATTCGGGCGATAAACGTGGGTTAAAAAGAAAGAAAGAAAACATGAATAAACGAGAACACGAGTTGGATGAAGTCTTGTTTCAGACCTTGCCACGTTGTAATTTTGCTCACCCTCTCCAATTTTTTCTGTTTTTTTTTCTTCCCTCGAACTCAATTATCCACCCTTGAATGAAAAATTAACGCGTTCGCTACCTCTGGTGATTTTGGTTTAACAAATCAACCTTCTGTGGACAAATTAAGTTATTCTTCACTTTTAAACCTTCAAAAAATTGATAAACAATTTATATTACAATCTTGTAATAATAGAAAATGAGATTTGTTTCTAGTTTTGTTATTGTCTCTCGTTTCTGTTAATGAGATTGCCGAGAATAAATTCAATTTTGGAATCTGTACACACTTGGTGATGCCATTATTACCAGTGGTCGTCGCTCGTGCTTGTTCGTTCCATGATGGTTAACCTTGACCCGTCGCTCACGATAAGGTACGTTCGTGGATAAATCTGTGGCAAGAACGAGGAAAAAATGTACCAGTAATTATTGGGTTGTTTGGAAAATTCGTAGAGAAATTTTGTTTCAATTTTTAAGCTTTTAGGCAGGGGATTGATTCTTTTTATTTATATAAAATTTGGATTCTTTTCTGTTCAGATAAAGTAATCGAGAGCATTGTATGTCCATAATGATAACTTTATAGCCTTTTAACAATTAAATTCTATTGCAACCTTCAGAACATTAGTAGCTTCGTTTAATTGTCACAAATAATACGAATTTTCTAAGCAACTCAATAGAACGCGTCTTATACGGTCCTTTGCTTCATCAATTAGATTACCCCGGATTAAAACGGAAGCCGTATACCTTGCGATACGAAGAAGGTTCCTACAATTTTCGACATCGTGTAAAAATACTCGAGGTCAATGGTTAACGCTTTGACTGTCACGCTAAAGTTACTGAAAATTTCATTAGCAAAATTTTATTTATTATTTTCTCAAGTACTTCATTATTTCTACATAAATAAATAATTCCAAAGCCTAATAAAAGGAAATTGGATGTTAAAGTATTTTGAAAATAACCACGATTCATATTCGACGAAATTTCTATCGATTTTAAGGAGCATCGTGTCTGAGGGGTGGTCGCAAACGATCGAAAAGGAAGTGTGTCGAAAGAGAAAATTGTAAGATCGCATCGATTTGCTAAAAAATTTGACGCAGTGCGTTCGAAGAACGAATCTCACGATCGACTAGCAGCATGTGTCAGCAGTGTTCCTAATCTCCTCTAAATACCCTTAACCCAATTGAATTAGAAGGGCACAGGCCGTGGCACACGTCGCTAAACTCGTTTCGCCCGCATTTCCTCGATTCCCTTTTCCGCGCGCGGAAACGCGGCCATTCACGAGTGCGTGCGCGACTTCCTCTCGTGTGTCTCTGAATCTCGAACAAGAAAAAGAAACGGTGTATCGCTGTTTTCCTCCTCGAGAGTTTCCCGTTTTGGGACGACGAGGAACTTTCGATACAACGCGGCTTTCCTTTTTCCTTCTTTGGTGAATAACGCGAGCGAAGTTCGGTGTGGTTCCATACCTGTGATAGGATATCGATAGTCTTCTCGTTGAAAATTTATTTTGTTTTGAACAAATAATGCAAGTGCAGTGCGAATAATTTGCAAATTTTGGAGTAATGCAAGTACAGCCTTCTGTGCTTTAAATCTCAACAAGATTACATAAAAGTGCAAGAACCTTTTCCCCCCTCAGTCTGCTATGCATTGACATTCAAAACAACTCAATCATCCCAACTTAAAAAATGAACTACACTGTTCTGATTCACTCAGAATTCTAACTACCCTGTCACCTAATTCTCATTCATTTTGACCTACTTTCTAACACGTAACAAGTGATCTCTCTTGCAAAAGAGACAAAGTTAACCATAAAAAAAAGAGAGAGAGAGAATAAAGTTTACGAAGAATGTTGAGAGCGATGGAATATGATACAGCTATCCGTCGTCGATCGATCTTCTAACTGATTCAATCCTTTTTGGATTCGTGTCTTACCAGAACTGGTTAAATCTCCTGCGAGAAAGAGACAGCTGGCGCACGCCATCTAAAATACTAAAGGTAGAAGGCTGGTTGAACCACGATACGGGGACGTCGTCGGCGGAGAACACACCCTGGCGAAAAGTGGAACCAAGTCGCCACAGGATGGAACGAATGGCGTATCGGTCGAACAACCATCGGCAACGAGCTAATGCAAGTCACGTAACGCTTTTCTAAGGTATCGTCGACGTTTCGGTAGCCTAGACGTGGGCTAAGTGCACGAGGATGGACAACCAGAGCGCTGGGAACGCCAAAACCACCGGGAACACCGACGATGAAGTAAGTTCCTCGATTTTCACCCCATTATGATCCATCCTTTATCTTCTACCGTTTCCAATTAACACAGAACATCGTCAAATAACATCCCCTTCAAGAAACTCGAGTGTTCAGGTTATTTAATTGATCGAAATTGGAAACTTTAAAATATTACCATTTTACAAACTTATCAATTTCGATGTTTGGAAAATTCAGAAATTTGAAAATACATGTCTTTTCGAATAATATTTTTAGAAACTTAGAAGTTTAAAAATACATTTTTATATCAAAGGATTTTGTGGGGTCATATGGGGTTGATAATTACAAGGGGATGATTAAGAGGCAGAAGTTTGGTATCGTAGGAGGGCTTCGATCTGGACGACCTTCTGCCGATCGTCGGCGAGTTCGGTCGTTACCAGAAGCAACTTCTTTGGCTCGTGTGCCTTCCGGCGTGTCTGCCCTGCGGCTTCTGTGCCTTCAATCAGCTTTTCATGGCCGACACGCCGCCCCATTGGTGCAAAGTGCCGGGGTTGGAAAACCTGGACGTCTCCCGTAGAAGGAGACTCGCGATTCCAACCAGTCAGGTGCAATTGTTGTTTTAGGTTCAAATTTTTAACAATAATATCGTACCTTAGATTGCAGTACTCGATGCTAGTCGCCTGAGAGTTGGAGATAAAAAAGCTTAATACTACTATTTGTCTTTTATATGTAATTAGCATTTTTCCCATTATTTTTTCATTAGACTAATTATTTCCAATCCACCATTTTATTTAAAATATGTTACTTTAGTAATTATTAATAGCAATGCTAAGACAGAAGGTTCGGAGAAGAATTATTATTATAGTGTATCGTACTTCAAAGGGGTTATTTTTATTATAGCAGTCAGGGTTGTTACAGTTTGTGTAATATTCATCGTAACCTCCTCCATCGTACGTGGGTATCACTCATGCTAGCCGTAGAAATCTAATATTCCGTTCGACTGTACCATTGTAACGAGGTCTTTCATAATTAGGATGACAATGAAACGTACAGTCAATGCACACGATATGATATCGATTGGACAGCTGAAAATATTTCTGTCGTGACGACAGCCTCGTACGTGCCGAACGCATCCTGGCCAGTTGTACCATGCGACCATGGTTGGGAATACGAGACCTCGGAAGTCGTATCTTCCATCGTTATCGATGTACGTCTCCCCCCTTCTTTAATTCTATTTTTTTAATTCTATCAATTAAAATTCATATATTATTAATCACGTATTGAAACCATTTCAGTTCAACCTAGTCTGCGACTATGCGATTTATCCAACGATTGGTTTGGTCGCCTTAAACACTGGAGGACCCATAGGCGTGTACCTGTTCGGTACTCTAAATGACAGGTAATTAAATGTTATTATAACACAAATTTTCAAATCATTTTATTACGAGTGTCTTCTGTTTCGCAGAATCGGTAGAAGACTGTCGTTCTTCACATGTCTGGCTACATTAATCACCGGTGGTTTTTTAACATCGATATCGAACAGCTTCTGGACCTGGGCTGCCACGCGGGTCGTCGTAGGCTTGACGATTCCAGCTATCTATCAAATACCATTTATCATATGTAAGATTTCGAACGAAGAAACACTTGGAGATATTAATATCGATGAGATTTTTTCTCTGTTTTAACAGCTCTGGAATTGGTGGGACCAAATTATCGGTCCTTTGTGACGGTAATGACATGCAGCTTTTATACAATGGGACTTTGTATGCTGGCTGGTGTGACCTATTTGATAAGAGACTGGAGAACCCTCGCCATCACAACCAGTGCACCTTTTCTCTTATATTCGTTGTATTGGTGGTAAGCAATCGTTTTCAGAGGATTCCAGCTTAACCCCTTCGTCTAGATTGCAATATGACAAATTTAAAGTTTCAGAAATTAATTATTCAAGTTTGTAAATCGTTTCAGGTTTCTGCCAGAATCGCCTCGATGGTTGTTGGCGAAGGGTCGCCTAATCGAGGCGAACGACATCCTCGAGAGGCTCGCGAAAGTAAACGGGAAGGAGTTACCAACCTCTTTCACGCAGAAATTACGGCAACGAATGATGATGTCACGGTCGAAAAGCGAAGAGGAACGATTACGCAGCGGTCCCGGTGTTTTGTCCCTCTTCAAGACACCGAACATGCGTCTGAAGACTTGTCTGATCACTTTGAACTGGTACGCGTTAACTTTTAACGTCAACATGATTGAATTAATTTAATTGTCGCCTGAAAAGTGCGATAAAATTGTCTTCGGTCAAAACATTGTGCAAGAATTTTAACAGATAGCTGTATCTTCTGGTTCAAATATTGTTTATCTGTTAACCTTTATTCTATTTGAAAATAATGGCATTTTTTACTGTTCCAGGTTCGCCAACAACATGGTGTACGTGGGTTTGTCGTACTACGGGCCAGCATTGGGAAGCGAGGAGCACCTGAGTTTCTTTTTCTCGTCTCTGGCTGAAATCCCAAGTTACATGGCTTGTTGGGTGGTGATGGATCGATGGGGACGTCGTTGGCCTCTTTGTTTATGCATGGTTGTGGCTGGTGTTTCTTGCATCGCCACCGTGCTCTTATCACCGGGTACTCAACTTCGCCTGATCGATTATTCCGAACTCGTATACGCTGTTAAAAACGATAAATCTTGAATTAACGTTAACGCTTATGAAACAAAGCTTTTCAAAGTGCAACTTTTTTCTCTTCCGTTGCGAAAGGCATAGTTTTGCAATGCCAAATTCCGTTTACATTCGCGGCGATAAGATTTGCTTTTTATTCGAGTCGAATAATTTTCACTGAAAGTCTAATTATCATAATTTAACTTATTTATTTAATTGTAGATATTATTTAACTCTGAGTCCAGGGACAAAGATTCTTGAACGAAGCTGCATTTTGCAGATAAAACTGCGAATAAACTTCCTCCAGAACCAATCAAAACATCCAGGAAGTATAAATACGTCATCGGGAGCCAAAGGGGTCCCAAACTAAATATGGAACGATACGATGTTTATTATTTAACAAATAAATATTTTTGAATTGCCGATCGATGGCCAAAAATACCTCCAAGATATAAATGTTTGAATTGTCGACGACTGATGATCTCGTTAACATTTTATTTGTCGCTCAAAAACAAAAACAAAATTAAATACAGATTATGACTTATGAACTTTAATGCTGTTTCATTGTTTAAACAGCGTTACAAACGTCAGAATAATACTTAATGTTATTCCAATCGGTTTTCGATCAACAACCGACCGTATCGAGACTCCGATAATATCTTCCATCCTGTTATTTATTCAAATCTTCTCTGTTTTCTTTACAGATGCGGTGGTGACCACGCTGATTCTGTTCCTGGTATCGAAATCCGCGATATCGGCCTCTTTTCTAATAATATACCCGTTCGCCGGTGAACTTTACCCCACGCAACTGCGCGGCGTGGCGATCGGCTTCTCCGCCTACATCAGCGGTCTTGGACTTATCATCATTCCTTTTGTTACGTATCTGGTGAGTAATCGCGAATAAATTTATGAATCGTCTCGAAAGCATCGTTCACGGCGATCTTGTACAGGGCAAGGAGAATCTGGTGCTGCCGTTGGTAATCTTTGGCATGGTGTCGGTGATCGGTGGGTTGTCTGGCTTGCGCCTACCGGAGACTCTTCATCATCGATTGCCGCAAACCGTGGAGGAGGGAGAGCTATTTGGGCAGGATTGGACCTGTGCTGATTGCTTTCGTTGCGTACCAATCAAGTACGAATTCGTTCTCAACCCTTGCTCCTTGAATTGAAAAAAAAGATATTGACTTTTTATTTTTCATTTTTAGACCCTCGTCAGCTGCGGCTTCTTACGAAGATCTCTCTGCCAGGGAGACGGTGGAGATGCACGAGGTGCCCGAGGCACCCATACCCCAAAGATTATTGGAGGAACAGCAGAGACCAAGCAGCGGAAGCGTACGCCGTCTGGTTCGTCAATCGAGCGTGATGGACACTCAACGAGACTCAGATGGGTCTATTAAGATGACTTATTGGTTTTAGATAGCCTCAAGTTTCCAAATAAAATCGAAATTATAATATGTCTTTCGAATTGTTCCCTATTATTTTACATAATATTTCTTTTTTAAGATTCGAGGATTAAATTTTGGAATATTATTCCAGTTGGAAATAACAAGTCAAGTGGTGTAATCGTGTACATTTTGCAATTTATTCCCACAGTTGGTATACAAAACACGAGGATTAGGGATAGGAGAAACAAAAGTGTGATAGGTCAGCCATGGGACCGACCTGTGGAAATGGATCGAGCCCTCCGTGCCATCTCGATCGGTTATCTGTCGATTTAACTCCTATATCTTCGCTTCAGAGTCGCGTGGTTCTGTTGTAGCAGCTGCGAACACGAACACACCGATTCGTACACATTTTCATACATTTTATTATCATTTACTCTTTAATCGTTTACCTCTCCAGTAATCGCCGCTTTAGCTCGGGTGGATAGGCTACGTAGATGTAGTGATCGGGCATGTCCTCGTTCGAAATCGGTAAATTTTCGTCACCGGGTTCGCCTTTTCTTCTGTCGGTCGGCCTAGCCTCTCCAAGACCACTCGGATCGTGCAACGGTGACGTAGCCGTGTAATCTCCATCCGTGTAGTCTAAACTTCCGGTCCCGTCCAGCCTGTCCTCCTCCGCCGAACTGTAACGTCAACAATTAAAACATTCTACACAATAGCCTCCTTAATATTACACCAGCGAGCATGCATCGTATTGCAAAGGAAACGCGATTTCGCGATGTGTCACAATAGTGACGAGCTAAAAATCTGTTTTTCAGATAAACGCCTGATAGGAGGGGTTTGAGTGGCAGCTTCGATAATCGCCTCTTTTATGCTCAATTATGATTGATAACACCCGCGGCGGGACATAATGTTGTTTATAAAAGCTTCTCGCATTATTTACGAGTCTCGTTTGCGCGACAACAATGTTTTGATAGTTTTGCTTGTTTTTTTCGTCCGCGAACGCGTTACGAAATTGTCACTGACGTCGATTATTTATATCTCCGGCGTTTCTTTCGAAAATATTTCATTAACCTCCAGTGTCGCGTAAAGGCAAACGAAGCACTCGGTTTCGGGCGCACAAAGGACCAAGAATTGATTAAGAATAATAAATAAGAAATTCGGTATTTGCTTTTACTTATTTTTATGCCTGTGCGTTTCCGAAAAGAAGGATGAAATTCATTTATTTCATTTTCTTCGTATCTATCCTGATCGAAACGATATTTCAATGATTTTATCGAAATAGGACACTGTTGCGTAACCACTTTATCGTTTAAATCGTACAAATAGATGAGGAATCATTTGATACTGGAACAAACGGCGCTGAAAGTAGGGTAAGAGGTCCAATAGTTGGCACTGATTTGGTTATTGGCACTTATTCCTCTTTTTTCCATTATTTGTATCTAGAGCATTAATATTAACGAAAAACTGAATAATTTTAAATTTAATAAAAATCGCACCATCAGTTATGAAATTTAGAGTGCAAGGAATTAGGTACTTTATTTTGTATATCTTCATTTGCATTGAAGATAAAGGAACGAAGAGTGAGGAATAAATTAGCAGATAAAATTAGCCATTATCTTGACAGGAATTAATTCGTGTTGTGACAAAATTGCGTGAATAAGTTCATCGTTTTAAAAATATAAAATCTGCAATCGTGTTTTGATTATTTCACTGTTAAATAAAGGATTAAAAAATATTTTTGTATCACCGCCCGGTGTATTTTCATATGTATTTCGAATATTTTCAGACCCACCGTATCTCGTTTGGAATTACGTCTACAAGACTATGACGAGCTAAATAATGGCTCTTATCGTTGCACTTTGGTAAATAGTAGCAAGAGAAAATAAGCGAAATCGCTCGAGGTATCTAAGCATAATAAATGAAGATGAAAACGGCTCGACGTACGTACTTGAACAGGACCCAAATGACATAATAGCACGCGTATATCGACGAGGAGAGTATGACCAGAAAAATGGTCAACAGGTACCAAGGTGTGTGCCTCTGTTGTCTTTTAGTGTCCTCCCAGTACCTGTCGCAGCTAAGGTACCAGCATATCGCGCGATTTAATTCCCCTGTGAGTAAAAAAAATAATTATTGCTCAGTTTGTGAAAATTCTTACGATTTTATACCTTTGCCACATGATCCTTTCGTTATTAACTCTGATTTATAAAAATTTAGTTTGTCAAATTTCAATTCGTCCAATTTTATTTTATAAAATTCTAATTCACCAAATTCCAATCCTAACAAATCATGAGCTGTGCCACGGGAACGTCACGATATCATGGGCAAGGGTTTAATCACGATCTTAATTATATTGTTTACCTTCGATCTCCTGGAAATCTCGAACGGACAAGTTCGTCAAAAGTCCAGCGATGCAATCGCGAACCAATATCTGTCGATTACATCGAGCAACAAGAAGGATTATTATCACGGTAAAACGATATTAGAACAATGTGAGTGTTATTTCATTCAATGCTATCATTTTATACTACCCAAGCTGTTTATGCTAATTAAATATATACCGCTAGCCTATGTATTATATATCCATTCTTTGGATAAGAGAAGTGCTCGTGTTTACGATCACACTTTGTTTGGGTTTGAAAATTTTGCAAGCATCTTTTATTACCATGATGCTGCGATAAATTACTAATTATCTCCACGATGACGTTAGTTACCAAGGCGATAGTGTGTTAGTTCTCTTTACAAGGTCGTCTACGAGGAAAAAGAATTTAATTGGAAGAAAATTATATTCCATGGCTCATACGTATCAAGGTTCAGGTATATTATCCGTACAGGCAAAGATAAACTTTTGCAATTTGCCAAGACTTCAAATTAAACAGATATTATATTAACAATAACCTTTGCCTGAACGATTAATATAAATTTACTTCGAAGGGAGAACAACCAGGTGCTAATTACAAGATTAGTCACAGAATACTCGACAGACCCAAGCGTGTTAAAGAGAACTGATACTTTGCACTGTGATCTTACGTAGGATTCGGAGCTCTTCGAGGTCCGTGGTATTCGCGAGGATACCTTAAATTATCCCTACATCAATTTTCATCCTCGAGTCATTAAACTTTTTGATTTAACAACGATCCAACGATTCCCTCAGGATCTCAACTAACTTCGCACTGTAGCTTCAGCTTCTGCAGCTCTTCCGGCTTGCAGTTGGACTTGAGTTTCCTCAGGTGCAGCCCTTTGCGTCTCTGTTTCTTGTCGACGGCGGGCAACGCCGCCTCGACGAGGTTCTCCTCGTCGTCCTCGTCGTCCTCCTCGTCCTCCTCCTCGTTGTCGCAGGCGTTGCTCTTGTTGTCGGGGCCGGCGATCTCCACGTGGTACGCGGTACCTGGCAGACGATGATTCTCGAGCGCGCCGCTGTCCTCCCGATGACAGTACCGTTGAACGTTGGTGACGGCCACGCCGCCGGACATCGTGCACGACTTCTCGACCGGATAAGCGGACCTCGAGAGTCCTCGCGACTCGCACGGCATCACCGAGGTGGAACGCTGCTCCGTGTTCTCTTTCCACACTTGTATGTCCGTAGTGTGATGGCCCGCCTCGTCGTCCACCAGGGAACTCTCGAAGTCCCGGTTGCCCAGCACGTCGCACCTCATGATGTCGCAGTAGTCAGCGAGGCAAACCGCGTCCTCCGCCTACCGTCAACCAATTTCATTTATAATTGACACACTTGGCAACTGTGACTTTGGAATCGTCTTCTAACCAGAACAATTAGATGCGCTTGTGACTCGACTTACTTCGTAGCCTATCGTTTTGCTATTTCTATTCCAGAAGCATTATAGGTGTCCATACAGGACGAACAAACGAAATTTATTGTCGCTGTTACCATGACTTACGTGGGCTACTCAGAAATCAATTATTACGTAAGTGCTGGGTTGGATTGTGTACCTTGTATAATTTGGAAATGCAATAACGAGTGAAATACCGAGTCCTTGGTACGTGGTTACATTCCACATTCTCGAATGTATAGCATTGGCATTTAATTAACACGCGATTGTGTATCTTAACATATGCACAGTGTATCGATAAACAATTTTGCTGCCTAAACACTTTGCATTCTTTTTACATAGATATCACGATTGCTTATCGTACAAATGTAGCATTCTTGTATTTATCCAAGCACAATTAATTATACAATTTAAATATTGAACAGGTAGATCCGCTTTTTTTTTCCAGCTCGTTGGAAAATCGATAAGAATAATTTACCGTGTTAACGTTGCTCTTGTGTCTGTTATCGAAGTGGGCATCCAGGTGTTTCTCCGCGTAGAAGGACTTGCCACACAGTCCGCACGTCCATTGGGACGGTCTGTGCTGGTGTTTCGCCTTTTGCTGGGGACGAAAAATGTCCCGGCTCTCGTGAAACGGGCACTCCAACGGCAACTCCACCTGATACTTCTTCAGAATTGGCATCCATCTCTGAAATCTCGACAACGATGAATTGCATCGCCAACTGGACCGCACGTGTTCTAATCCCGCCCCAAAACCCTTTGATCTTTTCTATTTCATCAAACTTATACCGCAATAAATAAAATAGTAATTTCCCATTAATTGTCCAATTAATAATTTTACAAATTTTATGAAGCAAAATTAACCCTCGAAGAGGGTCGATCTTATCCCCAGCATACAACCCCGCGCCCACCAACAATCAGACATTGAAATTTGTATGTGTTGAAGTGAAAAGACGACCTATCGCCCCAAAGGGGTTAATTTGATAAGATTTCAGATTCTGGCGAAAATTTACCTTCTGAACGATCCTCCTCACCACGGACGCTCGATCACGGGGACATGATATCTTAAACACGCTCGGTCCTGGCCAAGGGATCACGGATAACAGTAACACTATCAAAACCTGCGAAACACAAACGTTCAATCATCGACCTCTTTTCCTCCATGAACGCGTGCGTGTGCGTGTTCGTTTTATAGAGAAGTTTATGCATCGATGCACGTTAATCGTCCCGTCGTTGTACCATTAATATCGGCCTACATTTGTGACGTCTTTTAGCCGAGTCATCGAGTATGTATCTTGAACGACGACCATGGTATAGGTATATACATACATACATATACATATATACATATATGTATATATATATATACGGATTAACTTGGCATGGAATAAAAATTCACGCACTCTGATCATTTTGCTCGCCGTTGTTTTAACCGATGGAGAAAGCAAAAGGCTCGATCAATCGGCGTATCCTCGTCCAATCCCGACGGCACGGGCGAAAAAATTGATTCGTAATGACGCAATCTGGATGTGACGGATAAACGCGGATCACTGTTCCGCCGATGTCGATACACACAAACACTTTGTCATAGAGGAAATCACGATTTTTACCTCGAAATGAAAGGGTTGGGTCTTCATTCATAGCCCAGATTCGTCTATCGAGAGTGACCTGGTGCGATGAAACCTGGCTGCGGCACACGGGCTTCCCTTTATCGCGTGTGTTCCACGGGATTCACGGTCAGCTGGGGACGTAACGGGGGTGGCAACGAGGACGAACTATAGGGATGAACGTCGACATGGCGTCGTCGTTGTCGTCAGCTTTCGACACCAGGGGTGAATTGACCGGGGGTGCTTGAACGTTTCACCCCTCGTCGACCGCCAATTCAAAAATCAAAATTATTATTTCAAAGGTGGAAAACGAAATTTGACAAAATTACATTTTCCAATGCATAACAAATAGGATTACAATTTCTTTAAAAAAAGGAACACGTATCGTGCATTTATCAATAAAAAAAATATTCGAATCGCGTTCGCATCGTTGGACGGAAACCGAATAATCGAGTTCATTTTGCAATTTAACTGGTGCACACGGATTGTGCGTTGTCCGCGTTTATTAACATTAATTTATGAGTATGATTGGGCAAAGACTGTGGGTTAAAGGTTTTGTAAACACGTTTCTTGTGCAGCGAGTTTTCGACGAACACGTGTCCAGGGTGGCTGGGTGTACGGGCCTGCACGAGACGTCGGCGTCGGCGTCGATGACGATGCGCCGACGCAACTCGATGGCTTCGAAAGCGTGCCGGGCGCAATCGGGTTTGAAAGTTAAATGCGGCCAGCGGATAGAGCGAATGAAAAATATGATTTCCATCGAAACGTACGTCACGAGCCTCGTCGCATCTCGATTCCGCAGACTGTTAGTCATTCGTCTTCGTAAATCAGTCGGGCCTGTTTGTTTCTCCAACGACTGTAAATTGTTTGCGTTGCATTTCAGATCCTTCAATTGTCAAATGACTACGACTGTGGCAATTTTTAATTCCTCATAACATTATATAGAAGAGGATGGACTGTACAGGGTTAATGAACTGTTAACTCCAAGAATGACTGCAGCAGATATCGAGAACGATTATACTCGTCCGATATAGAGGCGTGTTTGTGTTGTAGATGCGCTTTATCTGCGATACCCAATTGCAAATAGCGATTCAACGCTCAAACATATGGAAGCGATTTTCTGTCTTACAAATAGACCTTCGTGTTGTCGACGAACGATAATGTTTCGCGTTCTACGAATCCGCTCGCTAGATGGCAAGATGAGAAACGTTACAGTCCAGGCAGAAGCTAATATCTCCGGTTTTGTAAGTTTAAATGCAGTTATGCGCGCATAGGTGAAAGAGAAACAATCGAGCTGATTGTTCAAACACCTACACACGCGCCGCGTTCTCGTTTCGCAAAATATTTTCGCGGACGATGCAACTGATACCGCGGGCGGAACGGCAATTATAAACTTTTGGTAGAAATCGGGACGAAACTTTTACCCGATGTTTTATTCCGGGAATCCCCGATTCTCGCTAGAAAAACATGCATCGATTATATAATCGGATCATCGGGAAATCAGCCTGTTACAATTACATAACTTATACGCGGTTGTGTTTAACGAGGCTCTATTGTCAATTCAGGAGCGTACGATAAAGAAAAAGAACAGACGTATTGTGCCGTGCGATCGGATCGTATCTTTGTCGAATCACGGTCTGCTTCAAAGAGGCATTCCCATTTGAGAAGCTCGGTATCGCGCGACTTTTAGGATAGATAATTCGTGGATCAAGAAATTTGATATTTTTCTAGTTTGCAGAAAGCGTTTATGTCTCAGATTAAATCATTTTTATATTCCAAAGTTTAATTATTTTCAAATTACAATGCGGCGGTGCTTTAAAAAGCTGCAATCTTTATTACAAAATCCTTAGTTTTCCTCAGCGTGGCTGTTATTTAGCCAGAATATATTTTTCCGCTTCATCCTTGTATAAATTAAGATTATTATTCAGTTTTTTCACAGTTAAGAAGTTCCAAGACGCCCCGTAGCCCCGTAGGGTTTAAGGGTTGAAACATTTACAAACCTTTTACGCGCGAAACATTTGAAATTTCTCCGTTAAAATTGACACAAAGACAGTGGCGATAATGGTGCACGGTCTCGTTCGTTGACATCAATTTAAACGGACGCACAGGCGCATACCGGCGGGATATCGTCGCGCACAGTCGAGGCTTTCGCTGATAATACAATATTCCGTGCGTATCGTGAATTCGTTCGTTGTATCGGGTTTGTTGCATCGCGAACGAGCGAGGGGGGCCAACGCGGTCTGCCGTCCGTATGCGAAATCCTCTCGGGTTCGCGGGACACCTTGTACATGCTCGCCTCCTTTTGCGAGAGATCGTCCAAGTCAGAAGAGGGGGAGACACGGTATCGACAAGCGGCCTGAAGTTGAGCGGTTTGCCAGAGAATCCCGTAGTCTGTCAGTGAAAACAGTTACGCGAGCGAGGTTCACCAGTTGCGTTCGTGGTAACCGCCGATCTATCGTGTTTTGCGTGGTGCCGTCGACGAAGGAAAAGGAGAAAAAACAGAAAAGAAACGGCAGACACTCGAGACGAGCAAGAAAAGAGGCCGGAAGATCCGTGATCCAGGCAGTGTTTTTCGACGAGAAGATCCTTGATATCAAAAAGGTTCGAAATCGTTTCCATACGTTTCTAAACGCGCGATCGGATGCGCTCGACCGCTTCCACGGTGAAAACGGACGTGTAACAAAACGCATGAAAATTTATTTCTCGATTTAACCCAGCAGTTTGGTACTTTACGTAATTGGTACAATTTTGAGATCGAAGTTTAATTCATCGAGTGCGAAATTTTTAAATTGGGATTCGATTAATAGGAAATTGTATTGTGATGTATTTCTTACGTTTTCTATTCTTTTGTTTTAAATTTTAACCGAAGAATCAATTTTATTTCGCTCGATTACGCGGAGCACGGTTGGTACACGCGGTACTCGAAGTGTTAACCCTCCGGGGATCGCGATTTCCAGATTTTCGAGAGAAAATTTCGCTGAAATAACGAAAGGAAATGTGGAGAATGGAGGCCCGTCGCAACGGTCCAAAGTCCAAGGGTTAAAATCCTATGCACCGATCACAGTCGAGTAGCGGCAATTAATTTATTAACCGTCTGAAAACAAGACTACCACCACTTTCACCCACCGGTTAACCAGGGCTTTTTTATCGATACCGGTTTTCCCTCATCGCCTTTCACGGAGCCGGTTTTCGAATGCAACAGGTTACGCTCTCTCTCTCCTGTTCGTGGCCACGTGCGAAAAATCGTAACTGCAAAATAGGCCCAGCGCCTTTAACGCGTTTCGACGATTACGTATTATGAAGAAATTTATATGAAGATGCACCGAGTCACGATCGATTCGGATACCGGGGCGTATTTGTTTCGTCGCGCAGAATACGCCGCGTTATCGCGCGGACACCCTCGCATACTTTTTCTCCATTCACGATATCGTGGAGGAATGTTATCACCGGGCGCAGAAACCGAGCAACGAAAGCGGGTCTCGTTGGGCGGCACGAGAATAAAAGTCGGTATCTGGCCGGGGAGTGAACGTACGTTTCGTGAAAGCGTTATTTATATAGGAACGTTATTTAAGGCCGTTGCACCGACGTACGCAGCCTGACCTCTGCGACTGCAAATACACAGAAGGCTGAAGGTGACGCTTTTCAGAAAGCATCGGTTCGCTTCGCCAGCCGCGTCCGTTTAACGCTGGCACAGTGGAAACGGACGTACGCAGCAAGACGCGCTCGAACTGCAAGTGCTAGACGGCCGCAGTGAAAACGGACAATGTGGCCAGACACGTCAAATTTAACCTTGCAGTTTGCTACCTTTCTGACGTTCTAATTATTCGATTAAACAAAATTTGAGCTTCTCAGGTAAGACGTGCTGCAGTTAATTGAAGTTAATTGCATTCGTTGCATACTGTAAATAATATAATTCCGAAGTCGTACAAAGTTTAGTTGTTTATTAAGCTTGTTGTGTCGCTCATCAACGACTGACGCGGCAACGAATGTGTTAAACATTCAGATATCTAATTTTGAACTTTAACTCTTTAACAGTTTATCAGAAGCTCGTTAATCGGCCTTTTAATACTACCGACTGTTGATTGAAAACCGGTTAATAAATCATTGATTTATTACATCTTCGTCTGTACTATTGTTAAACTATTGGAAGTTAGGTGTGCTTAGATGAAAAAGAAATTGAATAAAACGAGGTGTCTTCTTCTACTTAGACCAATAGAAAGATTCAAGAAAATTTGATATCGCGAAAAAATGTATAAAACGAGTAATCGATTGGAAAATTTAAATTGTAAAATAAAGTGTCGATATGCCAATTAATTTAAATTATAACGCGTTTTACTGCACACGGCCGGTTTTTATTGACAACCATGTTATTAACGCCTCGGGTATATTTAAACTTTGAATATTTTTGCATATCATATTTGCAGAAACTGTGAAGATCGTCACTAACCGACATTACAGATTCGATGCAAACGATTGATTGTTAAACAATTGTTTTCATCGTGGCATTCAACGCGCGTTAATTGGCGTCCATTTCGTTCAGTCTCCAGCTGCATCAGTCAGTCAAGGACGCGCTTTTGTTATAAATTCTTGATCTGAAAATACGCGTCGATACTTTGAGGATAAATTCTATGGATAAATTTTGACTTTTAGAGGTGGTTTAAAATATATCCCACCATGCATAAAAATCTAAGCAAAAGATGGGACAGTTTTGAACCCAGCTAACTGCAAAGAGTTAACAAGTAGTCGAGGCTGACATTGTTACACGTTTATCGTCCCCGTGAATAATTCGATCTAACGTCGATCTACGTAATCTTTTACGTCAGCGGCCTTTGTTTCATCTTTGTTTACCGTATTACATATTGCTCGTACTTTAAATACCGACCACACATAATTATCCTGCGTTAACGAGAAAGTACTCGCGATTATTGCTCCATATAACGTTATTTGCCAATAATTCAGGGTTAACCGTTGTATTGTTTAACGCGATGATAAAAAAAGAAAGAAAAGAAAGGAGAAGTTGGGAGGAAAAAAGAAGGCCGGTGTATTTACGTTACACAGCCGTAGATAACACATATGAGTGAGGTGTGTCAACGTCGATAACTCGATGAATCGTACTTTGAACTGTTATTTATTGACTGGTAATTCATCCTCGACGATTATATTGCTACTGGCGAAAGATTCGATGCAAACATTCCGTTCAGCGATAAAACGTTCCGTGCCCCGTTCGTACACCATTCGTCGACATGTTCGTACATATTACGTACTTTTTATCCGGTTTGCAGCTCGTTATCTGCGCGGGTGAATCGCCCTTGGCATAATTGTTCCGTAGAATTGTATCGAACCGACACTTGTTGCTATTCGACGAAAGAGAAGAGTTAAATCGTCATCAACCAGCCTTATCGCCTTTCAGATAACATATATCGTGGTATCGTTAACGGTCTACGATTTTCTATTCGAATCCTATCGGCGCTGGAAACGTTTCGGACGAATTTTATTAGCGTACGTTGTTCATGTATTTTGTTTACTTTCTTCTTTTTCCCGAAGCCACTGTCGTCATTGAGGTTTACGGCCCGTTGGCTCGTATCGTGCATAGCAGCGGTTCCCAAATTTGTTTTGCCGCGAAACACTTGGAAGATCCTCAAAAATCCTGGAACCGTCGGTGGTTCGCCAAGGACACGGTTTTGTTTACGCGAAAAATCGTATTCTTCGGTTAAATTTAAAAATTATGCGGTAATCTTCTCTGAATAAGCGTTAGAATTTCATTTTTCAAATATTTCTTAAATGTCTGCGATAACTCTCAAGCCTTGCATGAATTTTTAAGGGATGTAGCCTTAAAATGTGTCGCCAATTCGATATATTAATGAAAAATTTCTTCGTACACTGTACGATAGGCCACAGACCGTATAATTGTCTTAATGAATTGCTAGGAAATCGCGAGCGTGCAAACGTACACAGGCACGGTGAAGAGCAGAAAACAAGAGGAGAGGAAGAAGAAAAAGAAGAAGAAGAAGTTGAAAGCATGACGACCTTAAGGCAAATTCTTCGCTGCACTCGAAGGCTCGGCCAGATACAGGAGAGTGGGACGAAACTTTTAAACCGGTCTGCTAGATGCGCGTCCAGCCAGGCTCAACACAAAATCATCGAGGATGAAAATGGAAAGAAAATTTTCCCCTCGCCGTTCGGTGACATCCCGTCGGTCGGGATGCTTATCCAGGAGTTCGTCTGGCAGAACCTCGATAAATACGCTAACAAGACTGCTTTGGTAATTTATTGCAAATGCTAAATATTTATGAATACATTTTCATTTCTTTATTCTCGTTTCTGAATTCTAAGTGATCAGCAAAGTGCTTGCACAATTAAATTCATAGAAAATTTGCAAACGGGTTTCGAGTAGTCATGGTCGAGTTACACTTCAAAATTGAAAATGCGTTGATCTCTCTTTTAGTGCAATTAGTGTTGTTTTTCCTGAGAAATCGAAGTCGTTGTGGAATCTTGCACGAGCGGTTTCGTAGTGAAAGGAATGCTTAATCACGTGTGCACAGCACGAGTTGTTGCTTGAGTAGGTGGAACACGACTGCATTACGTACAGTTGAAGTTTGATCGGGTATAACGTTCGCACCGATTGTACATGGACTTTGCTATTATGTTTTTTTTTTTTTTATTACACGATGATGAATGGAAAAATCATTAACGATTGTGCGGTCATCGTAAAAAATACACGGTAGCTCACCAGTTTCCTTTTCCTTGTCCATTGTTTCTTAATTTTAATACTTTCCTAGAAAATTCTATCTGATACAAATCACTTTTTAATTTTTGTTTTTACAAAAATTGTTTGACTTCCAAACCAATCCATTCAAAAGCTTGATACATTGGATAAACATCTGATACGAGATCGAGGAGATTCACACTTGTACTTATATAAGATTCCATGCTGATACGCATTTGTACACAGTATCAAGCATTACTAAACATTAAGGGGTCATTCACACTTGTCCAGTTTTTGTAGCACAACAAACTCCGAAGGAAATAATCTCCTACCGAGATAACGTTTATATTCTCGTATGTATACGACTCTGTTGCGAACGAGTCATTGATTGATGTTTGTTTCTGAATTTTTTCACCAAGTTTGCGATGAAATTACGTTGAATATTATTTGGACACCTCAACGTTCATTTTACTATTTTAAATATTAAAACTAGCGGGTTTTCGAAGGTTTTAAAAATATTTATTTAATAAAAGAAGTCGACAAAGTTAGCAATTAGAAATCATCAGGACAGAATTTTTCTGGTGACTTTATTAGCATCGTCGTTGTGACACCGTTTTAGGTATGCTCGATGACCGGAAGGAAGTATACGTACGCCGAAGCGAGGGACGCGACTAATTACGTGGCGAGAAGTTTGCTCAACATGGGCCTGAAGAAGGGCGACGTGGTCGCCCTGGTGGCACCCAATTATCCAGAAACGATTATATCGTTTCTAGGCATTTTGGACGCTGACCTAGTAGTGACCACCGTTAATCCATTTTACACACCTGGTGAGTTAATTCAATTTTCATTTATACAAATCTGAACGTAATTTGTTAGAACAATACCAGCGTGTGTCCAATTTTATTCTGAACTACCTGTTTTCTAGAGCATTAACGTTAAGCCTGGTCTTAAGTATTTCGTAACACTCGTACTTCGAAACGTTTCACGATTCCAGGGTCAGCGGTTTCCAGGCATTATAATTCACCCACATATTTCGAGAATTAGTGTTATAAACAGAAAGTCGTCCGTAAAACCATCCAGTCATCTAGGTTTTAACTAGTCACGATTTCGTTGTAGATGGTCAAGTCTTAATTGCTTCGATCTATGGAACCTGGATGTCGACCTTAAACTTCCTCTTTTCCATAAGACCAATGTTTCAGTCCATTCCAATTTCTCCTTTCAAATTCTAATATTGCAACAGTATTAGTTCTAACAAACAGCCGTTATCCCCAATTACCATTTCTCATTAAACATTTAAAACCATCAAGTGTCACTTTTTCTTTGTCGAGAATTAATTTCACTATCGATAAACGCAAATTAAACTTTGAAACAACATCATTAGCATTAATAATATATAAATTTATGGTAGTAGCGAGTTATCGAACCGTAAATTTATGGAAGGATCGAGTTTTATTCAGAATACTGTTACATTTTGTTTCGATTGGTAAAGTAATCGAGAAGATTGAAATTATTCGGTTGCGTGTTTTCGAACAGACGAAATTAGAAGGCAGTTGAAAGATTCTGGGGCGAAAGGGGTCATTACCGTGGCAGAAATTGCACGGACCACGCTCGAAGCGTCATCGGGGATTCTTCCACCCGGATCGCCTTTCATAGTCATCGACGATGGCACTGGGCCCATTCCGGAGGGCACTGTACCGTTTAAGGTGAGAACTACATATTTAATCATCGTAGAAGTTGATTAACACCTGTAGCAATTAAATTCGCGACACTTCCACGAGCTAACACTCAAAGTTTCCCAAATTTTGTTGCAAAAGGATCCAAAAATGGTCCAAAACGTGGCAGAAAGTTCATTGAAAATCGTGATTGCCGAATTTTCACGAACAGGTAATTGAAATAAATTTTCTAGAAAAATTCGAAGGTCACGAATTCAATTCGCAAACTAATAAACGGGTCGACTATAAACTCGTGCACGATTTGTTTGAAACGTCAAAAGTGCGAAGAAAGAATCCGTTCATAGCCTAAATAGTATGTTCAATTGGCAAGCTTCCGGTCAAAGGGGAGCAGTTTGGTCCGGTCCCTTCTGATTTCCATTCGACGCTCTGCGATCCATCAACTCCTTCTTTAAATCGATGTTATTGTTCGCACGATGTAAGTTTTCAGCGAACGATAAAATTATGCCCAGCGAGCAAATATTAAACTCAAGGAGAAAGAATGTTATCAACCTTGTGCATGGGTGATTCAATTGATAAGCTGGTCATCCGGTTAACGAATCATCCGGTTCGACGAGTCGATACCGTGCGGGATTATTTCGGAATGGACTTTGAATATTAAAATATAGTCGATCCTTTTATAAATCTGGTGCCAAAAAACGAGATAAACAAAACGTTTGTGCTATGTGAAAACTGTCCATATATTTATCGAAACTGTGAGGTATTCTTTGAATTGTGTTGGAATTGAACGAGGTATTTTTGTAGGATTTAGTTGAACGCGGCAAAACACTGCCTCTTATGAAGCAGAATGAAGTGTCTGTCAACGACATGGCGGTCCTGCCATATTCCAGTGGGACAACTGGTTTGCCTAAGGGTGTTATGTTAACACACAAGAATATTGTTGCCAATATGCAGATGATGGAGAAAACGGCTAAGGGAAAGATGTGGATCGACGCATCGGGTGAGCAAATGTTTCTTATTAAATTAAAGGGCCATATTGTGCTAGCAGTTATTAATTCTATGCACCGTATAATGTCATGCACCTTTTACAGACGACTTCCAAGAAGTGTTGCCGATGGTCCTGCCATTCTTCCACATTTTTGGAATGAACGTGATCGTTCTGCCGCGTCTGGCAACCGGCACGCAACTGATTACCGTTCCTAAATTTACGCCCGAGCTGTTCACCACCGTTTTAGCGAAAAACAGGGTAAACAACTATAAATTATCCGAGCGCGAGCAACGAAACAAACATCGACAACGCGTATTCTATTCGTAGGCGACGGGTTTGTTCGTCGTGCCGCCGATACTCCTGTTCCTGAACGCGTCGCCGACCATCAAGAGGGAATATTTGGAGAATATACATCATGTGATCAGCGGGGCGGCGCCTTTGTCGAACCAGGACGTCGACAGATTTTACGGAAAGTTCAAGATGGACCCGGGCAAGCTGAAGTTCTGTCAAGGTAAATAAACAGATAATAGAATGTTGTAATATTTTGTAAACGAAGTGTTGTATTTATTTGAATGATTGAAACACGAAGGGTACGGAATGACGGAGACCTCGCCGGCCATTTGCTTGGAAACGACTGGACGGAAGCCAGGTAGCATCGGAAAGAACATAGCCGGATGCGACGTCCGATTAGTTGATCCAATTACCAACGAAGATATTTCCAGTCCCGGTCAGACCGGTGAAATGTGGGTTAGAGGTCCTCACATCATGAAAGGGTACTTAAACAACGAGAGAGCCACCAGGGAGATCATGGAGAACGGCTGGATGAGAACCGGCGACATAGCTTACTACGACGAGGAATTCGATTTCTTTGTCACAGACAGGCTGAAAGAGTTGATCAAGGTGAAAGGATTCCAGGTAAGCATTCGTTTAGCTCGATTTACATGTACGTTTCCTGTTTTTCTTCTGTATCATGCAGCGAATTATAAATTTAATCGTGGTAAAAAATTTGTAACTTGATCGTAGGAATCGATTAATATCTAATGATTCATATTCAGTATAACTGATGAATAATTTTTTATTACCTCTCGTGTTTTGCACTTTGACGATTCAAACTTCATTTTATGCAGATCAAATAGTTTCATGTCTGCATTAGCAAATAAAAAGAGTTGAATTTTCTTTTTCTTTCTATTCATTTGTTTAATTCGTTGCGCAGGTAGCACCAGCGGAACTGGAGGCGCTGTTAAGAATGCACCCGGATGTACAGGAAGCTGCTGTCGTCGGTGTCCCGGACGAGAGATGCGGCGAGGTGCCAAAAGCTTTTATTTTGCCCAGAAAGGGCGCGACACCGAACTCAAATGACATCCAGAACTTCGTGAAGGGGAAGGTGTCCGATTACAAAGAACTTCGAGGTGAGACAATCGTCCTTGCTCATTCTGACATTTGTTCCTTTAACAGTTATTAACGATACAATTAGTTAATTGGTTACACTGCATCAGTACATTTTATTTGCAATTTTAGGAGGTATTACGTTCGTGAACAACATACCAGTCAGCCCAAGCGGAAAGATCCTGCGGACGCAGCTGAAGAACCAGTACAAATAATGAACGATCCTGCGTTTCGACCCGGTGTTTCCTTTAGAAGAGAGAATTTCACGTGTTTGATATTGATTAATCCTTAAACGCACGATTCTTTTCCTAACATCATCAAATATTTAAAAATTTGGACAATTTGATAAAGCCCACTAAACTCTCAACCTTACAGTACTCAGTTTACAAAAAATTTTAATTGATTGATAAATATGAAATTGTATAAACATATTTCCAAATGGCTGTGTTGTGCATTTAAGGGTTAACAGTTCACACGTGATAAGAATCGTGATAAGAGAGGTGACGATGTTGGTACATGGTTGTTGTAAACAACGATTATTGAACAGGAAAAAAGATAAAAAAAGAAATCGATGGAGATTCGGAAGAAGAAGTGTCAATCACGTTAATTGGCTCATCACAAGTGCAATTTTTTTACGAACATATTAAGCAACGATGATGTATCTATTTCTTTTTTTTATTATCATCGACAAATGCTTTTTTTTACCTAAATGAAGAGAGCTAACACAACGCTGGTAAAGAAAATGAGAAAAAGTAAAAAGAACGAAGGAGTGTTAGAGTTTCGATGTATGTATAACTTTTTAATACAGTTTGATATATATATTTTTTAAAGGTTATCTATGGTGCTATTTCTGACAATGCAATTAATTCATAAGGCAGGTATTTTATATACTGGATCATAATGATATATAGTTTTTATAGGCCATTTGTACCATAAGAGTAGCAGGTGTTTTAAGAAATAAAATCTTTTACAACAGCGTTATCGAATTAGTGTTAATTTGGTTATCGTTTTCTGTTACTTTTGTTTTTTTTTATTGAGTATGAAGTTAAGGATGTTGTTCCTTGTATTTTATATAATTAAACAAAGTTCTGTGGTCATTTAATTCGAATAGTAGAAAGGGAAAACATGCAATACCGCATAAGTTTTATTTAAAACTTATTAAATTTCATTATGGTGGCGCGCTTAGAAGATAATCGTACACGCGGCGCGATCTAACGGTATGCGGCTGAACTAATAACACAGAAAATCACGATTTTTGAAGAAATAAGCCACTTTTTGGCTTTTTCGACATGTCTATCGTATTCTACGTTCAAAATTCTATTAAAATGATACCCTTAATGACTCCAAAAAGTTTTAATTACCAAAATTGAAAAAACATGCGATCCATGGACACAAAAATGCTTAGCTATCTCGCGGTGGAGGTGGCAAACTAATGGAACTAAATTTCATAAATGATTTTTGCAATAAATTAATTTTTTTCACGTATCAGGACTTATTAAACACACTGTTTTCGGTTTAATTAGTTTCGTCGCTCATCACTAGATGACGCCACACATGCCGTTTCCTAAGCGCGCTTTACACAAATTTAAAAAAATAAGTATAATGAAATATACGCAATGTTTTTACTACATTAAATTAATTTCGTGTAATTTAACCGCTTTTATTAACGTCATAGGGGTTAATTAATTGTCTCCTTTTGTTAATAACATGAAAAATGATCGTAGAATGTGATCAAGTCTCACAATGTTTGTAGCAACATTCCTGTTCAGTAAAGTAACATTAATTGTGGGTTTCTCCCACATATGTAACCATACCAATTTAATATAATTAGTTAATACAATGAAATAAATCATAGAAAATGGAAGCACACAAACCAATCGGGATAAGAGGAGTGCTTGAGGTTTTTGACAATTTGACGTGGTTCTCCTTGATCCCTGTTTTTTCTTCGACGAGTGACAGAAGTAGACGCGGCGTGCGACGGTGGTTGAAAGATGAAAAATAGGGACGAGGAGGTTGCGGCAACGTGCCACCCATTTTTTCTCGCCCTCTATTTCTCAGCTAGTTTCTTTTTTTTTTTTCTTCTCTTAACGCTCTCGCAATGTAGCCACGCTCTACTAACGATGGACGGTCTTGTTTTACGTTGGATGATAGTAAAATGTCCGGTTTGGCGTTTGATAATTTAACGAATACAATACAGTAAATTGAAGATAAATGTATTTGACAGAATCTGTGATTAGAAGAACTTCCTCTGTCAGAAGCTGTTCATTTCCAGGAGACGAATGAATTCTACTTGTAAGAAATGAACACAGCTTCTTCAACTGGATCAGACGTCCTTACAAAAAGCTTCGGTTTAAGCTTTCGATCGGGTACGATCCTCCTCTAAACGGTGTCCCGGATAAATTGAAGCGTTCTCAAACGCTGAAACGCGGATCCTATCAAAGGAATAATGGAGGAACTTCTCGGTAAACAAATGTTCCCGTTTGTGGTAAGAATTCATCTCTCTGCTGCTCCGCTGCTTCTTTTTTTTTTCCAGGTGACCCGCCGGCGTTCTGTCAAAGACGAACCGGTGAAAAAAGGGAAGAAAAGATCCCGGAAAACCGTGAGAAGAAACGTGCTTTCCGGCTGCATATGAAACGCGCCGACACGACACGAGCTCACTAAAAAAAAAAAAGGAAAGAAAGAAGAAAAAAATATTTGTCACCATTTTATTCGTACAAAGTGCGAGCCAGATATTCTCACGCCTTCTTTTATTAAACCCCTGCCCCCTCTTCGACATTGAAATATTTATTTGCTTAATAAATTCTTTGCATTAATTCTCGTTCATAATTGAAAGTAACAATTTATTTTTTCGTTCGGAAATTAATGGGTTAATTCGATCCACATTTAAATCCCCGTCCCCCGGGTTGGATGTATGCTCGAAATTGAAAATCAACATTTATTAATCTCAACGAAATATTCAATTTACTGCGAGATTTATCGAGAATTGTTCCAGATGCCCGAAGAATAAATATATTCGTCGTATTAAAATGTTATTTGCCTCGATTCCACGTGATGCATGGACTGCCGATTTTCGCGAGTATACGTATAGCTTGTTAGAGGAAAAAGCGTGTAAATTATAGCTGTTGCCAGCAAAAACACGAAACGAATTACTCAGAACCTATAAAATACATGTATTGTATAATGGAATTATTATCGTGTTTGCTGCAAACAGTTAATTGCATAAATTAATGCAAAGATAAAAAGAAATCTCAACCCTTCAATATTTATCATAATATATACGTGATACATTATTTTTGATTGCCAAATGTCTAATTTTATAAACACCCAATTGCAAAGTTACGCGTACAATGATCAGTAAAATTTATGATAAAATTATTCCAACGCTCCCCTATGGTTCTGTCGATCTGAAATTACGAGGGCCAATTAGACTTCGCCGGAAGGCGAAAAGCCAACTCGATCGATCGTCCGCCGGAAGTTGCCCGGGGAGCGTTTCGAAGGAAACGGCGTGCTTTGAGCGCGAAAAAAAAAAGAGAAAAGAAAAGAGAAGAAGAGAATGAAACTCGAACGAACGTATCCGAAGCGAAGAAAATAGGAAAGTGTCGTGCTGTACGAGGCAGTCTCGCGGGATGGATCGTTGAAAAAGGGGTGAACACGTGCACGAGGCCGGTGCAAAAGGGTACGAAAAGGTTAGAATTGAATTCGTTGCCGACGGAAGGAGGGGGAAGAGGAGGGAGTGGTACCGCGTCATTATTAATTTACGAGGATCAAAGGCGGTGTCACGCGACGCTAATTAGTTCGGCTGCAACGCGAGGACCGGCTGTACCGTTTCGAATGGTCGAATGTATTTTCTAGGAAGGACCGGGTGAAAATCTAATTACGAGCTGGACCCCTGTTCCCAAACAGATTTTAATGATTTCCGGAAAGGGGTGAACCGTTTGGTGAACCGTCACACTTTTCGACGTATTACATCTACCGTATTAACGAGAAATTTCTGCCATTTCTCTTCCATTCCGAAACAGTTGTACTCGAATTATGGCATTCTACGTAATTTGTATACGGAGGGATGTAAAAGTTATTAATTTTAATTGAATTTCTCGAATAGCAGTGTAATATAATAATATTGCGTTTTGGTATCCTTTTTAGTAATTTGGTATTTTAACGTATTTATTGTAATATTTAATCCCAGCATTAGTATTAATATTAGTATTTTAATACTAGTGGAGAGCGTAAAGGTACCTTAATTACGAATTTTTTTTACATTCACTTGTTCAAATGAAATTCATTGTTATTTGAAATTCTCTTAGCAAACTTTTGTACCAGGATCTGGAATACTTTGTATCTCGTACAGCTTGATATATTGCGGCCGTTTGTTGGAAGTATACGTACGGACGCTCTCAGTCACGGGCAGAAGCCATTTTTTAAAGGATTTTGAAACTTTAACCGAAATGTTTATGAATTTTTTTACCCTTTTATGAATTTTGTCTGAAAAAATCATTCTATTAAATTTTCTCCACAGTTACCAGCCTCTCCTCAAAGTAAGAGGCTCTAAATTTGTCTGTCAGCGAACGGGGTTGAACGAGATCTGGAGGGTTTTTCCATTCGATCGTGAGTTTGGATAACGAAGAGAGCGTAGAGGGAACGGAGCAATAATGGATCGATCAGGGTCGACAGAGAACGAAACAATCGGGAATTTGTTGTGTCTCTGGTTTCTTGTTTTTCAAGCTGTTACGTACGGGGCGGACGTACCGGAAATTACAACGTGACGCCCTTCGATTTCTTCCATCTCCGGCCGTGACGCGACGGTGTGAGTTCACCCCGTTCGCTAGCCGGGGATAAACCACCGCCGTACAATCTAAGAAAATGAGAACGAGACGATGACGCCATGTTTCCTACGTGAAATTCGTGTCCCGACTTCTCTTTCCGTTCCCGTCTCATCCTCTTCGCGCGTGATTTTCTTCCGGGCTTATACTTTTCTATGATGTACAATTTTCCTGTGGATCACGTCGTTTCGAGGCGCGTGATGTTGTTTTATAAACTATACGCGCTATTACTTAACGGCTACGATTTTTCCTTCGTATCAAAACTACGTAATTTTAAAATTACTAACACATTTGGTTCACGTACACAGTAAAAATATTTAATATTTAAATTATAGTTAAAAAATAAGGCAAGCTCCAATAATTTCCAAATGATAATAATTAAATTTGTTGTTCCGATGTATACGTTTCGACGTTCTTTTCCTGGAAAACTGATCGAGCAATTATCCAAAAACGATTTTCATTAAACGAACGAACGTTTCGCCGACGACTAGTATTAATTTTCATAATTGCAATATCCGCGGAAAAGTGCGCTGCCAGCGACAGCCGATAATAAATTACCGCGGAACGAGGGTAAGATTATAAAGATAGACAGTCGGTTTTTGCGGATCCTTCCGGTGAATAATTAATTCGCGGGGATGGGACGGGGATGGTCCAGGCTGGGTCCAAAGACATCCCCAACGGCTACCCCTACCCCTCTACCGCGTCGATGCAAAATGGAACCTTCGCTAATTCCAGTTGGCCCAACTTCCACCTCGTTCTGCATATAATTTGCGACTTCATTACTTTCTCGTCTAACTTTACGAAATTTGCATTGTGCCGCGTGTTTCAGTTAAATGAATAGAAATATTTCCACGGACGGACTTCGTCATTTTTGTATTCATCGGCGGACGTAATTTTTATTTTTAAACTTCTCGACGCTGTCGCTTGTTTACAAACTTTATTAGCATATTGAGAGGTGAAGTATTAGTTTCCAACTAATTCGTAGGGACAAAATTGAAGTGGAAGTAACTTAAATTAAAATTTAAGAAAGTAACATTTTCTGTCTATACACTTTCTTAATTATATATTTTATTATGGTTGGACCTTTAACGTACCTACGGCAAGATGATCGATATTATTCTGTATAGATATAAAAAAAATGTAAAGCGTCGTCGTGACAGTAGATTCGTTAGCAATTTTTGCCAGCACCGATGGAATAAAAATATTTCTTTTTTTTCTCTCTTTGCTGGCTCGACTCGATAGCTTACGGAACGAGGACCGTTTCATTATGTCCCATTGTGTCGGTGCTTTCGCGTTCCACCGCCGTTTCATTTCGTAGGTGGCGACCCTTTGCCCTGAAATTTCGCTCTAATTGCAGACAAATTAATGTCACCGGACGAGCACGCCCCACGGCGTTGATTGGTACGTTCGCCCCGTATCCGGAACCAGGAACGTGAAAACCTACGGTTCGAACGAACGAAAATTGTGTTTGCCGAGTTATTCGCGGTCCCTGTTCAAAACCTGCTGAAACGGTGTTTGTAATTTCGTAAATCTATACAGAAAAACACTATAGATCGTTGTATCGGATGTCTTGTCGCGAAAGGGTTCAGCTTTATCGAGAAAATCGAATCGAACGAAATGGAAATTGAAATTAATAAATCAAATCGCGGGAAATTCACCCCTATATGCAAACGAAACAGGGGAACGTGGTTTCATCTATCTTCATTGTTGTTTCGACGTGCAGGTGTCCAGTGACGTTTAAATTTTGAAAGTGGAAACACGTCATGGGACACGGGACGAATACCAAGTGGCCAGCGAGATAAATTGATTCGATTCGAAGCGGGAAGAGGGGCGAACAGGGACCATGATTCTCGAACCCCTCGAAGCTAGTACCTTTCCAAGATTTTTCATTTCCCTCGAAACCGTGCTTAGCTTTCTTCTTTCGAAATAATCATACGTCCCTTGTCCTTCTTCTTCGATCGGTTGTGAATATTATTTCTTTGGAATATTAAATGAAATGCTTTGAAGTTTTAGTTTAGTTATTGACCAGAAAAATTCCAGGGTTAAATTGAAGGAAATTTTGCAAGAATCTCGAATCGACCCGGGTCCAAATCCATCCAGCTGTTGGCGGTCTCTGGTTTAAGGGTCAGCGTGACGTCACAGAATGGACCAGAGCAAGACGATGGACGGTGTACGATGAATAAATTACGAGGACAGTGACACGAAACCGGCGAGATGAGTAGCCGAGATAGTGGTCCGGTCTATTTTTGAACGTAGCCCGACCACCTCCGCGTTGATCCACTTTTTCTATTCCCGCGGCAAATTATTCAACCATAATCGTCGGCAAATATGTACTTTCTATACTTCGTTCTCGTTTCCTTGCTCGGATATTAACTAATCCTATAAGGTGGTACTTCGATAAAAATTCGCAAGGCATATCAATATTTTACAGAAAATATAATACTTTGTCAAACTGACGCGGAGCATTTTGCAAAATTTTATCAGAAGTGTTCACTTGGTTGTTTGAAATATCATTCGTATAACTATTAACGAACGACATAAAATCAACTTTTATGATTAACCAGGCGATAAAAGGTAAAGTTTATTCAGCTTGCGTGGACCGCAAACGGGCGCGTATATTCGGTCAGCATCTGGATCCAGTGGTGGTTGATAAATTTCGCAATTGGCGGCGATAAACATGCACGTCACCGTGCGTCTCGTATATTCTATAATATGCGTGCTTCCCGTCGCGTTGCGCTAGTTCATTTCAATCGTAACTAAATCATGTTACGAGCAACGAATCGCGATTGAAACTGTACTCTACATCCCCTGACAAACATTCACCGAGTTAATCACGTACGTCCAATCGATTCATAGCCACCGAGGACCGTCAGGTACAGATTTCACTCCACCTTTAACCCTTTAATGATCACTTTATTATATTTGCCGTGCAATCATTTTATTCCATTTCTGTCAAATATTTCATTCTTATAGTAATATTTCTAACTAAATAAATGGAAGAAGTGTCACCCACACGTGTGACCTGGCAGTCGAAGTGTTGAAGAACCTGGAAAGGGTGGTCGTAACCCTCCTGATCCAAAGAAGGGTTAAAGCATATGAAGCTTGTCGTAAATTGAACAGTTCAAGATACGATTTCTGGACTTTTATTAAATTTTGAAAGCACACAGTATATCTTCCAGTTTCCAAGGAATCGAACAGGCCAGGGTTAATAGCGATTAACTACAGGGGGAATAAAAATAGGTGGGATGAGTTTACCTTCACCAGAGGATAACAAGTTTCCTCGGCGATGGCCGAAAAGAACAGGCGAGTCACCGGGCCAGATTTCACTCGATGTTTATCCCATAATTCGTGTCCCGAGCGTTCATCCTTCTCCCCGAAACGGTGGCCGCTTTCTCCCGCGCTAAATCACAGACGACGTAGCCAGCAGCTAGCGAGTGACCCAGAAATTAAAGTATTCCATCCGGGGGCCGACGCCACCGTCTTCGCGATCGCTTTATTTCGCTTATTAAAAACGAAAGCTTCGCGAGGAGATTCCGTTCTTCGTTTCGCGTCAAACGTGTACGTGATTCCGTCTCCGGAGTTCCATTCCCTGGGACCTCGACGGATATTCCTTCCGGTTGCCCTCGACCAACCGCGACCAGGGCGAAGCGTTAAATCATCGTTAACTCGCTTGTCACGAACGACCTCGAAAGTTATTGCGTTCGATGCGCAGCTGTTATAGTATGTGGTGCGTTGCAGAGGACCCTTACAGCACATATGGTTAATAGAAACTTTGATCATTTTTGAGGTGGGTATTTGTAGTAATTGTAAGTCTCGGTACTCAATAATTAAGCCTAGTATGATCTTATATATTTCTGTTAATCGACGCCTTCTAGTATTTCTTAGGTAAAAATATCGTACACATCAAGGCAGTAATTGAGGGGATGCGAATGTTCGCGCGACCCAATACGTACGTGATCTTGTACACTCCGGGTGGAAGCGTCAACGTGTACGGCAAGCTAACGTCTCCGTTCGTCGAACGAAGTCGAGCAACGGCAGAAATCGATCCGGTGTAAGATACTTCGGTACAGATACGTTCCTAGGCTGATTCAACGTACTTTGAGAAAGTTTCCTGCCGGGCACACGAGGGGAGGAAAAGTGTCGTTGCTGTCGGGAGAGAGAGCGTTACCCGGGACCTCTTATCTGGGCGAACGTTTCCAGTTGGCACGATAGCTCTTTCGACCAACTTTCTTCTCGCAGCCCAGAGACGCATAATAATTTACTTCCCCGGGTAGGTATTCATATTCATAAACGGGCGCATGCATATTCACAATAAATCCCCTCCTGCCCCGCGCTGGAAAACCGGTGGCGCGGAAAGTGTAAATTATTTCCTTGGCAAATTGAAAAAAGCTGCCGTTACACTGTACGTGGCGTTACGTGTGTGTATGCGCGAGCTGCGTACAGATAGAAAAGGACGGCGGTCGTCGAATCCGTCGACGACTTCGCGACGCGGAAACCGTCGATTTCGAGCGTTCAGATACTTGACCCGATGATGGTGCATTTGTCGCGTCGTTGAAAGTGCTCCTTTTCACGAGCACCCTCCCGCTCGTGCGACAGTTTTAGACGGGTTTTGTACAGGTCTGCGTTTGTGGCTAAAAGAAACACGCTTGTTTGCGAATGCAGCGTGTACCGCGGTACACAGTGCCAGTCTCCTTACCTTAAATATGGAGGAAAATATTTGTGGTAGGTGCGTGATACCGAGGAGGCTAATATAACGCTCATCTTTTTTTTTTGCAAATCAAGAATTTTGGTGGAAGACGATTTTTCAAAGGGGCTCGTTAAAATATGATCGATATTCGATTTAGTAATTAACTTTGTCTAAAGAGAATTCTATTTTTGAGAAATTATTTTTCCGATTATACCGCCATTGTGATACGATTCGAAATATGAATTGTCCCACGAAAATCAAAGGGGATTCGTGCCTAGAAGGTATCTAAACAATTCTGGAATCAAGCCACCCTCGATAAACCCAAGAAGTTGATCTTCCATTGTGCTTTTCACTTCCATTTCCAATTTCCTTTCCTCCCCCTCTCTCCCCCGTCGCGTTTCCTTACCTTTCACGGCACAGCGAACGATCAAAAAGTATCTCGTCTCCAATTCTACCAAACTTTTCTTTAGATATACAGGTGAGATCGTTGGTCTCCGAGATCCAATAAATCGCTGGTTTCTTCCACCCTTGAGTTCACCCATTGTCTCCGTTTCTCTTTCGCTTTATTTCCGCCTCTCTCTCACTCTCCCGAATACGATTATACCCGTTCCAGAGTCTTCTTTCCTGTTCTGTTCATCCTCGTTTTATTCTCGCCGTTAAAGTTCGTCCGCGGTTAGGGTTGCCGTTTCTCTTTGGGATTGAAAGAAAAATACAGGATCCTCGAAAGAAGGGCAAAATCCATTGACCGAAAACAGGCAAAGTAAACGAGAATTGGGCTGGAATTCTAATCGAAGGAAAATAATGGCGAAAGGGGTGAAACAAGTGTCCGATACACGGGGGGATGTAATGGAAACGAAGCAAAGGGTGCAGCCTTTGCGGGTCCGATCGGCTATCCAGATATCAATTTTTATATTTACTTTATCAAATTTTTTATATTTTTCTAAACTTTCGTATAACCCCCTGGATACATTTACATCGATTCACGTTTGCAAAATAAATATCTAAGAATAACTAATAGTATAAATATTATTCATTTGACTGAACAATTATTCAATTAGTGTTCACAGAAGGGTTAATCTTAGAATCAAAACGAAATAACAGAACAGGGTTGAAATATGAAAAAGGACCAGAACAAAGGACTAAAGAAAACACAAGAAGAACGCACGAGCGAAATAAAGAGATGGACAAAGATACTTTAACCAGAGAGAGATGAAGTAATACTATTAAGGGATAAAAAAAAAAGAAGAGATACGAAGTAAAGGGTAAAGGAAAATAGAAAAAGATGTACGATGGAACAAAGATAGATCCTCTCGGATAGAAACAAAATGGAAGGAGATAAAGTAACGAGCAAGGGTTGAAAAAAAAAAGAAGAGGAAGAAGAAGAACGAAGGGAAGGGCGAAAGAAAACGGAGAAAGACGTACGAAGTAAAGGGTGAAACGAAGAGAGATAGATGGCCGGGGATGGAAACGAGACAGAGAGGGATGGGGGCGAGTTTCGCGTCGATAGGGGGGAGTGCGAGCGGGTCGATGGTGGGGTGCGGGGGGAGAATCAGCGCACAGCTACACCCCATCGTGACGGTCGCGCCAGTCAGTCGTACGCGCACCTTCGTTCGGTGAAGGTTGTCGTGATCGCCTGTGAATTATCGTTTTACGTTTCGAGTGACGGATCATCGACTCGTCATTCGTCGATCAGCTGATCTTAGTGCTGACACCGACCACCCTGTGTCAACCCCTTCCTCGATCAACCACCATCTGTCAACCCTTGCCAGACTAAGCTCTCAACGAACTGGTGAGTCAAAGATTCCTCTAATTTTCTTCGTTGCCACGATACGTACACACTCGAGAGTAAAACTCGCACCAGAAGCTATCGAGAGTATTTTTCGCGAGCACTGAATCGTCCGACAACGATTCCCAGGGTAACATTCGTTTGCTGTAAATATTCTCGATGGTTGTTCGAGTGATTTTTGTATTTAAGTGGACAGATACTTCTATGGTTCGTATTTACGATTCTTTTGCGACGTTTTAACGTTTGTTAATGTTGTCGTCGGTTTGTTAACGCTGTGTTTTTAGGATGAGAGAAAGGAAAAGCACAGGGGGAGGATTAAATAGCAGGGTAAGGGGGATGAAAGTTGGTGGCAACATGTTTGCCCTGCTGGGGAGAGCACAGGCTCCGGCAACGAGTCTGTTTTCTTTTCTTTCCCTCGTTTTTTTATCGGCGTGCGAGGGTAGCAATCGATACCCGATTCTCGAGATGTAACCAAGGACGCGCCGCGGCTTATCCGCAGCGACACGTTAGAAATGAACGGATTCTTATTTTCTCATTGTTTCGTGTCCTTTTTATTCTTTTATTGCATTCTTCCTCTTTCGCGACCCCTTTGTTCAGACCCCTCTGTTGAATCATGGAAAAACAATTTCTTTTGTTCCACTACTCCTTTTAGCTCAAATGTCCTATCAATCCTTCATTATTTAAATATGATTTTTACCTTTTAAACGAAAGCAGAATGCTCTAAATGGAAGTACGTTACTCCATGGAATTTTTAATTACGATAATTAATCTAACAAGGGTAATAACAAGGGTCCCAATACTTTCAAGAAACGTGACTCCAATTTTTGGTATTAATTTTTAACTTTCAACAAGGAATACGGACAAAAAGATTGAGATAATAAAATATTTATCAGCTCATGTTTTAAACAGATGAATAATTTAACCCTTAACCAGCATGGCAGGGTCAGATTTCACCCTCCATAGCTTTTTCTATTGATAAGTGGATAGAGGCATAATCGCGTCCTGTTTATTACGTTTTTAATTCCAAGCCACGGTGATTAAGAGTTAAAAACCTTCAATTACGATATCATTTTGTGCAATTAAAGCATAATGGTGAAATAATAGAAAAGGTGTCGGTTACTCGTGACCAAGTTGAACCTAGTTAAGTATTCCCTTTTAGAATGAAAACATTGAAAGCACTTGAAAGGTCGTTACAGGAGCAGTCTGTTTATCTTGAATAAGACGGCGGTACAGTAACTAGCTTCATTCACGAAGATTGTTGATTACATTCGGTTCGTCGTGTTTCGATATCGAAGGATCTTTTTGACGATATAAAGTAACCTTGAAAGATTTCATAGGGACAATCTGTTTGACTCGTGTAGGCAAAAAGCAAAGCTGAGTTGGCACTTCCCTTCTTCCAGTCAGCGCACAATCAATACTTGATTTTCAAGATGTAATCTACGCTGCTCGTACGCAGTTTATGTCCTGTCATAACTTTGAAAATATATTCCGGCGATACGTTTCAATTTAACGTAATCCGACTTTCAAATTACACGTTATTTTAATAAGAACCAAAGATGATTTGACTAAAATTAATTTATAATTATTAAATGATAATTCCAATGCGTTAGAATATAATTTTGACCAAAATCTGCGAAACGTGTTATAATTTGACTCAATCCGGAGTATCAGGTTTTATTAGAACACTATTTGTTGTCATAAGTAATAAAACAGATACAGGTATTCTGAGTCATGGCTGATTGCGTTCTCGTATTTCTTGGTATTCGTAAGGCATAAAATGTGTACCGTACACGGTATACAGCTACCGTTTAGAATCATCTGAAACGTCTCTCCGCACTGTTTGCAATTTCTGTTATGCCATGAACCGGGGTATAATTCCCCTATCGTGCTACAATACCGTGGTCTTTATTGCCACTGCAGTACCATGCCCGGTCTCTTTCCCTAGCGATGAAACTATGCTCTTGGCGAAACACGCCCGGAAACATTTCGAATTGATGCGTGAAATTTTAGTCGGTGGCAAGCCATAAAAGTTGTAATTTCTACAATTTTCGGTGCCGCATACAGATTAGGTTAAACTTTATTCCTATTTAATAAGAACCAGAAATACAACCTCGTCTCTTTTGTCGACCAAGTATAGCTAAAAAGCTTTTAAATTGTTTATTAATCCAATTGTGTAAACAAGGATATCCCCTTTTATTTAAAATACAATTGTCCTATAATATTTGTACATTATTTGAAAAACAGAGGTTGGCAATTGCGGAGGAAACAAAGTTTGGCAATTCTCGTTCGTGTACGTATGAATTATTCGAGAATGATGTTCCTTCCGGGTTAGGTTCACGCGTTATTCGACAGGATAAGCATAGAGAGGAAATAGGAAGTGCACAGCGAAACGCTCGCGGGCTTATTATTAATTATATACCAGCTTTCTAAACGTAGATTCGTCCACATTGCCGTTTCAACTTGTACAAATTTGCGGTCGCATTAGTTCCGGGTCGTGTATGCCCGTTTTCCATCTGGACGTATCATTGAGGGGGGAGAGGGATGAGTTTAGTACAGCGGAGTCATTTTAACCGAGGCGATGTTCATCCACTCGAAACTAGCGGTTGTCCGTGTAAATTTTCCCGTTGCCAATAATCGTTTCGCTATGAGCATATTTGCTATTCACCGTCAATGTCACTGTAATCAACGTTACACCCGTAATCGTTATTCGAAAGTATATTTGTACGGCTCACGGTTGAACTTCGTTCCCCTTCTCTTCTCTCTTCTGTTGATTCGTGTCTTTGTGCGGGAAACGTTTCAAGTATCATTCTTTATGCAGGGAAATTTAATCGATCGATTTCAATCGTTTCAGAAGTGAAAGTTATATACGTTTTGTTTCATTTTTCTGGTAATTTTACTTCTAAAAATATTAACCAAATAACTAGCAGATTTTGTGGAAATTCATATGGTATTCCAAGTGTTAAACATTGAAGCAAGATAATTTTGCACATTTTTTTAAATTGAATATCCACACAAGAATTCGTCCAATTTCGTAACTAGAACTTTTGTGGACGGCACAGGTCCTCCGCTGAAACAGTCACACGGTCGTCGTAACCACATAAATGACCTCTGGTTAAATAGTCGGGCTTGTTCCCACTCTTCCTTTTTTGCGGTCAGTCTTGTAACTATCTGGTAGAAAGAGTTTTACGTAACTTGGGACCCAAACGTGAACGAAGGGTCTAATGAACGATCCGTACGAGGGTCGAATCGAAAAGTGGAGTTGCTTGTCGCCCCGCTGGAAATTGTTCCTGAGTTAGACACACCGCGTCCCTCAGCCCTTTTGCCCGTCCGCAGGATCTATGTACCTTGAACTTCTCGAAGTTTGTGCCCGACAGAGGAAGCGTGACACGCTGAACAAGAAGTGGCGATCAATCAGAATTAAGGCTTCTCTTCTCCTGTTTGAACGAAATCCGGGGCGAAGAGGGGGGAGTGTAAATGAACGTGTCCGTTGCCGAAACGGACGATAGATTTCACGAAAGTTGGATGAAATCGTGATACGAACGAAAAATTAGCTACGAAATTGAATTCGAAAAAGATTCGAAGGTTCAAAAGTAACTTGGATAAAAATATAAATTTAATTTTAAAAAGTATTTTGAAAAAGATTCATCAAAGTTCATGATTTACTGTTAATAATTGTAACAGGGGATAGAAAATGTGTACTCTTTGTTTCGATAAATTTCATTTTTGTTTGTGCAGATAAGAATAAGTTTCTTTGAGCGAAATAAAATTTCTACGCTCTCGTTCCGCAGGCATTTGTCGAAAAGAATCTTTTATTTCATTTTCAATGTACGTACATTTCAGTTTAATTAATTGAGTTTCCGCGTATGCTCGAACTTCAAGCAATCTATCCCCCTTTCCTCGATGTTCCCTTTCGTTTAATTAAATTTCTTTGTTACCGCACAAGGCGTGTTCGAATTTAATGAACAACAGCTACTCGACGTTCACATTCGCGACGTCTTTATTATTTACAACGCGAGAGAGAGATATTCTCGAATGCGAACACGATTTTTCCATCGATAACAACATGAATGAACAATCGATTCATTTTTATTACGGGAAATTGAATCTTTTAAAATACCTCTTATTATACCGCTCCTCCTCTTCGCCCCTCGCGTCGTACTGTTTATTTTTAACACGGCTCAACCTTTATTTTCATGAAGCAATTCCATCGTGACTCGTACATTTCGCAGATATAAATCAAATTAAGTCGTTCGTTACCGTGACGCGAATGCTAATACGTTAAATCGCCCAGCATTAAGATTCAGCAAACAACCGCCCCCTAAGGCGTAGGGTTACCCTTAATACGCTTCTTTTTTTTCTTCTACCTCCTTGAGTTATCATTTTTTCTTTTTTTTTTTTTTATCTGATTATTCGTTTCGAGGGAACGAACGATAAAAATATTCATGACCCTTGCTGGAACGGAATCTTAAAATTTCTGTCTAGACGAGATATTTCGAATAAAAACGAAAGAAATTCGGAATATTCCCGGGGCTGGATTTTCCCATGGCTGAGAATGAACAGCGAATAATCATGACGGTTGTACTCGTCGCACTCGAACCAGCTGGATAGATAATTTTAACTCGAGACTCGTTTAGAAAGCTTTCCACGAAGCTTAATTCCCTTCTCCCGGTTTGGAAATGAAATATATTTTAATGAAATACGTGATCGTTCTGTTCGACGTTCAAAATTCGTCAAAATTAATTTTCAAAATTGTCAAGGTAGTCTCTCCATCTTTATTTTTCTTCAATTTGTAAATTAATTGTGCCAGCTATCATATCCAAAGATAAATCAAAAGATTGCAAAGATTTGTAATCAAAAGTTAATTAATTTATTCATTAATCCCTTAAGATCTACGTTCGTAATATCACGTTGGTCGTGTACTAATTAAAAATTGTTTACTTTAAGATGTTTTTATTAAGTTTGATACGAATATTTTATTTAATATCGGGTTCGAAGAAGATCAGGGACCCAAGTAATTAAGGCAAACATTATGCCAGCAGCAGTTTATGAATATCGACATTTTTCATCTTTATATTAATGTTTCGGTAAACACCGAGCGAATTTCAAGAATCTCATCAAGCGCAAGGAACAGTATCAAGCTGTTACACGACGGAACAGTTACAAAGGCAATTGTAGCAAGTATTTTTTATCCTGAACGATACACACGGTGTTATTAAGTGGACGAGGGTGGGAGAATAAAATGAGGCGAAGGGAAAAAAGGGGAAGCTGTTTGTTCCCGGTTTAAAATAATTTCACGAGGAAAAGCGAAGGTAAAAAGGTTGGCGCCTGGAACGAAGTTTTCCAATGAGATTCGAGCACTCGCGAGGCGAAAGCACGCGACGCGACTGTCGCAAAAAGAGCCGTGGAATAAGGAACGAATGCAAAGTACCCGCTAGACGAGAGTCGTATCCAAAGATTTACCGTGCAGAAGCCTCTCGCTTGTGCTTGTCCGTTTGTCTGTTTGTCCGACGAGACCTCTCTTGACGATCCACCCCTTTCTACCCCTTTAAAACCGTGCACCTTTACAGTCGTACGTTTATGTTATGCAAATGCGATTCTCTGGTCCGGGAAAGGAATATAAGAGCAGGAAGAGTGACACTAGGGGGTGCGAGCAGGAAATAAAATTCATGAGCGATGGTTTTGACATATTTTCGTGATTCTTCTATTATGTCGGTAACATAAATTCACGATCTCTTATGTTCTACTTTTATTTACCTAAATGATTCTTTAACCCTTCGTTGAAATTGTATGAATTTGGGAAACGCAGAATGGTTACCGAATGATAATTCGATTTATTTTTGAAATGTTTCCATCAAGCTGATAATTCAATCCGTTTCGATACAAAATAAACAAGCAACGTGCACTTTTGTTGTAAAATTCCCTTTTATAATCGTACGTTTTTGTTTATTTATGTATTTATTTGGGAGAACTTGTTTTATTTTTTAGAGGCAGTTTTAATGGAATCAGATAAGCGAATAAATTCAATATTTTTTTTTCTGTCCTTTTTTTTTATCGCGAGACCGAGATAACCATTTTATCTGGAAATTTATTTCTCGCGGTGTTAATAATGCATGAAGCGATGGATGGAAAATTGATATTGATTTGGAAGCACCAGGGAGATTTAATATTTCGATGGTCGGGGATGTCTAGTATTTGTGACATTGATACATGGACTTTTTACGCGAACGTTCTTTAACCTTTTTTATTTTGTATCGATTGCAGGCACGGGGTTGGTTACAAGCTGAGAATTCGTAATCGATTGGTTACAGCTTGAAAATTGCCAATTTGTTGGTTACGATTTGAAAGTTGGTAATTTGTTAGTTGCAACTTCAAAACTGCCAATTTGTTAGTTAAGGTTCGAAAATTGGCAATTTTTTGAAATTTGAACATTACTACTGGAAAAACTAAAAAATGGAATATGATATGATTCGTCCTGGCGAAGGAAAGAAGCAAAGGTGTTTCGAGAAGAAAATCGTGATATGATAAAGGATTTGGTAAACGTACGAGACAAGCGAACGTCACCGGAATCGAGTGGAAAACGGCTGGTTTAAAGTGGAAGAAGCAATTTGCAGGCCATCGCCTGTATTTCCATACCTGTCAGAAGCAAACGTTGTTGCTTACGTCACGACTACGATCGTGATCTTCGACCTAGGCTTGTTCGATGGTCCGCTTTAAATACGACCTAAATAAAAAAGTAAAAAAAAAAAAAGGAGTAGGAGTCGATGAACAAAGTAGGTTGAAATGAGAATTTATGAGACCTTCCCGATGGACGACGAGACGGAGGGGGCGATTAAGTAATTAAAAAAATAGCCACTTATGAATATGCAGTTGCTCGCCGACGCAGACAGTTAGGAATTATCTTGTTCCAAGAGGGAAAAGTTCAGCAGAGGTCCGGATAACTTCTCTGGATTAACAATGTTTTTTTAATTCTCTTCGCTTTGATCGAAAACATACGGGTTAATTCGAGAAAGTGGACGGGCTGGATATAGCCTCTATGAAAAATTACTGTAAAAAAGGTTGATGGAAATTGCATTTACATTTCATTTCTTAATGAATTCACGTCGATAGAAAATATCCATTTTCAAACTTCAATGATTTATAAGGTGTCTTATAATTTTTATCGAGGCGTATATAACTTAGTTTTATATAGAAAATAGAGTTTTCATATACGTGTCCTAACAAAAATTGTCAAAGGTATAAATATTCCAAAGCTAGTTCGAAATACAGTTAGAACTCCTTCAGCGTTGCCAGACGAATTCCCTCATGAGACAAACGTGACGTTACATAATTCCTACTCTATACGTGACTTCTGCCACATGACATGGATTAGATTTTGCAATTATTTATCGATCTTTTCATTTTTATTTAAACGCAAAATATTCTATTCCCTCACAAATCATTCGTTCGAGGGTTAATTCCCCGGATCCGACGATTCTTGGGTTCGAATATCGAAGAAAATATTATTTGCGACAGTGTGACGCGAGATTCAACTTATTTGCAAAATGTTTGAGTGTCGTGGAAGGTTGGTAAACGACAACGCGTCGCCGACGTCGGCGTCGCTCGTACGCGTGGTACGTCGCTGCGTCCTGATTGCGAGCGTACGCTTCAAATAGGGCGGAAAGAGGCTTCGCCGTCGCTTCACGAGCAATTTCATTTCCACCCATGGAAAATTTATGCAAATCACCTCTCGCCACGCCACGGAGAAAGAGCCCAGGGTCTGAGGAGCGTAACGAATTCGTCGGATTATCCGATTTTCACTGGGACAAGAAGTCGCGAGTACTCGCGTGGATGAATCTTATATTTCACATCGTCGCCGCCATGCTGGTCACTCGTATCGTTTACTCGACGTCGTTGATTTGAAAAATTGATAAGCAGATGACTCTGAATAATTAATATTGAAATAAAAATGATTTCCAATGTAAGTTTTGCTTAACACAGAACGAATTAACCGTGTTATTGGTACGGATCTTTCTCCTAGTGTGAATACTAGTCACTGAATCGTTCGATTTGAAAAGCGTTTCGCTGTTCCATCGCCACTATTTTCCCTCGTTTGTTGCACCTAGTCGCTGGAAAAACGTTGTACAACGAGAGCGTTGATACGCGTCGACAACAGCAATCCCTTATTTTTTCGAGGGATAGGGTGTCTTGAATCGTGTAAAAGTGGAATTACATTCTTCGAACACTAGATCGACGATTGAATTCGAAATACTAAAAATATTGCAAAGGGTTATTACTTTAACTAAGAAAAATATTGTAAAGAACGACAAATCTTTTAAAATTTGACAAATTAATCAGGATAAAAGGTTCACCCAAATTCTGAGAATCCAATTTTTCAAAAGCGGGGGTTGGAAAAGAAGTTCTCAACACGGGGCAATTATTCTTGAACAAGTAACAACGTTGGTTATCCTCGAAACTGGATTCCGCCGTCTTTTTCCTCCCCCTCCCCCCGTCCCTCCCTTACTCCCGGTCGCCCCGCTGTCTTTCTTTACACCACAAAACGAGCCATTTAGAAGGCACTTGAGCCCGTTCTGGGGTCTGAACGTTTGAAAAACGTCGGCTCGTTTAAAACGCATCCCTCTGTCCGTACAGTTTCTCCCTCGGTCTTGTTTCCGTGCTCCTTAAGGAGAACCGGATGGCCAATTATCAGACTTAAGAGAAACCCTGCGACTGTTGCAACTTCAAAGAAAACGTCTCCCTCCCCCCACCTCCCTCGATGCTACTTTCTCCGACCAACTCCGTGGATTAGGCTGAACAATCTTAACCAAGGGTGTGTACCAAGACGAGATACCAATTTTACACCGGGCCGACCATGAACGAGCGGCTACAGTCATAGACGTGGCGTAATTAAAGCCTCGTAATTAAACCACCCTGGTCGAAAGAAAGGAGGGGGAAGAAAAAAAAGCTACCACAGCTGGAAAGTACATTTAACGTTAGCCAGAAGAGGGTGGGATGGTGCAATCAACATGCGCTGCAAAGAAATTACTGTGTTCCAGTGGCTTTTAGGGGGCTGGGTGAGGGGGTGGTTTTGCACGCCTCGAAGCTTCGGTCTTTCGAAATTCGTTAGGAACTCTTGGGGGCAACAGTCGAAGGGAGGGGGGTTTCGGGGGTTCGTTTTTATTCGACGAAGAGGTTTTAAACGTTCGCGAAATGGAGAGGAGTGGAAAGCAAACTGGCGGCCGTAAAGATATTACGGGACTGCCTGAAAGAATGTAATTTCGTGCGAACACAGAGCTTCCCTAGCTTCGGTCGGTGGTTACGCCCGGGCTGAAAAGGAGAGCAAAGGAGTGGCTTAACCGGAGGGTAAACGCGCATTTTCCAAAAGTACATTGCATTAGTTCGCTGCGGCATCGGTAAGAGGGATGAAAAACTGAAAAGGAGGAAGGCCAATCGAGGAAAAGACGAGGAACGGGTTTACCCTCTCCAACCCTGGAATATTTCATTTTCGAACTTGCTTAGCGTTTGCTGGGTCATATTAGGAATCTGAAGTACACGGTTTAGATTTCTGCCGCCAAATTAGTTCAGGTTTTGATACAATTTAATTTTCCGTCGAAATACAAAAGAAATATTACTTTTCTTTGAAAAAAAAAGTCAGGCGAAACAAGATTAAAGAAAGCTTGAAACGTTTATTATATGTACCTTACCTGCGGACAGGTGAGAGTTTAAGAAAAACAAAACGAAAAGGCGTAAGTTTTCGCAGGCTTGTCGTTTCTTTCTTTTCTCTCTTTTGTGTTTTATACCTCACTACGCACAACTCGAGGAAACACTAGAATCCTACTGCAGGCTGTAGATTTTGCTCTACTAAGCACGAGGGCGCGTGTTTACCCCCTTTTAGCTTGGAGAGCCACGTTCTGAGAATGCGAAGTACCACGAACGTTTCTTTCTCCTTGCTCTTTCGTTTTTTGGTGTTTTAGCTAATTTCTCTGTTCTTCCATTTTGGTACATCTAGCGAGATGCCGCGCCGTCCCGAACTTTACTCGTTGAATTGAACAGGATTTAAATTGTTACTCCCGCGAGTTCAAACTTGCGTTTCACCAAATAACATGCAGGCAACGGAGAACATCTTTTATTATCAATATCTTAAGAGTTCTAAGTCTTTCCTGATCTAAAATAAAAGTGGACGATTTTTTAAAAATTAATTTAAAAAATTTTGACATCTTAATTCTGCAATAATATTTCTTATTATTTTATCAATTCGACTCCATAAAAATACACCGTCATCAAAGTGTTCCCCGCATTACCCTTTTTTATTCTTCGAACCCGGCTTGGTCTCTCCCCTTCTTCTTCGATCGAAGGGCAATGGATCCTCCCGTACGAAAAACAGCAGGGAACCTTCTTTTTCCCAGAAAAAAATATAATTCGACATAAATATTGAACACCCAACTCGTAGATACGATGATATCGTTTATCCCGGCTATTCTTAGCCCCCCCCCCCCCTCTGGAAACTTTCTTATCCTTCGTTCTTACTGTCATTTCTGTTGCGTGCCGTGCCCTTTTCTTTCTCTCTTTTCTCCACTGACGAAACAACCCTCCGGGCGATCATCGTTTGTACTCGGTGTCGAGAGCTTAATGGCGAAACTCGTTGTTATTCGTGCACGGGTGTTGAAACGGCCAGCAAGAATGCCCCTGGAATTGGGTCGTGCTCGTTTAAACTTTCATCCGACTGAAGTTCACCGTTAGTCTTTTTCCGTCCGTGTTAAGACATCCGCTCTGGATACTGGACAGGGTCGAACGTGTATCTTAAACGCGTCTTATGAATCATTCGAGGGAATCGAGCAGCCGAAACCGGTGGACGGTGTAACCGATGGATACATAAAGAAACCTGGCTACGTTTATTTCGGTGTTTCGATCAATTTGTCGCTGGCACATAGTGTTTGTCATTTTCATGAATTTATAGGGAGAATAAAATAAAATTTGAAATAAAAACTTTGCAAAGTTCCGCATTAAAATAAATTATTCTAACGATCTAAAATTTTTCGCCGTGTTCCGTACACGCTGGATGCAATTTTCCAGAAAATAAAAGCATTTGTTTTATTTCCTTTGATGCTCACACGGTTCACCACTCTAACTCTACAATTCCCAATCGAATACCTGTACGGTATTTCATGAATTTCTCACCCCTTTGTTATTTAATTCTCTTTTTATCTCGATTCACTGTCTGGAACGGTTTAAAAAAAGGAACTGGCGAAAGCTTCAAAGCGAAACGAGGTCCGATATTTTTCTAGCCTCGTAACGTTATTCCTTTGTACTCGTTGTTCACGCAAAAATATCTCCGACTCGAAGAATTCCCCGACCCTTCTTCGGGTCGACTTTCAGAAAACCGAACGCTTTACGCGTATCTCTCTGCGGATCGAGCTTTTGAACCGCGCCGGTGACAAACGTTTTACCAAAAGCTTTTAATCGCACGGTATCGCGCTCATAAATTGAACAAACTTCGTTATCAATAATCCTGAAGATTAAATCTGCAGTGACGCATCGAACGAAACGAGCGGACAAAAAATCGACGTTCGTTTTGAGAGAAAAAAAAAAGAATAGAAAAAAGACGCACGATATGTTTTTTCTCGGCATCGAGAGAGAAAAAACGGGACCCACAGTTTTTTTGGGGGTTGCCATATAGTCGATGGGAGGGTTGCTTCTTCTTTTTCCTATTTTTTTGCTCATGGTAAAAATTCGTTGGGTATTTCACGAGGTCTACCCTTTTCTGGTTTCTGTAATGCGATATTTAGAACCGACATGGTCGGGTATCGTTTATACGAAATTTTAATTAAATTCAGAGTATCAACTGAATATTTGGACGGACTTTTATCTGTGTCCACGGTACCTGATGCGTATTTCTCGCGATTAAAAGTGTAAATAGCGTATTAATACGCTCGTTGCTTTTGATATAAAATTATCGTGAAACTGTATCGCGATATTTTTATGCAGCTGACCGGGTTAACTTGCAGACAGATGAATTTGAAATACGATAAAAAATTTTAATTCGAATATTCACGTAATGAATTCTAGTAAATAATTACTTTGAAAGCAGAATCCCAAGAGCAGCCATCAAGCTAATAAATTTTCATTTTCAGTTTTATAAGGTTAAAAATGTTACCCTTTATGCTTTGATAATTTACGAATAATTAATTAGAATATTTAATGTTAGAATTGTAAATAAAACTTAGTATCATGAAGGTGGCGCCTGAAATCGTGTATAAAGGTTACCAAGGACACAGGGGGCGGAAACTAGAGGGAAATCCTTTAATTTAGTGAAAGCTGTGACACTACTGGGCGGCTTAGGGAGGGATTAAAACACGCGAGGAATTTATAAAGCCGAACCGTCTCCGTCATTCTCTGTTTCACTTTGCTCGTTCACCTTTGCCCCTTTCCCTTTCTTCCTTTTCCATTTATAGATTCATCCGTGTCACCAATCCGTGGTTCATTCGTATTCGAATCTCAGCAGATTATACGTCCCGGCTTTTCCCTTGGAAAACCGTATTTCCATTACCATCATGACACTTTGTGACGAAAACTTCAGTCTCCCACCATCGGACCCTCTCCCTCTCTCTCTATCCCCGTGTTGTAATTTAATTAACGAATTAAACGCGTGTCTTTAACGAAGAAAGGTTGCATAATATTTGCCGAAGAAGAACGTGTTATTACATTTTCATGATTCTTTTCATACAAAACTCGGAATCGGGGTGGATGAATTATTAAAGGCGATTCAAAAGGGTTGATTCAGAGTTCTAAAGAGGGTCTTTGGGAGATTCGTTGCAATCTTCTGGCAGGATTTCAGCTAAAGCTAATTGTCGGGCTGGGTGCGTGAAAGGTGTCGGTTCGTGAAAGAGACTTTGAAAAAAGAAAGAATGTGAGTTCGAGTAATGAAGAAAAATGCACAAAGCGATTCGATCCGTCAATTTTTTTTTTCTCTACTTTGAAAATTTCACCAGTCTTTGCTTTTATTTGTTGAAAAATTCAGATTCAGCTAAGCTCCTTTTGCATGTAGGAGATACAGGGTCTTGATAAATTGACCAACCTTGACAGAGTTCCCTCGCTTTTAAGATATGATCTTAGGGGTGCATAAGTAAGGAACTAAGCTGTATAAGGAAGATATATTCTACTCAGGGGATTATTTATCTTTCCTTCTGATAGATTAATTCCTTATCATTGACTGTTGCGAAGAAAAAAAAGAATGGACGGTGATGTATTGAAATTTTCTTCCGTATAAATATATCAATTAGTTAAATATTTTTTCTAAAACGCCAAAACAAGAAGAAATAATTTCTTATAATTTACATTATAATTGCTACGCTCTTTTGAAATCGAGTCGCACCGCTAAGGAATCGAACAATTAAAGCATAAGCGATATGAAAGTGCGAAGCTACGTCCAGGAACGAAACTAGACTGTTTAAAATCTCCACGGGATCAAAGAAGAGAGAGAAAGGAGGGAAAAGCACATGCCTAGAAGACAGGCACTCCTTGATACCAGCTCGAGCGACGATATTTCTCGTTTCTCTTAAAAGCACGATTTTTCCCCGGGTTCCGTCGAACCGTAAGGAACTATCTCGCGCTTTCGAATGCCTTTTCTCTTCACAGAAAAGCGGACGAATCGGCGAATCTGCCTGCTGGAATCGAGCTCATTCGTAGAAGTGCTGGTTCGCGTGGGAGAGAGAAGAGAAAAAAGAAAGGAGAGCGCAGAAAAGGGATCTTTCCATCTCGTCTTTGCCCCGCTTCCGTCGACTTCCCGTAGGAATATTAATTTTCATCGATGGGGAAGAGGGCGGCTGATTCCGGTGGTCGTCGAACGTTGGAAATAATTTAATCCGTTAAATGCGCTCGGTGACATTTCCGTCGGGATCGGGATCAGAGCTCTCCTCTCTCTCTCTCGTTGTTTGTTATTGTCCTGGAAATATACTTTCCAGACAGAACACAATTCCCCGAGTTTCCCATTTATATGAGACGCTCGCGACGTCGATACCTACGAACGAAAAGTTTTATTATCGAAACACAAATTTCGTAGAGGATCAATTATTTGTTTGAAAGATGGCCCTTGAGTTCTTTAAGAACTTTCTGACGACTTATTTGAGGATCGAGGAGATTGGATCTTTATTGTAGGGATGTTTGGTGGCTTCTTTGAGCTTTCCAGAACAAATTTTATTTTTATGACAGGCGAAGGCTTTGACTACAAAATTTTAGTATTAGGTATTAATTATTATTATAATAGCTGCTGATCACTATTGCAATAGCTGTCAAACTAGCACCGTAATTAATCGATTTCACGGGGGAGGGGGTGGTTGGGTTCTTTCTTTCCTTGAAACACACACGATGTTTAGCCAGCCGCATCGATATTAAATTCTCCCGAATGTGCTGGTATTCCAGGAATCACCAGGATACTTTGGCTCGTGCCAGGAATACTCTAACCCTTTTATTCCTTCGATCTCGTCCAAATTCAATGATCCCGTACTTTAATTTCCTTTAACCCTTTGAGAACGTAGTCTAACGTCAATACAATCCGTAAGTTATTAGGACGACATTGTTTGAACGTATATATGCGTCGAGCGAGCAAAGGGTTAAAGCTCTGTATCATAAATTTGAAAGTCAACTGTACGCAGTAACAATTCAATCGCGAACGGAACGTTATCTGAAGCCAGGTCGGTGGTGGGTCGACGTTTCCAAAATTCCTTCTTTTTTTTTTCCGTCCACTGGTTTCTCGGGGCTTAATCTCGGGGCCGGCTGTCGCATTTTTCAATTAAATCCTCCATGCAAATTGGCCGGTGCCCGGGCCGGAAACGGGGCGTAGTTCCATCCCGGGCATTCATCGTACGAGTGAAATTTCATTTTGTCTCGCCGCAGTGTCGCCGTGACGTACATACAAACACTCGCCCTCGCACGTACACACATATATACGTATGTATGAAGTATCGGACCGTGATGGTTGAACGAGTGTGTGTTAGAATCGTGTTCACACATACATATATATATATAGATATATATATACAGAGAATAGAAGCTTTGCCATTAAGCTTCGGCTTGGTGATTGAAGGGGCACGAAGGAAATTGTCCTGGCGCCGTTAGACGGCCCCTTTATATATCGTGTTTACTTAGCGGAACCGTTCGCAATTTAGTCTCGGGGTCCCGGATGACGTAGGCGCACCGAGTAATTTCTAGATAATGGCGGCTAATAAATAACGGCGAACCCTGGTAAACATCGGCAAGCATCTGGCTCCATTAAATTTCGAATTAACGTCCCCGTTTTTGGGTCAATCGTTCGACTTCTAAACGTTCCGATACCTTTTCACACCCTTCTGCCCATACAAATTTGTCATCGTAGATAGTTTCGTAATTCTATGTACAGTTCGTGATAGTGTAATGAATTTTTGGGGTAGGTCAGGCTGTTGCATATATCGAATAATCAATTTAGAAGGCTTAGACTTTGACGGTCAAAGGGTTAACAAGACACGTGACTCGTCTTCTAAGAATTTGCCTTTCTGTATCTACGGCCAAGGATATTTCTGCCCGTTCAAGAATTCGATCAGTTTATTTCCAGGGGATTAAACAGTAATGCATCCGACGCGATGCTCTCGACCGCTTTATCAGATTTATTACGGCTCGCTGCGAAACTTTCCGCGCTAAACTACGTTCCTGCTTTTACCCCTGATTTCACGTGTTTCGAAACTCTGTTTCCCTGCGATCCACATCGAAAACGATATTTCTTTCCACTTTTCCCATGAATATTTAAAATGAACAAAAAAAAAAAGAAGAAGAAATAAAAGGGTTTGTAGATTTTGTGCACGGTTGCAGTTTGCCCGTGAATACGCAGAAAGCCAGTCTAATTAACGCGAAAACATCATTATCATAGTACCACGAATTAACATGGATACATTATTATTCATGATCTCATGAATGCCAAATAATCGTTGAGTAAAATTCATTTTATCCCAGTTTGACGTTAACCATTCAGTAGGTTATAATGAAATGCGATATAATTGTCACGTATTGGATGATCGACTGTGAAAAATAAAAGATTTGACAGAATGATGTAAAATCAAATTCCTTCGGTGGATGTAGGGTCATACGAGGACTAATAACACAAATGTATTATAAATTATACTACCTTTTAGTGTTTGCAAATTTGAATTTCAACTTTCATTTCACAAAGAAGATAAAAATTGTCAAAGTTTTGGTAGGTCACATTAGATATAGTTGCCTTGTCCGATATTTTTAAAGCTGGTTCTTGAATGATTCAGGATCCGCTATTGGGGGGTTAAATTGGTTGATTCATTATTTGTTCGAATACAGAGCCAAGCAATTTGAAAGCCGAAAATTGTGTCGCACATTGTGAACTTGATCGATGAACATCTAGAATTCAAATGAACGCTGAGCACACTAGCGTAATCATAGTGAAAGCTCGTGCATAATTGACAGAAGCTGGAAGCTTAAATAAATACGTTAAAAGCCATGCATGATTTGCTAGAGCTTATACAGATCCCAATGAACGTTTGTACGTGATTTGGAGAAGTTTGTGAAAATACTGTTCACGCTCGCACGCGTATTAGGGACCAACTTGAGTAAACATAACGAAAGTTCACCTTTAATTGAATTAAATTGTTGTATTCCTCTATTAAATTGCTAGAAATACAATATTCTAAAACTTCTAAAGTTTTAAAAATATGATATTTATAAATTTACAAATCCCTGAAAGTTTCGAAGTCCCCAACTTCGAATTACAAGCAATATTTCAGTAAAAATCCACGAGGCGACTTAAAAAGTTCGCAATATCGCGTTATTCGAATAGCTAACAGCAATATCTGTTAAAAATCTCGCCCCGGCGATACGCTGCGACAGACAATCCTTTGATATCGACCGGCGTTCGGACACGTGAAATTTCGTTGTCGATCGGATACGCAAACGCTTTTAAGCGTTTACAGGAGAGAAGAGTCTCGTGTTTCCTGCTTTCGTGGCAGAGGGTTTCATCTTGCCTCCGACATCCTCGTGTGTCTTTGTTAACGGCTTTGTAATCGTCGGAGTATCGGTTATACATAAATAGATTTTGCACGGTCGCAGCTTTCTTCTCGTGTCGCTACGACGACGACGTCGTTGTTCCTCGCCATTGTCTATTTTTCCTGGCCGTCAGGTATCGGATTTTTCAGGGTTATTTGCTCTCTCGAGTCAGCCGTTCTGTTTTGAATCACAACGAGAAGAAACGACAGGGTAAATAAAAAAAGGGAACAATTTCTTCCTATCTCAAAATCTATAGAATATATACGCGATCGCCCTTCGTTTTTTTTATAATTTTTCTAACCTGAATTTGACGTAAAATGTTTTCAATTTTGGTAACGTTGACAAAGGGAAACGAATTTCTTTGACATTTTTCACTTTTGTTTGGAAAAATTGAATATCCCTGGGGGGTTTCACAAAAATAATTTTGAAAAAATAAAAAATCAACTTCAAAATTTATTGGAAGGAACTGTTACACTTATTTTAGGATTATTCGTTATCGGGACAATAGTTGAGTGTACGATTACGACTTTCACTCAATTGATTTAGCGTGCAGTCAGCAGGATTGTCGCCTTAGCCAAACGGAAAGCTGCTGCCAGTAGTATAGGTCAGTATTGTGCACGCCACGTAATGGAACAATGCATAAGGCTTCGGACAACAGAGTAGAACAAAGGGCAATGCTACAGGCAATGCAGAGGCAAGGCAAACCGTGGCGTGGCTGTCGTCACTACGGTTAGAAACAGCTATGGCCAACAGGAAGGCTACGTAGAATCGTTCTTCAACATTGCAGTTCGACCTAGAATCGTCTTTTTAAACATCACTACTGTTACTATCACTCCCAGAAGCGACACAGTTTCTGTCGTGTACAATACTTAACAAATTCAATGGAAAAGGTTGTTGAATAAAATACAAAATCATTCAGGAATAAATTTGAGCAAATTTAGCTTTTTCGTACCCCTCTAAATTTCCATTTTTTTTTAAATTCTGAGATATTGAAGGTTGCCCCAGGAAAAGCTTAAAATTTGCGAGCTCCAGTATCAAAACGGTGCTCGAAACAGGGGTGCATCCGAAGCAGAACCGTCTGCTCCATGAATTAACCCTAGTCGTATAAAGCAGTAGCTGGAATCCGTTATTCAGAGATTCTCTACGGTCCATTTGAAACCGGTAAACGCGTCTCGTCCACCCCATGAGTCGCTTCGTTAGATCGTGCGTATATAGGACTGGTTCGTATCTAAATGCCATCATTGTGTGGGTCGCAAATACGACCCAACTCTCTGTGTATACTCTCGTTACACAGACGATTTACCGGAGGCTCCAGCATTGGCTCGTCTGGCTAGGATACCGTGGAAAATCGAAACGTTGCATGACGAGCGTTGTACGAACTGTTTCCGTCAGGAAGGACCGCTCCGTGGATTATTTCACGAGGAATCATCTTTTATTGAAAGTATCCTTTATGTTTGTCGACAATTTTGACGTTTCGACCAGCTTCAGTACTCTTTGTCCATTTATATTTGAAAATATCGAAATGTGGATACGCTTTTATTTTATGTTAACGTTGGGCGCTTGGAATATCCCAATTACTAAATTTTTGGTGTATTCGGCGCAATCCAAACTCGAATGCCTCGACTCTAATACGAGAAATGTTTAAATTCGAACGGTTCACCTCGAAAACAGGAAATATTCCATAAAATTTAAATTCGAACGCTGTGAATACTCGACACGAGCCAAATTCGAACGCTTCGACTCGAACACTCTGCCTTCTTTCCCTTAACCTTAAGAGATTCCGCTTTCTTTTATTCATGAATTGTTTAACCCAGTGCAACGATAGCCCCGCGGTTCCCAAAGGTCCTCGATCCTCCTTCCGCCTCTTCTTCGATCAACCACGAGCTCTCGCAATCGCCATTAACTGGCTTTAAACGTTTCAGCTGACGCAGAGAAATTGAATGAAGGCTTCACGCAAACAGTCGGTCCCGTTTCTTCGACGAAGACAAAAATTCTATGTACTCTCGTACGTTTCAATTGTTACAACGTCGAAAGTTTTCCATTATTCCACCTTCTCGTCATACTCTTCAAGGTTCAATCTCCTGGCTGCTGTTGATGTCACTTTTACAAAGCATCCATCTAGCTCTAGGTATATTCCACTTTGCCCCGGCTCTTCGATAAATTCCCTCTGTGTTTTCGAGCTTGCTCTCGTGCTCTACTGTAACTTCGTTTTCCTTTACCTTCAACTTCGCGTGTGTACGTGTGTATACACGTGTTCCGCGTTGAACGACACGTTTCTGTTCCTTGCTCGCGACGGAAAGCGTTGCACCACCGCTTCGCGGCAAAGAGCAACATAATGAATATTAATTCAGTCAACGTGGCAATCTGGAAGAAATTCAACTTGACTGTTCCAGCTACTTTCGATGAGCTTCAAGTTTGCCACGCTAGTTTCGATCTCATCGTCTGAAATCAAACTTTATGCAATTTTCAGGGAGGAAATATCAAGCGTGGGAGAAATTTGTTTTCAACTCTTATTAAGTACAGTTGGAGGTTGAAAATTTCAGAGGATAAATTATGGAATTATTTTTAACTCTGTTAAATAAATTCTCGACACATGAAAAGCAGTACTTCTGCTTACAGGACCTTCTCATGGTCCGTCGTTCGAGGACCAAAATTTATATTGAAGAGGTTGCAGAAATGTTAAGACACAAAGATGTCCTCTTCTCTTTGTTCTGGAATAGAACTTGCTGGTTTAGGACCCGTTCGCCCGTCTCTTCTTCTTGGAACTGTTACTCTTTCAGTCGTTCCTTTTAACAACGTTGAAAATTATGTCCATTATGACGCTCGTTGCTTTTCACCGTTCCGTATTCTCAGGCTCGTTTCATCCCGGAATACGGATGGAAGCGGAATGACTCTTCAAGAAGAAGCGATTATTCGAACGGTGTTTGGAAAGGAAACTCGGGGAACTTTAGGCGGGAAAACGGGTCTGTTTGAAAAAAAAATAAACGGGGATATCTTTTCGTAATTTCATCTCTGTCTGGTGTCTGATTATTCGAATGGTCTCGTGTCTCATCAGCGTTTCGAGTGGTATGAAAAACAAAAAGAAAAATTTAATGAGATATCGTTCCCGGTTTATACTGCTTCTTCGTCTGCTTTCCGTCTCTCTGTTCCTTTGTTCGTCTGTGTGTGTTTGCTCGTTGCATCTGGGTTACGCGAATTTCCCCGCTTTTCCGCATTGTCCGCGCGCTTCCCTCATTTATGCATCCTCCTTCTCGTTTGTCGTCTTCCTTTCGTCGAGCTTGCTTTTCATTTTTAATTAGACCTCGAAATAGCGTCATCGAGAATTTCCTCTGCTTTGTGACTCGTTGCCTTTGTTGGATCGTTAGATCGCGCTTAAACGTGTTATTTTGAGTGGATTTCGGGAAACAAAGGATATATTATTAACTATCATGCACCTCGCTGAGTATTCATTTCAAACACAAATGCTTTTCTCTTGTTATTTTTAATTTCTTATTCGAAGGGGGACTGAATTAAATATTGGACATCAATTTTAACAAAATTTTATTCAATTTAAAATTAAATTTTAGTCAAATATTTAATTATACAAAATTTAACACACCAGACACCGTTGATGCTCATTTCCCTGCCAGGATGAAAACGTTGAACCACCTCTCCATGTAATATTTCCGGTCGGAACAATCAGAGGTCAGAAGGAAAGGCAGGGTAAAAAGAAGAACCGGTGCGAGCAGGTGGTGCATATTGCTGGGAACACTTCGTCGATTCAGCGATATCGTAGCGCAGCAATGGGACGAGCACAAAGGAACATATAAATGTTAATATTTTACGAGCAACGGCCGGCGCCATCGTCCAGAGTCCAATGGTTTAACGGAGATAACGCACCGACGAGGGGGACAATCACGTTGGTTTCATTTCCATTGCAAATCTTTATTGACCAAGCACGGTTAAGGGTCAGTTTTATCGGCACCGGGCGATTCGGTTCCTTTCCAGCGGTCTTGTCGCTCTTTTGACACCGAAATCGATCGGTCGAGACTCTTCTTTCCCTTTTCCTTTTTTGTTTCATTTCTCTCAACCCTTTCTCCGCCTTCTCCCCGGTCTTTCCATCGTTTATCTCACGATTCTGGACGCGATCGTGCCACCACAAAGGATTATTGGATTTCTTAGGAATGTTTCAATTGTTCCTTTAGTCGGTGCGCGTCGATTACGAACGGTATTCCCGTGTAGCCGAGGGTAATCGAGGGAAATGTTTATCAGGATATCTCGTATCGTTGCTTCCGATTAATCCTTGACTTTGTACCGCAGCAGCGGGGAATATTGTTGCGTTATCGGGTCTTTGGTAATTTCTCGACTTTAAAGGCGACGTCGCGAGATTTTGAAAGCCACGTATCATTTTAATTAACATTTTTATTTGTGAACCGTCGAACGAAAAATAATTCGATGCCTTCCAATTAAATTTTAAAATAAAGAGGATAATTCTTTGGCTTGCGTATAATATCTCGTCGGTTGTGCAAATTTGTGCAAATTTATCTTGGCAGCAGAGATGGAATTTTTCAGATACCTTCGCTGCGCTATCAATTTCGATGAAAAGATATCTAAGCGAGGGAAAGGTATGACGAAGAGTCAAAATTTTAACTCTTCAGCGTCATTAATAATATCTGGAGCATGATACGAGGAAGCGATGTTGAAAAAGAAATTTTCAAAGTTCCACGAGGAGAATATAGGTTCAACGCGTGGCCAACTTTTCTTCAACGATTTCTGGTATCCATAAAAGTGCATCGTACGTAGGGAAAATATCAAAGTTTCCCGTCTAATCGATTCGACCGGGAAAGTTCCATCGGACGGTCACTGTCTTAAATTTCAAAAATCGTTTTCTAATATTTTAATACCATATTTTACGAATAAGAGATTGCTAAGAAGGTTACACCTGAAATTTTGTCCCAGGTAGAAGATACTACCTTGAAACTGACAATATATTTTTGACTTCTGAATATTAATGGATCGAAGTCAGCGTTCGTGGAGTTCGTTCTTTTTATCATCGTACATAGTCTGTATGAGATTACCATACATCTTCAGTTGGACAGGAATTGTAGAAATCCTAGGGAATATTCGTGGAGAGCTCTAAAGGAAAGGATATTAAAGATGTATGCCGTATCCGTAAGAGGATATTGATACTCGTACCTCGTCGTGGATATTTTTTTTCCCCTCTTTTTCCACGGGGATGCTGTGAAAGGCGCTACTTACAGTTCAAATCCATCCTACCTCCCTCCCCCTCCTCTTACCGCTTCTCGTCTTCGTAATATCTCGCAGACTCGATAACTTGAACTTTCGAGAAGTTGTTGATTCGATGGAGAGCAAGAGAAAAATTGTTTCAACGTTGTTCTTCAACGTTGCTCATCGAACACTGTACGCCGTGATTTAAAACGGAAAAGAACAGCTGTTGTCGAGAAATGTGCTTCCGTTTTAATCGTCGTGGTACCAAGTTTCTTTTCTCCTTTTTGTTTCTATGGATTTTTAGAGGAAGGGTGCAAAGAATTTTTTAAATTCTCTGTAACCCATCCTTTAAAATAAAAAACTTCTTACTTGCATGTACATGATATAATAAGAGTGAAATAAAGAATGTAGATGTGAAAAATTACGTATCAAAGTTCACGGATACGTGACACAGACCGTCAAAGTGTTAAGTAACTTTAAGAACACTTCTTTTAATCCGTTGCACTCGAGAGGCGACTCTCATTCGCCATTTGCTTTAATGCACCGACTTGAATGGCGACTGAAAGAAGGCAATAGCTGTTGGAAAATTATTATAATAAAAGGCGCGAAACTAATCAGCTGCGTTATAATGAGGTTGATTACACTAATTTAATTCGTAAATTGAAACATTCAGGTATAATTTTCTCAGCAATCTATTATTTATTAAAACTTATTTAGAAACTTTAATATATTATGTTTCTAACATGTTTCATAGTAAAAGGAAGGAATTAAAATTAGTTGCCTGAAGCTCAAAAATATCAGATAAAATTTATTAAAACTAAAGCTCCTATCCTGTGAAATTTTCTCGACAGTTTCGCTGCGAATTCCTTTCCGGCTACGAATTTACGTAACAATCTAATAAAAGGAATTTTTTTTTAATGAGAATAAAACGTCCGCCGGCGTTGAGAGTTGAGAAACATAAGGGAACGAGATCTGAAAGCCATTTTAGCCAAGCCCCTGTCCGTACTCGTAACAGAATTTTAATTCAACCGCGATGGCTGCCTCGGATAAACCGGATGGGTTCGATGGCTACGAGGTTTTTGGCTCAAGGCTTTCGACAATCCGACGGAAGTTCCCTTTATCCCTGTCCTTATCCCTACGCTGACCTTATTCCTGTCTCTCTTCCTCCCCTATTTGGGGGGAGCTGGTGGCATTAACGGAAGAAATGTGGTGAAAGTTTTGCATCCTGTATTCAACCGTTAGACTCGCGAGAAAACGTTTGGTCGAGGAAAGTTTTTCCGGCTGAAATATTTTCGAGTTTTCGGTTTGCTTCCCCGTGAACTGGCTTTAACGGAACTTGCCCCTATTTTGTCCTCGCCTTTGTTTTCCCCCTTCAGCCGATTAATTAGCCACCAACTAGGAAAGATAAATACTTTGTCCCTTCTTTTTCCCATTCGCAAACAAACTATTCCGAAGGTATAATTGTTTGTTAAGTGCAAGGCGAATTTAATTTCCCTGAGTCGTTGCTTCCAATTTTACAAACGTATTAAACAGAATGTTTATTAGTTTATATAAATTCTGACGTTATTTCGGGACAGAAATGTATCGTAAAATGGAAAATGAAAGATGCGTTTTTAATCTGACGCGAAATCGCAACAAAGGCACCGATGAAATCTGCATGATACGAAGTGAATGGAAAACTGGCCGAATTAAAGAAGTTCGGGTATTAAAAGGGGATCGGATTAATGGAATTTTATTGTAGAATAGGAGGAAACGAAATGGCAAAGCCTTCTTAATCCAGACTAATTGGGGCGAGAACTATTTCAAGGTAAACGAAGTGCCGGATTAATGGCAACTCGGTTAATGAAGTTCCATCAACGTAAAAAGCTTGGAATATCGCAAGAAAATTTATACTACGCACCTGCCGCTTTGACTGCAACAAAATATAAACGTTTTCAACCTACTTACTAAGTTATTTGCTGATATAAATTCCCCTACAGTTTTTACTCAAAGTAAATATTATCGGGTAATATACAGCTGAAAATATTTTTCATTTCTAATATAAATCAACGATTAATTCATTATAATTATTCCCAAGAAAAGTAAGGAGTTATCCTAAATTTGACCGAAATCATTAATCAAACTTGTATTCAATACCAAACGCTGAAAGACACTTTGAAACCACCCCCTCCTCAGAAATAACATTAAAGGATACGGAATTCAAAGGATATTGAAACGAATGTAAAGCTCCAGCGACTGGTGTGATCGACTTTTCCGAAGGTGTCCGATAAAGCGTATCTTTGGAGAGAAGAGTGGGGGGGAAAACAGGATGATCGAGTCGAATGTGTGTCACGAAGAAAAGTTTCCACGTTGCTGTTTAGCATTGATACCCCGGCTCGATGAAAAGCCCGTGCCTCAGACACGAACCCATCCCGCAATAAGCCATTGTCAGTCGGCAAAGTAGTTTTCGATATTGGCCGATAAATTCAAATGTCCACGACCGACCATCCTGGAGCCACGCCCGACGCACGTGGCACGACAGAAAATCGTTAAGGATACCGGAACAGACGGGACGTGAGGTCCTTTGGGATCGCATAATCGCTCGGAAGAGATGTTCGATTCACTTTGACGCTTCTTCGTTTTTTGTTGCATTTTTTCACAAAGGGTACTTTGTGTTTAACGACCACCGTCAGGATCGTTCGAATTTGTAACCAGACCCTTTGGAAACGATTTCTATCCCCTTCGCAATCAGGATCGAATTAATCATTTCTATCGACGAGATTCTGATCCTTGTTAAATCGAACGACGTCGCGGCTAATGACCCGGATCGCATAATCGGTCCTAATCGTGCATGCAAGGATTCGTTTTGAAGGATCTTTACCGTTTTGATAGTCCATCAACCTCCTTACTAAAATTGGAAAATCTCAAGCCTTTATTTTTGGATTCAACTGAAATGGGATATATTAAGATGTCATGTCAGCCCAAATTTCGCAAGCGACAAGGATAATTGTTTGATTCTAAAATATTCCTGTCAGTTTTCAAGTTTTATTTTGCGGAATAAAAACTTGATCTAGGATTCATTAATTACTATTTTAGTTACGACCGACCAATATTTCTTTTTTAAAAAATCCTCGGCATCCCCCGTTCCTCGACCACTTCGATCTTTAATTGTAACGATGGCGGATGAATTACGTTCTCGAGGGAAGAATTCGATATCGGTGACGGATGCTCGATACTTACGAATACTCGTCGTGTATCGAGTGTTCGAACAATCACGGTGAACAAAAGCGGCGAAGTATAATCGCAATGACAGAGGAGAATAGGTGACGCGAAGCTGAGAATAGATTCGATTCCGTTCGACTTTGAGGCATCCTCGAGAGATCCGGATCAAGCTTCCCAGAAAGTCTTCCTTCTTTCTTCTTGTTCTACCTACGTGCCGCGAATATATACGGCCATCTTTGCTAGAAGATCAAGAGGGCGAATAAACTCGAAGTAAATCCATCGGTCTGGCTTAGTTATGTAAAGTTCTGCTTCTTCCGATCTCCTGGAAAATCCAAGATTTATCCCTTTTTTTTTTTTTACATCACTTGTTTGACCTGATAAAAGAGACTGGAATAAATAAAAAAGAAATATCACAACAAAAGGTTTCATTAGAAAAGAGATATCTTATCATAAGTCCGACACTGAACCTGGCGCAAGTAGTATGAGTCAATGATATGTCAGACATGTACGAATTTTCCCTTCTGGCTCATCAAATCCGGGTCAATCATGACTCGTCTGTTTTCACTGCAACAATCAACGTGTCAGGAAACAAGGATCTAAAGGTACATTTAATTTGTTGCTGTCTTAATGACTAAAGGGTCAATTCGCAACGATTGCCGAAGTATCGTTCGAACGAATGTGAGAAATGAACGGGGGTATCGTTTACGGTAACATTAACGAGAAATTGGTGCAGTTCGATCGTATAACGGGCAAATTTGTCGGGGTGCTTGACTCTTGCCCCCCCTCTCCCCCTTCCTCCTCTCTGAAAACATTCCGCCAATTGTGGCGGACAGAAATTGATTTCCTGCGCGTATGCGGCAAGCTTCGAAACAAGAACGACCGCAGGCAATTACTTGGTGACGAATAATAACGTGACGTGGGCGGCACGTTTGTCATTATACCGGTAGAATTAATGCTCGTCCCTTCGACGATCGGTCAAAACGTAATCCCCGAATAGAACGAATTACGGGGAATTCGTGCTCGTTAACCAGCTCGAGCGTAATTAAGGGACAACGGTGACGAATTATTAGGTATTTTTCTCTTTTCCGTATCGTTCCCTGTATTTACTTAACCATCTCGGTTCTGTTTAGTTTCTCGACACCGATTAACCGGTGTAAATAACGAGTAATATTTTGTTCAATATTTGCTCCAAGATATTTTCCAACATTAATTAATTGACGTTGTGCAAATACCATTAATAATCTGGTGTCAAATACGGTTTGAGGATCGAATTCGTTTGATATTTTTTTCAATCAAGATACGGTTTCGTGAATTTCTACGGTATCTGGCGATCAGCAGTAGTAATTTCATCCTTTTCTTCATCTTCTCGGGCACATCCACGCGCTGCAAATCACTTTTATACCCTCCCAGGGGTATAATGAAGCAAATCCAAGGGATCCTCGATCATCAGCTAGATTGAAGTCTCCTAGACTCCGGGTTTCTTCGTCGTCTGATTGAGAGGATGCCAAAGAAAAGAGAAAATTCTTCGCATTTACGTAACGACCGGGTAGTTCCTGCGGTCTGTAACTCGGGTGGGAAGCAATTCTTTTCATTAAGGAAACTTGGCGACAGTCGAAGTTCAATTTTACACGAATCTCCTTCTTCTTGTACCTTCCTTTTGTCTCCGGTAATTGTATTTCAATCGATCTCTAAATTAATTCCTTTCAAATTACTCTGAGTTATTCGAATATACTTCAGTTCAAGGTTATGCTTCTATATTTTATCAAATTTATAGATGGATAAGCTTTCAGAAAAAGTTTATAATAACTGGTTGACACAGGGTATCACGTATCCAAGGACTTTTCCTTGGATTTGCATTAAGTTGTGGACATTCAATTAAGAAATTCCGAGTGCCCGTTCTACCGTGACAGGAATTTCGAATCACCCAAGTCCGATCAAGCTTTTCCAGATCGATTCCAGGGAACAACGCCTCCGGGTTTGATGTAGCCTGAAAGTAATTCCCGTCGTACCTTTTTCTCTCGAATATACCGTTCGAAAAACTTTTTAATCGTTTTCAAAATATTCAAAACTCAATGATACTCTGTAAAAGTACATCTGCCAGTGTTGAGAAGGAAGGGAAAAATATGGAAACGGTATTGAAACAAGAGCGTTTGGTATTGGCAGTATCGTACAGGCTCGTACAATGGGGCATCATGGTGGCGAGTCGATTGTGTTGACGAAAACTGGGTGAAACAAAGTTGGAAACTTGTCAAAACAAACTTTACGCGGGTAATTGAAACGGTCAGTGTAACGGCACGGTTCTTCAAGTGTCTTGAATATCTCAAGCGACTAGGGAATTCAAGTTGAGTGATATTAATCCGTACCGTTTGTTCAGCGTATCCCAAGGATCAGCTTCCGTTTCTCTTATCACCTCGGCGATCACGAGGTATCCCGGTCGTATCAAAAAGATCTCGAATCCTACGGTCCTGCTGGGATACGTAAGAACCGAGCAAACTTCAAAGAATCATAAGAAATTACTTTCCTGACTTCTTGGATCTCCTCCTTTTTTATATCGGTTTCTATATGCACCGAATAATTCGTTCCTTTCTTTCTTCGTTCGGAAGCTTATATTTTGTTAGTGATTTTTTATTCATTTTTGATAATTCAGGAACCGAAGGCTCAAAATCCAAATAACCACCCCTCGAAATTCAAATTCTAGACCTTTAACAGCATTCAAAATTGATCCATTAGCTGGATTAAAGTATTTAACCATCGACTCCGAGGCAATATCGAAAGTACACAAAGAAATTTAATGGAGGACGGTTGTCTTTGCGGGTTTAATGTCGTGGCTCAAAGTACCACCGCAGTTTTATCCGGGGAAAATGGTGCCGGGACGAACGTTTCTCTCGATATTACAATTTTTATGACCGTCCCCGTGTCGTATAATTCTTCTTCGATTTGTCCGTGGCACACGAATGGACGAATGGGATACGAGGCGCAAGAAAACGTCTTCCCGTTCCGCTCGTTCTTTTTTAAAAGTTTCCCTTGAAAACACTAGATCCTGCAAGAACTGTTCGCAACAAGGATTAAACGGTCAGCAAAAAAGTTTGCGACGAGTGGATGCCGAAGAACATAAATTTCCTTCTTACGATGGCTCTATTTCATTCGAATCTAGGTCTTCGGGACGCCGGTTCGCTATTTTTCAGCCTGTTCCACGAGAATGGAAATTTGAACGAACTTGTTGGTTGATCTGTGTTGAATTTCATACGTATGTTAATTAACTAAGTATCGATTATCATCGAAATTAATAGAGACTGTAACGTTGGTATAAATTATATCAAATATGCAAAATTAACAGAGGCAATCAAATAAATGTTAAATTGTATTCATGGACAAACAACGTTGCGGATGTTGAAATTAGAAAATTCAATATGGATAGGGTCAATTGTATAATTTTGGATAAAGTGTAAAAAGGAGAAAATTCATCATGATTAAAATTATTACATTTTTTAATCTAATTATGTCACTGAAAAAAGCAAACATTTTTCAGTCAGTAAATTTCAAACATAATTTTCCACAAATGGACGATAAAGGGTTGAAAAAGATCGCGAATAGAGTTAAATTTTGCGGGTAAAAAAGGGGCTGTTTGCCTTTTCACGACAGAGTCGAGTATCGAAAATGGTCGGACAAAAGTCCTCGAATGCAACGAGAATATGAATGGGCTCGCAAGGAAACCCGTTCGTTTTGCGTATCGAGCCAACCGCATTCGCATAATTCGCCTATAAATATCGGGGCTCTGAGTGCAGGGCTCGGCACAATTTAGCGGCGAATTTGCAGTGAAAGACGTATATATGCATGCACTTACGTACAGTGCATTTTATCAATGACGCGAACGATATATCCCGCGGGAATTTTCAGACTTCATTCCGTGAATGTCCCGATAGAAAGTGCTTTTTCAGCCGGTTCAATTAATCACGATCCATCGACCGTTTCAAATTTATAGACACTCGTCAGTGATCATCATCATTTTTTTTTTACGAACCTTCAAATTGATTAATGATAGGAATTCGTACGATCATTCACGTCGTTCGATGTGTATGCAGATAAACAAGAAGCGCTTGGATTTCTGCGATTTTCAATTCTCCACAAAGTCCACAAAGTCGGCGACGCACGGGACTCGGGATTGGAGCTGTGGGATTTCAAATTCCCAGTTCTTGTTTCGCTAAGTTGACAAGTTGGCTCCAGCTATGTTTCCCTGCAGATACCTAAGATTCGTCCGGATGGTCGGCGACGCACGGTACTTAAACTTCGAGCTCTGGGATTCCCGGTCCACATTCCGCCGATGTAGCGAAGCAGCGACTTGGAAATTTTTCTTTTAAACTCTAGATTCCCCCGTTATGATCCCTTAAATATACCGAGGCTCCAGATGGTCGACGACACACGGTACTTAAACTCTAAGTGAAGGGTTTATCGGTGAACTTTCGAATTTGAAAAATATTTATGTTCGAATCCCCTCAGCCAAAAAGCACAAAGCAACTTGCTGCGAGCAATTTGAGTTTTATCGTCGGAAGCCGCGAGGAAGACGAGTCTGATCGGTTACCATCCACCGTGGAAATATTTATGGTGGCAGTAAAAGTTGCAATCGCAAGCGGGTCCCCGAAACGCGGACGGTACACGTTTCCGGAAAATGGAAAACGGATAAGCATGGCGTTACTGGCAAGGCGGAAGACGGAACACGCGAGTCGAATGAAAACTGAATGAACGAAGGAGAATTGATCCGCGGCGCCGGGTTTACCTTGAGACTTTCTACTTACGGTGTCGGTGATCGTTGTTAACCGTGTCGCTGGCTCTTAATTTATTCAGGACCATTTTGCGCCCGGCTAAAGAATCCTGTCGGGCAAATTATAATTAATTCTTGCGTGGCGAGCAACGAAAGAAACGGAACGCTAAGTAACCCTTTGTATTTCTCGTTCCTGCTCCTCCTGCGCTAAATTTATTCGAGTCCCATGGCTTCCTTTGCACTGGCAGAACCACTTCTTAATAGTTTTCATTGTTGCGATAAAACTGCAATAAAGGAAGCAGTTATGAACGCTCGTCGAATAAACTGTTCGTTTCTTCGAGTAATTACAGATGGAAATTATGTGCAACAGACTGTACAAAGAAATATATTTGGTTTTGCAATGCGCAAAGGTGCATCTAATTCTATAAAACGTGAAAGGAGAAATCGAATGGGGGGCCATTTCGAGGCTCGAACATAGAATTTGTGAAGAAACTTGCCAAGAGAGGGCATTCTTTCACGCTTGCTTAGCTTGTTACCGTGGTATCATTTTACGCTCCCCCTTTTACCAACCCCTTCGTCTCCCGACGTTCAACTATCCGTGGCTCTGTTCCTCATTCTCCTTTTCCCTTCCCCCCCTGACAGCGTTAAATTTGATAAAAATTTCTGCCCCTTTGCAGCCAGGCCAGCTGGTAATTTGATCGCTCGTGTACTCGATCTCTCGTTTAGCGTGGACGACCCTCGATTTAGCGTGAATAAATTTTTCCACCCGTTCGATCCGGTCCTTTTTCATCGGTGAAAATCGAACGATCGATCGTGTAAATGCAATCTATGTCTAAATTCGTTCCATATCGCGTATCGATATTAGCCGGGGAGATTGATCGAACACCGTGCAATGCGTTTAAAACGAGATTTTTCGTTTTCTTTTTCGCCGTTTGTCGGACGTTGAAACGTATCGAGAGGAACAAACCGATACCCTGTTAAAAGTACAATGTACCTGGGAATTAAATTCTAATCGTTGAAGCAGATGGAGTATTAATTGTGGTTTATTTTGGAAAATTTGAAATTATTAGGAAATGTGGGATTTAAAAAAGACTCGTAACTTTAGGAAACTCGCGATTTCAGAAAATCTGTACGGTGAGGGATGGTTGTTCGCAAGGTTATTCGATTTTCGAGCGGAAATTCGCGGCAAAGAATCTTTACGATGACAGAAGGCAATCGGATCGATCGAAATGGAACACAGGAACGCTTTGAACGGGGGAAAAAGTTTAAGAGGCACACGAAATGGAAGGGACGGCGGGGAGGAGCGTGAAACCGAGTGCAAAGTTGTTGGACATATATGGCGGAAGTGTCGAAAGACAGGAGGGGTTGGTGAAGTGTCCCTTCCCGTCGTTCAGTCGGAAGCTTTTATAGTTCCAAACGTTGGGCAACTTTTTCTTGTCGATCGGGTAGAAACGACGTCGATTGTGTCTTCGCTTGTGGCCAACTTCCGGTCGATTAATCTTTATCGATTAGATACTTTCTTCTTTTTCTTCTTTTTCTTCTTTTTTTTGGCGCGATATCGAGCAAGGAACGCCTGGATAATGGTGCAACGATTACTTAATTATTCTTATAATTAAAATGAAATTAAAACAAAATTTCAGAAATAACAAATTTATGAATTTTATTGATTAAAAATCATTTAGCTAATCAATCGTAGCCATAAATTGATTGAAAAATTGTCTAAAATTTAGAACAATAGGCAATTTCATTGAAATCGTTCTTCGAGGCAGATTAATTCGAGATATTCCCATGAACTGTCCGCCGTTATTACAACAGAAAGGAGAATCCATTGTCAGACACGTTTCAAACCGTTCGTGATTTAGCGGGCTGTTGTTAATTACATTCCGGTTGTCGGAACTTCGGACTGATTATTCCGATAGACAATAATAATCGGTGGTCGGAAGCTAGCGTGGTTGGGAATCATCGTAGTTATGTGAATTTCCAGATTAATCTCAAGGAGAATCTAATTAGTTTGAGAATAATGGCCGTGACAGAGAGAAATGACGCGGACAGCCAGTAATCACGTCAATCAGTCGTTTCCAAGTTTGTCAGCAGACTACGATCATCACTTTTGCTAACTACATTTATGTAATTCACGCTTCCTCGGATCCGTTTAATCGACATGAATGTATAATAATGAAAATCGACAATTGAATTCATGAATACTCAATTTGATATAATCAAATACGTTTATTAATGCCTAAAACAACACAAGACTTACAAGAAAAATAAAACAAATTAATGGAGGAGTGAAGAACCAGGTACTCAGAAAAAATCCATTATTGCAATAACAGTAATAATAGGTACAATGTATTCAGATAAATCCAATCGGCTCTTAAATTGAACTACGTATCGTTCCAAAGGTCCAATCTTGAAAAGACGAATTACATTTAATGCCTTATTAAAACTTGATATCGTTTGACAGGCAACAGAGTCAGGAATCTCACAGTAACGTAACAAAAGCCGGTTGTTCGTTGTATAGTATCGTATCAGAAATTGTATAGGTCGAGAAGCTTATCGATGGTTTTACGGCCGGGGGTCCCTTTCTCCGTGGCCATTCGATTCAATATCGTCAAAGGTTTAGTAGTCGTTGAACAGGCGTCGTTTTTATTGTACAGCTTCCTTCCGTCGGTGGATCGCGAACGAAAACATTTACGAAACTACTTTTCGATCGTCTTTTCTGAACGACGCTCGTCGATTTTTCTCGGATGGAAACGCGCGGAAAGTGGCACCGAGCGTGCTCGCGTGAATCACGAACTTTTCAAACTTATGAACCTTTCGTGGAGTCACGAATTTCGAGGATTGGAAAGTCAGAAAATCGCGGAGGTACAAAAACAGAAATTTGGAAAAATGTAGAATTACGAAGTTGAAATTTTATCGAAATTTAAAAAATTGCAGATTCAGGAAATTGCAAACCTAGCAAATTCCATGTTCAGGAAATCTCGAATTCATAAATTTTCCGATATGCAAACGTATCGCAACATTTTGAAATATTATACGTCGATAATGAAAGGATTAATTACATCGGCGCCGTTCCACGATGAAAAATTTAATTTCAATTAGGTCGACGTCGATCCGTATCGTGTTACACGTTTTTCGTGGTATCTTCATTTACATTAATTAACGGATCGCCGTGTACACCGACTTTGGGGCGATACCAGGGATTTATTAATTAAGAGATAGTATACGCGAGTCGATTCGTGGCGCGCGGGTTTAAATTACCCCTAGGTCAAACATAATTTAAGCGCACGGGGCTAGATTTAATCTTTGCCAGGTAACCGGTGAATGATTACACAATACCATAATGCAGAGAATGTGCACGGGGACTGGATAAAGGCGAGGTATTAATATATCATTTACGTGGCTTTAGTGCACCCCCATAATTATCTGTGACCGTGATATACCAACTACACAGTGTAACATAAGTCTCTTCTGATGTTCATACGTAACAATTTAACCCTTCCACTGTCCAGTACTTTCAACAAATGGATCCTGTAATATTTCCTACAAAATTAATTCTCATTTCATTCTATATTTGAAAATAAAATAAAATAGAACAATTATTAAAGATTTCCCAATTTCATTGAAAGTTTCACCAAAAATTGTAATTAACAACGATTAATCATAAGACGAAGGATTAAACGTCCGGCGAGGTAAAAGATTGAAGGCGAAACGACAAAGTAGAATATAATTGGTAATTCGAAACGAGGTTAATTTCAGTGCGAAACTTTTACCCTGGGATCGGTGTAGCCGCTCGCACGAAAACTTTGCAACAGCTAGTGAAAGTTCGCCTAGCAATTTCGCGTTTGGGAAATTGATTGGAATATCTCGAAAACTTGCGAATTGAAACCGAACAGTTTCGACTTCGAGACGAACAGAAAGAATCGTCGAAGAAGAGTGGAAGTTCGATTATGATAAAAAACGAAGAAAGAAAAGCATTCAAGAATCCATCGAGTCTCCAAGGGACTTTTTTTGGAGCAATTTTTTAATATTCCAACGCGAATATAATAAATTTTGTATCATCAATATGAATATGGGTCACCCTTGGACACGCAAGTTTGAAACTTTTCGTTTATTAATATTGAAGCTCGAATATAAGTGTATTAATAATTTTTTAACAAGGATAGACAGAACGTTTCAACTTGGGGAAACAATATTGTCACGTTAATCGCGTTGAAACTTCGTCAACTGTTAAAACTGTGATATATTTTTAACATCGTTTAGCAGCATGCATCCCCATGGATACATAAAAGTTGACTGAATGTTAGCTCACTTGTTTACCGTGTCAGTATATTATTCCGCGGGTATTACAACAATTTAAGCCGTATTAAAACTAGCGAGTGAGCTCGAAGTTGACCAAGGTAACTTGCAAGTTAACGGTTGCACGTCTTAAAGTAATCCGGCACATTTCTCCCCGGTAATCCCTTATCTGGAAAAGCTTCGGAACAATCTCTCTCCCTCTCTCTCCCTCTCTCTCCCTCTGTCTTCTTGATCCCTAGGAAATTTGTGTTCGTTCGCAACTGTAATTGAATCTGTACAAAATTTAATCCATCCTCGATGTATTTCCCAATCTCCCGATAAATAATTAATAAGAGGGCGACAGATAAAATTTTACTGATAAATATTTGAATATACCTACGCGCTTTTGATAAGAAAAGAACGATATCATCTTTGAATTGTTAATATAGTTAACAGTTGAATTGGATGTAGCTCGATTAATTTCCCGTTGGTAAAATATTCACCGGCACCGGGTCGCCGTCACTCAGAGTCTCAAGATGAAATTCAATTATACGAGTTAGCTTCCCAAGCGACTTCCACGCTGCGTTCCCGCCCGTTTTCACCGTGCTAATAGACTTATTAGTTTGTTATTCGCAACTTGAAACCGGCTGAAAAGTTTCCCGTTACATGGACAGTGTTAATTAGCTATCACTTCATCGCAAGTTTTTCTTTCTCCTCTTCCTCTTTTTTCCCTAACTTCTTTAATAAAATAACGAACGACGTACACGTTCTTCATCCTTAACTTTATAATTCAAGCTTCCATTAATTATATATTATGAATAATATTATTAAGTCATCTTTGAGACTTTTGTTAAAATAATTAAAAACGTTTCATATTGTACATGTAATTTTAAAAAAGGAATCGTGGAACATTTCTGGATCGTTTAGGGTTAAAAATCTTTGTACACGTTTTAGAACATATACTTTATACGTTGTCTTTGTATGTTGCAGAAAGCAGCTGAGCAACCACGAGGAAAACAGGGTTCAGGGTAGGAAAGCAAGTTGGCGAAGCAGAAGTCCAGAACGACCAGGGACCGATTGAATAACCGTGGAAACTTAAAAAGGAATTCTGGGTCAAGGTGAGTGGCAAACTTCTTATTCTTTGATCTCGAAGCCACTAGTCGTGGCCTCCTTGTTACAAAATCACCATTGTGCCGGGCGTTTGCTTTGATTTAAAGCGAATTAGTCGAAAGGCCTTCCCCTGTGAAATGTGAAACACAATTCCTGTCTCTAATAACACACCTCGAGCATACAGTAATTATCCAAGAGATTCAAGTTCAAGATTCCTTTGAAATTTCGAGTCAAGTTCATCGCGGAACCCTCTAACTCGGAACTTCGCCGGCTGGCGAGTGAATTTTGAACAGTCGTTGACGAAAACCTGCAGACGACGGCCGCTTGTCTACGGTCGTTAATTAATTTCGATTCAGGGATTTCTTGACGAATTTGAGCAGGGCACATTCTGGCCAGTATAATTTCTCTGACAGTAACAGCGCGGTTAGGCGAGTCAGAGAAAACAGAGGAAACCGTGAGGGCGGAGTCGGCGAGGACGCTTGTCCTGGAAATCCTGGAGAGCCTTGGGGTCAGATAGCGCGACAGAGACGGCATTTCAAGTTCGCCTAAGCAGAAACAGAGTCGTTTCCGAGGTAACTCGGATTAATTCTGAAAGTTCTGCGAGGTGAACCGCGAAGGGTTGGCCAACGTTTGGGCTTCCGTTCGGAACTGGTCAGCGGAGATCTTTATTAAATTTTCACTCGAAGATACCCCCTCATTTTCCGCATTATCTTCCCTCGCCAGGGACATTTTCGAAAGGCGAAACCAAAAGTCAAATATCGTAACGTATTAATTTCTTTCGACGACAGCCACGACACCCGGCTGGCAAGATAAAAACAAGAGAAATTAATGATCCCACGATCCGTCCAATTAATCATGGACCCAAGCCTTTCTATCATTGATCATCTCCCCGTTGCATCGACCGTGTGCAAGAAACTGATGGAAGTTCTTCGACTCCCTAGGGTCACGACACCCCCGTGTCATAGGTGCGCGCGTGGGTGTGTATGCACGCGAATCGAGCCGGGGAGAAATTTCATACCGGGAGATTTCGTCGAACCAACACCCGCGGGGCAAGAAATTGCAAACAAGATCTTCGTGTCGCCACCTGAAATTAATCCTTCGCGTGCAACAGATGAGACACCGGGGTTGCGGGTTGCTATTCTGTCACCTTTCGAACCTGACCTACCGTACGGGTTAATTTGTAAGTTAGTGAAGTAACTCGAGTTACTTAGGGACCTATCGATTCGGGTAGTTTGCGATTGGTAACTTGGCTGTCTTGGAAATTGAAGAGTTTGGTAGGTGATTTGGTGACTTTGGAATTTAGGTAACTTGGTAACTTAAAATATTATTATAACTTAGGCAATTTAAAGACTTGGTTACTCAGAAATTTATATAACTGAGTAATCCAATAATAACGTTATGAAATTGAAAATTGCAAAGCCCTGACAGGAAACTGAACTTCGCCTCGTCCATATCTGATTAACTGTTTAACTTTTCGAAAGTTTCACGGCAGGATGGCCGGTCTTTCGTCTAATTAACTTTTGAAAGTAAGTCGAGCTTGTTTTACGAGCGCCTTTCCAATTGCTGGAAGGGTGGTTCGAGTCACAAACGCAGAAATTACCCGACGAAATAAGATGAACTAAGTTAGTCCAAGGATACAAAAAAGCTTCCAGGGCCGGGTAAAAGGTAGCTAGATTTTTTCCAACCGAGTACATTCTGATTCCGACGGAATTACACGAGCCGCTGAATTCTGATCTGGCTATCAAGATCCTGTTTCTTTTCTCTCCTTTCTTACGTTCTCCTGTGTCGGCTGCCCTCGAGTCCGTTTAGTCGAAAATAAGTTTAAGCCATCGAGCGTTGTAACATTAACGCGAGGATCAACTGAACGCGCTTCATTGGTTTCGACAAACGTTACAGCTTCTTCGACGTCGAAGCCGATAAATGGTACAACTCGTGTTCCTTTTAAGAAAATTGAAAATGTTGCGGGGTATCCTTTCTTGTCCCGCGCCACAAACGTCCACGGTTCCTTCGTTCTCTCTACTTTGTCACAGGCGTGATCATTTGTTTCAGAAGTCGTTAAACAATAACGAACTCGTGCAAGAACGGTTGCAGCAGCTATTGTTTCCGGTTCTTTCTTCTCACCTATCAAAATGTCATTTCTTGAAATTCGAACACGATTTCAGAGACACGAAATCATTTTTACATTCTGTTTATTACATTCGCTGTTTGTTTTCGATGTCTATAACAATTGATCAATTTGGAATCGGATTAAAACGATATTTATTCACTTAAACCAGCAAACACCCTTCGATAATATTTGCAACCACAATATTGTATTAAATTAATAACAACATGCGTTATAAACAACGTTGCAATACGTTTAAATCCGAGCGGATTGAAATCGATTAAATTTCGAACGCTTATAAATTCTTCACGGCGATTATGTGAATCGTTTTATCGGCAAATTTCTAATCGCCATCGAATCGCGAAAGTTCGACGGCTCGGATAAAAGCTGCGATTCCTCTATTTTCGTGGCTTTTATTTTTCGCCGTTGGAGAAGTAAACGAAAATCTTGTTTTCCGTTCTCGTCGCTCGTCCGCATCGTTCGCTCGGCACCGAGGCGGCGCGTCGTTAAAACGACGTTAGAGCCCTCACCTACGGGATATACGCAGTTATTCGTTCACCCCTCCCGGGAAATTGCTTGTGAAAGCTCGCAGTACATAAAACCCTTCCCAGCGAGCGGCCTGGAATAAATTTCTTTCTTTCTCTATTTTTTTTTTCTTCTTTTTTTTCATTCGAAAGCTCTTGTACGGTGATACTTGCTCCCCTACCCTATGAAGAAAATTACAAAACCTCACCATCGACGTTTCGAAAAAATTACGAAACACTTTGAATTATCAGGCAAACTTTTTCCCAGCAATTCACCCCTCAAAGCGTAGGGATTGATAGCGGACGGGGGACAAAGTTTTTGAAAGTTTAATCGCGTCTCTCGAACGTTGCTCCAGTTTCGTTTCGTTTCTCATTCGTTCCTGAAAGACATCGCGATACAAACCGCCCCGCCGAGAAGATTGAATGCAATTTCGATGATACTTTATCATTGTCGAGAGGCGAGTTTCTTCTTTAATCTCGAAAATTATTCGCTGATGTTGTGCCCGGGGATAAAGCAGAAGTTGAGAAATATTTTCTAGGGTAAATGGATAACAAGATGCTGTAATTATCATTGTTCGGAAGATGACTGCTCCGTTTTCATTAGCAATTTAATTAGCAGTGAAACTTGCAGTGTCTAATTTCTTACAGAATTAATTTTCGAATCCAAACAGTCCTCGAGCAAATTTAATTACTAGTTTAATATTCTATTTCATTAAATTTGCGTTGACAGAACGTTCTCCATCGAAATTCTCCCAAAAGTGTCCAATAGGCGCCTGTTTGATAAAAAAAAAAAAAAGGAACGGGGCGAAAGCAAACAATGAATCGAGAACACTCGACGAATCGATGAAAATTTTTCAAGTCAAACACGCGTGAAACTCGCGAATCGTTGTTCGATTCATCGTTTTGCAACACCGTGTACGTCATGGGGGTCGTATACATGTATATACCGGGACACGGTGTACAAAGTGGCCTCTTGCTGGTACTTAGGGCCGTTCTCCAACAGGCCAGGAGCATCCCGTAACTGCAGCTGTGTCAAACATTATGCAGGCAAGCAAAAGCCACTTGAAATGCAAATGTTTGCAGCGAACGCAATTAAGGCCCGTGTAGCGTGGAAACAACGAACGCGTTCCGTTGTTAGATTGGCACCCGTTCTCTCCAAACCTATTGCTTTTCGTTTAATGGCAGCCTCTGCTATAAACCTTGTTCATCGACTTTCGTTGAACACCGCTCGACCGTGTATCGTGAAATAGCTTAGATTGGTTTGCAAGCGATCGTTAGGTGATTTTAATTTCAGAAACTTAAATATTAAACGATTTAGCCAACTTCCATAAAAATGACAATTAAAATGAAACGATATGACAGCTCCACCCAGAAAGTCAAGAAATATATTTTCACGATTATTCTTATCGCACCTGTCAAAAACCAAAAAGGCATTGTTCCTGTCGTGTATGACGGATTGAATTGGTCCATGTAAATGAACGATATTTACGACCGGTTACACTCGCTGGTACGAACAAAGGCACGCGTGTAATAAAAGAAAGCTCCTTTGAAAACCGAGCGGAAAATCAGGCTCAACGTTTCATCGAAGAAATTGGAATTCCTTAGCCGGGAAAGCTTCGAGATAATGCCGGAATAAAAACGTTCATTTGCGCGATAATTTGCGGCTTAATTGAGTTAGAAGAAGGATTACGCGATGCTTATTTTTTCTACGGTTAATGTTCTCGTGAAAGAAGGATGAACGTAATATTCCGGGAAAATTACCATCGGGAAATATGATACGAAATTATACGAATCTTCTCCGAGAATTCATTCATATTTTACGCGTTTATAAAGAAATCTTTCGCGGTAATAAGAAAAGAAGCGGATCGTCGATACTCGAGTTTCTCCGGTTTTAATTTTCAATTTCTAAGGGGAATGGAAAGGATGCAGTTTGCCGTTTCGATGGAACCTTCCATCCCCGGGGAGCGATCCGGTCTCAACAATTATTTACGAAACGGCAACGGTTCGCTACGATCGGCTCGATTTAACCTTTTCCCTTCGACTTCGAGTACTGAATTTATTAAGTAAAAATCGAGGAAAGAAAGACTGTATTCTCGGCACGTGGAAGCTTTGGAATATTATACTTTGAAAACTTTAGGATATTGTATTTTCTCAGGAACTCGAGAACTTTGGGATATTATATTTTTGAGGACTCGAAAATTTCGTTATATTATAGTTCTGGAATTTGTGAACTTTGCTATTAAATGTTGAGGAATTAAAACATTCCGAAGTATTATTTCGAGAAAACATATTTTGAAGAATTTAAAAGCTACCATACATGCGTGTTCCTTTATTCCTCTGGGACGTATTATACGCGTACGTTTAAACGCTCGACGCAACTACGATTGCTCGATCGAATCGTCGGTGTTTCGCGATGGAACGTGTGTTTACACCGGCGTGGAATCGGTAAAAAGTGACACGTTAGGAAAAACGACAAGAGCAACGGCGAAGAGACATTTCCATCACAAAGACGGAAAGCTTTCGGCGGATCGAGCCACAGTGGATGCTACTCGAATATGTATGGCGAGACACTCGTCGAAAGGGGCCACCTGACCTCGAACACTCGGCAACCTCCGTTCGTCATATAATATATAGATATATTCATCTACGACAGGAAGTCTACATCTTCTGCTTCCTGGATTTTCGCTACTTTGTAGCCGCTGGACCAACTCGCGAAGCGCCACTCGAGATCAAGAAGAGACCCGGAATACGGCTGGCTACTTGCGAGACTTGCTGATTAGAATTTCACAGAGCAGATATTGTTCGAGTTTCGAAACTATATCATTCAACAATTTCTATTACGATCCTGGTAAATCATTTCACGGATTATTTGAGAAATTTATTATTTATTAATGTTGCCGGTATTTCACCAAAAATGGATAATCAAAGTGTTAATTAATATTAAAGGAAAATTATTATTAAAATTCCATTGCGTAGTTACACTAATCGTATCAGAAGCGAAACCACTGAAAGAAAATTGGAATTCCTGTTATTCGTTACGAAAGAACAAATCGATATCAATTCACATCGTTCGCGGGGGGATCCTCGAAAAACAAGATAAGAATTTTTCGTTTCCTGTATCGAGCATCGTGGAATCGAAGGAATTTTCGACGTTGAATACCATCCGATTCTCTTCGCCCCGAGAAATAGGACTTGGGGATGGTATTCAAATGAACTTGGTTAAACGTTTCCTTAAATTGGATTTTTCCATGCATCGTTGCAAATATCAGAAGGGATCTTTCCTCAATAACAATCATGGTCCACTTAAAGAGAATTCCATTCGGCTAACCGTATCCCAGACGCAGGCTTGACTGAATACGAAAAGGGCGTTTTAAACGCGACCAATGGTGCGACCCGAAGATATACAGACGCAGTTAAAGGATTTTCCAGGATGCTGCTCTCTAATTCCGCGCTAAATTTCTGCTGGTTATTGCTGTCGTGAATGAGGAAACGATTTCGAGCGTACCTTTAATGATCATCGTTGGAAACACCGTATTGGCGAGTAAATTCGTGGCCCTCGAATCCTTTTCCCTTAAAAAAAATTTGATTTTACCTTTTTTCGATACTATCTATAATTTAGGATACTCAATACACATATTTTTGATTAGTTAAGAATTAAAAATTAAATTAAATTCCCCGATTAGCAGATCGATAAAACATTTATACACTCGTTATTTATATTGGAACTGTCTATAGAGGCAATTTCACTCCGCTGCTAAAATGTTACCATTTTGTTAGCATCGATGAAGTTTCAGTGAATCTTAAATTTTTGATAAGTGTATTTACAACTTAAATGACTATGATCGAAGCATCTCGGGTCGCGGCATAATGTTGGAGCCCTCATTCCTGGTCCTTAAAGTGACCATCGTAGAAAATCCCAGTATGACCATCGAGAGCACAACGATAACCTTGAAGAGCGAGCAGTTCCTCGACATTGGCGAACTTCTGTTCAATGTATCGCCGCTATTTCCACCTGCTAATTCCCAGGACGGGTGTGGAACACCTTCAGGCTCAGCTCGCTGATCCGAAACCGCTCAGAAAATGAATTCTCCCAAGCGATCTTTGTTTTATCGAAGCTTCCCCCGTTCTTCCTCGTTCGAAATCTATTTTCACGATTTCTACGAAATTTTCTGGAGGTATTCCACTGCCTGTTCGTTTCGTATGCGCGACTGATCGAAGACAATTTAATTCCGATGCACTCGTTCGAGGCTCGATCCGGTTAATATTAATTCGCGTGGGCTTTCTACGGGTCTTCCATTGTTGCGTGCGAGTTCCTAGGACCGATTTATAAATGGAAAATTTTTTCCTCGTCCACGACGGAACGGACCGATTTATCTCGACATCACGCTCGAACGCATAACAAAAGCCTCTTGACTACGAGAGGATCTTTTTTTTTTTTAATTCATTTTTTCAGTTTGCTTTTTCACTTTCACGAACTTGGATCGATTCATATATTACATCGAGAGAATCAATTGATTCCATTGTGTTCGGTTGGAAGTGCGAATGAATCGTGCGACAGTTTTTATCTGGGATTTATCGGGCAAAGGCTGATTTATTAGCAACACGTCGGATCGTAGCGGAGATCGTTTTGTTTCTTTATTTACGGGTGAAATAATCGTTTGCGACTACTCGATATATTTTTTTTTTTTTTTTTTGAATATATAAAAGAAATTTGGTTTTCCAAATTCGAGGGTCAATTAAGAAATTAACCTTTAACCTTTAATAATTCGAGTAAAGGAATACATAAAAAGGAATCTGTGATCGACATCGCATCTATGACACGTTAATAAATCCCCCCTTCCCTCGCTAGCGCAGCTTGTAATACGTATTCGAACAGGTCCGTGCGATCTGTGTCGAACGTCCGTTCAGGATTTATTGCCGAATCTCGGAGCTCGAATACCTGCCTATATACGACCTGATCAGCTTGAAAGGTGGCCTGAACCTGATATACAATCCAGAGTAAATCATCCTGCGCGATCTAGATTAGTGAAACAATGATCGAGACAAACAAATTTCTATAGAATTTACGTGGTTGTGGACGAGTTTTCGCTCGACGTTTATCTATGGGAACATAGGAAACCGTCCAGGAAGAGTTCGATCGAAATCTTCTACAGCAGCAGTGTCGAAACCGATTTCGATATCTTCAACAACGATCTGGCTTCCTCGCTTTTCATGCTGTCCGACGTGGAAATATTGCAGGTGGGTTAGGCGAGGAAAACGTTCGCGTTGAAACGTTGAAGCATCGAAAGTTTATGGAACACCGGGATAAAATCAGTTTCGTGTTCATTAAATAATGAGTTACTCGACGAACAAACGAGTTGAACGAACAAATTCTCTCTCATTCGGGTCGAGAGATCGGCGGCGGTACGGTTTGTTGGTGTGCTCGTCAGAAATAATCAGGTTTTATTACGTTTCAGTGCGCTTTATCGATCAGAAGGGTGCGCGACGACGATCCTGGGGCGCGTTTTCGTTATTTGTTCGCGAAAACTCCGCCATTGTACAAGCGCGAATTAAAAGAAACCGACAGACAAGTGAATATTTTGATGAAGGGTAAGTTTTCGATACTTTCTGGCGGGCAAATTCTGTCGCAAAGGCTCTAAATCATATTATATACAACATAATTATATCATAAATTTTAAGCAGTTTTAAATGGTCTATATTTGGTAAACTTACTTTACATCATTTCGAGATTCAACGAGTGTACACTCATTGATACTCGTTGACAATGGATCTTGCAATTCGATTCAACATTTTATTCAAAGGGTGTTTTGTTTCGAACACTCGGCTACAATTACTTGAAACATGTCAAATTCAGCTGATCGACACGTGCAATCGAGATTTAACAATCAACACGAAGTGATGAATCGTTTTTGCAATAACCGTTTTCCTGTACATGCTCGAAAAAAAAGGATTTCATAAAATAGAGTTCAATACACTTTATCCTTAAAATAAATGATTTTTCGAGAAATATATCATTCATAAAGAAAATTCTTCCCCAACGAAGAAATTCAAATGGGTTTATGTTTATTCAAAAGGGGATTGAGTTATTATGTTCGAGGTGCCACTTCACCCTTCAAAGGATGCTGGATTATTAAGATTTCACGTAGATATGGAAGATCGTTTAATTAAGTATAATATATACGCGTGTCAGTTTAACAAGCTAAGAGGTGGCTTACGGGACTAATCTTCTAAGAAATATTTTTTAAGATTGTCTTTCACTTGATTTTTTGATAAATTAAATTAAAATAATCTAACTTTGGATTATCCTAATATTTCAATAATGATCTATTTGGCACAGGGTTCCCAGCCACCAAGACCAGGCCCGATTACGAACCATTCCTGGAAGTTAAAAAGGTCCGTTCGAAAACGATTAGTAAAGAATCCAAGACAAAAAAAAAGCGCTAATTTAACTTCAATCAAGTAAAGATAGGAGTGATTGAAATTTAATGTTAGACTGTTCACAGAAATGTATGATGCACAATCGACAGAAAAATATTGTCGGAACTCTATGTCGATTGTTAATGGATTAAAAAACGTTTGAATGAAGGCAAGTACATTGAAAAGAACGAACAGCGGATGAATGAAAGCGTGGAAAATGATTTCATTTCGAAATTGTCGAAACTGCAAGCTGGGAGGATGCATTTAAAGCCGGCTTCAAACGTGACACGGTTTTTGTGTAATGAAAACTAGTACGCGAGTGTGTCGTTACACTTGTCTCGTTCTAATGATCATTAAGCAGACTGAGAAAAGTCAACGGGCCGGGCAAGCACGCGAGAACATTACCAGAGTATTTTTCTCTATTTCTTTTTTTTTTTTATTCCCTGTAAAGTGACATGTCCTACTGGTGGCAAAGTCTTTCCTGTTTCTCTCTTTTTTTTTTCTCTTCTTTCCTTGCGGTGTTTCCTCGCGCCCGAGCATTTCCTTTTAAATCATCCTGGCCGCCTCGTCTTCGCCCTGCAGCGTCTCAGGATACTTCATAAAGATTTTCTCTTCCGACGCTTTCCACTTTCTGTTCTTGCTTTCTTCGAGCTTAAAAGACGGTCCCATTCAGCGCTGAAAACGTTGGAACCGTGTCCGCTCGCGTTACCCTCGGCTTTCCAACGATCCAGCTTCTCTAACCGGAGACAAATTTTTAATCAAACAGAATATCTCGAAAGATGTAATCATTTTTCCATTTAATCCTGGCTGGAGGAGAGATCCTTGCGGAATTATCTTCGGTGTTTAAATTAGATTTTGGTTTAACTCTTGGCTACACTCGAGGGTGTAAAACGATTCTAAAAATATTATTAGTTAAACATCAACCCTTTGAAAAATAAACTAAGTTCTAAGTTTCGAAAATTATATTTATACGCATCTTTCCTTTTCAATTAGGAAGTCAGAGCATCTAAAGTGCTTTAAACATTTCTGGGTCACGATTGACCCCAGCCACCGTTGCTCCATCGGTATGTAACCGAATAAAAATAGCTCGGTTTAAAAGAAATCACCTGAGAATAACCTTTTTTCGAACGGAAACACCCGGTTCGCTATAGTTTGTCGAAGAACGTCCTCCTTTCTCGCTGATAAACGAGCCGATTTAACGGGTTCGCGTGTGAAATCTTGTCGGCGATATTTAACCCCTTGAATGGAAAACGGGACACCGGCTATCAGAGACGCAGCGTGACGTCAACGGGTCAAAGTGTCTGTCCTTGTTAAAGCGGTTTCTGGAATGTTGCGTTCACGCGTTCGAATGCACGCGGATCCGACGCCGGATTTCGATGCGGTTTGGCAGGGAATTCGCTGCGTGTCGTTCGTCTTTCGTGACGCGTTACCTATTTAACCCTTTCGTTACGAGCCCCTGATATATAGGGTGTCTCAACATGTTCCACCGTGAGTGAAATAAACAGAATTTATATCGTCTGTACAATTTTCGTCTAGGAACAGAAGCTTTAAACGGTTTGATTAATGATTAGATTTCGTCGAATTTCAATGAACAAAGCCCCCGTGGAGAAATGCGCGAATAGCGTATTTAATTGTTAGACTAATAAAACGGTCTCGACGGTAATGAATAAAACCGTGAAATTATTTTTTCACGATGGCTGTTTTAAATGTATCCGATCGAAGCGGAGCGCGGCGGTAACAAAGAGCCCGGCACCGTGACCGAACGTTTCGTTGGCCAATAACCATTCGGATTTTTCGCGAAATTGAACCGTGTAAATTGTTCAAGCGACGCATTCAACCGGCCGGAATTGGTCATCCAGGATCTCGTCGTAGCGCGCGAAGGTCGCTTGTTCCGCGATTGAAAGGGATTATTACCCCAATCAAGAATTATTACCCCTTTGTGCCAGGATCTCTCGTACAATGGATTTTGCGACCCCATCGACTCGAAGTTTTCACCAATCAAATCGTCATTTATATTGTCACATAAGAAAAGAACAAGGACGTGCTCTACAATTTGCATAATCAAAAGTACAAGTTACTTTTTATCACTTTTAAGTCATCAATTTTTATAACAATGTACGACAATTGAAAACTTGTGAATAATAGTTGAGCGAACCATCGTCTCTAATTGCGGAACGCGTTCTAATTTCATTGAACATCGAGGTATCCCTCACCCTCAGAAAATATCAATCGATGCAGCTTCCTCTGCATGGTGGTATTAGCCGGATGGAACCACGGGATGTCACCTCGACGCCATCGAATCAATAGAACCGTCCAATCGGCAGTTAACGATTCGGACAACCGCAGGTGTGGATCGTTGCAGAATCATTCGGCAAACGATCGGTTCGTGTCCACAATTTCGCGTTAATGCAGGTGTACACGACGGTGAAACACACTCGCGTGTGTTACAGGAGGGGGTGGGCTCGCTAGCACTTCGTAATCGTCAATAACAGATTCGATTTTGGCCGTGGCTCGCGAAATTTCAATTATTAGATAATACGAGTCGGTAACAAGATAAACGGCCGGCGCATCATTTGAATTTAATTTTGCAACGCGAGCCGATTTAATCTCCCTTGCCCTCTGGCTGCGCCGATAGCCGGCCCGTCGCGCCGGAATTAAGCCGAATCGGTATGCCCGTCGATAAAACGGGGCCTGCGGATCGTTTTAATTACGCCAACGGCTACGAAATCGTTTCGTTCGATGATCGCTACGTGTCACCTCGGTAGGTGTAATTCGTGATGGATTAGCGTCGGTGATAGATGGATCCTCCATTCGCGATTTTCAATGAATAATTTCGATCGACGCGTCGATGCTGAGCGATTTCACCTTTGAGGGCCGGTGTTTCAACGTTCAAAAGCTGGCGTTGATAGACTTTATCGTGTACCCAGTCAATTATTCGGATAATATAAAAACAACTTTATTAAAATATTTATAGTGACAGTGAATAAAATTGCCACATGATAAACTACTTATTTTTAAACAAATTTATGATGGTAATTAAAGACACGGGTGAATTCATGAAAAATTTCAGATGGAAAAAGAACAGACGAGGAACGAGCATAATTTTCTTGTGAAAGTAGATTATTATACGAACTTGCACTCCCTTTTTTCTAACGTTTGCTTCGCCGAGCCGTATCCTCTTCATTTTTTATTCACATTACCCTTCTCTCGAATCGAGTTCGAGCGAAGGGTCGAAATTAGTTTCCACGAGTATCTCGCGAGTGAGTTCTCGAACAGAGCGTCCCCATCCGGAAATTTATAGACCTTAATTTTTTACTCGTACCACAGTGGCGGGGATCGGCCAATAAAAAGTCCATAAAAGAGAAAACCACGTCTATCTTGGTTACCTTCGTTACGACTTTAACGAGAAAAGTATGTTCATTTCTTTTGATACATTCATCTTCCTGTATTCTTATGACCGTCGAATTATCATTTGACGCTGACAAAAAAGAATTCCTTCCTGTCATTAATTGTCCAATTATACAAAATACGAGACACTGACTATATAACTGTCGACGCGTTGATACCAAACACCATTAGTCATGGTTGTTCGAAGATCATTTCTTTCCCTTCTATTATCGTTTATCAAGCAACCTGTCGCGCGCAAACGGTGTCTCGTAGTCGATCCACGAAAAGGATACAAACAGTAACGGCAGACAAGAAAAATAGATGGAAAAATGATGTTTACCCGGGACTTTCCTGTCAGAAAAATCCCGAATGTCTTTCCACGTTTCCTTGCGCATTTCGATTCCTCTCGTGAACGATTCTCATGCCGGTTGCACTCGTCTCCCCCTCCCCCCGTTGTCTTCTGCTTTTCTTTTCGTTCATGCACGCCAAGATTTTCCCCGGTTTCTCGTTATTTCGAGGAAAATGCGGATTCGTACCACCATCCTGGAATACGAAATCCCATCGTAATTTTTCAACATTCAACTTCCAGTGTATGTCCTCGAGGTACAGGAATCCTTGCTCCCGTTCGTCTTTTCGTTGCTGAATTTTAAATCAATTTCATAACTAATATTTACTTTAAATCTATGTTATTATCGTTCTTTAATAATTCATGGATTTAATATCAACACCTCAACGTCTCATAAATTGTAAGTGACATTTTACTACATTTTTTTACTTTGAGTATGATGTACGTTAAAGGGTTGAAAATCTCCATATATCTTTCTCTAATTTACTTTCTCACATTAAAGTAAATTGTTGAAAATCCATCCACCTGTTTATCAATAAATTAAACTCGACAAACGACGTTAAAAATACACCTGTACTACAAATACGTGTAAACACTTTATATTAATTTGTAGCACCAGGAGCGTGACTATTAGGCCGTAAAGAGTTGAATATTTTTTACGCCTTCGTACCGGTGATTAAAATAATAACGAAGAAAATTCGCTGAACGTTGAAATTTTTGACGCGTTAAAAACTCCTCGACGTACTTAATTGCATCGATAAAAAGAAAGGTTGCATGGCTCTGGCAGTCATGAAATATGAAAAAAAAAACGAGTTCCTGCATCAACTGGAACGACGAAAATGTTTTTAAAAGGCGTGCATAGGGGATGGGCCGAGAGTGGCGCATCGTTGGTGAGAAAAATATTTTTTCCCCCACCGGATGATACGTGGAAAGTTGGGCTTGAAAGATTAAGTTATATTTGCAAACAATAGTAAAACTACTCCCCGAGGAAACTTTACGTATAATTAAAATTTAAATCCAAATAGTAGAAGAAAATTTATTTCCAAGTCTTAGTGGAATGGAAAAATGAAACGATGAGTTAATGAAGTATATCTTAAACTTGATTAAAGCAAAGAAGTTAATAATTAGGCATTTTGTGTGATACCCGGAAAGTTATATCGTTCAAAGAATGACGATCTCTTTCAGCTGCAATGGAAGCTTCATTTAAATAAATAGTGCGATGTTACGAGCAGGCAGATAATCTTCAGGATCTCTGAGCACAACAGGGACCTTATAGCAACAGCGAGCTACGATGCTTTTTGTCGGCCGTTGTTGTACAAGTTGACTGTGCCGCTTCTTGCTTGGTTCCTCGTTAAAATTTAAACGCTTCCAGCGAAATAAACGCTGTTCGGTACTTAGAACCGACGACTCGGAACGTTTCGTTCGGGTAATAGAAGACGAACAGACGTTGTTCACCTTGCAATACACGGTACTCAAACTAACAGCCATTCAAACTGAAATTTTGAATAATTCCGATACGCTATACCCTCTACATAAATAAAATTTATATTTCATATTTTTAAATAAAAATTCTGTAAATATGGGTCACGATTGATCCATCATCGTCGTTCAGGAATTAGACGTTAAAGTCCCAAATATGTGGCATTGGCCATCCAAATATTAGCAAAGACGAAATTCTTGAAGAAACACGTATGGACACCCTAATTACCATATTTTGTTCAGGCTAAATTACACGGACCAAATTCGAATTACCTAAGCAATGTTCATCGACCATTTCCGGTAATCCTATCAGCTAAAATCGATGCTGGAAGCGTACCAACCCCCATTCATTAGATACCTACACCCCTTTAATATGGAACGAGTCTTCGAATACATTTTTCAAAAAGAGACGATTCGTATTCTGGAAAATTTTGAATGAACAAAATGGTTCTGGGAAATTTTTTGATGAAAGAAAACCGATCAGGGCTGGGGGGAGGGTGAGATGGGTTTCGGTGACAGAAAAGCCAAGAGCATCGCGTAATTAGGGTCATTAGTGGTTGAAGCAGTTTCATGGGTGCTTCACAGTAGTGCCATCCACGATCCCGCCACTTCTATTTCCATCTGGAAGGACAGGGAACTGTGTCGAGAGGAATCTAATTATCGGTTACAGGTTCAGACCGCATTCTGCCAACAGGAAGTCGAAAGGGTCCTTCCGTTTGATCGGAATTAAGATTCGAAGGGGTTTTGTTCGTTCGATTTCTGTTCGACCCCTTTGCTCTGACAATTATTCGTGAAACTGGATCGAGTATTGGAAATTTTCAAACAAAAATCATTGAATTTTATTCAATTTCAGAATTTTACAATTCATATGCAATTTCACTTCACTGTTATAACAATTATTTATGCATAAATGAATGCCATCTCAACATTTTGAGATAACGACTAATGAACTTTACGGGAATTTTCTTAATTGCTGATGAAACTTTTTGCATCCTTCCTCGTGTGTGAGCAACACGTCGTGTATTCAGAGAAGATTACGATCGTCGAATAGAGAGGAAAGCGGTTTCCCCCGTGCGAAACACGAGTTTTCGCAATTTCAGAATCTCGTAAAGTGGCACAGGTTTCTGTGGCGTTCCGAGTAGGGTGAAAAGGTCAGGGGTGAAACAGTCAGAGAGGATTTTAAGATCAGACTATCGACTACTGACAAATAGATCCACAACCCCCGTAAATGGTGTTCTTATTTCAGTCGATGCTGCCACTAAATTTTTGTCTCAATATACTTTTATCTAAATGGTCGTTCCACGTGTCAACAATTTGTCAAATTTGTACTATAAATTTTCATTGTTGCACGGGGAAATCTCTATCCTCGATTATTTAACGAAAAAGATCATTTCTCATCGTTTGTTCAATTATCATGACGATTCTGATACAATTTATGATTGTATAAAACACAAGTCATTGCAATGGAATAATTTTATGGAGATTCATCAGTGAGTAAGTACCATTATTTAGCTTTTTGAATTTAGAATATTTTTTAATAATAATCTTATGAAAAATTAAATCATTGCTTTAAAAATAAGCAAGAATAATATGGAAGATATATTTTTATGAAACCGAATGATCTCATATATATCCGTGAGAAATGGATACAAAGAAGAGAGAAGCCGGCTATACGAGGGAAATCCCTTATTTCATTCGATTCACGAAACTCGCCTCCCTTATCTCGTGAACCACCGCCCGACAGGGTGTATTCCAAGGGACGGGTATGAGAAAAACTTTAGAACACTCGGGAAACAAATTTCCTACCCTTGCCCTGAGAAACTTCCCATTATTCTGCCACCCCCTTGATTGGCTAAACGCCGACCCATTTTTAAATTTCTCCTCGTTATCGACTTTCGCGTTTCACCGCGGCATAAAGAAAGGGGGAGGGGGGAGAGAGAGAAAAAAAAGAGAGAGAGAAAGAAGCCGGCAACGCGATATTCGCAGGGAACAAGAGAGAGGGAGGGGCAGGAGAAAATCTGGAGTTTCGCGTTTTATTTGTACCATCACAATGGATGTCCTCCAGAAGTTTTGACGTAATTAGAATTCCATTAAGGATCATCTTTTTCGTCCCGACAATGCACGGCGCTGCGGTTAAAAGCTACGATTACGTTGGTACGCGGGTAACGCGAATTTTCGTACAATGCATCCTCTTTTCGACGATGCATCCACCGTTTTGTTGAGAATTTACAATCCATTGTGAACTTTCGAATTAAAATGAAATCATAATCACGGTTGAGGGGAACTAATGGACCGCGTTGCTAAAAACTGTCACGGAATCGCACGTTGATGTTACATGGCGGCAATAATTAATTGATTAATTGGTTATCTGGAGTATAATTGACTCGATGAAAAATGTATAATGTCAATTTTGAAATGGATTAATATTTTAACATAAAACAGGGAGTCAGTAATCGATGCTTATCAAGGATCAGTTGATTGACGTACAATCGTACAATAATTTGAGTGGCTTGTTTATTCAGGCTGACTGATACGCTTATTACAATTAGCGTACAATTACGATTAGATCAGGCTGGCGTGTCGTTCGTGGACAATTACTCCGCGACGTGATAATAATCAGGGAAGAGGATATGAGGCTGGGAGGAAAGGGGTGTAATCATTAATCAGTAAATGGGTGTACGCATTACAATGCCTTTCGTTTGGGGAATTCCTGGTAACCGTGGTGATGTTCGATCACGGAATTCAGGTCACGCAACGCTTGACGATTACTGCTAATAGGGTGATTCATTAACGAATACTTCTGCTACCCCTCGAGCGTTGTTTCTCGTATGAAAATGGCGAAAACAGATCGGCGGTATCCGTGTCGCTGATCATTTGCGTAAATGAAGATTAATATTCAAAAACACCCCGCTAAAAGTGTTTTAAAATTATTTATTTTAATACGAATAAAGTCTAGCAAGATTTCATGACATAAATGTTCGTCGAAACGGCACATGTGTCGCATCGATTCGAAGCTGGAGCTTTAAGGAAAATAATTAAATAAAATTACCGTGGGATCCGTAACGATCGGATCGATAAAGCTAGCTTTCGGATGCAGCGCGAGCTCACGCAAGTTAATATCCATGGCCGTTAGCACGGAATCAGAGGCAATTACACGGGAACTCGATTATCGGAGTTTCAGGGCCGTCGATTGCAGTTAATTGTGCGTTTCATTAGCGAGCACTTTTGACCCGCACGCGTGCCGCTCATAAAAAAGAGTGGCTTTTACGCCAGGTGCTGGTAACTCGATACTTTCAGCCCTGTTGGTTCTTTCACGAAGGTTCGACCGTGAAAATCGGTAATTTCAGTCTCGGTACCTGTGAACGATACCATTCCGTGACGAGCAAATCGCAGGATAATGTATCGACGGGATATAAAAAGAATTATTGCATGCATGGTTCTTACTTCCAATGGAAATTATTATTTATTACCTCGAAACTAGGTTACAATAATAACAAATACAATATTAATCATTTTAATCAAAGAAATTTTAAAATTCTCCCTTCATGGTCCGTCACGTAAGGATTAATTAAACAAGCAGATAAATTATCAATTCAACGTGGCTCCACAAATAATCCTGCGCGCGGTATCTCGTGAAAATAAAAATTTCCCAGCCTGCAATTGAACGTGTTTCTCGTTTTGCCTCGTCAGAAAGTTCGCATCGCGGAAAAAGGACGGAAGCAAAAATGGCTGCAAAAAGACAGCCAGCATCCCGTATAAAAAGGTACCGGTTATCAGTTCCGCCCCGACGTGTGTTTAGTTCGTTGCAGATTTTTTTTTCCACCCTCAACGAATCCCGCTGTACGGAAAATAGGCAAACACGCACGGCGCACGGTTTAACTAGCCATAAGCAGCGCGCAAATGGGCAGGAATGCACGGGGAGATGCATAACGAGGCGACCAGTGTTGTATAATCGCGGCGTGGACTGTGCTGATTGTTAACACAACGTACGCAACGGTCCACAAATGTGACACGCATAGATCATGCGAGGAGAAGAGTGTTGTGTCGCGAGCCAACGTTGATGCCGCGTTTGTTATCATACTAATTGTAAGTGACGTATCCCCCGCGGGGGTGGATAATGACACCGAATTAGTTTCTCGTTATAACGCAATTACAGAAACGTATCGGTGATAATTATTGCATTAGACTGGCAAATGAATCCATCACGGTCGTGTCTCGTACCGCACAAAATTAATTACCGAGTTCTTAATTGAAATATTTTAGAAGTATCTCGAAGAGCAAACGGAATATTTTAGATTCCAGTTCGAAAATTTGAATAGTTTATCGGGTAAATCTCTCCAAATCCAAAAATGTTTCCATCGAATATTTTTTCTCGAGAACTTAATCCCCTTCAGATATTTTAGCGTTACGTTTTTTACACACCCTGCACGGTTTTCAGAGTTAAAAGCTACAGTACTAGGAAATTTTTTAACGTTGCTGGTATTCGAAATGATTTTCCCCCCTCTGTTTCAACGTGTATTTATTTTACATTTTGGGACAAAATTTGTTTTATTTTTTGAGCAAATGGAATTACATCGAAAAAATTCATGCACCGCTTTTTCATTAGGAGAGTTTTAAAAGGACCTAGAGTTTCCTTTTTTTTTATCAAATAATTCTTTTAGAATTCTTACAAAAATTCACGGACAATTTTATCGATCGGCAATTGATTTATAAGGAAAGTAGGAAAAAACGTGTTCGCTCATAAAATAGCGCGTTACCATGAAAATCGTATATCTTCGAGGCCACCCTCCGAAAGTTCTTAGAGATACGTAAATCTTGGCCTGTGGTACGGCCGCGAAAGGGTCGTAAAGGGGCCCGTAATTATGCAAACAAGCGTGGCTTTAGCGGCGGCTTAATTCGTCCTGGCATAGTGAATCCGTGGCTCGAAAGGATAAATCAGGAAGGTGGCGAACAAGGCAAGGATATTATTGCGACACCAGTTGGATGAGCAAGGATGGTTGGAAGCGTGTAGGAAAACGGGCACGAGCTAACGCCGGCTTCGAGGTCGCTTTCAAACCCTCGTTCGTTTGAAGGGTGCAAGACAGTGCTTCCCAACCTCTTATAAATCACACCTCAAAGATTTGAATACCCCCTCACGATAATAATTTTCATTCGTTACAAGTTGGACAAATCATCAATTATTTCATTAATAGTCCTGTAATTATTGTAATTTTCTTTAAGAACTCAGAAATTGATTATTTCATATATTTCTTAAGGCATGAACAATAATATTTAAAAATTAGTGAAACTGATGACAATACTTTGAAATTACTGAAATTAATTTATATAATAATTGCCTCTTCTAATATTTTCAAATTGTCTTGGTGTTGGGAAACACTGGTGTAAGTGTGACGTACACGCGCGCGGGTCAATTCGACGCGAGTGTAAACGAGGCCAGTCCAGGGGAAAAGAAGGAACGAAAGAAGCCGACAGAAAGGGGTGGGAAGAAGATTTATGCGATTGAACCGGTACACGGCTACAAATCAGTTATCGTCCTGGTAATTCCCTGCCTCGTAGCTCTCGAGATCTCTACTACCTTCGAAAGAAGAAGGGGTGATGATTTCTTGCACTCCCCCCTGCAAAAAACTCCCTCATTCTGCTCAGAGCAACGGCTATAACTTTGATCGATGTACCTGTTTGATTAATTATGTGGCTCACCTTGGTGGCTTATATACTAAAGATAAGGAACAAGGAAAATTGACAATTGTATATTTAACATTATTAACAATTTGCACTCGAAGGACTTTTACAAATTTATTTATTTAAATTCTTAAATACCTACAAATATCTTATATTTATATGGATTTTTGTGAAACTACCAGTTACGTAGTAACAGGAATATTTTGAAATTGAAACGTATATGCTGCAATGTTTGGGCACAACTGCGCCAATCATCTTGCCCGAGCGTTATTTAATTAATAATTCTCGGGGAAACGGGTTGAACAACGATGCTTGAAACAAGCCTGCATGCAAAACAGCCGCGTGACGTAGCATGCAACGACGTTCGTTAAAATCGACATGTGTGCACACCTCGAAATTAATTACTCGTCAACGTGCCAATAATAACGAGTATCAATCGATTTTGTGGAACGGTTAAAGAACGAATGATTCGTTTCAACATTGTTTCGCAAAATTCTATTAATCCATCAAAAATGAGAAGACAAAAGTTAAATAATAATAACAGTAAATTGAAGTGTAAATTGAAAACATGGAAGTATTAACAGCTATTGTTGTAACAAATTGTTACGATCGAGAATAGACGAAAGTTGATTTTGACAGGAAAGCTTGCATTGCGGCGGGTGTCTGTTCGATGTGGCGGCTTAATGCTTGTACTTGGCTGCTTCCGGAAAGTTTGCTCTAGAAGTTAACGTTCTCCGCGTGTACACGAGAACGTGCATACACTTTGGAGGAACTTGCACCGACCGAATCCGAGACCTCTTTATTTATGTTTCGAATTTCTTCGTGGCTTTTCCGCTTGCCGCCTTTGCGAACTCATCATCGCCGGCTCTAGCCTCCCTCTGAAGCTTCGATTTTCTTTCGTTCTTCCTCCATGCCGTTTCATTCGATGAATTTCCAACGTTAAAATCTCCCGATGTTTCTACCGACGTAACTACAAATTTTTATTTCGAATAAACGATATCTGGCATGCGGATTGTACGGTGCTTAGAAGCGTTTCGTACACAAGGGACGAAATTGATTTATCATGGGCTATTAAACGTTCGAATTGCATTTGTATGCAACGAAAGGTACAATATTGTTGCTGGAACGGCCTGATTGCTTCCTCTGTCATTTGCACAGATTACCATCATAAAGAGGATCGTACAGTATGGTGTACACGCGTGTTTACATCTCATTTGGCTCGCTATCGAATCGTACAATGAAATGATAATGTCGATACGTTATTGAAACCGTGAAAATTAAGGTTCATTCCATGAACCTGGAATGATCCTTATAACCTTAACACCGTACCAGAATTCCAAACGGTGCTGTAAATAAATGACAATTTAAGACAATCAATTAACATTACGAATTCAGAACCGTTTTCAAATGTAGCAATGAGAGCACACGGAACGAGGAACAAATTAAATACTTAGATTTATTCTATATTTGGAGCAGGAGTGTCCGCAATTCCGATTTAACCCTCGCTCGTGACAGTTTCGAGTATCGATGGACGACGTTTTAAATGGGGAAGGTGATGATACGGACACAGTTTCCATCCGAACGAAACGAAATTTTCTGCGGTTATATCGAATGTTTCGGAACAGTTGGCATGGCCGCAACTATCGGGAAATTAATAACATGTGGAAAAATAGAGCAATATCGACAGTGCATGAGTTATTTCTGGGGCGTTGATGAGAGGCTTGTATTTTATCCGTCGTATTGGCTGGGAAACAATGCAGTCAACCAGCTGCGCGTATCGTTGCTAGTTTATATATATATATATTACGTGTATACACGCGTACATGTTTACCGGTTTCACATGGAAGGTAAATTTGTCGGCGGTGAAACGCGAATTACATTTTATTCGAGCCGAGTGTTTATCGAAACATGTTCAATTGACAAAGAAAATAAGAGTATTGTTAAATCTGGGAAAATTTTTTAATAGAACAGATTCGGATGTAGCGAACTAATTTGCTAATTTGCCATTTTATTGGTTTGCCAATTTGCTACTTTGCTCGTTTACCCATCTGTTAAATTTCTAATTTGCCAATTTGCTGTTTTGCAATTTGCTCGATTCCTGCCCTGCTAATTTAACGCTAACAATACTGAATTTAAATAAAATACGCTTTGCACGATTACCACAGCGCGACCTAGTAATTATAATCGCGTTGTATCGCGCAACGCAACACACACGCAGGTCCCGATACGCTTCTTCGAACCGGTGATTGTTCCATCAAAGAAACTTTCCCTGTTAAAGCTGTATCTTGAAGCAACGTTCCAAAAGTTTCAAACAGGAACCAGCTTGCAGATTGCACGATCCTCTGGCAAACGGAAGTCGTTTAATTTATCGCCGTACACAGACACGAGGGCCAACAATATCTTGGACGATATAACACCGACAACGACAAAGAGGTTACGACGGAAACAACGTGATGCAACGTCGTGTTATCTTGAATTCTCTACCGCCTCTGTATTCCGAATCGGACACTACGAGAAGGAGGAATATCCAAGGACGTAAGATGACGACGAAGGATCTGGGTAAATTTACGTTAGCCGAGATATCAGCTGAGCGTATGGTCGGAACAGAGAGCCCTATTGTTCCAGGACGCATCCCTCGTGGAACCAAGTAATCCAACCGATCTGTTATATTTTGTCGTCCCGCAGGGAGGGAAGGGTACACGAACGGGACACGTGGGGTCATTTGTGATAACGGGATGTTTGACTGATGATGATGAGGGAAATAGTCGTAGAAGAAATAGAATGAAATACAAGCAAGCCAGTAGTATAAGTCAATAATATCAGACCAGTAGTCAATTTAGAGTAGTTTTCTGGTTTCTGAATAATTGCTTGCCAGATTGTAGAGATCGGTACAAATGGCGATAGACAATGGTTCGGCAAGTTGGTAAAGTTGTTTGACAACGCTGGTTTCACCGCATTTATTCCCAAACCACGTCGAACTGCCAGCGACATTCTCCTTAGGAATACTCAAACGAGAGGTTCATTGTGCTCGCCATAATGGTTGCACTACTCCCGCTCCATTATGGCGCATCCCTCTCTTCGTCCGTAAGCCAGCACGTTTATCAACCCCGTACCGAGAAACGACAAACGCCTGTCCTCGAACCGAGTTACAAAGAGGCATCCTCTTAAGGATATCCTTAATACCGTCTCGTAAAAGTTTCTTTTCGCGAGCGTTCGATATTAATTACGCCGTACCATTCCCCTTGTGTTCAATTTTGGTAATAAAAAATTAAATAATGGTTAACTCCTCCGCCAAAATTATTTCTAACACCTGAAAAATGAATACTAAAAAGTAACAACGTGGACGAATAAGTATGAAATTGTGGGAAAGGTTCGTGGAGGGTCGATGGAAGATCTGACTAGAATAACGTGGTCGAGGGGGTCTAATCCACCGATACATCAGAATTAGGTGGGAACAGCGATGGTGCTATTGCTTGAAATTCGTAGCCAGACATTGTCGTGTAGATGTAGGAGCATGGGAGGCTGGCATGCATCGAGAACGGTCACATCCAGGGGGTTACGAAGTTCTAAGCAGCTTAAGCTCAGTTGGTTATAGGGCAAGCTGAGGGAAAACATCAGGATAGAGGCGAGAAATTGGTCCCTCGTGCTTGCGGGAAGGAATTACTCGACCAGTCAATGCTTCATCCCTCTTTATTTACATTATGATCTTCTCTTTTTACTTTCGCTTTTGAAACTTGAAAGAATTTGAAAAACAATCGCTGCTCGAGCCAGAATCGAATACCAAATGGTACAAAAACGTGAATTTCCAGTGGAAGAAAACAGGCCTCGTCTTCGCAATTATCTATTCACGCACACCTACATCCGTCGAGCAGATTCAATGCAACGTCTTCTCTTCTCTTTTTTTCCATGGGGGGGGGCAAACGAACAATAAAACGCGAACCTTTGAACACGAGGACCGTGTGTCGTGCCATTGAACGAGAGAATGGCAGCCTGTATCCCTTTTTAAATGCACCCTCCATCTCGTCTAATTAGAATTCATCGGTAAATCGATGTTTCGTTCGCCCCGTCTAGGTGACCCGGTTTCGTGCCAGCCTCCACGTCGACGCGTAAATTTTCCCAGATATTTCCCGCTCTATAGGAGCCCGCGAGACCGCTGAAAATTTTCTGGAACAAGAGGGGGTCGGGCGCTGGTAACGTACGTTCAACTTTCTTGTCTGAACCAATTATCTGCGCACTTAAGCGCAACTCGGGGCTTTTCACTCGTAAAGCGTAAACTAGCTCGCGGTTTTAACCCTTTCACTGCTATTGGCGCCTATTGGCCGTCCAAAAATACGCCCGGGCGTTTGTTTCGCTGTTTTCGAGCTTTCCGCGAGGGCGCTTTCGTTCCGCGCCAAACCGAGCGGAAAAATAGTGAAAATAATTAATTATGTTGGGAATTTCGGGTCCAATGCGTCAAAACTTGGGTTAACCGCCTTTATCAAATAATTAATGACTGCGATAATTAACGATGGTATTTCTGAAAATATAAGAATTCAAGCGTTCTCAAATATTTCAAAGAATGTTCAAATTCAATTCTCTTAAAAACATCCCCTTGTACCATTAGTTACAGGACACCCTGTGTATATTGTCCCAAAGTCTATAAACAATTTGCCCTTCTCTATTCCCTTAACTTCCTCGATGTCACGAAGATAAAGTATCGGAAGGTTCCATCATTCCGGGGACGAAGGGACGAATAAAAATAAGACGAACACAAGATCCCCCGATAAGATTTCAAGCAGCCTCTGTTCCCGAAGGTTATCCGCCCCTCAGGATGCATCAAGCCCATTACACCCAGCCATTCGTTGGCCCTCGTGGAAGACCCTTCAGTTCAGCCTCGAAAAGCACGTCACTTCGGGGAACACGAAACCACTCCGAACCCTCCTTTGGACGACCATGAAGAGTTCTGACGAGGAAGCTGATGAATCGAAAAACAAAAAGATCCCCCAGGCTGTAAACGACAAGATACAGGTGGAGGACGTCGGTTGTTATTGTTTTATTTTCGTTCCGGGAAATGAAGATCGATTACTTTCCTCCCCAAATGATGATAAACGATCTAAATCGAATTTTATAGGGCAAAAAATTATTCATAGAAATTTGTTGAAAATAACGCGATACTCGTTTGGAGAACGAGGGATGGCATTTTTCTGTATTAGCTTCCTAGGCGGTTGATTAAGTTGAACGAGAAGAAAAATAAAAGAGGACGAATCGAATGAATGCGATTGCGAGGGCGTCGCGACGTCGCCTCGGTTATTGCCTCGGCCTGGAAAACTTGCTCGAGTTTATCCACGAAGAAAAGAATCTCGAGGCTTTATCGCGGTCGCTTCTTTGATTTATCCACGGCGAGCCGCTGCTGGATCGTATCTGGCGAAATTATAGCGGTCTTGGTGTTTATTCCAAGAAATAATATTCTTCCTGAAATCCTCTGATGCCTCGAAGATTTCACTGATTCTTTCCCATTCACTTTTATAATTATCAAAGGCATTGCCTTCAGAAACTGAGCACTGAAATAGCCCTTTATAATATAATACGAGAGAAATAATTTATGCAATTTAAGTTTTAGAGTATGGATTCAGGACTCAAAAATAGCAATCTGGTTTATGCCATGTATCCAGAAGAAAGATAATCCTTGGAGTATCCTTTTTATTCTACTCGAGCGAGCCAAGTTAATTTCACACGTGTTCAAGTTAATTCCGAACACGAGCGTTGATTGGCGTTAATTGAATCGAAGCAGAAACGTCGGAACATTCAACCTCATTATCAATGACCAACGATCAATGGTGGATGATTAACAGGACAGGGAATTATGTTCCACGTTAATTAGTCACTTATCGAGTGATCAAACCTGGAAAGATTAACTACTTTCGTTTCTGTTCCGCCGGTTTCGCGGATAATCGCAGGAACCCCCTTCGGTTAATTGCCGGTGCACGCGTTTAATTGCCGCTTTTGCTCGGTGAACAGGAAGGTCTATAGTATCCGGTGATGAATTATCCGACAAGATATACCAGTTACTGTGATAGCCAGATGCTTCCTTTATAGAATTACCTTCCGTGAAATTGTCGAGGAAGATGCGATGTTACATCAAATTTCTTCCCCACCCCTTAAATCAGCCTTTAATTAAAGTGCCAGAATATGTTTCGATAACATCTGTCCATCTGATGGAAAACTTTGACCTTTTTGTTAGTAAGAGTTGTGGCTAAATAAAATTTGTGAATTTGAAATATTAGGATTCATATTTATTTAATTTGAGATATGAAATTAACAAATTAACTGTGTTAAAAATTGAAATTTATATCAACGTAGTTTCACAAACACGACACAGCGAGAATGGTACGTAAGTACTTTCCGATCGAATATTCCCACGATAGGATTAATTTGGTGCAAATTACCGTGCAAAATCTCCTCTCATTACTCTTCGAATTTCCATCCGATTGAAGAAGTATCTCAAAGCCATATGGTACGTACGACAAATAATCGCGATGTGGAATATTTTAATTAGTCACGTTCCAGTACTCGATTTAACTCCGGCGAATCGTTCGAGAAAATTTATTCAACCGAGCCGCGGTTCACCGGGTAATTTTTTTTTTCCTCCTCCTCCTCCTCCACCTCCTCGTATGCAGCGTGCCTCGAAGTTTAATAAACGTCCGCTTCGACGACCAGCAGCTCGCGAAATTTCATTTGCATCCGGATATCCGTGGGGGGAGCCGTTTCGCAAACTTTCGCCGTGGATCGTGAACCGGGAAAAATCATCCTCCGCTTCGATCCTTCTTAACCCTTTCGTTTCGCCCACCGCGCTCTTTATTATTATTAAAGTTCGCGAAAAAGGGAACGAGCGGGGAAAGTTTTCAAATAAGTCACTCGTGTCCGTGGAAAATGAAAAATAGCGCGAGTTGTCGAAGTCGGGTTTGACGTGGAAAATTGATGCATTAAAAACTTGGAGGATTAATGAATTCATGCCTGATATCTTGTAAATTATTTTGTAGCTCGAGAATATTAAATTTGAAATTGTTAAATTAGACGGAAACTTTCATCAAATTCCATCGTGAATTTATGTTTGATATAAAAATGATGAAAAGAGCGAAGTTATCTAATTACAAGCGCTCGGTCGAGGCTTTAAAGATTCAAAAGACTGGTGAGAATAAAAGAATGGATAACGAAGACATATGTAAAGGAAGGGGGAACGTGGTTTGAGCATAGATAGAGAAAAATGTGTAGAACGTAACGCCGGGAAAAGGTTATGAGATCGTTCCAACGTTACTGTCTGCTTGATATTCTTGGCTGTATCCTGGCTTATGGACTCGTCCTTTTTCACACAGAACGTCTCGCAGGTATGTACGGGAGTAGCTGCATCCAGATATCGGAGCGATCGCCACAAAAGCAAGAAAGAAACACGAGGAGAATGAAAAGCGAATAGGATGAGCGGAAATTTGAGGATGTTTGTGACTGTATGTACACAGATGGACGGAAACAGGAGAGAAATGCAGGAATTTCTGTATAAAGATGAAAGAAAATTGCATCGGGGAACGTATCTTGTTCGAACGTTTCTTGAGCTGCATTTTAGAAAAGAATTTGTCTTGATTTTGGATGATTTATTAATCGTTTGATAATTTAAATTCATCTTTAGATTTAGTTATGAAATAATTAGGCATCTAAGGGTAATCCAATAATCAGTGGTTATTTGACTGACAATGAGTTTGGAATCGATTATTTATCGAAATGGAATAGCTAATATTGATTTGACAACACGAGATAACGCGTACGTATTAGACGAGGCTCAAACGAGTATTATATACGAAACTGAACCAGGATATTGCGTGCTCGTCGCATCCAGGGACCGATAAGAGAGATAGTGTCACTCGTCTGGCTAATTACTAGTTGCCAACTATATGACTCCTGGGATACCCGACTCATGAATGAAGCGTGTATGTACGTAACTGGGACGGACTGTGTACCCAGTAGCTGGTACCTTGATGTCTGCATAATACAGGGATCGCTGAAACCATGGATTGAAATTTATTTTACACTGAAAAAGTTTTAAGCTGACAATGAATTTTGCTCCTCTACCTTAATACCTCGATTCTATATAACATACATTGATTCAATAAAGGATCATTCATTTTGTATTGATAATATTAATAAATTCTTTACGTAGTTATTTTCTTTGGACTTTAAGCTTTAAAATGATATGCCATAAGTGCTATTTTGAAAAACTTTTATGTCAACAATTCTCGTCGGACGACATAATGTATCATGTCTGACTATATATGGATATTTTCACTGGCCACGACATTAACACGTTAATTTCCAAATATAGTGGGTTATTATCATTTCCTAGCCATGATACCACACTGGCGGCATGTGAATTTTAGAAGTTGGGTCATTAACATCGCCATGGCGTCATATGAACGTTAGTAGTTAGGAACCATTGCCACAACTGTGGCGTCATATAAAGTTTAGCGGTTAGAGACCCTTGACGCCAAATTCGAGCCATTCTAAATTTCGTTAAAAGGGGAAAATATTATTAAAAATAACAAATTTACAAATATAATATTGTTATTATTACCCAAATATATTGATAAACTGAATGGTAAAATTTGAAAGTTAGTCATTCATATCCTTAATGATCAAAGTACATATGCATGTTCCCATTGCTACAATAAAGGTGCCAATTAGCTGAAGCTACTTATTGTTTATAGTTATTCCAATAGGAGCAGCATAACATTTGATGCTGACACAAATTACAGATAACCCCGAAAACCGCACACCAATAATTCCAATACGGTATCCACACGAAAATATCGTCCGAGTGATAGGTATCGGAAATAACAGCGACCTCGTTTGCTTTTACGCCCAGAAAAGCATTTTTACACGACAGATTTTACTCTCGTACCTCCTCTATCTCTTTCAGATCCTAAGAAACAAAACTTTCCTTGTAATAAAAACAATTTTTAACTTCCTCATTCGACATTTAACAATTTTTTAATCAGTTTTTCATTTTCATCCTAATGGACGAAACGAAATGTTTGCTTAAAAACCGAGCCCGTTTCAGTAGAGGCTAACAATGTTTCGCTAACACGTTCACGATGAACACGATTACATCGAATACATGGTGAACGTTATCGAATAAAATTAAATTATCCATAATGAAGCATGCTTCAAAAGCATACGCAGCCCGTGGCTCTCACAGAAAATGACGAGCAATTAGTACGCGGTGCATTAACAGTGGAGTGACTATCGTCAAATGTACACACGTGACTTTAAATAGCAAACAAGTCAAAAATTAATTAATAAATTGAATTATTCCTTTCTCGACGCATTTCATCATAATTATTCATAATACAATCGCTTTGTTTTCCAATTCAGGCTTTCCATTCGATATCTCACAAAATTAATACATATTTCGATATTAGCACGTTCATCTGGTTACTTTAACAATTATGATTATAATTAATTGGATTACCGTCGCTTTTTTAAATTATTTAATTAAAGCTTCTTAACACTTTGACTTGATTACCTTGTCACCTGTAATTATAATTATTTAAATGGAAAATTTTTTAGACAAAGACCCCCCAAGAAAAGTGAAAAGCGACGAAAGAATTTTCATTTCTTATCGCGTACTCTATTGCTCAAAAATACCAAGCGTGTTACGCGTTCCACGATTTTTCCGCCTCGTTGGCCGCAAATTTTTCCTCTTCTGGTCGAAGTGGCGTCAGCCTGGTCGGACTGTTGGTGATTCACAAGGTCGTACAATCTCGTCGAGTAGCCGTGGAAGTTTCGTTGAAGGGGACGATTGGTTTCTGGCTGAAAACAGCTTTCGGACACCAATTACCAGGTCCGCCTGCCGGTGACCACTCGAGCGATAAGCGAAACTCCTGTCAGGCTTTCGCTGATGTACGGGTAACACGGGCCTTCTGTTCGCGAATTAGTTAGTTGGGTAATGGCCGTGCCATTTACCTAACACCTAGACGGCGACAAATGTGGGATCAGGTAACGTTAATGAGACGAGACTGTTCTGTTACCTGTCGAAAGTTCTTGGAAAATTGATTTGTTCCTGCTGCTATTTTATTTATTATTAGATTCTGTTCTTGAGGCTTATTTAACTTATTCAATTTTCTATCGACAATCCTAAACAAAAAACCGAAAATCAACCCCAAAATGAACTGTTACCACAATATTAAGAATATTATTTTACTAGGTGCGAATAAACGCAGCAATTTTCTGTGCAATTGCGAAAAGTTGCTCGAGTCGACAAAGAATAAGTCGTAACCGAGAAATCGAACAAAAGGGATAGTTGAACGAGGTGAAAAGGCAGAGATTAAGAAGAGGGCCAAACATCCCTTATCTTGTAACAGTGCCAAGCGAAACTGGGAATGGTGGATGGGGGGACGGGGGAGAACATTAAGAGATAAAAGATTCGTCGTCATGAAATTTACGAGCAATTTCGTGCTGTACCACCATTCGCGGACGTTTGCAGCGTGTTCGAGAGTTTCTCGTCTAATTCGACGCCGATATCGGTCGACTGTAAGTCCATTGACGAATCGCCCGGCGTCGAATTGTAAATTTATTCGTCGGAACATCAACGATAACTGACGCGGCGATACGGAAATATCGAATTTTCGGAAAGTAACGATGTTGTCCGCCGTTACTTTCAAAACAAACGCTATCCCCGTAAAACCAGATTTTAATCGTGACGTTTAATTAAAACGATCGCATCGTACGAAATTAAACTCGGTTTAACAGGCACGGGATAAAAGTAACCGGGGGGACGAAGGGGCCGGGGATTTTATTATTCCAGTTTGTAAATGACGTTTTGAGCAAACACCACGTACTTTGCTCCTCTTATTTGCTATTACGCGGTCTGTGATGCACACGTCCCGCCGCACATGTGCTCGCACATATCCACACGTGCCTCGGATAGGATTATGCATCCGTCGCATGTGCGCTGCACCGTAATGTGGCCGACCAGTTGATCGATTGCTGAAGAATGCGAAATATTTCGTCCGCGCGTTCGAACGTTTATAAATCATGCGGTCTACGAGGATCCTTCAGACCCCTCTGCGCGATACACCCATATGCTTAACTCATAAATTATTTCTTAATATTTCTCGTCTTTTCAATGTGGAAGCATTTTTAATAAATACGGGAGTAAGGATTGGAGATTGCAGGAGTAATATTGTTCAGTTGAAATTTAAGAGCTCGAGGACTTTGTAATGTTTAAACGAATTCTAGAAAACAAATTTACCAACAATTACCAGAAATTTTGCAAGTAGAATAAGATACTCCTGCAGATGTTCTACGTTTGGCAATAGCAGTAGTTTGCATGATAATGCAAGCAAACACACGTAGTTCCCAGTAGAAATGGAACTTTCGATGCAAAAGTTGATCAACAGACACACGTGTTTACCATGACGGATGAATTTTGCTAAATAAATAGAGTCGGACTAGTGTTATGCAACGTGCACGAAGACCTGATTGTTTGTTTCCATCTAACATGTGCGTTTGAGTGGTCGACCGGAAGTGGAACGTGCATGCAGGTCAGACGTACGTTGCACTTGTCGCATGTGTGATCCACGGTGCAGTCGGATTGCAGGGACCAAGTTCACATCTGCGACTTTCCATGCATTCCAATGTTTCGCAAAAAGTTTTCACGTGTAAAGAACAAAAAAGGATACGAACCTTACAATTTATATTATACCCTCTAAATTACCATTCAAAGTTTCATAAAATTAAAAAACATCAATATTTATTCTTATATTATGAGATTTATTCTTCAGTTTTCTCCTTTAATGAACATCTGCATTAAAAGATCAACTGAGATGAAATTATTTTGCATTTTGTATCGTCATTCGTGCTCTGAATATAGTTTCCATTGTTGTTAAAGTTTAATCCGTAGCTTCTCGTTTCAATGAGGTTTCATTGTGAGTTTAGTAGCACAGTTTACGTTCCCATAGACAGAACAGTGGACGACAGAGATTATTGTAATCGGTGCTCACAATGGAAACTCGTAACTTCAATCTATATCCACACAGTTATTGTAACCATTACCACTGTAACAAACCGAACGAGCACCACTTCTGATCGTGTATTGTTACGATGTTTGTTCCAGGTTTGAAGAAAACTGGCCGTCAGAACGATGTGAGAGGAATATATGGGTGAACACCAAACGAGCGAAGAAGATTCGACGAAATCACGAACACGTGGCGGGACGTGAAGCGGGGTAAGTGTTACAAAATCGAACAGTTTTTAACGAGAAAAGACAATTATTATAAATTAGAATTAAAATAGATGTGTTACAAAAAGTACAAGTTTAGAGAAAGTAATTTTGCGTTTTAAATAAAGATCTACGAAACGCAGCCAACGCTGCTTCGACGGAAATTAAATATTTCAATTTTTAAATGAAACTTTTTCGCGGATTGAAAAAGTAATATCCAAAATTACAAAACGAAAACGGGAAGGTAATAAAAACGTAATATTCCCGAGCAATATTCTAAAATAACGAAATAAAAGCGAAAAATTTGATTCACAAATTTTGATTTAATTAAATTTCCGCGGCGGTGTACATTTATTGATTATACATATACTGTAAACAAATTTTGTTGCGAATCGGCCGATAGAATTTTCCGGGAAACCAATATGCTGGAGTTTGGATTCGAATGACCTGGTACGCGATATATTTCCAAAACAATACCACGACCCGTTACTGTTTTACTAACAATAGTTGGAACTTTATCAACCATTCTTTGAGTTACGAGAGTAGCCACCCTTTCACTGCTTCGATCCACGTTGATGTAATTCATTTTCAAATTCGTGTAATTTTGTAAACGTTAAAAAAGAACAACAACCATCAGGTGTGTTAACAAACAAAAATTTGCAACATGGAAACGAAGTGGTATTGAAAAAAAAGAACACAGGGTCGACAATGGGAAAGGAAAGTATTTTCCTCCAGTCGGTTTGTGATCCAATTTCGTAGGATTGTACGATAAAACGGAGGCAAGTTTCGCGACAATGTACCCGGTTGAAATGCAATTGGAACTTCTTCTTCTTCTTCTTCTTCTTCTTCTTCTTCTTCGACGTGAGCCTGAAAGGAGCAATTTTATCAAGAATTGTGGCTGACGAATTTGCTTTCAAAGTATCCGAAAACTCGTGGACGGGAAAGGGCGACGAAGCGGGCGTTCCCGGCAGAAGAAGAAGATTAGAAAGACCACGGGCCTGTAAAAAGCGATCTGCTCGATCTAGCTGGCACAATGGGATCGAAAAAAGAGGAAGAATCGAAAGGAAGAGGGAGTCAAAGAACATTGGAAAATGGAACGAGACAAAGCAACCGGTTTCGGTGGTCGTGTTACGATTTCTCGCTGCCGAGAATCAAAATTGAACCGCAAAAGATCAAATGGTTGATACAAAGAAGCCACCCCCTTTTTAAAATCAGAAACTCTGGAGGTGTGAGAATTAAAATGGAATTATTAAGACTACAGAAAGTAAAAGGAAGAAAAATTCATGAGAAGCAAAGAAGAAATTTAAACCTCGAAAGGAAGTTTTTCAAATGCGAGAAATTTTTTTCATATTTTTACGAGGATCAAAGAGGTGTCACTTGGATTTCTTTCAAATCCAGTTTAACCTTAATCTTTTTCCCCGACTTACCTCAAAATCTTCCATCAAAAAGAAGAATTTAAACTTAAAATAAAAACTCTACAAATGTGTTCGAAAATTGAAGTAGAATTTTAAGATTCCTCATCAAAGTTTTACGAATTTAATTCTCTGGGCGGTGATTAAAAATAACTGATAGACGTCGAATCGACAGGGAAAAGAAAATTAAAGGAAAATTTCTATTCAGAAACGTGAGGATGGAAGTAGCTAAAAAAAAACTGTAAAAATTCTCTCTTCGTTGAATTTTTGATACCACGATGGTTGAAACTTTGCTGTAGCATAGAACAGGCGTCAATGGCATCTGAAGGAAGTAAACGACGACGGGAAAGGCTTGAGAAATTCTCTATTTATAGCTAAACAGCCACTAGGGATGATTGAAGGGATGAAAGGAAGATTCTTCTTTTTTTTTTCTCCCTCTCTTCCTCTTCTTCCTTGGTGGTGGAATAGTATAATGGAAACTGTCGGTGTTCCAGGTTGTGGCTCGTTTTCAGGTATCCTCAGGAGTAGTTTCATCCCTTTGAAAGGCTTGGAATGAGGTTGCAGGATAAAGGGAAAGTTTTCCAGCGAAGTAACTCGTTAACAATGAGCCAAGGTTTGTCGACGATGATAACGGAAACATTTTTGGATACAGCAGAATAGATGTTTCAGAGGAATATGCATAAACGTTTGATAGCATTTATTATTTCAAATAGAGTGTCAATTCTTGAACTTAAATTATCGAAACATTTGTAAGATTTATATTAAAACAGCTCTTTAATTTTAATTTCATGTTTTAACGTTTCTAAAATATTCTCCGCAGAATAAAATTAAAAAAGAATGTACGCGCTAAATGTTTCGAATGTAACTGCAAAATTAATCACACGAGAAATTTCCTTAAACGTTTCCAGCCTTGCGCTGATGCTCCTTTTCTAGCATAAAGATGAAACACGCATGTTGTCGCGTTGAACGAGAGAATTCCTGGCGGCTTTGTGGTCGTGAAAATTTAATTAAAACGCGTCTTCGCACGTTGGCGACGGGATACCGTGGTAACCTATGTCCTCCTTTTGCCTTGGTTCATGGTAAATTGCACGGAAAAGAAAGAACGCCGGGTTGGAAAATATTTTGACTACGGCGAAGCTTGAACAAATTGTGTTTTTATCCATCGATTAAGGATCCGACGCTTTTCCTTCCGGAAAAAATAATCGAATAAATTGTTTGCGATACAATTTTTTAGGGGATGATTAATTGTTACGAGGGGGAAGGTTTTAAGGTTTTATATTATTTAATTAATGACTTTAATTAATCTCATTAATTTGTGAAATATTTCGATTTCAGCGTTGAGCCTGCTATGCGTAAAGAAATTCGCCGGAAGCGGAACGATGCTGGAAGCACCGCCCGGAAGTCGCGAGGACCTCGTGGAGGCGGCAAGAACACCATGCACACCCACAGGTCAGTCGACCAACCCTCTATCATAAACTTGAAATAATGTTGCTCGCTAGATCTAATAACTCATGTGCACATATGGTCATGAAGCTCATAAGCTTCCTCGATAAATAACTGTAACGAGCGATACCACTTGCGAACATAAATAATGGACGAGTTCTTTGAAATTCAAGCCATAATAATATCTATAATCAGTCTACTAGGTTGGCAACTCATATTCTCGATTATTATATTATTTATAAAAATTTTAATCAGGGTTTTGCAATATTTTTTTGAGGAATATAATAAAATTGTTAAGTACTCCACTGTGTATATAAAGGTTCACGATCCATCGATATCGTATTATTCTATGATAAGTTGAGTCGGCTTACGGTTTGGGGATCGATAGGGTGATTTTTATTCGGCCATTGGTCCCGGGATAAGGGAAATGCACGAGAGTGTCGTGTCGTTGAACGTTTGAAGCTTGACAACGAGAAAAATGCTCCCTAAAAGTTGGCTGAATCGCGCGTGATTAACCCAGTTCCCATTTCGTAATTAAAGTTTAGACCGCGTATACATTTGAATGCGAAAATGGCACGGTTGCGTGTACCTGGAAAAAACCTCCTTTCTCCCCGAAAGTTTTTGTAGCTTTTTCGGCGGCGTTTCTGTGTACCATCGAAACGCATTTTTCTCCTTTTTCCTGGACGCTTTTTTCGGGGTCAACATTTACGTTCACGTGCCAACGCGAAACACGTCTCAAACAATGAGCTATCGTTTTCAACGTCTCTGAATGAAATTTCTAAAAATCAGACGTCTCGCTTTATTTTATTAATTTATAGGAATCAAAGTGACAAGTAAATAACGAATAACAATTTCCATTCCTGGTAATAACTATTCGTGTTTGTAATAAATTCTTGGACTTCCTGTTATGGAATTGGAGCGGTTTTTCAAATTTATATGCTACGAGATGAACCATCCGCTGGTCCGCAGTTTCGAAAACAGTGATCGAAAGTCACAATCAGAAACGTCGAACGAAAGACGCGATATTTATGAACAACGCTCGGATATTTCGTGGGACAACAGGTGCCGATATTGCACGCGGACATTTTTGGGATTGCTTTTGTCCCCGGCGGTGGACCTCGACCCTTTCATTATTCCCCGCACTTCCATCCGTTCACCGCTGCCAAAAAGCGAATTATTGAAGATCGTCGATCAACCTGGACACTCGAACTGGAATTCTGTCTCTGGTTTTACGCGTTTGTCTGGTTTCCCTCGTTCCCGGCAAAGTTCCACCGCGAGCAGTTGAATGAAAACGGAATAAAAGGTTCGATCGATGATTTCCCCTCTTCCTGGCCGCGTCATCGTCGTCTCGGGATACCGTTTAATCGAGTCAATCAGCGGCCTTTTTTCATTCTAATACAACCTCGGTCTTTTCATTCTTATTTAGAGATAACGATCGGATGATTTTTAATTCGTTATACGGTAGCTTTACTCAAATTAAAATATCATTTTTCTCAATTAATATACCATATTTCAATTGTTAATAAAATATTTAAAAGAACGCATTGAAATTTGAAAAATGAACCACGATTCGTCGCTTTGATGTACATATTTCACGGGGCGAATCAACCGTGTTATGGGAAGTTCTTTTGTAAATTGAAAACTATAAGCTTCACGAAAGACCGGAAGCCACGCGTCCCTTTGAAGCGATCCGCCAAAAGGCCAGGCACCTCGACCGATAGCGAGACGGTAATTGACACCACTTTCACGGCTAAACCGCTTTCCAATTTTCTCCTTATTTTCACGACATAATAACTTACCGTCAGCCGACGGGGTTTGGTCACGGATGGGCTGGACGTGAGGGGTTGCGAAGGGGTTGCTGCACCATGGCGGCCAGTAATGGCTACGTATATATAGACGGTTCTTTACAAGGCGACGAGATAAGCTCTCATTGGCGACCGAAGCGTAATCACTACGGCTTCCTGAAATAGCTTGAACCTTCACCCCTTCGTACCCTATCTATACACCCCCTGCCCCTTTCAATCTTGTCGTTTCCCTTTCCTGAGATCCTTGGCAGAGGAAGCTCGATCGGTTTTGAAGGGTGCTCGTGAACGCGTACTGTCATTGATCCTTCGACTTTCGATATTCTGTCCCAGACACGTTGCATTTCATTCTTTTTTTTATATCTAACCCCTTTTCAGAACGATGGAGACCCTTGGGAATAATTCATTTTATGAATAGTTGATGCGAATAACATTGTCTTGATGTTATCACATGAAAGGCCTTCTTTAAAATAAATTTGTATTATTCAGAGTTCAACAGTATTATTTCATTCGTATAAATTCCAATTAATTTAACTTGAATAATGGAATTCATTTTAAAAGTTCGCCGAACACAGCGAAATATATTTTTCATGAAAATTGGAAAACGTGCGCTCCTTTTTTCTCACGCGTGTCGATACAAATATACTCGAAACTAGTTTTCCAACTTTTAATTACCGTTAACGAGCGAACCAAAGCAGAAGGACGTCGGGCTTGTTTCACTTCCTGGTGGTCGTGTGTCGAAATCGTCCTCCGCCAACCCTCGCCCTCTTATAAATTCGAAGAAGTTTAATTCCGCGTAATTGCCTAAGTTTTCTCCGTGGCCCGCGGCCGAAGAAACAAACAGATGAGAAAGCAGAATGAACGCAGAAAAGAGTGGAACGAGCAAACTTTTTAAGCAACCTATAACGTCCAGCTATTTTCCTTTTTTTCTTTCTTCGAAACGGTCGTCGTTCGTTTTGTCGGTCCGTCAGGGGATCGAAGGGGGCAAAGGGGATGCATTTGATCGAGAAAAAAGTGGACTGCTGTTCGATCGAATCGACGACGTTTTGATTTATGACTGGAAAATGGAAATCTCGCATTCGGATCCATTCTGGGTTCGGTCCCTCAGGATAACCAGGTTTTTGGACCCGGTTGGTACTCCGCGCTTTTTCGATCAATGATAAAGAACTTTTCGCAAATATCATAGGTTCTTTTATTGAAATTCTGTGAATTTGATTGGCTATAAAATTTAATAAATCACAATTTTTAAAATAAATTTATTTCGAATACTAATGATATACTCTTAAGAATAGTAAAGCAAATTATTTTAAAATTCAATTTGAATATAAAGAGGAAGGAATGAGTTTCGTTTTATTATCGATATAAACGTCAAATGGAAAAATTAGAAGATGGTAACCTTAATGACTCTCATTAGCGCGTGTCGTATTAGATAGGACGGTGGCAACGTTGAAAGTCATCAACAAACTGCGATCAGATTCCGTGGAAACGTGACTTATCTCGTGCGAAGCCGGAAACGTAGGTTGACACGGTTGGTGGCGACACATTTGGCCCAAGAAAAGCATATTTCCCGGGAAGAAAAAGAACACGGGCGATAACAGAATCCAATTAGCCGACACTCGTGGGTGCAGTGGTTTCTTCTGGGACTTCATGCGAGAAAGAGAGGCCGGAGGACGGCTTGTTAAAAGTAAGTCGGCGGCTTTGCGAGGGTTACTTCTTGAACTTTCACCCCACGTCCTCGTGAAAACCGTCTCCTTTCTCTTTCTTCCTTATTAACTCTTCGGGTCAGTCGTGACCCAGACCTACGTAACAGAAAATAATATTACAATTAAAAAATACAACAAATTAACAAACAGGATTAATATAAACCAATATCTTTCTAAAATATAACTTCTTTTTTGAAAGTTTCGCTGTGAAAGCAACCTACAAAAATATTTCCAGGATTAAAACTTAAAATTATCACTAAAGTCTTGTTTCCTCGAAGGAACCTAACGAATCTCGGAAAAATCAAGACTTGTCACGGTCTTGGGCAATCTCCGCGCAATCAAATGGCAAACACCGTGCTTCGCAGAGGGGGTTGCCAGGTCTGCGCGGACCGTTTCCGCGAGCCATGTACTTCCATATGCAAATTGCACGGCACGACCTAGCACGTCGTGCAGCGAAATCGAATCAATATTGCATTAGGAAAGGCCGGATGCTACTGCGATCCGAGCATGGACCTCTATTCCACTGAATAAATTATGCCCGAACCGTGAGAGCCTCTGTTTTATCCGCCCCCTCTCTCTTTCCCTTTTGATAAACGCGAATTCGCGCCCACGCCAGAACGGTTACCCTCAAATTTTTGATGGCCTGCCTCGCGGTTTTCCACGAATATTTCATCCGGCCACCCGTGCTCTGTCACGGAGGGAGGATACCGTTTCGTTGCGGGATCGGTTTCCTGCGAAAATCGATTCGACACTCGATGAATCGTAATTGGCGTTAACCCACGCCTCCACGAATTATTTCAAATTGATTCTTTTTCTATTTTATTTCCATTTTCACTCGTCGACTTTTTTCTATAAAAAATGTGAGGTGATTGCGATAAAAATGTACGGGTGCGCGATGAAATGGAAAATTTCGAACAGGGGGCTAAATGTTTATAATATTGCCTCGTGAATAAAATATCAGGCGAAATATTAAAAGGACGATTCGAAACGCGGCACCATGAAACATTCAAAGGATATTTGTCATTGTCGTTCGCTCTTTCGCACGCTCCCTTACTTCTCCGTCCGCTTAAGATGTACATCCGTCACGAATGGTGAAACGTATGGCGACAAGTTTGCGAATTTCCACGACGACAACGGGGATGATCGTCGGCGATCTTTTTACCTGGATACACAGGAAGGGGATCGCGTGTACAAGAAACGCGTTATACCCACGGGGGAAACGGGTTGAATAAACGTTTTGGTATTGAAGCTCGAAGGTCTCCTCGTTGTTCGAGTGCGTGCTATAAATCTCCGTTGGTAATAAAGCCCGGGATTGACGTAATAAGCTCTCTCGCTGGCTCGATTGTACTCTGCGTGGCCGATCTTTCATTAACGAGGTCAACTTTTTCCTGTCTTTTCTTCGGAACGCTGCATAAGCACGCGTCCCCCTTTCTTCGCGACCCTACTTTTTGTGTTTTTCCTTCTTCGACCGCTGACGTCGACTGTTAAGCAATAATGTCGCCCGATAGCAATGTTTAGGCTCGATTCATGCTTATCGATCCGCTTTCCATTCGATAAATTAATAGAAATTGGTTCTGTATATTTGCAAAATTAGGAAATTCACATTTTTTTCAATCCTCTTTACAGTAGACTCCCCAAACCGTGTTGTAAAAATGAATATTTATCTCTGACACATCCCCAAAGAAAATCGTACTCGATAGAAAAGTGTTGCCAATGTTTTGGCAGCGGTGCAGCTTCGTCAGGGTTTAGGGGATGCACCGATAGCGATGTGCATCGGGAAATGCACCGTATATAGTACTGTGTTCCGGATCATTGATCAGCCAATCAGTTATCACTGCTGGCAAAACATTGCATGTGTCCGTGAAAGTTGATATTCTTAAAGCAAAATGTAATTTTGCTAATTACAAACGATTCTAACTTCACAAATGCAATTTATAGTGGCAGTAGAACGACCCAGATCGAGTCGGTCTATTGGATTTTGAATTTTATTCCTTTTTCTGCTTGATATCTAAGGCAAGAGTAATTTTAGCGAATAAAACGCTGAAGGACCGTCAGATACGGCAAAGAACTCATTTCCACGGTCCATTATATGCGATCGTGGCACGAAAGGGTGGTTCGAGTCGCGGAGATTGATTTTGTCGGGGGCAACAGAGCGTGGCAAGTTGTGGCGTTTGATATCGGGAGAAGCGATAGGTCAAGGGGCGAAGTCAACCGAGATTTCCGAATAGTTCGAAGCGCAGATGCGCATAACGCCGAATATTCGCTATATTAAAGGATCCATGATAGTCCCTGCAACCACTTCCGTATCCCTGTTGCCTTCAACCTTCGCTGGAATAATCGTGTTATCCATTTGACTATTAACACTTTGATGGATAACAGGAATCACTGGTCTCTTACGTTTTCAGTATTAATTAACTTATTTGGAACTCTTCGTTTTATCATACGTGCTATTCCGAAGCTTCCTGTGGAAAGTTATCAAATTTACTTTTAAGTATGAACTACGAAAGCAAACGTTTCAAATGGGACGGATGTTCGTGTAAAAGTTTCCAAAATTTCGGCTACGAACGGAATCAAACAGAATGGATATCATTTGCGCGAGGTATCACTGTGTGATCTTCCGGAATAGACGCATAGGGAAACAAAGAACGAACGGAAGTTAGTTCCTGAAAGTTAAACAAAGAGCGCCAGAAATCCAGCGAATCATCGAGGGATTCGACGAAAACTATCGAGTGCTCGTCACAGTTGCAAAACTCTCCACGTTACGATTATTCCACACTACCTCTCGCTTTTTATTGAAAAAATATCTAATTTCAGCCAAAATGTTAAAAAATCGAAGGTGGCGCACTGAAATTTTAATCGCATATTCTTTGGAACCGGCTCGAAGAAACGAAACTGGCCAAGTTATTTGACATTGACGGATACCGGTAGATTAGGGAAGTGAAATCAGGCGAACTTCCCGAACGCTATGCAATCGGCGTCGGTTTGGGGGGCAAATACACCGAGGGCCACTTGGCTAACGTTAAATAATTCATAGAACAGCCCTGAACGTCTATACGCCATCGGTGGCTGTGCCAATAGCTGTTGGACCGTTCATCACAGACTATTGATTGGGCTTCAGGCTTTACCCTTGCCCGATCCTTCTCGCTCCTTCGACCGCCAACTTCCTGAAACCGAATGCAATCAGCCGACGTATGACATTTACCAATCACAAACGGAAAGCCCGCTCGTTGCAACAGATATACTATATATCGGTGCGAGCGCGGTTAAACTGCTCCGATAAATTATTCAACGCTTTCGCGATGTTGCTTTGTCCATTTTAGGGATGTTCGAAGAGCGACCGTGCCTCGAAATAACGCCAATTTCGATGCTTCTATATTTTTCGCTTCTTCTCACAAAAATTTCGAGGGCTTTGAACAATTTGCATTAACCATTGCTTTGTCAATTTGCATTTTCCCTTTATGTATTTATTCCGATTTATTTCGCTGCTTTCCGCCAATTAGTAAAATATTTGTGGTTCATTGCCTTCTGTAGTAATGCTCTACCTAATTACACATTTGTGTCCACTTGATCAGACGTGCGAGACAAACGAGGACACTGGGACACATTATGTAATTTTAATTGTGTTAATTTTATATTAAATAAACGTGTATTCTGAGAACTGTAAAATCATTTCGTGTAAAGGTTGGGACACCTGTGCAATACCAATTTAAAGCTAAAAGTTTAACGAAAACGACGACACGGAACCTTCATAAAGTGGCCGGTTGCCAGTTTTTTGACCACGAATTTTGCTGTTGGCTTTCTAAACGATCAAAGGAACCACGCAACAAGTAACGTTACACCGGGAAACGCGTCCCAAAGCATCGGCCGAATAAGCAGAAATAATTAACTCGGTTATCCGTCGTTCATAAATTAAATTAAGAAACTTTGCCCGTCCCGTTCGAATGCAGATCCGAAGACGACGAAGAAAAGAAGGAAGAAGTTTTTTTCCACGGGGTTCCGTCGCGAAGTTTGCTCGTCGACAGGCCGGCAAACCAATTAAGAACGCGGACGTAAAACTTAGGGAACTGCATAAAATTTGCATTTACACGGGGAATTACAAGGGACCGCGTGCATTGTTTGCACGGATGCGAAACCGACGCGAACAGACGGCTGCTTTGTAAACTATCGACTCGCTAAACGATTTCCAGGAACCTTTCGAGACAAAGTTTCGGCAACTGACCGTGGAAATCGAATCTGTCACGGCCCATTAGTGACTGCCATAAATCTTCCCTCCTTTAAGATTTGGGTTAAATAATTATTAATTAATTTTAAATTCAGTTCCAGAAATGTATTACAATCGAATAATGAAAAGAAATTGAACGATAAACCTTTCTTGGCTTGGATGTACCCATAATTATACGTTATACTACTTAAAATGGCTATTGATCGATTTCGACGATCCCGAAAGGCGTTTTAAAGTTCTTGAAGGCAAGAATGGGAATGGAATGGACTATTGAACGTTCAACATCGACACGTCATCGCGATGATGCATTATGGACGAACGAGCGGTGTGATTGCTATTAACGTGGCACGAGAAAGAGGATAGTAATTACCAGGCCAGGGTTGGGATGGTTCGTTACTGTTAGAACCGCGATTAATTGGACGAATTTGCGGATCAGTGGAGCGGATGCTTGCGTGGCATTAAATGGGTTTCGCCGTCGTTTCCATCATCGTGGCTGGATACTTTGCATTGCTATTAAGGATATAATATTAATTCCCTCCGTTGCATCTTCGAACGATTTACGAGCTCACGACACCGTGCTTTCCTTTACAATCTAAACGTGTAACCGAACTTATTAGGTTAATTACGCGGCTTGTGGAAAGTGATTAGCGGTGATTATATCGTTAACAGTCGCCTCGATGAATTATTCCATGTTTGTTTAACTCTTGGAAATGAATTTTATTCTGTAAATTTCGGGACACGTTCAAGGTACGCTGGCGAATCGCGATCTTTCAGTGTCAGAACACTTTTGTACACCTTTTTCCCTAATTCCTTTTTCCCCCGGTCGCATCTATCTTCTATCTTCGTGGATGCGTTTCACGTTCAACGCACGAAGAAAACGGAATGCCTTATATACCAGACCTCGAGGATTTATTGCTAATTACTTTTGTATGCTGACCTGTTCCATTCCACCCCACATCCCCTCTTATTCGCATAAATTTATCGTCATTATTTTTCCCTCCCCTGTGACGTCAACGAAATGTATGCATGTATTCGAGCGATCGCGATATGACACGACAGCGAGATTTATTATCATCGCGATTCACGTTGTTATCAAACAATCGCTGAAACGTTTCTACGATCCTCCGCTGAAAAATTTCACGGTAAAGTGTCTCAATAGCGTTTGACGTTTCTGCGCTGGACATATTCATGCATCATATTTCGAAATAATTGATTATGATATATTTTCAAAATATTCAAACTATTTTATAAACATTATACTTCTTAATAATTGAAATTTTAAACAGATTAATATTCGAATAGTGTACAATATTATTTCTTGAAAAGTTTTTAAATAAAATTCGAAACATTTTAATTGCTAATGATTAATCTAAAATTCACAGTGGACAGAATCGAAGTGGCAAATAATTTTTAGCAGGGCTTCGATCGCGAATTCGTGGTATCTAGGAAACGCTCGTTCGCGGAATAATTTTGACCATGTATCATAACGAACCGGTATTGTACGATCGTTGAACAGAGGCCGGTATTAAAGCGAAGACCGAGCCGAACGATAATTAACGTTCGTCATGAAAATGAAACGGATGCCACACAAGCATCCGTGGCCAGCGAGCGGATAATAACGTTACACGGCGTGTACGCGTGTACGTGTGCGGATTCGTTGGCCACCATTGGCGCGGAACAGTCGTTTGGGATAGATTCATTCGTTATTTCCGGCCGGGCTGTGCCACGATTCCGGCAACAGCTATGCAGGCCGGAATTAGCTGACCGGAAACAGGTCCTCGGTAACGCGACGCGGAACACCGAAAAATTTCAGTCGCCTGGGAAAAAGCTTGATGGAAGCAACGTTTAATCACGAAATGCACAAACAATCGTTGCTCGTCTCCGTTCTTCCGATCCCTTTTTGTTCACCGTGTAGATATCGGATAAAACAAGACAGGTATAAATAATTTTACAAATGAAATAAAATAAAATAATCTTTTTGGAAACTCAGCAACTTTTAATAAAATTTTCATTATTTTCCTCGTGTAATAGTCAGGCAGAAGCGGAGCATGATATTGTAAAATTCAGGTGGAAAAGTGGAAGGTTGTAATCGCCGTACTTTATACTATAGCGCGTCTGGTCACGCAAGTAGAATAGAGTGGAACGTGATCAGACGCGTAAAGTAGAAATCAGTGGAGTCGCGATAAGTAGAACGATGTACGATGTGGTCAGACGCGTGGAATCACGATAGAACGATGGAACGTGATCAAATAAACAGAATGGCGCTATTCATGGTAATGGGGTGTGAACACGAAGGAAAGGCGCAATTTAAAGTATAAAAACTTCAGATATAGTACAATTCTTGGGAAAATAAGAAGTAATACTCGTCCAGTGGAAGAAATTACAGTAAATTAATAGTTTGAAATTTAATTATTACAACTTAAATTTATTTGACCGTATTTATTTCCATTCCCACAAACATCAGAAACACCGCAGTTTCTGAAAAATCTACGAATCAGCGCGAAATGGACGATAAAATTCGCGGATCATCCTTTTAAACGTAAACAATGGACGATATATCGTATATAAAAGCCAGCGGACTTCGGATCCCATTGATTCATCGTCGAATATCAATCTCCATGTGCATGACCGGTATAAGGCGATGGAACGAGACGAACAAAAGACCTTTCTCGCATGGAAATGAATCGTGATCGAGATCGAAGTGGGTTTCATTCATCGACAGATAGCCGGCGCATAGGTCGGCCCGGTGGTGGTAATAATTCTGAAAAATTGTTCTGCTCCCTGAGCTCAGAGTCTGAGATTTCAGCGCATAAATCGTGACCCGTTCCTGGATTTTCCGTGATATATCGGTGTTTGCAAGTGTTCCCGGGGAGGTATTAGAATCGTATATTCTCGTAACATTGATACAAAATGGCTCCACCTTTCTAAAACCTTTTATATTTCACGATATTTCTATTTCCTTTTGAAAATTTTACTTTTATTCCCATTTTCGCGGACGTATCCGGGCGCGCATTGAAAAATTTCCCTCCTCGCAATCGAACGATGTTGTAAATTGATTTACACTTTGTCGATTTCTTCTTTTGTTTCTCATCGGGGGGAAATGGATTTTTCCCTCGATCAATCTTGCCGGCCAACCCGAGGGACGAACTTTCGTCGATGGTGTTCCACATCTAATTATTTTTCCATCGACAAACAACCTTACCACCCCGTGGCCGACCAACTTCGTTAAAGTTTCTTTAGGAAAAAGAAACACACCGTTAACGAAAGTTAAGCCACTCGAACGGTTAACTGTCTATTAAGTGGGAAATTAATTTTTACCGTGATTACACTTCGTCAACGTTTACCAACTAATCGTCGTCCTTACAAAAGCTTTAAATCTATTTACACCCTTAAATACTTATTAAAATAATATTATATATTATCAGACACCTTTTGTTTGTTAATAATAGAATTTTATACTTAAATATGCCATGAAACTGTGCCAGAGTTTGCATTATGTAAATACTTCAACAATTTTACGATGGAGCTACAACGTTTGATTCAATCGACTGCCATTCATTTTATTGAAAAAATATCGATAAAGTGTCCACGTTAAACTTTAAGCTTTAAATCGATATACCGTACGTGCAATTTTATAACACTTTTACGTCACGAAATCGTAAACACAACGATCGAACGGTGCGCGAGAAAAACTTTACTCTTCGTGGAATTACAGAAACGAATCGATTTTGCAATAAGCGTTTAGGTTCGATTCCATGGGTCCCCCCTGCCCCCACGGTTCAATTTCCCCGGTAGTTTCATATCGAATAGAACGGGGACGCGTTGATAAGAAGCAACTCGATTGTAATTGGAACAATGCGATGCAGCGCAGCTGGCTAACTGTGCGCAGCATTAGCATTCCGTGTCGGCTATGGCCAATGGTTAGATCCAATTTAATGTTCCACCTCGCTCCTTGGATTTCAGATCTGGACACGATGTTATATGGATACACGAACAACATATACGTGCTGGACCACACACCTGAATCCCTGCCGGTGAGTAGAATTCGGCTAAGTTAGTTAGTCGTGACTATTCGTTACTGCACGTACCCCCCGAACCCTATTCCCGCAGACTTAGATCGATCGTATGGCTTGCAAATGCACGCTGCAGACATATTTTGCATCAATCTATCATTTATATTTATCTATAATTTGTTCTCAACGATATTATACAAAATTGGGAAATTTTATTAAATTTTATTTTGAAAAGGTAAGTTTAGAGAAAAAGAAAATTGTTATAGATACGTTCTGTTATTTTAAAAATTTATGGTGAACCTTCTGATACGTTATTTGGTAATTTGGTACTGGAATTTTTATAATTATCTCGAATTAAAAGGTTCGATATAAAGTTAAATATTCAAACAATCATTAAAAATTTAACAACCGTCAGCTTTTAATAAAGCCTCGATAAATCGCGGATAAATTCGGCTCGGATCCGAACCGGTTCTTTGCTTTCGTTCGTCGCGAAAACGTAAACGGGAAAATTGGACGACATACTGAAGGAATTTAATTAAATCCACCGACGCCAAATCGTTCGATCTTTGTTACCAATTAAAACTTTCGGCCCTCGCGTTCTCCGCAATCGTCGAATTTAATAATAATCGACTGGAAAAGGATATTTCCTTGCGGCGAGCGGGGTCGAAAATTCGTAAATTCCTGAATAAATTGAATCGATACGCTTTGTAACATTTAACGAGATGAAAACTAAAGGTAGAAAATGTGACGGAAATAAAAGCAACCGGTCGAACCAGTCGGCGAAACAAATTGCTCTCGCCTTTCAATTTAAAAGAGAAAGGAACATTGACTTTAATTGGGTAATTGCAACGATGTATGGAGGGAAATTGTATTACCCGTGGTTTTGATAAAAATTTAAATTTAAACATTAATAAACCATATATTTCTGATTTTCCTTAGAAATATCTAATAAGTAACGTAACGAATATAATAATGTATAAAAATTCACAAAGAAAAAGTTCAGGAACATTTCCAAAGATATTATCCGATAAAAGAGAGTTTCGATTAAAGCAGCGAGCTAATAAAAAAAAGGGAAATTCTTTATTGAAAGTCACACGTGGCGTGGGGTCGACGTTTAATAACCACCGGAATGTATTTGAAGTTTGCTCGTGAAAAAAGAACAAAGGGAGAGCGAACAAATTTGTTTCGATACAATATTCCCTCTTCATTAGTTGTTGCTCGGTTCGTTTGATCCGAACAATCTCCGTACGTCTATCTGTTTATGCGTGTTCTCATGAATCAAACGTACGCGAACGCGTGTGTACGTATGTATATCGTTATTCGAGATGTGTACCAGGGCTTGATTCGTGTACCGTGTACACAAGACCGAATGTAATTTGCAGGAATCTCGCGTCGAGGGGCACAGAGGGGGGATCTTGATTCCGCGGTGACATAGACATTGAATTTCCGGTATCTCGCTATGGCGAATTGAATCGATCAATCAATCGCGTTTCTCGGTAATTAGGTTGTTGATTGAGATGTTCATAGAATTAATTAATTGAATCATAAGAATATTTTTTTTCTTCAAGGTTGTAAATGTATGAAGTTATTTCAAATTTATTCCTTTGTTAAAGAAATTTTGAATCTCTTAAGGTCTCAAGAAATCCGAAATAAATAATCTTCAAGAAATCAGCTACCCTCGGTGCAATAAATTTAATATCCCCATATAATTACCAGCTGAAGTATGTAAATTCGTAGGAAAGGTATATCCGGTTCCGTCGCTAACAAGAAATTTCCATCAACGTTTCGCGGATTTCGAACGGAATTCCATTCGCGTCTCGCTCAGCATAGAAATTTTCCCCAAGAAGAAGAAGAGGAGGAAGAAGAAGAAGGCCAGGCGTTAACTCGTCGTTTCCCAGTGTGCTATTTATCAGCGTCGAAACGGAGAAGGAAAGTTCACTGGTTTCGCTGGAAATACGAGCGTGGAGAACAAGACGCCGGGATATGTTTCCCGAGGGAATATCCCGAACTCTGTCTAACGGTGCAACTCGGTGTACATCGGAGTCAGGTTTCTCCTGGTTGTTGTCCCTCAGCATCTGATCTCTTCGCCGTTTCCTGTCCGCCTCCTTTGTCCGCCGATCCTGGAGACGACGTTTCCGTCTGGATCCTCCAAGAAATAAAGATTCGATCAATTGACCGATGCTGAATGGATCCCTTTGACCCGGGGAAACGATTCCCTGTTCTGGACACTTTTGCGCCGTTCCCTTTCGATCAATGCTACCGATCCACCCTTTCCGTGGACCAGATACCTCCCCAATTGACTTTTCACCAATTTGCTAGTCTTGATATCAGACATTTTATGGTTTTAAACCTTTTAAAGGAAGTTTGTGAATTACCGTCATCTTTTCAAATTATATACATTTTATTTTAATAATGTACAGCACGTATGAATTTAATTATTAATTATAAAACCCCAAACGCTTTTAAACTATTAAATGTTTCAAAAGTAAAGGATATAAAATGAATATTCCAGCCTCGACGTGCATCCCGTTGAAAAAACATCCACAGACGCAGCTGGATTGTTATTAAACCAGGAGCCGGGAATTTTCCATAAATTTTTCCCGACAATTTGCTATCAATTTATTTTCAGTGACCCGGTACTTCAAACCTCCGGGAATTTTTCATCGACATTCTCTATTATTAAAACAACAATTCGGTTAAATCTCGTTGAATAATTGAACCGAGATAATAGCAAAAGTTTCTCGAGAAAAACTGGTCCCGGGCGTTTTTCGTTGGTTAAAAAGTCTCGAAAAGTTTCGTGATCCTTGGTTCGGTAGGAATTACGGTCTCAGATATGTCCATTTCTCTCTCCCTCTCTCTCTCTCTCTCTCTCTCTCCATCCCTCTCTCGCGTCGATGTGTTCCCAACACGTTTCGACTAATCGTGCTTGTTCAGCAACGCCGACGGAATCGCTTGCCGGGTCTCATGAAACTTAAATCAACGCCGAGAAGTTTGTTCCCGCCGTGACTTAAACTTTGACCGGACCACCAAATATTAACTCTTTCCACTGTTCGCCTAAAAGAATTTCATCTTTCCGCCACGATACGAGGGGAGGGAAACATCTCGCCACTTTCCGTCCTTAGAATTTCAAACTTTCTTCCTCGGACACGACGTTGAAATAAACGTACGTACCTGGAGATGACTTATGAAAAACGAAGAGTCGGTTTATGCAGCTGTTTTTGTTGAACCTCAAGTTTTAAATTGGCGAGGTACTTTTATCCAATTGCGTTCTTAGTAAGAAAGATTGTAATTAAACTTTAGTGCTTGGTATAATTAACTGCCATTCATTTTCTGTTGGGAATATTAATGAAAAACTTATTTTATCATTTTTGTCAAAGTTTAAGCTTTAATTTGATGTACAATAAGGGATATTGGATGGAACTTTTATGTCAAAAATTTCATTCCAAAATTAGTCATTTAATTCTAATACCTACTCTGTTGCTGTTAAATCGATGTTGTTTTAATCCATGTTTCTTGTCCCACGTTTCACCGACATTTTCAAGGCAATTCAGTTGGAAATCTCACCTCGACTCGTTCGAAGTCGTTGGAAAGCACTTAACGAACAGGTGCAGGCAACGAACCGCTCCAAACAGCGAGCCGTCCACGGTCCGGTCGATTTTCTTCGGATCTTTTTCGAGAAAACATTTAAGCGGTACCTTTGAGAGCGGCAAACGGTTTCACGAGGAGGCTTTCGTGTTACGAAGCGGGCTGCAAGCGTGCGCCTTGCTTATCACGGACCTTTACGGTTGGGTAATAGTTCGAAAGTGTCCGCCTCGGGGTGAAAAGGCTTTCAGCCGTGGATTTTGCCGTGGAATTCTTCGGCCCCCGTCGTGATTCGACGATGAAATCGTCCTGCCGACGATAAAATGATTTTCCACCGGTCCCGGCTTGCCCCCCGTGCAAATGGACAATTTAATAATGTATCGCGCAAGTAAATTTGCATTCGATTAATTAACAAACGGATCGAGCGGAACGATTGCTTTTGAAATTATTAAACACCCGTTTTATCCATGACCTATCGAAAAACGATTCGATTTCGTTCGAGATACAGTACAATATTCATGGTTGTTACTCGGTAATGCTTGAATATTAACTTACAAATCGTGCGAGCTAAGCGGGCTCGTCGTTTATTTGTTAAATTTGTAGATAGGTGATTAAATTCATGATCTTAACTTTTTTTTATAATTATTTTTCAATTCCTATCGGATACAATCATATTCACCTAATAATTATAGATAATTCATGGTTAGCAATTATTATCTGATAATCCCCGACTTATATCCTCGAATTTTCATTTATTACCAAAAATATTAATCACCTTTGATCCTTCTGGACGCAGCGCAATTAATTCGAAAGCGAAATGAACAGAGATAGATGCAAATTTAATTACCAATTGAATAGATTCATACGCTCGTGATATTTTTTTCAGAATGGTCATTCCAGCCCGCGTTCTATATTCTGCGGGGATCGCAGGATCTTTGCGGTGGTTTATTCGCACATTCCAATTATTTTCTTCCAGTGAAACGATCCAACGGCGTTAACCGTGATCGTTTGTTTCGTGGACCGCAGAAACGAAGGGAGCTTTTAATGATCTGGCACCGATAATTAAGCACGCTGTATCCTGTCACACGTGAAATCCAGCCTCCGTTAACGCGAGCTTAGCATCCTGACACGTGTTCAAGATTATGAGCCTCGTGCTACCAACAACCCCCTTCTTTTTGGCTAACAAGCTCCCATCGATCGACCATTACGAATATTTTATCAAAATTTCCAAGTTAAAATAAAATACGAAACGGAGGGATACAGCAAACACACTTTACTTGAGAAATTTATCTTTAGGTTACTTCCCTTTTAGTCAAAGTTAGCAATTTATTTCTCAGCGAATGTTAAATGAAAATTTCACCGTTCGAAATACAAGAATTTCTGGAACAGTGCGTAACGGCATTAATTACACGAAAATTTGATAACTTAAAATATTGAAACAGGAGAACGAGAAGGGAAACAGTAATTGAATATTTTACTTCAAATATTATTTCTCCTTTGATCATGCTTCGCAATTTATTCCCCGGCGAGCGACCAGTCAGAATTTCGCCGATCAAACGGAAAATCGATAAGGTGCGCGGGGGAAACGCGATAAAATTATGAGAACGGTGTGCAATAATTTTAATTACACGAAACAAGGGCGCAACCTAAGGTACCAAGGCACGAGGGGGAAAAAAGGGGGCGTCTTTGTCGGGACACGTGCTAGAGGCTCGTCACGTTCCTCTTTAATAATACGCCGGCGGATTTTCTTCGACTGCTTTTTCCTGGCTCGTCGAGAAAGAGGGACGTTCCAGGCGCGAGGTGGCGTCGTTAGAAAATCCCTTTTTCGCCGGAAGCGTTTCCACGGAGTGGAAAGTCTCAAAGAGTTTCCACCGATATGAAACGAATGAGACGGCAGGGGAGGTGGATGGAGCCACTCGCGAGAGTACGTCTTACCTCGTTAAGAGAATAATGCCCTTCCGGGGAAACCGACGACGAGGGATTCCTTGGTAGACTAACGAGAATCAACAAGGCAGATGCACGAAAGCGGCTGTGGACGAGTTTAACAAAGGCCAATCAACCCTACAAAAGAAACGCTAATGGGAAATTTTTGTATACAACTTCTTAGAACCAAATAAATTACCATCGTCTAAGTAATCATTAAAATAACAATTCAAATAAAGGATTTGTCAAATTTGTGCGAGATTAATCATTGTTTGACAAAAATTAAATTACACCCTAATTTTACCACTGAGGTACCAGAAGGTTGCAACACTGTTCTGTTAATCAAAAATTATTATTATGTTCGTGCTTGAATTAAATTAAACCTAAGACCAGACGATTAATTGTTACGTTTATTCGCAGGATATGGACATGCTGCAACTGTTCGCATCACCGGCAGGTCGAGCACTGTTCACCAATGACAATCGCCGAAGAGGATCGACGTCGACCTCCTCGTTGTCTCGAGAGTCCTCGTCGAGGTTGAAGAGGGGTAGAAGACCATCGGGTACAGGCACGGTTAGCGCACCGACCACACCACCCAGACAACGTAAATCGAGTGCGGAACTTTACAAAGAAGCGGTCGAGATACTCGGTCTTACCTGCTCGTTGACTGATAGCTGCCGATGCATCGATTGCCAGGTAGATATCTATCTTATCTTCCATCCTCTATAAATGATAGCACGAAAGTGGGTCGAATCTATTTTCTTTGGCTAACAAACTATTTTAAATTGTACTAGGAATTTTACCATTTAAGAATTCTGTAAATTTTGTAATAATAATATAGGAATTATGTACCTATGTGAAAGATGGTGAACAGATAAAAGAGGAAGAAGGAAACAGTATGGTAGTCAGAAAACGTGTATCATCGTCTAACTATCCCTGGGAAGGGATCTAAAGTCCCAGCAGTGCCATTCGTTTCCGGCGACCCGTACAAATTGAAAAAAGGAATTGAATTTCCACCGCGACGGTGTCGAATGTTTTACAACAGCCGACTGCTAAGACGCGACGGGATAATTGCGGCCATTCATGGAAGCTGCGTCGCACGCAATTCCGGGAAATCAGGGCGGATAATCTCGGCAAATTAAGCGAGCATTGTCTCGATATCAGAAATAATTGGCAATCCTCGGTGTACCGGTTATTAGGTGCACACGGGAGCTTCCGTTCCCTGCGAAGCAATCTTCTTTATTAATGTTCGTAATGATATCCTTCTCTAAGTTTATCTAGAAGAACAATAACGTTTCATTTCAATTAAACTATTTACAATCGCGACCGTTCCCTGTGGGATCCCGCGTTCGACTTGTTTGAACATTTGCTGGTCCACTCGGTCCCAGAGGCAGCCTCAGACAACAATTTTATTGTACAATTTTCTTTCCTTGGTTTCTTTTTAATTTAATACAAAATTAAAACGATAGATGTGGGAGTTTTTAAATTTTTATTTCAAATTTATTTTCTGTAAACTATTAAACTATCTAACTTATATATCCACAAAACTCGTAATTACTGCACAGCTTTGATGGAGTTTCCAGCAAAATGGCAGATACTTCGATTGTCAATATAATCTCAATTGCATTCAACTTTTTCAAACCATATTACTCCGAAGAGATATTGTAGACCGGCCAATCTATCCGCAAAACGTAAATATTTCTTTGGCCCAGTTTCGTCCTGGATGGAGGAGGGGGGTGGTTGCGTATTCCCGTTTCATGAGCGCCAGTGGAAGAAACTGAAACAAACGGAAACGAATTTAATTAAAAATTTTATCGCGTATCGACTGGCCGCCTCGGGGTTTCCGCACGGCGAACGAGCAATTACATACAGGACTCTGGAATGCTAACGAGACGATTCCCTCGTTCCGCCTGGGGATTCTACAAAAACGTTAACGAGACCATTGGCTTTCGAGTTTCTGCCTTTTTTCGTAATTGCTTCAGTGTATTCCTCAGCTCTTATTACCAGAAAGCTTCTACTCAATTTAAAGCGATGCAACGGGAACAATTAAGAAAGAGCCTCTGAATTCAAGATTTTGATTATAAGCTTGAAGAATAAAGTTCCTTGACAAATAAGAATATTAACGAAGAAGCTCTGAACTTAAGAGTTTAATAAACGTATTTAGAAATTATAAGAAAAGATGTTAATTTATTTGAATGGCTATTGTTTGATAATCGAAGGAAAAATTAACGGTGTGCTTTGGTTATCTTTCAGAGCAATTATTTCGACTGCGACGACGACTTTGGCGACGCCAGAACGGAATTGGCTGCGGGAACACCGATTCTACTGGACCACGCTCTGTCGCATCCATTGACGTGTTCCATACAGTAGCAGCTGAGCAACCTGTTTGAAAATCGACCCTCCGTTAGTTTGCTGTGCTATCTTACCAACCGGAAATCATCGAATTATCGAAGTTTCCACGGGAACACCGGACTGGGAACGAACCGGAGACGTTCAACGCGTACACTTTGATCCGTCGAAACGATCGAGCGGGAATCACGTTAATCGGCGAAGAATTTAATGAACGACACCGTTGCCTGTTTAATTAAACTCGTTGCTTAAATCATTTCTTTCATTTCTATCAATTTTTAAAAATTATTTTAAATTATTGTTAAATTGCAAGAAAATTGCAAAGATTTGTAAGAAATAATAAAATTGAATATTATCGGACGAAGTACACACAAAGGACTACTAAGTTATGTTTAATTCATGTTAATTAAATTATGCAATTAAGGCAACAAGTTTCGATGGACGTCTCGTGTGATTGTTCTCCGGGCAAGAACAGTTTTAGCGACTACTCTATACAGATATATAATTTACGGACAATATTTAACGAAATAAGTCGCAAATCAATCGTTCCCCTCCTTTCTGTTTTTCCTTTTTATAATAAACACGAAACACAGGCTTACGAAACCTAGACTGTACGTGAACGTTGTCTAAACATTCCAAAGTTTCGATATTGAAAATGTAAAACAATAAAAAGAGGCAAGAACAAAACGTAACAAAATTTGATGCTCACAAATTTCACGTTTTTATTGAATATATTTACATACGAGTCTTTGTTGTCGGTAGAAAAGAATGTCATGGTGAAACGGTACGCAAGGAGACGAATAAAAAATGAAGTTGTAGTTAATGAAAGATAAAAAAAAAAGACACGCTCTCGCCCTGGCTCAAAATCGAATTTATCGAAGCGAAGCGACACACGCCAAATGAAAAATGCGCCAAATTTCTAATCTAATTAGTGATAAATATAACGATAATAAGTAAATGAATAAATAAACGATAACCCTAACGATAATTTCGATCTAGTCGGTGATTAAGACGTCTGTTTAGGTGACTTTTAACACGTTGGATGTAATTATTCTAATTGCTATATTAATTGTTTAGAATATTAATAATTTTCCACTTGGTACCTTATAAAAATATATAAATATAATATTAATTTAATATTAACATAGCACTAATATTACATTAACATTATACTACTAGTATGTTAGCTTTTGTAAGCTACCACGTGGAAAATTATTGCTACATTATCAATATAATATTAATATTAACTCTTAACCAAGAATCCTCTTAAATTTCATTTAATTATTCAATTATATTCAATTTCTGATTCCACTCATGGATTAATTATACAACATCCAACGTGTTAAATGATTCGCCAACGTACACGATGTGAAGAATTATATATAAATATATATATATATACACATTATCTTTACTACACGTTTTATTATTACTAATTATACTTACTCGATTAAGTCTAGTAGGATATATACACGTTGTTGAACGTTATGAGCCCGCGAACAAATAAAAGAAAAATAAGAAGAATGTGAAAATCGAGAATAGTTAACAAGGAAAGGAAGATTTAACAGAATTTATACATGTAAAATCGATACGTGTGTAATGTATACGTCGGACACATGTGCGATTAAGTTTTATAAAAGTGATTTTTAGTTAGGTGTTTCGTGTTCAGTTTATCGACCCGTCGACTACCGCTTTTGACTCCGGATGATTGTTGTTAATTTATACCTGAATAAAATAAATGCATAAATTATGACAATAGAGCTCTTACAATGAAAATATAACAAATTTGCGCAACATTGGACGCGTTATTCGTGTTACTTCTTCAATTTTTACTCCTCGTCTGACCATACACCGACCTGTTCCACTTAACTCGGTTCGTAAAAGATCAGAAAAGAATCTGGCGGCGGTCGACGGTTAAAACCGTGACTATAATAAACGATGTAACCATAAACGAAGATAGGCCTGAGTTACATAGGATCGAGCGAAAGTGGTGTAAGTAGAAGAAACAGTGGCGTGGAAACGAGGAATGAAAACTCGCGTTCAAGGGTGCAAGTGCCAAACTAAAGTTTAATCGTGCGACGCTCGTAAGCTTAGGTGATTCGTTATCGAAATCGTTTCTTAACCCTTGCACGCTTTTCCATTTCGAAATTCACCCTTTCTTGGTGTTTGCAAAAATTCCACCCCTACGAGGAGACATTATTGGTAACGTTTTGTCGAATATGTTTTCGAGGAACGTGCAAGGGTTGAGGATTCTTCTTATCCGATAGATTATGATAAGAATATAAGGATAACGTCTTTCGAACTTGTTCAATGTACCGTGCTTCCCTCGAACGACGAATATTGTCCATCTTGTGTCGCTAAGCTTGCAGGACCTTCGATCAACCCTCTCGCTGTTAACTGATAGTCGCGATATCTGCCAGCGAATGAAGTAATACCTTGTTTGTGAAAGAATTGATGTCACAGCGAAAGGGTTGGGACCGTGTTTCCGACAGAACAATGATTTCGGATTCTTCCAGACGATTTTTGACGATTTTTATTCACGGAATTGTATTGCAACAAAACGATCGTGCCGTGAGATTCTTTCGATTCCAAAGCGTTTACTTTACGAAAAGATCGCTGCCATTTTTTGCCAAACTTCTCGACTGTTTTATGATTAAGAAGAACGCAGAGGCTGTAGCGACTTGTAAATTAACCCTTTTTCGAATGACAGAATCGTATTGTCCCTCGCATAATTATTCTAAAGTTTGTATAATTTTCTATTGCTTTGTTAAATCGTTAAATAAAAATTCATCCACAGAAATTCAAATAAAATTATTAGACAAATAAATGTAGAAGTTCGAAGAAGGGTTAAAGAAGGGAAGTATAGTCACGAACGGAAGAGGGTCGACGAAATAAATCTAGATCGTTGTCACTTTAAAAAAAGAAAGAAAGAAACAATTCCGTTTGACAGCGTTCCTTTGTTAACAATTGTTAGATCGATTATATTATACGTTAAGATTGTTGATATAACTTTTGTTATTCCTGTTGCTTAAGGAACATCGCATTTCCGTCTCTCTTCCGCTTTGATAGCCGATCGATGATTAACATCGCGTTGGCTCTGTCTTTCTCTCTATCTATCTATCTAACTATCTCTCTCTCTCTATCTCTCTTTCTATCCCTGACTCTATCTCTCTCATCGACGAAAGTAAAAAACATAATTAAAATAATCGTTTACCGAGTTCTCGAGAGACGGCAAGTGACGTTACGATATAAAATACTACGTGGCTTCTAATCGTTTTATAGTAATGTAAGCCGTAATTAAGCCGAGAAGAATGGGTTACTGGCGTACTCTTGGATATGGCTATCATTAAAATGCGATAAAATATCATTTCACGTCGTTTCATTTATTAATACCTTCCATCCTTCTGATTCATCCCTCCAGATATTTAATATCATCCGTTCGGTAATGGTATCCGAATAATAATCTTTATTTTTACTCTGTTCTGTTTGGAAGATTATTATTCCTCATAATTTGAAGTAGAATAAGGGTTAATCCTCAAAATTACCCTTGATATAGGTATAATTTTAAACTTATAGAAACCTTCATATGTGTATTAGAAAAGTTAATATAAAATTTACAAGAACATCACAAAGGTTTTAATTTTCAACCCCATAAGATGTTGGGGTGCCTTTCGAAGATTTTCTTTGCCTGATAAAAAAGGAAGGATCTAGCAGGAAAATATTTTACCATCTGTTGCAAAAATGGCAATTTCCTGAATCGATAGATGGTCACTATTTTATTTTACCCTTGAAGTTTTCCTGGGTTGTTACTATCTTCTGGTAGAGTAACGTCGATCAATAATTCGGGTATCTTCCTGTTCAACTCACGGTCAAACAGAAATCTTTGTCTTCGTACAAAGTTTATGAACTTACAGTATCTACAAGCTCAAACTTATATTGTTTAAAAAAATTAATTAGAGTCTGTTCAGGGTGCCAATTAATATATTGACCTGTAACGATTCAGTATAATTAACAATATATTTCAATATTGTACAAAGTTTAATTAATATTAATTATTACTAAATGAATCCGTGGAACAACTACCCTTCCACCTTGTTAATACTAAAAATTCCTCTTTTACAGAAAACATAAAAACCTTCTCGAATAACTACTCATATCCATAATCTAACAATCGCAACCCCTTATGTTTGACAGACATGTTGATCGAGCAGAGCAGATCAGGCATCGTTTTATCAGAGCCAAGGATCATCTTGTGGACCGAGAAAGAGGCAGAGGCACCTCTTCGGGCGGGGAAAGGGGATCACGGTAAATAGAAGCCAAGATGCAAATTGAATTCACCAGTCGAGCAAGAGGATACTCTTATTTCGTAGCGTGCTCGCTAAGGGTGGTAAGAGCGAAGAAGGGGATGAGGTTGTATAGATAGGTGTCCTCGTCGAAGGATACCTTAGGGAACGACGCTTATATCGAGTTAGAGCCGTTTGAATACCGACGCGTTTCCGTTCCGAAGGGGTTCGAGATATCGAAGGATCAAAAGTTGATACCCGGCTCCTAGTCATCCTTATACGATTAGACCCTGTAGCTACGTTTGCAGAGGCAGGGAGGGATGGAGGATTGTTTTCATCCTTTTTCATCGTTTCGCATCCGCCTCGGATGCAGTCGTCCTTGCACGACGCGTAGAATACTTAAGAACCGTGTCCTTGTGTCCCAGCCCCGAGGAACCGGCACGGATCCGCTCGCTTCTTCGGATGGAGTGACGTGTAGCACGCATAAAGTATTCCTCGGAGGCGATCCATTTCGAAACTAAGTTACGACTGGTACGTGGTCCAGGTAGGCGTCGATATCGCCGAGAAATTATGCACAGGGACGCGAACAGTTCCATTTCAACACGTTAACGTTACTACGTTTAATTAGGAACATATTTCAAGGAATATAATAAGAAGAGGTCACAACCCCCACGACCTCGATGACCAGTTACGAAGTCGTTCACACTCCCCCGACAAATTAATCCCGCAAACATCATTTTTCCACCTAATTTCACAACCAGCGTCTCTATAATATCAATTTAATCACTGAATAAAGTTCTGACGTGGTCAATCGGCGACACCTCCCACTCCCTTCGGCCTGTTAACATTACGAGCAGTCCACCTATCAGAATTCACCATAAAACTGTCGTCAATAGTATTCACGGAATAAAACGTAATTGCTTTCGCAGGAATCCTCTGATGGGGTAAAAAAAGAAGAAGAAAGAAGAAGCGGCATACGCGAGGCAGTAAATTGAGAGGGAGGTCGAGTAGCGTGGTACTCGTGGATTAATCAGAGGGGGTGATAAACGATATTGACGCGAAACAGTTGAAGAACACGGTATGGACACGACGTAGAAGGATCCAGAACGGGGGGGTTGGCGGAGGTTCACGGATCATCAATGATGCAGCTAAAGGAGATACATGACGCCAGCCACGGGCAAAACCACGGTGCACGTCCTCCCGGGGTCGATTTCGTCCTGGCGAACAGGACATCGTCGAACGAATAATCACTTTTCGAAAGTATCCTCGTGGCGTGTTCGCCGGTCCAACGGGTCCACGTAGCTGTGTATAATCATTTATTCAAGATAGGAAATGAATCGAGCTCCCACGGGTACCCAGTCATCGATACACCTATTTCACGGTTATTTCAACGGGACTTTAGTGACCCCTGCGACGTTTCATCTACACTTTGCCGAGTTAACGTGACGCGTTACGTTCTCTTCTTTTTAACATTTAACCCTTGGCGGGGACCATTCAAATTTCAATGTAGACCTTTCCAATTTCATTTTCCAAGTCTTCGAATATTATTTCTCCAATATACGATTTCCAGAGTTTAAAGAGACAGAAGAGATTGGAAGTGTTAATCGTGAAGAGACGAATGTGATATAAAGTTGTCGGACGTTGTACGATGTTTATATTCAAACCCGACCAAACAGGAATTCGATCGATCTTGAACTCTATTGAGTCAGTCGAAGCGAAGACGACTGATGGATCGTGTTTGAACGTGCGACATGACCCTTTCTTCTTCACCAAGGCGTGCTACCCATTTGTTTTATTCTTCGTGGCCGGTTGCCGGGCTATTTATTTAAACTCTCTACACGTAAGACAGAAACAGAGCCCCCGTCGTTATTAGGAACAGCCTACTGACTAATGGTGTTACCTCTTGACAGCCTGTCTCATTGTCGATACCATTGTGTCCTCCACGAACAAAGGAATCATTTTTCCTTGTAAATTAAATCTACAATTTTCCACTTTTACAGTGGATACTTTAAAAACCTGTGATATTAGGTTTGTGAATAATTTTAGAAAATTTGCAAAGTTAAAAATTTGTATCCTCTGCGTTCACAAACACCACGATTCGTAATTAAATAACTAAAAGTCATCAGCAAAGAATATAATAGAATTTAGTGTGAAAAAAAATGAAGGGATACGGTTGCTGAATGGAGATACACAATGTCAGAGTTCATAGGAGAAGGCGAGCATGGAATTAACGTGTGGCATACAACAGGATAAATTGAATAAAGCTCGCATTGTAATCTCCTTCTCAAAAATTCCATTAACAGTACGCTTGTACAACCGTTGCACGTGCGATAATTGCGAATTGACGTTTTTTTAATCCACGACGAGGCACGATCGGCTGACTGACGTGAAAATCCTCGCTCGCAAACGAGATTATACCCTGTTCCCGAAAAAAAATTTGGATTTCAGAAAGGATGCCATCACTCTCGTATACTTTTCGCGTACACACGCTACACGTTATTATCCTTCCAGAAATTTTACTACCCTCAAAGTTTATATTTTCGTAATTTATATTCTGTAAGTTCCAAATATTTTCACAAAAGAATGCTTGTTGTTGGAAAATTTGAAAAACTGCAAAATATAATTGGAAATTTAATCTACAATCTTAAATCATATAAATTTCTCAAATATTACCAAAAAATATCGTGTGACCTAAATAATATCCTCCCATCCCCAATCCATAATTTCCAATCCATAATACCTTTCTCCACGACCGAGAAACTCTTCGACAAACATACTAAAAACCACCACCGCATTTATTCATCATCCCCCAAAAAACTACCCGACATAACTTCGTCCCTCGTTCCACATCCAGCTGGACGTACAGTTGTACCTTTAACCGCGACGAAAAATATCGGCACGCACGGTCCACGCGTATCGATTGCGACTTGAACCGTCGGCTACATACGTCGGCGACGTCGGTCCCGTGCTACGGTACATCACTCAAGGATGTCAGGATCGGGACAGGTTACGAGGTTCTCCGTTTTCCATCAATTTGGCGACACTCTCGCGTCCAGGCATCGAGTTATCGCGGGGCGGGGGCTGTAAATAATACCGGATGGGGACGGTCGTACAGAGAGGGCCGAGATACACGAAAAATAAAAACGACGAGAGGGGTGGACGTAAGCAAAAAAAAAAGAGGGACGATTCCACGTATGCAAAGGATGATCGTGGATGTCATATTTCAAAACGAAGCGTCCACGAAGGAGTCGTGAATACCGTAATAGTCGTAAGGCGTATCCGCATGAAGTCGCCGTATTCGTCCCTACTAAACGTGTTTCGACGTTCTACGGCCGCCGATGTCGAAACGATACGGCCCTGGACAGTCGTTTCCTGGTTCGGATATGACGGGTATCTTCGACTGGCGTCGTTCCCTGGAAATACTTGGAACGGTGCAACGGGAATTGCGATCCAGACTGGTACTTGTTGGAATTGTCTGGTTTGTCGAGCAATCTTCTCCGTGTTCGATGCAGGTGGGGTAATAGAGGGTCAGATGGGGGGGGATGAAATTGAAACCGGGCTTGAAATTTCAACTTCACCGTGGTACGTGATAATATGCTTTCGTTGGGTAATCGAATTGTTTGATATTCGTTTCATTTTGGATTCAGATTGGGGGTTGAATTAGCTTCGTAAAAATCAGGGCTTTTCTTTGTATTAAATAAATAAAATTAAAATTAAATGTAAATAACGCCCCGTAAGGGGTTAAACATTAAATATTATCAATTTTGAAACGAAGAAACTTATTACAGTTTCAAAAACTCACAAATTTCATGCTTATCGATTTCCAACACCCCCTCGGAGGGTGGAAGGATTAATCGAGAGGGTCAACGCGTCCGAACCAGCGATATTAGTTAAAACGGGTCGATCGTAGAAATTGGGTGAGAAGATTCCCAGCGTACCTGTCCGGCTCCAAATGAACAGGCGCGATAAATCTGGCCAACGACACGGTGCTCGCGGTAATCACGTCATTATTCGTACGAGCAAACATCGTCCTCGTGCTATTTAATAACGAGAGGCTCTCTATTACTCAATGGCTATTAGAGTGGATGCAGTCGGCAGGGTGAGAGCGAACGAGGGGGGTTGGGTTTCGGTTCACCGTTGCAATCGGTTAATCACCGTGCCCTCTCATTCCCATTCCTGAGACACGATTTAAGCGAGAGCTGTGTCCCCATATCAATTAATCTTACCCAGAATGCAATAACTGTCCAATCTGCCCCCGTGGCTGCGTCACGATGTCGTGCAGTCAGTGCCGTAACGTTTCTCCGCCCCCCCACCCCGTTTTGCCACCCCGTCCGTGATCGTTCGTCTTCGTGTCCTTGGTGAAAATCATGAAGCATCTCGTCGGGGAACGAGCGACGAAGAAAATCTCGCGTCCCTTCTGCGTCCCGTGGACTGTGTCGAAATAATCTGAAGGAGGAAAAAGGTAGGAGCGAGGGGGGTGGGCCAGGAGGCGACGGACAGAGGATAGAACGAAACTCGTCGGGAAACATATTGGGCCGTTAAGGGGTTCGCCGTTAAGGGTAGTCTGCTTAATTGGCACGGCCGTTTAACCCTGAATTACACGACGGACGGTTCGTGAAGCTTAAAACGAGCCCTATACGTACCTACACAGATTCCTTGGCCAATAATTAATCGTGTTCTCCTCGTCGATTGTTGTACTTCGAGAATAAACTTCACCCCCTTTGCTTCTCGGCTTCTTTGAAGTCACAAAGAATTTCTAATCCATGATATTTGCTTCATTGTTCCATAATTTATTGGGGCGCGTATAATTTACGAAAGTCAGGGGTGAAATACGCGTAACAGAAGGTTCTGAATTTACGATAAAAGTTTTTGGTATGTTAGAGGGTTATTATTACGATAATAGACCTACCAAATCTATACAACGATGTCTTGGGTAAAATTAGGGGTAGTAATTATTAGTCGAAAGAATGTGGAAAATTATGAAAATTAATATTCAAATTTTGGAAAATTAAGATAATGTAAAATAGGATAAATAAATTGAAAGAGCTCGATGTAGGATTGAAACAAATCTTCTCTTTTATTTAAACAACGATGATATAAAGTTCCTCGAAAATTCTTAAAGGTACGTTCGAAAATGAAAGAAAGATGGGGATCGATCGTGCACGTATGCTCGTACCGCTGACAGAGAAAGAATAATTACAAATGGTAACAGCATTTATTGTTAATAATAATAATATTAATAATAGCAATAATATTAATAGCGCGTTCTCTAATTACAATAATTACATAATTGATAGGAATGGTACAACAATAAAAATCTTTCCAATAGCAAGAAGAGAGAAAGAATACAATTACTCGTTGGTTGAAACATTACAACAAAGGGGGATATGCTTATCATCCCCCTCACTTTTCTCTTCCGTTCGATTACCAACGCTTTCCGGTTTTTTCTATTTATAATTATTTATAGCCTCGACTTCGTTCCATTGGTTTTATTTATATATGTATATATTTATACGCTTAGGCTAGGCGAGATACAGTCTAAGTGCTATTTACAATTCTTCTTTTCTTCTTTAATTCTTCACCCTTTTCTTTGTGTCTTTTTATTTGGTCACAGTTGCAACTTTGGGGGTCGGCTGAGATGCACTTTCTTGAACGATAGGTGCTGGAGATATGCAAAATACAGTACGCTGCTCGTACTATTCTTCTTTTTACGCTTTGTTAATTGTCGACGATCGAACGAGCTTAATTAATCCATGTCGCTTATTCGATTAAAATAAAAATACTGACATTTGGTATCTGAAATTGTGAATAATAGAAATAATAATAAAGTTACCGAATAAAATAAGAAAATTTTAAAAATCTATCATTTTGACAAGTTCAGATGTTTTAATATTAAAGTAACTAGTATTTTATTATCAAGGTATCAAGGATTCGCTTTAATTATTGACATATCATTAGGTAATTGAACAACTTTAAACTAGCTCGATCGTCGCAGAAGACATCGCTACTTGACACGAGGAGTACAGTGAACGATTATCAATACTTAACGAATAATTCAACACGGCGAGTATACGATACTCAATAAAACAAAAGGAATTTCATTTGACTCAACGACGCCACAGGAGTGATCGTGGTTATCGTCCAAGAAAAACAAAATGATCCTCCTGAAACTATTTAACCATTATTATTATACTTTCTTGCTCGAACCGCGAGTGGAATGTACAACTTTGGTAACAATCGGAATGTTCGTACGATTCACATTCCGATCAACGAGACATCATGCCCTAGATCATCATTGCACTCGGTATTTTTTGCCATCCCATTCGTCGAATAAATAAATACAGGGTACGATTCGTTAAAGTGGTGCGTAGGGTGTCCATCTTCGAGGTAATTTTCTTGAAGGACCTTCGAAACAAAATAATTTTTCATTTTTAGCCAAGCTACTTTTTTAATTCAAATCGAACCTTTCCCAAACCCAATGGCCATTCAGAAGGGTGACCTTGATCACTGGAAGCGACTGGTCCCCTAAGCACCACTTTCGTTCATCGATTTTTACGCGAATGTACAAATTAACGTAGACGTCAATTCGGACAAGGCCAAAATGAGATCCGTTCGAAGAGGTTCCACGAATTGCACCGTTCCGTAAGCGTCCGACTAACGTTTTCTCCTCCTGGAAGAGAGATTCACAGTTTCTTCGATTACATCGCTTCGTTTCATTCACTGCAGTAATTGAGGATTGCCGTTCGGCAGAGAATTTTGTCCAGGCATCGAGCTCAAACCGGCTGGCCGTTGCGACGCGTTCAGATCGGCGTGCTGGGTCTCCCGGTGCCTTCTCAAATCGACCTTCCGTTGAAAAGCTCGACCGCAAAGCTCGCAAGCGAAAGGCTTGAAACCCGTGTGCTTTCTCGAATGCGTGATCAGGTTGCTGCTCTGAGAGAACGCTTTGCCGCACACCTGGCACTTGTGTGGCTTCTCACCTGCAACAGAAATCATAAATAACACGTCAGACGAATATTTAGGGTGGGATTTTTAAAAATTTTAAAATTCTTGCTCCTTAATTTATCTAATATTATGAAATATACAAAACTCAAATATATTCAACCCTTGAAAAATCTAAAAATGATTCATCCATCTCAATGATCCCAACCAACGAACCCTCATTATTTCCAAGTACTTCAAAAACGTTGAGACAACGAAAGCGAGTAGGGTGGAATAACGTATCGTTCCCAGAACGTATCCCCCCGTAACACCCTCCGGAATCAATTCATGACCACCGAGGAAACCCTATCAACAATCCCCCCAAATCGTTCGATCCGAATCTCTTCAAACGACACCGGTGCCATTCACCAACCTCGACATCCGGGCTTTAATTCGCGGAAGCGGTCGTTAATTCGCAGCCGAACTTCCCGTGTACGAGGCGAAGAAGCAAGTCCGACAGATATTTCCAAGTCGTAGGTGTATACCGAGAGAGGGTAGAAAGGGGGGTGGTTGTATCACGGATGCGGGGCACGCCCGGTCAAGATTTCCTCCCAAGCGAGAATCTCAGCCTCCCCGGCGGCGAGGCGCGCACACGGACGAGGAGAGGGTTGGGTGTCATTCGGGTGGAGGAACGGGGGAGAGCGTAGGGTGCAGCCAGGTCTCGCCTAGTTAGGCAACTGCAGAAGGGGGTGGGAGTTATTGCGCGGAGGGGTACGTTTCTGGCCGCGAGCTCTGATTGGCGGCCAGGGGCGGCTCCAACCCTCGCGTTACCATGACTACCGGCCAGATAACCCGGCGTCCCGACTGCGGGACAGAGACGGCGCGAGTATAGGGAACGAGACGGAGTCCCTCTCCAATGAATAGAGAGCACGAACGGTGGAGATGGGTTGGGAAGGGCAGAGAAATGATTTCGGGACGTAGAAGGAAGACGGAAGATGGGATACGGGATCGGGGGAAAGAGAAGGAGAGCCTCAGCAATGCGAAGTATGTCGACGGAGGGCAACGGAGACCCCGTTAATGGACTCCCCTGTCCACCGATCTCCGTGTATGTCCGAGAGTTCCACCCAGATAGATCGCGTATACGCACACGGCTGTACACGTGTGCGAGAAGGTGGGTGGATTCATAAACAACTCGTTAGCCGAGCCTTCAATCTCGCCCGGCCGATACGAGCGAATCGTCGATCACCTTTGCGATTATACCTGATCGTTATCTTGATTTCTTTTTGGACCGACTGACCGACGTTTTGATTTTCTCCACTCGAAAAATTCACTGGAATTACGTGCAAGATTCTAGGTGTACCCACAATATTGTACAAAAATCTCAGATGGGGATTTGTAGTTTTATAATTTCTATGATTTTCCTTGTAAAATTTGAAACCTTTTAAAACAACGCGTCCCATAAACCTAGTGACAATAAAAGAGGTAAGATAAAAGCTCGATCGGTTGAGATCGTATCGAATAACCGGAGTTTCAGGTGTTGAACAACCGCAACGATTTCAGCGGACTTGAAATCGAGATTCAAGGGAGAATTCAGGGTTAAGGATGAGTCGTCAAGGGCGTGCTGGCGGAATTCGTCGGGTCTGCCGCTCGATGAAATTCCACGAAGTTTCTCAGCTCCCGGATGAAACGGCAGAATGAATAGAATTTTCACAGCATTAAACGGGAAACCGATGGAAAAGCGGCGGAGAAATGAGAGCGGAGAACCAAGCTGGCTGGGCTGTTTGAAATTTACGCGATCATAAAAATCAAAACCCTTCCCCGATAACCAACAGGATGCCGATTTAACGTTATAGAAATTGATCCGCTTCGAACATCCTGATACATTTATTTTACAGGGAAATCACTATCAATCACGTAGACGATAATAAAAATGATCCAACTTTAATTAAAAATTACAAATTGAAGGTATAATAAATTTACAGATTCAAACTTTCATTTGTTATTTATGGTAATAGTAATAATTATAATTAAGAAATATTTAATTTCCAATAGCAAAGGTTACCAAGTTTGCAATCGAAATTTTCAAATTTCAATTTCTTAAAGTACATGGAACTACCCTTGGCAAAAATAGAGCAGAGTTCAGCTTTCAAATCTCCAAAGCCGATAAAGGATTTCTACAAACGATGACGTGTAAAATCGAGGCGGGCACGATACGAGCGCACCGCGAAACTATGCAAATTTCGTGGTCGAGTTCGTTGTAAAAAATTCGCAAAGTATTCGGTCGGGAGAATTTCCGCTCTCCGGGAGGGACGTCGAACGTAGGAATTTCCGTATCAGAGGAGGGAAAAGGGGTGGAGGCGAGCAGGGACGTCTTCCGGAATTTACGCGCTCATAAAAATCAAGAACCGTCGGGGCTCACCGAGGTTATCCTCCTCGTCTTTATCCCGTGAAAAAAGCCAGCCGACGCAGCACCACGTTCCGCGTTTCTCTACAGCCGTCGTTTCCGGTCCGCACGGAAGTCGGTACGTGGTTTTCACGGGATCTGGTCAAAGATTCAGTTCGCTGTTTGCCAGTAGAGATTCCGTGCTCTCAATTTTTTAAAGCAGACGCGAACGAGAGAGCAAGAGATGGAAGAAAGTCGAAACTGAGAGCCCCTGAGGTTTAAGACGCCATTACACCCCTGGCGCTGTCGGCCGACGCCCCTAAAACTATATTAAACTCCCGGAAATCTTGCGAGGGCTTCCTTTCTCTCTCTCCGTCGCTAATTCCCTCCCTTCTTTCGCGTTCCATCCCCCCGTAGACGCTGCCCACTAGAAACATCAACCACCCTCTGAGCGCCTTCGACCCCTCCGCACGACAAGAGGAACTCTCGAGAGCGGAAAACCAAGACGGCAGTTTGATCGCTTCCGTTCTTGGGACGAATAAGTTTTTCTGATCGTTTTGTACGGACCATTTTGTCTCCGGGTTAAGATGGAGATTCATTGCGAAGATTTTTTACGTGATTTTATCAATTTTGCGGTATATGGTTGGGGGAATTTTAAAATGGGGTGGTAATTTTTATGGAATGAACGTAATTAACTTCGAATGAACTTATAATTAACATGGGACAATTTTTGTAATTATCCATCATTTGGTAATAATATTAACTAAAATATTGGCAAAGGTATCAATAAATATTTCAAGATTTCTGGCAAGAAATCTCACTGTTACGAACGATCCTTTTTCTCCTGTTTCGTGCGACAGAATCGAAGCTGGCGAAGGAAGATCCTTCTGACATGGGCGAATAACGCTTACGCGAAGCTTTGCAGACGAGCGAAAAGAAAATCCTTGCTCTTCCCCCTTCCCCTTCGATATGAAATATGAGATACGCTGCTTTCCTTCGATTTTCTCTTTCTCTCGTATTTGGCGAGGATTTCAGTTCGAGGGATAGGGACGCCCCCAGAGGGTCGGGAACGTGGTCGATGAAGACGAGAGGAAATCAATGCCTCAGCCAGAGTCCGGTTCACCTTCGTCTCTCTTTTTCAACCATCCCTCTCGTGAAGTTTAAACAGGACCATTAAGAAAATTCCTTTTCGCGTGTCGCCTTCAATTACGTTTCAAGAATTTCGCATAATTGATAAGGAAATAAAATGATTAAACAAGAAAATTAATTCTCAAGTTCAAAGAATCCCACCAATAATTGTGGAAGCGTTAAGGGTGGTTTCACAAACTCAATTTTGTTAATCATTTTCACCTTGACAGGGTTGATAAAAATGATTGTTGAAGGACGAGATAAGCCACAAGGACCGAATTTTCTTCCATCCATTCGTGGCGTCGACAACCGGGCACGGTATTCAGTCAACGACTGTTACCAGTCCCATGGGGTTCCATAGCCGATCCAACAACGCGGTTGTATTTACTATTTCACGCGTACACGGCTGGCCATGGCCGAACATCCGGGCAACAGCAACACCGGAGTGTTGTCGGCACAACTACAACGTTTTACATGCCGTACACGAACGGTACGGCTGCATCGTTTGCACGAACAATAGGGTTACGCGAAGAGAGAGGGAGGGGGAGGGGGGCGATGGGTGGGTGCAGGGGCACCAATGACAAGAGCACAGACCTGGGAATTTGCGGCGGGTCCAGCTGCAGCTGGAAATGTTTTGCAGACTACTAATATTCTCGCCCGGCACGACAAAATGTCTGGTAAACATGAAAAAATCGTTCAACTCGCAGCTTTTTTTTTGGCAGATGAAAAATATTGTTGGTTTCCGGGGCCGTTCGATATTGCCAACCTATCGTTTCATATAGGTTTGAAAAATGAAATGGAATAATATTTTTGATTGGTTAAATCTGTTAATGAGAATTTTATTCTTGAAATAAAATTAATTGAACTCAAATTCTATATCTCCCATCATTATCTAAAGTCTTCTTCTGCACGCGCGTTAATTGAACCGAGTTTCATCCAACAGCATTAAAAATCATCGATTTCCCTTATCTGTCTCGAGTGTCTTCTTCGTTTATAGAAGGAAATCGGTATTTACTTTATCTGGTCACGGACGATCCGATTTCTTCGAGCAATTTTAGTGTCCGTATATAATTCACGGATTCGATAAGGGACTCCTCTTCGCTAATGGCCTCTCGGATTGCGAACAATCTCGATAGTCGGATAAGAGGAAAAGCCAGGCCCGTGAGTCACAATTGTCGATTAAGGTGCGTACACGTAAAACGCACGGGAGCTCGCCACGCTCGCAGAAGATCGGATTTGTCACGATTCCTAATGTTGATCGACGCCGTAATAATTTAATAGCCATACATCCGCCGTGATCGTCCGGGAGAGGATTATTACCGTCGATCCCTGCGGTACACCGAAAGCACTAAGCAGCTAACAGACTTAACTCCGGTATCGTGTTTCTTACTTCCATCCTTCCCTCTTCGATACCGACTTTCTCCCTTCTTCAATTATCCTGGCAAAGTATCGATAATCGTAAGTGCGTTCGAGATAATTAATTTATCAAGTCATTGCATATTAACACGTCGCGCTATTTCTTTCTTCAAAGTTCAAAGTTGTTAATATATAAATTTCAACTCCAAAAACGTAATGAAACACCCTTAACCTTATTTATTCCTTTCCTGGCGTTATCAAGCAACTGCATATGAACGCATCGATGCGGCGCAGGTATTCTGAGCGCAGTTAATTTCAACCCCGTAGGCTGAAGGGGTAGCAACCCCGGTTCGAGCGGATAGGCGGAGGAAGGAAAAAGGAGGATACAGAGGGATGAACGGACGAGATATGGCGAGCCTAGGTGGAAGGGGTTGACGTGTTTCTGGCATGTCGATAACCCTGGAAATTTAATCATGCCGCTTCACTATGAACACTATGCGCCACTCACCGCTATATGGATGATGCCTTGCCACCGTTGGAACGTTATACCGGCGAATTTGCATGTTTAATGCCGTATCGGTTGCTTGATGCCGCATCTCACTGACGCGACATTAAATAGAACATCGTCTAACGAATGTTACCCGTAAGGGGTACGGTGTTCGCTTTTAGATCTGGGGCCGGATAACCATTTTTCGTTGATGGATCGCTGCTTGAAAGCCTCCCTCTAAGCGAATCTACTTTGTCTCAAATTTTCGAACGTCTTCCGTTGCCTCGCTCGTGCATCTTCGAAAATCGATGTGCAAAATTACAGTTCCAGCGACAGTGGATAAATTCAAAGTGAAAAATAAAATACAATGCTTCTAACATTATGTATGATACTAATTTTTAGAAAAGAAGGTTGAAAAATGTTCGAATATTGAATATAAATCAAAATCCAAATATTCTTCTGGAAAAATTAACGCTGTTCAAATAATTGTAAAACGATAAAAAATCCTGCGTCGACCGCAAATTCCAGCGATTATTTCCCCGATGGAAGGGATGCATCGACTAACGAGCCGTAAATACATGAAACGGGACGACAGATAGGAGGATGAGGAGGAGATGAAGAGAGACGGATACAGGGGCCAAGCATGTCGCGAAGTTTAAACAGCTTTAAAGGGATGTTGCGGCGCCCCCGATGCTCGGGGACGGCAAGTCAGCCGGAAACCTCTAATAGCCCCGTCTCGTCTGCGTAGAACCGAGAGGGATGAACAAGACACGAACGAGGACGGAACGAACGTGGCAGTTCGGTGAAACGTGGCCGCAAAGGTGGCTGTATAGGTTGCACGCCTTGTATCTCGCCGGGTATACGATAACCGCACCCTCGAGGTGAGTTTGAGGGAGACGTTCGGCCAGGTATTCTACATTAAAGCCACCGCTAAATTCATAATACCCCGGGCGAAAACGCGTCCGTATCTCTTTCATGTTTATAGAGTTGTCCCGTTTAGTTACCGTGTACTCGTGAACCGTAAAACAATGAGATCGTATTGTTTACTCGTCTCAATGAAAAAGATCAAACTTTCATATTTTAATATCTCAATTAAAAATAAATTTTGACTCTCAGAGGGATTCTTAACATCCTTGCCTACATTTCTTAACTCTGACTCACGGTTGGCTCAACATCCGCCATGTGACGATTAAAAAAAGGGAAGGAGAGATATCTCTGAAACGCGCAGCATCTACGAGAACATAAACATTGAGACTATATAGAATCTGTCTACGTGATGAGATCGGAAAGTGTACAGACGGCAGCCCACCCCTCGCGATCTTCATCCCTCTATCAGCTTTGCTTTGCACCGACGGTGGACAGGTTGTGTTTATTGTGAAAACATCGGGACTACTGTTGTGCTGTTCGATCGTGCACCACGCGTGTGAGTTTAAGTGCGCATACACCCTGCAACTTGATTCTATTGATGGTAAAAAGACGTGGGTTTTGATCGATAACGTTTCCCTGTAATCACATACCGGTCTCACGAAATTCGCTGGGATGAAATTGATATTGTATATTCTGTCAATCCCCCCTGACAAATCCAATTCAATCCTTTTCAGAAATTTAATTCTTTCCCTTCGAAGTCATAAGATTATGGATAATTTTAGTCGGTTGGAAAAATTAATTAACGCCACGGAAGAGGAACTGTAAATATCGAACTGGAAAAACTGATACCGACGAAACTTTTCTCAAATCATCACGTCCACGGGTTCCACTCGATCGGACGAACTTGGTAACAGCAATATTTTCCCGTGGCAGCGACGGTGGATCATCAGAAATAGATAAGTCCAATGTTTTCCCATCGAGAAGTGCAGACAGAGCGTGTGCGGCCACTTGTCGGTCCTGTCACCGTTCGTCGAGGCCGGCTCGTCAACCCCTTGGCGGTCACCCCGGACCCCCGTGCACTTGACTCGTCCGGCTGGTGGTCCAGAACGCACCCTAAAAGGCGCACCTAACAGCGAAGGTAACGCGTACGTCCCCTCGTAGCTATTCCGGCTGCTGGCTCGCGCACGAACAATATTTGCAGAGCTCTTATTCCAGCACTTCCCAACCCTTGTGTGAGCGCAGCTTCAAACCCCCTCGTACCACCACCCCCTTCCTATGGAACCAAGCCCCCGGTTTTCTCTCGCCACCCCTCGTGTGCACCAGCAACCACCTACCTACCTACCTACCTACCTACCTACCTACCTAATAATGATTTTACGTTACGCCATGCCGGTCCCCTGGGAATCCGACGGTGCCGCACCCTTATTGCACATGGCCCGCGCTCGACCAAGAACCAAGGGTGCACGAGGACGGAACGGGGTGGTTGGAAAAAGAGGACTGATTATCATTAGCAGCCAGAGTCCCAGAGCAGCCCCTCGGTTTACTGCTTGACGCACGTACGCACGCCAACCTCGAGGTCGCGCGGGGGACCTTGTCTCCGAGGGGTGGGTATGGTAAGTGTGCCGCGCCGTCCACGATTTTAATTGAACCGAACGATGATCTCGGAGCTTTCACGCCACGCTTTGTCACGATTGACAAAGTTACCCTATTCTAATATTCGAATTTGAATTTTGGATTTATTTCAATGTGGACAATACCTCTAAATACCTTGGGTATGCGTTGTAAAATTTCTACCCTTTTCCTCTGACCTCAGAAAAATTTAACAAAATTCCTAAAGGATTTTACTAGTAAAATATTCTACGAAGTTTTCTACAAAAAATAAATACATCAGACCCATGGAATTTAAGAAGGTCAAACAAGTGGTTAGAATTGTAAAAAAACAAGAAGGTCGTAGATACCCTTATTTCAGGGGAGTAAACGACCATCGAGCGCCGCATCCTTTCGGCCTCGACGAATTTTTCATCTCCCTGAATAATGAATTAAATGTTCCGTGGCGACCCTCGAGGAGTTGGTGCGTAAAGGTGGACAACCGGACACTGGTCCCACAGGATTGTTAGATACCTACAGGAAGTGACCGTCCTCTTTGTATCCTCTTTCGACGAGTCTTTCTTAGATTGTTTCGTCGAAACCGAGGGGGGTGAACGAGAGAAGAGGAGACGAGTCAGAGCAACAAGAAACAAGAGAAGAAGGAGGTGGAGTTACCGGGGGAGGACAAGGTGATAATTTGATAAGATATTGGGAGGGTTGCCATGGAAACGATACAAAACCCAGACCCCTGACTGGAAGACCGTTCCTCTAACTTGCTTCCACCCCTTGGAAGAACCTACTCCTTCAGGATCGTCGCTCCATCAGCCTCGAGACACCCAAGTGTCAAGTGTCCCAACACCGTTGTCTGCTCACCTACCTAAGGGATGATTCGACCCTTGAACAGGGCTGTTTTTCGACTTCCGAACTACCAATGGGCATAAAGGGGATGGAAAACGTTTCCGTAATTTGTCACAGTTTGGATTCCAATTTTTTGATTTCACACTATTTTTCTAAAATCGTATTTTTAATAACTAGTGTTAATATTTAGGGACTGGACACCTCAAAAACGAAAATATTTATTCAACTGTCCAGGAAGAAATCGTAAACAGATGTAATCACAGACAGTGCACACCGAGTATCAAATAGAAATCTATATCCGTGATATATTTACAGTCCATAGGGCCAGAAGGACCTGTCCACATTTCCCACGGACAATTTTCGTCATAGAAAAATTCCATTCGAAGATTGGCCGTTCACTGTGCCATTCCAGCTGGTGAGAGCAGAGAACGAGAGAGTTCATCGAACGAAAGAAGATGAAACGATAGGCAACCCCCGAAAGACATTACGATTATTACCGAGTGAAGCTAACAATGAGGGGGTCCCGCCACCCCTAAAATGCACTGGCCACATGTGGCCCCAGATCCGACTGGGATCCTCTTGCTCACGACAAGACTCCGTCCAGACGGTTAACTGCATTATTTATCGTATGAAGTTGCTCCTGCTAATTGATCCCTGACGTCCCTCTGCTACGATCAATTCGTACGCGGACAAATATGATTTTTTCTTCCTATCCGTACAAAAATATAATCCTGGTTGAAGTGAAATAATTTGCAGCAAACTAGATTTTAATTTTATATTAACAAAACCTTTCCAATCCCCCACACAAATTAATTACTTTCGAATAGAAATAAAAATTCAGATTAATGGAAATATGATTAATGGAAATGTGATGGAAATTTTTTATTTGAAATTCGACTCACCGGTGTGTATGTAGGTGTGCTTCTTCATGTCGCTCTTCTGATGGAATCTCTTTCCACAGAATTGACAGGGGTAAGGTCTGGTGTCGGAATGGATTAAGAGATGAGTACTTAAGGTGCTGGAACGTTTGAACGCTTTTCCGCACTGCTTGCACTCGAACACCTTCTCCGCGGAATGCACGGCTCTGTGTTGAGTAAGGCTGATTTCATGGCCGAACGTTTTATTGCACAGCTCACAGGCGAAAGGTCTCTTCCCATTGTGAGATCTCCTTGCGTGCACCTGCAAGAAAATTCAACCGCCTTCTTTTGATTGTGAATAATATCAGAAATGTTGTGTTTCTGTTATCAACTTATAAACTAAAAGAATGGCAATTAATCAAATGTCAAGATCCATATTAAGACTGTACAAATTTAATTACCAAGTTAATACTTAAAAGGAAAAATATTTATTCGCAACGTGAATCACCGATGACCGCTATACCAGTCAACACGGTGATTAACATTCCGCCACATTCTTAGTTGTCCGGAGAAATCTGATCTAATGAAACCCACCTCGAGCCCATGAGGCGTGCTGAACATCTTATCGCACTTGACGCAGCTGTACACATCGCCGAGCGGATGATGATGGAGGCCGTGAACGGTGTGGGTCGAGTGGAGGCCAGGGTGACCCGGATGAACGCCGCGCAGCAACGGGTGCAAATGCGGCGGTATCAAGTGATGAGGCAGCAGTTGAGGATGCAGGTACGATAAAGGATGATGAGGATGAGGCGGTAGCAGCCCGCCCTGAAGATGAAGAGGCGGATAAAGGATCGATGAGCCGGGGGGTGGTGGATGCGCGCCACCGATCGAGGTATCTCTGTGAGGGGAGGTGTTCTGCAGATGGGCAGAGGGTGGATCCGGCCTCAGGAGAGCGGACACGCTGAAAGTGTCGCCAGACTTTTTCGGTGGATTCGAAGCTGGAGATGCCGCGACGCTGGTTGGCGACGGTGTCGTCGACGATCGCGGAGGACTCGATGCGGCGTCTCGATCATCCTCTTCGCCCACTTCTTCGACGTCCACGTCTACCTCTTCGTCCTCCACGTCCACGTCGACCTCGCCGTCTCGACGATCCGACGGTGGCGAGTCCGGACAAGGGGAGTGCGACGGCGAGGGACTCCTGGTCGCTGGAGAACCCACCAGACGACCCACCCCGAAGGATAATCGTTCTGAAAAGAAAATTTTCTTCCATATTTTTTTGCACCCTCCTATGTCTATCGAATTTTCTAACTTGTCTATTCCAATTTTCTTTGTATCGTTATTATCATTATCGTAAGGCAACGGGTCTGTCAAATTTTTTCTCCAAGCCGCCGGTTGTGTTATCGACGATAAAAACGTGGTTGACAAGCGGGAGCCTAAGTCACGTATACGTGTACACGTGGAATATAAGACACGCCTTTAGGTAGGATGCAGGAGAATCTGAGAAAAACGAGGACCACGGGTAAATTCGGTTTCCTTCGGCTGAAGAAGCTGAGCGAATGAGATTTGAGTCACGTACCGGGTCCTTTTTGCCCCATCGATCCGATGCTGGGTTAGAGTACGGGGTTAACGAGGCATCGCTGGGAAAAAAATCGAACTTCAACGTGGAAAACGTTCTTCTGAGATACTTCCTTTAATTTGTCCCCCTCCTCGAAACACAGCCGCGTTGCGAACAAAAATGCTCGATAACTTGCCGTATCTTGTTTATTTATTTGTAAATTCGTGTATTAATCCGGGAAGTACTTGTTTTGATCAAAGATCGATGCTCGTGCAATTCTGATAAACGTATTAAAAGTCACAAACAACTTTTCGAATAAGTAATTTTATTTATAGCAATATTTTACTCTTCATGAGACTGCAGAAAATTTTTAGAATTTGCAATTTCATTTCCTTCGAAGGTATTATTAAAAAAAATTGTTAATACGGTATACAGGAAATTGTTAATAACAACAGAATTAGGAAGACGCCGATCTGAAGACCGATTAAACGTCAAGACACGATAAAGAATATTTAAATCGTACGTGCAGTCGGTCGTATCTATCGATGGGCTCGATAATCTGCACGGAGATCGTCTCGCGACGATTTCGTATCGTGTCCGGTATTTCTAATAATCGAGAACGATCGCGAGTCGGCAGTGATTTACGAGGTTTCCGTGGGCCAGAGGAACCCGACGCCTCGAGGGTCTGAAATATCAATTCAACTTCACGGTGTACACCCGGTATATTATATTTATAATCCGTGCGCGTGACACGCGGTCACGTGTCCGGGTATATGATGCATCCGGTGCTGGTTAATCGCATTTAAAGCTCTCCACGATCATCCCCCTACGACCGATTATTATCGCGTCCTCCTGGTGGCTTTGCAATCGAATCAAAATACAGCGGCGGCGGTCTCGCTAGAGTGGCCTAATGTAATGAGAAACGAAACCGTGTCTGTCGAGACGGCGGTAAAAAAGAAGGCACAGGGTGGCCGAGGGTGGGAACGTCTCGTGTGGGGTAAATGTAAGAGTATCTGGGATTTTCCTCCGAGCTCAGACTCTTGTCACATATCCGAATTATTCAATTGAAAATATTTGACGCGAAGGTGCACTAACATCTTTTATTCTTTTTATTTCACCCTCTGCAGCCATTTTAAGCTGGGTTATTCATGTCGATTTATTTGGAAAAATTCTGAAACGCTTAGCAACATTTTTTAAAATAAATTTCGTTGTCATTAATGGCATCTATATTTCCAAATGACTATTACGAAACAGGATCCAAGTGTCTAAATTAGATCACTCATGAATGGAAGAGAAAAGTTAGAGACGGGATACGCATAAATGAGAAGAAAAAAGAAAAGAAGGATAAGATTGAAATACGACGGGGGAAGAATAGTCGTGAAAGCAAAAGATAGACTGAGGGACGAGGCAAAAGCGAAAGAAAAGGGTAAGAGGAAGTTCCGGACAGATGTGACTGGATGCAAAGATAGGAAGAACTGCTTACGCAAATGCCATGTCTGGCTCTGTTGGAATGCGGTAAAAACCGACGGTGCAAACCGGCGAGAAAAACCATCATCATCGTGCCAACCGTCCAACAGATGGGTTACTTTGGTCCGGGTGTTTGGCGCGGCTTGTAACACGAGTATCTACGCGAATGTACATCTGGAGCCTCCTAGAAGAGCCGAGTGAAGCGATCCTCGTGGAAATTTCAAAAATTCCTCCTTACAAACATCGTTCAACATTTTGATGTCTTTGTGGTTAAAATACGCGTCGTTTTACTTCGAACAGATAATAAAATTATGAAATTTTGACGACTGCTTTGATTCGAAATTCGCCCGCAAGCTGCAAGACGGTTTACAGAGACGATGCAGGAGATCGAGAGGCACGAGCGTGACAAGGGGATGACAATGATGGCGATGCCGAAGATGCTTGTGGACGTGGATTAATAAAGGAAGGCCAAGCCGGGGGAACAATTAGATCGAGTTAACGGCCAACTTTAATCTTCTGTCGTCCGTCAGTCGTTTACTGCGTAGCGATCTGCCGCTATTAAAGCCGTTATACGATTCGAACCCCCCTCCGCCCCTCTTACTACCTACTCTTCCGTCCTGTTTGCACCAACAACAGAAACTACGACTTTCGGTACAAACAATGGAACGATGTGGGTTTCCAAAAACGTCACTGTCTATTTAAAACGGTGACAGAAGCCACTGATTTGAGGATTAGACCCAGCATCGGTTCAAATCTCTGACACAGGGTAAAGGAATGTTATGGATTACCTTGAGAGCTTACATAGAAAATAAATTTATTGAATAATTATATCACATTAACAACTGTTGATGATAATGATTTACCATCCCTGAAGATCTGATAGGTCTAAGCTAGTTCTGGACCAACAGCTACCCCCCTTGAATTCTACAAAAAATGTTTAAAATCAATCTTTTCCTGAATATCGAGAAAGATCCAAATGTCTTGGGATCACGTTGGAAATTTATAGGTGGAAGTGAGGACAGATGAATGGCCACGTGCAGCGACGAGAAGGAGTCGGAAGAGGACAAGTTATATGCACGAGCGTTTAACATGACAAGATGCTACTAATTCAGGGTAGGTAGAACTGAGAGGCCGACCGTCGTACGAGCACAAAGGGGCCGACGCTCCGAATCCCTGTACACCGCCTCTAATCTGCTCCAATTGGAACGACAGGAGTTAGAAGGGCCGATGTCCCTCGACGGTATAACGCGTGCTACCATTTATCCCAATCATCGGGACGACCGGTCGTTCTTAACGATCGACAAATAAAAACTTACTCGTCATCCGGGCTGACGAGGAAGCCGAACCGGGGCAACAAGCCGCCCATCTACACCTTCCTAGGAACAACAGCCGGACTGGACTTTGTAGCATTAAAACGTCATTAGATAAACGAGAATTTTTCATTACTTCAACCCTTCTCGGAATTAAATTACCCAGACGTATGGAATTTTTTTAATCGGTCGGCAGAATCGTGTTTCTTTTGCGTTCGATTCTGGTTTCTTTTATTCTAGGGTTTAGAAGGGGTTGATACGTTTTCATGGGGGCCATAGGTGACTTGAGGCTTAAATATAATATACAGGACTATCATTGGTTTATCAATGATACCAGATTGCAAACTAGAAACTAGTGTTGCTATTTTGCTAAAAATATAAAATTGAGAGCTTAAATTAAAAAATTAGCTATTTGTAGTAATATCGAAAATATTATATAAGAGAAGCTATTTAATTGCTGATTGTGTACGTGTATTTCGTTTGACGATAATTTTGATTTATTTCGCACAATTTTTGACATATTTTAGGTAGACTAAGATTGATCGAACGACAAAATTCCCTGGCTGATATCTTTCCTTTATAACCAGATTATATTGAATTCGTATTAATTTTTGTTATTTTAGATACTGATATATCTTTTGATCCTTCGACGCTAGTGTAAGCCGTGTTGCGAAATCAGGAAGCTTTTAAACTTCTTATCAACGTATCCGATGTGGTAGTGACACAATGATCTAGCTTAAAATTGATCGAACAGCGATCGTAAGCTTCGAGGATTTCGTTTGGATTAAATCGAATTAACATTGCGTTTTCATTGGCGAAAACCGACGATCGCGATTTTGTTTGCGTTAAAAATTCCATTCTCGAGTACCGAAAGCTTTATGAATAATGAAACTTTTTAATTACATATTTACATTGCTATGGTATTCTATTGTTATTGCCAATTCTTCAGTTATAAAAATTTATTTTACTCGTGTACCACCAGTTAAAAATAACAAACCCTTTATTTAGAAATGAATAACGATTTCAAAGCCTACCTGAATGACTTTTGGGTAGGGGCGGTAAATTCGTGACCTCGGTGGCGTTTCCAAAGGGTGCCCACAGTCTTGGGAACATCAGACGAACGTTGCAACCACCTGAAAAGAAAAGGAACGATTCACGTAGATCATCTCGAATCAACGTTACGTGAAATCCTAGCGAAAATATGAAGGATAGAGCAATATTTTCGAATCGTTCATGCATCATTGTCCTTGGTCGTACGACGGTGGGTGGGAGGATTTTGGTAGCCGCTAACGGAGAACCAACGTCTAGAGATGCTGACAAATTTGGTATTCCCGGTTCGTACAAAAGATCAACCCCTCGACAAGAGCGTCTTTATTAGAAAGGAGGGAGGACCGTTCTCTATTTATCAACCTTGCCCCGGCCATTACTCGCTCTCTTTTCTCCGTGGCTGCATTCCAATCCACGAACCGCCGCCATTCGTTTTGCTTCTACTCTTTGATCGCCGTTTTGTTAGATGGATGGAATTTGAACTTTCCGCTAAACGCCGCAATCTCGAGGTTTTATCGACTCGATCGAATCGAACTTGTCAAAATTTCGATCGATCTTCAAATTCGAACATTCGGAAGAAATGTTGAAGACGGATTAGTGGCAAGGGTTAAAATTTAAATAACACACTTTTTCAACCCTTTCCATTTGCAACTTTGAAATAAAACTACTTCAATTTATCCTTCAATGCTTAATCTGAAAAACAATTTTTGCAATATCTAAGATACAACTCTATCATTCACTCGATAGATATCCCTGATTTACGAAGAAACAGAAATTGATCGATCAAAGGCGGATCGGTGAGTGCATCGAGGAAAAACGGAGAAAAATGCAACGTAGAAAAAAAAAAGAGAGAAGGAAAGAATGAAATCCGTAATCCGGGCAATATAGGACCGACCGGGATAATCTGAGATAACGACACGCCGCAAAGGCTATCTCATTCTCGCAGGATTATCAGAAATAAATCATATTTTCCTATAAAGCGAGCACACACCAAGATAAGATGTCCGAGGCACGGTTTAGGTAAGAGGCGACCATCGATACCGAAGGTGTGTACACACAACGCAGGCCAGGTAATGCGTGTTTCTTGCCCGTGGAACAACACCGTTACCAACGATCGTATCGTAACGGCTTTAAAGTTGCGTGTCGCTCGTAAATCTATAAAACGATAAATCTATCGGCGCGTGATTTTCTAAGGGACAATGTTTCGATCCGTGTCGGATCGGGGAGACAATATTAGAAATTCCGAATCTTCGATCGATAAACCGCTTGGACACTCGAATCCGTGATTGAACAAAATTATATAACAAATTAGGCGGAACGATAAAGTTCGATTATGTGTTTTTATCTGTCGCTACAACTAACGATGATTACCAATTATTGAGTGGAGGACTGATTACGGAGGCATTATCTGTCTGTGACCTATAGTGAATACATTGTTTCTCCAGAAAATTTGATTAAATCCCTCGGGTCAACCCCTTGCAATCAAATATTTAAATAATACTCGGTTCAGTCATGAAATTTTTGGACTATTTATCTGAAAAGTAAAGTTGATGCAGTCAACCCCTTAATTAGTTCATATTCAAATTTCTAAACATATTAACTAAACATTCAAGACTCAAATTTTATTGATATTAGAATAAACTAAACTATAACTCAAAGAAAGTTAAATTTCTAAGTCGACATATTTCAAGCGTTATCAGTGGATCACCCTTTGAAAGCTGAAGACGACAAGGACAACAAGCAGCCCTAAGGAAACAACCCTCTTCTGCCTATCACCTGGCAATTATCGTTTAAACCGTTTTAGCTCGATTCCTACACGCTGTTCGGTCGATATTATTGCGTTTAGCTATTAGGTCGATTAGCAGTATTAGTATAGACAGCCATCTAATGCCACGTCCGTTCCCCTCTCACCTGTTGAACGATCGTTGTTGTGCTCCCTTCACGCACCTGTACACACTCGCACACCCTTATGCATTTCACAATGTGTGGACGGGCGTGTGCGCGCGTGTGTGCATCGCAAGGGTGGAAAGGGTGCAGGGATGCAGGGAGCTCAGGTGTCGGTGCGAATTCAAGGGCGTGAACGGCGCGTTGCAGAGATAATAGCCAGGTAATAGATAGGATGATGACAGGCGACAACGGGATGAATGTCAGGGGGATGAGATGCGAATCCGCGCAAGGGATGCAGAAACGATCGGGGAACGGGGTTTCATGGCGGTCGAGGGAAATGTAATTCTCTTGCGTTTGATTCACGATTCCACGCCTAAACCGAAACCCTCGCCAACGCGTTTCATGATTCTCAATTCTGCCGACCGGAAATTGTAACAAAATTGTCAGGCTCCTGGAAGGATTAATCACCCCTTTGATTCAATTTTAACCCCTGAATATTATGAAATAAATAATTGCTTTGATTTCTAGTCGTTTGGAATCATTGGGACATAAGGGGTGAAATCGTAAAGACGAAAATTTTAAAGATGTACATATGTATTATTTTAGATGAATGTCACGATTGAAATGATGTACTGTAGATGTACGATAGATGACAGATAGAGTGAGTATCAACGATAACGTGTCATTGAAATGATAAAGAGATTTATAGAGTGAAATTTGAATTTGACAAGAGCGAACGGTGACACGACTGCGATTTACGACCACACCGTAATTCTAATTCAATCTGACGATGATTTTGAGCGCTATTGTTATATTCATTCCCTAGTTACGTCCTGATTATCCTCAATTTCAGAAACTGAAATTAACTTTTTAACTTGTGAAATAAAAATTTAAAAAATCCAAATCCAAGGATATTCGCTATCTGAGGTTCAACCCTTAACCACCCCTATTTACGTATAAACAAATAAAATACACCCCCATATACTTTCAAGCAAGAAAACCATAGATTAACATTGACAAACTGAAGTCTAACCCTGACATACTAATCAAGGATTAGAGGTGAATTAATAAAATATAAGATTCAGTGATTTCTGACCCTACCTTCGGCGTCAACAGGAAGCTGCGGACTCTCCTGAAGATTCTCGTTGTTATTCGTTTCCGATTGCTGATGAACCAACGAGGAGGCCGGCTGTTTCGGCTTGACAACGCGGAAGGCAGACGCTTCCGCGACACCCCTTCGCGAAAAGTCCAAAGGACCCACCCCTACAGGCGAGTGTTGCTGCTGCACTTCCATCATCCTGCCTCGACAATTCGGTATCACTAGCCTTACAACAATTCTACCCTCACTGTACACGACATTCGTTCCTCGTCAAGGTTAAGTCCTCATTAAGTTCACCACCGTACTGTCAGCGAATTATTCACCATCCCCTTTCCTTTACTTGTATATATCTTGTTTCTTTTACGAGAACTTGAAGCAATAATCCCTCTCACCGACACTGTCTTCAGAAATCATCCGTTTATCAATCGATCCTCGGACGAACCCTTTCTCGGTGATTCGTTCTATATCATCCAGAGCCAGGGGGTTGTCTTCGAGATCTGTGGATCAGAGACGATCGTTCGTTGGACAACGATACGCGAAACGATGCTTCCGGTTCACGAAGACACTGATTTCCGTGGCGTCCATCGGCCAGGACAGGTCAGGAACGAGGAGCACCGGCACCCGGGGATGCGAGAGACGTTATAGCGGGTGCCTCGACGCCGACTGCTGTTAACGGGTCTGATAGTGGAGGAACTCCCATGCGATGACGGACGAAAGTCGCGAGTTAGACCGAGAGGATAAGAGAGTAGGGGGGATAACCTGACGCACACAACCACCGACGGTGTCTCTGTTCATTGATTGGAAGGAAAGAGAGAAAGATGAACGAACCAGTAACACCCACACAGACGTTGGATGCATGCCGGGATTTTCGATGGAGACTCCGCCTCCCTGGCACGCCTTCTTCGTCCCTACTCCACCCCCACAAAACCACTCACCATGGCCCTGATGTGGCACATGGACGTACACTTTGGATACACCAACACCAACGTCCAACTACACGGTAGCTGTTCTCTCTGAAACGTTCGCTACCCGGCTGATTCTATCGTACCGCCAACATACAAACACGTATTGATACCACACGTACCCGGCTACCGAGTATATGTTTATTCGTTCGCCGGCGCGCACGATCGTGTGGGTGCTGTTTAACTGCGCGCGTACGCGTGAATCGGTGTGAGTGGCGGGTTACGGGGAGAATGGACACGAGACACCGTGTGCACCACGCTCTCTCACCTACGGTTGCAGCATTATGTGGAACCACTCGGCCACCCTGATTCCACTCTTGACTCCACTGATTGATATTTGTGCGCGGCCGTTCCTGCACGCCCGGAAGTAAATGCGTCGTAGACGAGCTCGTCGGGATACGTTTCCTGTACACGATCCAGGAACTTCGAGGTTCGCGGTCAAAGGAGGACGAGCTGGTTTGGGTGGGCTGGAGGGTGCAATTAAGATGACTAGTCCTGTAGGAAGCCTATGAAATTGTAATTCCTACGAAATAACTATAAATCTCAGAGGAAATGCTAGAGAATTCCCAAAGAATAGTAATGTCTAATCCAGGGAAAATGGCACCACTGGTCTTCAAACAGAAGAGTGACCTTGACAATCAAAAGCCACCAATTAAGCTCTCTTTTAATACATTAATTGGTGGAATAAAATTAAAGAAGATGAATCGATCATAAAACGAGTGACTCAATGGTCATTGTTCTTTTGCATTCATCTGATATTCTCAAAGCTGCCGAATAATCCATAGAGATCAAACGTTCAATAAATACGTCATTTTATTAGAAATTTAACAAGTCACGATAATTTCCTCTTGCATTTTTGTATTTCGCAATATCTAAAAACATTTCAGCAAAAGCACGATAAAGCACGTTTTAAGATTCTCGAAATCTTGGATTTCAGGATCACAGGATTTCCTCGCGTCAGTCGTGCATTATTGGCGCTTAAGGTGTATCAAGGTGTAAAAAAGAGCGTCGTAATAAATTTCGTTACGTTTCCCGCTTAGTCGATAAAACCAAAAAACAAAATGCTAAGAAGGCGATAATGTATCGACGATTCGAGGATATCGGGCATCGATTTTCTGCGAAAAGGGATTTGACCAAAGCGTTCTTATTTTCACTAATCTTGACCTGTTGCAAAATCTTTTGGCAATATTTTTTGATATAATTTTTGTTTCGTACTACGACGTTAGCGTTTTCGATCGACTTTGACAAGTCAAATCGAACTGCAACGCTCATCCATCTAACGCAATCCATTATAGCTTAAGCGATTACGACAACGTTGGCCATTTATTGCACCCGATGTTCGTTCGCAGAACAAATTATCGCCGTTGAAGAATTTTCCATGCTGAATTCTTTCTCTTTCTTGGATAAACACTCATTAAGGATCCGTTCAGATGAGATTTCAACGATTGCGTCAAGAATTTTTTTTATTCGTGATTCATGATTTTAAGAAACTTTTGTCAGCATTGCACTACTGCTTGTTACTTCTATTGTAACAATTGTTGCAACAATAATCTACGATTCGAGTAGAAACGTGTGATTTGAAGTAAAGAAAAGTAGAAGACTCTCGATGGCGAGCTTATGATCCTTATCATAATCTCTCTGTTAATTTTCTTCAAAGTTGCACACTCTACCACACAGATAAGTAGGTTACACAGATAACAAAGTATCAACCGCAAGGTAGTACAACTGTTTGCCAAACAGCGAAACTAATCTATCTTTACCTCCGCCAGGTTTCGTTTCGAATCTTATTCCTTTCCTCTCCCCTACTCTTTCACAAATCGGGTATCTGTTTCGTTTGGAAATCTTCAAGGTTGCGGTGCCTCGTACACGATCGACGGAAAAATCGAACGTTGTGAGACACGCTTAAGGCACGTTACAACGCTCGTGAATGTCCATTTGTGTGCTGACGGATTAAGTTATCTTACGGGCTTGTAAATCACGTCCGGTATATACTTGTGCAAACAAGCTTGGGCAGGTTCGGTATTGAACGAACCGATGAACAAGAAAACTGATAAAGTATCTTGAAAACGATCGGTGTTTTTATGTGATTTTTAGATTTATTGAATCACTCGTGAATTTCCAAAAAAAGAATTTATTACAAATGAAACGCTTGGTTAATCTCAAGTTGTTGTATATTTCGTTATTTTTATTATTTATTGTGTTGGACTTATTTTGGCTAATTTTGCTACATTTTCTAAGCTGTAAGTTTGTTTCTTCTTTCATTCTTTGCAACAATCGATATACATTTTTTAAAACACTCATTCTTTTGAATAATCTCAAGACCATTATATTTTGTCCCATCCATCTTACACCCATGGACCGGTAATTTCGTCCAAGGTGGTTGGTTCTTAGCCGCTTTTCATCCCCCTGTCATTCTATCCCGTCTGATTCCTCTTCCTCTAGGCTCGCAGGATCATCATTCGTTCGCGGTGGCTCGTCATCAGCAAGGAGTTTTCCTATTTTCGTGGTAAGAGGGTAAGCAATTTCCTGGCGAAGATAGAACTGCCCTGGGACACCCTCGGTTACTCTTCAAGGGTGAACGTAGACGGCGATGCGAGTGAGTAAGTATGATCGATGCGATTTGTCCTTCTTTCTTGACATTCAACATCCTCTGCCTCCGTGTTCGCGCGTCCCCGAAGACGCTTCTCTTCCTACGTCCGCGTATTTTGTTTACAGGAAAATATTTTAAGGTGGTGCGGTTAAGCGTGGTAATTGGCGAATGCTGTTCAAATTAATTCGATTTGATTAAATAGTTTACTCAAACTATTTAAATTCAAATTTACAAAACCAAGTACCAAATTATCGATTGTTAAATATAAAGATAATCTACCGAAAGAACGAAAGAATCACTTCAAGTTACCAGCGCACAAGTGGGTGTTACTCGAGTGCCAAACGCTGAAGAGCGACACAGGATCGCTTTCGACCAACGAATCGCAAATCTACCTTGACAAAGTAGTTCAATGCGCCGGATACAGGGGACGAAGCGGCTGGCGCCACGAATTTAACACTTGATTGTCCCGTCGAACAATTGTTTCGCCGGTATTATAGCCGCCGCTCGGGGTCGTTTCTTTCTCGCCACGAGTCAAGACGGGACGGCACGGTTCTGCCGAATGAGTCACTCTCGATCGGATAGAAACACGTATTAAACGATTGTCTTTCACCAATTGGTGATGTGGGTGATGATGGTTATCGTAGACACGCGAAACGAACGGTGAACGATCCTGAAGGAACGGTTCCATGTGGGCATATGCATGGTCTTAAAAAGGGAAGAGGAGAAATAAAAAATAGGAAGACAGAAAAACGCAGATGGATCCCTGCGGGTAGGCGAACGATCGTTTTACAGTAAGCGTTCGCTATCTGGAAACAGATACGTGGTAATTGGAAAGAATTGGTCTAATTTAAACCGATTAATCCGGTTCTTGACGAATCTCGAAAGCACTCGTCGACAGGAACGATCGGTGATTTCGTTCGGGCAATTTTTCAAAGAAATTACACGAAAATTCTGTTTGCGATAACACCGCTGGCTGCTCGAGGATCGATAAGACTATATTTATAAATACAAATCTTGGAATAATGAAAGAAAACGTACACGACTTTAAGCCTTTCCAAAATCTTCCATCTGATATGCAACAACTATTTTTATACAAATAATTCTAATCGTGTATCGACGGTGCTTAAAGGCTCAAAAATTCGTGAAACAAACAAGCGAGCAAATAAACAAATCTTTGGTCACTCAAATGAGTAACGAGATAAGAATTCAGATCTTAAATCACCCACGGATTATCCAGAAACGAAGCGATATTACGATTTCAACGATATTACGATGGCATTAACGCACTCGATCGCTTCCTCGAATCGTTATCGCTTATCTAATCTTTCGCACAGGTACGGACGCGATTTAAATCCGTAAAGATCGATGGATCTTCGGACCCTCGTTGTCCGTGTATCGATTGGCCGTGTCAATGATCAGCGATCGCGAAAGAAGAGAAATTATGAGTAGTTTCGCGATATTTTTGCAGAAATGACCAATTTTGGAATCACCTATCCAGAAAAATAACTATTCAACGCTTGACACCCTCCAGGAAAATTAACCTTCGCCCAAAGAAAAATTGATCGATATTAAAATTTATATAGACAAATTATTCCGCTGAATAAGAAGCCCGAAGGGCAAGGGCGCAAAGTCGGCCGATTCTCGATTAGATTTTCATTGAAAGGTTTTCCCGTAGCGTACGACGGCACGCCTCGGCTCCCATATGATGGGAGCTGGCATATGGTGCGGCATGGTGCACGGTTTCCAGCACGAGGGACGAGGACGAGGAATCGAAAGGGAAGCAAAGGGGAACGTTTAACGCGGGACAAACGAGCGTGACCAGGGTCGGGGCCCCGTCGTACACGGGGACTTTCATGGTAAATTTCTACGGGCTGTGTAATCCCCCATAATGTACGGACATATGCACCGACGGACACAGCCACCCTCCTCGATCCCCCGTGGACTGATATTTAGGGCCGATATTCATTAGCAGTTTCACGCCAGACCTACGTAGAGCAACGAAGAGATCATCGAATGATCGACGGAGAGGGTGAACGTTGACCTGGCTGACGTTCTCGATGATAACTGTTCAAAAGGGTACTTCGATACCCCCGTAACGTCACTCCCCAATGCACGGTGATCTATGGTTTCGTTTTGGCACGAAGCAGAGAGAATCCAGATTGAAACCAGGGGGGGATCATTTCGAATTTATTTATTTCGTAAACTTATCGAAATTCGAAGGTACAGGGGGGTGTTTCTTCTTCAAATTTTCAAGTATTCCTATCTTTGATCGAATTAAGAGGATCAATTTTGTCGATATCGAGTTTCCACGAACGCGTACGCTCATAGAAATTAATCGTTTTGCCCGGTTTCCTAATTCCGTGGCCCGACAGGGGTCGGCTCGTCGTTCAATTGGTTTGTATGGGCATTGCTCGAGCCAGGACCCATCCAACAGCCGAATTGGGTCTTTAGGTGACGGACCGAACTCGATGCGGGCTGTACTTCGTGGGCTTCCTACCGAGTCGACCGAACCCCCCACTGGGTTCACCGTTCTTTCTTTCTTCTTTTTTTTTCCATTCTCTTTATCTTGTCACGCGGCTAGTCGTCCGTTGTTCTCCTTGTTCAATTCGTTTCGAGCGTCGTGGTATAACCCAATAATCATTTAATTCCGGCAGTCGTACGCGCAGCGCTTGGCGCCAAGTCAATCTAAGCCAACCGGATATGCCTCTCTCGTCTGCCTCGTTCAGCCACTGACGTAATCCCGAAGTTTTAGGAGCGGACGGGGAACGCTTTCTATCGCCAATTGTGAATCCCTGACATCCCTCCCCCCTTGACCCATTGTCGAAATCGTTTCTAGCATTAACCCTTTCCTTCTTACCATCCTCGTATAACCCATGTAATATTATACTGACTAAGTATTACATCTTTGGAAACTTGGAATGCATGACTTTTTTAATTAAAAAAAAGAAATGAAAATGGATCGAATAGCTTCAAATAGCTTCGAATATGATGTTATTTAAGTTTGTAAATTTGACCAGTATAATGTAATTTGGAAGGATGCACATCGTCAAAAGAGAATTTTCGACAAGTTCTAACCCGGAAGGCAACAGGATGTCTGGGTTCCCACAAGTAACGCGTATACTTGCGAGGATCTTATTTGAATCCAACGAATCGTCTTCCGGCTCTTTGCCGTTGTCTTTCGCTTTAAATACGTCCCGCGGTGTTTCCACGGCGTTGCTTTCGTTTCATGTGGAACCACTGTAGGCGCAGAAGACGCTAGTCAACGGATATAGGGTGGTCTTTGATATGCTGACGTCGATATTATCAATTCAGATGAGGCAAAGGGAGGCAGTGGTCGTTTGGTAAAACTGCGTTTGATCTGGTTCACCAACGTGCGTGTGCGTGAATGGATACGTACTGTATGGTTAAAGGTACACCCTTGGAAAAGTGCCTCCCTGCTACGGAGGATTCGATCGGAAACAATTGTGATCGAAAGAAGGTATTAGAATTTAATATCGTACTGTTGGCAAAATTTATCAAGCTATTTAAGGAATTTGAAAAATTCGTAACTGCAAAGAATTTATCATTTTTATCAGTCGCTTTGGAGTTAGAGGAAAAAGGCAAGTTGGAGGAACTTGGTACATATGATTTACCGTAATACGTAGTGATAAAAGATTCAAGAGGAAACGGATGCGTGTACAAGCGACAGCTTGCTGGTAAGAGGGTTGTTGTTTATCCAAGTTTCTCCACGGAATCGGATGTAACAATCTCTGCCACCTAGCTGGCAGAACGCTTTCACTAAAATAACGTTATATTATCGGGCGACTGTGCCACCTGAGCCACTAAAAGCGTCGGTCCCGACGCGGCCATAACGTGACCTGCTGATTCGAGATTTACTCGATACGTAAAATTACCAACTGGACCAAATGATACGACTATGATTTCCGTTCCATCAACATACAATTTTAGAAATTGTATTATTCCGGCGAAGCTTTTGGGGATGAATCAACCGACCTACGTTAACGCTTCCGACCGATATTCCATGAAACCAATAATCTTTCTGCTTTGTGATGTTATAAAAATTGCATATTTTTGAATTTTCAATGGAATATGTGGAAATTTTTATAACGTATGTCATAAAATTACTAAATTTTAAATTAAATTTAGAATAATATTACTTTCGATAAAATTGAGCAATTTTCAATCACCCCTCCAAAATATGAAATTCGTACGACTTGCAAATAAAATACTTATTAGAGCAGTGATTAATATAAATCGTTTGATGATTTTCTACTTCGATTGGAAACACTGTTCGAACCAATCGTTCCAATTCTGGTCAAGTCTGCAGGATGCACTCAACTCATCCGTGACAATAAGAATTCAATTTCTTAAACAAGAAGGGCGAGGAGGTGGGGGATATGCAGTCGAGGTTCGACAGCCGCGAAAATGGCGACGGTTCGAACATAGCGTCAATGAATCCGATTGATCGCAGATCAATGGGTCGTTGCCGCCGGACGATCGACTAATCTTAAGGGTCAAACGATGCCGGTCAAGTCGGACTTCCTTCGCCAGTTAACCTCGACGCTATTCTCAATCTCGACTCTGACTCATCCTCGTCATCATCATCGTCGTCGTCGTCGTCATTGTCGTCGTTGTTGACTTTTATGTCGCGTTGTAAGAAGGCGCGTGTTCGTAACGTCACCATGATGTAATATATTCTTTAAACTGACCCTGGTGCTTCTCGTTACAATATGGTCGGACATATATCAATTTTTAATCGACATATTTCAATTTTTCCTTTTCAGAAAGGAAGTTAATTGAAAGTAACTGTACCACCCCTCAATATCCAAATTTAAGTAGTTACCTCTATAATAAATAAAAGAACGTACCAACCCCATTAACTTTCGTATCTTCCAACCATCCCTATGCTCGTATTCCCTGAACAATAATCATTCATAGCAAAATCCCTGTATCATTATCGGTTATAATTGTTCTTCATCAAAGGTGTCCATCGAAAGGTTAAAGCAGCCACAATATGAAACCCTCTTTACTCCCGAGATGATAGATACGTGGGATAGAATCAACGAACAAAGTCGTAAACGACGACGAAAAGAGGGGGTGAGGAACAAAGGGGAGGTGATTCGAGGCTCGCCCATGTTTGCCGAGCAATCAAGCCCAATCATTAACCCCTGGAAACCGTGAACGGATCGAACGGTTGTTGGCGCACGTTATATGAATAAAGTTCGCTACACGCCATATATATATATGTATGTATGTATGTTGCGACGGCTCGTGGACAGGAAGTCCAGCTAATCAGGGGTAGTGAGTGGCAAACAGGGGCGCGGTTATGCCCGTCGGGGTTACCTAGTGTGTGGTACACCAGGGATTCGAGGACGAATCGTCGACGAAGACGGAAGAACGTTATTGTATGTATGTACGTACACTAAACCTATCCACCCGTTACGATCGGTTAATTTAATTAGTCGTCAGTCTCTGATTAGCCCGGTAAGAAACGAGGGTGTTCTTTCACCTAGATAGAAAACGGTACACCTCCTGACTTCCTTTTGTCATCCCGTTAAACCGTATCCATTTCATCCTGTTCTTATCTCCTGTCCGTTTTGCTTTTAATTAAATTTCCTTTTTTTTTATTCCTCTCTCTCTCTTTCTCTCTCCCCCTCTATCGTCCTCGATCTGCTTCCGTTGACCTCGCGTGATAAAAACTCGAAGGATAAAGAAATCCTTCGAGATACGTACACGTATGGGAATGTCGAAACGTAATTCGTCGGTGAACGTTTCCGACGCAATTTATCGACCGTAATTTTCGTTTAAGCGACTAATTCACTTTTCGAAGCCTTTATTTTAACTTCAGTACTGAGAATTCTTAGAATTTAAATTTCCAAATTCCTGAATTTAGGACTTTGATGAGAAAGAAAAGAAATAATAATACTGAAAAAACAGAAGGTCGTATTCACGACAAATAATACAGTCATTTCATAACCGTTGCTCCCATTGAACAAATGGAGGGGTGCCAGTTATTATCCGAAGGGTTTCTTTCGTCCTTCTCTTTTTTTTATTCTCCAGTAAAGGGGACAATGGAAGAAGAATGAAAAAGTGGCGTGTTAGGAACCGCGAAGGATAATAATAAGGCTGGTAATTCGCACTTTGACGAGCCCTTACGAAACCCACGACTTAACTTTTCGAGTTTTCTTCTTCTTTCTTCTTCTTCTTCGTCGTCTGCGCGATGTCTCCCCAGCGTACTCGGTACCGTCAATTAAAAACCGAGCACCTGGACAGGGAGGGTCGGAACGAGGCGTGTTTTGTACTTTATAGAAGAAGAAAAATCTTGGGAAATTGATACAAGTTTCTTCTTTCTTGAATACGGGGTGACTTTAATGTCCTTTCTCGGTATAATTTCTTTCTTTCTTTGAATAAAAATTGCTACACATTAGAATTTAACTCACACTACCCTAAAACTAATTTAACCTACACTTAATACCCTGCATTTCAAAATGGCGAAGTATTTTTTCGGTCTCAGCGCATCAGGTTAATCGCATCGTCGCTCGGCTACCCCTTTTTTCCCAATTTCAATCGAACAGTGGCGCGAAAACAAAGTGGATTTGCAGAAACGCGCGAACGGGCAGGGACAAAACGAGTAATTTACGAATCTGGATGATTACTCGCGGGAACAGAGAGAGGGGGGAGGAGGAGATACAGAAGGAGGAGAGGGGTACGTGTGAACCGCTGAAGCGTCGACGTAAAAACGGTCGCGTTCAGCTAATTTAAACGAAATTGTCGGAATAAACGGAACTGCATGCATCCCGTCGCTCCAGATGTTTCGTAAATGAATCCTGCCGCGGCAACTACTCTCTAGTCTACCACGATATCGTGCCACGACTGCTAATTACTTCCCTCGTAGCCGGCTAACTGTAACAAGAACGATAGTCCGAAGAAGAACGAAAGAATACGGTCTCTTATGAAAATATTACGACCGCTTTATAGTCCACTCTTTTCCCTATAAGCTTTTCTTTTTGTTATCAAATGCCAGTTACACGAAAAACAAGAAAATTCTCCCCCCAATATTTTTCTGTACAATCGATACAAAAATGTGAACACATTTCCTTACAGACGATTCTTTCGAAAACTTGAATATATTTTTGAAAAACTTATCGATGGTGTATACCTTTCAGGAGATACAGTTTTTCAGAAAGAAATAAGCACTTACAGGGTGGAAGCAATTGGTGCGCTCTTTTTTTAAATTTCATTAAAACCAACCACCCCAAACGATATCTTGTCCCAACAAGACGAATTAATTAAACCAGGGAGTAGAGGGATTCCTGGTTGACCGCGCCACAGTCCGCTGGTAGATCATGTAAAAACGTAGTGTCTCGATTTCACGGAAATGTTACGAAAAAAAGATATGAATAACAGAGTGGAATGATGATATTGTTGATACGTTGAACGCAACAGTGGAAATGGTCGCTAATAGGCTGACCGATTCAGTGGAAGAGGTCTTGTGTGGCACGGCATTATGTAATTACGATTATTTGGAGTATAATTGGTACGTTTCTAAATTTTCCACTTGCCAGCTTGCGTAATTACTAATTATTATTTAAAATGTAATCGCTCATTTAACATCGTCAATATAATTTCAATAATGTTCCAAAAATTTTGAGTTCTACCACTTTCCTTTCCATTATTTAATCAAATTAAGTCACCAACGACCACGAGGTTAATCGTAGCAGAAAAGTTGCGGTTTCCTCGGAGACACCAGGAAGGATTCATTTTCTCGTAAACAACGGAACAGTTTCGCATGGTCGGAATTCACGAGGATACAATTTGCTGCTGGCAGGTTTTCGTTTATCCTTCGAGTCCTGAGAACGAGTAGCGGGGCGATATCTTGGCCTGGCCAGGAACACAGGGTGGACGGGGCTTAATTAAAACGAGGAACGAGCCGCGTTATCATCGGCCACCGCATCGTATAACGCCGTGTTTCCATAATTCGCCCGAAAACCCAACCAGACACGGTGGTCAGCGATGGTGGTCGGCTACGTTAGTGGACCATGGATCCCAACCACGGTTATTAACTGACCAGGATGAACGAGACACCGGGGACCCTGACCGACCCGGTGAACACACACTGTCGGATACCAAACCAGCGGACTCCTCGAATTTTGTTGCCGAAAGGATTCATGAAACGAGAACGCGGTTTTCTGCTCTGTGTACCGGAAATCAAATATCAACGAAGCTACAAAACTACAGATATATTTAATCCTGATGGTTATGGGGATTTTTGAAGTCTGTGAATTGTTTTTTTAATTTAAAGATACTTCCAAGGTTCCTAATTTTCCCAAAGACAAGCTTAAGACTTGGAATAAATTTAAAAAATTCATAAGGGACATAACTCAGGGTTGCAGTCAAATAAGACAGTAGTTCACAAAGAAGGGAACAGAATGAAATCAATGATAATTCGAAAGGACTCGAAATTGTATTGCAGATGATCGCGACCCCTCATCAGCTCGTACAAAAGCAAAGAACGAGGATGAAAAAAGCAGAGGAGGCTAAGGAGAGAGAAAGAGGAGAGAGCGGTGGAGAGAAACCACCCCGAGCAAAGTCAACCGAGGATCTATCGTTCTCCAGGGAGTAACCGAATCGTGCAGGTCGGAGATAGAGAACGACTGAAAAAAAAGAAGAGGAACGTAAAAGAAAGAAGAAGAAAAGAGACACAGAGAAAGGTGGAATTGAATCGAATTGGACCAACGATGGTAGCGTGTTAGCAGGCAGTTCGTCCAAAGGATATTTGTACCGCGTACTGGTAAGGTACGTAGGACCTTTGGAGACTTTGTTGTTGGGGGCGTAACAAGAACGAAAGGACGAGGATATAAAGCAGTGAGAGAGGCTGGTCGTGGCACGTGGTGCATGCGAGTTAGTATTAAGTACAACGTGGAAAGTCACGCTCGTCCCACGGGACCGTGGAACATGGGTGCGACCATTTCCCTCGAGGAACTTCGCGCACACCCATTGGCTAATTGTTCAAAATCTGATCGTACGCTGGCAGGATTAATTAAAGCTTCGAGTACCGTGTCACCCATATTTAGCTGATGCATACGTTTTTATGAGGATCGTAGACGCGTTCATTTCAATCTGAAAATCTTCAATACGAATCTATAAACCTTCAGAAAATCATTTCCTTCAAATATTATTTTCCACTAAAAAATAACTAAAATGGATTTGATTCCCAGCTCGGATCAAGAAGATAAAAATAAAATATTAAAATCGTTTTCCTGCTACACTGAGAAATAACAAAGATGGAATCAGTCTGATTTCCAGGTACCAATTAATTAGCATAATTGCCTAAGAACCATGTTGAAAATTTAAACATGATAGGGTCAAGACGATATCCGGCGCGGCGAAGGAAAGTAAGCTCGAGATTTGCGCTCGGCGTGAATGGAAGAGGGCGTGGGAAACGGCGAACGCGGATAGTGTGGTGACTTGCGACCGGTCCGGTAATTGTCATAATTGTGCCGAGTGATTCACACATCAGGATCGGCGGGACAAGTCCGCCCCGTGTTGGTTGCGTGGCCCGGCTACGCTGACGCTTCGCACGATATTTCGCGCACGCACACGCTCGCGAAAACGCACGAGTGGTGCGGCCGCATCTGCGCGGGATTTCGGAAACAATTGCCGACAATTCACGCCACTTGACTCGCGGCCAGCGATTGACGTGAGAATCCGCTTAGAAACGGCCCCGTACGAACTCCGTACGCGGAGAGTATGAGGTCATCTTCATTAAATCGTTCTCCGCTTAATGACTGATCTAATTTTTTTCTTTCCTAACCCCCCACCTCCACCCCTTCTCTCTACACGACCGACCGGCAACGATCACGACCACGATACACACGAGACCCCGGCGATGCTTACCTTTTTTTTTTAACCCGAGCACCATCTCCCGAGGAAGAGAGAGCAATAATCCTCCTTTCCTTCCCACGTTCTTGCCGCTTAGAAGCATGCTGGCTAGTTGGCTTTTAATTACTGTATTTAGTAGGTATGATAATAAGATCACGTGGTGAAAATGGAGAAGACTTAGGCGCATCCTCCGCCTCGCGCAGTGGAAACGGACTTGTGTAGTCAGACACGCCAAGATTCCAACTATTAGGGATACGATTGATTTATTTTCAAATTTAATACTTCAGTATAGTATCTTGTATTATTAGCTTGATATATTCTTTTATTAAAAGATAGAAATTTTAATCCACCCCTAATATATAAAATTAACACCCCATCCTTTGAATTAAAAGAGTATTCTCTCAAGTAAAAACTAAAATGAGCCAATTTCAGATCGAACTACTGATTGCTGCCAGTTTCGCGCTCTCTATTGTTCATAGAAGAACGGGATAAAAACAAAAGTTAGAATTAACGAGGCGTCCCTGTGTTCGCTGCGCGGAAGGTTCATTTGCCGCAATATCGATAGTTCCAGGTATGCCGGTATCCGCATACCAGGTTATAGGTGCGGTGCGCCACCGTTAAAATACACGCACGGGGTTGTGCGGGGGTGGGTGAGTGCGGTAGCAGCGAGGATGGCTCGTAAGAGGGTTGATAAGGCTATCGCGCGCATCGCCCCGCGCGTTTAGCATACATTTGAATAATGGGCTGGCCGGTAATCCTTTAAACCGTTGGGCCCTCATCCCGTAACTAGGTATCCTTTCATCTCTGAAGCTGTGGAGCTCGTCCGTGGCCAACCCGTCCTCCTTCGCCGACCCAACCCCCCCATCTCCTCTCCATCTCTCTCGAAACCTTTCCCTCCAGGGCTGACTGGCGTAGTTTCGTCCTCTATTTCTCTCTTTCTGCTCGCCTCGCCGCGGCGTTTAAAGATATTTCGTTAAAATAACAGTCTCGGCTCGACTGCGAGTGTTAGCATCCTCTCTCTCCCCCTCTCTCTCTCTCTCTCTTTCTCCGTCTCTGTTACCCCTCTGGCTACCCTTATACGACCGGATGGCCGTGGCAAAAAGGGGGTGGCATTTGCAATGCAGAGGTTAAATGGCTGGCGGGGGGTCGGTCCAGGGCGGAGAACCGGGAGAGGTGGTTACGTTAGAGAAGGGAAGATACCAACGCAGCCACTGCACAGACTCGATTGGTTTTTTACTCGAGCTCTCTTGCTTCCATCCACCGCTATTCTCCTACTCTGGCATTCGACCCCTCTTGTTTTCTCTTCTCCATCGACTTCCTTCCTTCGTCTCCGTTTCTGTTCAACCGTACCCGGCCGTCTCTGTTGCCGCTTCATCGGGTCAGGCTTTTCTCGCGAGCGAATCGCGACCCACGAAGAAATAGGGGAACCGTGGAAAAGAAACGAGCAAGGACTCCCCGGGTAACAGAGAGGATATTACCTGGGGAACGGCGGAGGGGGGGAAGGGGCGAGATTAAACATTTATTTAAATGGCAGCCGCTTTGGTGCGCGACCAGCACGCATACCGTCAAGTACGTACACGCATTTAATATATGTTCTTTCCATGATACTCGCCGTGTACGTGTGCCCGAGATATATGTATTCCGGCGCGGTTGTACATAGAAAAATACGAAGGGAATCGCGTGTGTGTGTCGGTGGTGGTCGAGGGTGGGGCGCGGATATTACGAGTACATGGCGAGGAGGAAGGAGATTAGTCTGGTGGTTTTCAATCCCATTTTCATCGCGGTGCTACCACCCTTTTCGCGGTGGTACGATATCGTTGAAGCTTCATCGAGCCACCGTGATCGTCCACCGGCACGCGCGCAAATGGTTCCGGAATAAATCAAAGGTGAACGCGGATAGCGAAGATGGAAAACGTACCTTCCAATCTTCGAAAAATGAATCGAACATTCTTTATTGAAAGACGTGTTCACTTTTCTTCGATAAATACCCGATTGGTATCAACAATATCGTTTCTTCGTTGGTGTACTCGAATCAACATCAATAATATTAATTCTTCTCGAATGCATGTACTTGAATTGGACATGAGTTAGAACGGCTAGAGGTCGGGTTACGTTCCCTTCGATTAAGGCGAACAATCACTGCCGACCTCGATGAACCCGTGACAATTGATACTTGTACCGATACATTTGTCGAAGTGGGTCGGCCAATGACCAATGGACAGATATTCGGCATCCAACAAACTCGATGCACGATGGCATCGCGTTGACAATCAAACGATGCCTGACGCTTTCTCCGAAAGAGTAATTGCACGAAAAGCGATAACGATGTTCTCGAGAAAACACGTCTGCGCATACTCGTAAGACAGGTTCGTGCTAATAGAGGTTTCCTAGACTCGCGGATGTTTCCTCTATGCCGGGCAACTCTCAGCACGCTCGGCATTACGGCGTTATAATGGTAATTCGCCGAGCCACTTTGCGGCTCGTATCGTCCGCATCCGTTTCCTCAGACTTGGAAGGTCGAAGCTCCTCGCGCGTTCTCGAGCGTTGACAGCTTCGAGCGGACTCCGGCAAATCCAATACATCCTTTCGTACCCCCCGTTTCGAAACACGGAATCCCATTAGACGTCGAGAACACGAGGGGGAAGCTTAGGTGTATCGCGAGATCAACCCCCGTCGACGCGAATCCAACGAAAGAAATCAATCCACGTCCCGCAGGAGCTGACATTTGACACCTTGCCGCGTAGTGCGAGCGATTGGCTGATTATGATCTGGCTAATCCCGAATCGCAGTCTGGTCGGGCTTGGACCACCCTCGACGTGATTGCCCCGGCTCTAAAGCAAACACGCCCGGCCGCCCCTGCGTACCGTACCCCCCGAACGACCCCGATTCTTTTCGTGCACGCGTGCAACGCGTATTACACGCGATTCCACTGGGCATTCGTGTGCGCGACACGAACGAAAATCCCAGCCGTTTCGACGGGGTAACCTTTGAAAAACTCCTACGTCACGAACGCGCGTGCATGTCCTTCGTTATCCTTGATGAAAGATTGGATCTCTCCTTGCGAAGTACATCGTGAGAGAAAATCGCTACGAGAACTTGTTGTTCCGTTAATTTTACGCTTTTGTTATTTTACGCTTTTTCGAAGCATCCAGGAGGAGGAACCAGAGACGGGAAAAGGACAAGTTGCGAGGAAGTCGCAATCAAAATGCTAATCGCCGGGAACGAGGTGTAAGTCCATAGAAATTGAATGTGAGGGACTTAATATTACGCCGCGACTCGGATCGCTAAAGAGTATTACGGGGGGGATTATCGGGGTAAAGTGACACCCTTGCCCCCGGGGCTGCGGCGGTGTACGGTGTACAGTCTTAACAAAACACACGGGCGGGGGGGAGAGGGTTAGCCGAGCCTTCTGTAAATATTGTTACCGCCACCCCGTCGGCAATTCTGCCAGCCATATGTTCGACCACCGATGTCCTTTTTAACGTTTCCGTTCTCTATTTTCGATCTGATTCGGTCCAACCGATTTTCGCAAATAACAAAATCAGGATTAAACGAAAGGAAGTGTCATTAACTTGAGGAAAAATTAAATTTTCATAATATAAATATAATAGTGATTCGAATAATAACTATTCTTATTAAAAATTGTTATTTGTGGAATTTTTATAATTGCACAGAAAAAAAATGATTAAGTTTTGTATTTTGTATTTTTGTACGTGTTATTTGGAAAAATCAGATGCAGGTTATTCGAATAGCCGGCGATCGATGGTCGCGCTAATATAAAACGGAATATAGAGCAATAAAGTACGGGGTCAAAGAGGGGTGAATCCCAAATTAGAAAGCGGAGAGCAGCGGACGAATTAGCATCGCTTTCAAGTCGCTTTCTAATCTCGGTAACTGGACAAATTGGTATTGAATGACGAGTAACGAACGAATAGATGAACCGACCAACAAATTCAAGTGGGTTTTTGCGGGTACAAAGAAGGTACAGAGGGACGGGGGTGTCGGACGTTGCCTGACGCCGTTGATGACACGTGGCGCGGATTACGCGCATGTTACACGGCCAATTTCGAATATCCGATCGATACTATAGCCTCGAAATGATGCCTAATTAACCATTAAATGGCGAACAGAGATCTAGAATATTTAAACAATTTTTTTAATAATAAACCATCACTCTCTGATAATTTATTAAAAATTATCTTAGAATATCAATTATCAAAACCGTGAATTATTCTTTTCAAATGGTATGTAAATTCGCAAAAATATTCTGTACGCGAGCGAGAATGGTTACGACAGATTTCAGGTGGTAGACGGCTACCTTTTCCACGCCCATAGCTTTTCGTAAACATAAATTCGCCATATATCTCGGGCGCTAGGATTTATTACCCATGAATCGAACCTAAGGGGGCGGTTTACAATGGGCCGGCAAATTGCGGCCCGTTTATATCGATGGAGACGTTACGGCGGACGAATTTGCCGGTGCGAACGAACAAGTGTGAAATCAGGTGCATCCATAATGCAAAGGGGTGGTTCGACGTACCGAAATTCATCCCCCTGACCGACGTGGGGTCGTATCGCGACCCCACGGTACCGATAGAAATCAATTAGACACGCCGAGGAACGGTACATTTATTTTTCGACGTGACGAAAGGCGGAAAAATCGTCGTCTAATCACCCCGTGAAAAACTACGATGTTTACACGTGTTCCGGGGACTAACATCGCGTTAAATAATTAATCCTTTCGCTATGACTTTTACTTTCGTATATCAAATTAATTAACTGAACAGTTAAAATAGAATAGCAGATATTGTCTCAATTTCAAGGATTTTTCGCGATAACATGGACTCGTTAAAGTGTACGAAAATTAACCAAACGAAGTTTCGCCGTGTAAAACAATTAGTAGCTTTTCCCCTATTCACCCCTATCAGCTTGTCTACGCCCCGACTATTAGTATAATCGCTCGAGGCTACGACCCTTACCCCCCTCGAGCGGTTCACTTTAATTCTTAGCGAGTTACAGTCACCACCCCTTACGTTTTCTACGATCGGTACGACTTCTGTTGTGCCTCTCGAATCAAGTGCTCAACTGTATCAATTACATTTTCTTAACTTCGAGTAACGAGCTAAATTTCTCTGTTAAATTCCTTTCCTTCTTCGCTGCTGAGTCTCGCAAATGGCTAAAAAATGTACCTTAGAATTTTGTTATAATTGTGCCTATCTCGGTCGAAAAATCCTCGAATAACCGAACGAAAATAACAATGCACATTTTTCACGGTTCTTTTTATCCGTGCAATCTTTCTGAACATTCGACGCGGTCGTACGGGAATATAAAAGGGGGGGGAAAAAAAAGAAGGTGCCATGTATCCGAACGATCGGTCCAAGGAAGATGGTGCAGCATCGATGCGGAAGAAAACTCGGCAACGTAAAGGCGAACAATGGCCTCCTTGCTGGCAGGTTGATCCCGGTTGAGTAATGTCGAAATCTGGGGCGTTCCTGGGAAAAGGACACCTGACCTCTGCGTCCCTTTTTCGTTCAAACACCGCTGGACCCTCCACGAACGAGTCATTCCCGTTTCTCTCGACAAGTATCCAACACCGGATTAATGACACCACGACAACAATAAACAGCCTGCACACTCTGTCCAATACTCTGTTACGATCAACAAGGTGTTCCTCCTTTTTTAATCTTCCTCGAAACAATTATTTCGATAGGAATACTTAAATTGAAATCCTTTTATAGACTATTTCAAAAACACATCGCAATTTGAATTTAAGTGAAACTTCAGGATTATCTCGAAATCGTCCCAGTAGGATTCTTGCAGGTTGTTCCATCATCTTAGCGTATAAGGGAAGGAAAAAAATATTCGAATTTTCGACAAGACGTTGAAACGTTCGCTCTGGAGCAAACGGAAGCTGTTTGGGGATAGGCACGCGGTCGGGTAATGGAAAATGTGATAATTTAGTATGCACGGTGGAGTTTATTTGAATTTTATTGGCGGGCTCGGTGTCACGTGGGTCAACTCGTAGGAGTGGTGGCCGTGCCACAAGGGGGTCCCTCTTTCGCTTTATCGGATCGACGAGGGGTGTAAGAGAGGAGGAGGGAGGGGGAGAGACGATGCTCCTCCCGTTTTCCCGTTTCCCCGAGGGGACACTTCCGTCCGACCAATATCATACCCTCTCTCTCTCTCTCTTCTTCTTCCACGTTCGTCCTTCTCCGTCCCTTTTTCCTATCTTTCGCCCTCTCCTGGGCCGCTTCCAATATCTTTCTAAGTTCTCCGTGCCGACCATGAATAAACTATTCCCCGACTTTGAATATCTGAACGTTTTCGCGCCGGGAATGGGACCGCCATCGAGGGACCCGACCGCAGAAAGGACGAGAAAGCATATCGATTGATCGACGGCCACCACCACGGTGGAAGGGGTTAAAAGGCTCCCTGTTAGAAGGGGTGCGCGATCGTTCGTGGTAACATTCTTCAATTTTTGGAAAACGATACCGGCGGGGGAAAGAATAGCGGAACACCGTCTTGGGAGAACAAACTTCCGACGCGAACGTCTCTCGCTCTTTTATTTATTTCGATCGGTGTCGAGCAATTCATAAAGTATCCAATCTTTCATCCTCGCGACTGGATAGATATATTAACTTGCACGATCCTTTTGTACTTCAAGAGTCTCCTGGCGTTCTTTTGTTAATAAAATTAAATGCCAAAAGGAGATGCTCACCCCGATTAGATATCATTATTCGTGGATTCGTAATAAATGAACTCAGAGACAAAAAAAGAGAAGCAAAGGTCACGACTTTTGCCGGCAACCCGATACTCCAACGACGTAGGCGCGAGCGTTAATCAGAATCTACAAGTTGATCCTTGTTTCCTCGCCGCTGATCACGGTACAATTAATTTTTCGCAACAGTGACGGTGATGAAATCAAGCAGTCAGTATAATGAGTAGCGTTGTCTGGCATGCAATTCATCGGATGTCGTGAAACGAGAGGTGCGCGAAAGGAGAGGAAGATCAGGGTGGAGCGTAGAGAGAGAAGGAGAAGAAGGTTTCGGCGAAGGATGGCACAGGGTTATTAATATTCAGAACGAGGAACAGGAGTCGAGAGCGGTGCCGAGTGACAAATACCTCGAGCCCGTCCCAACCCCGGAACGGCTCAACTCTGTAATTAACGCTAATCTCCCGGCCGTTCCTCCGACACCGTACCACCCACTTCGTCTTCTCTCCCGCCTCTGTACTTACCCGGTGCCAGAGGGTGGCCTTAAACAGCCTCTCGAGTCGGCTCACGGACCAGCAGGGATCTATGATTCCTCTTCGCGACCAAGGATAACTGTTTGCCTCCTGGATCGAACGTACCCCTCCTGAAAACCCTTTATCCATCACATAAAAGTTCTATTGAAAATTAACGCGTTAATCGGTACAGATACACTGCAATTATAACCTTTAGACTAACAATTTAAAGAAAATATTTTTTCGGTCCAATATACTAAGATGGCTGACCCAGCTTCGTCGCTCGAGGGTCAGTTATCACCCTTACGCGTGGCTACTTTGCAAATTTAAGCTTTCAATTTTTATATTACCCTTCATTTATTTATTTACTCACGCGAGACTCATGCTATGCACGTTTGTTGATTACTCTCAACCTTTTGGACTTTAATTCCGAAGGACATAAGTGGAGAAGGTCCCTGCATATTTTTGCAAATATTAATACATAGTGGAGCAGCTCGTTCATCAAGCGTTGTACGCATTTGAATTTACAAAACCGGAATTACTACGAGGGCAAATTATTATCGTAGGAATAGTGTAGTCTTATTAAAAAAAATATTAATACAGCGGGAATATAATGTTCCTTTCTTTGCAACTTGTCCAACTACCAACAAATCCATTTCTCAAATAAAAGAAATATGTGGAAGATTCATGCGGCGGGTTAACGAAGAGCGGGTGAATTTCGAAAAAAGCTAAAGTCAGACACGCGTTGAAATACGAGGGACAGACATCGCGGCAAGGGTCAAAGGACGAAGATTCCTTCATCCACTTGCTGCTTTACGCCTGGTAGCTAGTGGTTGCGCGCCTCGGTTACCACTTGGTGGACTAAAATAGCGAGTCAGCCGACCGCGAATATCCTTGATTAAACGCAAAAAAGCCCCGGCACTGTTCGCGTTGTGCTCTGCTGTGTGCCGTTGGCTGCGTTTTTTCGCCAACCCTCCGCCATCACGATGCTCAGGGGCTTCAGAGTGTGGAATTGGATTGGCCGTCTTTCCTTCTCCGTTTTTCCCCCGTCACCCTCGTCGCCCTTCCTCCCCCTTCTACCGTGCGAGAAAGAAACGCCGGAACCTTCAAAAGCTTCTGCGGGGGACTCGATTACCAGCCGGCATGCGACATCAGAAATACGTAAGCACATTCATTCCCCAGGTATTCTTTCCGGTTAAATTGTTGTACCACGATCTAATCTTTTAAGGAACAAGAGGACCCTGGCTGGACCGTTTTTATCGTGTCGTGTGTTTCACGTAATTCCTAATTGATTAGGCTTAGAATTACTGACGATTATTAATTAATTAATGTTAAGACACGACCAGAGCCTTAAATTTCATACTATCAAATAAGTAATCAAATTGAAAGCTTAAATTCGCAAATTATTTGTAATTACTCGCGTTAATAAATATTTCTATAGCGAAAAGAACGCAAAAGTGGTAAATGTAGATACCAACCTAATGCAACCAAGAACGTCTGTATTCTTGCGCCAAGCAGAGAACGCTCCATCGGGCTGCCTAGAAGAGACATCCATTCTGCTTTTTTCATAAGGTCGATGACTCGACAACTTCGGAAGATTGCTTTAATAGACGTGTTCCTCGAGAGAAAGATCTTCTCGCTCGCGAAGAATTCGCTGGATCCCCCGGGTGCAAGCGGAATTCCGACGCATTGCGCTAACAAAAGGTTGTATCTTTGTAAACCCATGATAATCGAGGGTTAGAAACAATGCGACAAGCGTTCTCCGCACGTGAGGCGTGAGTTTCGTACAGGGAACAGGGGTGATGTCAGAACACGGTGATATATGGTTGAAGTAAGCACGGGAAATGCCACGTGCCTAACCGTACTCCTCCGAAAGGATTAGGGATCCACCTTATGCATCGCGTTATTTGGAAATGCCGTTGAGTTCTCGTTCGTCGACGTTGACCGTAGTCTATCGATCAAACCAGGTCGTATCTATCAGTTGCACCTGCATCATCATCAAAGATTCAATTTTTCTGATTAACTTCTTCAGCTTCCTCGAATACCTAAGTTGGCATCGATCCTGACATTAAAATTCAGAAGCATCGGCATTTTTATTGATCTGCTTATGATTGATTTGCTTTGAGGTCTTGGTGCTAATTTCTTAGCTTCTTAAAATCATAATTATCACTGAGTAATGATTATTGACAAAGCAGCACAGTGCCAGTTGCTGGTAAGGACAATTTCTTCATGTTCGACGACGGAGTCGCCTCTTTACGGACGTTAAGGCAATTCTTAGAAGAGCCACGAGTACAGCGATCCTCCAATCAGAACTTCCAACCGTGGACAACGAAACAGATGTTTGGTGCAGCTGTCAAGTCAGTCGTTTCATTGCGAAGGGGATGTAAGTTGAAAACAAAGCGATGCTCTTCGAGGCAGCATCGTTCGTTGTCCGTGTGCATCAATGGCTCTGCTAAATTACAAGTTATTCAATCTTGTCGCTTTGTTTTTTACTGTGATCAACAATGTCGAGTGTTATCGTACCGTGGTCGTCATCCACGGTGTGCTTACTGGAAGTGACAGCATGGAGCTTATTAGCAACCGTATCCAGCAAGTAAGTAAGTCAAGTGCATGGTCAAGGATGATACAGATGTCGCACCTACTTAAAATTGGCGGGTAAACACTATACCAGGATAATTAAGTCCTTCCTTTCGATTTTCCTCGAATCATGTCTTTTCTTTAAATTATTACAGATGCATCCTGGAACGCAGGTTTACAATACACCAAGATACGCAGGATGGAGCAGTCTGGAGCCAATGTGGCGACAAGTAGAGGAGATAGGAGCGGATGTGGTGTCCATAGGAACCGCCTTTCCCGAGGGAATACATCTAGTAGGATACAGCCAGGGTGGTTTGTTGGCCAGGGCCATATTACAAAAGTTTCCTGCGCACAACGTTAGGAACTTCGTTTCGCTGAGTTCACCGCAAGCTGGCCAATATGGAAGTAGGTGTTCGTGGCGCCACTTTCGCAGAGGAACAAAGAAACCGCTCGATTCAAACTATCGCTTCTGTTTTCAGCTCGTTTTCTGCATTTATTCTTCCCCGATTTGGTGTGCGAGACCGCCTACGAACTCTTTTATTCCAAACTCGGCCAACACACCAGCATTGGGAACTACTGGAACGATCCGCACCATCAGGTTCGTATACTTCATCCTTCTTCACTTCTTTTCATTACCTTAGTTTAAAAGAAAACCATATTCTTTCGTTTAGGAATTGTATTACAAGTACAGCAAGTTTCTTCCGTACATAAATAACGAAAGAAACACGACGAAGGGGTTGAAACACTTCAAACGGGGTCTTACCAAGTTGAATCGCATGGTGCTCGTCGGAGGGCCCGAGGATGGAGTCATCACCCCATGGCAGAGCAGTCATTTTGCGTATTACGACAGCAACGAAACTGTGATAGATATGCGTGATAGGGATATTTATAAGGATGATTTAATCGGTCTGAGGACATTGGACGAGAGCGGCAGGCTCACTCTCATCACTGTACCAAACGTTCCCCATTACGAATGGCACAAAAACATATCGATAGTGGACGACTATTTATTGCCATACTTAGATTAACATAATTGATTTATAGCTAATCGATGCCATCTAAATGAGGGAACATGACAAATTCGAACGACTGAAATTTGTTGGTACCAACTTCTTTGCATTTTTGTTACAAAATAAATGCATACAATGTCTCAAATATTTTAAGGCGAATATACTGTGTACCTTGTAATCGTTAAGTAGGTCTGATAACACCTTAGTAATAAGATACTTATATATATTTTTATGTATCAATAAATGTTTACTACCTCTTTCATTATAAAATTACATATCCGTGTTTTGTTTCTATGGTATGGCTATGTATATAAGCTTTGTTCGTTGAGTCTTAAGTTAAAAGTTTACATTTTTTTTTTTTTATAACTATATAACTAATAGGAATTATCACATATTTTGATAGAGTGGTTAATATAAGTACTTAGAAACTTTTATTGTGTGTAAAACGGGTAATGAGATCAAGGGCCCATTTGGGCTGATCTGCAGGAACCATGTGCCCAGCATTCCTTACCATTACTTCAGTCAAGTTGTCAACAGTCTTTGAATAGCCAGCTAATTCATCTCCAACCCACCATTGCTTTCTTGGAGTTACTTTGTACTTCTCAGCACCAGGCCATTTTAATTGTTGCAAGTAACTCTCTGTCAATGGATATGCAACAATAATGTCAAGCTGTCCATTGTACAACAGAACTTTGTAGTGCTGTGTTAGATCTGATACAAGAACTGCCACAGACTTCATAACATCAGCTTTCAAATGTTGTTCTACGGTCTGATCTTCAACATGGAATGTACAATTACCAACATGTATTGCTTTTCTCACATCTGTTCTCTGAATCCATTTTGACATGTAGTCAGAATCATTGGAGTCTTTGTTATGCAAATAATTGAAGTAGAAATCAAATCCAGTTAAGTTTTTAAACAATGATGGATACCCAGTTAAATCACCATTAAGAAGATCATCAAATATCTGGAAAGCTTCTACATATTTCTCTTGCTTAATCAAATTCCTACCCTCATCCTCATACTTGTGAAACAGGTCTCTTCCATTTGCATCAATTAAACCCAATTGATACAAATAGTCTCCATAGTGCAACTGATTCTCTGGATCAGTTAAACCATTCCCAATTGCCAAACCCTTCAAGTTGATCTTTGTCTGTGCCTTAATATTGAAATCTTTAATCGCATGGGACACTGCAGGCACATACTTTCCAGCATAGGATTCGCCGGTTACATAGAAATCATTGTCCTGAAGTTCTGGGAACAGCTTGAAGAACTGAACCAGTGCTGTATGAACATCTCTTCCCACATGAGTTTCATTGGTGGCATACCCTTTGTCATCATTGGTGAAACTGTATCCAGTACCCACAGGATTATCAATATAGAGTAAATTATGGGACTTGTTCCAAGAGTATTTACGCATAGCAAGAGTTTTGTTTGCTGTTGCTATGAATGGACCATTCTCCGTGAACAAACCAAACATAGAGGTAGCACCTGGACCGCCTTGTAGCCATAATACTACTGGTGCAGTTTTTGGATTATACTGTGTAAAACAAGAGCCCATCATATTGCTTAATTCTTTCTTTTTAATTAACCCTTGGACGACAGGTTAAAATAAAATATTAATTTTCCGGTATACGAGAGTTGCATTAAAATATCTGAACATTTAACTTTAGTCGCGGGTCTGAATTAACTCGACATCCGAGGGTTAAATTACATAAAACGTAAGAGGAATTTCATAGGATAAAGATTCTAAAAAAAGAAATAAAAAACAGAGTATTCGATTACTCACCACAGCGGGAAAGAACCAGAAAAAGGTGTTCGAATTGTACTCTTTATTTACAGTTAAGTAACCGGCATAACTGCTGACATCGTTCATTTCTTTGTGCTGTACGAGAGCTTTGTTACGAGCCTCGTCTATCTTACCACCTTCAATAAGCGGCGTCAAAAATAAAGGTTCTCCTACATCCTCTTCCTCGCGAAGGGGATAGTTCTTCAGCTTGGGATAAACATTTATAAATCCGCTCGCGAACGAAACGAAGAAGGCTATTTGCAAGACGTACACGAGCTTCTTCATCGTATTCTCGATTAATAAACAACTCTCTAAGGAGACCACTTTCAAATTTCGACCACGAGATCGAAACGTAATTGTCGCTATCTAACGGAAAACGAATCTTTATATAGCGGCGCGTCAATGCTGCCAACGGAACCGACAGGAAGCTGAAGTAACATTCAACAGAAAACGAAAGGAAAATTGTTGAAGAAGATTTCTTAAAGTAAACTTTATTTCTTTTATTGAATTTTGACGCGAAATCGAAAGGTGAGTGATCGATTTAATGGATTTATAAATTAATTTAAACGAACGAGATGGCGCTCAAATACAATAACGAATTTTGAGTCAGCTGACTCTACCCATACAACTTAATTTAAATCGGTCATGTATTCACGTCCGGCAATTTAAGCGAAGGTTACTACGGATTTCTTCCTATTTTTAACCTTGACCACAGCATGTTGTAAACAACTGTGTTGTGGTAAACGAAGTGTTGCACTTCTTCTGGTTAAGCGGTGCAAACAAATCGCATTTATCGATGCTTTTTCTACAATGAACATCCGGTATAAGATTTCGTGTTCATTGTGATCGAAGGATTCACGGGATATATTAATGATTGAGGGATCGAAAAGACAGTTTCTTCTGTATTATATATTCGTCAATTGATTTCTTTTTGTAATAACGAGTTCCTGAAAGAGTTGCATTCACGTACGAGTGAACAATTTATTTCCTACACATTGTTAAGATAAGATATAGTTTTGAAAATGAATGACTCCTTCCTGGAAGACTTAGAATTAGTGTCTGCTGATGTTAAAACTGTCAATGCCTATGCAGTGGATCGTCATGTGACAACAAGAACTGCCACATCTTCCCCATTGCATGCACCCCAGAGTAAGAGGGAGAACATACACTCTAAACTTGATCCAATTCCACTTGAGAAGCACCAATCCCCCAAGGAATTGAGTGCAAAAGATTTGAGAAAATTATCTGAACAGGATGTCAGGAAACAGCAGACAAAGATAAAAGTGTCTGAAAGGAAGGAGAAATCTTTGGAAGGCAAGTTGAAGCCGATTGAGAACAGGGTAAAAGGTGATGGCAAAGAGCATGAAGTTAAAGATGATCTTAAGACAAAGATGCGAGACCCCAGAGTCAAAATTTCTGAGAATAAAATTATTGGGAAGGACCGACCACGCCGTTCAGGTAGTTGCAAGGAGAACAACCTGGCCCCAGATGTATCTGTCAAAGAGAACAACAGACCTACTGACTGTTCCAAGGAAGGCACCTCCCAGGTGGAAGTCTCCAAGGACAAAGGAAAGACTTATGATACTCAGAAGAAGACAGACATCAAGGAAAGCGATCCTGTTGCCTTTCTGAATGCCATCAAGGACATTGTGAGCATCTGCACGAAACAGGAAAGCTCCAAGATCCTGAGGGCCATGCAGGAGCTGCATTTCAATTCCCAAGCTAATCTCATCAAGCATCTGTTATCTCAGACAGAAGACATAGTCAATGAAATTCATCCTAGCAAAGATTCAACCAGGGTAAGAAGCCTCATTGAACAAAATGAGAGACTGCAGGAGGATGTTGTTATTCTGCAAAAGAGGAACGAAGAGTTGCAGAAGAAGCTGGAGGAGTTTGAGTATCTGAAACAGGAGAACATTGCGTTGAAACTGAAATGCAAAGAGTTGTCCAAACAATAGCAAAAATGTACACTGCTGTGATTCTAGGTGCTTAGAATTTGTTGATTTACATGTAATCCATTCCATTTCATTGTTATACCTTAATTACAGTCAGTTATTAGCATTGAGTATAAAAATAACATAATTTTGTAAGAGTAGAGAATATCAAAGGCCTATAAAGCACATTGTAACTCGATCATGTACTTTCCACGAATTTTGCGACATGTGGCCGCATTATCAGTCGCGATATCGTTAGCTGACCTTGCATGGTAAAAAGCAGTTGTCTCTGTCCTTGTATATTAAAATTTGTATGAATCATGCGATCGAGAAAAGAGTGGAAATTACCCAACGAATCTTAATTAGAAAATCACGTCGCGATAAAAGGATCCACTTGATCAGAACCAAACGATCGTTGCTCAAAAGAAAGTTCTACTTACGCTTATATTAATTGCTCGATCACAATCTTATCCGAATTCGTTAAAAGTATCTCGATGAAATGTCACGACGTTTCTGTATCATCGAGAATGATACGAAAACTTTCTACAACGTCTCTGCTTAATGATAATAACTGATACCATAGTGAGAAACAATTGTTCACGTGTGTTTTAACTCTATATTTTTCACGTTGTTATGTATTCACGCTTAAAAACGATAACAAGTGCGTTGAAATTAACGAAATCATATATTTTTTAACATTTTTACCAATACCTTTTGAAAAAGTTCAGAGAAAAAGGATATTGGTCCTCCTTGAAACGTGTTTCTCATATTTTATTCCACGTTGATTTAAGATTGATATATTTATGAACAATTTGTAGATCTTCTTCTGTAAAAAAAGAAAAAGAACGAAATTATCAATAAAATGTACTTTATATCCAAACCAAAGTCGTATGAGGTATTCTTCTCGAGGAATGAAAATCACTCTGTGTCCAGTTGAAACATGATTTATATTCGAAGAATATTTTTAAAAAGCATATTAAGGCGATGTGATACAATGTTTCGAATCGTACAATATATATTTACAAACAATGACGGACATCTTGATCCGTGTAATATATAAAAGGCGCTCGAGGGTAGGCAAATCCATCGCTTTTCAATAAATTCTGTACCTGAAGAACAGACTAATTAAAACAAATTCATTTCCATTATTTTTAACAGAATGAATACTTAAGATACTTTGTGTGATTAAATTGTATATTTATTGAAAATGTATTAGATGTATACAAAATGATATAATAATGATTATTATACCAGACAAAGTATATATAAATTATGGATATTAAATTAGTATAATTATTTTGAAATTCAAGCAAATTTCCATTTGTATTATTGAATAATTCTTACCAAAGTTTGATGATTTATATTTGTAAAAATGGACAAAAACATTGGCGTACCCCTAATATGTAAATCAGTTTAAAAAAAAAATGATGACTTGAGTTAGTCTAGCTCTCAAGTACAGTAATCGATGTGTAAATGATTAGAAAAAAAAAAGTATAAAAAAGAACGAAAGATTTTTGGTTGACGGCAGTTTCGCAGCAAATGTAGCCTTTTTTCATTTTATCTGGTAATAGATGCAATCTGAATAATGAAATCATGCTTGTGTATCTGTTTCGATGTGGGCGTGAATTATAAATAAATTATAGATAAAAAGTAAATGGTACGATACATCGTACGTTTTTTTTTCAAATGTACAATAAGCACTTGTTTCGATAATTACATGTCACCGATTGTGCCTGACATGATCGCGATAGTCTCGATTCCTGTGGCCTAGGCGAATTTCTTATAAATAAATATTAAAGTAAAAATCTCGCTTAAAAGCTAAAAACGTGAAATAAAAAAATTCTACTAGAACGTGTCCTTCGCGTTCCTCATTGTTCCTCGGTACGTTTGCATTTTTTTCTTCACGTTATATGGTTTATGTACAATTGCATAATATCGATGCTCGAAGATAGGGACGATCTCTTCATTCATCGGTTCTCTTTAACAACAACAAATAGGGTGGTAATAAATTCCTGAGCTTCATCGTTTTCCCCTTGATTTTTCGAAACACTTGTTACGCCACCGTATACAAGTGCTATTCGCAATTAATTATCATTTGAAAGAAATCGTGGTCAAAGGATTCATTTCTGATCACTTTCTTGCACTTTTGAAAACGTTCATTCGCGACGAGAGATCTCTCGAGACTCTCCCCTTTCGTCTTCGTCTACCTCGTCTTGATCTTCGTTATCACTTCGTTCACCTTCTTCTGGAGGTCTTGTCCACCTGAAAGAAATTTTATTTATCGAACTCTATTCTCGATAAGACGATAATGAACACTGTTAATAGTAACCTGATCAATGTCTCTGGCGATCGGTAGAGGAATATTAATTTGGCAAACAGATCCTCCTCGAGACACAGCTCGCCGCTTTCGCGGACCAAATAAATGTCCAAGCACAGTCGAAGGATCCTGTCCACGTAGGGCAGATCATCGAACATGATCTTTGGCGCCATGTCGCTGACCACTTTCCTCGTCATTTGACTTATCACTATCACGGCGGTGGTGTACAAACCTAAAATTCTATTGAAAATACGATAATTAATGTTTGTTGAACTTGGATCGATTGCGACCCAGACCTAGGTGAAAATGGAATTTAATTTTCTTTGAAGAAACATACCCCAATCCACTAATGAAGCTCAACCCCTCAGGGAATGTCTTATCGTTGAACAAGAACATCATGATGTAATGGCAATTATTCAAAGGTATTTTGTTTAACAATTGTTCGTACGGTGGATCGTCGCAATCTTCTTTGACGACCCACCATTTCTGGTAGGCACAGCAGTTCGTGTCGGTGGACAAGTGAAGACTGATATTTCTATAAATGTAACTGTCGTCCGTTGCGTTCTCCTCCTCGGTGAGTCCCTTTGCTGAAAAGTCAATTCATATTTTATACTCTTCTTAGACTAGAGTTTGGAAAATAAAAATAAAATGGTATTTAAATTTTAAGGGTCAATTTTGTACCCTTCAGCAATATGACTTACTTAAATGCATCAATTGAGGCACCACGTCGGTGTTACGACCGGTTACCTTCAGGAATTTCGGGAAAACGTTGGTCAACGTGATGATGTCGTTGTGCGGGGTCGAAGTGTTAGTGGACAACATGTCGACCAACGTTTTTCTCACGGGATTAAATTCGTTATTGATGAACGGCAGTAGCTTTATGTCACGAATCTTCGTCGTGATGCCACTGGCATCTTTGGCGTCCGTCTTTCGTGACACTGACCACTCCACGTGGATGGTGACTGTGGTGGTATTATCTTCTAATTCTGATTTCAGTCTAATATAAAACAAAAGTAACATTGATACATCAAAGATACTTAATGCAGATGATTATTATCAGGACAGTGACTTAAGGTACCTTTCTAAGTCCGGCGGAGATATACTCCATAATTTCCTGGAAAATCCACTGAGTTTGACCGCAGCCACGTCAGAATGTATATAATTCTCCAGGAAAGTAACCGCAGGTCTGTCTCTCGAGTACAAATTCGTCAACCTTGTGTACTCTACCTCGTTGTACTCGATGATGGAGCTGCTCTGAGCAGACATCGAGTAGATAGGCTCGTAGGGACCGATTCTAATTTTCATAGAGACGTCGTACGGCAGATTTGAAACGCCAACTGTGCCTCCAAGTGCGAACAAAAGTAGTGGGAACCATATTAGCCCGATCATTAGGAACAGGGCCCCTCCACCCACTAGGTACTTGACCATCTGATTTTTCTTGACGCCTCGGGGTTGTGGGAAGTCCGCCTCTACCCCTCGCATGCACTATAAATTTGATTATCGTCAAAGTCTTAAGAATACCATTTGTAAAGGACATCTTCGAATCATACCTTGATCTGATAAATACTAGCGAATATATCCTCCATTTTGAACCAATCCATAATGGCCATGGATGTATCAGTCCAAATCCAGTCCATGACAGCTCTCAGTTCAAACAAGAAGGGAACCAACATAAATCTGTAAAATGAAGATTAAACTGTTGCTCGAGATAACATTTGAAGATGATTAAAAAAGTCCTAACCCTTTGAAGAGGACGTAGTTGACAATGCTGTAGTCCTTGCACAGGAAGTTACCGAGTATACGCGTTGGATAACCCTGTCGCAGTTGATACGCGGCCAGCAGAAGGTAAAAACATTTCACCATGTACCAGATTTGTGGTGGAAGCCTCTCGTTGAATTGTCTACAATTACAAACAGTTTCAAGTAAAATGAACATTGAAATTTTTATTGAAAATAATTGATGATGAGTACCGTTCGGTTGCGCTTGGCAAAATGAAGAACATCCACATGTGAACGCCGAATATTAAACAATACTGGAAGATCAATTTCCCTAGGATTGATTTTCTCAAGAACAGAGCTCTGTCGATGACTATCAATGCAAATTGCAATAACAACATTAACAAGAAGGGCATCGGTACTCGATTTTCCTGTAGGTACGCTGTTACACCTCCATCCCCCTGTTGAGTCTAAGCATTTGTCAAAATTAATAGTTATTCGTGTTACACGAGGGTTACTTGTGTATACAAATCACAGTGCTTACTCCAAAAGCGGAGAATCCAAAAATGAGTAGTAGAAAATTAAAGAAATCGCAGAGGAACATGTACGCGTATACATTGGTCTTCTCTTTGCCGGATGTGCTTAGGATCAGGCTGAAGAAGTTCTTTGTCGGTTCCATATATTTATTAACACTGGAAATAAGTATTATTTAAACGAACGAACAATACATTTGACAAAATGCGATTCACTCACGTCATGTTCATAGCTTTTTGGAATTTTACATTGTGGGGGTTCGATTCTTGACCCTGGACCATCACGAGCCTTTCATTCTCATCGTGCACTTCCGGAATTTCACCCTCGCCCCGGATATCCAAAGTTCTTCCAGTTGGTGTCGTTATACGAGTAACATTCCTGAAAAACATACTCAAAATATCTGCCATCCTCGATAAATAAATATTTGAAGAAGTTTCAACATACTCTTCGGGCGGTGGTACAGTTTCCCCTTGCCCTTTGTTTTCGGGGGGTGGCCTGGACGAGACTACGGTTAATTGCGAAGGTATAATTTTTCTGGGTTTAAGAGTCAGCGTTGTCCATTGCCCTAATGATTTTAGCATAAACCTGCAATGTGAGATTTTTATATTATTTTATTTTATGGATTACGATCGACCCTGTGAATTATAATTTACCTGTGGAAGAATACCATGAGCAGCAACAACAGATCCCATAAGGCATAATTGGGCTTGCGTTCAACCCCCATGATTCTGGGTGTGAACAGGGGATTATTAGGCGCAGCATCCCTGTTCCAGGGTAACAATTCCAATTGGAAAATGCATTTTACAATAACAATTATCTGCAAAGATGTATAATCAATTATTAAAACACGATTAGTTGAACAATTTAGAAGTCACAGGAACCTCTAAAGTAGAAACAGGGTAAATTTTCGAACATACGAATATACGAAAGGGTTAAGGGTTGAAAAATCATGTCTCACCTCGGTGTACGCGATTAAAGTTATCCAGAACGTCTTCGAGGGTCGTGGGATGGTCAACGAACCCCAGCAGAACACCATAAGTGGCAAGGGTGTCGATAACACGGAGGCATTTTTTATTTGATGAAGAAACACCATGAAATAACACAGCAGACTCGAGTGCGCCAATATACCGAACCAAATTGACGCCAATAATTGTATTATCGGTGGTTGATCGACCTCCGATAATTGCCCCGCTTCGTCATCGTGTTGAACCGGCGACACCTCCGAGTAAACTATGCTGTATGAACAACAACGCGTGTTAATTGTATCAAACAATCCCATAAAGTCAATCTCCAAACTCGCAAAAGAAAGAAACCAATTTCCTTCTTGCACGAGGTATTAACATCGAAAGCACATCGAAAGCTGAAGAACCTGCGGATGAAAGCAGCAAAAATTTATTTCAAAAGATTATTTTAATGGGAAGAAGCAACTCATACAAGGGTTGGCGTGCAATGGGAGCGTTCAACGATCAAGTGGAAGATAATTGTGAACTTTTTGGGGAAAAATTTCTCGGTACCTGGAGGAGGATAGGTCCAATCCTCGCTCCAAACTGGGCGCCAGGATTCGGATCTGAGGAACCGTCAGCGAGCTTCGTTTCCTATCAAAAACAACTCTTTCTACGTCTACTTCGAACACTCTGTTTCTAAGGATACGTTCTAAGAGTAAAAGTCACAGGAAATGTACTCTTGGTAGGTCTCTGAGCAAATTTCAATCTCAAAAGGATAAGTAGTTTGATAGAATCTTGTTTTGGAACCAATTTTACTAGTTGACAATTAGTGGAGATGGAATTGTTAACAATCACCAATGTAATATCAAGTGATTAAAGCCATTTGAAGCATCAATCGTTTGAACAATTTTTCAAATGCAGAGAACCCTGTGATTAGGGTAAAGGGTTCCGTGACGTCAAATGAAAATCTTACCTTTCGTCCTGTGGTCGAGGTTGGCTGGGACCCTCGCCAGCGTCATAATAATCCTCGGTAATTCCGTTAGTCGAGGATCTGTCAGACCGAGCACATTTACTACTCTACCTTCTACCGTACGATCTCTGATCTAAATAGCTAAATCAAGAACGAACTACTTCGTATACCGAACTATTCGAGGAACAGGCTACTCTCGACAAGCACACCGCTACTCAAGCTTTGTAAGAATCGAATGTATCATACAGTTTAAAGACGAATCGAATTTATCCGTACCACCTACTGGAACTCTTTCAAAATACATTATTTCTATAATTACGTATAGTTATGGAATCTACTGTTACGTATTTATACGGCTAAGCATCTACGAACAGATAATCGAAGAAGCTACTGTTATTTAATAATTAAAATCTTACTTCTTTTTTATCAACGGTATCGGTTGCCACATTTGGTTTATACCTAGCCTCATCCCCATTCGAAAATCTGCTTTTGCCTGGAAAGTGAAATTAAATGAACCTTTGGTCAGGTCCTGGAATATTTTTTATGCCAAAATTTCGTACCTTCAAGAATTTCTTCTCCTTCGCCAAAACTTTACGAATATATCTGTAGTCCCTTGAAAATCTGTTCAGATACTTGGTCATCGAAGTCAGCGTACTGTTGATCATCACGAAAATGAATTTAAAGTATGTTATAAAGGACACTTTCTCCTCTTTCTCTTCTTCCTTCGCTTTCTTCTTTCCATCCTCTTTATCTTTATCGAATTCGTCATCCGAGGGCTGCGGTGTTTTATCAGCCCCCGCCATCGACGTGTCCTTTTCTTCGGTCTCGATGTCTGCCGATGTGTGACTCGTCTTATCACCACCCTGATTCAAACGACATATCATCCTTCGTATGAAAATTCTTTGATTCAGGGGGAAGTCTTTGGTACGTGGAACTTGAAGACAACTATGCCATCAGATATAGATTTGATGATAATTATTTAATTAGGGTGGTTACATGGTACTGCAAAAATAATAATTATAATTCTGTTTTGGTAACTAATGCGTTTGGTAGTCAACTGATTCCATAGTGAACGCATTTAATACCAAATATATTAAAATAAAACTTAAGAATTATTTAGAAAAATTTCAGAACCTGGAAAATGACTATTTTGCAATTATATCATTGATGATGAAAATCGCAGCGTTGAATTTTTAATAAAAAATTGAAAAAAAGGGTGGATGACTGATGGCATTTTGTCCGGTTCAAATTCGGCGTAATACAGCTGCGCGGCATCGAGCGTATTATACTGTTAACGTATTACAAAGCGTGAGATTACAGGTGCTAAAAGTCGCTGTAACATAATGGAAACAAATTAAGCCAAAGAAGTATCGAGCGGCAAGATTATATGTACACCAACGACGAGGAGCCTCGCTGTCAGCTGCGACTACAACATTAAAGAGAATAAAAAAGAAAGGATGAACAAATAGAAAAAGAAGAGTTAATAGAAAGAAAATTAATCGACGCGAATGAAACGTCACCCTCTTCCATTCTTTGTCTTGTTCGTTTTACAAAGCTGTTGGCAAGAAAGATAAAAAAAAATAAAGAAGAAGAATCTTTTTACTTTCGACTTGTAAGCGCTGCGAATATCTAGCGATTGTGTGTGTTCGTCGAATGACATTGTTCTTGTTTCTCCTGTCTGTGCCTCCATGTCACATGTAATCGATTATTCTGTGTTTAAAATTGTGTGAGTGTTTGCTTAGCTCGCTATAAAAATCGTTTAGAATAAAAAGAAAAAGAGAGAAAGATATTTGGACAAGAAGAGGACACATTTAGGGTTGCTAACGCACCCTTGGGAGTAACGATAAATAACGACAGAATTGAAATGAAATGAAATAGACAACGAACGGTGAAGACAGAAGAAGGAATGAAAAGGAGTACAACGAAAGCGAATGGATATTGTAAAACAATTAATAAACTACTGAAAAAAGACACTGATAATCGACAACGTATTAGAGACAATGAGATACGAGGAGAAAAAGAATTGAAATAAACATTAAATGTGGAGGAGAGCGTGAATTATGTGTACGATGCGCAGGGTGAAATAATAACTATCGCCATATTATTAATTATGCTTCTCATCTTTGATCTTTCCAAGTTCACAACCCGAAAAGGGTTAAGAAGGGTAATTCTCAAAATTTGACGAATTTCACCCTGCGAGATATAAAAAATTGGCAAAGGATAAAATGATATCGGGCAGGTATATATGAAACGTGAGCCTTGTTTTTTTTTTTCTGTAGCAGTGACATGCAGCCTGTTTCTCATTTTCTTGTCCTTTTGTTTTAAGGGGGAGGGTCTCACATCGGTGGCCACTGCTGTGTCCGTCTCGGAACGTGCACTTAGATACGACATAGACGATTTCTTCCTCGTTAAAGGTACACTCCGACGACGAAGTCTCAGCGCGTCCTTTTCCGTCCCTCCGTACATGCCGACGTGCGTCGCGATCTCAATGTCTGTCTTAATCAGCACGTTCATCAGCTGCAAGTTGGAGCAGACCGTTTAATTCGTATCGCCGTGTGTGTCAATTTTAACGTAGGACACGTGTTGACACCGTTTCCCGCGTTCGTTGTCTGACGACAGTCCTCGATCGTCCGGGGGGGAGGGTGCGAAGAAATACGCGTGTATATCAATGAATCTAACGAACAGGTTGAGGGGGGTCATTTCGGGCGGGGGTGGTGTGATCAGGGGGATAACACATGTAAATTAATAGCAGAATTTGTAGCACACACGGGAAGTGAAAATAAAAAGTCGAATAAATCAAAAATCAAAGTAAAGGGAAAATAAAGAAATAAAATATCGTTGGTCACACGATATATGAGAAGTGTCGAAGTTTTGGCTGATGATCCAGCTGACTGATAGTCGCTAATAATACAGAGTTTCCTCGCTGTTAACCTGGCCAGGTTAACCCAAAGGTTAACGAAACCAAGTTAACCGAAACTCGGAGCAAACCGAGGTAAACCAAAAGATAATCTTTAGCCGCCGATAATCGAGTGTTTAATGAATCACGAGTTAACCGAAAGTTAACCGGAACTCAAAGCGTACTGTAAAATTCAGACAAATCAAAGAGTAATCCACCTGATCGATACAGAATCGATGGAGCCGTGGAGACTCGCGATTTTTCTCAGTGGATCAAGCGCTCCGATTGGGATTAGTAGAAACTTTGTTCCATAACCGAGAATTCATAGCAGACAAACCAGAGATTCGTGTAACAACCTCTCGAATCAGAGAATTCAATTTTTCTCGAGGCATTTCGTCGAGAAGGAAGTTAACATACCTCGGAGATGGTCATCCTTCGAGCTAGTTGCTCCTGTTCCTGGCGCCGTTCCTGTTCCCTCTTCTCAGACTCGGTGTCAGGCAACAGATCAGTGACGTCGTCGTCGTCCAGATCGTCGAACATGTAGTAATCACCGGATCTGATGGCTAATTGATAAAAAGAAGGTATTTCTTAAGGTCTGAAGGAATCTGAACCCCACCGATTACGCTATTATTGTGCTAAAGCCATGCACGACAAAAGTTGATTAACAAATCGACGTTGCTCAGAGAAGACGTTATTCCAACAGATTCACGCTGCTTGAAAGCACAATTAGATATATAAAAATTAGTAATATTGTCACCCAACATCTTTAATTCTCTGCATCAACACCTTACCTACCATTTGTAATCCTAGACACTGTGTAATTTATTTCCTTAGCTAATAAAACTTAGAAACCCAAATTTTTATTCATTGACTTTATGATCGGTAAGGTGTTAATTTTGTACTGTCACACCATTGTGCACTTACAAACACAAACACACGCACATAAACACAAAAAATTATATACAACATGAGATTCTGTAAAAGCATAAGCATCGAATCGTTAGTCAGAATATAAAAACATTAGTTAGTGGAATTAAAAAAGCCCAGAAAAACTGCGAAACACAGAAAATTGTTCATTTACCCTCTTTGTTGGTCTTTGGGACGCGAACTCTGTACAACGGCCGTGTCCCTGGATAGAGAGTATCTGACGGGAAGAAAAAACAGAAAAAGATAGATAGATAACGGAAAACTGCAAAAATAAAGTTGTCAGCACGTAGAAATCGATCTATTTTACAACAATATACATCTATGTATAATTATATTACACGCTGAATAATCATGGTAGAATCCTGAAGTCCTTGGTCAGCAGGATCAACAGGATAGTAAGATCTGTGAAGAAAGTACACGGATTTTTGGATCCTAATCATTTTTCCCTATAAAAATAGGTAAATTTGATTATGATGATGGTAGGGGAGGATTAGAGATGTTAAAGGTGGGGCTAGGAGATAAATAAAATAATTTAACCATCGATCTAGAAAAACAGAAATAAATTATGTTCAACTATTTACATCTATGAACAGTGTCGAGCAAGATATGCTTTTTTCAGGAAAATGATAAAGGGGTAAATTGGACAATGGACTAGGTTGAAAAATGTCATTTAGAAGAAGGGGACTCAATTATCATCCTCAATCCTAAAATGACAAGTCTATTTCTATCTCCCAAGCTTTGAAATAAAAAAGTGAATGATGGACCACCCCTATCCCTATTATAGAAGCCCCACGTCCCCTGTTTCTTAGACAAGGCTACCATGCTCGACAGTGTATCAAATAGACCACGACACCTAATAGAGATCAATAAATTGGACGAAAGCGTACGAAGAATAACGAGAAAAGAAAATTCAGAATGTTAAGAACTCGAACGAGAAACAAAAAGACGGGTGCGTCATAGATGATCTAAGAAGGTGCAGGAGCGGAAGCGTATGTACAGGACGTCGTAACGGATCGTCGATCTTCCTGTTGTGTCGTTACATGTGTGATGAGATTGCGGGGAACGGGAGGTGGTCGAGATGATCGATTGCCGTGGCGTCTGCAGTCCGTTCATCCACGGCGGGCCGATGAAGCTGGACTGTCGGCGATGCCTGATCGACGACGTCAGCGATCGATCGGTCTGGCCACGATCGTACGGCGGTGGTGAGAACACCGGGAACGTCTCGTCCGGCGATGGCCCGCGCGGATTCAGCTCGCTGCTGGGCGGCGAACCGAAAGAGATACGAGTGGGCTCGAGATAACCCTCGAGGCTTACTGTCATCACGGCGGAATTCGGGGTGGGCGCCTGCAACAGGGACGCGGCTCGGGGTGTCAACGGGGCCGGCTCCTCCTCGTCCTCGTCGATCGGCGTCCGGTAACCCTGAGGAGGCGTGTGACCCGACACGCACGAGCTTACGCTGGAAGACCTCGCCAGAGGCGCCTGTCCTTCTTTTTTTGTTCGATTGCATTAAATATAGAGATTCGTGGTTAGCCTGCTAGTGGACGTGGCAAGTTAATTACGTAGGATTACGGTTGGGTGCTGGAGGATGCGGTCAGGTGGAGGATGTTTGGATACTGAAGGATCATTTCCAGGAACTGTCTTATTGTCCCGTAGCCTGAAGAAAGAACACTGAGGAAACAGACTTCAATATCAAATGTTAAAACAGTGCTGTCCCCTAATTACAAATTAAAAAGAAAAATATCTGTCAGTGATACAATGGGAAGGTTAATCATGGACGATCTTAAATGTTCCCACAGACAGCACTGATCTAAAGAATCCAGAAATCCAGGTAGACATTCAGGATTAGACAAATCTAATTGTTCCATTTCCTAGAAAGTACTGAACTATTTTAAAACAATTCTTACCAACTGCATGAGTCTGTGGTTCTCTATAACTGGGTCCTTGTATCTTCCTCTGGTTGGCTTTGATCTTGTCCATCTTGAACTTCAGCTTCTGCAACACGTTCTTCTCGACCTTATCCTGGATCTCGATACGCTTCTGATGTAGCTCCTCGAGGAGCTCAGCACCTCTGGATGCCAACACGCTCATGGTTTTCGTTTCGTCCACTATGTGGAAGAAGTAGTAGCTCTTGAAGAACCGCTTCTGCAGCAACAGGAAGCAGAAGCATAGACCGTCCCAAACCATGCCTATGTCCTCGCGAGGCACCTCGCATTCGATCTTATCTAGTACGATACTGCTAGATGAACTTTTAAACTTTCTTAGACAGCTGATTCCAAATAATTGGATCACCGGACAGGCTGACGTTTCCAGCTGTAATTTGTTAAATTAAATTCCTCAGCATTCTGGATATTACTAAATTTTCATAATTAGGTCTATAGGAAATCTATAAATGCCTGACTTCTAAGGACTTACCTCTATAATCAACACACAACCGATACCCTGAAGCAAGGTTTTCAAGAAGATCACGACAACGTTGTATCCGATCAAAACGTTCCACCATTTTAGAATGGCCTTGATGGGTCTCAGGTAGAAATCGTTTCCTTGCCAGAGGAACACGAACGCCCCTATCAGATAACCCAAGGAGAAGAGATTGGTCCTCTTGGTACCAGCCAGGAACATGATCGACAGTGTGACCCACATTAAGCTCATCATCACCCCCCGTTTCACGATGTCCAACCAGGAATGAATATGGGACACGTAGTCCTTCACTGGATTCACGAAATTCGGTTTCTCCATGTCCTGGTACACGGAATAATTGTGTCCAGCTGGGAACTCTATCCCGGTTGCTGCGCTTCTTTGTTCGATTTGGAAAACGAGGCTCTGTCTCGCGACCATCATCAGCAAAATGAAGTCGCATATTAATTTTCGAGAATTCGGCGGGAAATCTGGATCGGGGAAGTACATCCACTCTTGCAGTCTTCTTAATATGTTTGAGTGTCCCCAGGGGTAATCTGAAAGTTGATCAGTTTGATAGATTAATCGTACGTTTCGTAAAAATTATAACAATTTTAATAAAAAGTACAACAGATAATGACCTATACAAAACCAGGAAGGCAGTGACACGACCAGAGCGTATTGGATAGGTATAAGCACAAGGACGAAGAACTTGAAGCACGGCCAAAGCTTGGAGATGGTTTTCCTCTTCATACAAAAGAACAGTATCAACCACATGCTGTACAGAACCGAGTAAAAGTCGAGTCTCGTGCCAATTAAGGTCACAGTTCCTATCAGGCATATTTCAACGCCAAACTTGTAGAATCCGTAATTGAAGAAGAATTTGATGCATTCTGGCAGCCCTTTGTCGGCGTTCGCTCTGGTGATCGATGGGAACATTATCTGCGGTGTGCCCAAAGGTTCGCCGCGTTGTTTTCGATGGAAACACTGTCGAATTCTGATGATTTTCCTAAGGGTGGTCACCACTATGATCCCTATGTAACCCTTCAGTAACTCCGCGAGATGTCCTGGCTCCGTTTTCTTCATCCCAAACCACTCCGCTATGTTGTACACCGTGTTGTTGCTGGCGTACGGACTTTGCAACTCATCAGGGGTCTTCTGCAAGTGTAATTACAGAGAATTTGAATTTTGGCGGCAATGGACTTTGTATAAATTTTATTTATCTCGTTTATATAAACACTTTAAAATATTTACCGTACAATTGACGTTCCAATTATTGTGATCGATATATTGGATCTGATAGAGCATCTTGATGACCAACAAGCATGCTATGATCGCCGCGATCATGTTGACCGTGAATATTTGAACGTTCCTTTTGGAATTGATCATAACGACCACTATGACGACGAACACGAAATTAATGGCACAAACCTGTGAGATAGAATTTTGTTTATTAATCGTGTATAAAACACAGGATTCAATGATTAAATTGACCGGAACTCACGTCATTGATACAGAGAAGCATCACAGAGATGAAAATGATCTTTTGCATGTGAATTTCAAGGAACAGCCAGGTGTAGTTGTAAAAGTTCACCACGTGATTGATTATTTTGTGGAATAACGCGATTCGTTCCAATTTTGATGCCCCTGAACAGATAATGTAATAATTGTAGTCGATAAGTTAACGTAAGGGCAACGAAAGGGTTAATTCTTGCACCAAAAATAATAATTAAACGCACGTTTTATCTGTTTCAAGGTGTATGTGGTATCGTCGTCCTCTTCGGCAAAGAACATCTCGGATGCGTTCGGCGCGATGTTCAAGGTGGGCGAATGTCCAAGACTAGAACGTTTCACAGGGGTCTCCACGTTCCTCCTAATTTTTAATTACACACGTTATCGAGTCATTATAATAGAATCAAACAACGCCATCAACCTACTGACCCGAATCTCTCGATGTTCGTCACCTCCAAGAAATCTTTGTGAAAATAATGAATCTGAAGGACGGTGATGATGACGAAGAACGTCGGCGTCAGTAGCCTAACGAAAAGGTCTTTGGTCGCGTATTTCTCTAAACCGATGTCCATCTGGAGATCCTTATCGATGCGCAGATAATTCCAGTATTCGGGGAAGTTGTTGAATTGATAAGTGTAGACGAGGATCAACATGATCACCGAGTATCCGATTACTGTCAGCCAGAACGAGTACATCATCTTCCTCCAGACCGTCCAGGATATCTAAAAGCCAAGTGTATTGTTCCTTAAGAGTTTAGAATTGAATAATTAATTAAAATGTTTAATGGAATGGGTGCCATTGAAATTTTAAAGCTAACCCTCTACCCCTAGATTTGTCACAGTTTAAATGTACCTGGAACGTAATGACTAGAACGAGGAACAGAGACATATAAACGATCCTGAAGACCGTCATACGTTCGCCAGTGATTCCACAGATGAAAAGCATGATGGCTACTACAGCTATCCAGAACTTCGTCAACAACTTCTTCAGAACGATACCGACGTCTTTCATGAATTTGCTTTTGATCTCAGGCGCTTCTTGGTTCATGGCAGTGGTGGCTGTCGAGACGGACACGTGCAACGGAGCTACCATGTCCCTCAGCGCCGAAGAACGCCTCTGTCTGGACCTTTCGGCGGTGTATTGTCTCATGGTGATCCAGAACATCGATATAAACAGACACTGTAAGACAATTGTTACTATTTATCCAAGAACACATGATTCCTTGGAGGCAATTAGACGGATTATTTTACTTTGACCACCAAATGCCAGTGACTCTGCTCTCCGGCCTTGCTGAAGCCGATCTCCGACATCTGAACTCCGTTTATCTGTGTCGGCAATTCTTCTTCTGTTAAGTCCATATTGTAAATGTACTGGCCAAGAAGAAGAAGCATCGCGTAGAAGACGATGAAGGGCGAGCATTTCATCATCGAGGCTCGTTTGTTAGGCACCATCCAGAGAACCAAGGCCCACAGTAACAGAGCGAACGTCGTCCAACTGTGATACATTATGCTCCACGTCTATCGAATATTCAATTTGAAAATGAAACTTGAAGTCGTCTTTCGAAATCTCGTCTGTTATTCATCCTTACCATCATTATGATATTGGTAGCGATGTAGGATGAATTAATTATCAATTGGAAGATGGAATACACAGCCATGATGATGTGTTCGATGATACCAGAGTGTTCATCGGGAGCAGCTGAATTTTATTTTGTTAATTATGTTTTAATTGGTGAATTTGGTTCGATGGAATACAAACCTTCGCTAAGGCTTTGCAATTGAATACTGTCGTCCTGATGACCATCTTGGACGATCACACTTCCGGTGGAGTCTTGCAACAGTCCCGTTCTTCCGGATCCAAATCGCATCAGCTATCAAATAAAATTGGGGATACTAATCTCTGGATATTTTCTAGAATTTTTATATCTATGTGGAACTATGCTAGTTGTGATGGAATTTTAATTTTCTTAAATAAAATTATAGTTAAGCGTACACATGCAAGCTACGAGAGATTAAAGTGACTTCACCTTCACCGTTAATTAAAGTAATGCGAGACTTAAAGTGTAAATGAGTCGAATGTGCAAAAGGTGTTAACCCTTTCGTTGCATACTACATCGTTCAATTCTTTTATTCTAAAAAGTACAGTTTAGGAAATAGTAAGTACGTGAAATCTTAAGACTATATAATTATTAATCTAAGTATTTATTATTACTATTTTTCGGTATTGTTGTGATTAGTAATACTACTATCATCACTACTGTAATTGATGATACTACTATCACTACTATGATTACTAATAATTATTACCAGACTAATTACAGTAACTGTATCTAAATTTTAACAATTTTCATAATTTTTTTATACAATTATAATTGAAATTTACCAATGGAAAAATTTAATAGATACAATTACTTTTCTATTCAATTGTCAACTAAATTCGCAACTTATATTGTTTGTTAAACTATTTGTCATAACAATTTCGCAACGAAATGGTTAAATATGTTTTAAAATACATAAGAATAAAAATGATTGCTGCGATAATTGAACGTGCAAACTTAATCATTATACGTACGGGTGTGCGCTCGTCGACAGGTAGAGACGACGTATTAACGATCGGCTTCTAAAACAATGGCAAACTAAACATAGCGGCATCCAAACGGAAAAGAGTGTGTGTGTGTGTGTGTGTGTGTGTTTTTTTTTTTGCTCAGCGTTAAAGAACAACCGCAAAATCTGGAAGGCGACAGCAAATAAGAAAGAAACCACAGGATTCTTCTGATGGGAAATTGGTCGATTGGTACAACAAAGAAATAATCTTTAAAAACCATTACCATTCTTCTATGTACACTGTGTTGCATTCCATTTGAAACATTTGATAATCATTCCAGAACGAAAATTAATTAACACTAGAACTACTCAATAAGTCAATTTTTACAAATGGCATGCTACAATTGTAATTTCGTGGTCCTTCAAGAATCAAAACGAGTCGATGGGAATATACAATGGAAATGATGATGCATCACACGGAATGAAGTGCATCGAATTGGATGGAATAACTGTTTCTACGAGGACAAGCAATTTGAAGGAGAACAATTAAAATCGAAGGAAAATCTGGATCGTGCAGGAGGACGAATCCTTACGCGGGCCTTTCGACGGGCAGATTGCCATCTCTGCGAGGGTGTTCTTCGTCTGGTGGAAACGTGTCTGGACAATGGAGTGTCCAGGTTCTCCAGTTTCCCGCTTAAACGTTTCACTTTCTTTGCCTGGAACGCCTCGTTAGTAAAAGCAACGTTTCTCAACAATCAGAAAACACGGAGGATCAAAGAGTTGGATCGATTAAAATGTTAGTTAAGAGGAAGCACGATTATCGATATTATTGAGACAATGTAATTGTTAATTCTCCTTAACCATAAAGAAAAAAGAAGAAGAGGCAATCTGCGAAGATAGGTTTTTAAAAAATTTGTTACGTTGTTCGTATTTTAAGACACCACAGGCACTCAGGCGATTTTTTTAGTCAAATTACTATAACAATAATTGCGATTGATTAATCGAACCACGCTGTCAAGTGTTAAGGGGTGAAACCAACTTGGAGGTATGAAAAGAATTTTAATCACCAATTTAATAAAAAATAGAGAAAATATTTTGATTCCTCCAGGACAGTTTCTCCCATTGATTCCACCTTCAGTTAATTGCAACAACAACAAAAATGATGCATACACAAAACTCACCGGTTTTTTGCTAAGAAATTGTGACTGCAAGGCCAAAACGTAGTACAGCCAAAACAGTCTGAGACAATAGCCGTAAATCAGCCAATCAGCATTCTTGGTGTAGCTCACGTTTCTAGGATCGCTGCAATTCGTATCGTAAATCGCGGCGAGGGCAAGATAACGTTGCCAAGTACTGTTCACAGGGATCAAATCTTGTGGCACTTGATTCTGATAGCTGAGCAGGATCAATAGATGAAGAATCACGACGAACATCACGATCCTGCATGTTACGGCGAAGCCTTTTCGAAGCTCCTTGTTGCACGCCCACCAGGTGGCTGCCCCTAGGAAGACGAGGAAGTAAAAACCACCCTCCACGGATGGTTTCAGGGATGCTGCGATACATAATGAGGCTAAGACCACGTAGGTACCGATACGACCCAGAAAGTTGATGACCTGGACAGAAAGGTTTGTGTCAAGGGTGCAATCAAAATTGGAAGATTTGGGTATTTGAGTATCGGTGGAATTTGGATAATTCTAATATTATTCGAATATATTATGGATACCTTCGCTGTACTGTCCTCGTCCTTTTTGGCGGTAATTGCACTCTGACGTAAGTGCGCATCTTCCTCTTCGTCGGTCGTTTTTCTTGACAACCAACGACATACAAAATACACTGCTACGCTACTTGGAAAAGCAATTAACTCTGGTGACAGCCAGAAAACTATTTCCCAAACGGTGGCGCTATCCAGCCTCACGAAACCTACGTGTCTGAAGATCACTTCCATCAGTTCGCCTAAATCGAGAACGTTATAATTGTTTATCGATTGACTGAAGTTTAGTAGATTTTCTGATGATTTACGTACAATTTTGAAGGAAGTGTCCGTAGGTGGGTAGCGCCAGTAAAACTATATGAAAAGTGAATTGACTGGTGAGTGTGAGGAAGCATAGACTGATGCAGGTCTTCAAGAAGTATCCTGTGTGGCCAACCATTGTCATTGCGTTTGGTATTGGGACATAGGGTGAGTACAGCACCAGCGCTAGGTAAACTAGGGACAATCCTACGGGCCGCCATACCGTACCTGTTTAATTAACGATAATTAACGATATAAAATAATTTTACCCCTTAAGAACCACACTCCTAAGTACTAACTTAACATTTTTTAAACCTGTGATGTTAGTTAAAAATAATATCGTATGCAAAATGTTAAACAACCGTCACAAAAATATTTCTGCTACATTTGCAATTACAACGGAAAATGAAATGTCATAAAGAACCAACCGGGTGGAATACTCTTTTTTATAAAGAAGGAATGTTTTTTTCGGGACGATGTATACTGTGATATAAAAGAACACCCACATTCCGCGACATTTTCTAAACGACAATCGTCACGCGAACAGATGCATTTCATTCCGACGATATGAAACGGGGACTTGATAAAAGAATGACAATTTTCTTGCTCGTTGAAAAGGTCAGTTTCAGCCTGGGGAGTTCGCAGATGTAGCTCTTCAAGTGTACTGACATTTTCAGCCTCTCGTTTACATACACGAATAAAATAACGTTGGGAGAATACACGAGGGTCATTCAATTACCGAAAAGGCAAACAGTTGTGCTTCAGAGACTGTCCAAATAAGAAAAGCGATACCTTTGGAGGCATAAGTTGGCCTTATCGTTGATTAAAAAACAAAAGTTTCGTAAATAAAACGTGTGTCTCTTTTCAATTTGCACTTTTGGAAAACAGCATTTACCCATCAAATCAAACAATCTCAAATGACCCCTTATTTCCAAAATAACCCTCGTACAAAGTTAGTTGAATTTCGTGTCAGTTCACACGATGGTACTACAAAATTTCTATTAACAGACTGCATTCTGTTTACTATTTTCTCTTCCTGGTGCATCAGGCAAAATTTTGACCGGTTGCCAAGAGGATTCAAATCCGTGATCCACAGATTCTTCCATTATTCTAACTTCCTATGCAACCCTCCTTCGATAAAATTAATTAAAAAATGAAACGAAAGTACATCAGGGTAATTATACATAATTACGATAAATTAAATGGGTATTATATTCGCGCGCACGTGTTGGTTCGCTGGAACGCATTCTTTTTTCACGGAGCTTTGTTAATTATAGAAACCGCGGATGGTTAATTACACCGTTCAGCTTGTGCGAGATGATAATACGTGCGATAACAACGTTACATTCAACACCGACATCGCAATTCTTTTTTTTTTTGAGCTGATTGCGGTTAGGAGATCAAAGCGACTCTCGAAATTACCATGGACGATCAAAATTAGAACTTCCTCTTCAATTCTATCTTCGCACATTATCTACTACTGTTACGTGATATAAATAAGCCCCATTGTTTCATAACTCGGAGTAATTAGATCGAAACTACTTTTTAACACAAAACTTTGTATAAATATTGGATTTTCTTGTTAAATTATTTATCTAAGGGGACCGTTCAAAAATACCAGAACTATGAAAAATCTAAAAATATTGTGCACAGTGAAAAAATTCGGGAAATGTTCAAAGGAAAACGATGCCCCATCTTTCTAATTATAGAGTCTCGTAAAACGGAATCGAAGCTGTCTCGACGTTCGAATTCTGCTCGAATATCCTACAAAATTGAATAAAATGACGTAAGATTTTTTCACAACAATTTTGATAACTTGGAAACATTACTGGAGCTGTTGCAATAATAAAATGGGTCCCTTTCGTGGATTACCACCAACGACCAAATGACACGAGGGTATCGTTTCTTCTAATAGGAGAAAGTAAGCTGATATTTATCGAAGGCAGCGTTATTTACGACACATCGTGACGCATCGTGGATCCAACATATGTGGCACCGTTGATAACACCCTGATAATTAATGAGAATGTTAAGCATCGCGTGGTAATAGAACGGTCAACAGAGAGACACTCGAACTTGCTACACCACCGTTAGATAAATTTCTATTACGAACTTGTATCCCAAACTTTTTCGATTAATATATTTCCAAAAGAAAAATACAAGTTTTGAATATCGAATTAATAATTTGTTGTAATAATATTTATTCGAGTTGCATCGCTCTCTAAATACACGAATAAGGTATCAGGATAGGAGAAAGGATTCGTTATCCTTTCGTTTCCTTGAAATTGGCAATATCTGCCTACTTTCACACGATTAACAATGACCTAAGGTCGTCATATGATTGCGAATCGCTATTTTTGTACAGTGATGTCATCGGAGAATCATTATTGTGTGTTCTGACATTAAAATTCATCAACTTTTTACATTTACACTGAGGAGGATTTATTAAAAATATAGCTAATGGAAGGTGTAGTTTTTACGATATTAATATTAAAATTGATGGCTTTAAATTAAAAACAATTGGGCTATTCTACGTGCAAGAAGGAAGAGAATTAAACAATAGGACATATAAATTTGGATCGATTCGCAACTTCGTTAATAAATATTCCCGTATCGTAACATGGCGTAACATTTCCTGAACGCTTATCGTGACAAATGGAACCTGTTTTATATTATCTATTCTAAGCATGTCGTATAAAATAATTACAGAATTTCAGGCTGGAAGAATCAATTATATAAATTGAAGTATTATATTTCAGCTGTAAACTTAGATTAGACAAGAGAAAAATTCTATTGGAACGATTCTATTGTGTCATTTTGTGTATGAAGGTCATAGTGGTATGAGAGACTCACATCCTATCAAGACAAGTGGCAGAACAACCCTGACGAGGGCCACGTTCAGCCAGTAGTTCGACATGCCTCGATCCGGTGGGATGGCCTTTCACCCTGAAACACAGAAAAAAAAGAAGGGGGTCACTCGTAAAATTATCCAGCGTCTAGTACACTGTCAACATCCTCGAGATTTTGCAACGGCAATGTCAGCTCTGCCTGGAATCGATACGGCACTGCCGCAGTCGGATACCTTTAACCTCGTTTTGTACGACACGCGCCATTCGCTACAGTTTCTTACCTTCTGTCTCCGCTTCTTACAACTACCCCTTTAACCTTTTAAAGACTTCTCACAATCGCCATTTATTTATTCATCGTTTATGAATACCGATTATATTATCAATTATCGTTTATTTGAAATAATTCCTAATTCGAGTGTCACCAAAGTGTTAAACTTTTTGTTGGACCGAGTAAATAAATATTTAACACTGAGGTGATCCTTGAATCTTGTATAACAAAATATTGTATAAAACTTATTACGGTAACAATGTTTGCAAGCCCCTTCGTTTTATTGTTGATAACCTCGATTTAACCGTACGTGGGTGGTTAATGGAGTTGCAGGCGAGGTATTAAAGGGGTTGATCCACATCGGGGACGTTAACTTCCACCCGTCTATAAAATCAAGAAACCCTTGTTTCATTTGTTAAATATTGTTTTCATGATGAAGATTTCTCGTGCCAAATATTAATGACACCTTAACACACGGATGTGACGTGTACACCGTGTGCACACACTTCCTGCTTCTGTATAAGATTTCACCAAGGTATCGATGTTTGGTTTCGTGAAAAGGGGTCCGGTTGAACTCTTTGGACGACCACCAAATAGCATCTCACGAAGAAACCTTACCGTTTCCGGTCAATTTAATGCCACAAGATTAACTTTAAACATTAAACTAATTTTATTAAATTCGTGGTACCATCACGAAGTCATCAGTGACCTCCCACGATACTTAATTATTAATTTAATGAGCTGAATTGCACCAGGGTTGTTAATTCTGGATCACAATTTCCACTTTATTGTGCCCAACAGTGAGAAACTGAAGAACGTTTTAATCTTGTTTTTATGGTACCACTAAATTCTTAGTCTTCGTTTCTCATCGGGGACAAACGATAAAATCGGCTGCATACATGCACCGGTTGTTTCGAGATAATGGCAGACGCATAGATGCAATAAAATAATAAAACGAAATATGAAGGGAAAGAAAGTTGTAATCTATTGATGATCTTCGTGTCAATGATACTAGAATGTTATCGTTATGGCCATCCGTCTGTTTACACTCTGTTATTTTGGTATCGTGTTAGAAGATAATGATGAAACATGTTCATGCGAATAGGTGGACGCACCTTACCCGATACGTACGGTAATTACCCGATAATTAAGCTGGGTGCGCCACTTTTTACCCAAACTGTTCGCAGCCGATGGTAACTCATCTCTTTCTTGGAACCACTTTGTTACCTTGTTTCGAGCTTTCTCCCTGGTTTTTCGTTCTTTGATAATTAATGTACAGTGTGTACGGTTTATTCGTATACTGTTACAAAAATTTCAGCTACCCTTCCGCCACCATGTTAATAAAATTATTATCCACGAATTCGATGAAGTTGGTATACCAAAAATTTGTGATATTTATGAACGTTACGAACTTCCGGTTACGTGAAAGGTCCGGATTTTTCACGACCAGTTGCTTCACGCACAGTTGGCCTCGAGGAAACGCGATATCAGAAGGATGGTTAAGTTGCAATTGGCTTTTAACCCAATCCATTAGAGAGTTTTGCACGTTCGTCAACGGATCGTCTTATCGAGGTCTACGGAAAAGGTGGAGTAACGTCCCCTTTTGATAAATAGCGCAGTGACAACAGGATGTACGATCGATGATACGCGTGTATCGACGGAACTAAATAATAATCACAAGAAAACTACTAAAATTTCAATCATAAAATTTGGCAACTTTGTAATATTAAATTTATCTTATATTTCCACTGCTGTTGGTAATTTGTGTATACAGAAACCAAAAGGTTCGAAACAGTGTCGAGTGGCATTTTATGTTAAGTCGCGGGGGGTTGATGTTAGCCGGGAGAAAAGAGGTGGAAAACAGGTAAATAATGTTTCAAAGACGGTGGTGTATGAAATTCAAGAACCGTCGGTGTTTTGAAGACTGTGCAAACGACACTTGTGAGTCGGTTTGCATTAAGTCCATTTACTTAAGTAACCCGGTACGTGAAGCTGCATTTCAATCAACCACGTGTCGTCTTGCTCTGACCAGACCGGTTCAAGAACATATATTACTCGGATCAAATAACAGGGGCACTTGTTTTTAATTGCTATCCTTTTTTAATAATTCGATCAACATCTGGTTTTTCATTTTCAATCGTGTCACGTAACACATCGTTCTTCTGACGTATCATAATATCTTTAAAGATTTCCTAGTAAAATCATAAAACATTCATAACCCAAAGTTTTTAAATTGAAATTCTAAAATAAAGCTTTCAACCCCGTTGATATGGAACTTTGCAAAAATTCACCACCATAAATGTAATCATTCCAAATTCTATCAATTCCCCTATGTTCGTTTGTCGGTAATCCTCAGAAATGAATCACCTGCTTATCAGCTGATCCGTTAACAAACAGATAACACGATGCTTGGCCACAACACGTGACTGAAAACATTGAATCGAACTTTATTGACCATACAAAGTTCCTCGCTGCTTCCGTTTTCTTTTCAATTTCCTTGGATAGAAATTGTCGGCCGCTTGAAATTCAATGGTGGATTAGCAATCGTCAGGTTTACCTATGAATCGATACCAATGACAGAAGCATTGTGGAATCTGGATAATTTTAGCCTTCGACGTTCTGGAAACTTAATCGTGCATACGTCATGCACGGACTTCACACACAGCCCGTATTGAGTCGTTGCTGAATGAAGGTTCAATTTACTGTGTGATTGATTCCGCGGCAATCTAGCGACTATTAACACTGTTAACTGTTGCAGTGGAAAGTCGGATTATTAGCACATTGACTGTTACCAAATACGAATGTTTCACCCTCTGTTCCATATACGTTCATATTATTTTTAAATTTGCATCTGTCATTCTAAGACAAGATGTTAATTTACTAATTTAGATTAAGCTGATTCTCATCCATTATATTCTATTAAATTAATCGGGTACGCTTTTACAAGGAAACGTGTACACATTGCGTGTAACTTGTGCGTAGGGGTGCGTGTGACACGCGATCGAAAAATAGTTTGATTAAGGGTGTGCACGAGGCCCGTTACACATTTTCAGAACTGGAACGATTTCTGAATAGATTGATAACGATCGGTCAATAAAGCATTTAAATGCTTTATCTTATCGTATCTAAAGTATAGATTTTGATCAACTATGTGCAAGCTTAATGAGGGAACTTGTATTCACGGAAGTTTTTTCATCTTCCATTAAATTTCTACAAACAATGACAAAAATTACGATATTAATGATTTATTTGCAACGTCGGTCAATATATTTACACAGTCACCACCATTTGTTTACATTTCAATTATCCTTGCCACTTGGTTATTTCAGCGTATACAAACGACGATTACTTTATCAGTATATAAATGGTACGTTCATAACCATTGTACCTCATGGTACCTCACAGCGAGGAAAATACATGAGCTTGTCAACTTTATGATACCCGGTGCATTATCACCTATTCCGTCAAGGCTTCATGCATATTCGTGAACGTAAAGAACCACGGGACAAAGAAAGCAAAGACGCATCGTGATTCATTGGCCCCTAACTTTGAGGCACTAAACGTGTAAATTGACAATCGATCAAATGGCTCATTTTCACTCCGGTGTTACATTCTTCCTTATTTACAAACATCTATCAAGAATCATCCTTGATACTACTTTTCGAAAATTGCAAATTTTATGTAGACAATATTCCAAAGGAGTTCAAAAACAGAATCGCCAGTGATCAAAGCTTTTCACCGCCGAAGAAATCGTAAACTTCGCAAAATGTCAGCGGTTTTACGAGCGACTCGTGTTCTTCCGCTCCGGCACGGAACCAAACAAGTTTCCGGGTCGCAAAAATCGTGACAATATTAATTTTGGAAAAGTAGAACGAACGTGTTTTCAAGAATTTGTCCAAGATTTTTGACACACCAAGGCATATTTTATTCGAGGAATATCTACCGATTGGTATTCTTCTCTTGTGATTCTCGATCCGTTAACTGTAACAGTGCTTCCATCGCACAGGAAGTTAATGATGCTTTGAAAATTAGATCACTGTATGCTTGACAGAAGCTTGACGATGTTTGTACGTAATTTCAACGTTACTCGAGGAAATTCGATCAGAGTAATTGTCATTACTCAAATAAATGGAAAAATGATTAAACCCTTTGGTTATTTATTGCAGATGTTGATAAAAAGAAATATTCCAGATTATTTTGTTATTTATAATGTAGGTTAGCACAATGGAAATTACCATAGAGCACTATCTAATTAATGCTGTAATTTTATTTTTTGATTTTATTTTAACAAAACTGGACCATGCAACGGCATGCAACGTTTAAGAACAAACTTGCATACAAAGAAGCGGAAGAAAGTTCCGATTCGTGACGCGTATGACCCACTAAGGGGTTAAAGGGCGAATCAGGCACCATCCAAGATGCCAGTCAGCTGACGAGATGAGTCGCGATAGAAAAAGAGGCTCACCTTGAATGAGACGACTGTGTCGGTGTTTCAAAGCATCCCTCCCGAACGAATCTCTCCCAGCTGTCTTCAGGTCGATCGAACCTTGAGGAGAGCAACATGCGCCTCCCGGCTTGAACACGCGCGAAATCCCGTTGTCACCGCTCCGTTCGCCACTTTCACACAGAATCGTTAGCAGTCGCCACTTTCTGCCGTCGATTCGATTCTTACACGACGCGCGTAATATCGCGAGATAACGAGGCTGGCCAGCGAACGATACGCCCACGAGACAATCACCACGAAGAATCACGGTGCGTCTACTCGAGACGACACGCTACGCGCTCCGAGCGGTGACTAACGCGAAGCGGAACAACACCCGCTCCGACCGGCTACGATATACCTTTCTACGCCCGTTTCTGGCCTCTGCGATCCGCGCCTGCGTTCAATTTTACGTCATCGCCAGTAGCGTAACAAACAACGCGAAATTTTTTGTTTTCGTTTGGAACCGTTGTCGCCTGCGACAACTGTTCGTCGAAACAGTTACAAAAGGTGTCAGATAATAACAAGCACTGCCTCGTTAACAATTGTTATGATCACTTTTTGCATTTGTCGTTGAATTCGAAGAGGTTGATCTTGCCAGTTTTAATACGACCGCGTCGGGATGAACATTATAATCGAGCACGTACCAATACCAAGCCGATGCCTGGAGGGTTCACATTGTACGTTCATTAATGGGATCCGCCAGGTGGTTGGACAGGTATAATACATTCATTTGTGGTCGTGTTGGTCCCTTACGTGGTTGTGCTCATGTATTTTGTTATGGGGTTCTCTTTGCGGTTGTACATGTGCTATCATATTTAATTACACGGATTGTCTGGTTTTAAATTATTTCCAGGATGGGTCGCATCCAATATTCGCGCTTGTATATCCTTTGTATATAATACACTAAATAAATCATTTATAAATAAATGAAAAAGTTCTAATTTTTACAATATACCAGTAATAAAGTACTGTCGTGATCCAATTCAGATTTGAATTGAATTTTAAACATGGATGCTTATAAGATGGCTTCTTGGATTTAAGTTCAAATAGTTAAAATTAAAACAAATATAGTTTTAATGATATATTCTAGGAATAAATAAGCATAGTACTAGTACTAACCTTCAAGTTACATAAATATGATTATTTTTATCATATACTTTCATATATAAGAAATATGTCTAGGCGATAAAGGTTACTAACGGATGTACAGCTTCGAGCACAAGTTCGTGCTGATTCTGTACAATCCAAATGTATTACACTTGATTTAAATAAATATCAGATAGAAGTAATTATTTAACATGAATATACATAGTGAATATTTTTAATAAATAAATTATGCCTGCTACTTCTCACGTACAACGTGTTAGAAGATTGTACAAGACAATTTTGAGGTTACATCGTGGTTTACCGGCTGAGGTTCAACCTTTAGGTAACAATTATGTTCGAGATGAGTTTAGAAGACATAAGAACTGTGACGAATCTGCGGCAATAATTTTTCTAAACGAATGGACAGTAAGTAGTGTTAAACATTTTCTTTGTTACATTAAACTTAAGAAAAAAACGAGGATGTGAGGTTATAATTTTCTTTCTTATATTTAAGATTTAGTAATTCTCAATTTAATGATAATAATTAGTTTCTTTTATCATAGGAATATGCATTAACACTTGCAAAACAGCTTGGACTTAAAGGACCACAAATGGCTAAGCCATTGGGCCAAGACTTAAAACAGGAAGATCTTGAAAAATTCAGAGATGAACAAGTGTATCAGTTATATGAATTAATGACTGCAGCAACTGGTAAAGAGGATAAAAATAAAAAAGAAACTTGATAATAATATTTTCAATATATGTTGTTCCTAATAATTTATTTTTTAATAGAACAATGTAATATTACTTTCTGTATGCTGGTCACTTAGGTTGTATATATGTCACAGTACTGAATGTTAATTAAAATACTCTCATGTACATATATTTAATAGAAAATTTATGTAAAAAATTGAATTCATCAATTTAAACACATTAAATGCAATTATGAAAGAACTTACAAGCTACAAATTATATAATGTTTTATTATCTAATGACGAACGATATCGATAATCGTAATGCCTGAATATTTATGACCATTCAAGTCGTACTTCGCAATTTAGACATTTAGTTAGGTTAAAGAAATCTAAATGTTACAATTTAATTAGGTTAGAAATAGTAATATCCATGGGATCATAACCTTAACCACTTCATACTTTATACGAAATCTTACAGTTCATAAATTTGTGAATATTATTATAAAATAAACAAGTTTGTTTAACAATAAAATATGAAAGCTTGGAAGGAATCTGCCAGTTTAATATTGGCATCTCGTCATACACAAAAATATATTGGTTCTTCTTTACCTTCAAATGTAAGTGTCAGACATAATTCAACCTTTTATTCAAGATTATATGCACCAAAATCTTACAGACAGTTCATTATCGTTAAATAGCTAATTAAAATAACCATTGATTCTAATATAAAATAAATCGATCCTCAATGTCATTAAAGAACAAGGTCTCTACCATTACAACCTAAAAAACGCGCGAAAATTCAAACTCCGCTTATTACGAAAAAACCGTTCAGTTTGGTGAAATATTTGTAAAAAATATGTGAAATAATGTGCAGTTTCAGTACAATTACAATTTATTGTGCTTGAAACGCCACCAACAATCGAAATTTATGCCAAACACTTACGTGTTTCCTGGTGGCGTGGTACATCCGTCTGACGCCGATTTGAAATGGCACAATCTCTTCTCCGCCTTCGGTTTCGATGTTGACAGTTTCGCGTCTTTAACGCCAAACACGAACGTGCGTCCGGCGATTTTCAAACCAGAATCAAACAGACTGCCGAGGGAAATATCATTGCGCATCACCGCGATCCGTGAAACCTTCGAGGAATGTGGCGTACTAATCTGTAAGCAATCGAACGAAGACACCGCTAATTCCGGTTGGGCGCAACACGTTGAAAGTAATTCGATTACTTCTGAAACTTTTAATTATTACAATTTTTGACACGTTGAATGCCGAAGATCCACGCCATAAATTTAATATTATCCAAATCTTAATATTACAAGTCCATGCCACTTGTAACTATTTTTCTTATGGCATTTAACATGTTAATATCGAACAACAATTTTAACATCATTAAACTCGTACATTCTTCTTAATTAGTTTCTGAAAGTGAATTAGACAGATGGCAAAGGAAGGTGCACAACGATGCCACAGAATTTTATTCATTGTGCAAGAATTTCAAATGCTATCCAGACTTATGGGCCCTTTACGAATGGAGTAACTGGTTAACACCGACTTATTATCCAAAAAGACGTTACAATACCGTTTTTTATTTGGCTTGTCTGCCGAGCATGCCTCACGCTGTTATCGAAACGACGGAAATGCAGGATTCGAAAGTAAAATTTTATTATACCAACGCATCGATTACCTGATCCAGTCCATCTTATTAATACTAAGTTTTAATTTAGTGGGATCATCCAGGAAATTTCATATTTTCCTCTTCGGATATTTCATTACCGCCTCCTCAGCAATACGAAATCGCAAGGATAGCGAAATTTGAAAGTATAGACAATTTGTTAGATTTTGCAATTGATCGAAGTAAAATGGGAGTACTCTTGATTCTACCGGTGCGTAAAGGTGTTAGAAATTTTATTAAGCAACATTTTCTAACGTATTATTTGTGTGTTTGATTAGGTGAAGGTGGAGTTACAGGATGGAAAGGTGCACGTTTTGCCAGGGGACTCGATGTATCCAGAAAACGTCGAGTTAATCAACGAGCAAATTATTAAAAGAAAGGATATTACTATTCGTGAATTTCGAGATATATCTCCTATAAAGAATAGAATGGAATTCTTCAATCTCCAAGTGAAGGAGTTATTTGTTCAAAATTTCGATAGTGCCGATGGTCACTTAGCTCCAATGCAATTAAAAGATATCTATACAACGATAAATAAAAAGTTTAATTTATGATTTATTTGTGTAGATCACAATGTAGTAAATTTGTTTATATCGTGCCAATGAAGCAACGGATGTGCAATTAATGTTTAACAGATATACAAAACTTTTCTTGCTCTTGAACATTCGAAATTTCGATAATTTGTAGGTGTACTTGCGCAATGGCGTTCGTTGCACTTCTTCTTGCATCGACTGGTACTTTTAAAATAATGGCGGGAAAAAAGGCGGGAAAACCATGGTAATAAAGCAATGGCTGCGCTGGTGCTTTGTATATGAATTTGGTGATGGAATATCTTATAATTAAATGTGTACGTTGAATAAAATATAAGATTAAGTACCTTGCCTTCTGTTAGACTGCTCTCATTTTCTTTTCCTGCACACCTCTTTGAAAGTGTTGTATCTCAAAGTGAAACTTTGAAATATATGAGAAAGAATAGTAGTGTTTGATTTAAAAAAAAGATGGAATATACTAAAAGACGCCGGTTCATGGTTAATGTCAAAGCTAACGACCTACAAGACATTTATCAACATGAATTGCTAATGTATGATTTCCCTCCATCAGGGGAAATCCCTTTTGTGGAATTTCAACAGTTGGGTATGGAGAGATTAAAGCGTAAGTTCAGGGTGTAGTGATTAAGTTACTGTTTAATAATTAAACTTCTTGTGTTTCAATTATTCTGTGTGTATATGATTCTTTAGTTTTGCAACATGTTGAAAGCATTGCCCTAAAATCAGATATCAAATTTAATGAACGTAAACAAAGTTTAAGCACAATTTTAAGCAAAGATGGACTTAAATATTTTGTGCATCTTCTGCATGCAAAGGGATGCAAGTCATCTGATGATACAGATTTGCAATATAGAAGAAAGGATCATATATCACATTTTATACTAAGATTAGCGGTCTGCCATGATTCAGATCGTCAGATGTGGTTCATTAATCAGGAAGTTGAATGGTTTAAGTTAAGATTTAGTTCATTAGATAAAGAAGAGATAGAAAAGTTGCTTAATGTGCATGATATAGATTGTGAACAAGTAAGAAATAAACTCATTAATGCAATTCAATGCAGCCATTGAATTTGTATTTTTCCTTACCTCTATCTTTTATTTTCTGAAGATCACACCAGAAGAAAAAGAAGAGATTCATGAAGATTTGCGTTCTTCAACATTCAGAACTTCAAGTATTGACACAGTAGAATTTTATAAAGTACCTTTTCAAAGGGTTGCTGACCTAATCAGATCACGTAAAGTTTATGTTAGTAAGGGGATAGCATATATTCCTCATCCAGACTTAATGTCCTTATTTGTTTCATACTTTAGAAAAAATTTGATTGAGGGCATGGAAGTAAGTTATTGTATACTTATGTGCCAGTTAAAAAATAATATACTTAAGTATTTATTTCTATTTTTTTTGTATTTTTATTATGCAGAGTGCAAGGCTTTGTGTTTCAAATATGTATGATGATGAAAGACTAATAACTTTCCTACAATCTTTACCTGGTTGTTTTTCTGGTATGGCACGCGTCGTTTGGACCTCATCCACTACACCTGTAGACAAATTGGACGAGGTAATCCAGTTTATTCTTAGCACCTCAACTTTTGTACAATACTGAATAATTTTCAGCTGTCAAAAACATCATACCCTTTGTGTATGAGAAACTTGCATGAATCTCTCAGGACCCACCATCATCTCAGAAACAGTGGTCGTATTCAGTATGGTTTATTTCTGAAAGGTATAGGAGTGACATTGGAGGACTCTTTGAACTTTTGGAGAACAGAGTTTTCAAAGAAACTAGATTCAGACAAATTTGATAAGCAATATGCTTATGCAATAAGACATATCTACGGCAAAGAGGGCAAACGGACAAACTACACTCCTTTCGGATGTCCAAAGATCATATCTTCTGCGGTGGGTCCTGGTGAATACCATGGATGTCCATACAAGCACATGGACCAAGAATCATTGAAACAAAAATTGTTCAGTTATGGCATCCCTGCAGCAGGTAATAATCTCGTTTTATTCTTATAGGTACAAAGATCGAGGTTTGTTATCGCGTTTCAGGTGTTAATGAAATAGCAGACTTGGCCAAAGACGGCCACTACCTTGTCGCGTGTACGACGTATTTCAAGATCACCCATAATCAACTGCCAGACAAACCGATCATGCATCCAAATGGATATTTCGTAGAAAGTCGTGCCTTATTGTCCAAGAACGATACTACAGGTAATTTAATATTCGATTCTCGACTAATAAACAATTTTAACAAGTGCATATTTTTTGTACAGAATTGGAGAGCAAGGAGATGCCGTCACAGGGTGGAAGATTGAACGAGAAAATAAATACCACCCCCAGAAGAGTGGAGAGAACTTTTACTACGCCTTCAAGAAGTGCCACTGGATCGGTAAGAAACACAGATAGAATGGGCACACCATCCAGAATCGTAGAAAGGTCGAATGGGACGCCATTGAGAACAGTCAAAGAAACCCCGAAAAAGCTAGACTTGAACATGGAAGAAATCGCTGAGCTAATGAACGAAGAGGTATAAAATAAGTACACTGTATAAAAGTTTATATTGTAAAGTATTTTGTTCTTTTGATATAAAATAAATAATATTTTTATAACTTGTCTAACGCACATGAATTATTTCCTAAATGTCGTTGCATTATACATGACCATTGGCTTCTTTCAACGAGCGTTTGTTTATAAAATTTTCGTTAACGTCGCGTATCATGGATGTGACGAGCTTTTTTAAATTATATTTGTGCTGCCACCCCCAGTCTCTTCGCGCCTCGCTGTCGTCAAACACTTGCGGCCAATTTTCAGCTAAAAATTCGATAATTTCATACATTTTCAACGATACATTTACACAATATTGTTGACTAACCAATATACTGCCGTCCATCTGGTTTGTACGTGATCTTCAGGTCGGGAACGTGCTTCTTCAGCTCGTTGAACAATTCTTCAGGGGTGAAACTCATGGCGGTGACGTTGTACACTCTTCGTTGTAATTGTTCATCTGGTGTGTTCAAAAATTGAAAGAGAGCTGAAAGACAGTCCTCTATGTACATCATCGGCAGCTTCGTGTACGGTTCCAGGTAACACTCGTACTTTTTGTGGAGCAACCCTTCGTGAAAGACTGCAACCGCGTAATCTGAAGAAGAAAATTGTATAATTAGCGTATCAATTGCTCGATTACGTCGTACGTGTATTAATTTAACTTTCTTTTTATCGCAGGTCTTGTGTTTCGCGGTTCAGGAGTTAAGGGAAAGGCAACGAACGATCTCACGGCTCGTGATCAAGAGACATTCAACAATTTACTGGTACCATTGTCCTTGAAGAACGGCAACATTATGCAGTTATTCTAGTTGTCGTTGGAACGTTCTCCATTTCTTAATGTAACAGGGTTTTTAAGAAGAAAAGAAGAAGTTTTAATATATTTTTAATAGTTAAAGAATGATTGTAGAGTACCCGTGGTGCCACCTCCTGGAGGATCGCTGCTGATGACCCCCGGAAACCGAAGGCACCGGAAGTCAAGACCGAATTTGTGATGGTAGTACTCGCCCAACAATTCAGCGTGTACCTTGCTGACACCGTAGATCGTTCTTGGTCGTTGGATGGTCACGTTTGGGGTGGGATTCCTTGGTGAATCAGGACCAAAGGCCCCGATTGTCGATGGAATGAATATCCTGAGTTTGTATTGTTTCGCCAGTTCGATCACGTTGTGCATCCCTGAAAAAGTAAACTCTTCAAACCCTCGTGGCAAAGTATTATAAGAATATCATTTTTTGAACCAGAAATGTTACAAATGCCTGCGGTGAAAGTAGAATATTGCAAACTATTATTTGTTTATTTGTACAAGATTTAATATATTTCAATTGTATACATTATGCTCACTGACAGATTTCTCTGGAAGGTAGTAAGAAAGTCACTTTCACTATAGCACTTTCTTTCATGACATGTTAGCAAAGATGCAATTATTATTTTAATGACAAACGCACTGAAGAAATCATGGATTATTAAAAAAATCTTGAAGAATTGAATAATAAATAAATATTTACCCTCTATGTTAACTCTCACAGCAAGAGGAACATTTTGCTCTCCAACAGCACTAAGAAGAGCACTGAAATGGATCAACCAATCGATTCTATAATTCACCACGATTTTCTGGAGGCCCTTGAAGTCGAGGATATCCGCGAAGATGAAGGGCCCGCTGGACAGGCTCTCCTCAGTCGGTTTAATTATATCAGAAAGGATTACATTGTCGTTTCCGTAATTTTTTCGAAGGAGTTTGGCGCATTCGGTGCCCAGTTGTCCGAGACCACCTTAAAATACATAAATAAATCAATTAGAATAGTAATGATATCATTTTTTTACAAGAATTCGATTTAAAATAGGGTGCGCCCCGGAAATGGTATATCTGGCACTACCTAGTGGCATTCGAAGGAATTAACGAAATAGAAACACAGGAAAGGTGGCATTGTTTTCCCGCCGATCGGACCTCCCACTCCCTCCACAGCAATCTCGCAAAATTACAATTGTAAACGTTAGTTATAAATAATATAATAACTATTGTAAAGCTGAATGTATGAATCATGTAGTTTATTGAATAAATGCAGCTTTTTAGTACCATGAACGTTTCTAATTAGTTAACAATCGCGATAAAGCAAGAAAATAATAAATAAAGGCTCTGAAATGTAGTCTTCGAGTCTCGTAATCAAGCGCAGGTTTATATCGATTTATATACTTAAATGATGTTCTAGGATCACCAAATTTGAACTAAAGGAAGGGGAAACTTTATATTATCATAAAAGTATCATTTTGTCACCGTAAAAGCCTGATTTTTTATTATTTTTATTATTTTCTATAAATTTTATATTTTTTACCCCTGGCGCCATCTCCGAACAAAGTGCTGAAACTGATCAACAATTACCGACTGAGAAATCCGAAACATCGTTAAAAATGGCGGGCTTTTTAAATGAGAAATGTGTCATTTTGAAATTTTCTTAATTAAATTCCTTAAAAAGGTTTATTTATTCAATTCCTACTTGATTATGAGACTAGGAGAACTCGTTTATAATTTCTGATAGTTTAGATAAACGAAAAACCTTCATTTAAGAACTACAGAAGTGATTTTTGAGCACTTACAATACTAGCAGAGTATTCCCCAAAGTTATTAATTTTTTACAGCTTAAAAAACATCTTAAATTAATAAAATGCTGTACACAATCGTACTGAAAGCATTGAAAATGATAAAATTAGAACGATATCCATGTTAATAGCTTTGAATCGTTTATTATACAACTTTAAAAGTTATATTAATGAAAAAAAGACATAAATGTAGGTTTTTCTCTTATTGAAACAATCAGAAATTATACACCAGTTCTTCTAGTTTAATAATTAAAGCAGAAGTTTAATTAATAAACCTTTATAAGGAATTTAATTAAGAAATATCAAAATAGTACATTACTCATTTTGAAAAGCCCGCCATTTTTAACGATGTTTCGGAATTCTCAGTCGGTAATTATTGAGTAGTTTCAGCACTTTGTTCGAAGGTGGCGCCAGGGGTAAAATAAAAAGTCGGTAAAAATTATTTTATTAAAAATCGGCTTTTTAACACCATTACATAAAATATTTTGTTGTTATAAATGTCTCTATAACTTTAGTTTATCCGAAAAGTGGCCTGGTTTTTGAAAAAACACAATTTTCTGTTTCGCTAATTTCGTCGGTAACACCCCATGTACCGTCCTCAGTTGCTCTTTAAAAAAAATTGAAAAATAAAGCTTGAACGATATTAAATTCATTATTTTATAATAATACAATGTTTTATCTTTCTACTATTCAAATTAGATGATCCCAGGACTTAACGCTTCTTGTTCTACCGAGGCGCTTGTCCCGGGGCGACTAGGCTCGACGCGACACTGACGGTACTGATTGGTCAGTGTTTTTGCTTAATAATTCAAAAACGAAGCCCCATCCGATATTTTTGCAAAGGAAATTGTTGTTCAGAATAGTCTCAGCTACCCTCCATTTCCCGCTCCTACAGGAGTTCTGGGACACTCTGTAGAGGTGGCTACATGCACGTGAGGGACATTTTTTTAATTTAAAAAGTTAAAGCTTCCTAGGATTACCGATGATACTATTTCTACAGAATTTTGAAATTCAAAAAGCTGCTTATTTTTTTAAAAAATACAATTTTCTGTACCGTTAGTGCCATTTCTCAGCACAAGATGACGCTACTCTTATCATTTTCGAGACAAGCTTGATATAAGATTAAAAAAATAAAGATTTAAGTTACCCTCTTCTCTCCCCACACTCTTTAACAATCAAAGGGGTAATAAAATTAAAGATACATCATTACCATTCTGAAGGACATTTAAATATGATGTAAAACACGATGCTATTTAATCATTGATCGTAATTATACCATTTGAATGTAATTAAATGAATCATTGACAATCACAAATATCTTTGTTAGTTATAACAGGAATATAATGAATATTGCATGTACATGCAAATTGATAAGTGTCTGGTTTAAAAGAAAATTCATCTTTATTCCCTCTAACACGTCACAGGGTAGAAATATTCATAGATACTAATAATGAATAAAAATAGATCCTATAACATAAGCAACTTTGGGTATTTTGGGGGTGCACAACCCCCAAAAAGAACGTCAATTTATAGAATCTTAAAAGAAAGCTAATTACAATATATGCAGCAAAACTAAACAAAACAAATACGGTACTGTTCCTTTGATATTAAATTACATATTAAAACCATGTCAGAATTAAGCAATCATAGATCGAAACGAGTCTAAGGTTCTTGAACGAGAACTAAGAGGCCTGGTTCTCCTTGGGCAAAAGTTTCAGTTACGCCAATGGCACCGATGGTTCAAGAAACGAAAGAAAATTGAACGAAACTTTTGGAAAGCGTACGCACTTACCCGTGATAAGTATCCTCGGTGATTTCTTGTTATTACATGATTTTTCTGTGGTTTCTCGGGACGAGCGTTCGCCGCTGGTACAATAATTCTTCAGGATGCTTCTGGAGCATCGTCGTGAAATCTGTAGAATATTTTTACACCACATGTTTGTCTAAAAAATCTCTTGTTTCCTTTCTTTTCAATCAATTCCAGAATTGTTGAAGCGAAAGAAAGCGATGATCGACGAAAAAGTCGATCGATCCTTTCACGGCACAACGTCGATAAACAACTGGCTACGACTGACATTATTCTATGATAATATAGCGTGGTGGTATAGAATGATTCTGAAAACCAGTTACAACACGGACATCCTCTTCGGCTTGTGTCTGTGCGCCAATAAATGCAGGACCTTCAACTTAATGATGAATCTCTGTCTCTGAAGCAAACACGTGTACATCCACGAGACGATGTTTCAATTTCGGGGATTTCTATTCACCTTTTTGGTCCATATTATGAAATTAATAGGTGCTGCAATTCAACATTTTTTTTTATTCTTAGTTTTTTATAATTAGTTATTTAGTATACATATCTTTGGTTATTTACCGTTATTCCTGTTTTTCAAGTAATTCATTATTCATATCGGCTAATTCAGCGAGTATGCAAAATTTGCAAATCTTTCAGCATGAATACTGATTAACAAAACTTTCTTTATTTTTTTTAAAATTTCTAATAAGGTGGCATATTCATCAATTGCCTTGACTATGAAACCGGTTATTAATACTTTGCCTTGACTCTAAGAAACGGTGAGATTGATCTAAAGTAAGATGATGTATAAAATTGAACCTCAACAGTTATGCTCTTTGTTGAATCATAATGCTATTATAATTATATCTCTTTTGTTATTGGTTTAATTAGCGTTAGCAAGGTTTAACTAGTCGTCATTTTGTTGGTACCGTTCGTTGGCTAATGTGTGTCTTCTGCATCTTGAAAATAAAAAAAGATGAACGTGTAACAAGAGACGGAACTCGTGTCATCTGGACTGGAACATATTTAACTGCACGTTCTTAGAAAAATGATGGAAATCATCATCATCGATGTAAGTCGAAGAACGAGTGAAATTTGATTTTATAAGAAAAGCAACAAATAACATGTTTTATGTTGCAAATTGATTTTTAGGAAAGATAAATAAAATATTTCTATATTTCTAATACAAATCATTATCTTGATTTACTATTATAGATAATCTGTGCATTTTTCTCATATTTTCAACAATCCTCCCCTTCTCAAAGTTCGAATTTAATCAGCACCCTAATTAGCAATTGTGTACATCGAATTTCTGTCATCGTCGTCAATTTCTTCGAACGAAAAAGATTTGTTGGAAAGGGAAGAATTTCCTGGAAACGTGTGTTCACGGTGGTTGGACACAGCACTTCGCAATCCTCTTTTTCGTCCCGTTCGCCATCGCCCACGCCGCAGTCATCTTCTCCCCTCGCGACTTTGTGCATCGGCACGCTTTTGCCGTAAAAACTTCTTCGTAGCTTGTTAGTGATTGTTCGTAAACGGGAACACGATCTCTGTTCAGTCTCTTCGGCCAACATATACAACGTGACGCGTTGTTTCTTCATTTTTTGGTGAATAAATCAATTCTGTGCGTTGTTTCTTCGACGTATCTATCGACAGCCTTAAAAAGAGGATCATTCTGATCGAAGGATAAGAGAAGATTGTTAACGAAGTACGTAAAAACATTTCAAGATAGTAGCTGTCACTTTATTATATGAAAAAATTGCGTAGTTGGTGAGGTTGGAGGCATTGTTAACTTTGTTAGTGGATTCTTCGTCATTGCAAGAGGGTGGTTTTAAAATAAATTGTTTTAATGGTTTAAAAGACTTCCAATTCTTTGGACTTGGCAATTATGGGATAAAATATGTTGTATTAATTTATTACTAGCTTCTTCATGTAGCTTTTATATTTGTCTAGAACATAGTTTCCAACCTTCTACATTTCATGTGTAACGTAATTCAAGTATTACAGCTAAGTGATAGAAAATAAATTTAATATAAATGCATAAACTGTAAATAAACTGTTACAAATGCATGAAAATCGCAGTTTGACGATCACAATAGAACCGCTGCACCTGTATCGATTGTGTGCACGGTGATTTAACGAACGTGCACGGACAAAACGATTATGTCAACGAATTGCCTGCGATCACGCAAAAGATCCGTTTTGATCTCGAACAGAATCGAATGGGCCAATTTGAAAGTTCACCGAACGATTTGCCAACAATCGAGCAAAAACTGGTTCAACACGATGCAAATACAGTCACGTGAGTGCAGCGACCTGTATTCCTTGATTCCGATGCGTCCCCGCGGATGTGTACGCTTCTAAAATCCAACACACCTGTACACCTCGAGGTTTCTTCCATTAACGAATCACAGGATATCGACGTTCTTTATGAACGACTGGATTTCCAGGCCAGTCCGATTGTTCTTACTTACGGAAGATGGGTTATGAAACACGGCTACACACGTGGTCACCCGTGACACCCATCCTCAAAGGAACACCTTTGTTTTCGTTCTATCTAATAGGTCGAAAGGACTTTCCTCTTCCAGATCGATTCGTTTCGCTCGGTTTCCTGCTACGTTTCCTCCGATTTCAGATTTTTCGCAATTTATCGCGACCTTCTGAGCTTCGTAAAAATACACTGTTCGCCAAAAAGAATTACGACATCGAGAAATCGAGGTCGAACAAACTTAGAAATCCAAGGAATTCAATTATAATTCACGATTATTGAAATTAGCGTTGATACTTCTATCGGGGTTTCTTAAAAACGATTTTCGCAAAAAAGAAATTCGTATTGAAATTAATAGGTACCTTTCATCGAGTAGCACAGGCGGAGGTGACGGTAATTATTACGGGTAAGAATTGTCCTAGCGGTGTTTAACTTGGCTTACGGTACGAGGCAATAATTTTATCGTCTACGAGCGTGACGTGTAACCAGCACGTACGTACACGTGCGTTTTATGATTTACGCAAAGAAACGCCATAATAACTAAATTCTCTTATGTCCGACACGTTCGTACCCCGAAGTTGACACAAGTTACGTCCTTTATAAATTTGCAAAGCCGTTTCGTTACACCGTGGCGCGCGATTACCGTGTAATCCGTGAATGAAATAATTGTTACAGAAGATGGGGAACAGGTGTTCGAGGTCTTAGACCAAGGTCCAAATGCGCGATGATTAAATTACCGGAGGTTGGAGGCCTCCTCTTGTACAGCTGGTTTCTGGTGCTGCTTCCCATCGGTACCAGCGGCCAGCTCGGCTCGGAGTACGGTTGTCCTGCCCAGGAGAGGATTCTACCTTGCAGATGTTCCACTCGTGACATGGAGATCCAAATATGGCAAGTGTCTTGCAAACAAATGAAACCATCAAAGAAATTAATCTAATCCTTCTAATATTCATTATTAATTTAATTAAAGTTACTAGGCTAACTAATCTTTGATACAATTTCTTCACCAGGTGCAGTCACAGCGAGTTACCAAAGGTCCTGGAAGGATTAAAATCGGTCAGCCATTACCTGGACCGACCGGTGGACGAATTGATCCTGGAGAACAACAACCTGCCCAGTCTCCCTGGCAAAGTTTTCGCCACCCTGCGTGTTCTTCGCCTGATGCTACGAAACAATCGTCTAGAAAGGGTATCCTCTGGCTGGTTGGAGGGTCTGCACGATTCCCTATTAGAATTATTCATCGTGGAGCCGGATTTACGTTCACTGCCCATAGACAGTCTAGAAAACCTTCAAGGTCTCGAAGCGGTCACCTTGCAGAGCAGAGTGATGAAGAAACTTCCGAAATTCTCGGAGCTTCCAAAGCTTCGTTACCTTCAGATCAATTCTCCAGCCCTGCTAGAATTGGCACCCAGAAATTTTCGAGATTTATCCAGTTTGGAGCAGCTTCACGTGTTTGGCAGTCCTAGACTGATCCGTCTGGAGGCTGGTCTCTTTAGAGCTCTTCCTCGATTGGAGCTGATCAACATCACTGACTGTGGTGTCCATTGGGTTCATCCTCGAGCTTTCATAGACCTACCAGAACTGAAGGAAGTGTCTCTGGTCGGAAACTCGATCGTGGACGCTGGAATGATCGGTCGAGCCTGCGTGGACCTTCCATCTCTTTCAGTGATCCGCCTCGATCGAAATCGGATCAATCGTTTGAACGAGGGCGCCTTCGTCGACCTACCTGTGCTCTCCCGTCTTTACCTGTCCAAGAACCACATCACCGAGGTGTTTGCCGGAGCGTTTCAAAGAATGCCAGCCTTGAAGACCGTGGACCTCGATCACAATCTGATTCACCGAGTGCATCCGGAGTTCTTCCCTCGCAGACCAGGCAACAACCTGGAGGAGATCTGGTTGATCGGCAACGACCTCAGCCACGTGGCTGAGCTGCGATCGATCATGGAGTCGTTGCCTAGGTTGAAATTCCTCGACGTCAGCTACAATCAGATCGAGGAGATACCGTTCGGAGCGCTGAGAGGCCATCCGACGCTGGAGAGGCTTCACCTTGATCACAACAGAGTCGCCTTTCTGCAGAGGGAGACCTTCACCGCGATGCCCGCTCTCAGGGAACTTAGGCTGAAGAATAATTCTTTGTCGAACCTGCTGGAGGCGCCGTTCTGGAACTTGCCGGCGTTGAAGGTGAGGATTTTGATGATTCTGACCTTGTACCTTGATGGATTTTAAAAGAAAGGCAGTTTCGTGGGTCTTTCGATGGTTTCTAGGCAAAAGTAGGTCACTTGGTGATTCGAACATGGTCCTTTGATTTTCTTCAGTAAACCTAGACAACTTCTGACAACCCAAACGTTATCCTTCCAAACACCAGTTCGATAAATGCCAATTTCAGGGCCTGGATCTCTCAGAGAACTACTTCCGCCACGTGGAGCCTCGTCTCTTAACCAACCTACCGAGTCTAAGACGCCTGGATCTCAGTGGAAACGCGGTTGGCCTCATCGAGCCCGATTCCTTCCTGGCTACACCGGACCTGGAACACCTGAACATCTCCGGAAACGCCTTATCCGTTCTCCATCCCTTGACATTTCGTCATTTGAACAATCTGTACGAGTTGGACGTCGGCTGGAATCGAATGATCGAGATAGTACCTGGTCTACCAAGGAACATAGAGCACCTACTGATGCCTATGAACCGTATCGTTGTCCTACCGGATATTACGTCCCAGGATCTCGATCTGCCCGTTTTGAGATCGCTGGATCTCAGCGCAAACGGAATCGAGAGGATTCAACCGGGCAGCCTGACCGATTTACCAAATTTGAGGAAGCTGAATCTGGGTTACAATTCTTTGAGGATCCTGGAAGATGGGGCGTTCGAAGGACTGTCCAGACTGGAGCAGCTTGATCTGAGATACAATCGACTGGTGACCATCCACGGAAGAAGCTTCAAGCCTCTTCGATCGCTGATGGATCTGAGTCTGAGAGGGAACCGTCTGGAGGTCCTCAGGCCAGACATCTTTCAGGAGAATATTAGACTGCAGAGGCTGGATCTCAGCAGAAATAATCTTGCTCAGATACCTCATGCAACCTTCCAGAACACCAGGTAAGGTTCGAAAGTTTAAGAAGAATGAGCATTCTTTTTCGTACATTAGCACGCGAGTAGAAAAGAAGTTTCACTCGTGGCTGGCTGATTGCATCACTGGCAAATGGTACTTAGAAAGTGCTCGTTGCTCGCGTTGAATGTCCCCTTCCAGCTGTGAAATGGCACCCATCCTGGCGTGTCGCTCATTTTCTAGTTGTTTGTCTCAGTTTTGAGTTGTTCAGAAAGTATTACTCCTATTATGCCTTTCTAATACCTTGAAGTCCAATTTCATGTCTTTCAGTACCCAAAATTCATATTTTATTTTTGCTAACTTCTCAAACTTGCATTTTCAGTCGTCTTATTATTTAAAATCAATATTTGACATTTGCTATCGATCCAGATCGGAAATTACTGTTTCTGTTAAGTCAAAGGCAGGGAAACGACGTTAATTGCAGGGACCTTCGTGAACTGTACGCGTCGCACAACACTTTGACCGAGTTACCCGGATCGTTGCACGGCTTAACAGCTCTTCAGGTACTCGACTTGAGCTTCAACAAGCTGAACATCCTGTCGCCGGAAACGTTGAGCAGCCTGTCGGCCTTGCTCGAGCTGAAACTCGTCAGGAATCGTATCCGTGAGCTGCGTGAGGGCGCGTTCGATGGTTTGCCTCGGTTAACCTTGATCGATCTGGAGAACAATGATCTGAGGATCATCGAGAGGAACGCTGTCAAAGCTTTGCCGGAACTGCAAGCCATCAGACTTGGGAAAAATCGATTGCAGGTACGGTAAGAACATTTCAGATCACTTCCAAATTAAAATTAATATTAGAAACTTAAATATTCTACTTTTTGGAAAGTTGTACATATATCTTTTGATATAATTACACCTGCGTTATTTGAAAACATACAGATAATTCCTAGCGGAGCTTTCACCGAGTTACCATTGCTACAAAGTGCGGAACTTCAGGAAAATCGGATCCAGGAAATTGCGAGCAACGCGTTCATTAACGTGCCTCACCTTCTCTTCCTCAATCTGAGTCATAATCATTTGCCGGCGTTGGATTACGTGGGCCTGGACAGCCTGCGTTCGCTGGAGGTCCTGGATTTGAGCAACAATCGATTGTCCAGGGTGTCCAGCAACAGTCTGGCCTCCATGGAGTGGCTGGTCGAATTGAAAGTGAGTAAACCAAGTATAGATTAATTGTGTCGTGAATTTATTTGACGATATTTAGATTCACGATTATTAAAAAACGAATGAAAGTATTAAACGTAGAACGAAAATAGAAAAATAAAAGGGAAACACGAGGCGAAGGGAGGGGGATGGTCTTTAGTAATAACGAGGAATACTTTCTCGTCGAGAGTGAAACTTCTCCACGAACCGTGGTGCGAGGCCGCTCGTTATGCTAGCAGAGCAATTATTCGTATAGCCGGCATCGTTAATTAGGTAGATAGCGGATCGTTTTACATACGGGCTCTTGCAGATGGACAACAATCGGATCTGCGCCATTCAGGGCTCGCCGTTCGATCAAATGCCGAGACTTCGGGTTCTCAGCTTGAGAAGCAACCGGATGGCTTCCGTGTCGGAAACGGCGTTCAAAAGATTGCGATCGAACATCGCCGTTTTAGACATCGATGGTAATCAATTTTACCATTAAAATTTTACCTGCAATATAATATTTTTACGAGAGGTATTTGGGTTTAATTTGTAAAAAGGAAATCCACTTTCCTGCTCGTGTGGAATGCTATGGTTGCGAGGTTGGCTGCAACAAGCGTCCTCCGAGGGTCCAAGATGCGCCGACGGATCCTTGTTCAAAGAAATTCGACTATCTCGTCAGGATTGTCGACGTGAACGACAAATCGATCCCATACACCCTGGATGCGAAGCTGAGATAATCGATGCTGCACCTTATCCCGTTTCCTCCTCTAGTAAGTTAAAAAATCTTCATCTAAATGTTAATAGTTCCTCAAAATACTTAAACGATGCATTCTCAGTATTCGGAGCAACAGAAATGGTACCACTCCGCATGAACCTAAAGGAGCCGACTGCAGAACCCCCTCCCAACTCACAAGACCTCGATTACCTTGAGGAATACCTCGAAGAAACAACAAACACATCAACGTCCACGCAAACCGCGACTACCCTCCCAATGGACACCACGAAAATGACCCAAACGACGGAGACCGTTCAATCGCAGATAAACAACACCGTTGTAACGAAGAAGAACCCTCTGATGCCTCCCTCGCCCAGTAGTTCCGGTTTCACGTTCTTCGGTGTGCCTCTGCCTAGTCTGAACTTTAACCTGTGGGGAAATTCGGGGAGGAAATCGGAGAGGAAGAACTCCTCCGAGAGACCCGGAAGAGGACGTTACAGAACGTTCCCTCCAACGGAACCAGAGATCCACAGGGGTGGTTTCGTCCCTCTGCCTCGTGGGCAGGGCGGTTTCGTGCCTATTCCTGATCCGCGATTGTCGCCTTACGAAAGACAGATTAAAAATGAAAGCTCCAGGGTTCAAAATTCGAGCGTCCCTCAGGAGGAACGGAAGAGATGGAAAAACGGAAATGGCACGGTGGTGAAGATCGAAAGGACCAATCCCAGGACCAACAGACCTAAGGTGGAGTTCAAGGAAAGGGAAGAACTGTCCACGGTGGCGGCCAATCAGGCTGAGTCTCGGTGGCAAATGTCTGGGACCAAAAAGAGCAGGTAAATGGATTAGAAAAACATTTAAAACATTTAATTTTTAATAATTTTCTATAGTTCTCCAGTTACGAACTCAACGAAGACGTCAGACTCGAGCCCAGCAGCGGACGAGTCGCCCCAGGAAGCGAACGAGACATCTGTGTCCTTAGAAATCCACGACGACCCTGAAATGAACCAAAAACCGAACAAAGTCGAAGAGAAATCGAAGGAAGTTGCGAGTAAAATAATATGGACCACACCTGGAACGATTCCAGAAACCACAAGAGAAGATTCGATCATAGAAACGTCGACGAACGCGTTGAAGAACGAAAAGAGTCCTTTTTGGAATTCTGAGGCGGTCGAGTTGCAAGATACTTCTACACCAAACCCTCGAAACGAATCTATCGGTACAAGATTATTATTTTAATTGTAATTTATCTAATTCGAGCAATTGTTTATGAAATTTATTACTGATTATAGATGACTCGAACGTTGTTTCAACAGAACGATCAACCTTCCTGGAAACTAAAAAGAAATCTTCGACGTCCCAGTTTCGAGAGACGGAAGCGTCCGCTCTTTCTGCGTTTTTGGTTCCAGGAGGTCAGGTACCATCTTCTGTACCAAACCTGCGTCCACTGGGCAGACCAACGATCACGAAAGTTCCTTCGCCACGAATTGGTCTCTCTGCTGAAGATGAGAAGCAGAAATCTGTGGCCGAGGCGGTCCAACGAAACGTGAACGATGAAGAGGAGAGGGGCTTCGAGAAGAATGCTGAAGTCATCGAGGACAGTTCGTTCAATTGGTACTTTCAGCATTACAATGACACCAATTTGGAGCCCTACGTGGGCGTAGCTTACAGCAGGGGTGCGAAAAGTGTGCCTCGATGGACTTTACTTGGTCAAATATGTCTGATTTTCTACGTCGTTATCTAAAAGGAAAAAAGAAACCATGGATGATTTTCAATGATTAATTTATTAAACAAGTAATGTACTTGAACTTCTCCTTAATTTATGAAAAAGAACATGCAAGTTTCTTTTTTGTAGAAATGAGAAAGCAGGAAATTTTGTAAGTACCTTCTGAAAGACGAGTCGAAACGAGTTTTTTACGTGGCAAAGAAGAATAAATAAAATTGTAAATTCAATTGATCGGGTTCTTTTCATTTCTGTTTCGTTTTTATTAATAACGCAGCGTGTTATTTATGAAAGCTTAAGTTCTTTAGAAAATAAGTTTGTAGTATCTAAAATGTATACGTTGTGGGGGATTCTTAACCTTTGTGCACCGCTGAATCTTTATTCAGGAAAAACAATGCCAAATAATATTTATTTCAATTTAATTAACATCGACAAAGTCGACAGATTTCACAAACATAGTCATTGAATATTAGAAGTGTGTTTATTTAAGGTCTGGTTCAACCGGAAATGGTGCAAGAAGGTTAAGCGGTACCCTCGATGATGCATAGAAAAATCTCATGATTATTGAACAACATTGATTTAGATAATAAATCATTATCGATACATTATACAAAATGTTATGGGTAGTTTGAAGCAGTTGCTCGTTCCTAACGATAAAGGAGAGAGAACGATATCAGTAAACACGATGCCATGTAAAAATTACCCAACACTAACATTCTTGATGATCATGCAGATGTGTTTACTAAATATATTTGTTTTTTTTTATAATCGTGGAAATATCGTAACTGCATTCCTACTATCATATCATCCGTCTAATGCATGTATCCGTTTTTTTTTTAAACTCGTGTTGGAACACATTGAGAATAAGATTATCAGTGTTTATTTTTGGTGTTAACCTGAAATGCAGACCATCTGATAGCACAAAATACATTTGTACATATATAAACAAACTTTGTAAGTTTTGTGAACTTTTTTTTTCTTTTTTTGTTGTCGTTGAAAGATTAACAGTCTCAATCACACAGATTAGTCTCATGATTTCACTTTATTCACTGGCTTTTAGCTTTCGCCTTCTCTTTTTCATCCTTTTTCTCCTCTTCCTTCTTCTCGTCTTTCTTCGTCTCTTTCTTATCCGTCTCCTTCTTTTCGGCGTCGCGATTTGTTAATTTGTTGTTAATCAAATTGTGCAAAGCCACTATAGACCTGACCAGCGCCGCGAGATACACGACCAACATTTGATCGTTCGTTTTCACGTACAACGAATCGACAAAACTGGTCTGCGTCATGTCCGGCAGCAAGTTAAAAATGTCCTGAAGTTGATATACAATTTGATGATTTATAGGCAATTTACCACTACCGACTTGTAGCAGGTAATCTCTAATTTCCCTAATTTGTTCATGGAGACCTTTCAAACCGAGCAGTTGATTTGTAATTCTCTGGCTAAGAGTACCGACTGTGGTATCTTTGATATCCCTCAGTAAATGCTCTACGCCTACTTCCTCTGCTTCCTCTGCTCCAATTTCACTGGGGATATGCTCAAAAGTTTTAGATGTTGGAGAACCATCCTATAAACAACATCATAATAATGATAATGCAAAACATAAAAATTGGTGAAATATTATATAAATTAAAAATCTTACATCATGAACTTCTTCAACAGCTTGATATGCTTCAGTTGGAAGACCAAGGTCTTTAGGTTTGGCATCAATGATGACCAGAACCGAATTTGGACAATATCTCCTGATCAGTTCATTAATTGCAACATCATTTTGATGCAATTTGGGCCCAGTGTGATACCAGCCTACCACTTTTTCACGGGCTGGAAATTAATCAAACACTGAATCCAAGTTCTACTTATTTAATTCGCAGTTAACTTACCATTGACCTTTTTAAACATTCCATACATATTTTCTAGGTAATCATGGTCAAGGAACCACACACTTTTATCCTTGTCATCTTCATCAAAGGGAACTGTATAAAAGAATAAAAGAATAATTAATTAAAAGCTCTCATGTATGAAAGCCTTGGAGGCTAAGCACAGTTACTTAAATTAGTACTAGCTGTTGTCATAAGTATAATTAATATTTATGAAGAAAATCATGAATGACCTATTAAGTTGTTAAAAAATTAATGGATTTTTGACTTAAAAATGCGATAGTTTGAGAAAGAAACTATAAATGCTGGCGTAACAATTCTAACCTGCAAAACTGTTTGACACGTCCAGAACTCCTTTGGCTCTCCAACACCCCAAAAGAACACCAACGACTCTTTTTTGATTACCAATCTTTCCCATACGATTAAAATGGTCCACCACGCTCAGTAAAACCAAAGGGTGAACCACTACTTTCGTAGTCACAACCTCTTGACTCGGCATTTTTGAGTAGATTCTTTGACTGTCCCTAATGAACGTAGCTACAACAGAAACAACAACCGAGTCATTCAAGAAAGACCCATTTCAATGTATGAAGGTAAACAACAATGAGGAACACATTTCAGAACAATTCATAAATTATATTTTTATTTAAAAATAAAGCAAAATTTGATAACAGAGTCCTTAAAATTGATCAGATTAATAATATACTTCTAATTTATCTTGGTCTGTATTAATCAATTGTTGTTTGTATGGTTATAATACATTTCTTTTTCAATTATGTACATTTTATGGTAGAATATTAAAGAAAGATTTAGGTTTTATTCAAGTAATTATAAAAATAATTTGTTGTATATTTCAAGCTGGGTAGAGAATTAAGGTTAGCAGCACTGTCGGGGAAACACGTTGTTTCACAAGTGCATGGTTCGTTTTAACTCTTACCGAAAGCATTAAAAGGTAACTTTTACTAAGATAATTCGACACTTTTGTAATCAATCCTAGTAAATATAATATTAATAAACATACAGTCAATGTATATACATGTCTTAAGGTTGATTTAATTGAATTTATTTGAGAAAACGTTGACTTCTTTCACGTTCTTCACATGCATGCTACCTGCACCAGGCTTGCCAACAGACAATACGAACTTAATGGCGCGAAACCTTACATTATACTTTTATAATTTAATCCAACAAAAAATGATTAAAAATTTTTGTTTCTGTAGTATGTCCAAGCCAATAGTGTTTGTAACTGGAAACGCAAAGAAGCTGGAGGAATTCGTGGCCATTCTGGGGAAGAATTTTCCACGAAAAATCACCAGTCAGAAGATAGATCTTCCGGAATATCAAGGAGAGATCGACGATATTTGTCGCAATAAATGTCGAGCAGCAGCTGACTTAATAAAAGGCCCAGTAATCATCGAAGATACATGTTTATGTTTCAATTCAATGAAAGGTTTACCAGGGCCTTACATCAAATGGTTTTTGGAAAAACTAGGACCGGAAGGTCTTCATCGAATGTTAGACGGTTGGGAAGATAAATCAGCAGAGGCAGTTTGCACGTTCGCTTACTGTGCTGGAGAACCGGAAGATCCGGTGATGTTGTTTCAGGGCAAAACTCAAGGGACCATCGTGAGCCCACGAGGACCACGAGACTTTGGTTGGGATCCCTGTTTCCAGCCCTTGGATTACGACAAAACTTACGCAGAACTACCGAAAGAAACGAAAAATCAAATTTCTCACCGAAGCAGGGCGCTGGAAAAATTAAAAGAATATTTTATGAACAATGTATAACACTGATATTAAATAGATGTTGGTCTCCTGGAGAACAGTATTATTTCGTCCTCATCAATTACTAAGCATTAAATAACTTAGATCTAGAATAAGTTAATGTATGTTGTAAAAGGCAATTTATATTAATAAATCTTTAAAAATATTTTATATATTTAATTTACTTTTATTCCTTAAAGTGTATTATCGACCCACACTGCAGACCCGCACTGTACATCTATCAGAATTGACCCTGGTCACCCCTATGATGTATTTAAACAAATATGTGCAATTAATATTCAATAATATATCGATTTTCTCTGAATTTGGTTTATTGTTTCTTGTTTAAACATGAATTTTCTAAAAAAATGATTAGGTATCAACGAAAAACACGGTCGGTATTTTGACGTAACGAGTAGCATCGCTATCAATTCGTTGAAAACACATTCTTACGATACCCGATGGACCCTGTAAGTATTTTATTAACGATTTTGTTTGTATATTTTCACACGCGTTGTTTCATGATTTTTAATTGTTAAATAATTTCAATGTTAAATAATTATTGTTCTAATCGTAAATTATAAAACGAACGCGTTGCCTTGAACAAATGAATGAAAATGTTATTGAGAAATTGATATTTTTCATAATCGTTAACGATAAATGTTTATCAACATTTTGCAAAATGACGCAATAATTTGGAACATTTAGTTATACGACCTTCATCAGTGAAAATGAAAAATTTCGATTACATTTAAATGATTATGCGTGCGCAACGGGGGTAGCATATAAATAACATTAATTTTGTTTTTGTTGAATGATATTATCGTGTGTAAACAGAGTTTTGCATTGCTGTCGGTTGTTGCGAATGACGGTAAACATCCAATCGTTCCCGATTCATTTGCTTTTTCTGAACGTTTACGATAAATTTAATTAAACCGGTTAATCAACAATGCTTGCAACATTTACACGTACGAAAGTAATCGTGAGGAAAGTTTCCAATCGCTCTGTCACACTTTTTATTGTAACAATATTAATAACAAAGCCCGCTTATCATTGATTGTATTGCAAGGTCATGATTGATATTGGGTTCGATCAGTTAATTTTCCTACCAACAGTAGAATTTTTCATGAAAAAAAAAAACACAACAAATGTTACCATATATGCATATACTCTTTTTAATGATAGAACAATTAACCGGGCTGCAGTGTTATCATGAGAATGATTATTTTAATGAGAATTACAATGAAATCTATAAACAAACCATTTATTAAACGAATGTTGTTGCTGTAGTTTGCATTGTAGCGTTATTAATCCTTTCGTAGGCAGTCGATTCGAATCCTTCGCTGATTCAAGTTGGCAAGTTTTCAATTCCAAAAATTTGGAAACTAGGAGGGCTGGAATCACAAATTTGCAAGTTTGGAAATTCAGAAATTTCATATGCAATTGCAAATTTTGAATATAAGAAGGGATTGGAAATTTGTTAACTTAGAAATTTGAAAAATTAGGACAATTAGAATTGCAAATATGCAAGTTTGCACGTTCGAAAATTGTATTCTTATCGAAAGAGGATTAATTGGAGCATGTTATGTCTGGCCGGTTACGAAAGGTTTAACAAAAAAGATAAATAATGAGAAAACGTAATAGACAAGGCGTTATTACGCCCTCGAATTATCTGCTATTACGAAAAACTCGAAGAGCAAAGAAAAAATGCATGTTGTCAGGTATTTTTAACATCCATTCACGTAGTAAAATTGAGTCTGCGACGATGGTCGAACGGGTTATCTTTTGGATTGATTACACCGGTACAGCCAGTTCATAACACCCTTTGCCGAGGGGTTATCATCGTTACACTGCACTTTCTTATTCTACCGGCATTTTCCCGATTGTTTCGCATTATAAAAAGGGGAAACCGGCCAGCAGAGTAATCAGTCTTTCTGCAAGAATTACGGTACCATGAGTACCCTAATTGGTAAGTGGCGAGAGCAGAGGAACCACAGCTTCTGACGAATTTAAGATTAAAAATTATCATTCAACTAAGTAACATCATTTTACAAAAACAATTTCTCATTTTTCAGTGTTATTGGGGCTTCTTGCCGTGGCTGCTGCCGTGCCAGGTAAAGTGGAAGAACGAAACATTAAATTATCTCAAAAATAATTACTATTCTTTTTTTCATTAAAGTATGCAGATTTGATAATTAGAAAATTAATTACATGTACAACTTTGTAATCGAATAAAGGGAATAAAAAAAACGGTAGAAATTTTTGAGATGACTTGAAACAATTTTTGAGGGTAATTTTATCAAAAATTTTATTATACAGCTCAATTCCCTCATGGAAGAACGGTGGTGTACAAATATTCCGCTGACGTGAAAGTCGGTGCCAGGCAACCGGCTGCTTTTGCGTCTCAATTCGGTATCGAGTGTCTTCTTAACGTGAATCACATCAATGACCCGACCCTGAAGAACGCTTACCATGTCGTCATGAGTGATGTAAAGTACAGCCTAAACAATGGGCCTGTACAGCATTTTCAGCACATCGATTGCATGCAGCCCATCGTAGACGATGCTAAAGCTTTACAGAATCCTTTTATGATCGTCTACGATGAAATCGGACGCGTGAGTACCTTGAAATAGAAGAGTAGGATTCGTAGGTGATCGACGTTCAAATTTTATCAAATAATTTAGTTTGCGTTTCAATTTTTAATATTTTACATTAGTATAAACTTTGACAAGTATTTGAAAATTTTGAAAGTTCATAAATGGCACAAACGACCTCGTTTACCTATGGAAAGTGGAACACCATGTTTGTACACGAAAAATTAATTAGAAAAATAAATCCTGTGTATACGATTTCAGTTGCAAGGCATAAAAGTCTTGGATAGCGAGAGAAAATGGTCGTTGAACATGAAAAAGGCAATTGCGTCAGCGTTGCAATTGGATTTGGTCAATATGCAGGTGCAAAACCCCATAAAACCGCACAGTTTTATTAATAACGAGGTAGGTAACGACTGATGGGAACATCCTTGGGCTTTTGGTTAATGTTCTCTTTGGTTGTTACCACTAGGACACCATTCACGGCACATGCCAGGTGGCGTACAACGTGCAACCAGGCCAAATCGACGACCCATCAATTCGGAACGTCTTCGTGGTCACAAAGATGCACGAACCCCAGAACTGTTCCAATTTCGTCCATTTCGAGCACAACCATGTCGAACATGATAAATGCTTATTGCCGGAAGAGGTATTTAAGATTCGGTATATAATTTCTGGACGTTTATTATATTACGATTAACATTGTTTCCTTTTTGTTTTCACACAGGATGGTATGACCACAACCAGCAGACGAGTCTTCGAAGTCGAGGACCAAGGCAACTCGATCCTAATTAGAAAATTAATTGCTCATGGAGTTTTAAATTATATTCCAAGCATGGCTAACTCCGACGCTCATTACGTTTTGACAAAGTAACAAACCAGTTTCAAATTCTCTCATAATTATTCAAAATTTAAAGAAAACTTAACAAATCTTTAATCATTCGTTTGCAGTCAGACGTTCATCCTTGACCGCAACGTTCACGACAGCGAAGCTCGATTGTCGTTGGTCGCAGACTTGAAGAATGCCGTAATTATTCACAATTTGACTTACTCTTCGCCCGAGAACGAATACATACCGGAAGCTGGCATGGATGTGACCAACGGTAGGCACACTGTCGACCGGGACCACGTCGTTTCGAAGGTGAAGAACATGTTGAGCGAAGCTGCCGACTACCTGAAAGAGAATCAGATTAAGGAGAGAACAGAAGATTGGAAATATGGTCAAACAATTAACAGGATCATGCATGTCATGAGCTACATGGACACCGAGGCCTTCGAACAGGTGCACAACGTACTGCACGATGCTAAGGACAGCAAACAAGTCACGATGAAGTACGTCATATTGCAAACTTGCAAATTTGCAACCAGAACCTTCCCAATTTATATAATTAATCATTCTTCCGTTCCAGGAACATATTCTTGGGCATCACCCCCAACGTAGGATCCACAGCTTCCTGTCTGTTCACACGCAACGTAATCCGCAAGAAGACCGTCTCCGACAAAAGAGCCATCCTGATGCTGGGCGTGCTTCCGATGCACGTGAAACGTCCCTCGCAAACTCTGCTTCAGCACATGGAGCCTCTTCTCCAGCTTAACGAGCCTGTAAGCCTGGAAGTTAGAAGGGCCAGCGTGTTGTGTTTCGCTACCTTGATTCACAAAACCTTCATGCACGAACCGTCTGAAAGCAACAATGTTCTTCTGAACAGATACCTGAATCAGTTCATGGATCGTATCACAGGTGACCCTTATTTTATTTCATTGACAATACGATTCATTATGTAATCCTAGAATGTTAAGAAATTAGAGTACTTGATTTTACAGGTGATACACCACAGGAAACGAAGACACTGTACATGATGGCCATGAAGAACGTAGGCCTGAAGCACATCTTGAAACACTTGGAGCCCATCATCAAAGGCGACCTTAACGTTATGGACAATGTACACATCCGTCGGCAAGCTATCTGGGCCATCAAGGACGTGGTCGTACAGCATCCGAATTACGCCCACAACCTGCTCTGGTCCACTCTTTCGGACACTACGCTTCCGGTCTCGCTCAGAATCGCCGCTTACGACGTGCTGATGCACCAACTGCCCCACACGGCGCGTTTCATGAACATGTACTGGTTCATGATGACCGAGAGGGACGAACACCTGTACAACTTCCATCTGAACACCATCAAAGGAATCGCCAACTCGGTGGACCCTTGCCTGGTATTAGCCCGCGAAACGGCTAGGAAGATCTTGAAGTTCACTAAGATAAGGCACGTGCCTGGTCCACTGTCCACCAAGTTGCATTTCGATTACATGAATGAAAAATTCGATTTTGGCGAAGCTGTTAAGGCCTCGTTGATCATGAATCCAAGAACTGGACTTCCGGAAATTGGTTCCGTCGAACACTTGTCGTCCTCCGCTCGCAAACCCTGTAACAAATGGGGAGTAAGTGTTCTGACTTCTTTTTTATCAGAGATAATGAAAAATTTTGTTTAATTCTATGACTATATTTTCGTTTCTTCGATGCAGATCCACTGGCACATCGAAGGCATGTCCGAGATGATAAAGGACCTGAAGAAGGACGTATGGGGCAAAGTTATCCACACCATCAACAACGAACAGATGAAGGGAATGTTGGAACAGGCAGCCAGAGAAATGCCAAGCAGCGACAGAATCAACATCAACCTGATACTGACGTTGAACAATCGCGCCGTGATGATGAGCCACATCGACAAGGACAACTGGAAAGAGGCTCTCCTGAAACTGAAGGACTGGAAGAATCTCATCAACAAGCACATAAACGACGTGAACTGGGAGAACGTTTTCTACGACAATCATTTTGAGATGCAAGTGGCCACTGACAACGGTCTGCCGGCCATGATGTTCACGAAAATGCCGTCGTTCGACTCCCTGAAGATACACGCTGTCGCCACGGACCAAGGAACCTCGAAGAACTTGAAATTGCAAATGAAACACCTGGGCTGGAAACACGGCGAGTACGCCATGTCGATCTACAATCCCATCGCTGATCTCTGGCACTCTGTTCGCAAAACCGCGGCCATGGACGTTGCTCTGCCTCTGGACATGAACGTCATCTACTCTCCGGACACAAAGAACGTGCAGGTCACTCTGCCAAGGCTGCCCGCCTCAGAATTCTCCATCGCTGGAATGCTGACATCAGCCAAGAGCTTCGTGACGGTCACCGACGACAAGCCCAACCCCATCAAGGGTAGCTGCCCCGAGATCAACCACTACGCACTCATCACCAACAACGTCGACAAGAAAGAGCTGAGGAAGGTCATCGACTCCAAGGACACCGGTCTTCAGCACACCATGCTGGTACACCACTGCGAGGACAACCTCACTCCCATCATGCCCATGGGCGAACTGCTCGAGATGTTCGGAAACGCGAACAAGAACCCCTTGTAAGTATTTTTAGAAACTAGAAGAGAAGACACAGAAACATTGATTTTGTCACGTAGGAACAACTGGATGGTGAAAGCAGTCATGGTGGTACGACAACAGATACTGAACAACTTGATCTCATCGCAGGGTGCATCCTGCTCGAATATGATCAGGATCGAACCTAGTATCAAACATCCAACTTCATCCGTAAGTTAATGAATATAATTTGGATTATTATCTGGATGGATACTTGATGGTTCTTTTGACACCTCAGCTGGAGTTGACCGGCAAGATTAACATTGAGAATTACGTGGACCACACGATGCACGTGTTGAACAGCAAGAGGATCGACATCCGTGGAACTATGGTCGCGAAAGCAGCCAGCACCAACGAGCCAGTGCGACACTGGAACGCGAACTTCAACGTCTTCATGAACCAAGGACACGTGAACAACACCATGAAGCTCACCGTCACCCGCGGCGGTCGGGACGAGAAGAATCTCAAGGTTTGAAGCAGTTGTTTTGAGTATAATAACGTATTGGGTTAAATTAGACGATTATTAACGATGGACACGTTGTCTTTCCTCAGATATGCGTCGACGGACAAAAAGACTTTCCCATCATCGACTCAGACATATTGAAGATTGATCTCAACAAAAAAGAGACCGACTCGAAGGTGAAGATCACCATGGGTGAAACGAAGGAAGACAAGTGTGTCCACGACGATCTCGATCTTACGATACTCGTGAAAGGTCAGTTGTCCGAGGAGCAGAGGAAGCACATGCACAACAATAAAATAAACGGTAGTTGCATAAAGGACATCCAGAACCCGTTGTTTAACCCTGACGGTACCCATGTTCCTAAGACCTGGGGATGCATAAACGAAGCCATGTTGCATTCGACCCTGAAGAGATACGTATGGGACATTGTATCCAGAAAGGTAAATATGCAATTTTTATTTTTTTACTGTCAGGTAGATAATGCACCTTACACATAATTTTTTCATGCTCTAGGCACCACTTCCGGCGCTATTACATATCCTGCAAGACATTGCCAGCATTTCCGGCCGTCAGCTGGATCCCAGGAACCTGAAGCTCGCCATGGAATTCCCGGTTCTGTCGCATTTCCTCGACACGTCTTTGATCGTGCCATCCGAGGAGCAGCACTTGGTTAGATTACCATTGGGTCACCCTGTCTGGAACATACTGATGGATAATGCCCATTTCTCCATGGCAACCATGGTCGACTTACTCAACACTAACATCAGTGAGTACTCGATCGCTTCTTAAAACGAATTGTCACAAAATATCATTTCTATTACCTTTTACAGAGGTATGCACCATTTATCCACATGTCCTCCTCAACTTCGACAACGGTACCATTCCATTCGACTCCACTGACAAATGGACACTGTTGGTCGGTGATCACATGGACAAGAGCTTCAGCGTTGCTACCAGACTCGTTGGCAACTCCAAGATGGACGTGAAGATTTTCGTCGGTACACACGTACTGGAAATCGTTAAAAACAAAGTCAGCGTAGATGGCGATTATGTGAACGATTTCGAGAAAGGAGTAATGGTACCCGCGGGTGAACCAGACACTTTCTCGATGAAGTAAGTTTATTACCACCTAAGCATAACTTTCTTTAGATAGATGATGGCCTCACTCCTATGAATGAATACTAATGATGTTTCTTTTGTACAGATTAACGAAGAATTATGAACATCTGATAGTTGATTCGCGACAAGTGCCATTAATCGTTGCACATACACCATCCAGCGTGACAGTTGTTCTTGGTGCCGAATATCAGGGTCAAGTGAGCGGTCTGTGCGGTCATATGGATGGAACGCATTCTCATGCACTTCCGACGGTGCATACATCTCAACAGCTTTAAATAAATCAACGTTAAATCATTCGATTAATTTCTTCATCCCTTCCGTTTCAGCGGAAGTTGTCCGCGATCATAGGTGTTCATTACTATTTTATCAAACAAGAAACCTCCTCAAGTTTATGTATAACGATGATGTAGAATGTAAAGGAACGAAATGTAAAAATAAAACATTTATTTTGAGTAATCTGCGATCATATTCAATTTTACACCCCTATGACATTTATAATAGTTAATATAAGATCATATTTTTTTGCTTTCCAATGGAGAGTAGTGTTAATTTGGAATTTATTTAACCATATTTATAAGGAAACTGTTAATGACTAATGTAAAATCTTAAATTATGAATATTCAATTGTGTTTTTATATTTTTTAGACAAAATTTACTATATCTAGCTTATAATATATATAATAAAAGCGGGTTCCCACAAGCCTCCGTGGCGCAAACGGCTAGCGCGTTCGGCTGTTAACCGAAAGGTTGGTGGTTCGAGCCCACCCGGGGGCGTTTATTTTTTATTATTGTTCTCTTTTAACACATTTATTTAATAAATTCTTAAATTACTTAATATACAGATAAGAATACCTTCGATTCATTTATACTTTGACCTAATTGTGGGTCAAGAACACTGAAAATTAAAAGCCACACATCTGACACTATTTATATTTTAATTTTATTATTATTTCTTTACACATTTTTATTCTCCACTGTGAACATGTTGAAAATCCATTTAAGTTTAAGTAACAGTATCTATGAATTGTATTATAATTGCTATTTGTTATTAAAAACAGTGAGCATATTAACAATTTAGAATTTTTTATTTTTGGTAGCGCATAAAATTTAAATTTGCCTCTCAGTCTAAGGAGGCGCTTCTGTCGATTTCCTGTTCTGGTTGAGGTTGAGATTGGAGTCCATTTTTCTTTTATCGCTGTTCGCCTACCACGCGAGAAGAAAGGTGAATTTTTCAAAGGCCGAATTTATTACGTAAGAATTCATTAAATCGATGTTAAATTACATTAGTTTTATTTTATCAAAATAATTTTTGAGTTGTTAAACTTGCTATAACCTTATTTCTCTTGTAAAATCGATAGAGGTATCTGCCGCCGGATATTCAAAAGTTTTAAATATATAAATTGTTTACGTTACTTTTTATTATATATCTACATACCTTTAACCATCTACACATTATGATCTGTAATACAAATAAAGTACACGATCTTTTTGTTGTAAATCCGTATTATATCTCTTTAAGTTTGTAGGTTAGAATTGCTTTTCTGGTTAATGTAACAGTGTCCATCAACATTGCATCAGAATACATTTTTACCCTTTTTTCTTTTTTCTTTCCAGGTATACAATTAAAAGATGGCACAGTTTTTAAATCGATTGGGTCAATTCGGTATAGGTATAGCTATGACTGGAAGTGTTATTAATAGTGCTTTGTATAATGGTGAGTATATTGTGTTTTATTACAAAAGATCTAGAGTATCTAAGTTCAATTTATTTTATAAGGTATACTGTTTTATTGTTTCAGTTGATGGAGGTCACAGAGCTGTTATTTTTGATAGATTTGCTGGTATTAAAAACCAGATAGTAGGAGAAGGAACACATTTTTTCATTCCATGGGTACAAAAGCCAATTACGTTCGATATTCGAGCGAGACCTAGAAATGTTCCTGTTATTACTGGAAGCAAAGATCTGCAAAATGTAAATATCACACTTCGTATCCTCTTTAGACCCATACCAGATTCTTTGCCAAAGATCTATACCATTCTTGGTATAGATTATGATGAAAGAGTGTTGCCATCTATCACCAATGAAGTGTTAAAAGCCGTAGTTGCTCAATTTGATGCCGGAGAATTAATTACACAGAGGGAGATTGTCTCTCAGAAGGTCAGAGAAGAATTAACAGACAGAGCTCAACAGTTTGGATTAATTTTAGACGATATTTCCATTGTAAGTATATCATAATCAGCTTGATTTTTCGATACAATTCTCTTGGTTTGCTCATCTCAAACTCTGTTTCAGACGCATTTAACCTTTGGCAAAGAGTTCACGCAGGCTGTGGAGATGAAACAGGTGGCGCAGCAGGAAGCGGAGAAGGCGCGTTTCTTGGTAGAAAAAGCGGAGCAACATAAGAAAGCGGCCATCATTACCGCGGAGGGTGACGCGCAAGCCGCTAGTTTAATCGCTAAATCTCTCGGCGAGGCCGGCGACGGTCTGGTCGAGCTGAGAAGAATCGAAGCTGCCGAAGACATCGCCCATGCTCTGTCTAGATCACGTCAAGTAGCCTATTTGCCACCAGGTCAAAACATTTTACTAAATTTACCGCAGTAAAGCCGTAAAATGGTGTAAAAATTGTATTAAATGCATTTATATTAAACAACACACGCGATTCAATGTCTATGCTAGTGTACCGAGAATAATGTTTTGGGGACATCTTTGAAGTGTGTTGCATACAGAGGAATACAAGAAATTTCATGACATTCGTTATTTCAGTCTGGTTTTTCCACGCAAATACAAATGATTTATTCATAATTTACTTTGTACTTTAAAGTAAATACTTTTCGATTTCAGTAGCACGATACTTGATAAATCGAAGGCGTTCGTTATTGTTAAACATTGTCGTGTTTGCTTTATAGGGAAAGGAGAGAATTCTTCTCGATTATTAATCGCAATATTATTTTAACGCAAATGGCATTTTTACAAGCATTTTATAATTATTGTACTTTACCCTTATATATTACATTGTGTACATTCAAAGGTGTTCTCTTGTAACTCTCCTAAATATTATGTAAAGCAACCATAGCAAATGTGACACAACCTATACAACCATGCTTCCATACAGAGATTCAGTGACTGTAAAATCGACGAATGCAACACGTTTCTTTGGATCGTTTTGATCAGAGGTAAACGAATGTGTTTTTATGGCGTAGTAGTTACATACGTATAAGTAAATGATATATTTGTGAATAGTGGTCGATTAGTAAATATTCTTGTAAATGACGCATCATCTCAACCATTATTTTTTTTAGAATAGAAGCTCGAAGGGGAATTTATTTCGTTCACACCTTTGTTTAGTTTTCATTTACACGATCGATCTTAGAATCGTTTTCCACGCGAGACGATCGAGAGGATGGCATCGAAATTCGATCTGGACCGTTCACACGAGATCACTGATAGATTCTGACGATCAATCAGTGGCTGAAAATTAGTGAAAGATTATCTCGGTCGGGGTGCCCGGGCCCGCTGTTTGTCGGCACTGTCGGTTAACGAAGAAAACAATTCATCATAATTTAGCGAGCACCGCGGGGTACCGTCGTGGATGGCCCTCGATCAAAATTGGAAACACGAATCTCTGCTGGACCGCCCTCCAAGAAACTTGAAATACACCTACGTCACCTAATTCCAAAGTTTAATAACTTTAAGTTTCCTTTTGTTTTCAGTATTTTAAAATTCACACCTGTTAAACGGCAAAGGTCCCTCCCGCTAGCGTAATTTTCATCGATAAATTACAAACTATTAACCGGGTAGAGAAGTGGCGGGAATGTAAGAAGGGGGTGAGATCGAGGCGGCAGGAGCACGAGGCGAAAGCAGATTAGCGTGAATAATGAAGACACGACCCCGTGAAAGCCTAAGCGGGTCTCCTTAAGTCTGTTCCTTCGAGTAGAAGCCGAAGCCGGAAAGGAAGGATGCTGGCTGAGAGGTGGAGCGGACAGAAAGGAGGTAGAAGCAGTTAATTACTCCTCCCATCTAGGGGATAACGACTTCCCCTTATTTGTCGAGAGGCGCAAATAACCAACCCTCGACGGAATCCCTTGGCAAGACGTTTTCTCGGATATATGCAGCCCCAGGAGTCTTGGATCTCTTCCATAATTCGAGCATTGCTCCGTTTCGCGATGGTCATTCTTCTTCCTTCGTTAAATCAGCTACTTTTCAGCTGTTTATTCGCGTGACGCCACAGTGGCGTCCACCGCTCCTGTAGCGTCAATCAGCCAGGTTTTACAAATTCAGCAGAAGAATTCGACCAAAATTATCCCAGTAATTTCGAAATACCATTAGATTAAATAATTGATCGCCATTGTGGTGATCGTCGCGTTAATCGATCTCACGATTTATCGTGCAAGATTCATAAATTCAAGGGTAGCCTCGAAGTTACTGCATCGTAGATTTCGTTCATTGTTTTCGATAATACGCTTCCGATAAATTTCACCCGGGCCCGGGTTGAAGCGGTAATAATAGTTGCAACCGCGAGCAATTAGCCTATCGGTGATACTGATACCCCCCGGGTGTAAATTGTTGCATCGTAAACAATGACTCCAAAACAGAGTTGCAACCAAAATGGTAATCGTAGAACCGCGGAGCAATTTCGGATTATGCGAATTACGCGAAACGTCATGGTTGAACCATGATATGGAGAAAACGTGAACGGTATCTTGGATGAAAGTTCAAGGTCGTATTCGTTATCGTGAAGAACGGCACATGTTCGTAAGGGCCGTGCATGCGTGCGACGAAACAAATAATGTATAGTACGAGACGAGGAGAGAGGTTGGAGACTAATTACGAGAGAAATTATAATAGGCGCACATGCACCGCGGGCTGTCGGGCTAACGATCGTTTCCTCTGCATCTGCACCTGTTACCGCGATCCTACCTTCGGTTGCATCGATGCACGCGAGCCACATATGCCGATACTCCGCGTCGGAGACACGATCGCCTAAAGCATCGGTCCCTTTCTCTTCGTGAATTCGGAATTCGCCAAGGGTGCAGCTTCTAACACCTCGAAGTTGCTTAGCGGACTTCCACTCGGGAGATGTTGCCCGTTTCCTGACATAAAAGTATCTCCAAGCAGCGCTTAAAGTCTAAAGGATATTTTTATTACAAAATGGTCTCACTTTATGTTCAAAAAGATAGATCGTAGCGCACAAAGGACGTTGGTAAAACGAAATGAACGTTCCTTTATTATTTTGAGATACGAGCGATCGAAAATTGAATCTCCGCTAATTAAACTTTGGTCATTCGTTCCAGACGAGTCGTCGCTTTGAAGTGACCAGCGTAACAGAACGTGGCCAGTGCATAAACGTTGTTAGTCAAGCCGGAAAGCATAGAAACGAAAACAAGAGCGGTACGATTCGTTGGCGGCTAACATACCCCTTGTCTACCACGGAGGGGGGTCTTCAGGGCATGCGACGAAAAGCGTTGACCATCGTCCGAATTAAAACGTGGAAAATTGGATGGCTCGTAACGTTAAACGATCACATTTCGTGTTCCCTTTCATCTCGACTCGTTGATTGAACGTTCCAACGATGTATTCGATCGCTGACCGTACGTCTTGTCGCTTACGTATAAGTAGAGATCATTTTTCAATGACTATTTGTTTAAAATTCGTTGGAGTTTTCGAGCAGTGGCCGCGGGCGAGACCGGATAGGGTGTTAAGTTATTGTAGTTTAAGTCCCATTAAAAGACAAGCGCCATTCGGTTAGTATAATCGGCGCGACTAGACGCCTCCTCTCTCATTTTGCCGCAGCTCGCACGCGAGAAGTAATTTTCAATAAATGCAGACGGCTCGATTTTGTCGTCGACCGTCTTCTGGTCCATGCACGGTAGCCCCTGCCATTCATTCATCTTCCCTCCTGTTTCCTAACCGTTTCTAGACTATGGTACTTGGCCATCTCGTACGAGAGCAACAAGAAGAAAGGCGAAATTTTCTAAGGAACGTCCGACACCTCGTATCGATTGCCGTTTACCTTTCGCCGTGGAACCCCGAAGATTTTAAACGAGACCCTCCGGCTGTTTCTGTGGCCGATTGATTTACATCGAAAAGTGTGGCCTGTAATCTCGCGAGTGTGCCGGTCAGGATACACGTGACTGTTCTGCCTCACCCCCTTCGTCTACTAAGATAGCAGCGCATCCGTCCAGAGAACGTAAGTTTTAGTAACGATATAGTGGCATTGTTGAAATTAGGAAAGAAGGCCATTAGATTATTTGTTTAATACAGCAGAGTGATGTTGACAATCAATTACGCTCGTCAATTTGCGGTTTTTATCGTTCCACTTTATTCGTGACTGAATTCGCGTGTCCGATTTCGTCTAGGTCTGGGTTAGGCGAAACGTCGTGGAACAAAAGGGTGAAGAAGCCTTCGAACAGAAAGCGACGGGGCCACGCTCCCGTTAGAGAACCGTCGTTTCCTCTTCGAGTGTCCTCAGGAAGTGCGGAGGTCATCGCGTGCAGAACCCCGCGAGACGAGCGTAGTTTTCTATTGTCAACGGCACACGAGAAAGCAGGGTTCACGGCTACGGGGTTACTCGCTGTCTTCAGGGTCACCGTTATCCAACCATCATCTTATACGTACACGGCGACGTTTGAAACTGGAACGAATGGTAAGGTAAGAATATTTTCGATGCTTTCGAGAACATGCGATACTCGAAGAATTTAGAAACTTTGAACGCTGTAATGAATGAAATTGGGAATTTATAACCGGACGTATCCGTAGATACCTGGAAACGATTTTGTGGTTCATGCCGTAGCATTTATTTACCTGATTTTCTTTTTCTCCGTGCCAGCCATTCTTGACGATGTACAAAACTGCCGGTTATTTATCACTTCGTTCACGTAGTTCCCGGTAAAGAATGGCTCGCGTGAGGGATTGTAACATTTTGGCCAACATTCTGTTAAGAGACAAAAAGAATTCCGGTCCCTCCGTACCTTGCTCCTTCGTTTCCCCTCGATCGGTAACTTCCTTTCGTCTTCGACTCAAATTGCCAATGCTTGGAAACAGGGCTATATTTTTGCATAGGGCCATTTTTTATTCCAAGATTTTCCATTGGTGAACACTTACGATAAAAATCCTAAAAATTCCCATAATTTCAAGCAATAGGTATTTGCCGTCAAGTGAGATGTTGAACTTAGTAAAGTGTTAATTCAATCCTGTCTACTTAATCTCGCTCGTTACGAAGCCCGTCTTAATTAAGTCTACAACGTTCGCCAAAGTTCATCCTCTCTGGTCGTTCGCCAAACGTTCACCGGGATGATCAAAGTGGTAGCGTCCTCGCTGTTCCCACAGGAGCGTCTTTTCGTGCTGACCGTAGGAACATTAATTCGGTCAGGAAGGAATGAACGGCAAGGAGGCGAGGGACGAGGTGGAAAGGGAGGAGGGACAGAAGGGAACTTGTAACATATGTGTAACGCGAGGGGCGTTCCGTGGCTGCGGTCCCGTCCATCTGTGGCAACGAGTCCGCACGTAATTGCTACATCCTCAGATGCTGTTCATCTACCTGTGCGTACACCGTTTCTCCGATTCACGAAAATCCCCACGACTCCTTAGAACACGGTGCATGCCCCCGTAGAACAATGACCGTCGTGATCAGGGCTGCTAAGAATCGAATAGCTCGAATAACTTGAAAGTTGTAGAATCTGGAACTTGGATAGCTTCGAATTCGCACAAACTCGAATTCGACTGTGAAGTTCGAGCAATTTGAATATCGGTAAGATGCAAATACGTGCGTGTGCACGTGATCACGGTTCCTTCCGTCACGCGACACCCGGCGGTTTTCTTCTTCCTCCTCTTCCTCATCTTTTCCTCGGACCGTCTCTCTTGTTCGAGGTTTTTCGTGGACGCTCGCCCGTTGCACGTGAGGACGAATTCTCGCGAGTGCGAATTTCGTCGTGAAATTGCCGGCTCTCGTGACGCTGGATGTCAATTTGACGGGACGTATATCCTCGAATGTGTCCAAATTAACGATACAAGAATTCCTTCGCTCCCGCGGGACCGACGCTTCCTTTTACGTGAATTTTCGCTTCTTTATATCCCTGACAAATAACGCGAGAAGTGAAAATTAATTTCGGGGGATATTTTCGATCAAGCGAATGGTTGATAAGTGTAATTCAGATTGTCAGGCTAGATGTTTTTAAAGCCTCGATCTCATCAGTCATATTTTGCTCGGGTTTCAGCAATTTTTATGGAAAAATTCAATGGGGCGCCTCGCCTCGCAAGAAGTAACAATTTTATCTTGCTACAGTTTTTATCGCGTTCAACGATACCGTTAAGATTAACTGGCCTGGCAAATAAAGGCGTTGGCGAGGATAATGTAATAAATCTTCATTAGCAAGGAAAAAAGGTGGAAGTACATATATATAGGGATTAAGCTAGATAATGAGACGATAAATGGTCCTGCCTTTCTTGAATTTTCTTTTCATTCTAATTAACAATTTTACTACACATAGACACGCAATTATTTCGGACGTAATTTCATATTAAATTCCCTTTTAAACTTATTCTATAAGATAGGTCATGATTGACTAAGAATTTAATTATTTTATATTTAGAGATTAGGGCAATCCTTTTAAATTACAAACTTTTTTGGACAGAGAATGCTTGTAATTATCTACAGGTGTCATAAAACGGAAGGAAGCGTATCGATTCGTATGCAAATGATATCGATTTCACTTGTCAATCATCGTTGATTCGCAATTCGATTCTTGAGAAGGGGACTATGCCTCTTCGATCGTTTCCGCTAGCACCGGAAGTTGAGCCTGTAATTTTACGCGCAATTTCAACCGAACTTTCGTGAAATCTGTGGCACTCGAGGAAACAGGGTTCCTTTTCTTTCTCACAAATGCTGCTACTCATCCGCCGGAAAGGAGAAATATAAATTATGCTAAAAATAAAAGAATGATCGAGACTTACCTACATTCCATTACAGTCTCTCAAAATCATTCCCTGGTTATTTTATTTAATAACTGTTAATAATCTTAGTAAAAGAAAAGAAAAGGAGGGAATATTGTTTCATTTTCAAATGAATCTGATCGAATAGGGTGCAAGAGGGCTTAATTTCAGTAGCTCCGGCGCGGAGGTAAAGGAGCATACGACCCCGTTGCCTTTGAAAAGATCTCCATGTGTCCCGGTGTGCGGTTGCCGCCCTTGCGCCTCGCTGGCAGAAGCAGACGTTGTAACGCCGAGATTTACAGTGGCGCTTGTAGGCAATAAGTCATGTCCGGTGAACATGTCGCCTACCGCAGACCTTCCACGCGTGGCCCGTCTGCATATATAAAGATGGCCGTGCCGTGAAACGCGATACGCGTATACCGGCAGCCACTCCTTCTCGATCATATCGCCACGATACTTTCTGCTACGATTTCGGTGCTCTTCTCCTTTTCCACCGTCAATGAAACTTGCTAATTGACGATAGAGTAACGAAATTATGTTCCAAGGGTTCGTTTCGTAACGTTAACCCTTGGAAGAGGGGTCATTTAATATTCAATCACATTTTAGAGTTATTTTCCTCAGATATTTTTTAATTTTTGAAAAGTGGGTCATTCAGATAATAATAATACCATATCAGTCGACACATTAACGTTCGATGCAATGATCCATCAGTATCCTTTCTGCGATCGAATCTAAACGCGCGGATCTAAAACGGAGAAGAGAAGAAAAAAAGTGGAAAAGGATACGTAAGAGATGCAAGAGCGGCGCGAGGAAGGGAGGGACGAGTGAAGACCTCAGCCAGTGTGACCTCCGACCCCCGTGGATCTCGATCGCGCATAATGCCTTATTGTAATTACAATAAAGGTTATCTCGTCGGGATTTCGAGGCTCCGGGGCCATTCAGTCATTCTCGGTTTATTGAGATGGTAAGCGAGAACCGACAGAGAGGACGACACGTTCTGTTCCACCGATTCCACCAAGGGAGAAAGAGAGAGGAGGAAGAAGAAGAGGAGAAAGAGAAGAAAAAAAACGGACACGTACGTGTGTTTCTTCGACGTAGACGAAGCAGAAATCATGTGGGCGATAAGGTATCGGGGATATTGTGTATCTGACCGAGCCGAGCTTGGAACCTGAAGAAGATAGATAGCTCGATACCGGTGGTTTCGCGTGCAACGGAGAAGGATGGAGCTAGCCGAGAAGAAGGCCAACGAAGAGGGATCAACGTTGAAGAAAACGATCGTTCCTCGATTCGAATTTCATCCTGCAGGATCACCAGAGGATCCTTGGTCCGAGCAATTACACCTCTGTCTCTTTTCACTCTCGTAGATGGTGGACAGCTGAGACCTGGATGGTAATTTGATCGAACAGCAGCAGTGTACTTGATACGTTTCGATCATAATTAATCCTCTATAGACAAGCTGGAAAAATTCAGTGACATTTTTTAACTAAAAATAAAGTTCCAAGGTTATCCTGTATTATTATTCCAGTATATTTCATTACTTGAAAAGTGGAGGAAAAGTACAAAACGGAGAAAATTAGGTTGGCAATGTTCGACCAAATGGCAATGCGATTTGTTGTGCGAAAGCGTAGGAGGAAGATAAACAGGGAGATAAAGATAGCAAGGGTAGAAAGAGGGAGGAAGATCGAGTGGAGGGTAGGGTGAAAGAAGGAAGCTGAAATGGGCTCGAAGAGAAAGGAAGAAAGAAGATGGCGTACCTTTTCAATTAATTCGTTTGCGCGTAAACGCCTCTTCCTGTCGATGATTTACGGATTTGCAATCGACGGATCTCCCGATCCTCGAGCGTGCTCGAGCGTGTACCACCAAGGCACGCGTGCTTTATGCGCCGAGCGAGGGATGGTACGAGCACCTGAACGAACGTATCCATCGCTTTAATCGACTTGAATCGAGAACATTTAGATCGAATGGTTGGAAAATTTCATTGCAAACAACTTACCTTTACCTTTAAAAAAGTAAATTAACTCTCGAACTTATAATAATATTTTAACTAAAGTTAGGTATACAAATTTGACAAGAAAATAATATTCATTCAAGGGCTAAGTGGGACGTATATGTCCCGTTAGTTGCGAAAGGGTTAACGGTTGATACGAGTCCTCGGTTTTTTCTTTTTCTCACGGGGGTTGGGGAGGAATCGGGGGCGGTACCAACGACCACACAGGGCGGCCACCTGAATCACACAGCCGAAAATACGAGTGTATGCTTCGTTGTTTATTACACGAGGCTTAATCGCCGCCTCTGCCATCGTGATCATTAAGTCAATTGATTTTGGTAATTATTGAGGAACAAACAACATCGGTCCGCCCCTTAATTTGAACGATGCTTACAATGTATGTCAGAGTGGCAAAATTGTCGGTCGGTAGTGGCAATCACGAGTCTAATTAAAATCAAAGATCTCCCAGCCTGTTAATTCTTTCAAGATCTTCGATACGCTTATTTACAACCCTTCTGGTATCGTTTATTTACAATTTTTCTTAAATACTTTTTAATTTTTGTGATTTTAATTTTCCTTATAATTAATCTATTCATTACTCGTTGTTTGTATAAATAACTTATGGTTTCGTACAAGATTGTTGTTTCTTGGCGCGTGTTACACCACCCGTTAGAGAGGATGTTACCGCAGAGGGTGTGATTTACGTGTCCCCTGATTTACACTGATTACGGAGCCCTCCACGTCGCAAAGCAAATACTGCATTCTCTTCCACTTCTTCTTATTCTTTCTTCTTCGGCTTGTGCACGGTTTGGTCAGTCGGTTGCAGCTCGTTCGGCACCCACTCTTCGAGGTAACATCAATTCCCGCTGATTGATTTTACTCCGGCATTAAATTAATCCCTCTCCAACCCCTATGTTGACCTTCGTGGAAGGTACACTATTCTACTTTTGTTCTCGTACCATCGCATATCCATATTAAACTAAAATATTAAATAACAATATCCTTAACAAAATTAATTCTTAAAATTGAATCGAATCGAATTCTTAATTCAAGCAAATTAAAATTAAAAAAGCATCAAGTATTTCTCTTCGTTCGATCAAATAGTAATTAAGGGTTAAAGTTGATTGATTTCAGGAAGCAAACTGTGAAAAAGGAAGGTGAAACAGTGTAGCGAAGGATGTCGGGTTAAATTAAATCGCGTGTCATTGTTTCTTCAGACATCCCCCGTGGACGTTTTGCCAGGTGTGAGGCATCATTTCAGGATCGAAAGACGACCGGTTGCCTCGTAGCTCTCGTTCTCTTCTAGTTTTCATTCAACCGGACGATACTCGTTAAAGACTCCGTCCCGTGTTTCGTGCCGCTGAATGCTTGCACGAGCCTAGGGTTTACATCCGAATCCGCCTAGTGTTTATCACCTCGTGGACATGCCGTGGCAAATTGGCTTCAGGGTGGTGTTTAAAAAGAGCACCCGTGCACGAGACTCGACCGTTTATCTCTTTTTCTCCTCCTTTTCTATTCGCCATTTTCTAATTCCATTCGCTCTTTTTCTTCTGTTTCACGTTCGTGCTTAGAATACCTCTAATTATCTTCATCGTTTTGCGATTCCTTTGACCTGACACTTGTCCGTATCAATTATCTTGCTGCAGACTTAATTCTCACTTACGGCGGTATCATTAATCATTTCTTTTTTCTTTGTTAGATCAGAAGATTTCAATTTCTAATTTTCGAATATTCTTTATAAGAATATTCTAATTACCAAATTTTCAAATTTCAATTTGAAATTCAGATATTTCAGATATTTCAATTTCAATTCTAAATCAAGGAAAGAAAAGTTGCATTGACAATGATTTGTCAGAAAAGGGTAAATTCGATCGCATAAATTTGTCTAATATTTAGCCAGTCACGTACACACACCGTGGCAAATTGGCTGGCGTTTTAAAGGGGGGGATGCAAGGGAGGAGGGTAGGGCCTGGCTGATGCTTGTCGCCAACCCCCATTCGCAAGGATTTTATCATCACCTCAAACCTTTCTTCCTGCTTGTCCCGTTTTCGAGCTACCTTTCTCCTTCGCCTTCCTTCCTCCTCAGTCGGTGGAATTCTCTTTTTTGCTCTTCCGGAGCGTCTTCGAGGTGGAGCCCTCCGGCAAACGTGACCGGACGGGCCCGAATCATAAATTCCGCCGAGTAATGTAACGTCCGACGCGATTATTTACTGATACTTACCCGATGTTCAGAACCCGCCAGGTCAACCTACCCAGTGTTCCCTCAAAACAATTTTCATCGATCCACCGACGACAAACTTTGCCCATCGGCTCCAATAATCACCCACAACATTGCTACTTTCGTTTCGTCAATCATTCAGATTAATTAATAAGTCACTATTCCTTCGAATATTATTTTCTAATATACAAGATTCTTTTATTTCAAAATTTAGAGTATTTAAATTTAATGGACACTTATTTTTAAGATAGGAGTGTAACGCGTTAAGATCTCTAATAATTAGGATTAAAATAATCGCATTCTGATGCAAAAATTTATCTTTATTTGGAAAAATCATTACGAATTACTGTCTTGGTGGATATTAACGGTGCACTCTTCTCCGCGGAGAATAAAGGAGGAAGTTTCGGGGCGTATATTATCCGGTCGACCACCCCTCTTCGTCGAATTATTAAAAGCTAAACTGGCTTTGATTTATAAGAGGGCAGAGCCATCCCGTGCCACCAAAATTCAACGGTGTGTTGAAAGGAAACGCGATGGCTGTTCAGGCTGTTGAGAGGGGGAGTGGGAGGGTGGAAACTCGACGAGGCGGTACAGAGATTAATTTTATTACTTCCGCTCGAGTAATTATCGCATTACTTGTCGGTGGAGAAAGTTGCTGGCGAACGGGCCTGTTGTCGTCGTTCTTCTTAAACTTCCTTCTTATTCTCTCACATACACACTCAAAAATTCCAAATTACCAACGAGTCATTAATTAATTTATTATCCTTGAATACACGTAAACAGTCAGTAAATGCGAACATCCCCTAATCTTTGTTTTGCAAAAACAATCTAAGGGTTCCAGAAAAAAATAAAATAAAAATGGTAGAAACCACCCTAAACGGGAGGATAAGTCTCCCGTCTTAATTCCTCCGTAAATTGCGAAGGAAGAGACGAAGAGGACCCAGAATAAAGGGTTGAAGGAAGAGAAGAACACGTACCTGACCATGCACACACAACCCTCATTCATACAGGAGGCGCGCGCCTGTAAGAAGATCCTTGTTCGGTGCTCCTCTTCAACCTAAGACCGGTGGTTGGTGGAGAAAAAAAATGGGGGATGAAGTCAAAAAAAAAAAAAAAGAAGAAAGAAATGGAGAAACTAGGGAGTCTCATCTCCGGAGCTGAACTTCTCCGGGCGCGATACACGTACACCTTTTCTCGCGAGGAAATATTTTAGCCTGGCGGTGGTGGAGCTCGTTCCTTCCAGTGTCAAACTCCCCCGGCCTCCTCCTCCTGGTGGGTGGTGAGTCGCAGCACCCTGGTCCCACTCGTGGCGCGCAAATGAGGTGGAAAAGATAAAGGCCGTGGCGGGCGATCATTAACATGCGCGCTCCGCTTTCGAGGCTTTCGAGGAGCCGCTTGGAGGGTGGCTCGGCGGTAGGTTTTTAGCTCCGCGAAGAGTTTTAGACCCCGCGATCCTCCCCCCTTATGTATCGTTCCACATAAACGAATGGAAAAAATGTATATGGTTAGCTGGCATTATGTACCGATCCGCTTGGTACAGGTACCAAGGTACTCGCTGCGACTGCCAACGATGTACAGGGTGTTTCATTTCATTATTTTTTTCCTAATCTGTCGAAATAATTAAGGAAGAAATTTTATTGTGGATAAAACAAGATTTCCAATTATTTTTATTGTTGATATTAACATGTTTAAGTGATAATATCTGTATGTAGTCAGACATCTTAGAATTGTTAATTCTAATATTGTCTACAATAATTCTATATAATTTTAATATTATTTATACAAAATTTTCTATTTGTTGGTGGTTTTATTTCCAAATACTTGGATCGAGTTTGAAAATTTACAACGTGTCTGACCATACATCTCTATTTCTACTTACAGTTTTTGTTATCCACGTGTTATGAAACATCCAGTACACAAATACCACCCCGTCGGTTTGTAAAGAAGGTGGGAAGATAGGGTAAAAAAAAAGGGGGGAAGGAGGCCAAAGAAGACAGAGAGGGAGGAAGAGTCATGGAAGGGGGCGGTGGTGGTGGTGAAAACTCGCGAGGAGAAGCCAACCTAATGGCGGCAGCAATTAACAACAAACACCGCTCATTAATCGCGAGAGAGTCCTCGGTTCTCTCTATCTTCCTTCATTTTCTCTGTCCCTTTGCCTCGCCCGTTGCTCCGTAAAATTCTCTCTCTCTCCCTCTCCTCTTCATCGAATCGTTTCTGTCCCTCGGCTCTGTGTTGTATTTTCTATCTCGTTCCCCTGTTTTTCTTTTTTCCATTTTTCTTCTTCTTCACCGGGAGCATCGCTTACCCCTTTCACCCTTCGGCAAGCCTTCCAACCGTCCACGAAGTTTCCTATTAAAAGGGAAGGTATGATAATAACGCGGCGGCTCTCGACTCGGTCTTTTCACTTGAACGACCGGTACCGTTATTGTTGTTGTTGTTGTATGCTTGTACGCGCGTATGCGTGGCCAAAGAGGGTGTTACTTTTACGGTGATACCGCGGCTCGTTTATCTTACGGGGGTAACTTCTTCCAACTTCTTCGTAACAATTGATTAAAACGGTGTTAAGGAATGTTTTCAGCCTCCTGTCGTTTCGTTTGGAAAATCTGATCGGGGAGAATATTCTCAAGTTTCTCAGCTTCTTCCATAAATTATACCAATAAACTAACAAATATTAGGAATTTGAATAACTTCGACGCAGAATATATTAATACAGTTTGAAGTGAATTTATCGCGTTTGTTAAATATTTGCGGCAAACTGAAACCTCACTGAGCCCTGAACGCTTCAAGAACAGAAAAGGAACGGCGAGAGACTCTCGAACGGCGGTGAAGAAGAAAGATTTCAAATTACCGAAAGAAAGGAGAGAGAGGAAAAAAAAGGAGAAAATGAAAACGTAAGAGTTATCCGAGGTTTGTGTCGGTTCTGGCGAAATTCTCGAAGCGGACACACGGAAGCAGAAAAGGGATAATTCCCCGTACAGCCGCGTGACGCGGCCAAAGAAGTTCCATTCTGTTCTCCTGCTTTCTCTCTCTCTCTCTCTCGTGTTTCGGCGGATTTTTTTGCCGAAATATTCGTGGGGGAGCCGGGACGGACGTTAACACGAGATGATCGAGAGCAAATCGAAGACGAGGAAAAAGTCAGAGGAAGGGGAGCCACGGCTACCGGGCGAGGTGCGAAAGAAGGGAACAGAAGGCGAGAGAGCAAACTGCGACAGGACATGCGAGAGCACAAAGATGAATCCTGATCACGCACGTACAATCCTCTTTCCCCTTCTTCATCTCCTGTACAAGCAGTGCTCTCGTTCTTTCGCGTCTTCGATAATTGGAAATCAGCCTGAATATAAATAAACCTTCACGATATTTCTTCTCTGCTCTTCTCTTTTCCGTCTTCGTCCCCTTCTAAGGATCCTCTTCTCGCAGACGTGACTCTTCGTTTGCATAATGGTCCCTTTTCAGGGGGGGCAGAGGAGACAGAGTGTCCATTATGGAGGGGTCAATTGTTTAGAAACTTATATTGAAATTTATTTTTCATTCTAACTTTTGTAATTCAAATTCTATTCTCAAATTCACAAGTTTCAATTCTATGACTGTTCGAACATTCCATTTCTCGGTTTACAGAAGAATTAATCACATTGAACACAATGGGAAATAAACGGCGCTCGATAAAATGTCCTTATCGAACGTTTCGCAATTAAAATCAGGAACGCGAGCCGCGATGCTCGTTTTGCAAGAAACATCGCCTGTCTTTTTATCGATCCATCGCTTATTACTGTTTTGGTTTTCTTCGCGGGGCCACTTTTATTACATCACGCGTGGCTCGAGGAACGAATTAAAAAAAAAAAAAGAAAAAAGAAAGAAAAAGGAACGAAGGGAGAGAGAGATAGCAATTCCACGCTACATCGTGTAAATTGCTACGATTTAATTACTCGGTGACACTCGGTGCCGCGTCACCGGCCACGGGTTAATTATCGCGTTAACAAGGCTCGATATTAACGCGCGTTCAACCCCGAAGATGATGAGATCAAGTTTTTCTGAGCGTGGCAACGGTAGCCCGGCTCCTCCTCGTCTCTTCGTTAACGCGAAGAAATACTTTGAAGGATCCCGTCTGGTTTAAAGGGACCTCTCCCCCTCCTCTGCCTCTCTTTCTCTTGCCGTGGTTGGTAACACTGGCAACCGTCCACCGATGGAAACGACGTTCTACTCTTCGTGGTCGGACGAGCGTCGTTGCCATTTGAATTCTAAGTGTCAAGGGAAGTAATGAGCGGGGCAGCGTCTTAAAGAAAACGGGTTCAAGAAGGGACAGCGAGACGGGGGCGGGAGGGGAGTGGTTCGGAAAAGGGGTAAGGAAATCGCGAATTGAAGAAACACGAGCGTATCTCTGAAAAGGGCGGGTCTTTTGATTTATCGCAACGTTTCGGTGTCTTTTTTCTCTCCTTCTTCTACTTCTCCTTCTTCTTCTTCTTTCCGGGACGATTCGACGGTTTTGCAGCTGCCAGAGCAAATGTACATCCGCTGACAAATTATGCGGAAATACGTGTAAAAAGGAGGCGCGACGACGTCGTTCATTGAGAGACCGCTTGAATATGCAAACATGGCCGTCGGGAGAGATCGTTTAATGAGTTTCACGGTGTGAAACACGAACGAAAGCGAGGCGAACCCGAGCTACTGTGCAGGAAATTGAATCGTTTTATTTTTTTTTCCCCTCTTCTTCTTTTTTTTTTTCAAAACTGCGACGTCGCTCCGTCGAAAAATTCATGTTTCTTTGAATCTCTTCGTCGAAATGATCGATACTGAAAAAATTATGCGTTTTAAAATTATTCGTATAATTACATTAAGGTTTATTACAAGATACATGGAGGAATAATTATTTTTCAGGGCTGTAGGTCCTCGTGTGAAACAGACACGCGTTCCGAGGTCCCGTATTGGTCGACGGATCCACGCATCCCAATTCTAGGAGCCGGGTCGGTCCAGAAGCCCGGGGTCAGGTATGTAACGTTGTAATTTCAGATAAGCATGTCCCAGGAGACACGCATTGTGTCGTCGGCCTGGGGGTTTCCTACGACCCGGGCCTCGTGTCGCGCAGGATGCACCCTTCCCTCCCCCTCCCCGTCTGTGTAAGTGCTCACGCACACGCGTCAACATCCCCTCGTTCATTATGCGGTGGATCGCGATATCTTCGCGTTACGACGCCCTTCGCCCTCTCGAGATTTTCGGCCTCCGCCAAGGATCCTTGCACTTTGACGCTCGTTGCTCGCGTTTATTATTGCGGTGCAACCGGTTACGTTCACCACCCCTCTACCTTATTGTCTCGTCCGCTTAATTAACGGTATAATTAACGTGGCCCCGATAAGACAGTTTCTTTTCATTTCGAGATTCCTTTGTGCCTCTGCTCGAGGAATTTGTTTCATTTCGTTTAGAAAGTGAAAATTGATACCATATTTTTGTTTGTTTGTTGCACTTAACATTTTTGAGTAGAAATCGATGGGATTTCTTTTTGTCCAGCCGATAATTGAATGGAGGGAGATGCAATGATTATCATTATCACCGGTAGTTCATTGTCGGCGATCGAGTGTGTTGAACCCACCCCAAACGATGACATAGCAAGGGGGGAGGGAGAGAAAATGACGAACCGATGATCTTCCCTAGGGACGCCCACATGGGGACACGCCAGAATGGGATTCTTAATTAATCTTTGCATTTCCATTAGGATTTACGTTATTGCTTCGGCTGTCGGCTAAATAGATTCTTCACCGACAGGGAGATAAAGCGTGGCCGCGCGTTGATACGCTGCTTCCGATTCGATTTCGTTCCGCTCGGTATACCTTGATAAGATCGTATATTATAAAGGTAAAAATAGAAAGAGACGGGAATTACATCGAGTTAACGATCGTTAAATTATTCCATGGTTATTAATTAGAAATTGATGCTCGGTAATTATATTCGTGGTCCTTTCGTGTATTTCATTTCGTGACAATTTCTGGGTTAAAAGTTGTTAACGGTGGTCGATATCAGTCGGTGGACCATTTAACGGTGCGTTGGGTTGTGGGTTCCGGTGGGCGGCGTGTGGGCGAACCCCATAAGCTTCTCACTTATGCGTTCTCGTTACAACACGGTGAGAAAGTTAATGCATAGATCTCGAAAACTTGCCGGCTGTGATCTTACAACCTTCTGATTCAAGCTTTGTCTGATACAATCACAGAAGCCTTAAAAAATAATAATTTTGCGAAATTATTAAATTATTAAAAAATATGGACACGAATTTTTCTCTTATTTTATCAAATTTAATTAATTTTGATACCTGTTTTAAATCTCAGCGACTTAAACTCACTTTCATATCACAGATAATAACGATGGTACCCACGGTCTGTAAAAAAGGGGGGCATCATTGAAATTTCTAATAATCAAGATATATTAATAACAGTTATCGAGCCGAACGCAACGAAGGAATAATTAAAAGTGGCGAGTCGATTTTTAATTGGCGTCCGCGGCGGTGTTTAATCGTTTCGCCTTTACAACAAGGATTTGCAACGTCATTTGACGGTTCTCGCTGTCATTATGGCAGAGAGAAACGGTGGCTGGATAACAGCGAAACGCCACGTGAATTCGATGAACTTTCGATTGAACCACATACAGTAGTCCCAAAAAGTATTTCTACACCTCTCAAAATAAAATAGAAAAACCAAACGACATGAAAAAATCTGATAAATGAATCTTTTCGTCTTTTTATATGAATTGTTACGATTTGATCGAATTTGAAATAAGTTATTCATGTCTGAAAGGATGTACAGTTACTTTTTGGAGCCACTGTAGGCCCGGTCAGGTTTTTCAAAAGGGTACACCGACTTGCGAAACGCTTCAGGATAAATCGGCAGCGTTCGTTCGAGTGTATCTCGAACGGGGCGTGACCAAGTCGGTCGTTTAACCAAGAACATAATTAAGAGGACCTCCCATCCTCGCCGGTTTTTATCCCGGTCGGGGCCCGGAATGTGGGGCGTGAATTATCCTGCGATGTTGCTCGATAAATTTCACCTCGTTGATTACACCGAGCGTACCGGAAAGTTTGCACGCCGATACTCGGCTTCGCGGTAGCCACGAATATTAAAACGGGAATAATAATATGCGTTTCGTTTTTGGCTCTGTAAATTTTCCTTCTTTAGTTGAAATTAAATGTTCTCGTTGGGCCTCGATAACGACGGATACAGCGGGTTTCTTCGTTTCGTGTTCATTAAAATTCATGAACTATCGATGATAACTGCCCTCTTACGAACACTTTTGATAGTTAATTAATTTTCTTGCTTTTGCTTTCGAGCAGTATCCTTTTTATTCGACTAAAACAGATTTCGTTCTTAGACTTTCGTCTGGTTCCGATTTGACACTCGGAAGTTTTTATAATAATTACAATTGTGGGGTGTGTTACTTATAGTGTTTATTATTTCTCCCTCGTATTATTTTTATAACAGCAACATTAATAAATAAAGTTACTTGGTATCTTAATAATGTACCAGTGACGGATAGGTAGGACACTTAACGCGATAAAATCGAAATACAAATTTAAAAGTTGATTATTCGATTACTCGTAAGGGCTGTTGGTTCAACGCAATATATTACGAGTCTTAACGCACCTGCAGGAGCACACGAGAATTCGTAGGTGATCCTGGCAAAGTGTGAGGCCACAGGGCCACCTATGAGGGGCCCTCTTCTCATATTTTTCTTCCCCGGGGCTCGCACCAGGCCTCCAGGAATGCGGTCGAAAGGATTTTACTTTCTATTTTACCGCGACGTTTATCGATACTTATTTTAAGGACACCGACGTTCTCTCCGTCCCCCTTTCGGGGTACCACTGTCCGATATATTTATAATTTCCGTATTTTAACCTCGCGTTAACCTGTCGCTGCAACGTTATTCCATTTAATCGATCCAATAAACACCATCGTGCTGCACGCTCGAATTTGATAAAACAATGTGAATTATTTCAATTTCCATCGCGTGGAATTTTTGTCAAAAATCCGAACTTTAAATTCAATTAAATTCTTCAGTAAATTTCTTCGATACAAAAGAAACGTCAATCTTGACGCGTTATTATTTATTGTGTCAATCATTTTGGGTTATTTTTTGGTCATGACGAACGTCGATCTCGAGAGGATCGCCTCACCGAGGAAAGGATCAAAAGCAACGATGGTGTATCGACGAAGAAAGCTTCCCATAAACGGGGGGTGTTTTAGAATTCGAACGGTGGACGAAAGAGGAGGGGGTGGGTGGGTAGCAAACAACCATCAGACGTGCCACCCTTCTTGCAATACGACCACTTCGGTGGCTCCCCGCATTTCATCCTCGAGAGGAATTTGGCCTCAAATTAAAAGATCTCAGCCCGAGCCCCGAATGAAATCTCGTCGCACGAGGGGTAGATACGTTCCCGAACTACGACCCACTATAATCTGTACAAGGGGTGTCTAGATATTTTTCAACAACAGTCTGACAACTTTCTAATCTTGCCTTCAAAATAGAAATATCCTATTATTTTTACTTAACAATTGCAATTTTTATATGTATGCAAGAAAAGTTATTCATCCAATAATAATATTGCTACCTTCTCAACATTTTCGCAGTCCATGTAACCAAAACATTTATTTATTTTATTATTCAAATAATTCCATTCGTTTTAAAAGCAAGACTATTCCCCCATTTTCTTTTTCAACATGAATATCTTTAATGGAACATTCTGTCGCAAGAAATAGAATCGTGATTTTAAACACAAAGCAGACACAAATGCATTTCGTAATAAGCAACTGGAGTGATGATTTTAATTTTACATTCAGAGGTATTTGGAGGTTGTTTCGTGTACACCGTATAGATTGGAGTCATGCGTACTGGAGACCGACTATCGGGCATATTCACGGGCTTAATGCTACCAATATCCCAAAATTAAAACGCGCCGGCGGCCTCGCAAATCATTGCTCGCAACAACCTGCACCCTAGACAAAAGTGACAACGCGATTGGTTGAAACAGAATGGAAGGAAAGTGGCTCGATCTCGACATTGTTGCGCCCCTGAGACGCGATGCTGCATTTTCTGACACCTGATCGAATACCATTTTCTAATTAAAGTAGAATCAGTGTTACGTATATTATCTATTTATTTATTTAAGGGATGGCAATTGAATTAGCAATCTTATTTATTAAAGTTCAACAAGTAATTTTTGTTATTTAGGGTGGAATTTAATACAGAGCATAATAAAGTACGTAAAAGTATCTGAAAAACAATATTCACCCCACGTAGGGTTAAGTTTTACGGGTGTTTTCATATCTGTTGGTAATTGTATGGGAAAAAATCGAATTACCCTCATAACAGGGTGAAGGCAAACCGAGTCAAACGCCATTAGCGTCCATCCACGGCTGGTAGGTTCACGATGCTAAATAACGAAATCTCGAAGGGTAAACGAGTTCGTTTCGACCCCTCTGCGTGGTCGCTGGAGAGCCTAAGAATTTCAATCTGCGGTCAGGAAGGGTGGCACAGGAGCAAGGGTGGAGGAGACAACTCCCTTTCGCGTGTCCCTTCTGGGGTGCGACGTGATTTCATTGCGACCACCCCCTCGCGTTACGGGATCAACTTAAAAAATGATCCTACCATCGTCACCAAAAACCGATCCGTCAATGCAATAAACTAATCGAAAGATCAATCTTGTACGGTACATTGATCTTCTTCAGCTTGTGATTTATTTCTATTATAAGTTCTGTGATTTTCAACCCTTTAAAATTAAATTCTGATTCCAAAATCAAGGAATTCTTATAATTCCCAGTGTCTATCATTGATAATAGCAATTGAAAGGGACCGAGGTGTTAATTTTTTAATTAGATACGACCGGTTCTCGCGGCAGGGTGTTTCGTTTTTGATATTATTTAACAAACGTGGCAGCAACGCATGGCAATTGAAAATCCCGTGAAAATAGAGCAATGGAAGGAAAAGAATGGGAGCCGACTTGGCTGGTCAGAACGATACCAGCTATCAGAGGCAGCCAACTGGCCTGTTGCACGGTGACAAGTTGCATTTGCATTTCAGCTTTTTGCCTCCCCCCCCTGACACCTTCCAAATTCGTCCTTTCAAACAGTTTTGGATATCACCGTTTCGTTGAAAAAATTCATAGCGAATTTCCGAAGACCCTGATAAAAATATATACATACTCAATGTTATAAGATTGAGATATTAAATTTTGAATTTAATATTAATTTACTATGAATATTTATAATTAGATAAATGAAAGAATCCCTTACTTCAAGTGTCACCTAGCTTTTGTTGATTAAAATTTAATTATGCTGTTGAAACAATGCACCAATCGTCTTTCAGGAGATAGAACAGTGGATGGTGAACGTACGTTGGAAGAATATTCGAGGGAACGTACGAATCGTCTAAGGATTTCGGGGCAACGGTAGCCGAGGGCTGGAAATCGCGTGACCAGTTTCACCACCAAATTCCCGGCCGGTTCAAAAGCAATGACCGGAGCGGAGACGTTCGCGTGTCACGAAAACGCTCCTGTTTAACCACGACATCCTTTCACACGTGAGTAAACAAATAGACGAACAAAGAGCGTGCGGTCGTTGCGACGATGCATCCGCGCCGCGGCACCGACCGCCTCCGGCGTCGATTCGAGCCAAAATACCCCCTGCATTTCGTGAGGTTAAGGTTGGACCCGATCGTTTGTCGGTTTCTAGCATCTTATTTTGTCACTGTGCCGTTTCCACGAATCGATCTTCCCAGAGAAATTATCCTCACCTGAGATGAAAATAGGAAATACGAAATTGCCAAGTTACCCCTTTGGAAGAAATTGTTTGAATGATTTTTTAAGATATAATTTTGGGGGGTACAATTTTGGGGGATGGTTTTAAAAAACTGAAACGCAGGGAATCAACCAGGACATCCATTTCCACCCTCTTCGAGATCCTTTCTCTATCACGTTCCACATCCTCGGCCCCTTTCCTGCGAACTGCACGAGGCGATCCACCTTAATTAATGAGTTTATTGGAAACTCTGGCGTTGTTGGTCTTGGACCAGGGCAGACCCGGAGGGCAGACCAGCCACGGCTCGAGACTACCCTTCCCCACCCTTAGCCGTCACTCCTCGCCATTTTAATTTCGCCAAGAAACTTTCTAATTACGAACTTTTCTGATTAATCACAGTAATTAATTAGTAACGTTCGCCAGAGGAGGGAAAATACGAGCCAGCTGCGGATGCAGCAAACCTGCCTTCAGTTTCATCGAATAACAGGCGCCTTCGAGCAACCCCTCTTCTTCGGCGTTGCCTTCTTTCCGGATATTTTTTTTTTCTCCTCCCTCTTCACGAATCGTTTCAGAATCTCCTCGCCTCGTTCCATGTCACTTCAATATCTCCATTTTCATTATTTTTTAAAGATTCCAAACGGTTGGACCTCCTCCTCCTCCTTTTTCTGTAACGTTTTGACTCACCCCCCCCCCCTTTCAGAAAGTAATTTTGAAGTTCGTGCTTCGTTTCGAATTGAAGTGTATTTCGTTTGGTGACTTCGGGAATGAAAATTAATCCATCCGATCTGTACGAGTCACGACGACTCTGGTCGATAAAGTTCACCCGAGTGAAACTCAAGTTTGTTTCGACGAAACTTTCCAATGTAATTTCAGATCATCAGCGTTTATCGTTTTTTCTCTGTTTGTTAAATTGAGAAGTCGAAGGAGAAACAAACGATAAGACGAAGCGTCAATGATTGATATCGGGTGGCAGGGAGTTTCCATTAGCGGAGTAATTAATTCACGAAAATGTCCAGCCGTCTTATCTTCCGAAGTTCTTCCGAACCGCTTCCGTGGTTCTTCGAAGTTTCGTCGATTAACAGGTCTCAGCAGTTTCCATTATCGTTAACTTCGTCAAACGCGGCTTGCAAAGCAAGCTCGGTCAAGAACATTTATTATCGCCTCTCGTACAAATTCTGTGTACATGGAACCTTCAGATTTTCATTATTCGAGCATCTGAAAGTTTTGGTATTTTAGAATTCTAGTATGGGACTCAAATACCCAAATACGCATTTTTTGGACCCAACAAGAATCGCAGAAGAATAAAAAAATACTAATGTCTCGGTTCAAAATCGTTTGCTTGCGTAGTTAATCCGACACTTAATATCTAGAAAATCCTTTAAAATAGCATGAGATTGCATCGTTAGATATGTTCGTATTTTTCCTATTTCGTCTTCCTAATAAGATGTTTTGATTGGCTCACCCGCTGGGCTTCGCACCTCGTGGCCGGTTCCTGAAAAGTTTCATCCAGGTAGCCAGTGACTCCGCAGGATCAGGTGTACAGTATCTTTCGTGAAACGAAACAGGATTCCATGGACGTTTCGAATTACTCGGCTGGCAACCCTTTCTATCTTTGCCTCGTGCTACGCTATCGATATTACCGTGTAATATCAGGTCATTTTAGGCCTACCAGATTGGCAACTAAATTTACTCAAATTGATCTCCACACACCTTTTCAATTACCTTACATTCTTTCAATTCTTATTAATTGTATTCAATCGATCGAATTATTAATAAATGAATTTCTGATCTTTTCAAAAATCTTTTAAATAAAAAAGATAGCATAAAATTAACGAAGAGTATTTAAAGTATTGTTACTGACTGTACGAAGATCAGGCTTCGCACCTGCACCCGTATTCCATGACCAATTTTAATTCTTAAATTGCTGGTTCTTTAATAATTATGGTATCATTTAGACCCATTCTGATCCGAACCTCGCTTTTAAGACATTTCAACAACCAACTTCTTGTTCAGTTATTATACTTGAAATGTTGTTTCAACATTTTTAAGAAGCTCACCTTAAGCCACCGCGCAAGGTACTTTTTCGATCTTATAATCTTGAGAAGTCATGCTCGACCTTCATTCCACGATGATTAAGAACGTCTCAAAGAAGCTGGTTAATAAGATGTCAAAACATTGATATCGTCAAACAATAGCGAGGAGAGACAATAAAGAAAAAAATGAGGAAGATTGAAGATCATCGCGTGAGACATTAAACCCTTAAGCGGTTCTGTCGTATATATGTCGTCACGATGAAAGTCGGTACACAGGCAATGACAGACATATTTGCATTGTTAGAACGCTTGTATAAATTGGCCACATTTTTATTCAATGATTATTCAAATTCCATTACAAAAGAACTCCAATTATGAAAATTATTAATTACCAAAAAGAGGGATGAAAATAAACGCTTCTGAACCATCTGATATTAAATTGTTTTATATAATTTAAAAAAATCATCGATTAATCAACAATTTATAAACATTGAAAGGTAGCGAAAAGATTAATCGCAAGGTAACGTTATCGACACCCCGGTGGCGTGAAAAGGGTGGTTCTTCCCGGACCCCGGTCAGGTACCACTTGTTCCTCGAGTCCTTCCCCTTCGTCGTGGCCGCGAAGAAGGAACCGAACTTCGTGCATGCCATACCTATCATCCGTCGTTCACCTCCCTCCACCCTTCGAGCAACGATCCTTCTCTCCCGTGTCTCTCTTTCTCATCGTATACCTCACGATCGTCGAGTCATCGTGTAATGACGTGCCGGCTGTCAGACCACGAGGAGAGGCAAGGGCCAGTACAATTCGAGCCACGAAACGATCAAGAAGACGCGAGCAACGGAGATGGAAGCGAAACGATCAAGGTGAGAACGAGATAGCCGATGGAAGGGGGTGAAATAAAATGTTACGAAATGATTTTGTACGCTGAAACTTTGAAGATCAAAAGTGAAGATCAGAAGAGGAGGATTAGGTTGAGTAACACACAGCTGTTTCAAATTTCTATACTTTCATCCGCAGAAAATTGATAAATTGATAAATTAGAATAAATTAAAGGTAATTCAAATTCTTATTACTGCTCTAATTAGAACATTTTGAAAGGATATGTCCGTGTCTTATAGTACACCCTATAGGAAAAGGTAAGTGGGACACTCGTACGAAAATGGTCTTCGTAGCCTCCTTACGGTCCACTCGAGCCTCTAAACACTTAAATCATACCTATATATATATTTTTTTTTATTTGCCACTGGCTAGCGTTCCTAATTTAATCGGAGGCGTGTCCGTGGAGATCTGATCGTGGTATTTATGTCCACGCACCATTGTCCGCGCGTCATCGCCATTATGGACATCGTCTATAACGTTCGCCTCGCGTTCATGTCCGTCTGGATGTCAGGATCCTCGAATGAAATTAGATCTCTACCGTTTCATCAGTTTTCCTCCTTGTACCTTTGGTCATGGTTAATTATACCGCGTGTAGCTGTCCATCCGACACGTAACTGTGATTCTGTCTAATTTTATGGGGTACCATACGATTCTACCGGAATTTAAATGCTTTTAAAGCGATCTTAGAGAGTCGATCGATGGATGGGTTTGATTCAATTATTGCTGGATTGATTTTATTAAAGAAGTCACAGTATTGATTATAAATGTTTTTATTTTTACAACTCCAAATCTTTATTCTATCTAACTTCGTTGTCGAGTAAGAATTCTGGGTACTTTGTTGACTTCAGATGGTTCGAGAAGATTCGAAATCGTGACGAAATTAATTACAGAGAGGGAAGCAAAGAGTCGAAGCGATTCGAGCGAAGGAATTGAAGTTTGTTGAAAAGACGGCACGAAATAATCAGGCCCACTTCGCGAGTTTCCTGGTCGGAAACAAACTGGAAAACGAATCCATGGGGGGAAGGAAAGGACGGAGGATGCGTCGCGAGGTAAAGAACGGAGTCGAGCAGTCAGGATAATTCGTGTGATCAAAGAACGACCGACTCTTCGTTGGTGTCTCGTACTGGCATCGTCTCACCTTTAATAAAGCTATCTGGCATCTCTAATATCTCTTCTTTCGTGTCCCCCTCCTCGCCGCTCTGCTCAGAACAGACGAAGAGCCATGGAAGAATGAAGGAGGAAGAAGAAGGATGTCGATGTCGAATGTAACGAAGAAAGGACTACGAAATAAGAGATAAGAGAAGGAGAGAGATGTTTCTTCGTGGTTCTTTGCACCGAAGACACCTTTCCACAACGAGGCCTTGTTCACCAGGAGAAAAGACACGTCAGACGTGTACGCACCTCGTCTCTTCGGGGCCATCGATACGACGACGTGGATATATAACGCGTTGTTTTTTTTCTTCTTCCTCTTCTTCTTCTTTTTCCTTTCGTTTTTACATCGCTCTTTTCCCCTGCCAGTCTTACTTTATTATACTTACCGGTCGTGGACCAAAACCGATGCTTATCGACGACCCGCCGTCAATTAAGCAATTATCGACACCTTCGAACCACGATGCCAGCCAAGGACCCAGATCAACTCGTCTGCTGGCTCATGGCCTTCGAATATCGATCGGGGATCTTTGTATTTGGCCCCGTTGTTCCACTGTTTGTTGTCCGATTCAGATTTTCGCGACCCGATCGATCGACTTACTTTCGAACCTTGCCTCCTTCTTCGTTGTTTCCGACACGCGGTTCCCTTTCTCGAGCTTTCGTTATACTTCAAATTATTTATAGAAATATTATTTTTTGGTCAATTTAGAATTTACAATATTTGAAATTAAAAATATTTAGTATCCAGGTTTGGAGTGTTTTAGAGTGGAAATTGATTTATTAAAAGAATTGCAATCCAAATTTTATCTCGTTGATGACGTCAGGAATAAAAAATAAAAGGAGAACGCTACTCTAGCAGAGGATAATCTACATCACCCCTTGGCAGACAATCGTTACAGTGGAAATTAATAACCGTACATATTTCACAGTTTTATCTACACATCCCCCATTTATTAGAAGGGGCAAGAAGTCGCGGGACGCATCGGAGGTTAATCAACTTAACGAGTTCGTTGATGGACCAGGCCCCGTGGACTTCGATAACTTCGCTAATGGCTCGCACGGCGACGCTTCTCTCAGCCACGGTCAATTAAGTCCATAGAAACGTTTTCCCTATCTCCACGTTCGGAATATCAAAGATTTTTCTACGATTTCCACTTCGTAGTCATTCAACACCTTGATAATCGTTCGAATCTAAAATAACTCTAAGGATATAAAATTTAGTTGTCAATTTATTGCAATAATTAAAAATAATAATTTTTCTGACATTTTGTCGTTACAAGTTCCTTTAACCCTTTGCATTTTTCTTGCCGCAATGATCGAATTAATTAATTGGCGCATCGATTATTCCTTAAATCAAAAACAGTAGTGACTAGGATGATAGCGTTGGGTGTATCGGTAATCGATCTACCGTTATTTATGAGGGGGAACCGGGCCGTGTCAACGTAACAGATTCCAGGATACCGGTGTCCTGATCACGTTCCGCGATGTCCCCCGTCGTGTTGTCCTTACAGGACGCGTTTACGCCGTCCGGTACACGCGTATATATGCGTGTAGCAATTTACTGGCCGAAGAGGAGGCGTCGGGCTACATAAATCAGAAAGACAACGCGTCTGCTTATTAACCGCCGGCGATTTATTTCCGCCCGTTGGTACACGGACTTTCCGCGCACCCATCCATTCGTTCCGTGTCGAACTGTTGCGACAAAAATTGAAAAATTCCATTGGGAACAACGGATCTGGCTAAATGAACTCTGAACGTTCAGTTATTTTTTCTCGATCGGCAAATTTTTTAAATCCCGCCAAGATTTATGGCTCGTTGGTGAAATTACAAATGGCGGTAGCACGGATTTTTCATTGTTCGCGTATATATACGTCGTAATTATTATTGCGTTGAAATATTGGAACAAAATCCTTAATAATTAGAATTAAAGTACTTCTATCAAGTTTCAAGTTGTCGAGTTATCTGAGCGAAACGAGCGAACGGATATTCGCTCGTGTAAACGAATTTCACACATAAATTTATCGACTTCCGTTCTCCATTCAGCGGCAAAGGTATATTCGACGATACTTCCGGCAATTCTTGGGGTCTCTCCTTCCCGCGTCTCCATCTATGATAACGTTATCGATGTCAGATGAATAATAACACCCCGTTTCGTCGCGTCTTCTTCTTTATGCCACTGTCAGATCTTTCTTGGATCAATTCAAATATATTTTTCCATTACCTTGAAAATTGCAAGTAGAGTTTATATATATTCGAATTTGGAAATACTCAAATATCCAAATATCCGAATTTTATGAAATTTGTAGGAATAAAAAAATCGTGGATTCATTCGATCGTAATTGTTACGCAGGAAAGAGAAGAAAAGAAAAGGGGGATGGTCGAAGGGGAAGAACGTAAAGTATCAGGAATGCCAGGAAATATGGCGAGGGCTTAATCGTTGCGGGGTTGGATCTCGTGCAATTAATCGAGGGAGGAGCACGTCGGATTTTAAGGACTCCTCCTGGAGCGCGAGGACCCACCGCGGGTTCCGTCTTCCGTTATTTATGTTCCTGGATCCAAGGAGCTCGGGGGGTCCAAGAATGTCCGCCGTTCCACCAAAACTCGGTTCGACTGTGACTATTAATTATTTCTCTGTTCCGTTCACGCCTAAGACACTTTTTTGTTTCGCTAATTCTCTTTTATCTTACCTTATTATTTTCTATACATGTATCCTTCTGGGTTAAATTTAATTCTTGCCTTTAATTATGTAGTAATTAAAGCTGAAAATAATACGCAAATTAAAAGAAGACATTCTGATGGAGTAAAGGGTTAAAGGGTATTCGGCTTCCAATTTCGAGTGAAAGCAGGAGAAGACAGGGGCAATAAATCAACACTAATGCTCGTTCCACCGATACTTTATTTATCCAACCGTCTAAATCCACGGCAGAAAATCGCGATTTTTCACGCGAACTTCCTTGGCGCCACTGTTTTCACGAACGAGGCTCACGCTGCGCCTTAGACACGAGCGTGTATCTACGATCGCGGTACATGCCGCTGGCGTACGCGCACGCCTGGAATAATTAACGAGAAGACGCCAGAAAGGGGAAAGAAACAAAAAAAATAAAGACAGCACAGGTAGAAGAGTCTCGTAAACTGTCAGGTGCCTTCGAACGTCCCCTCGTTGTATCTCTTTGCGTCTTCCTGAATTTTAAATTCACATCCACCCTTTTACCAACCAACCACCACTTAACAAACATTTTTTTTTCTCCACTGCAATCGATTCTTTTGTTTCTTCGCAAATATCACTAGCTGGGCTGTGTTTGGTGTAGGGCAGGTCTGAGCAATTCGTTTCCAATTGAATTTTGGCCACAGGGCAGAGTTCGAAGGTGGGAGAATCTTTTTAGAATTTTTTTAGAATTTTGTTGCAATTTGGAAGTACAAGAAATGTAGAAAATTGGGGGTAACATTTGATACTTTGCTCCTCCATTATATTAACAACGATATCGTCGCTTTAACAATAAAAATATACAAGATTCGAGAAGGGGTTAATCGAAAGTCCTCGAATTCCCCAAAACAGCTCGAGACATCGAATAGCAAGAACGATAACGTTATTTCCAGGATAAAAGTCGGTAAGATTCAGGGCGCAAAGAGTGTGTAGGATATAATGCGAAGGGACAACGGGAACGGCGGACAAAACAGCGTGGTAACATCACGATTTATCCTCTCGCACGCGTGATTTATAACGATGCGTACAGTCGCTACTGCATCACGGTCTCCGGCCCTCTCATTTGTACGCACTTTCTCTCATTTACGCTCGCGGAACCCACCGAAAACAAGAAGAAGAAGAATGAAGAAATAAAAAGGAGAAAAAACAAGCAAAGAAAACAGAGAAAGAAGACGCACACGTACGGACAGACAAACAGACAGGCAACTCGTGAGTGGAGCATGAATTATTCAAACTGGCGGTCTCTCTCTCGTTTGCCGCGTCGTTGATAATGATAATCATGGATCTCGTCGGGTAATGATAACTGTTCGTCGATCTCGTTGGACGGATCACGATAATAATGACAAATAATCGCACCCTCGATGTTACGCGAACGTTTACGTTGGATTAACACGCACCAAGCGATCGGTACACTTTCTTTTCCTTTTAATCCAGTTATTTATACCGGACACTTGGCGTAATTTCTTCGGTTAATTTACTCGGTATCCATCGTATCGCGATAATTGCTGTTCCAAAGGAAACGATGTCCATTCAAGGGATCGATCACTCGTTTCGATCCTAGTTTTCAATATAATGGAGATCCCAGAGGGCACTGACTGGATGCTAGTCTTCGCACTTCTTCCGGGTATCGGTACCTGAAGCAGAGAACACATTTCTTATCGTTTTTATCGTATTATCAACCATGGATTCAAAGAACTCTGTTCTTAAATTATTTTTTTAAATTATTTTCATATCAGTCATTTTAGGTCTTAATTTGATAATAGGGTTAAGTTCTACTTCCATCCAAATACAATCCCACCCAACGTCTCAATTCACCCACGAAGAGTCCAGATCAACCAAAATTATTTTCTAGTTCGAGTAAACTCGTAGAAAATACGAGAAAGAAGGGGGGATGGGTGGGGATGTTGCGTTCGAAAAACGGAAGAGGTAGATCCAGGTAGACAGAAGGTGATCTGCACCGCGGCCACGTTGCACGTAGGATCACGTCGCTGTAGGTAAAACGTACCCGTTGCATCCTGCCCCCCCTTCCTCCACCCTTTTCCTGCCCCTCCCAACGATCTGACCCACCGACGGTGGCAGTAGCGGCGCGCATAACAGGGTGGACGTTTAACATATGACCGGCTACCAGTGTTATTAATGCGCCGGTAGCGTCGTGCTCGGTTTCTTCCCCGAGCCCACGTACGGTGGCTACGATCTTCCTCGTGGTCTCCGGTGGCTACGGGGCCACCCGCGGGTCCTCCCTGCTCCGCCAGGGGCCCCGCGATCCGCGAACCGACCCAGGGGACCCAAGGGTGGGGTGACGTCCGCGAGGGAAACGCAGCTACGGGGAAGACGTAACACGACACGTCGTCCTCGACCCCAACCCTCCTACCATCTTATGTCTTCCTGTTGCCCTTGGGCTTTAATTAATATACGTTTAAGACACCCGTAACCTGCTTTTGCTCCTAGAAGCTTTCCCTCGTTAGTGGATTTTTTATTTTATTAAGAAACTTACCGCACAAACCCAGAAACCCATTCCTGAAACAGATCCTGCGCACCATATTCGATCGAATCGAATCGTGGTTATCCAAGGACATCAGATCAATGGTCACAAGGCATTTAGGGCCCACCGTGAACCTCCCCTTCTTCTCGGAGGTCGTGACAACGGGCGCAGGACGAAAAATCGCAGAATGGTAAAGGGTATAAAAAAATCGTCGTGGGTGTGCCTATTTATCCCAAAAGAAAAAGCATAGGTCTGATTCCACGGAGGCGAGGGAAGCATCCGACACGATCCGGCGGTGGCTATAGGCAAATATCTCCCGCTCAGCCAGGACATTAGGAGTTCTCTGGCGTCCGGAGGATTATAAATCCTTAATACAGATCGGCACGCGATGCCCGGCTCGTTAGGGTGATGCATGGCCGACTCTGGTGTCCCGGGGTGTACGGTAGCCGATACCAACACACAACCGTGTGCCCGGTCTCCCCCCTCCTCGTACGACAGCCTCGTTCCTGAGGGAACGGTTACACCCTCACGCACACTGACAACCACCAGGTAATAATGAGAGATCAGAGATACGGCTCGATATTAATTGTGCGCATCGAGTGTGGCGGTGCTGCTGCTGTTCCCTCCACTTTGGTACTGGCCGGAGAGAGATCTGACTGCTACCGGCTTACACCGATCCTTCGATGCGATATGTGCGATATACGATACAGGACCCGATCCTGCTGGTTCACTCGTGAAAAAGCCACGTATGCTCCGTCTCGTTCGTTGCACCACCAACACGTGGACAGTTTTCTTGGAAACTTAGTTTGATTCGTCGTGTCTTGAAAATGAATTCAAATTCCAATTATTGAGGACAATTACTCCTGCCTGGCGCCTTCTATCTTCTATCGTCATTTGTTTAATTGTAGGGAATTTTAGGAAAAGGGTTAACATATCACTTGCAAAATACTTTAGGACAAGAAATCCTGATTAAGACGAATTCAGGGCTACTCCTTTTCGTCTTTCCCGATCCTGCCCGGCTTCCTCGCGTATCCACGCCCACGGTGTCCCACAGAACGGAGAACGTTTCCCTTCTTCCTTGGCCAGGAACGACGTGGGGGCCCACTTTGAAGATACGATCTCGAAACAAATTACGAACGTTGCTCGCGCTGTCCTGCCGTTTGCGCTCGTCCTTCGCAGCTGGATCGGAATAATCGCGACCCGTTAGCGAGCCGAGTGAGATCGCGTCTTTTTTAAATCGACGCGCGTATTCCCGTTTACCTCCCCCTCTCCATCCCCTTCGGTCACGATTTATGGACCGACAGAGTAATAAGTTCCCTCGGAATTAAAGTTCCACGCCTTGTACCAGTTCGTTTTGATAACGATCGAAGTCCGGGGCCGTGGATCGTCATGAGGCGTTACTTTCTTTTTTTCTTCTTCTTCTTCGACTTCTTCTTCTTCTTTTTTTTTTATTCCCTCTGGCCGTTATCGATGCGCGTCGAATCTCGAGTCGATCGTTGGACCGTGCTCGAAATCTGGGTCAGAGTAAGTCAACGAAGAGCAATCCTCTTCTGCGTTTGCTCGGCTCAAGGCAAGATATGCACATTGTCGAGAATGTTAAGTTTGCCTAGTGAATGTACCGGTATAGGGGAGGTAGACTTCGAAGTTACTAGGGACTAGTTTTGTTATCGAATCAATCGACTGTTTCTGAAATGAATACTGATTTAAGTACACAGGGCGTCTTGTGACTGGTGGTATAATTGGCAAGGGGGTGATTCCATATAGAAAAATAACTAGAAAAACTTGTAGTCGAGTGATGGGATATTAAAAATGAAAAACAACCCCCTCAGATTACTGATTTTACTGATTTTATGATAAATTCAATCCGTCAAAGTCAACCATTTCTGAGATTCTCCAGCAGCGTCAATTTCCCAAAGAACCCGGAAACGAATCTAATCTCCCGCAGGAACAAGAAAACGTATAGCTCGCTGCGGCAAGTGTTGCAGGTGCATGTGCTGGTGGCTGTTGGACGTACGGGTCCGTGGCTCGTCTCAATCCCGGATTACGGTAACACCTGGCCATCCGCAATTTTATCATCCCCCGTTCCGGAAGGATTCCAATTTTCTTCTCCCGTTACGCCATCCCCCTCCCTCCCACTCTTATCCAACCTCGCTGTCGGCGACCGTTTCTTCTGCTCGCTCTTTTTTTTCCCCTTTCCCTCCTCCCTTCTTTTCTTTCTTTCTTTCTTCAACGTCTCCGGGAGACTCAATCTGTGTCTCATCGTGGATTATTGGGATTTCGTCGAGAGAGGAAGAGGAAGTTGGCTGGCTGGCTTGGCTTGGCTGGCTGCTTGCCTCGAACGTCTGCGCCAAGGGAATCGGTTAGAAGATTCGTTGACCAGCCGCTGCCTTTAATTGAATAGAAACCTTGAAGAACGGTGTACAGCACGTTTTAGAAGCTACACTTAGGTGTACTCGGTCGTTAACCCTTTCAAGATTACAGCAGTCATTCAAACTAAATTTTGCAATAAGGGTTAAACATAAAATTCTTTTTAAATCATCTTGTTTGCGTCGACATATTGTATTATTATAATGTCTTAATAACTGTAGCCGAAGAAAATGTGCTAAGTGTGCGTAGGATTCTTATTCGCGGTTTCCATTCAATTCTTTCCCACTGGTCGAAATAAGGAGCCACGTCGATCGGTGATTTCGTCGAATTGTCCTCCGCTGACAATTTACGCCGTCCGCCACCCATGAGGCTGGACTTTTAAGTCTTTTCTTCTCTTAACCTCCCCCGTTTTTCGTTCCTGCGGGAGACACGGAAACCGAGGGCCGCAGGATTTTTAATTCCGTCTTGTTCCTTGCTTGGTCTGGACCGGTAATTGCCAGGACTTCTTGGAAAAAGGTGAGTCTGCAAGGAGACTCGAATCGTCGCTATCGAGGGTGAATTGGAGACCACTGGTCAATCGTTATTTCATTCTGGCTTCAAATTTTCTCGTGCATGTTTTAAACATTTTAAGAAAATTGATATAAAATTATAATTTGGGTTACAATAATCGACAGGATCCTCTTACGTTTTACGACGAAGTAAAAAAACTTGGGGGGTGGAAGGAAGAAAGCTTGAATAGGGAAACAGTCGCGATGGGACGCGGAAAATAATGATTCCAGGGTCGCGAGATAATTGGCGTAAGGAGCTTGCCATACACAGAGGGATGGTGGCAAGTTACATCAAAGGAGACCTTCGACCCCCGTGTACCACGGACAAACTCCATTCTTTTTTTGTTGCCTCTCTATCCCGTCGTCTCCCGACGATGCACGAAATCGATCCGCGATGATTAATTTTCAATCGCGGCTTAATTACGCCAGCCGGCTAAGCCCGATTGAAGAGGCGTCCCCGGGAATGGTGAAAGGGCGGTCTGTGTCGAAGGAAAAGGAGAGAAGAGTGCAAAAAAAAGAAGAAAGAAAAGAAAATAAAATTGAAAGAACGAGGAAGTGTAAAGAGAAAGGAAGAGGATGCCGTGTCCCTACGGTCCTCGAACAGAAAGGGACCCGTACCCCCTTCGTGGTTCTTTTTTCCACTCCAGGATTGTGTCCAAAATGGTGTATCGGCGAGGGGTGTGGACGCAGGACACGATTGCCAGGAACACGTGATTAGATGGCCTTCCTTCCATCCGATTCGACGGATTGGACACCCCCCTCTTGAGGGACGTAAAAAAATGCAATCGGCTCTTAGCGTAATGAAAAAGAACCGACCCCGGGTAATTCGAACGGATGTACCCCCCTCTACGCGGCCATGTGTCTGTGTCGCTTCTGTTTTCTACCATCAACGTACAATAACGTCAAAAAATTTCAGACCTAAGAAATCTGTAGTAAAAAATAAGAAAAATGTTGTGTAAAATTTTAGGCAACTTTGGACATCTCTCAAGTATTAATTTTTATTTTAATTGATTATTTCGAACGTTTCTTTTTTCTTATTATTTTAGTTATCTTTGTTGAACTTTCTGACGACGGTGTATGTCGTGTAAACGAGTCGAGGGTGTGAACCCACCCCTCACCCCTTCGAACGATCACAGCTGTCGCGTTTGAGGATATCGGCGACTTTGACGACGTACGCACGAGAATCGAATGGTCCCTGTAATCGCTGTCAAGCATTCGACCGGTTATATCGTCGACAAATTTAACGGATGTGTTAAGGATTTAATGATGTCATTCAATGAGCTGTACGATCGCTTGATAACAGACCGCGTTCAATAGACATGACTATCTTAATACAGGCTCTTTGCAGCGCGATGTTGGAATGTGTTAAGCGAACAGACGTCTTAAAAGGTCAAGTCTTGTCGAGATATCGTGTGACTTATCAATTTACAGTTTTTCGACTGATTTTTCTATTCGTTCCAGCGACACCTGCTCAGGATGTTGAAAGGGCGATTCGTTTAGATGTTCTAAAATTGTTTAAACAAAAGAAGGATATTTAATGACTAACTTAACAGAATTTCTTGAATTGTTTTATGCAGTTCGTCGCGTTTATCGTCGTTCGCGATCGTACGCTGGAAATTGTCATGTCTACAAAATGAAGATGTAGTTTCGGTTGCCTGGAACGCGGCAGGGAACAAGTTCCTACTCTGTCGCGGGCAAAAAGCCCATGATTCCCGTGATTCATGGGAGTTTTTACGCTGGGTGGCCGGAATAATTCACCCTAATGCTCCTGCTAACTGCCTCTGCCCGTAGCTCGCGATTGTTTATTGCCAAAAAGCATCTCTTTAATATATATCATCGCCTCTGCGTCGTGGCTCGTTCAAAAAAGAAAATACTGTCAAGTATAGGCCCCGGGTTGCCACCAGAACGAAACGGACATTTTTCTTCGGCTTTTTTTCAACGAAATCCTCGAACTTCAACCCTTCTCTACCTCTTCGAAGGAAATTATTCTTAAATATTCTTAAAATCGTGAGACCCAATATTTATCATATTAACTGTTCCATATTTAACCCTTAGACGATGGATCATTGGGGTAGAAACAGTTTAATTATAATTTTAATTTAGCTTCACTTGAATATTATTTCTCGATGAAATTGTTTTATGAAATTCTTTCCACGATCAATGGGGACGAAGGGAAAACTTTCAATTGACGAGAAAAATACTTATTGCGTTACCTGAAAGTTAGGAGGGTGCAACAGGAGGGGGGATTAAACAAACAAAATTGTCGAGTGTGTATCGTTCTTCCTTCCAATTTTCACGGATTTATTTGCGTCGCGAACTTCTCGTATCAGCCCGCGTTAAGGGTTGCGAGTTGCCTTTGTGTCGAAGAGTTGAAACTCGTTAACGAAGAGGGTGAGAAACGAAATCGAACAAAAGGAAAAAAAAACAGATTCGAGATTAATGAATGTCGATCACATTTCGACTAGGTGCACGATCGTGGAACGTGTTTGATGGAGAGAAGGGTACAATATATTATTTCATTCTTCGCTTTTTTTTTTCATTTTGTTTATTTTTGTTCCCTTTCGATGTCGGTGCGACAGACCGTCGAGTATCAAACAGCAATTGCAAAACGATCACGCGGATAGGAGTGCCGTTAGACACGTGCATTAATAACACTCGACATTCAGTATTCTTCCAACTCGCAGACTGGTTTCTCTATTTCTCTACCCTCTCCCGCCCCCTTTGCTCCCCTTGCTCGCTGCTAACACCTCTGGCGAGCCACCGTGCTGGAATTTAAACACGATTTTGCAGGTGAAGCTCGTTTTTCATTTTAATGATAATTTATATATTTCATCCGGCTGTTTCTTTTGCCTCCTTTATAATTTTAATCTGTCATCATTTTTCCCTTTTTTTTTTATTTGAATTCTCTGGCCTCTAAAAAGAGGAGCTCGGACAGGTATAAAATTTTATTTTTATAAATGTTTGTTTTGATCGAACTTGTATTGTCTTTAAATGTGAAAAATAGCAAACTGGGAGCTTAAATTTCAAACGTGACAAATGAAAAATGAAAATTTGAAATTCACTTGAAGGCATTGAGGAAATCATTAAGAGATTAAGAACTGAAAGGGAGTTAAAGTAAAAAGGTTAACAAAGGGGTAGAGGGCAAAGGTGTACGAAAAAGGTTGGGGTGGTGTGGGTGATTTGTAAGGATAAAGTGGAGCAGTCGAATTGACGTGCACGTTGAAGAGGTGTATTAATTAGCAGCAGGAGAGAAAATAGCGAGTAAGGATAGGCCCCAGGGTTGAAATCATTAGCAAGGGTTTGTTTCGCGATTCTGATTTAGCCCCTCCAGCCTGCCACGTCAATTCTAATTGCGTTTGACAGTAATTTGGTAAGGGGGAGAGGGCTGATTGACGGCCAAAGCTACGTTGCGAGCCGTGTTCCTCTTCGGCTTTCTCTCCAATCACCTTCCATCTTTTTCGTACAGCAACGATACTTGCACGAGGACGTGCAGCCAACGGTGTATCTTGTATCTCGAATTAGACGGTCCTGATTAGTTTCCAGTTTCATCAATGCTAATTAAGTCCGATCGATATTCCTTACATTCTTCACATTATCGTTTTCAATGAAAGAAAACAATTTTTAATAACTACATTTTATTTTTAATGGAATGTCACGTCAGATTAATTTCCTACTTTTCTTTTTTAAATAATTGAAAGATCGATCGTTTCTTTGGACCAAGACCACAGAGACCGGTTGTCAAAGTTGAGGTAGAAAGTGATTTCGATGAGACAGAAAATCGCGCGTGTAATGGCACACGCTCGATTCGTTTCATTAGATACGCATCGTGGATCGTGTTGGCCCTTTTTCAATCCGGATAATTCCTCTCGATCGTTTCGATGCCGCGTCAGAGGAAACCGTGACGAAGATGACGACGGACCACGGTGTTGTTCTGGTCACAAACGTTAATTAAAGCATCAAAGACTATCTTGCCACGGTTCGTCTTGTTTCTCTGACGCGAAGAATGGTGCCATTAATATACCATTAATTAATGTTGCACGAATTGCAACCGTTCGACTTCGATTCATTGATTTCTTAACCCTTTGAACACCAAACACGTATTCATAGGTGTTCATTTCTTTTTAAACAGTAAATATTACAAAAGGGTTAACGTAAATCCTATGATATAATAGAAATTCTTCTCTAATAATTTTTCTACAAAAAAAAAAAAGAAACGTTTATACGGTCGAGGTTTCTTGGTTACTATTTGACAGCGAGAAAATAAGTTTGACAAAAATATCGTGACAACGGCTACGAAATAATACGATCCCCTTTTGTCCCGGGACAATAGCTAAAATATAAGTATCAATGGAAATATTAATATCGCGTGAATGGTAGATACGTGATATCACGGCTTAAATATGCGCTAGTACAAATCATCGGTTCCTAGCCCGCGATGGCGGGCGGGGTGGGTGGGGTTCGAGCAAAACCGAACGGATCGAAGCGAAATTAATTAATCCCACGGGGATCGATACATCCGACGATGGTTCGTTAATCGTTGATGGCTAATTATGTTCAGCCGAGTGCAGGCAGAGCGTTTGCATCACGTTCAGTGATCGTAAATGCTTCAAGTTTCCGCTCGAATATGCTCGATTCTCCATTAATACGTTGACTGTTCATCGGCTGGTGATCAGTGACCAGCGTTACGAATTTAATTTAATCAAATAATTGGAGAATAATGGACGGGGGAAAATTCTCATCGGTATTTTATTAATCTTTGCATTTAATTCTTTATTTAAATTCCAATTCTCGATTCTTGGATACCCGAAGATCGCCATTTGTCAAACTCGAAAAAGCAAGCAGCTAAAGAAATATTCAACAACCGCAGCCTGGCGATAGCCACGCTAATTGCATCCCCCTTTACATTTTACGACGTTTTGCGAATCTTCAAGGTAAACAAAGCAGAGAAACAGTCGAATAAAGATTATCACGGACGTAGAAGGAAGAGAAGAAGTTGAAAGAAGAAGCCACGAAGATGACGTCGGGCTTGAGGGAAGTTCCCGGGGGTTGGATCGTGGCGATAAAGAGAAGATTCAGAGGAAACGGTGCACGGCGAAGAATGAAGAGGACAGAAGGGTGGATCGTGAAAAACCAGAGGAACACGAAGAAGAAGAAAGAAAGGAAAAGAAATGGTGGATGAAGAGAAACGAAGCCCGGAGCTGGGTTTATCTCGCTCATCCTCATTAAAACCCTTCGCGAGACCCACCCCCTTCTTCCTGCTGGTAGCTCGTTCCTCTTCCTCTTCGAGTCCGTAGCTCGCGCCAACGGACGTAGAAGACCCCTCGTATTCTCGTGTTGGTAACACGAAGACAAACACCCACGTTTGTGTGTGATTCTTCTGCGCACGCGCGCGCGTGTATGTGTGTGTGTGTGTGTGTGTACGTGTACCACGTTATATACCCGGTAGGCATCCACGGCTCGTTGTAGCACGCTCTATTAATTAAAAAAATGGGGACTCCAGGGAATGCTGGTCAGCGACTGGCGGGGGAGGATGAGAGCGCATCGACGCCTCCGTAATTGGAGAGGGACGCACGGAGGGGGATGAATGAAGATTTCGTTGCTCTAACTACGCTCCTAATGATTCTTTAATCATTCTTTAATTTCGTCTGGATATTTTCTGCCATATTTTTCTTCCCTTTTATTATTTCGCGGTAATGCATGCTCGTATAACTCAATTTTACAATTTCTTCCCCCTTCCATTCATTCTCCTCGTGTTGTTCTTTAATTTTAATTTGGATACGAAAGAGAGCAGTGGCTTATCTTAGGCATGCTTAATTAATATTGTAATTAGGCAATTAAATTTGAACGTTTGTGCAATCTTTTATTGTCATCTGAGGTGTTTAAGTGTGACACTTTCTATTTAAGTAAAAGTCTGAGGCTCGATATAATAGTTTTGGGGATGAAATTGAAATATAAATTGACAGGTGGAAAAGCGTCGATTTCCAGGGTCGTGCTTCCGTTCGAGCCATCACGATTTCTCTCTAAACGCAGCCACGGGGGAGAAAGAAATCTCCTCCGGAGAAGGGTGCTCGTCTTCCTCGGCTACGAGTTAGGTATCTTCCGATATAACGAAGGGTGGTGGCTAAAACAAAGGGCCGGTCGCGGGTTGGTCGATAGTCGACGGCCGCCAATCAGGCGAGACCTCGCCGGCAACCCTCGTCCTTGCAACTTGCTATCCCGTCGAGGGTGGGTTACACCACGGGGTGAGTTTGTTCATCCCCGTAGAAAGAGGAACTACACGAACGAGGATGGCCCTGGGTGTCTGGTCGCCACGGTTACGACTCGATGGCGAAGTTCTTGTGTTCCTTCTTTTCTCTCTATGGACTATTTTTTACCATCATTCTTTTTTTTAACACTTTGGGTGATTTGTACAATAGATAAAATTTTCTGGAAATGAAAATAAAAATTTTCTATGATTAAATATACTTCGTTCCTGATAAAATATGAATAATACGAAGCTACGTGTTATAAATTTAATTTACCATATTTAAATTTTTTACATTGTACACACGTGTAATTTTGCAACCGTTCTGATTCAATAACAAAAAATATTCGTTGCAGGATACTTCTTTGTATAATAAAAGGGGGGTACCATTCTTGACGTTGGAAATAATTGTCCGCCTCCCGTCTCAACGTATCTCGTTTATTCAACACTTACTTTTTATTATACATCCTTACGCGTAAGATCTACATAAAAACTTATTAAAACGAGCTTAATCATATGTTCATAACTGGTTCTGGGCTGGGGCAGCTTCGCGTGGCGCTTCGGTGCACGGTGTTCCGGCTCTACAACAAAAAGAGACGATGTTCAATATTATTATATATTATCAATTAATAATAACAACTATGTTTCATGTTTTGTTATTTTATTTGGTTCCATGCACGTTCAACCCTTATTCAGAGAAGATGTCTTGCATGTAAATTAATAAATAAGTTTGCTAAGGATTGTTTCATTAATTTTAAATCTTTTATTTACAGAAAAATATTTGTACTGGATAGTAAATTATTTAAATATTAAAAAAAGATTACGTATATTGAATTAATCCATTAACACTTGAAGCTACAATATTAATTCTATTGTAAGCAAACAGATATCTCAATTATCTATTTAAATACAATTATGTTTTAATAATAAAAGCTAGCATCTTGGAAATAAGATATCCTTGATCCACATGAATTAACGGGTCAACAAAGAATGACCGTAGGAAACAAAAACTGCGACCACCTTATTATCCAGATGATTGTTACAAAGAATTCAAGAATATCTCGAATTAATTTGAAACCTAAGAGGCGTGTAACTTTTCAAATTACCCAGAAGACTCGGCTCGAGACGAGACTCGAAGCGAACAATGAAGTGAATCGTGGCACGACGAAGGGGATGGAAAAAAGAGGAAGAAAACGAAAAGAACGAAGGAAGAGGAGCAGAGGGAGGCGGGCAGAGGGACAGGGGTTCCACTTTTGTGAAGCGGACAAACGAGAGGCAATCGTTCGATCGGTGATCAGCCTTCAGTGGCACCGTCGAAGTGGCAATATTAATTTATTCCTCGTAATGCCTGCTGATCCGCCGGGACTTAACCGGAAGAAGAAGGAGGAGAGGGGGGGATTGGAGGTAAAATACAAAAAAAAAAAGAAAAAACGCGGCTGTCTTCGCGATTCTGCGGATCGACGATCATCGATTGTTCCGGGGCGTCAGCCCAGAACGATCTCGGGGCCATTATTAACCCGGCCGTCCCGTGGGACGCTTCTTCCTCTTCCGTGTCCCGTTTTCTGCACGCGCAGCACGCGTATCTCGTAATTAATAATTGCGAATAATTGCCCCTATCCCGTTCCCCCGGGGGTTGCGTCGCGATTTCGGAAGGGTTATTAACTCTGCGCTTCGATTTCCTCCTCGTACAAATTCAACGGATTTTTAAACATAACTTTGAGTGTAGATTAATATTAATCAGAGATTGAATTTAAAAATTATTCGATTGTATGTTTGGAATGCAGTTTCTAGGTATTTTCACGCATTGATATTTCATTCATTTGATTATTAAATTCTATTAATTTGCTGGTCATCAATGGTCCCCGATTATAAAACAAAGAATTATTAACGTGATGGGGGAGTCATCGACCATCCTCAGGAATTTAATATAATTTAGGAATCGAATATCTGATTAAATAATTTTTCAAGTTACTGAAAATTCTAACTTTTATCAACAACGTTTCGCGCTGGTAGAAAAACAGTCGAGAAGAGATGTAACCAATTTCTAACAAAATGGAACAAAGCGAACTGAATCGATCGCAGAAGAACTTGAGATTGAGAATAAAAAAAGAAAAAGGGAAAAAAGAAGAGGAACCGGGGAATGAGAAGGGCAGAGCCGAAGAGGAGACGCATCATCTCCAAACGGCCGTGACAAATGAATTTTTATTAAGCCCCGTTCCATTGCAGCTTATCAACCGATCCGATTGGCACAATACCGGGCCGACAATATCGAGGAACCTCCTCCTCCGCCTCCTGCCCCTTCCGCACCGGCCTCTGTAACCTCGGCCAACCCTCTGTAATTATTTTTACGAGGGTGAGAAGCTCGGCTGCGGCTGACAGGCTCGCGGACCTGGAGGCAAGAGAACTAGCTGACGGAGACACGACGAGGATGAGGCCGGGGAACCAACGAACCGTTCCGTCAAACAGACACCAGAATCGGTCCTGCTGGAACACAGGTACAGAACGCCTCCCCCTCCCTATACCCCTTTACCGATGCTTTTTACACGGTACTCCGCTCCTTCGTAAGGGGGTGGAAAAGGCGGACAGGAGGATTCCCAGAGACAAAGATTCGTGTCATCGGCAGTGTCTCTGTTGGCCCCGGGAACTGACAGGCCGGGACACGTGGCTGGAACACCTGTTCTACGATTGGAAAACGTGCTCTCCATCGTTTTGTGGACTCGGTCTAGTACGTTTCTTCGACGACCTTGAAACTTTCAGCCGGCTAACCCTTGCTTGGGGTCAGTCGTTTCGAGACAAATTTTGGACAGGTTATTACACGAAGAAGAAGGTCATTTGATGATTCGAGGATTCGTGGCTTCAGAATCTTAGTTTTCAGGGGCTGGCATTTTAATATTTGAAGCATAAAATTTTGATATCAAAATGAAATCAAAATGTAGGGTTTAACCACCCCTAATGTTATCCTTCAAATGATTAATTAACGCGACTAAAGGAAACTAAAATTCTTATCTGCATAAATTATAATCGTAGAATTTCGAAGGGACGGTTAACACGAACGATTCCGGCGCGGAATATTAAACTCGTTAGAATTTCCCCTAGAAGAAGCATTAATCCGATCCTGGGCAGGATGATTCGAGGAGGTGAAGGAGGAGGAGAAACGAAGGATGAGTCGGCGAGAACGAACCATCGAGCGCGATGCGCCCGTTCTCGGGTTCAATTTCTGGCGTCAATTAAAAAGTGACGCGGACCGAGGAAAATCAGTAATTAACGAACCAGCCACCTTCGAGCCACCTCCGCCCCTCCCCCCACGGCCCGCTCTTCAACTTCTTCCACGATTTTGCTACCACCGTTTTCACCACTCGTCTTTAATCGCTCGTCGATAAATTCTTTCGGCCCCCCCCCCCCCTCCTCCGCCCCTCCTTCCTCGTCTCGAATCGGAATCTTTTTTAAAATTTCTCGTCGAACGGAATTTTATCGGATAACTTTATAACTTCCTTAAGTTTCGGCCACCTTAAACCTCTTTTCCCTTCGTTCCGCGAATGATACTTCAAGCTGGATTGTATTGAAAAATATTTAATATTCTTCGTTCGGTGACTTCGGCGAATGGTTTCTTGAAGTATTCCTTGGTAATTTTCAATGTTGCTTCGTCGGCGTTTTACGAATTTCTAACACCATGTAATTTAACTTTCTATATTTTGAAAGGTGGAAATTTTATAAGTTATCAATTTTTTAAACTTTTAACCTGCTACATTTCAAACGTAAAGCACAAATTTTATTTTTACCAGAAAGTGTCAAACTTAACATTTGCTAATGATCTAAAAATGAATAACGATGCCAAGTACAGTTTTTCATCGAAAGCTAAACAACCTTCGCGAAGGATTTAAAAGGATCAAAATGGTAACCCGGTTCCGAGTCCCCTGTATCGATCGTTAATGACGTCCCGTGCTGTGACAGGGAAACGCTCGGTCCAGGATTTGGCATCCTGCGCCGATCAAAAGGAAGAAGCCTGAACAGGAGGCGAGGTGGCCAGGTGAAGTTCGTTACACACCGTGACTCGGCAAAGAGGCCGTCGTTCTCGTAGGTGCCAACCTCCTCCGGCCAGCTTCGACACCTTTTTACCTCGCGTCAGGTCTCTCGTCATTAGCACTGGCCGGTAATTGCCAAATTCACGGGGCCCCTGGACCTACGGTCGCGCTTAATCGGCCGATTACACAGTCCCCTGGCGTGCCGAGATATCGCGATCCTTTCTTTCGATAAAACCCTGTTATTGTTCGTCCTGCTCGTAGATCGTACGCGATACCGTCACCCGTACACACGATTGTTTGTTGGATTAGACGAGATCGCGACGCGATAATTAATTGGCTGTCGCTTCGGGTCAAGCCGATACCCCTTTCTTCCGTATTCCGATCGTAACGAGTGGAAACTCGACCCATCGTTAAATTCTATAACAACATTTTAATTACTGTAACAGTACTTTTTCGTCCACTTCAACTTGTACATAAGTTTAATTAAATTTGAAAAATTTCCAATTTGATCAACCCCTTGATCCAGAAAAAAGCATGACGAAAGCGGACTTTTATCTTCCACGTTATCAAAGGAAAAATGACAGACGATTCTGTAAAGATGACTGTGCTACAATTATTCAAAAATATCGAATGGTTTTTTTCAAAGAAGAAATTCCACGAGTATCCAAAGAGAATCGACGCGGTCGGGACACGATCGTCACGGAACGATTGAACGCTTAATATCCTTTTTGTGAGGAGGCGAGGGGGACGCAATTAACCACGTGGACGAGGAAAGAAAACGAGCGTGCAAGGGGGACGTGCGTGAAGAAATCGTTGCGATACGCAAAATAAGAGGGGAAATCTCTCGATGCACCTGGATTCGATGATTTTCTTTTTTCCCCGAGCTCGTCCTTTTTTTGCCCGTAAGAAACGAAGCCTGCAACTAATTACCTGAAATAACCCATTAGCCCTGTATACACGAGAAATTACCCGGGGAAAGAGCAAGACACCACGAGGAGGGGGATAGATGCATCATCCTTGACGAGTCAATCTCCGGGACTCGAGGAACACACCTCTTTTCGTTCCTTTCGAGGCTTGTCGTTTCCATGAATCAGCGAAAATTCGCACCACCGAGGAAAATCGACGGCGCGACTCGAGGCCTCGATCAACTTTACGTGCAAATCGATTATGAACAAGTATCGTGTCGATACGGCTCGTGATTCGTGTATTTTGACCGTAATTGGTCCGTTCCTGTTTCAGAATTTTCGAACTTCAACATCAGAGACATGAGATGTTAAAAGTTTTTGAAGTTTAGGGTTAAAAAATTGAAATAATGCAATATTTGGATTGACGGTAAATAGAATTTGAAGAATTTTGAAATTTTAAGTTCGAGAAACTGGGGTGAGCGGTCAAAATTGAAAAAATTTCGAAATTTCCAATGCACGAAATTAAATACTGGATTTTAGATTTTCTACATTTAAAAAAAGAAACTCGAGACTTTCGATTTTTTGTTAAGATTTCTGGCGAACGATCGCAAAGGAATTTGATCTATTTCTCATGGGAGGGTATCCCAAGATGGTGGCGAAACTGGAAGCGTGTAATTTTCAAGAATGCTTTCGAGAATCCAGGGAAACTGTTCACCGTCGAAGGGATGAAACGAGAGGAGCAATCACCGGCGATTTCATAGCTGTCGTCTATACTGGAAGCATCGAAGGCTCGTTTCAAGGTTCCTGCGGTATCGAACCCGGGGATCCATGGAATGACGAGGCGCATTCCCCTCCTCACCCTTCGACAGATTTCCCTTTCGAAAAAATTCCGAATGACACCTTCCCCTTGTGAACAAGTCTCGCCAGGTATTCTGCCACCTGACGTTTTAATTTTTAATTAACTCCTTAAGCGGGTACCATACCGTTAATACACGACCGTGTCAAGAATTCTTATCAAGTTTTCAAACAAAAATAAAAAGACTCTAAAAACTTAAACTTTATAATATAATATTTTATAATATTTTGTTAGAAAATATCTTGCATATTAGAAAAATATTTGAAGAAATAAATAGTGTATTTTTTGACTTCTATCAAATTTCATTTTAATTCATATTTAAGGAACAGAAATTATTTTGCAAGATATTTCGTCTGTGAATACGAAGGGGTTAATTAATGCTACAAGGTATCTTATGTTAGAATAAGAGAAAAGGACTCACCGTCAGACGCGAAACAATCAAGGATCCTGATCCTTGGGTGCTGAAGAGGTTCGAGTTCGCCGTACCGAAGGACGCTCACGTTGGCCAGGATTCTTGTACGCGTACGTTGCTCGTCGCGTTCCAATCCCTGAAACAGACACCACGAACACGTCTGAGCGATCAGTCGAATCCTTTCGAATGACCAGCGTGATCGAGAGACTGTTATCTGGTGACGAATTAATGATATCAATACAAAACTTCTTAGACAATCGTGGCTAACATTTTCATAATTATATCATGAACAAAGTTTCATCAAAATCACGATTGTTCTTATGATTGATACACTGACCATTATAGTTCGTACAACTATATTTAATATGGTAGTTATTGACTGAAAGTTTGCAGAATTCTTAATCTTAAATAATATACCTTGGTTAAATTAAATTCGCAACACTAATGACAATTAACGAGCCATTTTAGACTTAAAGCTTTCCAATTTAAATAAAAATACGATTCGAACCGATTGCCCACGGAAGGGTTTAAAAAAAGAGAAGAAATTCCTTACGCACTAAGATTGGACCGGAGAGTCTCGTTATAGATCATCGTCGAGGTGTGAAAATGACGGATGGCCGTAACGAGACGAGAGAGCCAAGGTAGAAACTCCTTTTCTCCTCGCCTCCTTTCATTTTACTCGTCGCTCACGAACATCACGCGAGAAGAAGTAATGAGCCGGCTTCGTTACTTAACACCGCACGCAAAGTCGTTTCACGCCCACGCGCGATACAGCTTCGCGCCGCGCCGCGCCGTGCCGCGGCCGGATCGATTCGGCAACGATGACAGTTACCGAGTCCCTCGTTTTATTACCTCAGAATCATTTTACATCGCACGTGAGCTTCGTTCAAACGCGAATTACAATGTTTGCTCTTCGTATATCTTCAACTTCAAACGAAAATAAATAAGTACCGTTACTTTATTTAGGAGCAACCCTTATTTTCGTTCCTCGGCAGCTACTTCGGTAATCAAGGTATATCATAATCAAATAAGATTTATTTGACCATTTTTCCTTGGAAATAAATAATTCCTTGTACCAGACTGAATCGTTTATAAAATTGAACGAATTTGACACCCTGAAGGTATTAAAGGGTTAAACGTTTCAGTATAGGAGCTTGTAGAGAGGGTTGAAAGTCGTGATTATCTTGGAAGACGAAATTCACGAAATTCGCGAAACATTTTACAAATCCAACGATTCATCGACCAATTACGAGGCGCACGATCCCGAGGAAGCTCGCTAGAGACGGGAAAAAGTGGAGCAGAGAAACGAGGCAGAGAGATAGAGGGAGAGAGAATCGGAGACAGGGGAAAAGGAGCAAAATAAATGGTAGAGCAAGGGAGACGAGGCGGTGGAGCATATCGTGTGAGAGAAGGCAAGAAAGATAGAAAAGGAGAGCAAGAAGAGAGGAGGATGCGCCTTTATCAGCCAGCCCAAAGACCAACCAGACTGGGGCCAGGCTAACCAACCAGAGGCATCCTTCAGCCAACGGATGCTAGGCTATGTAGCCCTCGGATACGGAGCCGCGCAGCTACGTGTTAGACGCCGACGGCTAATGAGCAGAACCTCAATGATACCCCCGACAAATGAAAAATCAGCTTCCCCTAATTACGGGGATCCTTGGCAACGCTGCATCTTGATGACGTCTGCCCTGTTACCGTTTTCGGCTTAACCCCCACGGATCTTATTCGTTTTTCCTCGGTCTTTGATTCCGCGGACGCGTTAATTAGTGCTCCGTAACCGGCGTCGAGACGCTATAACACCACCTCTGCCGTCTCGATCGACACAATAAACGTCGCTCGGAACATTAAGAAGATTTCCTTCAGATTATTCCTTCATATAGTTGGTAATACGAAACGTCAGATTAAAGAAGCAACTATATTGCTATTGTCACTTATGAGACACTTACGTTGCCATTTTCGTCAAAGTTTAAGCTTTAAATCGATACACGACAAGTGCCATTTGAAATACGTTCGAAACTTAACGCGCGCGACAACGTTCATTAAAATGTTCGTTTCCGATCGAATAAAAAAATGGACACGATTTTGGTCGATCGAGCCGACTACGAATCGTATTAGCTTTCGATTTATACGGAATACCGTCCAGTTGGATGGAATTGACCGATGTAAAAACAGAAAAAAATAAAATAGTAGGGGGTGTCTACCCTTCCCCGACGACCACAACAGGACGGTCCATTGTTCGAAAAAAATTAACTCTGGACTTTTATTTACTACCCTGTTGGTCGCCGCTCGAGCTCGCGCCTCTGACCCTGACGAGACGACGACCGATCGATCGCGAAATTTACATTGCCCCTCTAAACGGACCGCAGTTCGTCATCGAATGGAGATTCCATCGCAGAAGATACAACGATATCGCTATTCTTTGTTTTTTAACGCGGCAGACGATGAAAAACATCACCGACAAAATAAATCCTTTCATAAATAAACGTTATATTAATCGTTGAGTCACAAAAATAGCGACAATCTAAAATTAATTTTTGATTTTAAATATCATTGACTAGAAACATTTTTATTTAAAATTATTTTAATATTATAAAATTCAAGATCCATCATTTCGAGGGTTGATAATTGAATATTTGAATAGCTGGTTACAAAATTGATTATATTTTTATGATCTGGCAAGATTATTCTCGAGCAAGAAAAGAGGGGATACTGTTAGATCGAAAATACCGGTATCTACCCTCGGAACATCCCCAGACAAGGTCGAACGGGAGAGAAAGAGAAAGGAACAATGGTCCACGCGGCTAGTTTTTATGAATTCCGGTGCGACGGAGCTTCCGGCGAGCGACCTCATCTCCAAAGCACCCCTACTCCCCCCCGCCAGGTTTTTCACTCCGTTCTCCCCGGCTCGAGCTCCGTCGATTCTCGATCGGCCGTGACATCGTCGGGCTACATTAATAACTGACCACCGTCACTCGTCGCCGTGTTTTTATCGCCATCGATCTATCATTTCCCGCTAATCCCGTTCTTTCTACCCTTTACTCGGCTCCACGATCGTCTCGTTACACTCACGCCCCGTAACTTCCTCCCTGTATTCGTAACTTCATTTTATTACCCTTTAATTTGTATGGTCGACCGGTCTACACGCTTGCGACTTCGTCAGACAGCTGAATAATCCGTCCCATTGATGATTCTTTTAACCTTCTGACGACGGGCCGTGGATTTCAATTGAATTTCCATTTCTGAAATTTCAAAGCTATCGTAGCCAGTGAAAAATTGCCTATAACTTTTAAAATGCTTCGAGTATTTCATTTCAATTTGTCTACTTGTAATTAGAACGGTTATTTATTACGAAATTGTCACATTTTACGAACTCCTCGAGGTAACCACCCTCGAAGTCACGAGGGTGTGCCTACTTTTCTCGAACTTGCGACAAGTTTGCCATCGCACTCGAAGCGCGAGAGCATGTATATTTATAACGGGGAAAAATGGTCGTAAATCGGTCGGTAACGAGACGGCGACGCGGCACCCCCGGCGCACGTGCAGTCGTTGCTTATTTTCAGGGTTCTTCGGAAGATTAAATTTACACATAGTAGCGCGGTGAAACAATGCACGGGACCGTTTGCACGCTCCTGCAAATATTTGAGTGTGCCGGTGTTTGTCTTCTATTCGCGGTGGCCAAGGGCCCACCATCCCCCGATGTGTGTACACCGATTCCACCCCTCGCGCGCCCTTCCTGATCGATGTTTGCCCCGGCCACTTCGCTTTAATTGCTTGCGAATCGCGTCGTAATGACTGTCGAAAGAGCCCTGGCCAGCGCACGAGATGCGCCCCGCGTCTGTCGTCCCTTGTTACCCCCCTGGACACCTAAAAATCCTGAATGGGCTGCTTCTTGAATGAAGAAAAGCGAGGTTGAAGAATGTTTTTCGTTTGCCGTAATCTTAAAATTTTGAAAAGGATTGTATACTTTCCAGAAAGCTAATTAAGAAATTCTAATTAACAAGATACGAGGATGACACACAAAAGTTCTCCAGGTAACAGCACCGAAGTTATTCCTCAAACAAACGTGTTAAACACCAGCCATATTATCGGCGATATACTTTCGAAACGGGTTAAACGAATTAACATCGTTCTGCTCTCGATCTCCGTTAACCAAATAACAGGGTCTCGAGGTAGGAGACCGATGGGCGACATCAGAAGGGCCGCCCACGGTGTTAACTGGCCCTAAAGCATCGGCCAAACACGTCGAGCAAAGGGCGACACTACGGTGTTAACTGGCCTCGTGGTTTCTCCGTGCTGGGTCTCTCCTTCTCTCCTTTGGAATCGAGATCGTGGATACCCTTTTCGATGACCCCGAACAGCCTGAAGAAGATAACCGTGGCCAGTGTCCAGGTGTCTCGTGATCGACCGACAAAGGGCTGGCGAGAAGGGCCAGAGTCCGGCATCGAAACTGACCGAAGAAGAAGAAGAAGAAGAAGAAGAAGAAGAAGAAGAGGACGAAGAAGATAGACTCGTCGGCAGAGTCATCGTTGGCACGAAGGGACGAGCAAAGGTAAGGGGAGGGAGGAATCGTGGATACCTTTTCGACTTTGCTTCGGGAAGAGGGGGCGAGAGATGAAGATGTCATCTTGGCGAGCCGCGATGGTGACCTCAGAGACGAGTCAGCGAATTCCTCTGCGGTTGATCCAACGATGACGACTTTATCCCTTTGACACCCTCCTGGCTGACGGGATTTATGAATGATCGATCGTACGCTTGAATAGTGTTTGTCTACGCGAACGCGTCGTCCATTTTGCGGTCAGATACGACGCCGTGACTGGTGGCCACCAATGAGGGCAATTAATCGTGAAATCGACGTTCGATACTGGGAACTAGGGATATTTCGAGTTACTAAGAAAATATGAGCAGCGATTTCTGTGACTTCTTAATGTACTATCGTTCCACCGGGAATACCATTAAATTCCTGTAGGATCAATCACAGCAGCGCCTCGGGAACGATACGAATCTACCTGGACTTCCATCCGATTCTAAGGATCGAAGCAGCAACCTTGCCAATCGGAAGATCAGAGAACCGACTCGAGAAACATTCGTAAGATGAGATCTTAACCCTATAACATCGTGGAGATAAATTCATCGAACAGCGTCAAACGAGTGTCGGGCATCGTCGACGCGGATTCCTCTAGGCAGGTACACGTGGCGGCGTGAGAAGGTGGAGGCCGAAGGGATCGTGGAGCACGAAGGAATGCCATCATCGGTCCACCTAGGAACGTGGCTAATGGGCCCACTTAACGTCTCAAGCATCTCACGAACACGCTCAACATCTTCGTGGTCAATCTCGCCGCTGTGCCGCGTTAATAATCGCCAATATTTATCCCGGATTGGTCACGGCTCGGTCCGGAGAGCGATGAGCAGCGCTAGCTGAAGAATGAGACGACGCCCGGATCGGGCCACGCCACATTGTAACCCTCAAGATTAATATGTACCGTTCGCTTTCGTTTCGACCTCGTTGCGGCCACGCCACTACCTCGATCATCCTCGAATCCTTTGACTTCATTCCCTCGGAACACCCACCTGGATCGTCCTTCGCTTCGCGATTGATTTTATTTCGATTCCATTCAATCCCTTCGCGCCCTTATTGAATCGTTAAATTGCTAACTAAATTTATGAGCTTTCGCTGGATTTTGAGTTGAAAATTTGGGTCTTGCAAAATTAATTGCCGACCTAATAATTTCCTTAATTCTCCATGGCTTGATTTTACCGTAAGGTCTATCAGTGTCCAAGGAGGAGTAGATTTCAGACGAGGGAGAAAAAAAATAAGGGGGGTCCACTTTAAAAGATCTCCGGTTATTCTTACACTTAGCACGGCGAGCTGTCCGAGCGTAGGAAGAGTAATCTCGGTGTCAAGGGACCAACAGGACGATAAAGTTATTAAGGGAATTAGCCTTAAAGGCGATTACCAACTGTCGACAGGTCTGGCCTAGCGCGTAACGGGGCCCTCCTCTCTCTGATCCCCACCGTCGACAACACACTTAATGATTTGTCTCCCGAGCTAATGAGCGTCGGGTCTTAACGCCAGATTAGTGACCTAATCCTTCTGATGAGCGATTCGCGTGTTCGCCACGCGGTTACGACTTAACAGTATATACACGCGTATCTAGACGGAATAATAGACACGTCTAACCCGGCCATTACGACGACAGGTGCCGTTCAACGGTAAACAAATAATGTAATTATGACGCCGTTCAAATTGTATTCGCGCGTGTGCGCGTTTTGTTGAAACGTGACCGCTTTAGCCAGGTTCAGTGTTTGAAATCTGGTGACACTTTTGTCCAGTGGGAACAAAAATCAAGTGGGACCAGGTGGAACGTTCCCATGGAGATTCAGACGCGAACCGAGAGTTCGAGGATCTTAAAAATATAGTGAGAACTTTGTATTAATGTCCTGCCTAAACCCTGGGAAGTTTTATAAATTTCTCTTGCTTTTAATATTAAATTAAAAAAGTAATTGCAGGACGTTTATTTGGATGAACGAATATTCGCGTTATACGTTCCAGAAACGGTGACGAATAAATCAGACGAGCGCGAAAAAGGTCGGCGCGTCCAGTCGGTTAATTTCTTCCGAGTTACAGTTTCCAGGATGAAAGGGCGACGCTGGAATGGGCGGAGGTGATACGGTGTGTCGCTTATATGGGACGCCATGTCCTGCGGATGCACAAAGGGTGAGGATGAATCGCCTCCGGAGAGCCGCAGGACAAATGGGGACATTAAGTCGCTTTTGCGACCTGGTACCGCTGCTACCGGAGTTCTATGCCCCCCTTTTCTCACCCCTCTTCCTTCCCCATCCACGTGTCCGCGATTCCTGGATACGTTTTTGTTCAGAAGCGTACGCGAACGCTGCGCCTTCGTTTCTTGCAGCAATTTCAATTCTGATCCTCGATTGAGACATTTGCTTGCCTTTCTAATCACTTCAGATCCTTTTTTTTTATTTGAAATTGATGAGATTGGATTTAATAATAAAATGATAGAAAATTTAAATGATTAAATTTTCAGGAAAATGTCTCGATGGACAATTGAAATATCCCGCGTACTTTTCCATTCGCGTCTGATTTATATCGAAATGGAAGACACACACGCGTGTCTGTGAACAGACCGGACACCACAGTGGCTATCCGATTGCTATCAGGTTCCGGCGGAAAAGGAGGAAGCGCCACAACGAGCCACCCAGTCGTCTCTCTGATCTATCTTTCCTGCTGGAAACTCCAGCGACGACATTATCCGTCTACAAGGTATCGTCATCGATTCCAAAAGTCGTGCTATGGCACCCCTTTAAACAAACTATTGCACACTCATGACTATGGCCCCAAAATTTCAATCTATACTACTTGAAACTCGAGGAGTTGTCTCGTAATGATTTAAAAATTCAGGAGACAATGAAGTGGGAAATAAAATATAGTCTAAATATTAATAAATAGTCAATTAAGTAATGTACTATCACAATTGTTAATATAAATACTTATACGCGCAAACACTTTACCGCAAGGGTGAAGGAGAAAAGGATCTTCCGTTCTGGATCGTTTCACGGGCAGAAGGAACGGAAAAAGATTTTAGGACACCCGTTGGATAGTGGCACAGTGCCTAAGGACGGTTTTCTCGGGGATAGGAGCGAGGACCTGTCACATTACGGAGTGGAATTTATGTCCGATGCCCAGCGGCGTGACAAGTTGCCGCTGATGAACGGCCCCACCGCGAACTCTTGGCCCTCCTTCAGGATACGAGCGTGCAAGATGAAGAAGGACCGATCCTTGCTTCTCTCGTTTCGTCCTTGGTCTTCCCTCGAAATTTCGTGGAACTTTCCCGCGACTCTAATCCTCCCTTCTTTTCATCACGCTTTCTCCAATTTTATAACGATGTGTTGCATGATTTATTAAATTTTAAACGTAACTTCTCGGAACGGATAAAAAATCAAGTGGTTTTATCGTTGGGCTCAATTAAGTAGATATTGCTAGCCGGGAATCGTCTTGGCTTAAACTTAAAATTTTATTTGCGGGTGTTCCCAGTGACAGGAATGGTGGTAACATTTGCCAACCTTTAAGTTCACCAAATTTGAGTACGAGGTATAACCATTTTTCAAAAGTAAAATTAAAACCATCGACGTTCGATTTACCCTAGTAATTGATACGACTTCAACCCTAAATAAAAAATGATCCTATAAAGTAAATTGAAAAATGTGTAGTTATCTAGGGTTAATTAGTGGAGAAAAAGGGCGGCGTGACACGATTTTCTACGAACCTCTCGATGACGTGGGTGGTGGGTCGAAAGGAGCACAGGGAACAGGACGGGAGGTCCTTGCGAGCGCGGCCTTTTAAAAAAAACACCCATATGATTTTAACGCCCCACGCAAGAAGTCGTTCCTCGTGCTAACGCCGTCGGTTGTGCACGGTCCGCCGGTGATAAACACCGCAAGTTACGATTTCTCGGAGCCCCAGGAACCTGTACACGTGTGTGTCCAGTGCGTGTTTCGCGACCGTGGAATATCGCGTCTGCCGTGGCCAGAGAAAGCGACGAATCTCGATTCAAGGCTGATCCAATTCCTGGTTCATGAAATTCTGCCTTCTCCCCGTCCGCCATATTGTGCGCCAAACGCGGTACAGTCTCCGTACTTGGTCATATTTCAGGATTCTCCAGTGCGAGATAGGAGACAAAAATTAAATTTAAATTCTTTCTGTCTCAGTAGGCCATCCAGGGGGATTTTTGTAATTTTCGAATTGGAATAAGTACACAAAACATCCCTTTGTATCCTGTTCTTGTTTGCAACGAATTCGAGACGAATGATAAATGAATTGACAAACTACGTATGGTCAGATTCTGGTGGCATGGGTTCTCCAGATTGGTCCATTGGCTACCCTGTTCAAGGATGTGATGTAAATGGGTTGAAGAAATTCTGATCCTTTACGATGTTGTTGGAAAGTTCGCAGGATGTACCAAGGATACAGATTTCATGCAACCCAGGAAAATCGAAATGTCGCATCTGCGTCGCATACCAGCGGCATGTGCCTAAATTTCGAGATTCTAACGGACCAACCAGGTGGCTCGCAGACATGCACCCCCGAGGACAATAAAAAATACACGTGCTTTTATTTTACATTCATGCGATTTCAATAATTGCTGGAGTAACAGTGTTTGTGGGGGTGGAGAAGGTTAAGGTTAAATCCTCAAGGTGTCTCAAATTTTCTGCTATTACAAAATTTGTATATTTAACATTAATCGAAATATTATTATAATTTTTCTATCCACACTTGTAGAAAAATAAAGAAGGGAAGAAATCCTAACACTCACCCTCTTCTAATCTCCCATAATCATAAATTTCTTAGCCAACAGTGATAAATGTAGGCGTAACGAGTACCAGGAAAAGCAACAATTAAGAAGAAAAGAACTTTTCACATTTTTTCAAAGCTGGCTGCAGTTTATTCACGATAGCCACGATAGAATGAGTCCAAGTTGTGGAAAGTCGACACGTACGAGCGTAGAACAAATTTCTCGGTGGTCGTTGCGAATATCCTCTTACGAATCGGTTCTAAGAAGCTGTCGTTTCGCGAAACGTCACTGCACGTGCGCGATCGCTCGATTCCGCTACGTGCGAGCGCACGTGCACCATTCCGTTGCATTTTGCATCCTTGCTCGTGTTGCACGCCGTCACTGGACGCCGCAATGCACAAGCCTTTGCATTCCGAAAAATCTCTCGTCTTTCTGGCCGAGCCGATGCTTCAAAAGAAAATCGAATGACGACTTTCAGACCCTCTTACGCCAAACCATTCATTACACCATCGACGATAATCTGTAGACCATGCACACCATGAAGGGGTCAGAAAGTTTCTTATTCTTCTTATATAAGAAATCAAAATAATTTTATAAATTTTATTTTGAAAATAAAGAGTTGAAATTGCACCCTACCCTTGTTTCCAACTTGAAAGAAAAGGAGCACCCTATTTGGTAAATCCTGAAATTTCACCCCGTGCCCCGTGTAAAATAAAAATCTCGAAGTCTTTGATTTCTAGCAACGTCCAATTCCGTACAAATCAAACGCCCCGGCGGCCCATCGCGGAAATAAACCCAGGAAGTACTCATCAGGAGTGAATCAACGAGACGGAACAAAAGCTGGCGGATGAATCGAATGAAACAGAAGCATGGCTCGAACAGCCATTAGTTTTACGAGAACGATCCGCGTTACGAGCGCGCCGAAAAGAATCGGGAACGGCGCTCGATAACGAGTCATCGGCGCGATATGACTCGGTTCGTAAACCAGAGACGAGCCAGATAACGGGGCGACGTAAACTTTCCGATGTCCGTCGAGCCGGGTCGAATCTGGCCGATTTCACCGGCAGATAAAGCGTGCGCGGCGCGCGATGTCTGGCCGGACGATACCGGATGGAGTGGCCGGGCACCAGGTTTCGGCTTTCACGGAACAACCAAGAGGAGCCAGATGAGGACACTTTCCATGCCGGTGAATTGTCCACGTCCAAGCGTAGCCTCTATCTGATTCGTCGGCGATACAATGGACCGCGTAAAATTACGTAGAACCGTCTACGCTACTCGGCCGTGTTCCGTGCCGATGTTGGCTCGCGGTTCTATCTGTCCTCTCGCGTGTACGCCGCCACTCGGGATATCGATCGCCGGAAGTTGGCCGCGACCAGCCTCCGGACACTCGCTACGGACCGATACTCGAACGACTTCGCGATTTGTAACCGTGGTACGTTTTGTTTTCGAGATTGTCGCCGTTTAAATTTTGATAAGGAGTTTCCACGGAATTACCTTTTTACCGCTCGCTCGTTCACTGTGTTTGCAACTAGTTATTTGCGTACGATATGGATTTCTGCCACGGTTATTAATATTTATAATATCAGCAGCGGGTAATTTTAATATCGTTCTGCTAGAAGTTTGCAATTTATAAATTCCAATATTTTAATTTTCAAACAGAAGTGCTATATCTAATAATAAATTCTGAGTGTTAGCGAGTTAGTGGATTTACCAACTTTGTATTTTCTTTTTACACGTAGAATTTTGAAAAATATTCTTGTTTGAATATACAGAATATCACGTAGGTTCGTTGTAGCTGTCAGAAGTTAGAAATAACAGGGTCGCTAGCAACGAATCGACGATACAGATACGAAACATCGTCGAAATTGCAGCGTATCGGTTTGCAGAGATAGGATGCACGCTTTGCAAGGGGGACAGGAACAGTTTACGTCAGTTTCAGGACGAGATACGAGAACTGGTCGGTGACTTTCTGTTACGTGCGATCGGAATCGAACTAACTCGTTATCAGAGACCGTATTGACAATCGATACGAATTCTCGTGAATCTTCTTGATAATAGGCAATCATTTTCAAATATTTTGCATAATTTTTCAAGTGTTTACGCTACGTTTTATATTTATTTACGTAAGGAAGAATAATTGGAATTCTGACCTGATTTTATCACAGGAAAGGATTGAGAAATATCATAAAGCTTAAAGTTCAGTTCCGTTTCCTTCCATGCTTGAAAGTAAAAATCGCACAAGTAACTCTCGAGAGCCAAGAGTCACTCTCAGTCGACTAATAATATACAATTTTAAGAAACTCGATTTTCACTCCAAAGTGGACAAGCTCCCTTCGAGTTAGAGCAAGAGTTGACCTTCGTGCCAAATGGTAAGATCCGTTCGAGACCGGAAATGCAAATGCGACGTCGTAAATTTCGCCGGCGCACAGGAACCTCCTCCGTCTCTCGCAGCGTTTGGCCATGCGAGAAATCGGACGGGGAAAGCGCAAAAGGAAAGTCCGAAAATTTATGTCGACCCAGGGGGACACTCACGGTTGAGCATCCCTGTAGCTCGAGGGATCTCTGTTTGTACCACTTCGCTCAAAACAATCTCATCCTCTCGTTAACCCTGTCCATTGTTTTAGGAGGCTTTCATGGCCGGCTAAGTATCGCTGCGGTTTCGCAGACAGAACGCCCCGTCCACTTCCAATCGACTTTCAACCTGCACCGCCGACAAAGAGCCTTGGATGTCCTGGACAACGAGACCAGACCCATTTGTTTTCGAGCCCTTTTACCTTATTTTACCACCGATTATTCGTTTAAATGATTTCCAAGCCAGGTCTGCAGTCTTTGAAAAACAGACGATCAATCGAATCTTCGTATGCAAAATTAGTCTAATTGGGGCAAAATTGGTTCGTTCTCATATGTACGACACGACAAGACAAAATAAAGAATTTGAATTTCAAAAGACGGTCAAGGGTGTCGAAAAATCGCGTTGGCGAACGATCACGAGGGTCACGGTATCGGCTGGTGGAATCGCGCGGTACAATTCCGCACAAAGGTGACGACGGAAGGACAATCCATCGCGCAGGATTAACGGCAATTAGTCAGGGACGAAGGGCCGGTGAGGCGTGGCGTGTCCTGTCGTCACGGCTCGAGGCGACGACCACGACGGACAACCAGCTCGTAGATATGAAAAAAAGCGACGCAGAGGAGACCGTGAGCAAAAGAGGAGGAGGAGGAGGAGGAGGAGAAGGTGAAACGAAGAGGGACAACGATTCGAGCAGAAGTGGAAGAAACGACACGATGGAGTCCTTGCCGATTACCTGCTCGTTCCCCCGGGTGTTCTCTGCCACGGTGGCCATAAACCAAGCATCGAGCATCAGGGTGGACACTTTTATGGTCGGCAGCTTTGTCTAGCTAAGGCCTGGCCACGTTATGGTCGTAGTATCCTGACAATATAGCCCTGTACGCGGGACCAGAGACGAAGGGAAGGGGCAACGAGCACCGCAGGACTACCAGGACATCGGCCAGGATACTGCTGGGCACCAGGAGGGTGGACGGAACGAAAGAAGGAACTCATAACGTTTCCACCAACCGGCTTGGATTGCCCCAATCGATCACCCACTGGCTCCTTTTTTTTCTTCTTCTTCTTCTTCCTCCTCTTCTTTCTTTTTGGACCTTCCGTGAACAGAACGGATGGAACAACCGCACCTCGCCCCGCAACACTCGTAAAAGATACCCTGACCGATTTGTAAGTTCGCCCTCTTTCGTGTCGCGAGCTCGGACTCAGGAATGTAACAGGAAAAAAGTTGTCGATCAACAGGGGCGGGCGGTGTCAGAGGTTGGAAATAAAATTCGTGGAAGGAATTCGTGATAGACACTCACGACACGGGGGTTTCTTTTATTTCTTTAAAGTAATAGATTGACGACTATATTTTCTACAAGATTGTTTATTAAAATTTGGTGACCAGTAACATACACCATAAGTTTTCAAGAAAATTTTCTCTGCAAGAAAAAGTACTTGCAATAGTTCTCTTTGCGAATTTCACTCTCGAACGTGTACGTGCCTCGCCATTCGATCGTCGAGGTGTTATAAAACAAAAATATGATTGAATTTTCGAGAGGAACGCGTCTGGAAGAAGAATCGAGCAGCAACAGAGTTGCGACATCGACGAGGAGCCGTCGAAGATCGATGTATCTATAATCACGCCGACGAAGGTCGCGGGTGAAACGGATGGTAAAAGAAGGAGAAGGAAAAAAGAGAATTGGAAGAGGAAGGACGGTAGAGGCGTCTAATCTGTCGGCAGTGATCAGGACCAAGTATCGATGATGAAGTCTCCGGCTTCTTTGAAGTCTGCGGTGCTTCGCAACGGGGGAGCGAGCCGTTCGAATCCCTCGATTCCTCCTGATCCTGATCCTGATCCTGAGCCGGCAGAACCCCCGTCTGTCTTAACGCCCGTCAGAAATTACGGCGAGCGAATGGATCGATCGGAATGCTAATGACATCGATACTTGTCAATATATCTGCTTAAAAAAATAAAACGCACCCTGGTGAACCCTCTTGACAACCATCTTGCTAATATTCAGGTTAAAAATATTTCAAATACGAGTAATTCTAAATTCGAATTTTCCAATCTTTTAACTTTGCTAAAATTAATTATCAAATATTTCACTATATTAATCAATTCCACGTATTTCTGCTTATCCATTTGTCAAAAATAAGCACTTGCCTAGTATTTATTACAATTTGATTTATATCCGTACGGAAGTGTACAAAAGAGAATTAACGGTTGAAATTCTCGGAAAAATAGTGTCGGTTTTAAACTAGCCGCGCAATTTTCTTGAATCGCGTCGCAAACGACTTTTCCGCTAGTTTGCTCGGCCGCGAGAAAGAGAGTTTTCGCGGCGAGGAGACTTCCTAGAACGTAATTGCTCGTCGAACCGCAGCTCGCACGCGGAAATAAGGAAACCGAGCAGAAGTTGAAGGGGTGCGGACGAGGAAGTTTTACCGCGAGAGTGTTCCATCGTGCGAGAAGAAACGGCGCCGCGAGCCGAAGAAGATGGGAAAAGTTTTCATTTGCGGACAGAGCCGGAGGTCGGGGGCCAATGGCGGCTTTAAATCGTTCGCAATTGAGAGGCGTCGTTTCTCCCCACCGGCCAGGGAAGGCAAGAAGACTCGCCGGAAGTCGGTCGCCCGACGAACAACCTGTTGACCGACTCTGAAACCTTCATCGTAAACCGTTTAATTGTTAATCTATTTATGGATAGACCTTATGGCAATTAAAAGAGAGATTTTACAACTATTTTCACGATCGACCTTAAAAATATTCCAACGACTTTCTAATTTCCTGGAAACATAACATTTTTCCAAGTTCCTGAGAATGTAATATTTAAAAGATCATGAAAATTAGGAAATAATATTCGATCGGTTCGCTGATAATAAAAATAAATTTACGAAAACAATCGAGCGTCGAAGGGAAAAGCAACGGAAACGTTGGGTCGGTGTCGGCATAAAACGAAGGGTCGTATTTCAGTGCAAATACTCGAAGGAGCTACCTGTCGCAGGTGCCAAAATCTTGGTACACGATTTTCCTTCGCGAACATTACCCTCTTCAAGGACGGAACCACCTTATCCCGTAAGCTTCTACGGGACTACAGGTGGCTACTAAGCCGATTAGACACAGCGCCAGGGAACAATTTGTTGTTGACGAAACTTAACCCTTGTTTCACGCCGACCTTCTTCCAAATTTCGATTCTCTCGCACTCGCAGGATGTCTTAATACCGATCCTGACGACTGATAAACCCTTCGACGACAGCTGTACGTCACGAACAATCACCCTTCAAATCCTGTTCGACACCATTGTGCCCTACGACGTTCAATTTTCCTTCTCTAATTGAGATTAAAATGTCTGAGGTCCTTAGATTTTGAAAACTTACAAATTTCAAATAGAATTAACCCTTTGCACTCGAGTGATGCCTCTGGGGCGATAATAATAATTTAATAACCAAACCAGCTACGAAATTCATAAATTTCGCCACTTTTCTAAGTTCCAAAAATATTTCTAGACTAAAAATTGACCGATCGCCTTGGTTCCAGAGCCTTAATTAATTTGCCTCACCCCCAGCGGGTCGAAGATGGTCTAGGTGCCGCCCTTTTGTCCTTCCAAGTCCCGTCGAAAATCGCCGATTTCGCAAGTCAACGTGGCAGCGCTTTGAGGAATCGCCGATTGTAACGAGCTTTTAAGGCGGCGTGCAATTCCGTGAAAAATCTTCGCACCTCCGACGGGATGACGTTGCAGCTTCGAAGGGGGGCTGCTCGTTGCATCGGCTGCGTCCACTCGGTTTGCTATACAAACGGGGCGTTACTCGGGAACGTAGCACCGTTTTTCTTGCTCGTCGAAACAACAAACGCCGAAACGTCGCGGGTTCACGGATAAAAATCGACGATTTTCTGCTGTTACCCTTCCTTTGCTGTTGAATTCCACGCGTCCATCATCGTTTTCTCTAAAACGTCGTAATCAGTCCGTTCGAAGGCAGACAAGTTTTTATTATTATTTCTTCAAATTTTTATTAAAAATAATTTTAATAATTCCATCGATTTATTTAATAATTTAAAATAGGCGATCTTATGGTCGGATCAGGGGGATCGAAAACGGAAGTTCGTGAAAGAAAGTCGTGAGATCTGATCAAGACGTCGATGTAGCACATCGCTGCCGGCCATTTACGGCCAGGTTTCAGGAAATGCAAGCAGCATGCAAAGCTGCAAGCAGGATGCACTGAATCGTAGACACTCGCGAGAGTTTCGCATAAGAGCCGGCGATATTCACGAGCGCAAGCGACCGGCCACTCGAATAACCCGTCGACCACTCGAAACCAGCGGAACTGGCGATATTCCAAATATATGCGCATGCATGGAACCTCGAGCACTCGCTTCTTTCTTTTTTTTTCTCTCTCTCTCTCTCTCTGCCTCTTTCTTTCTTTCTTTGCGCTTTATCGACCCGGTTGGTCGAAAAATATCGCTGGTCGATCGCGTCGATACTTCCGGTGCCGTGAATCGCGACAAACGAGACCGATACTTCTTTCACCAGCCTACAAAAGCGTTTCTCTCTATCAAACGAACGATTAACACCGCCAGTACTGAGATAAGTGAAAGATTTAATTATTAACCCTCTGTGGACAATTTTGGCAATATTAAAAATAATAAAATTGATAGTAAATTAAGTTAGACAAACAGTCTGATTTTCCGGACGAACGCCTGATTTCTCTCGCGATTAAACACGAATCTAGATGTAAAATTGCGAACGATGCCGGGACACGACGACGTGCACGATAATTATCAGCCACCCACACAACCGTTAAGAGTAAACCTCGTTATCCGGATGCGAAAGAGCCGAGCAAAACTCTCGAGATCTCTCGAGCAACTAGCGACCGTCAGGTTTGTTATTCCCCGTTAGCCTGGAAAAATGGCAATCATCCGGCCGCCGTTTCCAGCACAGATTCAGAGATTTTCTGCTCGAATAAAAGTGTAATTGAAAACTTAAATCTTCTAATTTCCTGAAGATACAAGATCAGAAAGCAAAAATTTCGTTTCGTAAAACAAAGCTTTCGTGAAATCTAGTTTGCCAATTTCTTAAAAAGATCGAAGCGTTGTAAAATAAAAAGGGTGCTCGAGTATTGGAAACGAAAGTCGCTTGAAATACGGTGCTGTTTTACACAATCAAGGACGTATGGCGATCCCAGACGTCATTAATAACGAGGATGATAAGTAAACAAGATAAGTAGCAACAAATGGATCGATTTTCGAGTTGTGTTAAGGCACGTCCACACCCGGTCGCCGATCGGGGTAGGAATCGGAATCGCGATCTCCGGAGTGGTGTTCAGCCTGGAAACTGATAAATTGCGACTTCCGCCTGCGTTTCGATCGTGCCGCGTAATTTCCTGCCGAGTAGCCAGCCGGCTATGATGGAGGAAGAGAGGGACAGGCTGGAAACCAACGGCGATCGGAAATTGGCCCGATGACATTGATTAAAGCGTTTAGCGACGGCGACAATGTCGTAATTATTAATTGGTGACGATGCCGCGCCAAGATTCTCGATCACGATGCAACGCTACGAATCGATCGTTTCTATGCCAAACCGAACTACATTCCTCGCGTATCAATCGTGCTTCGAGATTTTCGCTCGTTCGATAGGAATTACGTAATAGGATTTCGAGCAGATTTGGAAATTTCGCTAACGTTTTGTTACTGCATAATTCCGTTAATTATCTTTGTGGGATCCGAGAAATTGATTAGCAAAATTTGCTTGATAATTTCTGCGATATTTTACAACGAAAATCGAAGTTCAACGCGGGTTCAAAGACACAAAGGAGAGACTGAAAACTTCGGAGACGAACAATGGCCCCGATCGGATCGAACGTTGAGAAATTAATTACAGCGGCGGCTGGAGTAATTAATACAAGCTTCCGATACGGGGTATACAATTCCGTTCCTAATCTCTAAGTAACAGAAATACAATCGATCCCGAGATAATAACGCGAAAAAGAGAAGGGGGAAAAAAAAGGGAAGAAGGTGTCGAGTCATCGGGCAAACCAGCCGATATTTTCGCACCTTCAGGTAGGTGTCTGCAAACGAATCGCCTCGCTACCTGACCACTCGCTAACTCCTCGAAACTTTAAACGAAGACAGTCGAAAATATTTTTCGGGGTCTCTGCAACAAATTACATTTAACCCTTTAATCGATTCAGAACAATAAATATTCAAAGTTACAGAGATTGTAATTTGCAAAATTAGTCATTTTAACATCTTCTTTAAAAAACGCAACTTATTTTAAACTATTGAAACTATTTGAAATTGTGTGTAAAATTGATAACCACCGAAGGATTATTGCAATTACATTTTGGGTCAATCGGACCCGAAACGTAGCAGGAGGGTGAAGGTGCAACGACACGAGGTAAGAAGAAAAAACGATGGACAAAAGCGTCTGGAAGAAAGATGCGTACCGTGGTACACGCAAAGAAGAAGCAGCACCAGCAGCCAAAGAAGAAGACGACGAAGACGAAGGCGAAGAAGAAGAAGAAGAAGGTTCGTAGAGGAGAAGCAGCCGATTTATTGGCGAGTTTAAAAGAGCTCAGACCCTCGACATAACTCAGCATTCGTCTGATGTTGACTGAGTGGCCGACTCGCGGCTGCCAGAGGCGCGGATAGCTACGTACCTGAGCTTCGTCGGCTACCTCGTCTGCCAATCAAGAAGCATTCAACGGTACTAAGTGGCTCGGCTTAATTAAGCGAGAGCACAGGCCAGACGTACGAAAGAAGAGGAGAACAGATAGGGAAGGAAATTGCAGACTGGATGGCTCGTTGCATCCTGAAAAATATGTTTTTCCTCGGGAATGGCCGAACGTTCGATGCGATCTCGCGGAAAATCGCCTAGACAGGCGGTAACCTTCTTTATTTTTTTCTTTCTTCCTCTTCCTTTCCTCTCTTTGAGACCTTCCACCGACGATGTTCCAAATATCCTGAGTCCTCGAGGTCCTCCGTCAAAGGAGATCGCTCGTCGCTTCGTTTACCTTTGTCTCGATGACGAATCGAGCAAATTTCCATTTTCTTTATGAATAATTTCACCCAATATTGGGCGTAATCGGGGTGCAACTTCGGGAGGGAGTCTTTGGATGAACAACAATAAACAGTTTAATGAAATAGAAGAGTGACCATCGTATGAAACTAGAAAGGAGATTCTTTGAATAAAAGATCATTAATGGGGGTTTAATTTTGTATAAACGTAAAACGATAGCGTTTAAACGGTCCTCGAGCCTTCAGGAAACGCTCGCGGTGCGTAATTCTGCGTGTCATTCGATTGGCCGTAATAAAATCGAACGACCAGCCAATAAAATATTTATGGAATCGTATATGCAAGCCCCGAGCCGCACGATCGACCTCAAACCCCTCGCGTTGTTACCCCCGATGGTTACACGATGTTTACCCCTCGGCAACCCCCTGAGGGTTACTTCTGCGTTCTCGCATATGCACGTACACATGATGCGTTATATTGCAGCATCAAGAACGCAGAGAATGTTACGCTGTCGTATATCAAACGCGGTGATCTTATTAACACCTACCCCCGTCTCCTTTTGCCGTTTCAGTTCAACATTGTTGCTTTCTTGCTTTCGTATCTGCCAAATAATTAATTCTATCACAGTGCGAGGGTTCATTTTGGCTAATTGTAGGATATTTTATTGACAAAGTTAGAAAACTGTAATTTGCATATCAAAGGTTAATGCAGGTGTCCATAAAAAGCTAATAATACTTTGTTAAAAAAGCTCGAAGGAATTTTCAGCCTTCTTCCGGTTAAAGGGCAATCCTTTTCTCGGAACGTACAAAGTGTCAAAGCGCAGGAGGCGCGTGCTGGAGGAACGCAAAGAGCGAATTAATAATCCAGCCGGTGCAGGCGTTGAAGAATATCCTATTCAGTGATCACGATTAGGACCGGGTTCTCTCTTTTTCTCTCTTTCGTCGACCGTCCAACTTGCGTGATTGCGTCGGCCGTGAAACGTAGGTGTTGAATTACCCTTTGCGTGCCTTCCATCCACGCCTCAATCACGGAAAACTTGCTTCAACAGCCATTAAACTATTTTCCACCCACTGCTGCACACCTGAATTTGATCAAATCAGGTGATAAATGAATAAAAAATTCATCATAAACTTTTTATCGAAGAGCTCATTAATTATCGTGGGTTAAAATTAAAAATATAACCCGTGACTACATTTTTTCAGAAAAATAATTTCTTGAAGTTTGAGGAAATTGAAAGCGACGAATTTATCGGTCTTCACCTGTTTGACCTCGAACCACGGGGAAATTATACAGGGAAGATCAAGACCGAGACAAATCGAAGGTTCGTTCGACACGCGCACGATCGTTTTCTGGGTCCTCGACGAGGACATCGATGACCCTGTTCGCAGCTGTGGCACCAGCGAGAGCCCCCTTCTTTCAGCGCAGCTGTGCCCTTAGCATCCCTTCACCCGAAGCTAATCGTGACACGCAGACCTCTCGATTTTTATCGTGCCCGGTCTCCTGATCCATCTCGATCGAATTCGCTCTGCACTTGGTCGAGGGTGTATTAAAACGTCGTTAAAAAAAGCAAAGGGTGAAACTTTCAACCTTTATTATACAAAATAAAGCAACAATTCCAATTTACTCCTTAATCCTTAATCAGAAGATTCTGATCTTTTGAAAGGAATTCATAAAATAATTGCGATACTATCAACAATAAATAAATACTGAAAGGGTTAAGGATCAAATTTTGAACGTTATCCGCCAGGACGATTCGAAAACAATTAAATCTGAGGAGACAAGATGGGTCGGAATATTTTCCAAGATCAAGGATGGTCGTCCTCGAATGGAACCCCCTAAATCAGGCGCCATAATGAAGTTACCAACGGGATTCCATACTAAATTCGGGACCATTATACGCGGGATTCTCATAAATACGTGCATCTCGAAGACGAACGTTCCTGGAAGGATAAAATCTAATGTATGCAAATCCTCGCGCAACGGACTCCACTCAAGAAAGCGGTTGAAACAGAGGTTTCGCGGAATCGATCCATAATTTAGCCTCCCTGCTGCGTGTCATCCACCACGCTGGTCACTTCACACTTTAAAATTACTAGAAACCAAGGGGCCGTCTTATTTTTCTCATAACTATGATATATTTGATCATAAACAATTGTTAAAAGAAAATATAGTAATGGATACTTGGGTGCTTGGTCGTCCACCTATTCTTATTAATTTTAATTAATTCCTATTTTGATGAATCTTTGACGAAAGAACATCAAAGGATAAAAACCGAGGCATCGATGATTCGATAACAGAGAAATCACCAATTAAATCCTTCCACTCGTATCCTTCTCGTTCAAAGGCAGCAAGAAGCAGCGGGTGGAACGCAGAAAAAGAATGGAAAAAGAAAAAGAGGAAAATGGACGGCTGGTCCACCCTGTTTGTTTTGCTTATCTCGGACAAATTTGCTGTCTTGTAAACGACACCGAAGGGTCGTCTTGACAAACTGGGGTGCTCCCGGCTGGAGTCGTAAGGACACACGCGGACAACTTTCGACCGCGTTACCGAAGGATCTCGGTCGAACGTGTTCCTAAAAGACCAAAACGAGCATCCTTCTCCGGTCCCTGTCTGTTTTTCTCTCTTTCTGTCGAGCCCTCGTAAAACTCGACCAAAATTTCTATTCCCTCTCCTACTCTATTTACAAATGAAAATACACGTCTACGTTGAATTTACTTGTCCGTGATTTGTTGGAAATTTGTATGAAAGTCTCTGGATTTTTCGTTCTTCTCCAAAGTAATTAAACATATACAATAACTCGTAAGGTAATCTTTATCAATATTCCATATTTACTAAAGTTTCTCAACACCTGTTGGAAATGTGCATGGAATATTTCAGAATTTTGCGTTACAATCTGTGCGACGATTGTTTCGACTTTTGTAATCACGGCTGTTGTTATTGTAAAGGCAGCGGCGAGCGGAAATCGTCCTTCTTTGTTCCAGCGTGGTTCGACAAATGCGCACGATTGTTCGAGAGCGCGATTTCTTTTGTAAAGAGAGATAAATTTAATTTTTACACACTTCTGTGCTTCTGTACATATTTTTAATAATTACCAGAGCGAAAGGGTTGAGGAAAAAAACACGAAGGAAGCGTTGGTGATAGGAAGAGGAGAACAAAAATCGATTTGAAAAAGGTCGCGTGCAACACGCGGCCGGACATACGTGTCAGAAGGTATTTTCGAGATTCGTTAAGCTTCGTCGTCGACACCCACCCTCGGCAACCCTTGGCCGAGCGTCGCATTAGCCTGAGGAAAACGGGGGCGAAAGTCGTCGTAAGGAGGATAAAAGAATGGGCATTTATTCTTGTGGCGAGGAACGGAGTGACAGAGAGGCCAGGGGGTTTCTTCGTGGTCAGGTTAGCGAGACGAGGGTGTGGCCAGGAGATAGGGATGATTAGAAGCTACACCCCCGGAGGCACGAGCCGAGGGTGCTGGCGGAAAATTCATGGAGTTACTTAGCAGCCTTCCGAGCTGACTCGTTTATCTTGGGAACAAGAGAAGGGAACGAAGGAAGTCGTTACGTCGTCGAGAGGCCGCCGGGGTCGTGGCTGTAATCCTAATTAATAATTAATTACCACGGTAGGGGAATAAATGGCCGATTGAATTCTTCCTGGTTTAAGGGTGCCGCTTGATTTATCGACACCGTTCCGTTCCGCGTTCAACGATCCGGAAATCGCACCTTGATTTCCGATTCTCCAACGACGGATCCGATTAAAATTATTTATCAATTACGTCGTCTTCGTTGGAGTAAAAATGTTCGAACGAAAATCGTGGTAACAGGAAACGCAGGGTGTGAAAGGTGAGAGGGGGGCGCATGGCAGTGACGGAAGTAAATCATGCAACCCCCGTGACGACGTCGCGCGATGACAAACGAGCCGCGTCGACGTCATCGCGCAAGAAACGTCGACGACATCTGATAACGACCTTAATCGCATTAAGACTCAACCTCCCTCCCCCTGCTACCAGTCCCCCCCTTCAGACCAACGATCCTTCTCCGACCGGTGATCGTGTCCCTAATGTCCCGAGAAAGGCAACGCCACGATTGCGGATAAATCGGTCCCCAACCCTCCCTCCCGCTCTCTTTCTTGGCTGCTGATATATATTTCGTTCGTCTGCTGTCTCGCTAATGCGAACAAACACCCCCAAGGTACATACCTTATGAAATTTCCACGAATCTTCCCATTTTAACGCTTTTTGCATCATTCACACTCCGCTCGCTCGTTTTGCCACGTTTTCGGGAATTCGGTGCTGGAGGGGTAGTTTACGGTGTTATATATTACTAAAACAATTTCAATTTGTCAAAACAGAGATATCCCAACCCCCTGCTTCTGTAAAATTAAATATTGTATTTTAAGTTCAAACCCTTTACCCTTCGAAATACCCCTCTTTACCACCTGTAATAAACAAAGTGGTCATTTTACGTATGATTATCTACGAAATTATTCTGAAACAGAGGGATAAGTGGGAAGCACGGTTTATAGTGTAACAACGATAGAATATGGCATCCCTTTCGCGAACAATGCGTTATCATTTATTAACCCCGTACGTTGGCGAGGCGAATCGTGATTCAAATTAAACAGGCAAATATTTGGATATTTTATTTCCGGCATACCGACGGGGGAAGAGTGGGGGCAGGGTTTGCAGGGTCGTTTTGTTACCTATTCGGCCACCGGCGAGTTTAATTCGTTTCGTTATAAATACATCAACAGCGGTCGGTCCCGGGAAATTACCTTTGGCCGGTATAATGGCAAAAACACGAAAACCAACGTTGGAAATAACGACGCCGTTGGATGACCGGCGGCGAGCACGGAGGGGGAGCAGGGTGGGCAGCGCGCAACGATTTCAGGGGTGGATTGAATTTTGCGCCCGGCCACGGGGGTTGAATTATGAAAAATCGGCTCGATATTTCGACTCGAACCGTGTAAAATCGGCCCAAATCACCGTTCGTTAAAATTCATGCGAGCAATTTGGAGCCGAATCGTCGCGTCGCTCCTGTTTGTTTCCTTGCCAGCGTATTTACGACTGATCCGGACTGTTTTTCGTTCCTAGCATCCCCCCCTCTTCGATATTCTACGAATTATCGTTCCAAGTTCCAAACAAATATTTCAGTCTCTGTACACCATTTAACGCTTAACGTTACGTTTAATTCTGTAATTTGAGCATTAATTTATGTTACAGGAATTCGATTGGTACATTTTTATATTGTATTACATATACTATGTATTGATAAGTTCTCGATAAGTTAATGCCCTCTGAACAGGTTTCAGTAAAAAATCCTGCAGTCGACGGAAGCAGAAGAAATAAAACAGGATTGGTACCGTGACCTAAATGCTTGTTAAGAAAACTCATCTGCAGTTAACGTCTATCATGTCCCTTTCCTTCAGCGAATTAGAAACACGCACGTATGCTTCTCAACCTTATTGATTGCCATCTATCACGTAATACGTTCAGCTGTTGGGGTTCGCGATGATTCTAGCAGCTCCCTAACGATGGAATTGAAAATTCTTCTTCTCAACTATATTGTCGACGACATGTGCAAGAAGCTGCACGCGACAACGGTTATATGATTGTATCCGGAGCATTCCACAGTGAATTTATTTATTCTTATTCCTTTAGTAAATTTGCCATTTATTACATTGCAAGGTGTGGAGATGATAATTGTTTTATTTTGAATAAAATTCGTCTAGAAGGTAATTTGGGCAAAATTTGACTAACAGGGCAACACGAAAACCGGTGGAAACTAAACGATCGATTATCTAAAGGAATGCTCGTAAAGCTGGACGCGTAACACGTCGTCGTACACGAAGCGATTTGTACTTAATTAAGATTACGCGTTGATGAGAACACGCTCGGCACGCGAGCCAAGATATTCCAGGGAGATTACACGCTCGACCCGGTCGATTCGGAGCCGTAAGACATTCTTACGAAACGACTCGGGGCTCGATTTATATTTTAATTTCGCCTCTTTTTATTTTTTCGCCTGATCGTTTTACTCACCATGCCCGAACTGATTCCGAGTAACAGCCTGTGTCTGGATTCAACATTTTGCGATCGCTCTCCGACCTGAAAGCAGACAATTTCATTTCAATGTAGCACGACTTGTTTGAAACTTTTCATCACATAAAAGTCGCGAAATAACACGAAGTTTAATAATAACAAAAAAGCGTGTAAACATTTTGTCAATATTCTTCGGTGTGGCGTGAGACAATTTCCTCAGAAAAATGTAAAAAAATTTTAATTAACCCTTTGCACGTTTTACCGTCGCAAATTCAATCCAGCGTTATCGTAGAACGCGATCCAGCATTTCCAATGCGGCAAGGATTTATGATCCCGCACGGGTTCCCATGAAAAGAAGGAAAAAGTAAATAGACGTTATCGAGTCGGCAAAGTCGAGGGTACGTCGAAACGAAGACAAAGACGTGGCAAACAGAACGATGACAAGGTGTAACAGGGAGGGGGTGTAGGAATGGCAGGGGGTGCGTTCGTCGCGTAACGGGACGTGTGTCGATAAATTTATTCGAATCGCAGTCGTTTTATAATAAAACCTGCCTGTGCTTTCGTCGTCCATTCACGCTGGACGATACATTATCCGCGGAAAATTTATTCGACGCGACCAACCCTCGCACAACCCCCCCGCCCCCGTCTATCCTCTTCGACTCTTCGCCGCCTTCTTTCTCCTCTTCTCTTTGCCTCTCTCTGTCCCCTCCGTACCCTTTTTATTTTCATTTAGCAAACTCGGTTCACCGTTTTCGCGTTTATTGTCAGCCCGTGTATCGTCGATTAAACGCGCGTGTCAACCGACACCCCCTTTTCATCGCGGGGGCGGAAAACGTTTCCGTGTTGCGGCGAGCGCAGATAAAAATGTGACGGCTGTCCTTGGTCGAGCTCGCAATTTGAAAGACACGTACCGCGATTCCAGGGGTAATTTTTTCGCGTTTCAAACCCCTCCGCCGGCTCGGATGTCAAACCGGTGCTGTCAGCGTTCGGCGAAAAAGTTTCGTTCGATTGTAAAAACAAAAATAAAAGCAAGTGTTGCCAGAGGGAAATTTGCGCGAATTTTACCCATTATCGGATAAAGATTATTGAAAAATTCGTGTAATAGAATTTATTTTATCGTACGAAAAATTTCACCTGTTGCTACGTTAACCCCCTCCGACTTTGAAAGAATTAAATTATGCATAAAAATCTATTACTATTCATTTGCGAGCAACCAAACGACGGGGTATTAAATATTTCATTCGATTAAATTGGATCTCGAGGGAGCAGGTCTCCTGTTCACCCTTGCTCGTCGTTCGTAACGTTGTCTAGTGGCGCGAAACCACCCCCTCCCTCGGGCCAAGGAGATCACGAGTAATCCTTTGATTTTTCAATCGGCCGTGGGCGATTGTTTGCGTGTTGTGACAGCGAGCATTATCGGCCACGATTATGAGCGGTATTAAGGGTGACTCGTGAGAACCCCATCTGGCCGTGGAAAGAGGGGGCGGTCAACGAGGGTGGAAATCACTGTTCGCTAACCATTATGCATTCATGCACGCAGGTTGCGTGACTATTCGTGTGCTTTGGGTAACTCGTGTCTTCACGTACAGTCCCCTGCAATAACATCGCACCCCATAAAATAACACCACTTTCGTTAACGAGATACAAATTCATTTACCTATATTGCAAAATATTCTCTGAACGATTCAATCAATCGTAGTTTTATTCTTAAAAATTATCACCGTGGTTTTTGTATTTTTAACAATAAATTGTCTTTTTAAACGAAAATAGGAGATATGATTATTGCGACAGACTGTACAAGTATGGATTCACTAGAGCGCGTATGGGAATGCGGATTCGACACGGTACCACGTAATAATTCGAGGGGTTCGGTAGGAATGTGATTTTTGATCACGAGGGTGAACCACCCCCTTCGGTGCGGTTTGTGCGTGACCGAACGAACCGATTCCTTGTGGCTTTTTATTTCTAGACACACTTTGTCCCCATGGGATTATTCACCGTGAAAATCGTGGTTCGCAATAACGAAACCGAGGAAATGGCGTTCGTCGAGTGATAAATCAAAATACTGGGGCGTGTTCTTCAATATTTTTAATATCTTTCAAGTTGAAGAGTTTGGCAAAAGGTTCTAAATTAAGATAGCTATTTTTATGATTACAATATTATGCAGCGGTTTCTTGAAACCACTCGTACAATAGAAAATTTTCCTGACGAGGCAGAATTCCTTTCGCAAACAGACACCTTGCGACGTAGGCAAAATTGTACAATTTTGTTTAATTGTATAATTTGTAAAGAACGTGGATACATATACTGCAAATCACTTTATATAAAACTTTTGGAAATTAAAATAAGAAATCAGAAGCAACTTTTACCGGAACAACGTCCTATCAAGACACCAGAGACATGAAACAAAAAAAGAAACGAAACTAAAAAATTGCTGATCCGTTGTAGAAACGATGTTCGCGGAAAGCGATGGAACGCGAGGAGCCCAGGCTCTTAATTCGCGTAACCGGAGAACGATCGTTGCTCCCTGATAGGAACATCGAGTTTACACGCTCGAAACCGGGGATCGCGTTTCAATTTGTCGACAGGTTGCGAATTAATGCTAGCGAGCGAATCGCGCGCACGCGAAACGCTCGCCGCGGGCGAATCAATTATGCAAACCAGTCTGCTCGGGCGCGGGGCAGGGGTGGGAAGGGGTGGCGGCGGCAGGGCACGAATAAAATTTCGCCCGCTATCGAAATGCGACCGATTGTACGCCGCGACGAAATGAAATTTCGCGGCGACGCCGGCTCTGGCTTTAATCAAAAATCAATCGAGTCGCTTTCAACCGGCAGAAAAGTAATTAGGCGATGCATGATTAAAGAGACCGTGTTCGATCTAGCTGCGCGATCGCGTGGGCGACCCGCGCGACTCGATTAAAATTCTAATAAATTCAACGTTGTGCTCGACGCTCGAATCGCAAAAAAAGAAATTCGACAATAGCAACGTGAATTTCAAATTGTTCAACTGCAATCATTGTTTTATTAAGGAAAAATTGTTGTTCGAACACAAAAGTGCGAGACGTAAGCGGGTTTCTATCAAAAATAAGAAGAAAGGGGGAAGTAGGAGGCAGCATTTCAGGGAGATTGTAGGACGGAGGAAGGTTCGGACCAATCTACCGGCAATCCGGCTAAAAGTCGTCGACTTCAAGTATCGTATCCCTCGCGGCGTAATCGTTACACTCAAGAAGAGTGGTTGCCTCATCCACCTAAACGGCAAACGCCTCTGCTTCCATTAACCCACCGGAAAAGAACTAAAATAAAAAATGAAGGAAACCTTAGGAACCTTTAAAAATCGACGCGGAATTTGTGTATCCTCTTTTTAGAATTTTCTGTGATTTCAAGTGGCGTGTATCGAATATTTCAAATACGAACACCTTCAAATATTCTAAATTTGACAAAATGTTTGTGTCAGATCGCGAAAGGGTTAAATTAACAGCGTTCCAAGAAATTTCGCGTTTCCTTGAAGGGACATTTTTTAAAATAGAAATCTCCGAATAAGTTTGATCGATGATACCGAGGTAACCGGTGAACGAAATCGCGACGCGAGGGGATGATAACGCGCAGGAGGGGTGAGATTGCCTTGTCACCTTGACAAATGGTTGGAGAACGAAAGGTACCAGGCAACGTTAGAAACTCGCCACGTCCTTCCAGTCCCTTAAATTCACGCTCCTCCTCCATTTTCGGTCTCTTCCTTCACCTGCTCGTCTCTCACGGGGCCCTCGAAGACAGAACGGACCCCTCGCGCCGACGATTAGTCATTAAGCATCGACAGCTTTGACAAATAGCCCTGCTGTTTATTAAATGCCGCGAAAATCATTCTAAAACGAAACTCGGGACACCAGGCTTCTTCACAGAGAAAATTATTATTCTTTTACAATTTTTTTTAAATAATAATATTGTTTTGTACAAACTTTTTCATAGAAATTTAAAAATTAGTCCCGATTTTTACAGCAACTCCTTTTTTTCGAAAGGAAAGCAGCCGAATCGATCCATGTTAATAATCGTCGAGTGGTACGCAAGTACCGTGTCCCCAGTCACATAATCACTGTACTTAAGGGGAGTGTTCGCTCCACCCGTGACCGGGTTCCCACAACCTCGCCGTCATTAAACGACCGGGCGAATCACGTCCTTCTCCTGTCCCATGCGATCGACCATTTTGGCAGGTGCTACGTTCACGGGTTTCCCATAAAACCGCGAAACGGACTCGACTAATTAACGTGCCCCGCTGAAACGGTAACCCCCTCGCGAAAATTCCATACAGTTGAGACAGGAAACTCCCATAACGCTTTGATTCACCAGTTCCGTGCTTGAACACAGCCATTTAATTTCCGTTTCTGCATTATTTACATCATCAAGTTGGTTTAAGTTTTCTGTGATTCAAAACTTATTGTGATTTGCTATAACCGATTTTTATTCAATTTTAAGCTTCAAATTGATGTGCATAATGAATTTGAAAAAATATTTCATAGGAAACGATGCGAACGCGCTTGATCAGAAATCATGAACGCGCTGCCGCCGGAAACTCGAACGAAAACGAGTCTGAGGGTCGATCGATCCGAGGGGGAGGCGGAGGAGAGAAGAGAAGGGTACAGAGGAAGGAGGATCCATGGATCCATGGATCCGAAACGTGACAGCGCTCGGCTGAGCGTGTATCCCACCTGAAAACCGGAAACCGGGGTTCCCCTGCGGAGTGAGAGAAGGCAAGCCTACCGGAACACCGGAACCGGAAGGGCGCGGAACCTAGGCGACCGACGACGTGCCGGACAGTACAGGCTCGCACTGATTACCCGCTGATGAACGTACCGGCTCGTTGACTTCGGCCAGGGTCGTTATTAAATACGCCCCTGGTGTTAATCGAAATACCAAAAGGATCGATCTTACCCGATCGTATTACCTTCGATAATTTTCGTTTCAAAAATAATTTAGATCATGTCGAATCTAAATTAAAATATATACAATTTTTGAAGAATAAAGAATTTTTAAATGTAAAATTAAGATTTTATTCGCCCATGAATATAAATTTAATAAATATTTGTTTTTAAGTCTAGATTTCGTTTTGTACCACTCTCTGCTAAACGAATCGAAACGAAATCATCGAAAACTGATTGTTGGCGATGACGTTCTTCAGGGTATGGTCATTTTGACTGGTTGATGGTTCCACGCGACAATGGGGCGACGCGTTTTTTAGGCTCGGTCGATGGGAAAAAGCGATCGCGGCCGGAAGTGGAAGTGGAAGTGGAAATTGAGGCAATGAGAGCGTTGCCCGGCTCGGCTCTTATCGAGATATCGTCGGTTTCTCGTTTCCGCAATTTCCTATCTGCCCTGGCCCCATGCACGACCTCCAATAAAAATACATTTCGACGAATCCTCGTGAACGTTGCTCTCCGCATCGAGCGGAATTCCTATCCTCGCTACGACAACGATACCCGTGAAGATCCTCTGCGAAATATTTTTCAAAGATGATTCGCAAAAAGGAACAGAAAAAAGGTGTATTAATATTATTATCAGAGGGGAGTTTCTCAACTGTATCTTTTCACGGTCGCTGACGGCTCGCATCAAATTAACTATCATTAAAGCAGATGATCAGAATCATAGTGATCTCGCGTACGGTTAAGCGAATTAAGTTGTTCAGTGCGCAACAATGTTGAGAAACCGGCTGTATCTCGTGGTCTGCCGATCCACGAGGCTGGAGGCAATAATTTTCTGCGCGATCTGCAAACCGTTTTTCCGCCCGTCGTCAACGGAACATCCTCGAGGATCCATGGATCGCGTCATGCACCAGAAAAGACCTATTCCCGCTCGGATGAATTCGCATCCTTGCGAATTTACACCAGTCGTATACCAGAAGAGATTAATTTAAAATCTCGCGAATTTCAACTCGTCCTATATCAAAAAAGACCAATTTCGACTCCTACAAACTTTAACGCATCGTATTCCTGAAACTCGAAGCTGCAGCGCAGGATATACCGGAATGGACTTAGAAGGGTGGCTCCAGAAATGCGTAGCACCCTGAAACACGCACTTCTAGAAGAAGTCCGTTCCTTCCGGTGCGGACGATCGTCGTCGAAATTTCGATCGGAAATACCCAGAACGTGTAGTGAGAGGGGAGGAGAGGGAGAGAGAGAGAGAGAGATGTCGCAGAGAGGAAACGCTTCGATGCAAAATCGTCCTTTTGATCGAGCTTCTGCGCGACCAGAGCCCCGCTTCAATGGAGAAACACCGACAGAGGGGGTGATCGGGGTTGGAGGGGGAGAGAAATTCACCCTTGCGGCAACATTGCGAGAGAGCACACCTGGCCAGAGCCGTGCAGCTGCAGCTACAACCCCGTCTCCAGCGGCAGGGGGATGAAAAAGGGGGAGGGAAAAACGAGCGCGAACCGGAGGGTCGTTGCGGGGCATCACGGGTTTCAGCGGGCCGTGGTCGAACTGGTAGGGGGAAGGGGACGGGGGGTTGAGGGGGGGGGGGGGAGAGGTCGGTCTGGGATGCTGAGATTTCAGTTACGCATTTGCTAGCCAACGATTTTCCAAACTCCAGCGAACCGGCTCAAAAAATGAAACGTCGAACATTGTTTTCAACTGGTCGACGTGTATTTTTTTTTTCTTTCTTTTTTTTTTCGGTACTGGCCCGGGGATGAAACGTGACAGTCACACTGTCTGCTCCTTTTTCTCTTTTTTTGCTGGTCCTTTTCGTTTCTGCGATTTTTTTAACACGCTGGTGCGTTAAAACACACACGCGAAGGGAGATTGAGAATCTTTTGCCGTGAAAATGTTTCTGTACGCCGAGATATTGCATTTTTTCATCCCCTACCGTGGGAGTTATTTAATTTCGTGGCCTTTACGTTTATTGTAAAATAAATTCTATCATATTAATTGTGGTAACGTTTCCTACCTGTAATAGAATTTTAATAATTCTGGTATAAGTACTTAGGAAATGAATTTAATTGCCAACCTAGAACACCTACTGCGTAAAATTGCAAATTGAATATCCATCGATGCAAACTTCCCTTTTCTTGAATCTGTGAGTCTTATTCGTTATTTTAAATTTCAATTACATCAACAAAATAATTTACACAAAAAATTACCAATATTTTAAAGCTTCAATTAGAATCGGCTGTAAAATGATTTAACACGTAACGTTTCGAAATGGAAGACAAGCAAATCGAAGGTATCCTGCACGGTTCTCTAAATAAAACAATTAGAAGGAACGAGGCTGAATCGCGTTATTAGAGTTCATTATACCTAATCACGTTCCTTTGAATCGTTTCGAACAGGATCCTCACGCGTGTCTCGCCTATCTCTCCTATACACCGTGCAGGTGAATTTATTCAAATGCCGATCAATTCAGAAGCACGGCACATTCATCGACACTTCTGCCTCTCTTCTTCCTTTTTTTTTTCCTTCTTTTTTTTTATTATTCCCTCCTTTGTCATCCGCGTTGCGGATCCCTTTGTGTGGCCGCCTCAGAAGGGACGGCACGGGAACAATGACCCCGATTTACGATTCGAGAATTTGTTTATAAATGACGGAGCTAAGTCTTTCGAGGATGTCCGCCGTTGAAACCCGTCCAACGAACGAGAGCACTTCCTGTGGAGGATCCAACGGGACAGGTTGATTCGTATTATCGGGGGATGCTGGTTGTTTAAGAGGTCGTAACTACCCTTCGAGAGAGAGGGTTGTCGAGGTGTCTATAATTCCGTTGCAGCACATTTGAGGACTCAAAGGTATCGCGAAACGGCACTTATGGCACCTTCGTTTAAAGCTCAAAGTTCGATAGAAATGCTCGAATCTTTTACATCGCTCAGAATTGTTCACTTTATATAACAAATTACCGCGATTATGATTTCATTCACCTAATTATTTAAGTTTAAGGGAGTGTCGCGAAGTACAGCAGGGTTGAGAAGGGCGAATGAAAAATGTTAGGCCGACCGTTTGCCACGCTGAACAACGGAGGGGGTGTCCTGGTGGCATTAGTTCAGAGACAAAGGAGCAGCAATTACAAAAGAAGAAGCGTGTCCGCCTCGAGGAAGAAGATCCGGAAGCCTAAGTTTATTTACATTACAGTGCCGTGGACGGTCTTTCGCTCCTTTTGTCGACCGCCAAGAGTAATGCATATTAATAGGAAGTAATCCCCGGAAAGGGGAGGTTGCGGGTGGCCGCACGAACGTAACGCCAAAGGACCCCGTAGGAAGACGAACGTTTCTGGCCAGATACAAACGTCGTCTCGAGAGTCACGTGGAAATTTCTGACGAATTCTGGCCCTTCGAATAAATATTCATGGACGAGCAACCGAATCTTTATTGGAGCCTCTTTTTCCCCCTTGAAGAACGCTCGTGTTAAAGGAAACGGAAACATATCATCAGCTAAGAAAATTCTGAATGCATTAAAAATAAAATTGCTATTGGCAAAGTATCAAAATCATCCCTACACTTTTCTGAAGGGGTTAAAAAGCAATTTGTCCGTTCCAAATCGAGTCCCAGACACTTATCGCAGAATTATCCTCCGACTGAAACGGGGTATGAAGGAATTTGAATAAAAAAAAGGAGACAAAAATTGGGTCGTCCAGTAGGGAAGACGATGAATGGAAAGGAGCTGGTAAATCCTGGAAGCATGAACGACGAAATTGCTGAGCCAGCTACACCTCCTCGCAAACTACATACAACCTTCGCCAAAAGGAATCCTACTTCCGAGAATTTCAGCCAGAGTAGCAACTTTCCTTTTTTTCTCCTTCTTCTTCTTTTCTGCCACCGGCAGGGATTATTTTCCCACGGGACTTTCGACCGGGAACAATTACCGGTCTCTCGAAAATCCACCGCGAAAGAGTTTCACTGACCAGTCGGAGGAGCGAAGGGAAATTCGACGAAAACGTTCTCAACTTCGACTAAATCCCGGCGCAGGTAAACCTCGCACAACACGATTATTTCTAACGGAATACTATTTCCTCGAAAGCTGTTATTTGGTTGTAGAAATTAATTTTCGCACTAATTGTAGCGGAAAATCAAGGACAAATTAAGGCAAGATCCTTCTTCCGTCGACTATCGTCGCGAAGTCGTCGAGTACGAAACAGCCTCTCTGTTCAAATATTAACAGGGAAAACAGAGGAGATTCCCAGACCTTGCTTGGTTTCGTAACACCGGTAGCCGGGTTTACACGTTTACTCGGAGGTTATCTGTACCCGTGTTTGCCGACACCTCAACGTCCACATTGTAACTCGCGACCCACGCCCACACGTCCACGTTCGACCGTGTGTTACATCGGGATCGGTTACATCCGTTCGACCATTTCATATTTTGCTCGACATGCCACGCCTTTCGATCATCCAAAAACAAGAGCCTATTAATAGACTTCCAGCGAATAAAGAATCAAATAGCAAAAATTATCGAAATTCAGGACACGGTATGAAAACCGTCGACAGTTGAAGGATCGAGAGATCAGCCAGGTACCCGTTCGAGTCCTGGAAAAAAATCGCCGCTCCACCGACGCGTACCAAGGAAGGATCGGTAGACAGTTGGGCGCCCGAAAGCTTGTACCCGGGGATGCTTGTGGCGCGAGGACCTCAGGTAGCCGTGTCCCTACCTTCGTCCCCTTCCTGCGTGGTCCTTCGCAGCTAGAACCGACCTAGGGGACGAGAGGGAAGAGCCTCGTCTATCCGTGAACACCCTGCGATCTCTTCCTCCCCTCCTCGGCAACGAGCGCACCTGGTCGTAGCCCGATCCTGGCCAGGGTTCCGCAGGATCTTGCTTCTGATTTTCGTTCACCGTGCCTTTGTTGTTTCTGATCCAGACAATTTCGCGAGATTCTTTGGGAATTGATTATTAAACAACTTTGGATAACGATGTCCCTTTTTGATAGTAATATTTTTGTACTTTCTGAGAAAAATTCTACTGTGTAGGCATTGTGTTAATACCAGCTTGGTAATTTCAACAGATATACCCAGTGACTGTTTTCAAAAACGAATTCCCCTAATTATATTCCAAAAATTCTTAATTTGGTCCATTTATTGTATTTGAGATACTTAAAGGAGAAGTTTCAAGAAGCACGGGTCATATTTAACCCAGACGAAGAGGCGAATGAGGTCGGACACGCTGTCGGCACGTTGGCTGTACCTGGTAACCTGAAATTCGTAATCATACACCGGGACAAACCGAGAACCGGCGTTCTCGAGCGGGTGGCGTGTGCAAGAGAGAATAGAAGGGGAGGCAGGAACGAGCAAAGGGGGAAGGGGGATGGTCGGTTTCTCGTTACAGAGCTTCCTGTATGGAAATCATAGAACGCTAAGGCTGTCTGTCTCCTTCTGGCACGGGACACCGTGGCTGCCACAGTGATCTCAGATTCGAATCAAATCTAGGCTACATAACCGTCTAGCCCCCTTCCCGTTTTAGCCAGCCTCCTCTCTTCCGGAACGAGCCTCCAGATCGATAAACCCGGTAATCGATTTTCGACCCGGTCTACTCGTTGCCCAGGAAAAATTCCAGGGACTTGTTGCTCCAATCGATGGATGAACGAATATTCGAATCGACGACACGACTTTCTTGCTACACCTTTTATTATCCGCTTTCCTACAAATGTCTTCTGCATTGTTCGAATTTTCTACAAGTTTGTAACTTTCGAATATACCTGGGTTCAAAAATGGTAATTTTATGGAGTGTGTTATAAAACACTTGCAGTTTACTGGGTAATTTTTATTAGGTATAAAAAGAAATTAGTGACTAACGGTTTGAATTTTGGACAATTAAGTAATTAACACTTGACAGTGGATAGCTCCAAATTCGAGAGTTTCACGCTTTTTGTTTATTTTGTCCACAATGTTTCCACCTGTACAGGGAAAACTCGTTCGACGAAATAGGCCCGGTATCGATTTGGCAAAATAGATTGTTGTTCGTGCAATGGCGGCTACGATTTGAATGTTAAAGGCGGCTCTCGTTCGTGTACCTGCGCGGTACGCGGGCACACAGGGTGGAGAAGAAAAAAAAGGCCCGTCACGCACAAAGTGGAATTCCCTGGGCGCTCACGTACGTGCGATTAGCATGACAAGTGGAAAGTAATTGTTCACCGTAGACGACCTGTAGACGAGTTCCATCGGCCGCCCCGGGCCCCCGTGGCTTGTGAATCGAAACAGTTTCCTTTTCAGCGAACGCTCTCGGCACCGATTTCGTGATCACGCCACCGGCTTCGTCAATTAATTCGATCCCACCGGGACAATCAATTAAACCTCCACAATCGACTAACGGAGATTCCCTAACGCGGTATACAACAGGAATTTGTTTAAAAATTTGTTTAAATTTACACCTACAAATTGAATCTTCCTCGAGTACATAATTTGTCGAAAGAAGGTACCAACAAAGGAGCGATCCCAATAAGCAAAATTTCGTCTCCTTCGATCGTTGGCGTTACAAAAGGGGGAAAAGACCGATCATTCGTGTAACTATCTTAGCTCGAAATGAAAAACTGGGCAAGTTGGCGTACACGAGCGGACCCATACGATCGTATGGGTGTCCCGTGAACGGCCGGTATCTTGATAGCCATGCAAATGGCCCGGTGTCAGATCCTATCGCGGAGCCGCATAATCAAAAGCGGAGGCACGCAAGCGCGCGAACCCATCTGCCCCCTCTTCAACCTTTTTACCAACCTCACCTTTTCTCCCGTTCTACGTCAGCCCCGGTCTCTTTTCTATTTCTTTCTTTCTTTCTCCGACTCGATTAGAACGAGATCGGGAAAGCTCCAACCACCGTGACAGTTTTCCGCCTACTGAATCAAAGCGTCGCGAGGCCTGGTCCGCGGACCTGGCCTCGCCCAGAATCACGCGGACAACGCATGCGCTCTTACGTGGTACACACAGCACGCATTTCCTGCCACGGATCCACCGGAACGATCTACGGGGACTTCGACGGCGGCTGGTTAGCCTGGAAAGGCGCCCCGATCCTTGCGGGACATCGACAGATTCGAAACACGGTTTTAGGGACTTTATTACGGTCGAGACATAGTTCTAGAGATTTTCCCACGGTCCAAACGAGGTTTCAGGAATTTGGTTACAGTTGAAATTCAATTCTAGGGATTTCCCTGGGCGCTGAGATTTTTTATAAAGTAATTATTCTAAACACTTGGCGATCTCATCATCTTTCGCGATCAAAGGTGCGAAATCCTCCCCGTAGAAACAAAACCAAGCTATCCTTCGATTCGTGACAGAGAGGCGGCAAGAAAAAAGAAGGAAAGCGGTAAAAAAAAGGAGCGTGAAACCTGTCGAAACCCATAAAGCAGGAAAACCGTGAGCGAAAGGTAGCCTCTATTCAGGTTCTAACAGAAACAAGACGGATCCTTCCCTTTTTCTATCCACCCGTGTACACCGTCCACCTACGTATTCCCTTTTTCTCTTCCCCTTCTCTCTCTCTCTCTTTTACTTCGTTTCTTGCACGGTTCCAGCCAACATCCACGAAGATATTCCGGGTGAGTTGCGCCTCCTAGTAGCCCCGACTATCGTGGGCCAGATCAAGAAGCAGCCGGGTTGAGGCGGGAAGAAATATCGTGAACTGGAAAGAGAGTGTGTAGCCAGGGGTGAAATCCGGTAGCCACGACCAGGTCGACCCACGTTCGTGTTCGACGGGGCGCGAAACGGTCGGGGCTACGCCATCGCGACACCCGGATTCCGTCGCCATTTACCATTAAAAAGATGCCCCGACCTAATAAAGTAGAACGATCCATTTTGGCCATAAAACGCGGAAGAACAACGATCACAGTTTATTACTGAGAATGATCAGGAAGCTTGGAAAATGTCGATGAAAGAGGTGTAACAGAACGAGAAGGGCCGTGTTCTTAGAACGTCGAATCACGGAAAGCCTCCCACGTGAAAATTACGTGACGGGTCTACCGAAGGGAGCCGATTTCCCTGTAATCATCGACTCCCGTTTCCTGTGCGATGGCACGTGGCCGTTTTCATGTAATTTCCCCCCTTCCCCCGGCCCCCTTCTTCTTCGCCAGCCTTCTTCTTCGTGGTCAGCCAGCCGCTCACCTACGTGCCCGATGGCCAACGATCACTTACGGATCGTTTAATTAATGCGCCGCGCCACGTGGCACGCTTTGGCTTTCGTCTCACGCGCATCGATACCTTATTCTACTCTTCTCCCTCGCGATAATTCGAAATCAGGGAGAAAATGCTCGACCACGCGCACTTACTCATACGGCCACCGTATTATCCCGAGGGAGGAACACGGGCTCCTTTGCTATGCGCGTTGAATAATCGTGCGGCAGCCGAGCGCCGGCTAAATAAACCTCGAACATCCAAACCGAGCCGACAAAGTTAACCCGCGACAACTTTGGATGAATTTCAAAGGAGCCACCTCTATGGTCTAGACGGCTAGGCGATGCCTGAACTATTGCAAAAATTGAAGAAATCTTTCCCTTTGAGCCTTTCTGTACTTTCTGTATTAACCAGTTGGCTGTATTTCGACGAGTATACTCGTCATCGCTTACTTTTCGCGACACACTTTAGGTCTCACCAGCGAAGGGGTTAAGGACATTTCTTTTTATGGGAACTTTTACGGCGTACGCCGCGAAACTGCCAACTATCAAATTAGACTTTGTACCACAGTACCACGAATAGGAATAAACTAAAATAATAACGTGGAAAGCGAAATACGAAAAATTATGGATAGGTGGCACCGAGGTATCGAGGTATTTATTGTTACTTTTAGGGCTTCATAAAGGAATTGAAATTTTTAGATATCGGTAAGTGTTCATAACTCAACGGCAGGCCGTTTTTATTGAAGGAGAAAATTACGATTGAAGTGGACGAGCAGCGAATACCGCGTCTACTCGAAAAGGTAATTCAAGGATCGCGTGTTTCAGTTTACGACTCGATAAAACTGGAGATATGAAAATGTGAGCGAAAGCATACTATCATCGCTGTTTCCATTACGCGATTATATAAAAATTATAAAATATCGACGTTCCTAATTCGAATCAATTTTATTGCATCCCATCGTGCAAGCGTCCATATCCGTAGAAAATAAAAACTTGTAACTAAACTCGAAACGACTGTTCCCTTTAAAGTCGAGGATGAAAAATAGAAAGAAACGGAGTGTTTAATCAATTACGAAAAGCGCAAAACTAAATCAAAGTCTCTCCCGAATTTATTGTGGCTCGAGTTGTCGCGCGCCCCCCCGTCCTCCGAAAACCACCCCCCGTGTACGTCAAAACCGGCGGAGTTTCTTGCCGTAACTAACTACTCGTGAATTTATCGAGGCACCGACTCGAGTTTCTCGCGCCCCCTCCTACCCCCTTCTCGACGCGTAGGCGGCAAGGTAACCGTAGGAAAGTTTCCAACAGTTTCTCCCCGCGATGACGACGACCGCGCTCGAAGGGGGTGGTTCTCGACCGAGGGACGAACTTGTAGTTTATGAATTTATAGCGGCGGAAAGCGGCAAAGGCGAGCGAGTTACGCGCGCTCCAGTTTATTCCGTCTCACCTCCAAGATTTTCCTCCCATTGAAATTCCGGCTGTCGCCACCCCCTACCGAACCCTGCCCTCCCCCGTCCGTGCGTCACAGAACTTCTGTCCCGACTTCTTGCCGGCCGGGAAATAGTCGCGAGCCATTAACGAGAACCGACCCAGCCCCGGCTGCAATTGCGAGAATCCTGCGGACGAATCCGCGCCGATAACTTTCGCGGATCGCCCGGTCGTTAATGGAACTTTCGCGCACACTTCGACCCCCCTCATCGAGGATAAAGGGACTGTTCTGTCCCGAGGGCTAACGGAGATACGAGATTCGTAACCTTCCTATATCTTCCGTCAAGATCGCCCGAATTTCACCTTAGTTATAAGTTATTTGCCAATTTAATATTAAAATTATTCTACAGGTATATCTTCGTGGGTTGATTAAGTTTAAAAAAAATGATAAACTCGACGGGAAGGTAATGACGAAATCACCTGTTTGCACCTGCACGTAAGCGCCACTTCGCATCAAGCTTGTGCGTGGTAGCGTAATCGTGCGGTGTCTGTGTATACTCGGTTTGTATCTCCATTGTGTAACTGGAACTCGTGGTGTTTTCGCAGGAAACGGAACAGGTGTACACAGGTATATACGAGACTGCATATGCAGTTACATCGGTTTCCGTGCTGCGCCTAGGCCCCGTGGAACGCTTTCGAACGATGCAATTACGGCGCTGCAGCAGGGGGAAGGACGCGGTTTAGGGTTTCTGTGGTCACGTGTATCGTGTTTAATCGTTGCACTTTCCGACGTAACTTTACTCACGACCATTTGTCCGCCTCTGATCGATCCTCCGGCGTCGTGTCACCCTTTTCAGCGCCCAGCTTTGATTTTCTCGAAATTTTTATCAATTTGCTTCCAGGATTCTTCAAATTAATTAAGAGAATGGCTTCCTGTCATGAGCAAAAATTATCAAACGCATCGGTGGTTCTATTTCAAAATCGTTCGAGGAATTTCACAAGTTTTGTTGAATTCACTGATTCGGAGATTTCGTTTATCTTTTATTTATAGAATTTGTTGGTGATGCGGGGGCCAGCAACGCATGAAGCCGGTGGTGTCGGTGTTTCAGAGATTCGGATTCGGTCACGGTGCTCGAACGACACCGCGGGGCACCCACCGTGTCTCCTGTCCCGACACACGCGTGAATTTATACGCGCGTGGGTGTGTCGGCTTTCCTAGGATCGGGCGTCGTCGTCACCGATACCTTCCCGCTTCCTCTCGCTCCGGTTTCCGTAAAATCGCGCACTCACGATACTCTGCTGCCGGCAATTGATACCCCCTGGCCGCGAATTACTTGTAATTTTACCCTTCTATACGAGTTCCCACGCGACTCGCCCCCTTACCCCTTCCAATTTATCATTCCCTCGCTGTGGGTGATCCTGGGACTTCGCCAGCTATTTTATATTTTAACGAGGTCGATAATTATTTAGTAGAATCGAAGGGAAATAAATATCGAAACAATCTGCAAATTTTTTGACGAAGGTAGCGAAAATTTGAAGACGAGAAAGTGGAACCCCGGCAATTAGGAGAGTTAGGACGAAGGATCCCTCAGAGGGGCCAATATTTGGTCAATAATGTCAATAACCTCGCGCACGACACTCGACACTTGGCGTCCCTTCGCGCGTGTTCACGCGCGCGCCGAAGAACACGCCAGGTTTTGTTGGCCGAACATGTGCATCGTGACTGGGCAGTTAACACCTCAACGACGAGAAGCGTCCTGAGTCATCGATGAACCGTGGAATCGATCCTTCCACGAACCCAAAGTGCCGCTCGAAATATTCTTCCTTCGAGGGATTCGATGCCCTTCGGCTTAACATTCGAGCAACTTTTGTTCCTGCCTTCTTTCGATTCAAATTTCTTTGTCAAAAATGAAATCCTGAATTACAGGACCTTCGAAGTAAAATTTCGATTCCTTTGAATCCAAATTATTCGAATTGCACGACGTGAAATCGAACAAAAAGTCTAAGCTAAATTAGTTTAAGCTAAATTGAGTCACAAGACACTGAGGCTTCCATTTTGAATTGAAGGCAATTTTGATTACTTATTGCACTTAGTTATTAATATTTTGAAGAATATTTCACGTGGATTTCCTAAACTATCCCTTAGTCCGGCGAATTTGCCGGTCGGTTAGAGAAAAGGGTCACAAAACTAGTGTCTCGCTGCGAGCTGGTAAACGAGGAGCAGAAGCGAGAAGCTTGTCCGCTGAAACACGAAACTCCCCGCAACGTCTCTGATGTCGCCTGCTTCTTTTTTCTGAACAGGCCCCCCGGCCACTTTACGCGAATACATCGTGCCATCTTCCTGTTGCAAACATTCGATTCTCCCCGTTTAATACGTATTTAAGCATCGAACTTAATGAAAATCGAAACTCGATGCTCATTCAGCGAACGCGAATTAAAATGAACGTAAAGAGAATCACGTGAATGAATCATTTTCGTTCACTCGATTCCGATTTTAGCCTAGGAACAGAGCTGCACAAGTGTAATCCAAAAATTCATTCGAGTCCTACAGGAGCTGGAAATCTTAGACGTTAAGTAATGGACGAACCATTAGCTCCCATACCGTTCGGGAACCCGTGGCGATATCGAGTTGCAGGAACATTACGTGACTCGTCGCATCCCATTTAATGTTAGTATCACTCTGATATGACAAATGGAAGACGCTCAACATTAATTTTTTCTGACAGAGGGATATCTCGAATCCTTTTCTCCTGTGCATCGGGAAATCGTGCCGCAACCTCGTCCTCCGCTCTCGATCATCCTATAACACGTCATCGTGGAAACGCGTACTAAAATAGCAAGATATATTTCTAAACAGTTTCTGTTAACTCGATTTCTATTTCCAAGAAAATTCATTTCTAGAAGCGGTAAAAGATTGCTGTATTTCGCTTTGTCCTATCCAGAGTAATTTGGTGAAGGGTCGATAGTGGTGGTTAAACAGCGAAAGGGTAAACATCGAGCAACTCGACGCGTTAAAACACGTGAAAACTCTCTCGGTTCGATTTGCCAGTCGAACGGATACAAAACGATTCGCTTTTTTCTTCCTTTCATCCCTCGCCCCCGGTGGAGTCTCTCCGGCAATCGAGTGCTCGCCGCTCGCGACGATCGCACGCGATTTAACACTGTGTCGGATTAATTCTCAGCCGCCATTCAAGCATTAAGCAACGTTAATTCGTTCCAGTAACTTCCTCATCCTCCTCCTCCTCCCTGGTGGCGTGCTACTTCACGTTTGAATACGTGGCTCGTGGAGGCAACGCGGAGGGACAGAAGAGGGCGGATAAAGCGGGTTCGCGAAGACGAGGCACAGGATATCTGCTCCCTCGAAACGGGAACGGCAGATGCTCCGTTAATTAATTAGAAGCGACGGTGACACTTGTTACCCGCTGATTTCACCCGCGATGTACACGTGCACGCTTGTTTCTCGCTCTCGATTGCGAGCGCGAGGAGCCTCGTGAGAGGATGAGACGGATTCGAGAGCCGTTTTAGCCGAGTTTGTTTAATTCACGGGGAAAAGAGAAAGAGACGCGAGCCTTCTATAAACTTTTTCAAACATTTCCCCGGAAATGAACGCGAATTTGAGTGCAATCGAGATAATCGAGGTCGTTTTTGTGTTGTGAGACGCTATAATATAAAATTATCAAGAATTCTTAGTTGAAAACATTCACAAAGTATACAACAAAGACTTAGTATCCTTAAACTGATTTACGGTCACGAATTACTCCACCTACTCCGATAATTGAAAGCATTCGTCGGTCGCAAAATTGAATTTGTACCATTTGTTAGCGCGGATAGATTGAACCGGCGTGACGTTAAAAAATCAATCCCACGCGGTCGTGCATCGACGTTGGAACCTAATCCAGAGTGCGGAGAACACCGGCGTGACAGATCCGCGAACGACGTAAATCGTCGCATTTCCTTCACGGGAGTCCGATTCACGGCTGATTGTAGCCGGTAGGTGCGAACGCGTATCCGAAGGTTCCATTAACGGGGACGCCATTCAATTTCCACGGGATCGACAAAGGCCTCGAATTACAAATTCAAATACGCGCGGGTTCATCGCGGCACGCGTGTCGCGTTCGCCGAAATTCTTTTCACCAACCACCTGTAAAACGTTTCCAGGCTCTTACGTATATCGAAAAAACAAAAAAAAGAAGAAGAAGATTCGCGATGAATAAGGGGGGAAACAATGTGTCGTAGATTCTGGTTCTTGTTCTGTTTTTTTTTGTCTCCTCGAGATCAATGGCCTCCCGGTCGTTGTGTATATTGAAAGGATACCTTGTTTCACCGGGTACTGTTAGTTACATACACGATGAACTACTTTTCAATGTTCTGAACGTCGCCGTACGGTTCGATTAAGGATCGCAATTAATCTTCGTCAATGCGTTACGTTGTCACGGACAATGTTGACGACAAACGCAAATATATGTTTAAGAAAGACTATTGCGTTTATAATTTGTAATTGGTTTATTTATTGTTAAAATTTAAACACACAAAAAGTTTGTTTTTTAAATAAAGTCGACAAGAAGGGAAGGGAAATAGAGAAATGTAAAATGCAATTAAACGAGGAAGGAAATCCCGTCGGAGCATTTCCCTTGTAGCACGATGGAGAATTTACTCGGTTCTATGAATAATTAAAGAAACTCCCGTCCATCTTTGGACCGTTCGAGCGTTCCCTATGCAAATTCACGTCCGACTACCGCGTGTCGAGCATCCTCGAGGACTACTCGAGCGGACTCCACCCACATAACTGCGAAACGCTACGAAATTTACAGCCTACACGAGCATTCAGAAACGGACCGCGGTCCGGAACACATAATTTAGTCCGCTGGATGTCCGTGGACACACGGTTGCTTCTTGAAACAGCGTCAAACTACGATTACCTGTGCTCAGAATCTTCCATCCGACCATTATTGAGATTTCTTTAATTCAATGAAAATTAATACTAATATTAATTCCATTTAATCCAGATAAATATTTATTAAAGAAAATAGAAAGAAAATAATAGTTTTAAAAATACATCTCCTTCGATATATCCATGATGGCGGAAGGAAAGATTGGTCCCTGGAACGAGGGCAAACAAGACGGCCCTCGATGCCAGGACGATCAAACATGCGCGAATCGAGTTGCAAAGGAGCTGGGGAATCGTGTGTGCAACACGAAACGAACGGCAAACACTCGACTGGACGAGGTTGCTCGTTGGACGACACGACGGTTCGTCCAGGTCGGACGGTGGCGCGAGAAAAAGCACGTGGCCGGACCGTGGTGCATCGACCATCGTTGGCACACCCCTAATTAAGCCCCGGGTACACGGCTTTAAGCATCCTCGAGTGGTACGTCGTGTGCGTGTTTACGAATGCTCGCAAGTTTCACGTATCGTCCGGTACGTTCGTGGCCGGGGGTCGTTCGAGTAGCTTTCGAGGATCCTCGAAAGCCAGTAGTCGGATGCGAATCAGCCTGGGGAACGCTTAAACGGAACCCTGGACCTCTACGCTTCCTTGCTACACGTTTTATTTTTATTCTTGCACGCTTTTAATGCGTTTTCGATAGAATTCTGCTGTGAAAAATCACTCGCAACATAAGTAATAGAATTTTCCAAACTTCGAAACATGTAAAAAAAATTGAAATACGATTCTGACGCACGTTTTCCAGCTATTAGTCGAACTTTTTCAACACTGATTTTCCCAGTTATCGATGCGCAAATTTGTACCTTTTTCCAAAAACTGAATCGGTTGGTAAGGAATCACCTGCTCTCCCTGGTTATTCGACGGGACTTCCGATCAAAAAGAACAGTTGCCCAAAAAAGCGAGTAATAAACAAACGAAAGAAAAATAAGGAACACAAAAATAAAAAAAACATATATATACATCAGAGAGAGAGTCGAACACGTGAATGGGCAGAAAAGCCGGTAAAAGCCGAATGAAGGGTCACCGAAAACGCATCGATATTCAAACGAATCGTTACCTAAAAAGGACACATCCGATAAACCATCAGCGAGAACGGACAGGCTCGAATTACCATTGAAACCGGACAAAATGCTCTCTAACGAACGAAATAGACAGCGGGCCGAGTGGCATTCACCGTCGATACTCGTACAAAGGATCGATGAAAATGATCAGGGACCACCGTCGAAATCGAGGAAAAAACGCGGCGCCCCGCTAACGAGCTACCCGCGACATTTTTCACCTTAAATCATTCCACCAGAAATTGCTAACGAAACGAATTTATTAATCAAGGTACCACAAATCGACCCCCAACACTTGATAATCTAATTTTATAATTAATGGATGTTCACTCCATTAAAATTCTAATTTTCTAAAAATATAATATTTGAAAAATGTATTTCCGTAATTGCCACTTATAAAACACAACAATTCCTCCTCATCAAAAGGGCTAAATTGACGCGAACACAACAGGAACACCGATCCGACCGCGAAGGGGTGAAAAATTAAGTGAAAAAAAGAGAGCGGCGGTCAGCGGCAATAAATCGTCGGAAAAATGAAAAACAAAGGCGGGGAAGAAAAAAAATATATGAATGGAAGGGTGTGGACCGGTGGGTCCGGGCGCAACAACGAGGCGACTGTTCAAATAGGTCGTCGGTGGTTGGCCAAAAAGGAATTTATTAGCGAACGGTGGAGTACATTCGCGATAAACCGTATGTCATGGTAGGCCACGGTGCGAGAGGTTGGTTATGGCCGATGCTGGCAACTAGCAGCAGCGCAGACACAAACCAGGAGTTCCTCTCTCGGCTCTCTCGAGCAACAGCCACCGTTGCTGCCGGCTCGCAAGCCGGATGATTTAATGCCGGGGCTGCCCCACCCTGGAATGCCGTCGTTTGCGCGAGATTTTCAAAAATAATATCGGCCCACCCGAGCTCGCTCCTCTCCTCGTAGGAAGAGCGACCTGGGGAATTATGCTGGAATGTTTCCTAGTATTTCACTGCGAAACGGAAAGGGGAACCGTGCACGTTGAAACTTCTGATAGATTTACGCCGTACGGACCGCGTCCTCCCCGCTGAATTAACGCGGATTAATTATTTTTAGTGGGTAATTCATGGCAAATTGGAGAACCGGGTCGATTCTTGCAAATTTTTTAGAACTTTATGGGGGAGTGTAATAATATAATTTAATACCTTAAATTAACACAAATGCTTTCTTTCATACTTTAATAACTACCTTCGTTAACTATTATATACTCTGTCAAGCATTATCTACAATCTGCAGAGGGTAGTTAATGAAATTATCAAACGTTGGCAACGATTCATAAAAAATTTCCATTTGAAAATTAAAAACAACTGTACAAAGACAATACTGATTGGAGGATAATGAATGAAAATAAGGTCTGGATTCCAAGTCCCCCTTCGTGTGTAAGCGGTAGCATTCATTAACGATGATCATCCAGCGCGCACCGGTGTAAAATAATAAATAGGCGTTAAAGCGGGTAATGCCTTGTACATACAATTCAGTGGCCACTATTTCTTCGTTCTTGTTGCTCCTCACCTGTCACCTGGCCACGCGTGTGCGAATCCACGCCGTGCGCAACCCACGTTTTTCTTACGATCCGACGGGAAACAGGCTCACGCCTATCGTGTCGTATCGTTATCACGATCTACGATCGCGATATCTCTTTGGATCGTTGCGATCCAAAGCCGGCAAACCAGATTTCCACCCGTTTCCCCGGACGCTTTACTAATTGCCGTGTCACGAACCAGAGAACATAGTTTTTACGACTTTCCTCTTCCGCGTTAACCACCGTCGTTCAGCTCGTCAACGACCTGGGTTAAAAAGAACCCGAATCCTCCAACAACGGTGCAGAATTTTACCATTATTTCTATCGAATAATTCACGAATCGAAAGAACCGGTAGATTGTAAATGTCACGAATTTACAATTCATGAATATTTTTTACACGCGATACAGTCGCGATAAGCGTATTAAGGATTAACCGGCTCATTGTCCATTATAAACTCAATTAAAATACAATTTCTACGTGTTCGCGTTTCACCTGCTATTGTTTAGAAATTGCATACAGCCACGATCCGCAAAATATGTTTCTATTATTATTGTCGCACGCGCGGCTGAACATTCTATTTAACCAGCCGTGAATATGCAAAATGATTATCATACCAGTAGCTTCATTAATAATCGAGAAAAAAGGAAGAGATGCAACGACGTGCAAAAACGTTGTGGAACTGCGTCAATGGCAGACGATCTACGACTCGGTCACGAGGACGACGCGTGAGAAACGATCGATACGAGTTAGAAATCGAAAGAATCCGCGGAGTCGATGGGGGTCGATGGATGTCCGGGCCCCCGGGTTAATAGTGACAAAGGAGTCGGCTAATCGCGGTAAGCTGACCAGTAAATTACCGCGATCGGAGGCCGGCCGTGGAACCGGTAACCTGTAAATCGGCGGCCAACGAAGGACGTCAACCGCATCTTTAATGGGCATTCGCATTTTTCAACTTCCCACGTTTCGGGCCTCTAGGCCAGTCCTAAGCCGTGCGCGCGACCGTAAATTAGATTCCTTCGAGGATGATTTGTAGCGCGCGCCTTTTTCTCTGTCTTCGAGCCAACCTTCGCGAGTCTTGCGAATAATTCGATAAATTAAACGGATAATCTTTGGAAAATTAATTAACCCACGAGACCACGTATAGTTTCGAAACTAAATGTCATTCGTGTCAATATTATTCTGATAATTTAACAATTTATATATCGTGATCGTGGTATCCCTCAAAACCGCATGTTTGCAAATAAAATTACCCAAAATCGGTATTCCAGGAGCCTCGAGACGGCCGGCTCGAGATTTGTTTAATTTCCGCACAAATCATCCGGACGTAATCCGAGAAATTATGAGTCCGACCGGATTCGAGTTCCATCGTCGCTGAAGAAGAAAAAAAGAAAGAAGGAAACAGAGAGAGCTGGGTCTATCGAAAGGATTTTTCGCGGGGCCAAAACTTTTGTCGTGGCCCGAGCCGGAGGCCTCGACGCGATGCAGCTGCAAACTCATCGGCGTCGGTGTTATTAATTCGTACGCATCCCCGGGACGATTAAACCGATAATGAGATTAATTAGCGTCGGCTCGAGGCGTGAAGTTTGAGAGACCGTCTGCGAACCGCCAAGCGTCGAGTCATCGGCATTTTTCGACTCGTGCCTGGAATTATTATCCACGGAGGGGGATCGCGGCTGGGCGGGGGGAGGACAGCAATTAACGTTTGATCGCGCACCTTTTTCCTTCGTTGCACGCTCTCGTCCACGCGCCATTAGATTCCCTATTATCATCGTCGTTGTTATTCGTGCACGGTGACGTAACGATACATTCGATAACCGTGAAATCGAACATCCCCTTTCGGCTGCTCTTCTTTTTTTATCGAAGATGGCATCGACGTTCGGTAAACTGGTGAGGTAGTTGTAAAATTGCCTTGGCAAACTATGGGTATTGAAAATTGATACCGAAAACCTAGAATTTCGAAAAAAACTTGACTAGAAATTCGTATGTTTGATGAATAATTCATAAAATCGAACGGGGGCAGGATAAATTCCACTCGATAAAATTCATCGAGTCCAAATCCGGTTCTAATTGGAAGGCACTCGATATCGATAAACAGGCGGCCGAAATCTCTTCACGGACCAAGGATCACACGCGTGTATTACCGATTCAAAGACCGATCTTTGATCGTAGAATGTCGATTGAAATAATTAATCGATCGTTTTCGCGGGACAGACGCAAAGATTCTTTGAACCGTGCCAGACGTTTCTCGCACGAGAAAGAGAAGAAAAAAAGGCGGCGTTAATATCAACCAGCTTGTAATTCTACGGAGTTCCTCCTCTTTTTTTCTTCTCCCTCTTGTAACTGGAAGCTGGCGTCGATTACACCGAGGCAGAATCGCGGGAATCGCGTGTGTCGAACAAGCGGAAAGGTTTATTAGCCGAGCCGAGGGCTAATATCGGAGATGTACAGCCTGCAGCGATAACTTTGACTCGTCTTTGATGTCGCGCACCCCTTTGTGCCGCCACCGCGGACAATGAGATCGTTGAAAACTCGCCTTTACGCCAGCTTGGCCCAGACGTGGCATTCGATTTTCCTTCCTTTTCCTCTTTGCCTCCGCGTTCTTTCTTTCTTTCTTTCTTCCCTTCTCTCTTTTTCTTTTACATCCTCGCCCGTAGTCGTGAAACGAAGCAACGACCGAATGAGAAGTTAATAACCTCGACGTTTTCAACCCCTTGCCCCGTGACGCTCGTATCCGGTAACGAGATGTCTTTATGGGGACGTTTACAATTACGAATGACGCGTACGGATCATTTGCCGGTGAAAGAGGAACCGCGATTAAATCGTTTGGAGAATTCATTATATTTTTCTTAGGGGATGGAAGTTAACCGAGGTCAGAGTAATTGGCGAGGCTTCTTTTATGAATAATAAGCGCGTGCATAAATTTCATCCCTTACTGTTTAATAATTTACCTGTCGCGAGACGAGCCCTAATAGAGTAATCGTTGTAAGGAAGTTTGGAGTTAATTAATAATACTTGTTATTAGTAATTGGAGTGTTGGGAAAAGTTTATTCGAAAATTTAGATAATTAGACAAATAACTATCAATTTGGATAACCTTTTGCAACATTTGTGGGTTCTGGAATAAAATTTCTGGGATAAGCAAATTCACCACCCTATTACGAAATCCATAATTAACGATCGAACGTTGAACGACGAAATAAAAGAGTTTTGTAAAACGAATTCGTTCCCCGGTTAAGTTCAGCCGGTGTGAAAAGCAACGGTATTTCGCAAAATCGAGAATCAAAGAGTCATCTGTCCGAGGCATCGATCCATCGACAGTGGAACCTTTTGCGAAACAACACCGTTATCTCGGCCGATCGTTCGCCAACTATATTCATCCTCACCGATGCATACGAGCGTCTGCGCATTTGCATTAACAATCGCGTGCACACACACGTGAACCATGAAAATGCGTGGTCACGCATGCGCTTCCAGAGAGCCACTCGAATACGAGATTCGAGGTGGCTGACGAAGCCGGGAACGGAAAGAAAAATGGCTTTCGTTCGTCGAATCGTGCTATATCGCCTTCGAGGCGGTTGCGAAATATTTTTCAGCTGAAATTTTCGCAACCGCGAGCTTCGAGAAACGATTTGTCAACCGTTTTCCGTCGTTTCGCGCTCTTTAAACATCGAGCACGCATCGTCGCGATTTACGACTCGCGAAAAATTAAACGCTCCTGACCGAGCCGGTGATTAAGCGGTCTCAGAACGAGCACAACGTCTTCCTCGATACGAGGTTTTCGTTCAAGAGTTCTTCCTTCGCGCTGGTACCAGCAACCCTTAACCCCCAAAACCGCCCCAAAATCTTGTACCACAAGAAATTATCGATCAATGCTTAATAAATTCGAGGAAAGAAAGGTAACTCGACCGACACAAAACTGATCAAAGGGCCGCCGCGTTCCAGAAGCCGCAGCTTCCTAAAAAATGAAACTCCAACACCCCGGCTGGTCGTTTAAAAGAAGCGAGCGCATACGAGCTCGAAAAGAAAGTCTTTGGGCAAAAAAAAAAAAAGAAGAAGAGGGGAAGGAAATCTTGGCGCCCACCTGTGCACGTATGAGCGAACGTGTAAAGGCGAATAACGCAGGAGAAACAGTGACAGAGAGAGGGACGCACACAGATGGAAGAATAGAGAGAGCGAGGGAGTCGGAGAAGTGCAGAAAAAAAAAAGGAAAGAAAGAGAAGAAAATATGGGGGGGAAGGTGCGAATCACGCTCCCGCGAATCCTTTCTCCGACGCCGCGAGGGTGCACTTAATTGCGAGTTTAAGTAATTAGTACGCGAGCTGGTGGGCTCGTCGCTCGTCCTCGCTCGCCTGCGAACACCGGCGAGGCCCTTTATGTGTATTTTCCTTTTTCTCGCACCCCCCCTCCCCTCCCCTCTCTCTCTCTCTTTTGCTCTTTCATTTTCTGGAGGATTCTTCAGCGTCCGCGACGCTGCAACGGTAACAGGGTTGCTTCTCTTACGCGGAATAATTGCGACGACGGATCGCAATTATAAAATCCTATATTTCGGACGTCCTCGCGCAGCCACCTTCTTTATTTTTCTTCACTTTTTTCTCTTTTTTTTTTTTTTAAGCGAAGAAGGACCATCGTGGAGGTGACGTTGGAGAGGAACAGGAGTGCCCGTTACGTGGAGTATCGGGACGTGTAATGAGCAAGTCGCGAGCGGGTCGCCCGGCTCGTCGCTCCGACGCGCACGGTGCTCGCCTTCGCTACTCGCGGGACCGTGACGTAACGCGGAACAGAAAATACGTGGATCTGATAAAATGGAGGAGAAAAATAATTTATCGCGAAACGGCTGATAACGCGGCCGAGACTCGTGGCCGACGATAACGTTTCTGTCCGATGGTCTTCGACGGGGAAACCTTTCCCTCGGTTTCTTCATTTCCTGCCTTGGCGTGAATTGCGAATGGCAGCGTCACGCGTTTAACCCTTTCAGAGTTAATTTGCATATAAACTATTTGGAAATTGTTCCATTCTTCTTCTTCGATTTTTGACAGACGAAGCAACACTTATAAAAATACCGATCGTTCCTCGAGGGCAAGAATCATCGCGATAGATCCAAGATCGGTAAAGAGGGAAGGGAAGGAAGGGGGTTAAGGGATGAAGAATCGAGCAGCCTTGAATCCGCGCGCACCCCATTCTCGAACCTGTCCCGTGTCTCTCGCGAGAGGTGACAAAAGGTGAGCCGCGAGCCCGTATATACCTTCACAATACACAAATGGTATATTCGCGCGCAATTCACGCTCCTTTCTGCGAGCGTGCCGAGCCCCTCGAGGCATTTTACCTTTTAATTAGCCTCATTACCATAAAATAATTACAAAAAAAAAAAAACGAAGCGAGGAGAAGAGAAGAGAAGAAAATAAAAAATTACAGTGGCGTGCACGGCCCCGCGACGGTGAACGAGTGCAGGGCGTCGACGTCACACGTCGACGAGTTTATACGTCACCGACTGGGTGAGCCCCGGTTCTCTCGTTTCTTTTTTTTTTCTATTTATCGCGCGAGCCGCGCGTCACCGCTCTCTCGACGCAAGATAATGCGTACTTTTCGCGATTTACGTTCGTCGGAGAGAAAAAAAAGAAGAAAGAGCCAGGCTGGGGAGGGGAGGGAGTGTGTCGTCGTAGCCACGCGCTCTAACGAGTAATTAGTAATGAGCACCGACACCCTGCGCGAGCAGTCACGCATTTATCGAGTAATTAGGTGAGCCCGAGCTTCATTCGAGTTTATCAAATATCCACGGAGAAGAGAGGACCCCTCTTCCTCCTTCTCATATTTTTTTTTACATTCACCCTTCTCCACCCATAACCAAATACTGTATACCGCGATTGTGAACGGGTGAAAAGTGTTTCAGATTAATTTTCTGTCTTCTTTGATTTTTCAATATTTTTATCCTCGACTGTTAATTAATTTGTACAACGGCACGGTTACTTTTTCAGGGGACTTATCGAATCTTCACGATTGATTGAATCGAAATACACAAGGATGATTTCGTGATTAACACGATTACATTGTCACGTACGAAAATTTGCCCTGTGTCAGAGCATCGACTAAAATAATTCGACGACGGTGAAATGTCTTAATTATATGCGACATCTGTGCCAACGTTGCGTTATCGCGTGTAAATGACGAACACTTGGCCCGTGATAAGGAAATACTTTTGTTCGTTCTAACATTCTATATGATTTTTTCGTAAAAATAAAGCACGCGATTAACTAAAACTTATGTACAGCGGGTCGACAATACGTAAATAATAAAATTTCAGAAATTACATTACTTTTTTAGTTTTTCATCAACTATTCGATTAATCAAATTTCATACTTATGGTAGTTAGCAATATTTCAACAAACTTGACGCGGTAATAAGGTCTTTTCATGATTTAAACATTACGCTCTAGATATTTATTATTTCCTCTGTTTGTGTTTTTAACGCATTAATGATTCAAACTGTAATTAGCGGCAGCATTGAATACTCTCTCTTGCAAATCTGTGAGCAATTTAATTGTTGCCAAGTTTCGAATCGATGGCCAACACTGTTGAAAGTCTCGGGAACGACGAGTCTACGATTCGCTTCTGTAGGAAGAAAAATACAAATTTCTAACTTTTAAAATCTTTCAAAATCTTAAAAAGAAACATCAAACTTTTTAATCAGTAATTTCTTTCACATCCAGTTCTAAATTTAGATTACGAATGCAAAGTAATTACTCAAAATACAATTAATTCATTAAAAAGATCCCATTGTACTAAATTTATAGTGTCAATCACCGATGACGTTTAATATATTGAAAGATCAGTTTCCTACTTTCAACCCCTTCACAGGCAATCGGCTGAAATTGAATACGTCTGAAAAATAATAGTCGAAGATCCTTTAAACTGTCGTTGAAACGAGCGGTCACAAAAGTGCGAACATCTTTCAGCCCTGTTATAATAAAAAAAAAAAAGAAGAAAAAACTATAAGCCTATCAAGAGACGACCGATTTCGTCCGGGCATTGTCGCGCGTTAACGAGCCTCGTCCATTAAATTCATCCGTCCAGATCCGAACTGGAGGTCAATTGCAAAATTTCTCGCGTCTGAAGAGATTTCAGAACGTGTACCAGGACGATTAAGGATCCCTCTCTAAGATGATCGAGTCCTTTTCTGACTATCACGCCACGCACACCGGTCCCGTCATCCTTTTGAAACGTTTCCATGGACGTCCACGAATCCGTGGTCCCGGCCTGTTCAAGCTTCGGACAGAAGAAAAGAAACGGCAATAATTTGTCACCGGTTGGACATGGCCGCGAGGGCGATACATCACGTCACGCGACTGTAATTAATCAACGATGCAGCGATAAATAATTAAGATTCGAGCTTGGACCGGTCCACTCATTAATTATCGCCAGGACTTTCTACTAATTGTAAAGCCGGGTAACAGTTCGCCCGTCTTCCATACGGTTCACGAGCGACGTTTCGAGCAACGCCAAAGACAAAATGTCCCGTTATCTGGCCCTCTCGACCGGCCACGAATTAATCGCTTTATCGGTCTCGATTTTTATCGCCTAGCGTGTGCTTCGATTCCCCTTATCGAACGTCGAATTTTAATTACCGCCTCGTCTTTTCGTTACTCGTTACGAGCCTCGCGTACACATCGTAATTATTCCATTACTTTTTTTTATTTTAAATCAAGCTTTTCATTTGGTACATCGACGTGGTTCGAGGGATTATAACGCGGTCCAATTTGTATAATTGGGAATCAATTATACAAATAATTTACGGGGCTCGAACGGACGCGCATTCCTTGGATTGCCGGCATCAACGGCAACGGTGTTGGTGGCGTGAGTCGATGAAAACGTAATTGCAAAGTCATTCATCAAGGCATTGGTCAGGATGGTTGTACGTGAATTACGTTAGAACGGATCGCATGCTTCGACGATACGTCGATGAACGTACGCAAGCATGTGCATTCCTGGAAATCGGTCTTCCTTTCGCTGAACACCGCGGATATCTTTGGAATTGATTTTCGGTAGCGTTCTGTGTGGTTTTTTAGGTATGAAATGTTAATATTTTTGACACCCTATCGAGGGACATTCGATAGCTTAATTTTTAAAGAAAATTTCCCTGTTTGATTAAAAAAACTTGATTCATCCCCCACGAGTTTCCATCACCAGAGTAGCCTGTGGATCTAATAAAATCTGTCAAGCATCTCGAATGGAATAAATTGAAGCTATCAGAGGCGCAATCAGCGTTTCCCTGCGGAAAGATATAAATCTCTTCATGAAAGATAAGCGATCGAACGGTAAATAAATACGAAATTAAAGACTTCCGTGTGCCCCGAACGGGCACAACAACCGACGCGAAATCATCTCGCGCTGTGTTTACGCTTTCGCCGGGGATAAGTCTGGATCGATAGAAATTCCATCGAGCCGGTCGTAAATTAAACGCGCGCGATACCGATAGATTCGCGATGAAACCGAGGCTGCCAATTATCGTTGCTCTACTGACTCGACAAATATTCATAAATCTTGAACCCTAACGAGTTAACGCGAGCCCCGCGCGAACGGTTCGCCTTCGTTGCCCGATAATCAACTCGAAACGGCGCGTACGGTTTTCGTCGATCAACGGACGGGGGATGGAACCTCGCTCGTCGGTTCCTGATGGACACACGATTCCTCCTGCGGCCAGGGAAACGAGATCGTTATTATACGCGCGGCGCGTATTATTGCCAGGCCCGGTACGCGTGCACACGCGCCGAGTCACCGTTCGCCGGTCTACCTGCTCGAGCTTAGGCACGGGGGAACGGAAAATTGCACAACAATCCCTCGAGCAGACGATAAATATGCATCAGGCGCACCGATGCATTTACGCTCAGGAGTATGCGTCGATGCGTCCTCTTGCGAGGATGTTTTCTCTCGCGAACCGACTCTTCCTTTTTTTTATTGCTTTTAGACAGGAGTTGGGAGAGGAACCTCTGTTTTATTCAGAGAGGGTGGTTCCACTCGAAAAGAAATAGAAGCATGTGCTTGGATTTGGAGAACATTTGGTCGAGGCAGGGTAGATTATTAATTTGATTTAAAATTAATTTATACGACTCGAATAAATACCAAGAGATACCACGAAGGTGTAACTTTCTTTCTCCTAGAACCCCTTTTGAACCAGCAAAGAAATATAACCAATGATTCTTGTTCGAAACTAAACGACAGACGAAGCGTTTCCAAAAATTTCTTCGAATACGATTGACAGCCACTGGTGCCATCGATATTATCCTCAACATCTATCGATCCTCGACGATGTACAAACAAATTTCGACCTTGTCTACCAGCCCATCGCAATGGTTTGTATATGACGCACGCTGAAAGCCCGCGTCATCGCGCTAAATTTAAATTTCTGATAGCGTCGAAATTCCGATGGACTCGAGTCGAATTTCTCGCGGAACGGACGCGTCTCGATCGAGGAGAGGGCTCCGTTAGCCGGCGACGTTCGTTTAAACAGAAACGAAAGAAAAGAAACGACCTCGTAAACGACGCGAAAAGGATGGTTAAGGAGGTGGGGGATATTGAAAAATTACGGTGTTACGTAATGGCGGTCGAAAAGTCGCGGAGATAAATGCGCGTCTCGCTAATTTCCGCCCCCTCGGCCATCTCCGGTCCCGTGTCTTTTTCAACGCACGCCTCTTCGTGCCACGGTATAGATGTCAGGACGATAGCAAATTTCATTTATTATTCTCGCACCGGGTACCCCCCTTCGCTGAACCCCCCCTCTTGCTGTGGAAAGGACGAACAGAGGAGGCTGGCTACGACGATTTCTTTCACGCGACACACGCGACATTTATCACGCGTGTGACATTTTAATTAAATACGATGACACTCATGGTCCGGACCGTGGACGTACGCAACCACCAAATGTACCAACACCGGTGTCCTTTTTGGACGTGCGCGGCTGGGAACGGGTTTCGTAAGACCGTGTCCAATCGTGGCCAGAGGTACGAAATTTTAGAGAAACTAGGATGATTTTTATGATCTCGGCTCTTGACATAATTTCACGGCTGATTTTCAGCGGAAAATGGGACTTAACTTTTTCTGTGTCTTGTAAAATTTGACTCCCAATTAGTCAATTTTGGGTGAAAGTTGTATCTTAAACTGAAGGTTTCGCCTAGTTTTTAGCAGTGGAAGGACTTGGCTATTTTTGCAAAACTTTATTAAGAATTTCCCTGAGTATTAATGTATGGAATGATTGGTGTAAGACTCTAATTGGCATAACAATATTATGAACGATCGAAGGTTAAGAAATATTAAGAAGTTAGCATATATAAAAAAGGGATTGAAGTTGGAGGACGTAATTATCATCGATCTAGTAGAATCTCGTTGAATAAGATTCAGAGGCGAGCGATTTTCACGAGCAAGAATTTCCAAGCGGAGGCGAGCACCGCCGCGATGATTAGACGGTCTCGTAATTAAGACACGCTAGGAACTCGTTAAATTACATCGACCAACTCGATGGAAATTAGTAAGCATCAGCTTAGTACCGATTCCCGAGTGTCTGATTAATGGCAATTACGCACGCAAAAACCGTGCCGGGAAAAATTCTTGCACCTGTGCAAACCTAACACTGATTTCATTTCCTCCAACGTTTGCTATATATCTCAATGAAAATTAACTACATCTCACACTTTATAGAAAATTTCTTTGCTCATATTTCATTGTTAAACAACGTATTTAAATTCCAAATCATAATAAACTATTTGTTACTTAGCGATGTTAGATCGACGACTAAACTTAGAACTTTTGCACTTTATAATTCAACAAAGTTCCAAATGGTCAATCACAGTTACCCCACTAGAGCTCAGAAAATCGAAACAACTCGAAGACGGTGTACGTAGCCAGCAGCTGGCCGCGGATAATTAAGACGACAGTCGAGCCGGTCATTATATCGCTTACGGAGTCATTCAGCGTCGAAATTAGCGTCCAGCGTCGCCGAAATCGCAATCTCGACGTCGAAATCACCCCGACGACGATCGGCCGAGTCGATAAAGGGTAACTCGTGACGCCTTCCTAGACGCGAAAGCAACGGCCGATAAGGGGCCCCAGAAGGAGGGCTTTTCGGTCCTCTGACTAGCCACCGAAATTAAGACAAATCGTCGACGTACGATTGCGATCGCGTTCAATTAAGCCGGACGGATCGCCAGGCCAACGATTCGCCGCGTTCACATGCGAATCGTGCATTAGGACGAGTAGGTGGCCCGACAGGGGGTTGTTGGCCAGACGACTGTTTTCGTTTCGGGGACGATAACTCGTGGCCGGCCAGGTTCGGGGCCGATGCACACGGTTATCGGGACGGGACAACGGTTTATCACCGGCCGACCCCGTGGCCGTCTGAAAAATCACCGGCCGGAAAATAATTGTTAAGTGCTTTATTAGCGCAATAACGCACGTCTGGCCGCCGTGATGGGGGTGTGGAAACGAGGGGAGATAGCTTACCGGAGATTTATAAGACCCTTTCCAAAGAAACTTTGCCGATTTTCACACGATCTCCCATTGTTGAAATTCAATGAAATAACATTTTTAAACAATTCTATTAAATCGAAGTGTACTTGGCGTACGAAAACTCCCGTATCCCTAATATTTTTCATTCCTCAAACGACGTTGCGGGTTGATACGAGAGCGAACGGTGATCACCGAGCGTTCTAATTAGACGATTAATCGAATTATTACGACCGTTGGAACGACGGTTCGAAACTGGCGGCGATTTTCACGGCCTCTTTGCTTTCTTTTCCCCCGTTCTCGAGCACGGTTTATACCGACCCGTGTCGGCCCGCATTGCAGCCTATATCACGCCAATCGGTTAACACGCCGTGGACTTGACGCTAATGCGTTCTTAATGCGACAAACTCGTTCGTTGTGGCTAAACAGTCGGTTCGGAACCCTTTTACGCTTACTGCTTTCTTGGATTGACCCTTGGGGACAGTGGTTTGTCGCGGTCTCGTTCAGCCGACCCCCCTCGTGATTACTTAGATAATGGAATAACATCTCACTTGGGAAACGATGTTGTTTCTTCCGTTTTTATCAATACCCACTAAGTCTGGATAAATTTTTGTAAAAACATATTCTCAGCTAAGAAACAAACGAACGCATCAGAGAAGGTAGAAACGGTCGCAACACCTACGTTTTCTATCTGGAGAATCCCGCTTAATTTTCGGCAGGAACGCGCGACGATCCAAAAATAAAACCGGCCAACGAGGAACAGGGAGGAAAAAAAAAGTAAAGAAGGATTGTCCATAGAGACGAAGGAGAAGGAGAAGAAACCCGTCCTCGAGGTTTTGTCCGTGTATCGGGTGCCGCGATGCCGGTGGTTGGCAGTCGAACCGGTGGTGCTATTAACGACATTAACGCTACTCCGGGCAAACACGGCCCTATATCATCCCGAGCCAGCGGAATAATAAACAATAAATTTCGGTGAAATACGGCGTCGAACAAGCGTAACCCATTTGTTTGCGATAAACTGACCCCGCAAGCTAGTCGAACCAGTCTGCAACGATCGTCTCTCACGTCGTTTCACCCTATCGGCCTTCAACCCTTCGCTACACGAGCTATACCACGTTTTCGATTCAACAAATCTGGAAATTTTATCCCAAATTTTTCATTTATAATTTTTAATTTTAGACTTCCAAAGGTACACAAACTTAAAATTAATTCAAAGAAATTTAAAGATTTTTCATTTCCAAAAGTATTACATATAAATTTCTTAGAATTGTTTGCATAAATATACATTTATAAGCTTCTCCAAACACAGATGGATTCACCAAAGTGTCAACGCATCAATTAGACAAAATAATTTGTTAAAGAATCGCGGTTGTGTAAGCAAGCAACAAATGAAGGAACCAGTTGCAAATGGAAAAGAGAAAAAAAATTCAGTGTACACTGCCGTGCCAATTAACAACTTGAGAAGGTCCCTCTGGATTCTCGATGACGTCCGTTGCCATAACTGTCCTGCTCGTGCCATAAACACGAACATCCTCGAAGAAAACGAGAAAAAGAATTGTTGGCTGGTTCTAAAATGTAGGGAAGAGGAGGACAAGAGATTTTCGGGTTTTTAGGGGGGCCACGTATCGATGCTCGAATCATGTGAGCGCAAAAAAAAAGAATTACGTATCGTAAGTACATAAAAATTCATAGTTTAAAGACAAATAACTAATAAATTTATCCATAAAAGAGACGTATGAATTTTTACAAGGATCTCTTATTTATTTACCCAACTATAAATAACTTTATCAGGTACCTAAGATTTGTATAATAAAAAGTTACAAAATTATATTCTCTGGGTATTTGAAAAAACGTCCAAAATTCATTCATTTTTGGGACGGTGTCCCATGAACATCGCCGAATCCTTTCGAGGAAGGCAGCCAGGGCAGCCGGTTGCCGAAACTTACTTGAACGTTAATAACAAGGTCGTTTCACACCGGATACTCGATTGCACGGTGGCAGCCTGCCAATAACCCTGCGTTGCTCCATAAGGAGTACGTTTTAGGTAATTGGCCGTGAATATTATCTTACTAAATAGGGGAGGGGTTAACCAGGGCCAGGAATATCGAAAAGGGTGGAACCAGACCGCGATACCTTCAACCACCCTAAAATCCTTCTTTCCCGTTTTTTATTCGCCGATCGTACGCGTGCCAACGAACCTGCCACGAGACTGATGGTCGTTTCTGTCGATATCCACTCGAATTAATCAAAAATAAAACGTTCTATTAAACCTGGTACCTGAATCTGATATTTTTTATATTTCTTGACATTAATCCTACCATCATCGCTGTCCATCAAAATCACTCGTGCCCCGATATAATTACACCCACAATTATTCGAACACACAAAATAACACGTTGGCTCGCAAAACCAGACGAAAAAAATTGCAAACGATATTCATCAGTGCAGCAAAGTCGCAAGAAACGATCGCGATGGTCAATGATCATCCAAGGGTAACATTCCAGCGGCGGTGCACCGTGGTGGCCGTGGTTAGAATTCCAGTAGGAAAGTCGGTACGTTTCAATTAGACAGTTTTTCCAGATTACGTGGCCAGAGTTACGACCTTGGTCCCTCGAGAGCCGCGATTAATCACGCGACCGACTGTTCTTTGCCGGCAATTAATTAAACGGTCACGGTTGAGCAAGACCCCGGGCTCTCTATTCACGGGACAGCTTTATCAATGGGGTCCCGGCTCGCCGTGGCCAGGCGTTTCGTTTTGCCGCGAACCGAGAAAATTCCTCGCTAAACGTATGCGACCAAACATCCCCCTAGACCCACCGTACCGTTCGGTAGGCTGTTATAAATCAGACACGCGTGAAATAGAGTCAGGTGCCGGACACCAGGCGTAGGCGAGCGAGATAAGCGCTTTTTCTTCCTCCTCCAGGGAAAAGAACTTGCACGCCGCGGGGAACGAATTCCAATGCGATGGGTTTGATTAAACGAGGGAAAAATCACGATTATGGGACTCGAATTCTTGCATTGTCGTTCGTGCAGGTAGGTTAGAAGATTCGATCAGTAATTTATTCGATAAGATAAGAGTAATAACCGGCGCCTAAAATTTTGTAAGATTAGAAGAGGAGAACTACCGATATGAACTGACGTCTCAATAAATTTTCTAACATGAAATCAGAAATTTGGAGTAAAGTCACTCCAAAATTGTAAAGTGATAAAGTGAAATTGGAAATAATTAACATACATTTTACAATAATCGAGCAATCAAGTCTGGTCGATTTTTTTCGAGATCACCCCGTGTATAAATTGCCCCCAGGGGAAAGTTTAATGGCCGTGTTACCGAAAAATCGTGGCCCGTTTACTCGAATCGCGTGGTTGTCAGTCGATCGAACATCGGGTCTTACGGCGATCGAAGTTAATAGGAAGAAAAAGAGAAAAAAAAAGAGGGGAATTCGTTCAATCATCGGCGATTTTGCACGGATTTTTTTGTCCAACGAAATCGTACGATCTGAAAGAAAAAAAAAAAAAAAAAGAAACAGAATAACGATTCCAACCGCAGATCGAAAGGGTAATATTCTCGCGAGAAACTCGATTATTAATGTACGCGTTTTGACGGAGATTGAAACAAAAAAAAAAAGAAGGAAACGATTCGGGAGTGTTAATTGAAAGAACAAAAAATCTATTCGACCATTAACGATTTATTCAACGAGACGTACGATCTCGATCAAATATCCAGGCGAGTCATGTTAACCTGTACGATACAGGACCGACGATTTTTCTCATTTAAATTGATCGACTTATCGATGATCAGTAACTCGTTAACCAGGTCACCGTTCAACCACTGAAAATGATCATTTTTCTTTTTCGCGTGCAACGAGAAGGGTTTAGTCATTTCGTCCGCGACGAAACTTTATCACAAATATTTTTCTCCAAACAAGATTGAAATAGTATAAATAAAAATCAAAATTTATTAATAGATTCAACGATTTTGCCGGAACACAAATCCTTTCAGCCAGAATATCATAAATATTCGAGTACTGAAATTTTCCTTACGGTCCCCGGTGTGCCTTCTATTCGAATGACAAGTTAATTAGTCGTCTCTAATTAACACGTGGATGATCATAATGGAAACGTCGATTTGAGCTTCCCATCTGTGACCTTGCGCAACTGCCACGGTATTAATGGCATTTGAAATTTAATTTCAATTCATTTTCCCTGAAACCTGTTGGTGTCGTTGTTAACAGGTGAAACGCAGGGTGAAGTTTTTCACGAAACTCAAGAAGCTATTACGTTTTTCTCTCGTAACCGTGGCCGCAGCTGTTCGATTCTCATTTTTATTGCCGTAACAAACAGGCGCTCCTTATCGAGCATTTATTACGTGTCGCGAATTAATAGCGCGATACTGCATCGCTGGCGTCCCGATAAAACGCCTCGCCGTTTCGTTAATTAACCATCCGTAATATTGCGAAAAAAGGAAAGACATGCAAACGTGAGAACAGAAGCGTGCTGCTCGCCATACGTGTGTGTGTGTGTGTGAGCGTGTGTTCAAAGGGAAAAATAATGAAAGAGAGTGCAAACGCGAGGAAAGAAACCTCGGTACTTAACACCAAAGTGCGTGCAAAGAGGTGTTCCTCTGTAATCGCATTTTCCCCTCGTTTCGAAAGCGTTGAAATTACCACCCACGCACTTTGCCCCAAACTAAACACCGAGAAAGAATAGAGAAAACAATGAGAACAGAAACGAGAACTAGCTTGAAGAGGAGAAGAAAAGCCATGAATGCTCGTTAAGGGGCCAGAAAAATTTCAATGGAAAATCAGGGTACGAAGATTTGACGTGGAACGTTTAACGCTGGAACTATCCTTACTTCTAAATTGGAAATAAAATAAGAAACAGAATAGATAAAGATTAAAATTAACTTACAACCGAATTTTTGTTAAAAAATCGAATAACATTCAAAAGATCATCAATTTACTTACCCCCCACGATACTTTTACACTAGCAGGAAAATTGAAGGCTTCGTATTTAACATAAGAAATCGATAAATAAATTATTCGATCAAATATTGCACGTGTTCGATTGCATTAATCGAAAGATAAGACTAATTTACGGACACGGATAGCGTGCGTGTCGATCGTGAAAGAAGTTGTCCGAAAATGGTTTGAACGGTGTCGGTGTCCTTACGGGGCGTGAAACACTTGAAAATCCCGGTTATGCAAAACATAGGAAAACGGCCCTCTCCACGGCCAGGACACGTTAGGTGGAACACGTAATTGAAAGCACTTTAGAGACCCTACGGCACGCACAACGAGGCACTCGCATTTGCATTCAGTGGCAGAGGGAATGCCTTTTAACCGAAATGACTGCGTGTGTATGACAAACGCCAGGTTTATGTGCCGGAACGATGGGAATATTTATTGGCACGAATTAATGTCTCCACTCGTCCATGACCGACCAGTGTATATTTATTGGGACATTTCGCGCCGCGAACAAAAACACGGTTCGTTGTTCCCTCTAGGGGCGGGGGGGGGGGGGGAGGACACAAAATTAAGGAAAAAAGAAAGCTCGACGTTTCCTCGAGACGCGGGATTATCAAACGCGTTGCTCTAATCCTTTTGATTGCCAAACACGATTATACTCGTGGAGTTTTTACGTCCTTGCCCCAGCATACGAAACGCCACGCGTGAAATATGTCCTTTTTGTGCAAGGATATTTCAGTCGTTACAATTGTTTCGCGGTTAAACGTTCTGTATCGAAATAATTAATGAAAGATTCAAAATTTAAAAAAAGTATCCACCAAAGTATTTAGAAACGAAACGATCTATTTGCAATTAGTACGATTCTCGTTACTCAAAAATTGTGCTTACGTAAAACAGTGACATTAATATTGGAATTTTTGTATCGGATATCAGGTGATTAAACGAAACGTACTCTCGAGTCGAAAGAAAAAGGGAACAGGTTTCGAGCGTTCCCGATACCGAGCCGATAATACAAACTAACAAAAATGAAATTGAAAAATTAAACGTCCGTATTCCCAATAACTCTTGCGCGTAGCGTGTTTTACCACGCACGTCACTATCCGTCGTGGCAATCAGCGTGTCAACTCGTCGATCGCCGCGGTAGATACAGCCGCAACTGGTACATATGAATTATCAAAGATATTAAAAATTAATTTCTTAACACGATAACAGTCGCGCTGGAAATTGGCGTACGCGATACGCGCCGCGCGTAGTAAACTCCAATTATCCGGAATACGATAATTTCATTTTCTTAATTATCCTTCTATCACCTGTTCGACGATATTAAATTCAGCGATTCCGTGCGACGATAAGAAACAGACTAAGTTTCACTATGCTTTCATTTCGAGTAACGAAACAATTCGCTGCAGGCTCGATCGAGAAATTAATAATCGACACGAAACGCGTCCGCCAACGAGGTTCGGTTGGAAGATTCCTCTCGTCGCCTATCGACGTCGATCGAACGATTGAAAGGTGACAGGAGCGTACAGAAAGATTTATAAACATAAAAAAAAGAGGTGAAGAAAAGAAAAACAGAGAAGTCGCAAACCAGTCACGCGTAGATTGTTACATGCAAGGTGCAAACAAGAATGAAACCGTTGTCTTTCGATGGAAGACACGCAATTACCTTGAATCGAGGATGATCTTCGTCGTCGTCTTTTTTTTTTTTTTTTTGGTTTTCACGAAGGATTCGTCGAAATCGAGCAAGGTGTGGTGATTTGAAAATGGTTGTAAAAAAAAAAAACAGAAACAGAAAATAATAACACACACAGTATCGTTCGATTTCTGAATATACGTATGTATATGTGTATTCGAACGTACCACGAACGGATTTGCCGTCGTGGCGAACGTATTTACATACAAAGAGTTCGCGAGTCGAAAACTTTCGCGATTTTGCGGGTCATCGCGATAATTTGTACAAAGCTCGTATAATCGGTACGCTTCCTCTTTCGTGCTCGTATACATCAGGTGAGACGACGTCGTGTGCTCGTCAAAGTAAAAGAAAAATATACAGGAACGAACGAAGAACGACGCTCTCGTTCCATTTTTTTTTTATTCTCCCTCCTTCGTGTTTAACCGAACATAATTTTCACGTATCGCCTAATCGGGCTGCAACCTGACGATTATTTTCTTTCTTTTTATTTTGTAAAAAAAGAGTCCGAGATCCTCGATCCAGCGACGATCTGTTTATCGAAACGAAACCTGCTTCAGCGATCAAGGATCCGCGGAACCTCTTATCACAGACGGGGTCGCGGTTACGGCAAACAGAATAAATTCGACGAAATTTGTTTTTCGTTTCGCGTTCGAACGCGCACCGGTCGTTCTTCGTTCGATCGTTCGAGCTCTCGGTTCGATTCTCGTTTACAATATGAACGCACGCAGCTGAAACACGCTTTTACAGATTCTGCTCGTCGACGTAAGAATCGTGAACGGGGGGGGTGGCTGAAACGAAAAACTCCAAGGGTGGTTTTTTGTGTTACGATTATCATAACTAGAATAATAATTAATTAATAATAAGGATGATAATAAAACGAACTCAATGCTAATGATAATAATAATACTTATAACGTTAAATGATATTAATGATAAGATTAAATCGCAGTTTTCACGGTCAAATGCAATTAATAGAAAAAACGTAGTAACGCAATAATAAAAAAAAGGAAAGAGAAATGCCGTAACGTTTTCTTCGAGAGTCGTTAAAAAAAAAAAAAAAGAAGAACCATCGGTCGATTTTAATTCGCGGTGCGAATCTTTACGGTTTGAGAAACGGGCTTCTCGGGACATAAATCTAGTGTTTTTTTTGTTTCTTAACACGTACACTATATATATAATCTATGTACAAAAACGAAAAAGGAACCGGGTTCTTAAACCCTTTTCCCGCTCTCGCGTACGAACACAGTTTCCCGGCCAATACTGAAAGGGTTTCGTTCTATTTGCGCATTTTACAAGGGGCTCGTAACCCTTCGCAGGCAAACCGGCTCGTTCACACTCTCGTCACTTTGATTTCCACGAAACGATATCGAATCGCGATAAAACAATTTCAGATCTTGCGAATGATTAAGATCCGTGGTTCTCAGGTAGCAAATTTGTTAACAGTATAAAAGGAACTTGAATTTTCTTCGGATTTATATTATCAATTTTGAGTATCTTGTTAAAAATTTTGTTCAAGTTTAAAACGATAAAAGAATAAAAGAATTAAGGTTGGGGTACAAATTGTGAACGTTCGTTTGCCTAGGAAGGGTTGGTTTCAGGGAACGATATGCACTGGAAGAAATATTTTTTCTTTTATTTCTCTCTTCGTCGCACACACACAGACAATGTTCTTGGTACAATTTTTTGTCACTCGTTCAGTACAGTAATTAACCCTTGGACAGCGATAATAGAAATTTAAATATTATCGGATCGTAACATAAATTTTCTATTACCTTAAATATTATTAGATTCCCGATATAAAATGAAACTTAAAAGTTCACGATATTAACTGAAACAAAATTAAATATTTGAAGGGAAAAGGAAATGCTTCGAATTTATTTGTTACGATCCAATAGCCCACGATTTAAGAAATGTTTCAGCTGTTCGAGGGTTAATTGCAATAATTTCTGGCACAAGGGGGTGGGAAACTGACGGACGCCGAACGAGACGTCTGACTTCTCACTTGAGCGGGGTAGAGAGAAGAAAAAAGGGGGAAATATTGCTAAAACGCGGAAAATATAATACACTCTGTCTCCCTCCTAATACGTCTCTATATATATAATATTTTATATGTATGTGTTGTATAATCGTATGTATATAAATATGTATATATATACAGCCACGCGAAGTATCGCCTTCTCTCCTCGCGCGAAAAATCTGCATCTTTCTCACCCTTTTCTCTCTCGGCATCTTCTTCGACATCCATCCCTCTCGACTATACCCTGGATACAATATTTTCATCGCCCTTGCGCGCACGCCGTCTACTTCCTTTTTTGTTTCTTCTTTTTATTTTCGTTTATTATCACAGTAAGAGGTTTCTTATCGTTTCGCGTTCTCTCGTGCTCGAACGAAGAGAAAACGAGCCCGCGCGGACGTGATAATACGCTCGTCGGCGAACCGGTGACTTTAACCGAATCTAACTTCGATTTTAACCGAGTCGAATTCGAATGAAAGGGACCAACTAACGAGGGAACGTTTTGGGGCTCGAATCCAGCCTATAACATTTTTAAACGACGGTGTTGTGAAACAACGTGAATATTGTACTTGAATTTAGTTAATTTTAAAGGGAAGCCCAGGGTGTGAAAAATGATTATTCACATGCAATGGAAACTTGATAACAAACCAACCAAAGAAATTAAAATAATTTTATAACAAAGCTATGGGATTTTGAAAATAATACATCTGGATTCGACGGAAACGAAAGCTAAGGGTTAAATATGGCCTCGTTCGATGGTCCCGCGAAACACGAATTTTTCCACGAGATCGCTTTGGGAAAAGGAAAAAAAAAGCAACGCTCTCCGATAGAAGAGGAACGTGGGGACCGCGGGAGCGCGGATTCGTCGCAAGCTTGAGGAGCAACCGGAAGTTGTAGCACGTCGCTCGCAGAACGCGCGTGCTTCCTCGCGATTACTCTAAGATAATCGTTCTCGAAGCAAACACACGTACTGTTACAAAATCCTCTTCCTCCTTTGGATCCTTTAACCGAGTTACACGCAAAATGGCGTCGAACTTCTTGACGGTCCCGTCGGAGACGAATCGACGTTTGCCTCCGTCGATTAATTTTTACACTTTACGCGTCTCTGTGTTACTGTTTGTGTATTTTTCTCCTTTTTTTTCTGCCCCACTCTTCCGTGCGTGACAAATTTCCTCCCGAAGGTAGCGAGAAACCTTTCGCGACCCCCGACCCGAACCCCCACGTCCGTCTTCTTCGTTCTCGGCGCAATTTTGCTCGCACTCGTTTTCTTTTCTCTTTTCTCTTGAATTCTAGGATTATTTCGGCTCGTTCTCTATCGTTCTTCGTCACCTTTCTCAAGGAAGTCCCACGCGTACAGCCGTCCATCCAAGCTTCCCTCTTTGTCACTCTAAGCTATCCTACGAGGTGATTGGTTTTGCGTTAGGTATCGGGGTTACGTTGCGTATTCTTTTTCTTAAATAAAGAAATTGGGGAGCAGGGCGTTTGAAACGGACAGGATGAGTCAGAAGAAAATAAAACAAAAAGAAATCATTTGTCGCGATGGCCGAATTTTCATGTGCTTCCTCCGACCTGATCCTCGATTCTCTTACCGGGCGATCCTCGAAGAAACGAAACTCGCGACAAAAATGATAAATCAAAAGAAAAATAAACAAATGAACAGAGGAAACGCAAGAAGAATCTGGCCGACGAGACTTTTCTCTTGACTCAATCCATGGAAATCAAAAAAAAAACTCGACCACACAAAGTATTTTCGTCGTCTTCAGAAAATCTATATATGCTTATCTGTTTCGTCTTTTCTTTTTCTTTTCTGAAAAAATCTCAGAACCGCCGAAAATTTCCTACGTTCTGGACCCTGGAGCAGAGATGATCGCGGCGGTGACCGAACGATCACGTGAAACGAAATAGAAAAAAGAAAGTAAATAAATATAAGAATAAAAATATATGTGAACACAAGAGAGACGGGGAACGAAATAAAAGGATAAAAGAAGAGACGACCGTTGAAGAAATTTTTCGAACCGTTCTCGAACAAAGGACAGAAGACACCGTGCGAAGAGAGAAAGGTAGAAGGAACGAACGAGAGCCAAGCAGAAGTCGGTTCGTATCGAGCCGCTACCATCGTCGAACGAGTTTCTCTCTGTTTACCTAGCACGTTGTAAGGTCGACACCATCCTCGCAAGACTTTCCAAATATCGTATCGCGACGAATTAATCGAACGGGAACGCTCGATCTTCCAACCGAATCGTGACAGAGGACAAGACGCGAAGACGAGCAAGAGCAACGGCTGAATTTATCAAAGAGGGGGGGCCCCGGTTGTTGTAAATTTGTACAATTTCTAGGAAACAGGTGATCGTCGCTTTTTGGCAAAATTAAGAATGCGATGATCGATGGCGGATGCTGTGTTCCTCGGCTACTAATCAACGTGGGATTCATGCGTGTCGTTCGATTGGCTGCTCGGGCAAGGGGGTTGCTTTGGTACAATCGAATCGTCTCGTTACGTAACAATCTGCTCAACGTTACTCGCCACTAGCTCGCAACTACGGCAATGTAAGATGAGAGAGAGGGGATTAGGGAGCTAAGGGATGTCGGATGGCGGTGCTAATTGTTACGTACTCAGGATTGATCGTTAGGGTCCAGAAGTGGAAATGTCGTCGCGATGGTGTTAGTATGCAAGTGTACGGCGTACGAAATTGCGAACGATAAGCGTGATGAGTTATTTTTTTGTCCACGCCAGCGATTCGGGGGTGGATCCGCTCCGAATCCCTGGCGATAGCCTGCTACGTGCTCGAGTTAACGCTAACAAACTGTACTTCATCGAGAAATCCATAAAAGCTAAGCGATTCGACGAACTCGAGCGCGTTGGCAAGCTACTTAATCGGCGGAGGAGGATAAACCGGGTGTCTAATTAGAGCAAACTACGATCAAGGTTTATCCTACTCTCGATTACGATGGGATAAAAAGCTTTGCTCGATGAAATTCGAAAAAGTTTTGATCAAAGGTGAAACAGTTCTTGCATCGAGCAAAACGACGATAAAAAAATAAAGCAGAGGCTTAAGAATCTACGCCCCAAGAAGGCAGGCAAATGATTGAGAAAAAAAATTGATTCAGCTTACATATGAGTGAGTGGCGGAATGGCAGAGTGGTGCTGCGCGAGCGGATCCGGCGACGGTCCGGGCGAGTAGACACCGGCGCCGTGTTGCACGACTCCCTGGTCGACACCCTGGGGCAGATACATCGAGATCATCTGTCTGAGGTCACCCTGCGTCTGCTGCGCTTGTTGCTGTCCCATGTACTCCCGTTTCACCACCGGTCCACCGCCGGTGGCCGTCGACGAGGCCCCGGTCGGCGTCGGCGTGTGTATGCCGCCGCTCGCCGGACTCGTCGGCTCCGACTTTATGCTGCTACCGCTGGGACTGTGACTCGACATCTGAGAGCCGGGCTGAGCTTGGTGATAGGGCGAGGGCGAGCCACCGGGCACGGTGGTGCTCCCATAGCCGCCGTAACCGTTCATGTAGCTGTTGATGGGACTAGGGCTACCGCCGCCCATGTGGTGTCCCATGTCGTACCTGGGATACGCGGCCGCCGATGCCGCGGCCGCTGCCGCCGCGCCACCCATGTGTCCACCGTACGCGACGTGTTGCTGGTACGCGGTTGTCGGATCGTGCATCATGTAACCGTTGGGCATATAACCATTCGGCATTTGATAGACGTCGCGTGACAATTGAGCCTGTTGCGGTCCACCGGTGGCGCCCACTTGCCGTTGATCGACGCCCAGCATCCCGCCAACGCCGGCTACTCCTCCACCCAGGGGGAACTTGTCCTTCTTCAACAACGTTTTGGTCTTGCGTCGCGGCCTGTACTTGTAGTCGGGGTGCTCCTTCATGTGCACCGCTCGCAATCGTTTCGCCTCGTCGATGAAGGGTCGTTTCTCGGTCTCGCTGAGCAACTTCCACTCGGCGCCCAGCCGTTTCGAGATCTCGGAGTTGTGCATTTTCGGGTTCTCCTGCGCCATCTTGCGCCGTTGCCCGCGGGACCACACCATGAACGCGTTCATCGGCCTCTTCACCCGGTCGATGTTATTGTTCTTGCTGGTATTGTTGTTGTTGTTGGGCGCCTGATGGTGCTGCTGAGGCTGAGCCTGCTGTTGTTGTTGTTGATGGGGGTGGTGCTGTTGCTGCTGTTGGCTGCCAGCTTGTTGCGCCAACGAATGCATGCTCTGCTGTTGTTGCTGCTGCTGTTGCTGCTGTTGGGCAGCCTGCATCGACGCGTAGTGATGTTGTTGCGTCTGGTGATGATGCTGAAGACCGAGACCAAGGCCGCCGGTGCTCGGTGGACTTCCGGACAGTGCCGGACTGTGCACTATCGAACCGAGGCTACCGTACGGGGAAACACCGGTATGATGGCCCATAGGCGACACACCTTGATGAGGATGCGGTGGTATCTGACCGTGCAGGCTTCCGCCCTTCAGGTCCGTCTCCATCGTGAGCATGTCTTCTTCCCGGTGCCCGTACAGTTTGCCGCCTTTTCTTGGTACCTCTGCAACGTCAAGAAATTCGACGAAACGCCGAGAACTCGCTCACCACCTTCGTCTACCCGATTGCCTAGGTCGACGGCACCCGTCGATGCCGAGTCACACCGGTGCTGCACCGCGTTCACGACGAACCGGTGAACACTACGCGACCACGAGTCTCCTTGTTTCTCGCCAACAGTCTGACATGGAAGTTGTCTTTTGAGCCTTCCTCGAACATGTACGGATCGTTCGTCCCTTCCGATCCGAACACCACCGGTCGCGGACGGTGTAACACCACCGACACTCTTTCCCTCACTATTATCGTAACAGTCACTGACAATGTGTATCAGTGTTCCTGCACGCTTCTGTTTCTCTCGCGTTGAAAAACACGATAAGAGTCACCGGGATGTTAAATCACCAATACGATACACCTGGACGCGAATCTCGATTCGATAAATCGGTTCCTGAATCGAGCACAGGATCACCGCGCACCGTTCGTATACGATGAATATTCACTCAGCTCGATTATCAGTAATCACGAAAAAGTCACCGTACACTCGATGCTTCTTCTCATATCAACACAGTTTTCCTCGTCTGCTCGACGCTCGTTTTCTCCTTTCCCTGTTGCAACAGCTTCGACGACGAGCCGTGAACCACACGCCAGAGGCCGACCGGAGTACTGACGCACTGTCACTTTCTTCCCCTGGCACGCTGCGCGTCCTCTCTGTCTCTCCTTGTCTCTCCTTGTTGCACCGTCTCTCTTCGCAGGCCGACAGCTCGCTCGTGACTGGCTGCAGGCTCGCGATACGCTCGACGAATCGGATCGCGACGATGCTACGATACCGTGGCTCGGCTCGCGATTTTCCTTCGGGCCAGAGGAAACTTTGACACTGGCCAAAAACGGAGCCGTCCGTTGCAATGCCGATGATAACACACCGAACGATCCCGCGACACACACTTTCAGCCGATAGTGGACACTGTCGTCGATCCTCTTGATCACACTCTTCAGGATGACTGCTGGTGCACGCGTGCCGTGTGTACTGTTGCGCGTGGACACGCGGTTGTCTACTTTCGTCCACTGTCCTCTCTGTCTTTCTGTCACGCTGCTGGTCGTCGATGCGAGCAACGACGACGACAACGACGGCGACAGTGGCGGTTACGTCGACGACGACGACGACGACGACGACGACGACGACGACGAAGAATAAGAATAAGAATGAGAGTAACAGCGACCTCCACTCCTCACGAAAGAACGAAACCGTCTGAGCATTTGTGGATTTCGCCTTGGGGTCCCACTCTCGGGGCTCACTTCCTGCCGAGGCGGCTGCCCCCCTCTCTCTGTTTCGCTCGCTCTACGCTCACCGCCCCTCCTCTGCAAACGCTCGCCACCCTACCATTCCCGCGACCAGCAACCATACCCAACGGTCCGACCGACCAGACCCAAGCCTACCAACGGCAATCGATTGGCACACAAGCCTGCCATCATTTCTCTCGACCAATCGCACGGCTCTCCACGAAGCCGAAGGCGGCGCCATTACGCCGTGACGTCAGCGCAACAACCCCGACGACCTCTCGCGGCGACGCTTTCACCCCCTCTTCCCACCCTGTCCCTCTCGCTCTCGCACCAACGCCCGCTACCAATCCTACATCTCTCTCTCTGCCTCGTCCGCGAGTTCCTCTCTTTCGCGATCTTTGCCTCTCTGCCCGTTCTTCGGGGTCGCCAGTATTTCGTCCACGCGTTCCTACGTTCGCCACTCTCACCCCCTTCTGATGACACCCCTCCGCGCTGGACCCTGCTCTCTACGCGAATTCCCTCCCTCGCCTCGTGTCGTTTTCCTGCGATCCACGCGCGAGAACAGCGCGTGTCTCCTCTTTCTCACCCCCTCCTGCCAAAGCCACCCCCTTTCTCTCTTTCTCCGTTCCCTCTTCCTCTCGCTCCGGATGCCTTTCTCCGCGAACGACGCGCGTGAATCCTGTCGCGAGATTCCTCCTTTCGCGCGCGGGTCCACTGACCTTCGAATTTCTGGATAGGGGGTGAAACGACCGGTCGAAGCCTTTCGATGGGTCACTGGTTTCGATTCGTCCGTTGCTTCGTCGACCGAACCTTGCAGTGAACGGAAATCGTCCAGGGATGGACGGTCCCGAGATTCTCACCCCGTTTCAGAGGGGGTGAGTTCGATTCCTCCGAGGACCGAGGTCAGGGGTAAACAACGATTACGATCGAAGAGCGTTCGCCCGATGGACGGTGGCCGCGTTCGGCCTTTGGCGTGCTGTTGCCAGTGCATTCTAACTGCGCAACCACTTTATCTTATCGACTTTTTCCACGGAATTGCCTTCTTTCCAGCTGACGATTACTCTTTGCGCAATCACAGAGAACGCGCGCGCCACGCGTCTTTGTCCCCGTCGTCGTTATTTCATACGACCTTTCGTGTTTACCAATCGTTGGATTGTTTCAAAGCCATCTCAGTCAGCCGCTCGTACCTTTTTTTCCTACGACTCCTAATCGTACAAGTATTCCCGATAAGAGCGAACGTGTCTTCGATAAACGGATGTTAATTTACACAGGTTACACCGAGGACGTTAAATGGTATCGTTGTTGGCCGTATTCAATTCTCCAATTACATCCGCTCGACTTGACCCATTTTCTCCCTGTCTGGTCCTCTTTGTACGTTCCTCTTTTTTCCCCATCGCCCTCCCCGCCGGTCTCCCGTTCGTGAAATCCACAAAGAGGCTCACGAGCTATTCCTGAAAGAACCTCCATCGGCCGATGCGACTCCGTTTTAAGCGGGTTCCTGCGTAGGACCTGTTGCCGCGGCTCTCGCCGAGCACACGGGGACCAGGAGAGGGAGAGAAATCGGGCGCGGGCGAACGCCAGAGAAAGAGCGGAAACGCATAATGGAAGAATGCGTCATAGATAATCGTAGAGCAACCCCGGTCGTGACTCGTGCGTCAGTGACAATGAAAGTAACGGAGTCCCTTTCGATCGAGTCCTGTTCGAAACGGGCAGCCGTCGTTCAATTTCGACGAATGCTTCTATTTTCTTCCTCTGACCCCTTTCCTCGCGAGTACCCACCCCCTCGCTATCGGATACCGCTCTCCTACGCGCAGAATTCTTTCGAGGAATCGCGACGACGTTCCCGTTTCCGTGAATTACCGTGCTTCACAGATTTTTCATTTTTATTCCTTTTATTGTTCGTACGCTTCTTTGCTCTTGGGCGAAAGTCGATCGAAATAAGGAAAAATATCTTGATCCTTATGTAAGCACTCGACCAGATGTTTTCGATGCCTTTGAGGCAATTATCTTTATTAATATTTCTACTCTGTGACGTATCGGGGATATCAGGGACCATTTTTATTTTAACTTCGAATTATCGATTATAACTTCAATACGATTCTTTTCATGGAACCGGGTTTCCTGACTTAGAAGTCAAACAGAACATATAATTTATAGAAAATAAAAATTGATCTCTTGGAAGCATCAGTCGGAATATCACAAAGCTCGAAAGTTTGCGAAAATGTTTCAAAACAGATCGCAATCGTTGCAAATATAATTTCGTCCGCGAGACACGATTTCAGAAGCTGCTGCAATTATGCAGGCTCGATGAGACGACAACAATTACGATAAGGCCGGCAAGGTCGTCTCGATTAAAATTATCGGATCGATAAGCGAGAAGTGCAAGGTCTCCTTAAGGATGACTCAATCGGCCGATCGATCGATCGATCTTTCTAATCATCGCGGCTGACGTGCCTCGTTATCTTTCGCGCTTTCGTCACGCTTCATCCTCTGTCACGTCGGGCGGACGATAAATCAAAACGGTAAAGGGTAACGGGCCGTGTACGGAAAACTGCAGGAAACGGGGCCAATTATGGTCAGCGACGAGCCGTAGTCGCTCGAATATTGGCACCTGCTTAACGAACCTACGAAAATTTATTACCGAGCGTCTCGGCACGGACGTTTACCGTAAGCTACGACTCTTTGTTTGCGGATCGATTGCCGTTTTCGGTGTCCTGCACGAAGGTACCTGCTCTCGCTAACAGCCAACTACCTGATTACAAAGCTGCGCCAAGTACCTGGTCGCCTCGCCTCCGACAACCTGAGACATTTGCAGCTGTGTCTAATTAACCTGTGAGCGATCGTTTTAACGGCTCTCGAACGATCCCTTTAATTACACGAGCGTTTACCAATTTTTCCAACAATTTTGCTGATGTCATATTCAAAATTTACAAATTGAAAGAAGAATCGTCAAATAAAATTCTCGTAATTTGAAACATTATCCGAGCCTGTTCCATATTTTTGAGAAAATCTGAAAATAATGACAGCGAAACGATCGAGAGAAAAATCGCCGGGACACAATAGCCGCCTAAATCCCTCGTTCCGCCGACCACCTCCCGTCGAAAGCGACCCCACGGCAATCTCATTTCGATCGGTAGACAATCGTCGATCAACGGCAATGAAGCTGTCCGCAATCATCGAGCTTCTCCGCAAATTTCGCGAAAATTATATCGTGTCATCGCGTTGATCGGCGTACAATACCGTTTCTGCTTGTTCGCGGTATAATTAAAGCGCGTACTTCCGGCATCGGGGCGCGGGTTCGTCCATTATAAGTGGATTGATAGGTCGTTATACGATGTGGAAACGGTGGAGGGCGGGGGAGAGGGAAGAAGGAAAAAAAAAAGGAAAGGAAACACCGTGAAAAGACAGAGGTGAAGAGGAACCGAGAGACAGTGCGTATAGCTAGACAGGAGAAACTGTACAATAAGTCGGGGGCCGACAATGGAATACCGCGGGCGGTCTTTGTGATTCAAATCAATGTTTGTGATACTCGATGGCACCGTGTGCCGCTGCCGTGCCAGCCGAGCTTTCGTTTTAAACGGATACGTACCTGCGCGTACGTATGTACCTATCGAATACGCGCCACTCGAATGCTTCTTTCTTTCTTTATTTCGCTTTTTCTCTCCTACCCCCCATCCCCCCCACCATCCCCTCCCGCCCCATTGTCCCGTTCTCTCTTTCTTTTGATAGTTACGTTTCAACGAGCCTGTCATTGTGCCGTTATTACGCGTACATAATTGGATTTGCAGGTAGCACGCTCTCGAACCGGCCACCTTGCTCTATTTCTACGCTTACCTCGTGAAACTTCAGCTTTGCGATTCTTGACTTTTCATTTCGTCTAAGCTGCTAGGGATTTAACATTTAACCCTTATTTCAGCGGATTATAACGTGTAACGTTCGTTATTTATCAAAATGAATTACGCGTCTAGGATTAAAAAATGGTGGAAAGATGAGAAGAGGTTAGAAGAAGGCAAGGGAGACCGTTTAGGCGTATCGAAAGAGAAACCGCGAGCCGAGCCACGTCACAATGGCGTTGTGTACGCCATTGTCGTTCACCATTATCTTCGTCCCATTAACCGCGTTTATGCGAAGGTGGTCGACCTTCCCCTCCCCCTTTCGACCACCTTCGAACTTCTTCTATCGCGACGGGAGAAAGGGAAGAAAAAAGCGGAAAAAAGAGGAGAGAAAAGAAATCTCGACAACGGGAGAAGCAGCCGGAAGAGGGACGAGGCGGGGAAGGAAAAACAAACGGGCGAAGGAATTCGTGGGCGTGCAATTGCCAACAGGTGATACCATTGGAACCTTCTCTTAGAGTTGGAATAATAAAAGAATGGCAGACTTGTGTGCTGGCCGGAAGAGAATGGTAGAGAGGGAGAGGAGAAATGGGGTGGAAATGAAGGGGGTGGCGGTAGCGGTGCCGGAAGAGCGGCCAACAAAGTCTTTATCGTTTCGAGGACCGATTACAAAGCTCGATTGTTACCATTCTTCGGGATCCAAATAATCTCGACGCTTCGACCACGATGGTGCAAGTTATCCGGCTTGAAATTTCGACTCGTTACTCCCGCGATCGACGCCGTCCCTTTTGACAGCCCTCTGCTCTGTACAACGATACTTAGATTTTTGCCACGAAACATATTTTACATGCTGGATAAATTATATCTACGGAAAGGCATCTTGAAATTTAGAGAATGTTTTCATATTTTTCCCATAAACATCTTTGCTAAACGAAACAACAGTATTCAATCGACAGGGGGTTAATTACTTCCGCATTTATAGAGTACAGAACCCGATGAAGGTGAAACAGCTGGGTTTTACTGCACGAATAATCCAGGAAGTCGTTAGCTTCGTTCCCAAACACCATTTTATGATAGTTTTTTCCCGGATTGAGCAGCAAACCGGCACCTGACTGGTGGTTCGGTAATTAGGGAATACCGGGCAATAATCGGGAGCAAACACGTTGTGATTTGTCGGAACGGGTTGTCTAACCCCGGCTAGCCCTGTTTTTCCAACGAGAACGTCGTAAATTTGGGTCAGTCTTACCTGAACCGATAGCCAGTTCAGAAAACGAGGTTCTGTATCGTCATAAAAATTCCGACAGGATCGTAAAAGTTTGCCAGGGTCCCGTGAATACGATCCGGGCGCACGGTGGATTAGCCGGATTTTCCTTTTCTTCGGGATCGGTGCAATCAAGGGTGCGGGTTACGAGGCACCCTTCGCTCGTGATGATTCGCGACAAACAGGATAACAAACAAGTATTTCTAACTTCTAAAAATCGAGAGAATTGAAATTAAGGAGTATCGAATGTCCAGCGAATTAAATACACGGCTAATTGTAATCATCGACTATTCCTCGCGCGGAGATGCGCCCTCAGCACACGGTATCCGGGAACCAAAAGGGCGACTCGCATGCACAGGTGTACAAATATAAATTGAGCGGGAATCTGATTGGCTAGCCAACTCCGGTTCTGGCTGCATCATCCTCCCTGATTGCTAAGCGACCCGCGAGCAACCGATTATGACCCGTCCGTGCAAATCAGAATCTCATTGCGCTGTCATCGCTTTACTCCGGTCCGCTTCGCTTTTCTCCCTCCTGACGATGTAATCTTCGTCTCTGCACTTTTTCGCCAACACTTCCCACCCCTTCTATCGTTCCATTTTTTAGAAAATGTTAAATTTAATAATTTTTTCGGAATTCAGGAGTGTATTTTATAGACCATTTATTTAGAATAATTTGAAGAGTTCGTATCAAAACATACTTAATCCTTTGACTGTATATTAAAGCTCTGAGATACTTGTCAATCATCTACCAACCAATTTCAGTTTATAAATCCGTCATAAATCGAATTCTGTACGGTATCTACGAGCCGAACAATAAGTTATCGTCTAAACAGCGAGAGGATTAATCGGATACCTGTCATCGGCTGCGCCCAGGGCCCAAATTCATCCTTCGAACGCGCATAATTTCTATAGATTCGTCCCGCTCTTCAAACGTTACCCAACAGATGCCCCGAAGCGCAGAAAATCTTTCATGAAATCTATAAATACTCGTCACGGTGTTTCCATCGCACCTATTTCAATACGAAAATTGAAATTCTTGAATCAATGGAAACAGAAAATAAAAAAATGATGGAAGTTGGTCAGATTTCATCGAGCGGAAGCGATTTCCTGTCAGCGACACGTTCTCGAGCGCGATTCCCACGTTCGTGTCGCGTTTCCAGCAGGAAGTTGAGAGTCCCTGACTGGGGTCAGGCCCCGGTTTTTCGCAAGCTGCCCCTCCCTCCCCTCGCTACAGAACCGAGGGGCCCCATATAGCTTTTGCTCCACATAGTTGAGGTGAGCCTCCGAGGTAGACCGTGAAGACGAGGGGTTCCCGTGCACGGTGGATGGAAACCGGCCACCGAAGGGCGAAGGGGGCGGTTCCCCCCTTCCCCAAGCTTCGATATTTATTGCGGGGATGCGTGCCGGCCAGATATTATTATTTGTACCACCGGGCATAATTCAGCCGGGTCGTTAAAATTATTTTATTACTTGTTCTACGATCGCCTTTCTGCCGGATTCCGCGTCGTCACCCTCCTCGATCTTCGCACGTCCCGCCGCGATCTTTTATTATTTTAACACCTTAAGGGATTCAGAAGTTTTGTTGAAATTATATAATAATTACACAGTATTATTAAAATTTGGAAATTTTATAAAATTGAGAATAGTAAATTTTTCGAAGAGCAAGTAGCTTGCGAGGGAATTTGAGCAAAATAAATGAATTGTTAGATAAAAAGAAAAGGCAAGGAAGCTTCAAGCTGCTACGTCAAAGGGTACTTTAGAGTGCAAGGAGGGGGTTAAATTCTAACACAATCTCATGGTCGGCGATCAAAGAGCAAGGAACGAGCGTCAGATTCGCTGGATGCATGTTTGTCGGCGGGGCACTTGCAGCCGACCCCATTGAAAATTCGATCGCGAAACGAACCGAGGCTCTCGTTCCAACGTCATTATCCGCAAAACACGTTCCACGGATGCGGTGTCACAATAGAGTAGCGGGCAATCGGTTCGGTCAACGCCGATGGGCGTACCTTCCACCGAAACTCTCTTCTTTCTCAGCTCTCTAGGCCGCTGTTCTCTCGACGAGGTGCAAAGTGGCGTGACGAGTGTGCGCCTCGAGTGTTCAACTTGTATATAACCTCCTTCTTTCTTTCTTTCAATGTATCCGTTCCCCGCCTCCCTGCCGTATCGTCGAGTAACTTAAAGTCGTATCAATCTCATTTATGCCAATTTCGTGTCCGTTCGAGCCCTCCGCCTAACCCATTTCCAGACCTCGTGCCCCCGTTCGAGCACGTCATTGGCGCGTCAGACACGTTTTCCAAGCCGACAATTTTCATGACAATCGGAGTCTGCCACGATGTGAGGATAGAACGACAGACGAAGAGCGAGAGAGAGAAGAAGGAGGGAGCAAAGGGATCACCACGACGTCGCGACACGTTCCTGGATATGCAAATTGTGCCGGCACACCGCGCCGCGCCGCCAGGAATCGCTGGAGCCGATTTATTTCGCGCCTCGCCTCGCCTCGATTGATTATTCAACGTTCGAACCCGTTTGTCGACTCGATTAATCTTCGTGAAAAATGTGACGATTCCTGAACCATCGACGAGCCGGTCAAGCTTCGCTAGACCGAGAAAAAGAGAGGAAAATAATATTGCGTGCACGGCAGCTCGCTAATGAGCCTGCGGACCGAGATCGATGATAAATAATTACGGCGAGATTCGTTCTTTTTCAGGGACTCGTTTCTCCTTGCCTCGATGATATTTCTCAGCGCACGGAAATAGGTGGATACCGATGCTTTATGTATCTTGTTTTCGTCAGGTTGTCATTCGAATCTTTTGTGTTTGCAAATAAATACTTTTAAAGATATTTATGATCCTATAGAATATTTATTATATAGAATAATTATTTGCAAAAGGTTGCAAACTTTCTTGAAAAAAAAAAAGGAAAAAGATAGAAAGAAATCAACGTTGAAAATATAATGGTCACCTATCGAGCAGCCACTCGACTGCATAATTTCGAATACAGAATAAATTGCTGCTCTCGAGCAACAATAAGGAACTTGCGCGGTTCCTCGGACGGGTTTGGCACGATTCACCGCAGGACCAGGATCCCTGGACCTCCTGGCGTACAGGAATCGCGTCAAGGACGAAGGGTACGGCGGCGAAGGGTAGATACCCTCGTCACAATCGTCGTCGAGGTGACAGGTAAATACAGGGGAGAGCTGTATCTAGCCTCTACGACGAATACGTGTATATATACATATTGTATATAATATATAATATACTGGGAAGAGGATCGAGGGGTGGTAGGAGGGCGCAAGCGTACGGTGGCGGTCCTTGCAAAGTAAACGAGGATTAAATCCGAGACGAGGCGTCTCGTTTGTTCGAGATTCGGCCGCTCTCTGTTGTGACCTAAGAGAAATCGTGCGTGTAAGGCGAACACGTTCGTTCATTATTGTTCGACTTGCTGCCGCGTAAAAATAGAAACGAACCGAGGGGTTGCAGGTATCGAGGATTGACCTGTTGATGAACAACTGAATAACACTGGCCTCTGCGAATTTTATTGACCATTCGACCGTGGCATGCGTGAAATTATGTTTAAAACCCTTCTGTATAATCCGTCACGGTCCTTATTTACTTCCTGCGCCACTGTATTAACCCCTTTCGACGAAACTTAGAAATTCGATGGAAACGTTCGTGCTACATGAAGGTTATCAAAGTTTATTAGGCCGTGCAGTACAGAAACGTGGTCGCAATATTTATGCCGTTTTATATCAAAGCGGGAAACCGTCGAACGAATCGATAAAACTCAGTCCGCGAAACGCTTGGTCCGCGGACGCGAAACGGAAAATTTGTATCGAAACGTCTCTGCAATATCGGCCGTAAAATAAAGGAAGGGGAGAGGATCCGGCCTCTTGGTACCCTCTGAAATCCCCGACCGTTTCCTTTGATTACGACGATTACGCGGTTTAGAGGAGCAGAACGTTTGCCAGACGGCTTACGATTCCGCGACCACGGAATATGCAATTTACGCGGAATCGATCGTTTCGTCCAGCAAATGACGCGTGGTCATTAGTTAGTTGGAACGCCGTGGCAAGAACCGTTCTCAGAGAGCGGTGCTCGATCACGCTTCCGCTCCTGCTTCTCGCAAGGACGCTAATCCGCCTGTGGCTCGCACGCGTCATTACGCTCGTTGGACGCTGCGTCAAAAGTAAACGGTAAAAGCGAGATCGATTCCGACGGTGTGTGTGCGTGCGTTTTCGTGGAAAAACGAAGAGACCGAGGTAGGACGAAAAACGGCAAGAAGAGAATGTTTAAAAAAAAAAAAAAGAAAGAGAAGAAGAAAGGGGTGAAAGAGGGTCGATAGAGTGAACGAAAAAGGCAGAAAACAGAGAGAAGACCGAGAGAAAGAAAGGGCGGCGGAGAGGGAGAGACGCGGGAAAAAAGTGCGTGTACGTATAACGCAGCGTTCAACCCCCTGTGTGTTTCCATCTCGTTTCTCCCTTGCCTCTGTTCCGATCCTCGTCCCACCGGCGTGAGGGGTGGAAGCCATCTGCATCGCGATGAATGCCACTAACCACCCTGCGAGCACCCCTGAAAAACCCCCTTCACCTTCCTTCCAACCCCTGGCGCAAAGCGGCCCAGCCGGACCCGCTGCCACGGGTTCTCAATTTGCGAAATACGCGTTCAATGATTTACTGGCCGGATCATCGGCAATCATCGAATCGTTTCCCCCATTCAGATACGACTATGAATATCAATGAGTAATTTCATTTCGATTTACCAAAGATTTATTCCTAAATAATTGAGCGCGAACAATTACAGAAGACAGACGAGATTATTTCATTCTTATTTATAATATATAATTAGAAATCTAATATTGACTTATCTGAGAAGGATTTTAGCTGTATTAGAGTGTCCATTTGTATAGTTATTATTATTTTATTAGTTTATAAAATAAGAACACAGGCAGGTTTTGTATTAGATAATAGAACGAAGGGGGTGCAAATTCGCAAAGTTGAGGAAAGACGATCACGAGCCCCGTTCCGTCTCCTTGGCAGGAATCTTTATTACAACGAGGCGATGATTTGCAAAATAAGCCCTTCTGTTCGTTTGACTTTCGCCAGCTTCGCAAAGTTAGGCAGCCAGTCAGCTTTATCAAGTGTACGAATTAAATTGCTGTTTTATTACCCGTGGGGGAGCGTGTACCGAGGGCACCCACCCCCTCCTTCGCGTTCCCCTTTCGACGTTGAACTTTCACCCATAAACTTGTCCTGTGCAAACAAATCAACGATTGTTCCCGCGTCTAACAGCATTTAAAACACGAAATTCAAACACAAGAATCTGAAATTCTCGAAGGAGAACCTTGGTAAAAAAAAAGGAAGGAAAATGTAAGACGGTGGTTGGATTCGTCCCCGGACCGGTGACTTCCGGAAATGCCAACACGACTTCCGCATTATGCCAAGTACACAGCGACGACTGTTACGAATCGCTCGGCGAACGCCACTCTAAAACCACCCCACCCCCCTACAGGATTCTAAACACACCCCCGAAACGTACAGACGTAGGTGGATTTTAAAGGGGTTTAAGGGGTTGGTGACACGAGGGGATTTCTACTGATTGATTGTACGTCGCTCGCTACGTTTCTTCAAGGACTGAAATTTTTACACGCTGTCGGCCGACCGCTGAAATTTAATCCCGCTTCGTGGAAATCAACCCTTCAATCCTGTGCATTTCCTGCTAGGTTTTATAATTAAAATAAAGACACAAAAAGAAATAGATCATTGCAACATAGTCGCGTGTTTATCAGACAGTTGGTCGTTCAATTTCGCAAACAAACGTTCCGACCCTCTAAGTAACGTTTGCTCGTCGGCTGTTTATCGTTGAATTATGAACAAAGAAGCTCGTTTCGCGTCGCCATCCCTCGCGCGACATACTTAATCGCCCTATTTCGCGCACGCATACCGTGCAAGGAGTAGGTGGGCTTGAAAAGGAGACGGGTCTGAAAGAGGAAGATGGCGTTGATCATCAGAGGCCAGGGGTAAATTTGAAAAAAACCACCCTTCCTCTCTTTCGCCGGTCGTACCGCCCCGGCTGGTTGCGTCTCTGTCCCTCGTACAGAGCCCGTGAAACCCACGGCAATCACGGTGGTTGAAATTTTGATGAAGTCCTCGTCGGGTCTTCGAGTTCTTGAATAATTCAGGGTCAAGCGGCGTGGGCGAAAATGGCGCCTGCGCTCTACCCCCGCCGCTGCTGCCGCTACCACTACTAGGTAATACGCGGCGAATTTTTTGGTCGAGCACGTTGAAAAAAACTCGGCCCGCCCGTGCACGCCACTTGTGCGATGCTTGAACGGTCCACCACTTTAATAATTTCGTGGTACGTCGAGTAGGTTGCGAGGTGGAAATAAAATAGGGAAACCTGAAGCGAGCCGGGCCAAAGCCGGGCCACAGAGGTCGTTGCTGTGCCGAAAAATTTCTCCTTCCCCCACTCTTTGTAGTTTCTTCTTTTTTTTCATTTTCTTCTCTCTCTGTTCCACTTCATCGTCAAAGAATACCTTGTTCGCTAATATTTTCCAACGAATCGCAGAAAGCACCGCCGAAGCGGAATTATAAAACGAACATTCCCGTTCTAACGCTCGTTGAAAAATAATTATCTCTGAAGAATCCTCGGGGCCTCCCCGTCGACTGTTTTAAATCATTGTTTCGTACCGGTGCGCCAATTAATTGCCGCGTAATTGTTTAAATAACCGGGGCTCGAGTGCAGCTGCTGGCCACGCTCGATCGTGGAAAACGGATTTTTCTCGACTTCGCGTCGAGAGCGCGCGCCCCCTTACGCTTCGTTAATCGCGTTACCGGCTCGCTGTTTGCCGAACCGCTCCGCGATTAAACGATTTTATACTGTGTTGCATTATTTAAAAGTCAATTGTCACCAATATCATTAACCTCCTCGAATGGGGGGGGGCCACTGAATTTCAATTTCAATACTTTGCATTATACTCTTTTTCTAAACTCCTCGACATTCCTTTAAATATCGTTTCTTGATAGAAAATGGAGGGTTCATTTTTCACGAAATATTGAGACGAAGGATGGAAATGTCAAATTTAAAATTAACTTTCTAAACTAATACTTTAAGGGAATAATATAGGGTTAAATTTAAGTTCAGCAATAATTCTTATAAAATGCAAAGAGAAATGTTAAGGGAAATAAAAATATTCCACATTCTTCATTGCTCGTCTTATACCACGAAGAAAAGATGACAAATTGCTAGTGACTCAGCCGGAGGGATACGATACATCCAACAGGACGAAGGACACGACACCTGCGATTGCTGTTCGCCTCTTACGGATCAAGGACACTGTTATAATCCTCTCGGTACGATCGTAATCCTGGCTTTACGAGCTCGACTAGGTAGGTTCGAGCGCGCTGGGATTAACGAGTAATTAGCAGAACACGCGACGTGAACGTCTACGAAGACCCCTTTAACTCTATCCCTGCTTCGTTTCCTTCTTCTCGCTGCGAGAAAATCCTGATTATCATTCGGTCGTCTTAGAAGGATCACGTTGCTTGTCCTCGATAAATCTGTTATATGGCTACGACAATATTTCTGCTTCGCATTAACTGGACGCTTAAAGTCATTCCTTTCATATATTAAAATATGGCAAGATACTAATTTTTACTGATACCATCGATTAATATGGTACTCTCTTTTATTAAATTTTCGAGTTTGGAAAATTTGAGTAATTGTGTTCAGGTTACTTAAGCTTCATTTATTTCATTAGGTATTCGATTATGGAAAACTAGTAGGCACCGACTATTAGGGACCCCCATGGTTACGTTGTGTCCTCAGAACGTAAACCTCAAGTTTACAAATACCATAGATAATCCTGATATCGTACAATAATTGCTCTAATTGTAACAGTTTCCAAGTAAACTAAACGCCAAATACCTGTACAGCTAAACTTAATTACCCTGTACGAAAATATGCTTACAGCAAGAAAGGGTGGGTTCTCTATCATAAAGTCATTTGGTAAGTCGGTGTAAAGGTGGCCAAATTTTACGACGCCACGAAGTTTGCTGGAAGATAGGAGGCGAACGTTCGCAACTAATTATACCGAGTCAGCTATGAATCCCTTCAGAGTTGACGGGGGATTCGGCCAGGGTGGCACCGATCCACAATGTAATTCCGGTCGAGCAGGGTAATTGAATGGTCACCTCTCGAATATGGGGAAGGATTAACCGGCGTGCTCACAAAGGATTCTTGCTACACAATAAATCACCGTAACGATCGACATAATTACCCATCGCTATGTTCTCGGAGTCGAATCGAGTTACCTGCCGCACACCCTCCCGTTCGACTATTATCGTCGTCGAGCCGCGGGGGCAATAAAAATTATAGCCACGCTTCTGTTTTACATTGTTTCCGACAGTTTAGCCCTGGCAAAGTGATTCGACGAATATCGTCGAAGAAAGGGGCGAGACTCGAGGTGGCATCATAACTCAAGATGGCGACACGCGAGCGCCACGGATAGAAAGAGATAAATTAAAAATCGAGCATTTCGAGAACGAAACATTCAAGGTGGGAAAAGGGGTCAACAGATACCTACCCTTAGCGTCACGATGACGATGCGAGCCTTCAGATAGGAAAAGATAAATGAAAATCGAGTCGCTCGACAAAAACCGATTGATCCCAGAAACGAGAGGTAGGGGGTGGCGGAGGTCGTAGGTGAGGCATCGAGGTTGCTTCGAGAACGGTGGACATCGATCAGGGAACCGACGTAAGGACGGACGTCCCTTCGTCCTGCGGAGGGGTTGATGGATGCGAGATTACAGCAGCAGGGACACTCGTTGACACCCCATGATGTATCACCCACAGCCTCCACCTAGTAGCTCGGCTACTTACCACCGGGTATGGGGCGCAGCTCTTCCTCTTTTCTACAAAGTCCTCCCGCCCTCTGATACACCGCCCAATACCCCCTTAATTTGCCCCCTGTTCTAATTAAATTAATCCTAATTCGAATCGAGTTTATCAAATATGGATTGATCCGTGTATGAAATCACGTACTTGATAAGAATTGTCTAAAAAAGATAAATGAATATTAAACATCACTGATAGTCGTCGCAGGTATAAGATTTCGAATCGGAAATGTTGACTACATGGAAAAGAGTAGGCTATTTATTGGAACGCGTTTAGACAATCAGCTTTGTTCGTAGGATAAACTGACATAATCGAAGGGTCGATGTTCTGTCGGGCTACGATATGTCTGAGAGCTGATTGGACTGCAGGGCGGCTCGATATGCGATAACCGATAAGCCGCGAAGTGCAGCCGGTGTCAGTGGATATACGGACATCGCGATATCTCTATCTTTTCTCGCGATCAATTGCAACGTTGGTAAACGTCCTTATCAGCCTCTTGGATCCCTGCAATGTTATCGATCGCATTCAAATTCGCGTACTGCAACCCGATAACAATTTTCCCCGTCTCGATCTTACGAATCCTTCGACCTACAAGGACCTTGCTTCCGTGACTCCACTTTCTTGCCAATTATACATTTCATAATGACACGGTACGAGACCTCTCCAAGGAGTTTCTTGCGAAAAGGGGGAGAAATAATAGGAAAACTTTTCAACGGTGTTATTAAAAAAGAAAGAAAGAAAAGAAGGTAAGAAAGAAGGATCCGGAATTTAGGGCGCGAGAAGGTGGGAAGAAACTCGAACAAAAATCCACATCCGGCGATGCAAAAATGTAGGAATACGAGGGGGGAGTTTGTCCGGAAGGGTGGTACACGTGAGTCTTCGAGGAGGACGTTTAACGTGGATGGCCTCGGGGGTATAGTAGACGTTGGCGGGCGATAGCAATGTCACGGTGGCCACCGGAAATAGCCGGCACTATCAGCCACCCCGCCGGAAGAAGCGCCGTCACCGCAGAAAGAGTTCCAATCTTCTATTCAGCACGTTCTTCTTTCGCCCTCCTTCCAACTAACCCCCCTGCCGCCCACATTCTCTCACTCTTCTAGGTTCGCCGGTGGGTCTCGGTGTGTTGGCCCGATACAACGTCTCGGCGAGAATGGACCGGGGCCGTTTCCACCCCGAAAAGAAGAACGAAAGGGGTGGCAGAAGATGGCCGGAAGCACGAAAGAAAGCAGATGCCCCGACAACCCCCGACTTATCTACGCTACCCTCCTATCCTGTCCTTCTTTCTCGTTCGCGGCTCTCTGAAGCCTCCTCGCACCCCCTCGCCGCCCCCTCAATGTTTCCGTACGAGGTCATGATAGCCGGCTGACTGTTATACAGGGGGGTGTAACGCGGTCGATACATCGGATCGTGAATAATTCTTCGATCTTTGTTACAAAACTAAAATTATAATTATTCTCGACTCTATCGTTACTTACATTATAAATTATAATATAATTAAGTAAATATAATGCGTTGGGACGCCATTGTTAGCCATTAACGTCCTTTATTCGCGATTTTGATACACGTAGTGGCAGCACCGGGAGAGAGAGACACACAAAGGAGGAAAGAAGGAAATAAAAAGAAGAGGGAAACATGGGGTAAGCAACGCCCCCATCCGCCAACGTATCGCGTTCTCCAAGAGCAGATGTTCCCCAGGACTACCGGGATTCTGGCGTGCTCTGATTGACAGTTGAATAACCGTGGCCAGGACTACCTGGGACACGCGGTGTCCTTACGTCGTTCCTCCAGGTCGGGTACACGTTAGTCGGATGCTGTAATGCCAAACCGTTAGCCTTTGTCGGGCTCGCCCAGAAAATCGAGCAGAAGCTCGGTCGTAGAACAGAGCCGGAACACGACAGAATAATTTCTGTTATTTCCTGTTATATTGGAAACGCTCGTGTTTGCAAACATGTTTACCGAACCTAAATCGAGCCGCAGGTTAATCCAAGGATCGAGAAAATAGCGGCAACGTTCAACTAGGTTTCTATTAGGGTAGATTAACTCTGATAATCCTTCGTCGGATACTAATTGTGTCGATAAACTTGTTACAATTTCAGTGACAACCGATTTACTAAATCTAGCGTTAAATGGACTCTGCAGGGGTCGCGAAATCATTTGCTAATCTAATACATATTATTACCTTCTGTTAAAAACTTCTGTTATTCTTACTAAAGTTACATTAAAACATCATTAGTATAATAATAAGAATCTTTGAACATCTTGTTAACAACAAACATTCTTTCCCCGTTGCTCGAAGAGGAGGGCGAAGGGAACGTGTTCGAGGCCATTCTCTGATTCGCGCTTCGCATTTAGCCAGAATTCAATGACACCAACGAGGGGGTGGTTTCGGGTGCACGGTGATTCATAAGAGGCACCCCCTACCGGCACACGATTAACTGCTGTTTGGATCCATTTAGCATTCGGCCAGCCATTAAGGACCGGTCGATACACCGGAATCGTTGAACTTGCAATCGAGACAGCGATGTCCTTCAATAGACTCCTCTCGTAGAGTCGTGGTAATGCCTCTGTGGCCGGGGCCCTTTCATTCAACACTTCTCGATAATCCGGACAGGAATTCCGTCGCGTCAAAAGTGAAAGACAAATTGCCAATTGATCGTGGCTTCGTTCGGCCCTCGATCAAATCCTGACCCACCTTTTCCTCAAACTTCACTCTCCTATTTTGGGGTTGTTACTTGCGTTACGAGTTAACCCTTAAGTGGGTTATTAAAACTACTTTTAATTCAACAGGGTTCTCGATTTCTGCATATATTCTGTCAGTAATTTTCGATTAAAATTCCAAATTCCAAGTTGCACCCTCAAAACGAAACTGGAAGCAACACTAAAGTTTCAATAGCAAAACGTTTGATGCACAACAGAAAGGATTCGTCTCCTTTTCTATTAAAAAACTGGTCCACAATGGAAATCAAAGGTTTCAAAGAGAAGAAAAATTGTATATTTTCTACATTTTTTTTTCTTTTTTTGAAGAACGAGACGTTCCTTGCGACGTTCGTTCAATGGTCGTGTTAACGAGTTACGATTGAACACGGTGACACCCTTCCAGGGACATCCTTCTGGCTGTCGAGCTGATCCTACGTCTCTTGTCTCACGATCCCGCCGCCATCTTGCTCCCTTTTCACCCTCCGTCGAGAAACAGGAGCGTAGGAATCGCCTGCGACTCCAGGTAATTTCAGGCTACCGAAAGGGAGACGAACGGTGTAACTCGACACCAGAGACCGCCATCGAAAACGATTCATTCTCCTTTCTCTTCTTTTTTTTACGTTCTCTGTTTCTTAATTCGAGGGATTCACCCTTCGTGTATCGAAGAAGCGTTTCGGTTCGACGACCCCTTGGCTCGTTATTTCGGCAAAAAAAGGAGGAAAAATAAAAGAAGAAACAAGCAACAGTCCGCGACAAGACAAAGAGCGGCGGAAACGAAGGCGATTCGATATTTTCATCGGTTTTCACACAGAGCGGCGATCCCTTTTCCAAGCCGCGCGGAAATCCACAGGAGGCCTTTCGTGGAAACTGCGAGCCCTTAGGATTCTGTGAATGGAAACGCGTTCGTACCTGATCACCGAGATACCGGGAAACATGCTCTCCGAACGTCGATGGAATTTATGGCTGAGATTTTTTCCAATTTTCTCATTGGACCTCTTCGAAACTTGGAATTTCTTTTTCTGATCAAAAATGATCAAATATTCCTAATTTTCTAGTCCTTCGAGAAAAATTATCGAAGTTTCAAGGATAATAGACACGAAACTCACGATTTCATCAAATTCTTGCTTCGAATAACCTTGCGATTGAGATTTGGATAGCTCCAAAAGTTTGAGAATCAGATCAGAAGAAGGAAGATGGGACTCGGGAAGATAAATACACCAGGTTATCGATGATCTGAGGGCAGGAGGACGAGGTTGGAATGAATGGCGGCGGCTGCAGCCAGGAATTTCATTCATAATCCTGTAACGGTGATCTCGAAAGGACATCTCTGGACCGTGCCACCCGAGACGACCAACGAGAATATAATTGTGTGAAAAAAACACGGCTCGAATTGACATTCGGGTATGAAAACTAACACCTAACTGCAGAGAATCGTATCGTATTCTCGACAAGATTTTAAGGAGATAAGATTTTATTTAACGAATCAGAAGTCGTATATTTAAGGACTAATCTGTAACATACCTAAAATTTTAAGGACTTCTTTAAATTGTGGATATTTTATAGTTTTCCCTGAGGAAGATTAGTGATTAAAAATTGACAAGATAAAGTTTCGAAGAATTGTCAGATCTTTCGAAATGATTAATTTTGGGTGGAGAGAGGTGGCGAGCGCGGCGGGTACCGAAAATCTGCGAAGCATGCGTCTGCAAGCGTTGCAAGCCTAGTGCAACGAGTTAACGATTTTTCCCCCACCGTGCAGAACGGAAACGAGTTCGAAACGAGTTCGAGGCCCGCGTCGACAGGTTCGTTATCGCGACGGACCCTTTGTTTGCCAAGCGGTTATTCTTACTCGCGCAACTCTCTTTCTCCGTTGCTCCAGGTACGGTAGCGAAAACAGCCTGGTCGCAACCTCTTCTGGTCTCGTCCTGAATAGGTGTGCCACGCCGCAGGACACCGGCAACAGCCGGCCAGGACACAGGTGGCACTGGTGACGCTCGTCCGCTCGTCCGCAGGACAGGATCCTCTTCTAATCTCAGCTCGTCAGAACGACGGGATTAGGCTCATTAACTCTTGCAGGACACCCTCTTTTCCCACGCGTTGCAGCCTCTTTATTCTCCCGATGAGAACCTTGTGCATGGATACCCTCTTTTGCAAACGTGTATTTTACTCTATCCTTTTTTCAAATAATGAGAAGTATCTGTTGTTTGCAAATTCTTAATTTAGAAGTAAATTCTTTTACAATTCAACAGAAATTGGACATTAAATTTAATTTTTTTTAATAACAATTAGGAAATTTGGTTGGCAATCTAATAGTAAGGAAACGAAGGCACCAAAATATGGGATAAAATTATATAATTCGCGTGAAGTGGCGGGGCGTTTTGCAGAGGATTTTGATCGATGCACAGACATTTCGGGACAATAAAGCGTGCGTTGATACCCGTCGAATATGCCGGTATAATTTTCAACGGATCGTTTATCCCGTGTTTCGACGGCTCTCGTTTTTTCCACCGCCTCCCTCCCACCTACCCTTTTCACCCTTTCACCCCGTGCCCGGTGATTTATCGTGCACGGAAAATCATACACACACACACACATACACACACACGTATATACATATATATATACACATAGTATAATAATGTAATCGTCGATACACGCGAGCGAACAGCGGCGTTCGTTCGTCGAAAAATTTCGGAGGCACCGGGAATACTCTGTTGAATATAACGAAAATAATTCCCCAAGTGACGCACTGTCCACCGATTATTTTATTCCCTAGCAACAGGTGATCATTCTTTTGCCACTGTTTTTCTATAGTTCCGCGGAACGAAACACAGCGACGATTCGTTCGAGTAAAAAATCAAAAACTGTTATCAAACTATATGGCGATAAAGCATGCGGGATTATTCGATGATCAGCTACTGTTCCAGGATATCCGATTCCATCCCTGGGAACGCACACCACGCATCACTCGATGACACCTCATTTTGTAATATCGAGCCCAAAATCCGTGTGCCGAACGAGCAAACGTTTTAATTATACCGCGATAACGTGTGTATATTCGAGCACATTTATTAAGTGTGTAAAATATGGGGTGAAGTATCCAATTATTAGCAAATTTTATTTTTTTCTTGTAAAAACAATCTGTTTCTGGCGGCGAGCGAACAAACAGAAGAGGAAAATGAGAACAGAGATTTGGCAAAAGGATATTTTTTCAGCGACCCTCCTCAGGCGGAAGGATCCAAACGCGAACAAGATCCACGATCCCTGTAAACCGTATTATCCCGTAGGATCTCGTTCCGTACAGTACAGAATCGAAAAAGAGAAAGAGGGAGAGAAAAAAAAAGAGCCTAACCGCGAGCGAAATTCTCTTGATACACCTTTGGAGATTTTCTCGAAGGACGAACTCGGCCGAGGGAAAAGCCTATTAGTCGCGAAGGATCCTTCGGGGATCCTTGGACTCTTGGCCGGGTAATATTGAGCCGGCCGGCCTAGCGAATCGCAAAATCCTGGCCAACAAAAGCCAGCCAGTTTCCTGCACTTTCGGAAAACCCGCGTGCAATCGTCCTCTCCGTTCGCTCTCCTTGCTGTTTCTTCTTCGTCGCCACCTACTCTTGCTCAACCTCGTCCACCTCCTCTCTTTCTTGCCGTCTTTCCACCTGCTGAAGGCATAAATCATGGCCCGCAGGCTCGTTCGAACCGAGAAGAGATCGGTTTGCAGGTGTCTCGACCGCCGAATTTCATGCCTCCTAAGACCCGACCTCGCCTCTTCTTACGCCTTCGCTGTGCTTGCGATTTCACGGGGCCCTCTGCGAAACCATCCACAAATTTTCCATTTTTCTTACCTTGCTCGTTACAAAATTCATTCAGTATAACTGCGTACCAAAATCTTATGTCGACGATCAAAAATTCAACATCGAGAATTCGAAGGGCAATCGGTGATTTTCCGTTCAAACGGTCCGCCCATACCTGGCGGCAGCAATTAGGGTGGAATTTTTCCCGGTCGAGGGACATCGTACGAAAATAGGAGATTCATCGATGTCTCCTAGGATTTCGTTTGTTTCCGTATCCCGAAAAAACCGTCCGTCGCATCAGCAATCGTGCGTGACACGATGCTCGATTACCTGTTCGAGTTTCCATCGGTCAAATTACACGGAAGTCCGCCGCTCGAATCGATGTCTCGTCGTTGTCGGCGCGATCGACACGTCGACACGTGTTTTTGGCGGGAAATTTATGCGCCGTGCCGGCGTGTCGACAACGACGTTAACGATCGCAAGTTTTCGTCGCGCCTAATTGAGACAACACCGAGACGTTATCTTCGATCTCCTCGACTCGGCGAGAGAGAAACGGGACGGTAGTCGTGAACGCGTCGCCGGCCCGTCGATATTACGATTAATTTGCTCGTAAATTTTCACCCCAGGGAGTTCCTGGAAGTCACGAAGGATAATTTATATATTTTTCAGTCCGACCTGGTCCACACCTGGCACTCGCAGCAGGCACACTCCCAGTTTACCTGAGCGAACGGACCAGACAGCGTCGCGCCATCTTACCCTGCTCGTCCTTTCCTTTCTTTCCTCTCATTTTTTCCTTCACCCCGCTATTGGCAAGATTTTGCCGAAAATTTGGGGCGTTCCTGCGGGGAAAAAAGCCATCCTTCACGTTTGTGGGGTAAACTGGAAAAAGTGCGAGAAATTTTTATTATAGGCTTTATTGTTCGACGATTCTTGAACGTGGAATAAGCTTCAAAGTTCAACGAATGAAAGCTAATAATAAACTCTTGATATTAATTTGCAGATCTTTCGAAGTTAAGCTCCTCTCGAGTAAAGTTTAAGAACAATTTACATTCTTTTGGCGGAATAACAGCAGTTCGAAACAATTTTTATCCAATCGTTTGATGGCCACGAAACGAATGATCCGTGACACACCTTTCCAGCCGAATTCCTCAAGGATCGGGGTTAAAAGTTCGCGAGGTTGCAACGGCAAAGAACCCAGCCGCTCGCGAGCCACCAAGGGTAAAGTCTTTGGAAGGAAAAAGTTTCCTCGCGATAACTCATCGAACGGCGCGTCGCTGTTTGCCAAATCAAGCGTGAAACGCGGGGTAATTGTCGCGCGAGAGGGTTCGTTCTGCTCGCACGGAAGGGTGGCCAGACGAGATTAGAGGGTAGAAATACGACACGTCGAATGTTTATAAACTCGTAGTCATCCGATTTTCACGGCTACCAACAATCAAGGCGGTGTCTATTACAGAAAACATCTAAAATATGATAAAAGATAATATCTCTGCATTTATCGAGGGCAAAACCATCATTTTACAGATGGATGGTCGAGTAAAGTTTCAAAAGTGCGAAACTCGTAATTTTATTATGAAAAATGTTCATTTTGTTTAAATCAATATTCAAGAGCTCTCGTGAGTTATCCAGTCGCACGCATGCCATGTTCCTTTATTAACCCTTGTGTATTGTTTGAATTTTTATTATCCTCGTGTCGCGTATCGTTCGATTCCGCTTATCTAAATAATATTTTATTCCATCGATATATTTTTCAAGTATTTTCAATAAAAGTTAGTGTATTTTATAAAAAATTTAATGTGCATCAAAATTATAACTAGGACCCTAATATTTTTTCCATTATAATTATACTTTCAATAAAATATCAAAAATAGCGTCCTGTATCTACCTGATCGTCCGACAATGCTTTTAAAGCCCCCAAGTTCACCGAGAACTATCAATGAACGAGCAAGCACGAAGAATAGAATGTACCATGAATCGAATTACGACGATCCATCAAAACACCATTTAATCGTACAATGCGTGTTGTTAATCGTCCGCTAAACACCCTCTTAAGTGGTTCCCCGGTTTGTTCACCTCGGGTGACGATCCTCCCTCCCGAAAAAAAAGAGAAAGAAAGGCAGAGGTTCTATTTGAACGAATTTTCAATAAAAAGATCGCCCGGTCAGGTTGACTTCGACTGGCAGGGAATCAAGATCAAGAGGGGGCGAACAATCGCGTGGCGCGTTTCTATGAAGTTCGGACCGGTGAATAGAAATTCGCGATGAAAAGGACGCACGCGTGCGCGAGCGGACCGAACGAAGCGTTCCTCTTTTCTCCTTCTTCCTTCTTTCTTTCTTTCCTTCTTTTTCTGTTTTTTTTTTTTCTGAAAAACAGGGCTGCGTCGCGTTTTTCATACGGCCCTCGATAGAGACGGGCCGTAAGTGCATTCAGCGTGCAAATCGGGTTGCCACGAGAGTGCAACAATACGCAACAGGTGAGGAGGAGATCGGTACGCGTTCAATGGCAGGTGAAGTTTCCTTTCGAAACGAATAAGTACTCGAGATTGTGCCACTCGCCCGATCCGATTGCCTAAGGAATTCCGCCAGGAAACACTTCCGCTCGATTCGACCCCTGAATTACCATCAACCCCCCCCCCTTTAACTCGTGTAAAACTTTCGTTCCACAATTTTTCCCTTGTTGCAAATTTCATTAACTCGTGTCTTTTTCCGACAAATAACTCGTGTCAATATTTTAATATCTCTTTAACAGTTTTGTAAGAAAATTTTTAATGGACTTGTGATACTTTTGAAAATTTTCCTAATTTTATCGTCCAAAACTCAATGTTTATTAATATCGCAGTACCAGAAGATACAAATCTCCGATAGATACCGTTCGAGAATTCCAGTTTTGATCGATGACGCTCGTTTTGTGGAAGAAAAACAGGCGTCCGGAGAGACGCAGGGGTGGGGGGTAAATAATTGGGATCAGAGGGCATCAAAAACGTGGGCGCACCTGCGCGAGGATGTTGATGCGTCCGTCGGCGTTAATTAACGTGCCATTAATTATCCGAAATGGACCAATTAGGAGGGTAGTATCCGTTGTTCTCCTATCCGATCCAGAAAACGAATTCGAGCAAAAGTACAGCGTTGAAATATAACATCGAGCGGACGATGATTAAGCGTCGGACGCGTCAACGTTGTTTACCAGTCGACGGAAAACAACTCGTTCTTTGAACACGCGCGAGAGTCCAAATTTCAGCTTCCACGAAGCGTCGAGAGGGGAAACAAAAAAAAAATATTTGAAAAGGAGGAGAATTCGTTTCGCGTCGTTCTTCTACCGTCTGTTCGCGGGCGCGGTTTTTTTTTTTTGAAAAGTATGATAATTTATGACGGATGGCTTGGTCAGGGACGATGTCACGGTTGAATCCGAAAACGATTCTCGTTTCGGTCTCGTGACAGAGACGAACAAGCGTGGAACGCATAAAACACGTAATCAATTACCTAAGGACCGTGGAAATTTCTTGATTCTTAACCCTTGTGTCAAGAACCTTAATGCGTACGATTTAACTAGGGTGGCATAAATTTCCAAAATTTAAAAAGAAGTTCGATAGCGCAATAAATTTTCTAACCAGTTACCCGGTTATCAACGCAAGGATTAAATTAATCGTCTTCAAACTCCCCTGTGCTTTATCAACACCCCGAATTATACTCAATTTCACCAACCCTTTGATAGTCATACCCGCGATGGTTTCTTATCGGTAGAAAAATCAGAATCTCGTATCGGTAGAAGGATCAACGTAACAGGCATTGATGCAGGCACGGAGACGGGACACAAAGGACAAATTAAACAGTTCCATCGACTGAGAATTCCGACAACCCTCTCCGAGCACACTGTCATTATCCGTCCATCGGTGTTTCCTCACCCTTTCTGCTGCTCGTAATCGGTCACTAATCAAGATGGACCAAAAGGGTGCGCCCTTCGACGAAATATACATCGCTGTTAAAGGATACGGGGCCAGAAGAGGATCCTTTGAAGCGAATCTCCACCCTGAACGTTATAATCGTGTTTGTTTCTCGAGTTTGATCGTGAGGGATGTTTATTACTTATCGAAACAAGTATAATATTTCGAATGAAAAGTAGAAAATTAAAGTTCACCACCCAAGGGTTAAAATCATGCAACTAACGCGATATAAATCTATTCGAAAATACGTTCTTTGGACAGCACCGACTCGTTAAGGGTTAATTCCATCGGACAGCTCGAGGTTCTTAGTGCCGGTAGGAAAGGGGGGATGTTAAGCAGCTCGGATCGAAGGGCTTCCCAGAAAACCGCGAAACAAAGCTCGAATAAAAGCGCTATCGAGAAGATCGATCTGCCGTAGGATCTCTCGAGTTGGTACCCCGTTCAACAAAGAGGAATTTCTTTAGAATCGAAGAAACAAAAAAGGGGGCGCTAGCCGGGACCCCGTGGAAATCGATCGATCAGAAAAAAAGGGGTCCTCGAGAAAGCGTCGGCGTCGGCGACGGCCCCCTTCGAGCACCCCGTTCGCAACGGGTGGGATAAGCAGAGAGATCGGATCTAGCCCGATTTGCCTGGATCCTCCGGGTAATAACCGCACAAAAGGGCACCTTCGTGAGCGGGGAACGAGCGAGAGAAACAACGAGATACGAAAGAAAAATAGCGTCTCGAGAAAGGGCAGAGAAGAAGAAGAAGAAGGAGCGTACCATTCAGCGTTCTGGAGTAAGTAGAGATTTCCGGAGGCTGCGTGTAGCCCTCGCCCCCTCTCCACCCCGGTTTTACGGGGTGTCCTCTTACCTGGTTATCCGGACCCACCCCCTCCGGCTCTTCCTGCACGCGATCCTCTCACCCCCGTCGATCGGTCTTACCTATGGGAAAAATCTACATTGAGTCGAGGGTGAATGAATGAGAGAGGAACGACGGACGGTCCACGGCGGAATCTTTTGTGGGCCGGATTCCTTCTGTCGGGTCCGTCCGCTGCAATAACGAAACGCTACGACCTTCCTGGACCCCGCGAACCGTGCACCCACACACACATCCTGCTCTACACGGCTACCTGAAGCCCTTGGATACGGCCGCACGTGCAGGTATCGAGGTGATTCGCTTTCTCACGCCAATTCTCTGCGCTGGCTACGCGATGCTCCCGTTTTCGCGCCAAACTGCTCGTTCATGGATCACCCGTTCAGCTATGTCTCGCCTGAGAGCGAAATTTACGCGAGAAGCAATTCTTCAGCAATCTACCTTCCCAAAGTTCCCCTCCTCTAATTTGCACAAAAATGCTAATAAATCCCAGAATGGTGGAGCGATTAGGTAACAAGCGTTCGATAATCGTTCTCGTTAAAACAATTCGCGTGGCCACGGCTGACCGGACGAGCGATCGCTGCTCGGCGCAAAAACGTCGTGCCGCAGCTCGTCGAAATAAATGACCGACACGCCCTGCGGGCAAATGGGCGTGTAAGCGGCCTCGCCCCGGTCAGAAGGCTCCTCTGGAAACAGACGTACACCACGATCGTAATTATCTATCGAGGAAGAAGGCACCGCTACTCCGCCCCGCGTCTTCCCTGCTCCGATCGCGACGCGTCCCGTCTAACACGGACAAACGTACCGGGCCCCCGCGAGAACCAGCCCGAAGAAGGTGAACGCAGAGGTCGTGGATACTGCAACGTCACCTGCCTCTATTAGAGGACCGTGAAAAAAGACTTTATACTCGCGTTCCTGTTGCCTCCGCTACCTTTCCTGGCTACGCCGACACCTTTCTAACGCCGCCTCTTCTTGGACCTGGTCCACCATCTCTGATTTAATATTTTTGGCGATTTTGTAATGAACGTAATATATCATTTTTTTAATTTATTTCCTTTGAATCATTAGATGATATTAACAAACACGTTATTTATAGATTTTGGAAAAAAAATTTCACGTATCTCCCTCCAAGGCAACAAAATACTTCCCCCGCCAGCAAAGAACTCATTTCTTTTCTGCCTCTTTTCTGGCTCGCGAAGGAAATCCACTGCGTTTGCTCGGGATCGAGCAGAGGGAGGAAATATTTTTATTGGAACGATTGCGGCTGACGTATGAGGGTCCTTCGAATTCGCAGTCCTGGGATCCATCGTCGGGATCACGGTTGCTCGAGTGTCCCGATCGATTTTCCTCGTCACGAGCTTCGAGGAAAAATCTGCAAGAAAATCCGGAATAGGGAGGACGAAGTTCAAGCCGTGTCTCTTGAATTCCATAAACAGTATATATAAATATATCCTGCATACCGTGTTACGAGAAAATTGAATTTTATCGAATTTAAAGTATCGAAAAGATAGTGTAACGAAAAAGATTCCTCGGGGGTGAAATATCGAATCGTATTCCGTGGGTGAATTCAAGGCGGTGATTTTTAATTAACAGAGACTAAGGGGGGTGGATACGAGTTGAGAAATCGGAAATTTAGACACAGCCTCCGCGTTATGCCACATTAGCGCTCCTCGGGATTCCGGTTTTTCAATACGACCAGTCATCCTCGAAGAATCGGCAGACAATGTGGCGGCGGCCCTCTTCCTCGTCACCGGAACCCTCGTAAGTAGTGCGCCCTCTTTATCTTTCTTCTCCTCGTTCGAACCAACAAAATATAAAAAAAAAAGAAAAAAAACAAGAAGGAGGAAAAACTTTGGACGTGCGTTTGCCCAAAGACTTAAAGGTCCTCCGCATTGTGTCCAGTCGCGGGGAAACTTAAGCCGAGCCTCCGCTGCTACTTATCGATTATCCCAGTCGGCAGGAGTTTTTCAAATCGAACATTTTTCGAGTCTTCAGCTCGTGTCTCGCTATTGTCTGCGACGCTAAGCGAATTTCCTAGATTTTCTACGAGCCAAGTGCTTCAGAAAATTCCTCCAGGATGTCGGTTTCAGGATCTCTGATGCAGCGTGTCGCAGTAAAAAAAAAAAAGAAAGAAAGAAAGAAAAAGAATCGTAAGAACCATGCCAGTTGGCGAGAGAGATCGTAAAACGCGGAGCAACCCCCTTTTGTCTATGTCGGATGGAACCCCGGAAATAATCGCGATTCCATAGAAACCCACGTGAGATCGTCGTCTACGAGATTCGAACCGCGACGCTATAAAATCCTCGGGTCCTGGGATGCAGATGTCCCCTGGAACGTCTTAGTCATTCGGGGTGTTGCTGAGGGGTGCAACTCATCAAAAACAATTCTTTAGTCTTCAAATAGTTTCCAGGAAGGATTTGGTTAACTTTTCCTTAAAACTGGGTCGCAATTAAGATACCTGGGGTGATTTAGAAAACCAGATTGTTTATTACCCTACCTGTGGCATCGAGAAAGCGATCATTTTAATTTTCCAAATTCATACCCCCAACTTTAATCTAAGATTAAGGATCAGATTCAGGGAAGGCAATGATTTTCTCGCGTGTAATTATGAGCCGAGGATAGAGTAACATGTCGGACATTCCAACAGCCACCGTAGTCAGAATCCACCCTCGCCAGTTGGCCCGTTGAACTGAATAGCCGGCTAATGAACGCGAAGCCTCCGGTCTGTCAGTGGCGTGCGTCCACCATGGGGAATGATCGTTGCTCGGCCAAGGATGAAACCGATTCGAGCGACGAGCATCATGACTTTCTGCTGGCCAGTCACGGACTGACTCATCTCGCGACCCGTTCGTCGCTCCTTCGCTATTCGATCAACGTACGGACACCTTTATTTTGATAATTCCACCTCGATAAAGTAGCCAGACTGTTTTTTTCTTTTCTTATTACATCCAAGAATATATTCCCAGAAGGATCATCGATCTCCTATGGAGTCAGGTTCGGTGATTTTCCTGTCAGCCGACGAAACACGAGAAATCGAAGCTGTTCCCCGGATCCTCTCGGCGGAGAAACCATTTCGTCGGACAGAATGGGACGTGTATATCGGCGGTAGGTACAATTTCAATTTCGCTATCTCCCCCCTTCGAGTTAGTTGGTCGAGTTAGAAGAGGGCGAGGAGGGTGGAACGCGGTAGAGCAGAGGCAAAACCAGAGGAGGGTGTAAGATTCGACGTTAGATAGGCGAGAGTTAGGCCCGCGTCACCCAAAGCTTCTCCTCCTCGGCTGTCACTCAAAATCCTTCCTCCCTTTTCACCTCGAACCCCACGCGTTCTCCGCTCCGACGTTTCGCCGCCCCCTCCCCTCCGCCCTCTACGCGACCACCCTTTCTCGCACGTTCCTCGGCAAGGGCCACCCCCGCGGACTCGGTAATTGAATTTCACGAGTTGGTTACCCAAACCCCCGGGATTCTAGCCCCATCTCCTCGCGTCTCGTGCCGGTTCACCAACGGTTCTGGAGGGGGGGCCGACGTCGACGTCGTCGGATCATACCGATGCTGGTTTCTCGTCGTACGGCAGGGGTCTGCCAAACGAATTGATGCCCGCTTAATGTCGTATCACAACATTGATTACGACACCGCTGCGATTGGCTACCGCCGCAAGAATGACCCTTGATCGGGTCTTGCTTCGACGACTCGTTTGCTGACTCGTCATCGGGGGTAATTAAGTTCTTTATGAAATCATTTGCAATTAAATTGGAATTTATAGAACTTAAGTGAGGAGCTGAATTAGGAATGTAAGTTAAGGGGTGACATATAAGTGTTTTTAAACAGAGGGAAGATAGCATTTGCACATTATTTGTAACAAATTTTCAAAGGTATATAAATTCCAAAGTTTCATAAATATTTATGGACACCGCGAGTCCATTATTTTCTCCAGATTTAACGAAGCACAATGATTTTTCAGAAGCGCCATCCTCCGGCTGTTTGCGCTTTTCCTCCCCTTTCTTGTTGTCTCTTTTCCTTCCGTCCGTGTTACGTCGAATTCGAGATTTTTTTTTCCCTCGCCCTCTTCATCGATAATAATTTTAAAAGGGGGATACCCGGAGGCCCTCGAGGTGTCGAGCCACCGAAGACGAATTATCGCCGCGTGACGTATACGTTTATTTATGATTCCCGAACCCATCCCACCCTTTATCGCTCTTTCTCTCCCTTCTCATCGTCGAGGCGCACGAAAACGTTCGTCGATTCGCGAGATAGCTACAGATATACCCTTGTCGCGAGCCGCACCGTCGATGGTCCATCTGATACGATAAATCATTGGCGTTACGGTTAATTGAATCCTCGCACAAAGGGGTTGGATCTTGGTTTTGCTCTAATCTTCTGTGTACCCCTGTTTATTCACCGATCAACCACTGCATCAATCCTGGATCCTTATTATTTGCTTTCCAATTAACGAGGAAATAATTTTTGACGCTGTTTGGACGAATTTCATCCCCGAATACCAAGAATTCTCTCAGAGCAGAGTTAACCCGTTGAACCGGAGCGAAGGGTGCCGCGTTGGCTCGGTCGCCATAGACGAATCGACAAATCGACCGGTACGAAGGAATCGTATGGCGAAAATACGAAAAGGGGGAGGAAAGATAGCGGCGCTGACAATTGGGGCAACGGTGTGATCCGATATTGCGACGGCAACCGTGCGCCACTTCAGGGCGGATCTGGTTGGTCAATCAGCGGTGCATTGTACGTAACGAACCTCCGCACTCGGCCGAGTTTAATGCCCGTACGTGGACCTTCGTGAACGTGTGTGCGCGTGGGTTATTAAATATGACGAGAAGGAGAGCCTGGCCCGTGGGGGGGATCAAGGGGGCGGTCTACTCCCGGCTTCCTGAACGTCCACGTTCGACGTCGAGATTGTCGTTTAACGTTCTCCTGCCAGACCTTCGAGATTCTCTTTTCACGTTTTGTTTCGATCCAGACGACGAGGACTTTCGTCGGCTTTCGTAACGCGCGTGATTAATAGTCGTCGCGGGGGACATCGATCAAGATATTTTGATTATTCCTGGCAATGAGAAGCAAAGTTTTTCTCCAATAAATGTAAGAATTAATTGCTACGGATTGTGTTATTTAACCCCTTCGTCGCTAAATACGAGATTATTTTATTCATGAACCAGTACGGTGGCTATTCAGAGAAAATTATAAAATAATTACAAAACCTTGCGAGAGGGTTAATTCTTTCGTTACGTTACACTCCCATTGAAAACCCTTTGTCGATCAATTGACGACAAATCGATTTAAAACTTCCCACATTTACGTCTACGTCTTGGTAGCAACCCTTATGGATCCGAATCGCATTGAATGCATTTATCGCCGTATCTTCCCAATGCGCGCGCTTTTCTTCGCCGTAAAAAATGATCCAGAGCACGGATCGTGAAAGGAGCTTCCCGTGCAACGAAATCGAATGAAAACCAGCTGAATCTTGGCGTGCACCGAAGAAAACCCCTGTCTACGTCTCGGAATGAATTTGAACCGCGTTAAACATATTTATCACCATATATCCTGCCGGTGGTGCACGCGCCCTTTCTCGTATTAAAAAAGCAGCGGGCCAAGTATACACAAGTTTGTCCGATTCATCGAAGAACCGTGGCGAGCAAGTTTATCTTGCTGCGCGAATGAGCGTTCAATACCGGATTCACCAAGAAGAAGCTCCATTTTTCCGGACAAAGACAAGAAAAGGGCCCCGTGTACACCGGCGTAGACGTTTTCCCGTTTTATTTTCCTTCTTTTCTCTCTCCGTAGTGGTTGCCAGTCTTCGAGGTATCCCTCCGTGTTCTTCATGGTTGTCGAGAGAGGTGAGGGGGTGGCGGTGTATGGAACGTGCATAAATTTGGACGGTATCGTCTCATAGCTAGGCGGACGATGCTCGAGAGCGGTGAAGTGGAGCTCTTGGTAACGGCGAGCACTTATTCGCTCGCTCGCTCGCCAATCCAAATGAATTGGATAATTTGATCAGCTCGTTGCTGGCCCTTTGTTGCCTCCTGGGAACTTTCAATGGTTCGCTCTCGGCCGTCGTCTCTCTTTTTCCCTCTTTATCGCCGACTGACCCCGCTCCGTTTCTCTCTCTTGTCTTTTCGATTCTTTCCCTTTCATTTCCCTCTCCCTCCCCCTCCTCCCTTGGCCCCCGTCGCCCTGGTCACCCTCGTACCATCGCCGGATCACGATCCTCGCCTCTCTCCGGAGAGGAAGATCGTGGCTGAATGAAGAAAGCTCCTCTGATTCGGCTCGAACGCCGACGCTGAATCGCGATTGGCAGTTACGTCGCGCCACGTTTCGCGAAATTGAAATAATAATTCGTCGGGATAGCGAGGGGAGAGTGGGCAGGCAAGACGTAACCGTTTCAACGGGAAAAGATAGCTTCTTCTTTCAAGAAAACGCGCTCGAGGGTTGATGCACGCAGGTATCCAAGAAAACCATACACAAAACGAGCCCTTCGGCTTACCTTTGCTTGGCAATTATCAAGATTGAAGACGTGTGTCGACCGCGGTTAATTAACTTCCGTTCCTCATTCACCGGGGGATAAATGAAGTCGAAGATCAAAATTTCGACTCGCATTAACCGAGCCGGGGATGAAAACCCGACGAACGAGCCGATGAATATGATAATACGGAATCCGAGAATCGGCAAGAAAAAGATCAGGCAACGCTTTTCAGCCAATTGATCCGAGAGATCTCCCTTCCCGGGGGCCGCGTCTCGGGGATTTTAAATGCCGCAACCAACATATCCCCTCATCTCGGCCCGCCCCGCTGAATAGGCCGCGCTTGCATCCTGAAAGGAATCCGCAAGATGAATCCGCGAACTCAAGACAGCCGACCCATTTAGTCGTGGAGAGAGAGAGAGAGAAAAAACGAAGAAGAAGAAGAATATCCTCGAGTCCGCACAGCTATCTTGAGCCCTACATTCTACATTCACGGTGGCGAACTAACGGAGATATTATTTTTTTTCCCCTCCTCCTCCTCTGTTCCCGCCGATCTCTCGCGACCACCAACCCTCTCTTCGCCCTGGAGAATATCACCGCACGTCGAAATATTATTCGGACGATCGCCGTCTTCTGCTTCTTCCCAGTTCTTTCCGTTATTTCTCTTTTCTTTTTGTTCGTTCGCGATCTTGCTCCTCTTCGAGGCAGCGACTTCCTCGTGGCCGCCAGCTCGTAAGATCGTGGTCACACGGCCCCGGGGGAAAGAAGACGGAGAATGGAAGAGGAACGGGGAGGCTGGTTCGTTGACGAATTCATCAGAAACGCTTCCTTGTAACGGTGCCGTGATTACTGGCGAACACGGACACACAGCGGTCGGGGAGGGAGACTAGGGCCTAGCAAAATTAAAAAAAAAAGAAAAAGAAAAAATGGGGGAAAAGTAAGGGAGGAGAAATCCTATGTGGCCGGAAGGTGAGTCTCCCGGGCGAAGGGAAAAGGTGGAGATGATTAAAATGAATTCTACGGAGACGCGGCCGATTCACGGCATTTTTTCCCATAGTATTCTTCGAAAGGTATTCCGTGGTTGGCGTTCGATGATATTTCGGTCGTTTCTCCACCCCCGCCTCCCCGATGCCTCCCGTGAATGAGGATCGATCGACGAGGGAAGCCGTTCCGGGGATTGAGGAAGCGTGGATTTGTCGCGCGCCGCGGGAGCGTATCGAGGATTCATCTTGAAACTGACGAAGAATAGCACTTGATACGTGTCTCACAACGCCATTTTCTGATGAAACGCCGACAAGGAAACGCGCGGAATCTCGACGTTTCCTATTAACCCTTCCAATAGAAAAGTGTTAAGAATACGAGTCTAAAAATGCAATACCTGGAATTCTTTGAATTCTTAAAAATACGATATTGCCAGGTTCCCATGTTCCTGAGAACCGATACAATTGTAATCCTTTGGAAGGCGAGCTTCGACATTAAAAAATATTACGAAACGATACAACGAACCGTGGCTAACAATGTTGCCTCCGGTTAATGAATTGCCTTTCCACTTGTCAGTCAATTACGATACATTCGACAGGTTGATAGACAGCCGCGCGAGGCTCCGCTGTATTTAGAATCAAGAAAAAATAAATAGAAACAATTTCACTTTCAATTACACGTTTCACCGTGAAGTCTTCTGGCAAAAATATAACGTTCCAGCCGTTTCTCCCTCGTCGATGGCAAAGATCACCCTTGTCCCGTTTCATTTCTCTTTTCTTTCTTTTTTTTTTCTATACGGTGCGTCGAGCAAAGCGGAGCGAAGCGTATTTCCGAGCACAGCGGGACGTATTACCAAGCCGCTCGTCCGATAATGTGTTTCTGATTGCCGCCACGTCTACATTTCGCCCACGCTGGATCTTTCACGATGTAAATCCACCTTCGCGAAATATTACGTCCTCTGGACGCGAATATCTTCTTGGTTATCCTATTCCGTTCTGTTTTTTATCTGTCGTGGCTTTCGATGGTTTTCAATGGAACGTCGTATCTGATCTTTGCCAATTTTTTGCCAACACCTGACACCCTTTGTCTAACTATTTCGAATGAATCAATGGTACTCTTCATTCAGACTTGCGTAGACAAATGTCTAGAGGTTGCATTTATTACCTTATAAATTAAGATATTCTTTCAATAAAAAAAAATAATTAAAATGTCTTGTTTGCACATTTGCTTAGCTACCATTTCCCAAAAACGACAGCATTTGACAGGAATCAAGATCGAATTCATCATAGGGGATCGATCGAGGATCTACGAGGAGACTTTGACAGATCCTTTCCTAATTACCTATACACGGGCAACGAGGATGATCTCGCGACGAACGGTGGTAAATAATTTTCTCCCGTGGCTCGAGACGAGACGAGACACCGGTGTTTAATAATAATTATTGTTTAATAAGGTTCTTTGAACGGGCGGCTTATTGACGAAAGGCACGCCGTAGCTGGCACGAATTCACCGCCGGGGAATAGCGTCATTATTCGACGACGCGTCGAAGCGGCCGTTTTTAATGAGATCCTACAATATTTAAGGCGAGTCCCCAGCGATTTTGCGCCATCACGTTTGTCGCCGTGAAACGTGTCGCGGACACGATCGATGAGAAATGTATCATCCCCCGTGAAACAGGCGGTGATTGTTCCTGCCACGAGATCGTGGCTCATCGAGGGTAATTTTCGAAGAAATTCATCAAGTTCTTGACAAATTTCAAGAATTTTTAATTGTGATATGCTTAAATTTCTGTTTGCTAAATTGCCGTGGAGTCTAAATGTATACCGAAAATAAATGAAAAGCTTGTTTCTGGAGGAAACAGACATGTTTCCCAAAAAACACGTCATCTCTGGTTTAAAAAAAAAAAAACCAGATCAGTGGCATCGTTTCATTTCACTCACCACGAGATCAATACCTATAGAATGAGCCCGTCTACAGGTCGGATCGATCTTTAGAGGTATGATACATACGTATGTACATACAAGAGTATCGAAACTCGAAGGAGAATCGAGAACGCACAACGATGGACACACAGAAACCTATCGAATTATCGATTACTAATAACGCGCCTCGACGTTGATCAAATTTTTCAGGATAAGGTCTAGAAGATAAAACTTTTCAAGTGATCCATTATATACTCTGCATAAAATTAAATTTAAGACTGTGACAGTCAGACATTCCATTAAAATCTTAACAAAGCCCTCGTCTTTCTCAAATTTAAAATCTCTGACGCTAAAACGTCTAATCAAAGGCTCGTTGTCGACGTTTTTTTTACGTAACAGATAGACCACAACTTACAACTAAATTTATACGAACGAGACTCATTTGTCTCGGACAAAACAGGAAAGATCGTCGAAGAAGGGGGAGGATCCGCGGCGAAGGTTAAAAGCAGCGACGACGAGGAACCTTAGGCAGATTAAATCGACATTTTCGAGACCGATCGACTTTTCGCCGCGCGTAAATTAAATAGTCGATGATTAATGGCGGTGCTAGCCGCCTCGTATAATGGTCACCTACGTACGCGATTTACATCTCGCCGGTTTTCAGGCTCGCCTCCCGGCCAAGGTCAGAGTTCCGAGCACTCGGCAACGAATCGATTAATAACTCCTCGTCGGCTGATAGCCGCTCCACAACGCGTACGAGTTTTTCTTCTTCTCCGCCTCTGTATATAGAAGCAGAGACCGGGCGGAGGATGCTGAAGCTCGCTTTGATTTTGCCGCCGGAAGACCTACACCTTCGATCGGCGCGCAGGTGTTCGACAGGTCAGGAACCATCGATTAATTCGAAGCTCGCGAATCGCGAATCCAAATTGAACGCTACCCGAGTTCGATTTCGATCTCGCGTAGAATTGATACGCAGCATATGTGACGCATCGTTGATAAGAAACGAACGAACTACCTGTTTGGTAAGGACACGTGATGTACCATTTACGTCATTTCCACTTCGGGTGCGGAGCAATGACGTTCCTGCTTGAGCGTTATTTTTATTTAAAACAGTGATTCATATCTATAATTAACAAGTTGACTGTCACCGCACAAACAAGTGTATCTGGTACGGCACAAGATAGTATGGATCAAGGATTTTACTGTTACGTACAACTTTCTTTTCTTCTATTGTTCTCGAGGTGTTTAAAAAATCTTGTGCTGTTCCATAGTACAAAAAATAAAATAAAATCACTCACCCCCTGCCACTATCTTTTCGTGATCCAGATCCAGCCATAATCCACCCTGCGAACAAACGAACGGACGAGTTAGCACAGTCACAGGCGAATCGTTGCAAAATTCGTAAACGATGATACACATGGAAATTTCGCAAGGTTACACGGTCCTCTAGCCGAGCATGATCTGTTAAATATCGTGTCAGGGTCCCTTGAAATATTCATCAACGGGTGGCCAGCCGAGATCCACTTTCCTCGGTGTACTCTATTCGCAGAGGCAAACCACTCGACTACACCCCCTTCTTTTCCTACCGGTTCCCTTCTTACGTAATCCGTCTGTTAAAATATCAATCTCAACATTTCACTCTTTGCACAGCATTCCGTGCAGGGGTGGCCCCCTATCCTCACCCTCTTCTCTCTGTCTGGACGAGGTCATCAAAGATGCAGCAGCAATCAGCGGAGCTAGTCGAGCGGACGAGCAAGCAGAGAACTACCGACCCGGACCCCAGGGATGCACGCGGGATTTTCTTTGAGCCTCTCTAGATCGATCTCTACCGCCGCAGAAAAAATATATTCGACCAATGGCGCAGCCATTTCGAATTCCCTCAAACTCGTCCCGATTAATTGGTCGGAACCTTCGAGAATTTGGAATTAATCTTGCAATAGTTTAATTTCTGTAAATCCCTTAACTATATTCCAGGGATTAAATAAGTGAGATTTTATAATTACAAGAATTTTAATATACGAACGCTAATGTCTTAACTCGAATAAAAGAAGACTCGTGAAATATTTAAAGAGGAGAATTTTGAAATAAATTTTAAACTTTAATCACGAATCTTCGTGTTAATTTATCAAAAGGAACGATTCGTTGGCGAAGGTCGCCGTTGAAATCACTGCCTTGCTCTTCTTCTCACCCCACCGAAGGCCACCCCATCTCTGACCGCGGCACGCCGCGGGGGGTGAACTCTATTAAAAATGCAATATTCTCGTTAATCCGCGCCGGTATGTGGTACCGGCTAATTAGCGAGTACCGAGGACACAGGGATGCATACGCGCACCCCCGTTGTCATGCAAATACCTCATGGTGGGCGCACGAAACGCCCATTCAACCTACACTTCTGTGCACGACCCGCGACCGTATGCCGGGTATATTTCGAATCGCGTATATACTAACGAAACAAATATTGCTTATCGAATATCGAATTTCAACGATGTTCTCGTTGCCCGCGTTGCGTTCGTTACGCCACGTTTCAAGATGAAATTATTCTTCTTTTTCTCTTTCCTTCAGATTGGAAAATCGATTGGCGCTGTCCGAATTGAAATTGGGCATTGATCTCTCTGAATTCGAAACAGATGCCAAGAATATTTTTTAGTTTTAAGGGCGGTGCTCTCATGAGGAACAGCGTTATTTTTCAATACCGGTACCTGGCATAGATATTTTATAATTTCTGTATGGACCAAGGATATTTTTTAGTTTGGAGGGTGGTATTTTTAAAAAAATATGCTACAAGACTTAAAAAGCACTATTTCCCAAAGTGAATAATTTAATGGCTATTCCGATTACGGAATTAAAAATTGATCAAAGTACAGAGTAACTTGGAGGACATTGGATAGATACACGCGCATCGAGGCTCATACACGGCCAGCGAGGGGGAGGATTGTATCAGAGGGTGAGTTATATCAATAAGCATCGAACATTCACGGAGGACGGCAGGGAGCTGTTGATTAAGGGGCGAGCACAATGAGGAGATATCCTCCGAGAAGGGAATGCGTCTGCGATGGATCTGGCTCGAAGGGTCTCCCTCCCAGGTCCCTCCTTCGAACAACGTCTCTCCCTTGCCGGTGTCTCCGCTCGATCTGATCCTCAACCCGGCAAGAGAGACTGTTAGACGCCGATTGCTGCCGATCCTGAGGCGCACAATGGGTCTCGTGCCTGTCATCGAACAACCTGACTGGGTCACCTTGTCGCGTGACAGAACAAGGATTCAGTTGTTCGAGCGGAAGTTGTACGACATTCTATGGAAAGCATCGGATCCGTTGTATCTCCTTTGCTCGCCGAGTAGATTACTGTAATTCTCGACGAACCGCGAGAAATCGTAACTTTTTATCGACACCTTCAAGGCTGCGGAACGGTTATCTCTCGATAACCGAAGCTGTTTTTAATTTTCAGTGGGAACACTTTAGATTTTTAATATCGCGCACCAAAATATTTTTGATAGATTAAACTCGCCTCTCAAAGTTTTTAATTAAAGCAAATATTTACTCGTAACAAAAATTTGCACATCGCGTCCTAACGATAAACGGCGACGATCGCTAAGCTATCGTAGACCCATATATCCCGAAAAAATAATCGACGCTCGTATCGCGTTTGATCAACGCCGTCGAAAGAGTTTCTCGGGCCGAAAGAGCGAGAGCTCGCCGTCGACTTGCAGCTCCGTAAATTAACAGTAATGAAAATTGGTTATCAGTCGAAGCGACATCCTGCAGACCGAACAGTGTTACCAGCAGCGGAGCGCGTAATATCCCATTGAGGAGGAACGGACGGCGAGCACGGTACTGGGATTCGGGTGCACGGGAAGCGGATCACGTTGACACAAAGCGGCCGTAATCCGTTTATCTTCTCTCCGGGCACTCTGCGCCCACGTGTTACGCTTCGCGTTATTCGAGGATGGCCCCGGCCTCGGCCCCCGCGTTCCCCCTTGGCCACCGTCGAACGAACACGACCCTCCGTCCACCGCCTCCGCACCCTTTTGCACCCTCGTTTCGCCACTGTCGCTACTCTGTCACCCGGGCCGACCAGATTCTCTACGTTCAACAGCCGTCGATACCAGTCGCCGATCCGGCTCGAGGAGATCTCATTTCGCCGGGACATTGACACGCGTGGTCCAAAACCACTGTTCCACCTGCGACCACCATGAAAAAATCGAACCTTTGGCAATTTTAGTCCGTATAGTTTATTATAAAATCTGGAGTACCTGCAGGTACCTGAAAATACCTAAGGGGAGTTTTATTTTGACAAATTGAACCTAAGCTACCGTACCAGCGCAAGGTTGGTACCCGAAGGCGGCTGGGACCGACAAAATATATTCTACCCACGCGGCTCTCGTCTCCGTCCGTATCCTCTTCGACAGGTTTCTGAAAGGGCGGCGAGGAATGTCCTTCGCGACACGTATTCCTCTTGAGTAATGACGCGGACCCGAAGAAGGAATGCAGAAGGAGGTGTCTTTCATCGGAGATTTCATTGGTTTCGAACAGAGACACCCCTCCACTGTCGCCGTTCTCCGTGGCTGAAAACGGCTTAACGAATGACGACGACGAGTCACGCGTTTTGTCTCGCGCCATGGAACACATTTGTCTCGAGCCCGGATGCCGGGTGGTTTTGAATCCCGTTGGACTCTCCTCTCTCGCGTATATATATACATATACACATATATATATATATATATATATAACTTGCACACCGCGGATCACCTTTTCTTCCTTTCTCTGTTTCTCTCCTTGCCCATCGAACAGACGTAACATCTTTGTCCCGCGCGAGGAGGACGGGGATCTCCCTCTGTGTTCCTCCTTTCATCATGGTCCCCGGGCCCGCCAGGATTCGGCTTGACACGCCGCTGAAAGACGCTCGCTGCTCACAAAGGACTCCCTAATATATTACGCTTATTAATGTCCCGTCCTCGTCTATCTTTCCGCCACCCTCCCCGGGATTCATCCAGCGGCACGCAGTTGGAAATATCATGGTCCTTGATAAAAAGAGCAACAGGACCAAAGGGGAACGGAGAGTTGACTAAGATTTCGAGAATTCGACGGCTGGAACACCATCTGACCTTCGACGGAAGGCGAATATATTTAATAATCGAAGTCGACCGAGGTATTTTAGAGCGTTTCAATGAGGAAAGCTGGCGGGGACCAAGGAGCAGGAAGGGGGGTTATCGCGTGGGTGACGAGAGAAACACGGCTCTCGAATTCGTCCAGGATCCTTGCAGATTGGTCCATTCAGTTTGGGGGGAAAAAATAAAATTGGTGGCTCGGCGGCGTGGCCCATTCGATTTCTCGAATCGCGCGTTTCTCTTCTCGACGCGCGTTGTTCCCGATTAATTGGACGACCGAATTGTTGTTTCGTTCGACGTTGAATGGCTCGGGCTTGAATTTTTTTTTCTACCTCCGCTCGCGTTCGCCCGCTGTGCGCGCGCGGGTGTTTGTTTTTTAAGTACCTACACGTCGTCGTGTGTCTGCGCCCGGCTATATATTTTTCTTCTTTCTTTCCTTTCTGTTGTTCCTTTCTTTCTTTCCTCGTTTTTTTTTTTTTTATTATTCGCTTTGACGTGTTTTTTTCACCCCTTCCGGGGGCCACTCTCTCGACGAAATTTCGCGAGGACCAGCCAACCAGCCAGGCTCAGCCCAGCCCAGCGCCAAACCAGCCGTGCTTGGGTGAAATCTTTTATCGTTCAACGTAAGAGCGACTGGGCAATCTCTCCCTCTCTCTCTGTCTCTCGAAATTTCTCCACTGCTCGCGCTCCTTTCGCCTCCATTCTTTGCCTTTTCTTCGCCCTCTTTCCAGGGCCCCCCTCCCGACCCCCCTTCTGGTTTCCGTGTCACCACGTGGATTTTTCGTGCGGGCCAACGCATAATGCATAAAAGTCGGGGGCTCATTCAGACCATGGAAGTCGCTCGAATTTTAAACAAACGCCTGAACCAACCACCCACCCCCGGTCCCCGTCTCCATCCACGTCGTCTCTTACTTTTCTAGGTTCCTTCGTTCTTTCTACCCGTTGGTTATTTCCTGCTCGAGCAGTCTCGCCCTGCACGCGAAAATGCCGCTTAATCTTCGCGGGTTCGGTCGCTGCATTGTGTCTGAAACGCGAGCCATTATTTAGCGACGGAACAATAAACGCCCACGGATGATTTTCATGCGTGGCGTCGTCGCAATAAAACTTCCTCCGCCTTCTTCTTCGATTTCGCTGCGAAATAATTCGACCACTCGATTAATCGCGATTTCGATGGCGCAAAATGCACAATGCGCGCGAGGTCGACTTCTTCGCGCAAGAAGAACGAGAACGACTTATTTAAAGCGACGAGGGATGGGGAGGGGGTAGAAATAAGAGAACAACGCGGACGTACGTAAATGGAGGAAGGAAACGAGCCGGGCAGAAATCGTGGAAAAATTTAAAAAGCTCGAAACAAGGACGGAGGGGGAGGGGCGAGGCCGGAGACGACGCGAGCTTGTAAAGGTGGTGGCTAAGCAGAGCTAATCTCGCCAACCGGGGGCCTCTGTTCCTCTCTGTCCGTCGAGTTACGCCGGCTGCCGTTCTATGGATGTATTTGTTTCGCGGTATGGTGCACCATGGATAACAATGGCGGCTCGGATCGAGTCGGCGGCCTTTTTGAAGGCAGGTGCCCCCTCCTTTATTTTTTTTCCTCCAAGACCGGCTTTCTTTCTTTTTCCACGACCACCCTCTCGCTGCCGCCGCTGCACCCTCTCTCCTTCTTCCTTTTTTTTCCCTCTTCCTTCCACTGTCCTTTCATCTTCGTCCCTCGCCGGGAGATTTCGCTAATAAGCAACACCGGCAGCGTTAAGCCCCGAAAAACCGGGTACGATTATCGATTTATCTGGCGGCTTACGCTCGAAACAGGACGATCGTCTTGGACCGAGCACGGGTTTAAAGGACCCGCGTCGCCGACCATCGCCCCTGCCCCGCTGCTAATCGACCGCTGATTTTTCCAGCTGCGTCGATGCTTGCTGGTGCTAATTAGTCTTGTTACCGACACAAAGAATCGGCCTCTTAACAACCCACCGATTTCTATGGAAAATTGCTCGAGATGGAGATGCGCGTCGAATCGCTTCCGGAATTAAATCTCATCGCGGTGTCTAGTTTTTGTAACAGAGGAAACTTGGATTTCCAGGGTTCATCAATTAAAAATCAGAACTCCAAATTAAATTTATAAGTTAATATTGTTTTTATAAGTATAATAAAAAATAATTGTTATTATTTGATTTATTTTGCAAAATATATGACAAAGTTGGGACGACTCAGATTAACACCCAAGCGACAAGGTGTTGGTAGAAGTTCGGGGAAACACTGGGCCCAAAGAGTCCCTGGTGGGACCAGTCGGGATCGAGAATACGATCCTCAGGGAACGTGGGTCGTGGACTGTGGTCGGTCCTCCCACGCATGGGATCACGCATGCGTCGGGCCTCCCTTAAAACAATGCGCCGACCAATCTCGTAAGGTAAAGAGGCTCTTGTCCCATTGGCTCGTTCCTTCAAGTGGATCTTTTTTCGACACGACCACCATTCCACTCTCCCTGAACACATGGAGTCCCAAACGCTCCAGGAATTCGAGTTTCTTATTCGTCCTTTTATTTCTTCACCCTTTGTGGTCCCCAGAAACACAATTCTTGCTTTTTAGTGTCTGTAAATTTATTACTTTGCTTCTTACGAATTGCCTGGTTTGAAATCATTGCAAGTCATAAGAATCGTGAATTTCGTTCGTCTATTTTGTGACTTGAGAAAAAAGTGAAATTAAGAGTACAAGAATCTGAATTATCGACGACGAAGAAGTTGGTAGCAGGAGACGAGGTGGTACAAGTGGAGGTCCCCCTCTGCGAAACGTTTTACCGAAGGTAATGGCCGTGCCGGAAGCGAGATGACGCGTGACCCCAGACGGATGCATTAGACGCACTTCCGGCGGTGCGACGCCCGGCGCCCTCGTTCATCCGTGAAACCCGTCCGTTGCATCCCGCCTATCGCGGCTCCTTTCTAACGCGTTGTTCTCGCCATTACATCTCCCTTCGATCGATTCCTCAATAATTTATCAATTCGACGAAGCATCAAATTTTCATTCGCAACCTTCCTTACTAAATTATAACTTGAATTCTTGCAACATGAAATAAGAAGCCTGGAGCAAATAATTTTGACTTATACGATAGTCCCAGGGTTCCAAACAGCAATGAACATCGATTTTTTTTACTGACAATGATACGTAATGGCCGAGCACATCGAGCCCGAAGAGCCAGCTAATCGAACGTTAAACCGCAAATAGCTTTCCCGTCTTCTTGCGCCGAGCAATTTCCCAAACTGTCACACAAGGTAGCCCATAGAATCCAAAGTTTCCCCGATGAATCCCGAGGAGGCGTCGTTCCAGCCGTGCCTGTATTGCCGCCGCGACACACGCCTCGCAGTCTAAGCGGCTGTCGAACGAATTCTTGCGCTCGGCGAACAGGACGCTTTGTTCGACAACTAGCTGCAGGCGACGCTATCGAAAGACGAGGCTTCTACACGCCAGAATCGATCCTCTCTTTCCTCCCTTTTTCCTCTACCGTCGTTCGTGCACGACCGTTCATCCTACCCGGGAGAGGAAATGAAATCCCATCCGGGACGCGATTTGCGCGACGTTTGTCCCGTTATTAGATCAACGTTACTCCGCGAGCCTGCCATCTCGAGAGCGAGAGAGAGTCTTTCTCATTTCACTCCGTATCCCCGCCTTCCGGTTGATACTTCCGGCGAGAATCGCTCAATATTTATCGACCATTTCGCCCTAATCAATCGAGAGGAATGAGCTCTCTTTTTATTCCAAGCCAGTTCGAGTTAAAATTAAATTTTTGAATCATTTTTCAAATGTTTCGCGTAGATTTAAAATTTCTATAATCTACGAGAAAAAGAAGAAGACGGCAGAAAGATTGTCGCGAGCGAAAAAGCGGCGCGGCGTGGAACGTCGGCGCGCATTTACCACCTGCATCGGGGCCGAATTAATAGTTCGCTCTGCCGCGAAACCCGTAAATAATGCCGGCTGACAGCCGGAGCCGAACGTCGATGAATAACGAGCCACGGAACCTTCGACTTTGAATTTCTCTCTTTTCCTCTCGGGCCCGCTGCGAGCGTGAAACGGACCACACACGCGTTCGGCCGCGATGTGTGCAAGACATCGAAGCCTCGTATATAACGCTTTTATACGTCCACGAAACAGAGGACGGCCACGAGTCGAGGAGGAAAAGCGAAAAACCACACCGCAGACCAGGGAAAAACCAATGGGGTAGGGGGAGGGCAAAAAGGAAACGAGTGAAAAGATCGAAGAGGAAACGAGACGAGAAAACGACAGACACGGGTGTACGTGTGTGTGTGTCTGTAAATTGTACACGCGTGCTGGGAAACAAAGCTCGTCTCCGACCAACTCCTCCACGTGAACGGCACCGTTCGATGCATCGATACCGGAAACGTCGCGATACACCGTGGAAAAAAATCGAACAGAAACTTCCCTGTGCACACCGACGAGAGGCTGCGAGCGTGTTACATCGGCCGAGTGGACGATCACGCGTGTTGGAGTTGCCTGCTAAATATTTGAGGACACCCCCTGTCCTTCCTCTAAGACAAGGGTCTTTGTAATTTCAGGAAAATTCTTCCAGCGCTTTGGATTTTAATTTTAATTCAAATTTGGAATCTGGACTGTTTTGAAATTTTATTTCAGATTAATATGAACCTTGTTTGCAATTGGAACGATCGTAATCAATTACTTCGAAACATTCCTGAAAATTTCATGAATGTAACGATAGTTTGAAAGTGGAGGAACGAAAGAAGAGGTAGACAAAATGGCATGATACGGCAATGAGCCAAGGTTAAGTCGAGGCAGAAGAAAAGTGAATGATGAGAGTATAATGACGTGCCTTCTAATTCCAGCCGTCGTTTCTCCTTCCTCCGTCTCCGGTATCTTCTATCAGAAGACGGAAGAACTCGCACGGCGAAGAACAGAGACAAACATCGCGAGTATCGGTAGAGAAAAAAGACAGGAGAAAACGAGAGGATCGGAATCTACGGGGGAGAATCTTCTCCCTTTCTGTCATCTGCCCTCCTTTCCTTCTCTCCCTTCGTTCCTCCATTCTTCGTCGCTCTCGTCAGGGATTAATAACGGCCTGCCATTGTTGCCACGGCAACTCTCGATGCGTTAAAAACTCCTCGTCCCTAACCCTGATCGTTCGCTTAAACTTTCGCGTCGAAAGGGTTCGAGTCACCCTTCGAACGCGACGATGACTTCCGGTCTCGCGAGCGTCCCCCGTCGATGACCAATCCCTCCTTTAAATCTATCGAAATCGGAGATCTACGAAACAAATCAGAGATTCTGGATCGCAGGAAGCTGTCGATGAACGAACGATGGATTAAGATTCAATGATCCTGCGGGGTGATCCTGAATCGTGCCTGGCATAACTAGATCGCGTCAAGATAGAGTCCTGCGTAAATAGAGTCCGTTGTTTGCCGGGTCACGGGGGCCCGCTCGCAAGGAAACGTGGAAACGGAAGAAGGATGGAGAGTCCTGACGGAAGGACCAAGTGCGTGAGAGCAGGACGATGCAGGGATGGAACAGGGCTGATCAATATTCATGGGCCGCTCGTAGGGTGGTTCCAGCCGAGTCAGAGTAGGGTGGATTTATGCGAATCCTTCCTTCCGACTCACCCTGCAAGAACGAACCCTTTTTCTTTGGTAGCGCGTTGCCTTTGAACCGCGCGAAACGAGAGGAAGTGCTTCCGTTAAGGTCACCCAACGCTCTTTTCCTCCGCTTTTCTTCCTCTTCGTTTTTTCACGCGACGGGGTAATTACTTTAAACGGTCGTCTGCGAGTTACTTGAAACGGAAGATCAACGTCTTTGATGGTTGCACACGCACGTTCCATTAAGATTCCCCGTCAACGCGTAAAGTAACTGCTGAGCTAACTTCCGCAATTTCTGGCTTATTAAACTTTGGCAATTTTTATGATTTTTTCGAGGAACGGGGTTGAGATTAAAATTTGCTTAAGATATTTGTAGTCGGTTTAATAATCTAAAGTAGCAAAAAAGCAATTAGATTGTAGGTCGCATAGGGTACCAAGTAGCACAAGAATCTAACACTTTGCATTTTCGTCTAATGGACGTTGCAGAACACTAGACGAGGTCACGCGTCCGACACGGATACGAAGAGACCCGTGGGAGAAGGTCGACGTTTATTCTTCGACAGAGTTCCGGCCGAGATGGGCCGCCTCCTCTTTCCCAAAGAACGAGAGCCCAGCTTATCCAGCAATAACGCTAAATATCTGAAACGAAGTAGCGCAGCGGAACCAGGATTGGTACACGCTCGTCGCTCGGCGCGACGAATCGCGAGGGTAAACGACGCGACGAGCGCGTGCAAGCGAGAGAAAAGCGTGCATATCCACAGACGTGTGCACACACGTGCAGTGAGAGGGAACGTAGGCGAGTCCGTACGAGGAAGGTAGTTCAGTTCCGGTCCGGGCCATTAGTTGATGAGCTACCTCGTTTTCCATCCCTCCTCGCTAGGCAATGCTAGCTGCAAGCCACCCCTTCTAACCCGTCCAACGTGCCTACCCCGCCACCCCGCGCCCGCACCACCTACGGGAGGCCCTGAAAAGCTCGCGTGCCATTGTGGGATCTATTATTGCCCTCCTGGACTTACATGTTTCGATGCAACGGCAGCAAACTCAGCCAGCCAGCCAGCCAGCCAACCAGTCAGCCAGACGGACGTACCGACAGACACACACGGGGAAAATCGACCTACCCCTCTAGCTAGTCGACACACCGCCTCGTCGATTGCAACCACCAGAGAAATAGAGAAAGAGGGACTGTCCTCTCCCTCCGACTCTCGCAGCCGCTGAAATCTGGCCGTCGTGCATCGTGAAACGCGGAATCCTCGGCGAAGTCGCAACACAGGATAGCACACAGACGTTCCAGTCCGCTTTCATTTATACGCGGTTTCGCGGCCACGCGCTACCCAATTCTCGTGGTTCCTCTCCTACGATCCGAATCTATCGCTGATGGGATCGTCACCTAATTGTGATGGATTCGGTCTACGCTCGCTTCCGCCACGACCAGCTGCTCTGTTTCGTGCTGATGTACATCTCGAAGAGGGTCAAGGATGGCCTTCGCGTCGCCTACACGCGAAGGTATTAAAAAACGGTTGATAATCGCTTGGTCACCCGTGGTCTCGGTCGACGGAGAGAACTTTTCACGATGCTTTCGGTCGTCGGCGGTGCTCGAAGAAGCGATAAGCGCATAAATGCAAACACGGACGTAGCTACGGGGAGATGGATGCATGCCGTGGCATAGAGTCGTGGAAGAAAAGGGGAGGAGGAGGGAAAAAAACGGTCTGACGGGGGAGGGAGGGAGAAAGAGGAAGCGGCAGGAAGGCATTCAGTGCATTCACGGGGAAGAACTCTGCACGAACGAGCGAGCCCGTGAATGAACCAAGTCCCGACCCGGCGAACCACCCTCCAAACCACCCTATCTCGGGCATTATCGTTATTAAACACCTCGAAGGGCTGCCGTTCTAGGATATCCTCCCGGCTTCAGGATCCTGTACCCGACCCGACCAGGTCTGTTGATATTTTTCAAGGGAATAATTCTGTCTTTTTGAAAATCTTCTTCAGTATCCGCTATTAAAAAAAAATATATTAAACAATAGCTTTTATTTCCTTGTAAAACTAACCAGGCGACAAGAAATTTCAAAATTTTGGAAATTTTCTTGAAAAATATTTCACCCTTTGTTTGACCACCGATTCCGAGCGAGCCTGTATTAATCTGAGAAGATAAGGCAAGGGTGCTCGAGGCTCGAAATCCTATCTCGCCGCTCAAGACATCCGCCATTGTTTCGAAGAAGGCCGGTCCGCTTGGCGAGCACTAAAACCAACCCCCCGTGAACCGTGGCATCGGCGAAACGCCGGATGATGTACTGCGCCCCCAGCCCCTTAATTACTGCCGCGTGCAAATTGGAAGGAAAAATTAATCGCAGAAATGACTTAGAGCGGTGGGTACGGGGATGGACGGCGAAGGGAGGCCAAGGGAGAGGATGGATGAGGAAGCGCAGCCGAGGGTCGCACAAAGGGGATGAAAGGAAGTCCGGGGCAATTAGAATGATGCCCTTTGCACGGTCTTCCTCGCTCAACCTCTCCCCCTGCTTTCACCCCCCGCGGAACCGTCTTCCTTCTTTCCACCCCCACCCCCCTTCTTCCTCTCACGTACCGGGGGCTAAAATCATAGAACGATCGTCCTTCTTTTACCGAGAAACGAAGAACCGACGATTCGATGAATAAATTGTGTAAAAACTTGTCTTAAATAATCTTTATATTCACTAATATTTAATATCTATCTTATTTATCAGTTTTAATGACTCTGTACACTTTAACAAAGAACGTAGCTAGATGTAATGAATGTTGTCAGAAAGCTTCGTGTACGCGTTTCAAAAATCGCAAAATGATGAAGTAAGCTGGCAAAGTGGCGGCAGTAAAGGCGAAGAGGGGGTAGTGGATGGACATTTAATCTCGATTTCGGGGTCGACCGCCGATCGACGTCACCCTCGTCGTCCAGAGAAGACCTCTGTCATATCTCCGGGGGATGATTCGACGTGACAGCTCTCCCTGGAGGGTCGCGTTGCCCTGCCAGCCAACACCACCCCGTTTCGCCGCAAGAGAAGGTGGCCACACACCATCGCCGTAGGCAGCAATATACGTCGTGACGTCCGCGGATTCTTTGCGTGCCACCCTCCCACCCTTAACGACTACCCTTCGACGTATGAGGTTTAATGACGTATAAACTATGCGCCGGATTAGCAACGCGGTTATACCCCGGGTAGTTTCACCCTACGAGGCGCTATAAGACGCGTCTATGGGGCTACTCGTGGCCCTGTTGATGGACAGGAACCGCACCCCTTGGACAGAATCTTTTTTTTTCACGCCAAAGTCCAATGTTTCGACGATAAACGATTGTCGCGTAGTTATCGTTGAAATTAATGATCACGGAATCGGTTTATCCGGTGGAAACGCGACAACGAGCTGAGATTGTAATAAATTATTGTCAAACCGTTTGATAACAAACAGCTACGTGGTGTATCTACAAATTATCAAAGGATTTCTAGAAATCCTATCGATGGTTAACGACGGATGAATAATTAACCCAGCACAGACAGCACGAGAGTAAAAGTAAAAGCATGTGTCCAATGGACAGTACGGAGGCAGAGGCTGGTGAAAATAGAACGAACCGGAGGACGAGTATAAAGGGGGAGGGAGCCAGAGAGAGAAATCGGCACAAAAGGGCCCCGACAACAAAGTCAAGTGGGGCACAATGAGCCGCGGCGTGAGTACATTGAATGCCATGGTTGTCTCGTGCAGTCACGGTCCCATGGCTCTTTACTGATCGTCCTACTGCCTCGTGTGTCTCATGGTATGGTCATGGTGCGTCTACAAAGGCGTTGATTCAATAACCTGACCGTGTCATCGATATAGAAAATTGCCGCTCCGCAAGCTGTTGCACTCGAGTCGCGTTATCGAGACATTCCTCGTCGTGATTCATCGATAAAGATTCACCTTGTGACTCGAATCGTTATCCGGCCGTGAGCAGATAGCGTGAAATCCTTTAATCTCGAACGAGATACGAGCGTCGAGCTTCGAAAACTTTCGAGCGAGCAACGTTACGCTTACACGGAGATCGGGAATTGGGCTTTACAGAATGGGTTACAGCCGACGATTTGCCGGTCGTTATCAACCTGTAACGTCTCGTGTTTATATACATATATATTTATTTTTTGTTTTCAGGACTTTTTTTACCGTGCCGTTTTCAGAAGCAATTGATAACGGGAGTGTTATCGGCCGAGTCGAAAAGGAACGAAAGTTAGCGAAAGGCAGACGTCGACTGAAAAAACGTCAGGGTCTATTAACACCATTCTGCTGTCAACCGGTCGCCGTATAAAAGCGTCGATTCGATAATCGTCGACCGTGTCACCGATACATTAAATTACGCGCGTACGTTGCACAGGAGGACGGGGCAGATAAGTGTCGAGCGGGCACACGGTTTTCACGCTCGGGCAAATCGGGCTCGGCTATCGCGAGCCGAGCCGATTCTTTTCGCAGCCACCGACCTGCCTCGTTCTCGATAAACGGAAAAACGTCTGCGCCCGGTTTTTTGTGCGGCTCAAATTCGCTAGAAAGCCCGGTTGACGGGTCCGTCCCGACCGACGACGAGTTGACGAAACGTTTCCATTTTTTGTTTTCTCTCTTTTTATTTTATATTTTTTGTTTCGTTCGCGGCACGCTCTTTTAACACGGGGGGAGCGGAGGAAAAAAGAAACCGTCGCCGTTGGCAGCGTAGCGAGAAAATAAATTATAAAGTAACGCTCGAGGAGCGAGCGTTAAGCCCGTTCCCGCGTGAATCCGGAGTGATGGATAGAACGTCGAGATATTTCGAAAGAGCGGAAAGGAGGGACGGGGAGAGAGAGATGGAAGAACGAACGTCGAGAGACCGAGGCAAAAGGACCGATTTAGAGGATTGTCGAGAGAGATCGCCGGTCAAGCTCGACAATCCTGATAAATGAAAGAAGCAAATGCCGAATTCGGATTCCCAATAAGGGTGGTCGATGTCAACCGACGTGGAACGGTCTGGATGGAAATGAGGGTGGAAAAAGAGAGTGGACGCAAGAGGTGGCTTTAACCCGGTGACGTCGTCGTCTGCCCGCCACGATCTCGATCTATATCCTACCCCCTTCTCGATGTCTAGCCTTCGAATGTCTCGTTCGCTCGATGACGTTTCACTCCATCAAACTTCTGCTTGTTTAAGAGAAGCCCTCTTCTCTTTAAAATACCCCGACTCTCTCGTACTTTGCAACGACCAAAAATTATATTTTTAACCTTCTAAACTCCTCTCCCTAATTTTTATAACATATCCTATCGAAAGGTTTAACTAAAACTTCGATATGCAAATCGAACAGCGTGCATCCGGTCAATGTGGATCGACGAAATAAACTCGGCGAAGAAGGAGGGTGAAAACGAAGAGAAAAAGAAAGAAAGAAAAAAAAAGAGGAGTATGAGGAAAGTTAACCGCAGTGGACGCGTGGCTGCACATCGTCCACCCTCGGCCCGTGTGCTCGCATCCCTCGCGGTGGATCGACGCATCGCGACGCATCGGGGGTGAACGAGGCCGATGTGCAATCTATCGAAAGATATTCATGGGGCTGGCCGTTGGCCCCTGTGCTCACGTCCCCATCAGCCATAACCGTCGCGTCACGAATGTCTTATTGATTGCATCCAACCGAACGGAGACGAGTGCGGGCAAAAACAGAGAATCAGACAGCATCGAGAAAGGCAGACGGAGAGAGATACATGGCTGTAAACAAAGACAAGGCAACTGATGCTGAAAATGTGTGCGTGTAGAGAGAGAGCAGGAGGGAACGGAAACGCGAACAACCCCTCCAAAGCTTGATATAACGCGGCAGGAAAATGGGGAGGGAAAGTTAGCCCGGAAGCGGCGAATATGCGTTTTGGATCGCCGCCGGATGTTCACGGGGTTGTTGCTGTTATTGTTAGCGTTGTTGTTCTTGTTACGCTTTCTAGAGGATTTGTAACCGTTGTTCGATCTCGACAGTCGAATTTCGCGCTTTTGCCGAACCATCGAAAGCGGTTCAACGATTTTTGCTTCTTCTTTTCCCTGATATCGAATCAAAGTGTTTTTGACACAGTACCGTTAATCGCAATTAAGGTGTTTAACACTGTTTAAGTATATTGCAATCCAATAGCGTTAGACCTAGTCTAACAAGTTATTTAGATAAATTAGAGAGCAGATGAACCTGGATTGAAGATACCTGTACCCTTCGAAGTCGGTGCATTCCTGGAGCAGCGCGATTCTCCTCGGCCACCCCCGCGCAATCGAGCCCCGACATCGGCGTCCGGGATTCCTTTTCCCGGGATTCGTCACGCGGCGAGGAGCAAAGTTCCAGGGATCGAACGATGGCCTCGCATTAATAATGCATATCCGAAGGCGTTCGGAGGAAACGCATATACGAACGGGCACCAGGACCGAAGGAGCACGGGGGAATCGTGAACTTTTTCTTCCACGGACGATCCTTCAGCCGATTCAGGCTTGACGTGGCCGTTTCTCGACACCACGAAATTTGTCCTCGTTAAACGGTCGAGAGCCGTGTCTCCTAGGCGTTTCCTTTCACCTCTCTCTCTCCCACCTCTTTCTGTCGTTCGGATGAAAAGTCCCTCCGGGCACGCATAACGTGTGCGTGTCCAGGGAGTCGCGGAGTTTTCGGACTGATTAGCATTTTTTTTTCCCTTCTTCACGCTTCCAGCGTGACCCGATGACGCCCGTGGCCGGACAATGAGGCTACTTATTTATTTAAATACCAGGCATCCTGTCCTTTCACGCGAAGATTTATGCATGCCGCCGAGCTAATTGCCGGCCCATTATCCGGATAATGGTATTCCGTCGCGTAACGACGCGTCGTCTGCCTCGTCCTCCCCCGCCTCCCTCGTCGCGCACCGACCATACTTCCCCGTGGCTGTCTCTCCTTTTTTTTCTCCTTTCCCTCCCCCTCTCCGTCTCTTCTCGCTTTCCATCCTCCTGTTTCTTGGTCGGCTTACGTGTGTAGCTCCTCCTCGTACGAACAAAGGGCGAGTCGCTGGCGGAATATTCGATCGACTCGCTCAAGGATGCAGTAACGATAGCTGCTGCCGATGCTGCTTGGCGCCTGTTGCGAACTTCTCTGTCTGCTCGCTTGCGAAAGTCTCACTTTCCGTTTTGTAACCACCGTCTGTCGGATGAATTGGTACGCGCCGGTGTTCGAAGATTTCAAGAATAATTGGGTTAAGAATAGCGATGGTTCAACCCGAGGCGATAGTTCAATTCGCATCTGTTCTATTATGGGATATGGCAATACCTCAAACTATTTTTAAAAATAGTCTATCCCTAAGTTTGATGTTCTTCTTCTTAAACGTCTCGAAATTAATGAAATAAACAGAATAAGTTACGTTAAGGGAGGAAAGGAAATATCGAAAGGGTAGCATGCACGAAATATTTCACAACGAGCCCCGCGATTGAAGAGAATGGTACTTGGTATATCGTGGACATTGATTTCTAAACGGGCTGTACCGTAAACGAGCTTCTCTCTCCCGTTGCGACCCCCTGCCAGCCAGCCAACCATCCAGTCGACCAGGTCGGCCTCGTCGAACCCCGCGAAACGCTCGAAAACGCGCTTTCGCGTTCCCATCGAATTGGGAAAACGGGCAAAGGGTTGCTCTCCCGTTGCCTTTCAGCCTGGCCTGGCCAGACGACTCGGGGGGCGCGGGGGGATCTGTTGCCGGCGAGGAGGAACCAGAGGGGGTGGGATCAGGGTCGAAACGTTGCGCGGTACAGCGTAGACGGCACGGAACGCGAGAAGGGACGAAAAGCGTGGAGAATCGAATGATAATCGAATTACAGCGTGACGACGATGGTGTCTATGCATCGCCACGTATTGTTATTCATACGGGGTATTAACGAGCCGGGGTTGAACGAGCCTTCGACGACTACCCTAGTTTCGAGACCGATAAACTTAGGTCAAAGCTCAGCCATCAATTACTGTACTGGGCTGGCAACTAAATTTCTTTATTTTTGTAATTATGTACTTAGAATTTAACTAAAGATTTTTCGGTGCAGAAATTGAACTTTCTTCGGATTACTAAGTCGATGAAAGCATTCACGGATCGAACATCCACGAAATTAAAATTAATTTTCGATCTCCAGTCGCACCCACCCCAGGGTATTATTGGTCACGAGTAACGCGAACAGCAACGGCTGGATAAGGCAACGATATACGGGAGCTGATTAGCATTCGACGTTAAGAAACCAACGAGCAGAGTTTCCGCGAAAAACCAGGGGTGGATCCTATTTAAAAAGTTTGATTAAGAAAGCCGTCGGGCCATTATTCTCATGCTAATTACGCAGCCGTAGGACCAGCTGAAAAGTACACGTCGGAATGGAAAGAGCATGCATTTCTTATCAGTTCATCGTTTTCCTATTTTCTTCGTTTCAACTTTCATCCGACTTCCCGTCACACAGCTGTCATTTTATTTTTATTTATTTATCAATGTACTAGTAATCCTTTCTTCGATACAAAGAAAAATCTACAACCCCAAAATCCATTAATTTCATTAATTCTGTGTTCGTCGATGTGTTAATAGCCGATCGAGAAATAGAAGCAGGAGAAACGAAGCGTTTCTTGGAGCACTCGAGCGGAAAAAAATCAGCGTCGAAACTTTCGTCCGAAAGTTTTCGCGTTCATCCCCCTCGTGGATGGAATCATATGCACCACTTCGCGGCCAAGATCCACGTTTCCTGGCGCAGGGGCCGGAAGTAGGGTTCTCGAGCCCTGATTTTTAGGGAAGCCGTGCCCTTAACGCCCAGACACGAGCTGCAGTTTATGGGCTCGACGCGTATCGTCCTTACAACGCGCTCGGCCAACAGAAATCCCGTCGTGTCTTGGAAAAAACATTCCCGGCACGTTCTACGCTCGCGTAAATCGGCTACACACGCATACCGGACGAACGCCTCGTAGTCGTAAAAACGCGTGGCTTACGCGCATTACGCGGAAATCCTGGCGATTTTTCATCCTTCCCCCCGGCAGCCAGGAAGCTTTCAACCTGCCCGCTCTCGAAGGTACCCCGAGAAAGGGCAAACGACGCGTTTGTCTCCTCTTACGCATAGCAAATTTTCAACACAGATGGAATCTGATGGGGAGATAATGGAAATTGAAGTTTTAGTTAAAACTAGAAACAACCCCAAAATTACGATTTTGATCACGTTTGAAGATATATTAATTTTAACAGCCTATTTACAATGACTGCCCACAAGTTTTGGAATAAAACCCATAACACCCTTCGCCAATGTTTTCGAAATTATTAAATAGCTCTAAGTGAGTCAAGCAACGACGAAGACAGATTCTCACGCAGCCCGAAGCTTCCAATCCAGAGGTCGATTACAAGTTGAATACAATGAAGACGTGGTGTAACACGAGGGGAGGATAAATCTGTGCCTGTACGTCTTGCGTCCATCGACACCGCCTGTATTCCTGTATTCATGGATCGTTACGTAAAGTTAATAACGTCTTTGAGAGCGATACCCTCGAAGACAATTGCAAAAGGAGGGGTGGAATCGGTAACGGGAGGCTGACGCAAAAGGACGATTTGTCCGGGAAATGCGGGAAGATTGTTGTCGCGGAAACAAAAAGTCAGCCGCGAAAGCAGGAACACCCCGTTTATTGGCGTTCATCGAGAGGCCTGATTACCGGGGGCCAGGCGCGCTGCTTGTGCGTATCCATTTGCCGCGGCCATTGTTCGCCGGTCCGCTAGGAAGCATTGTGGCCAAATGTTGAACGGTACGGGGGGGAAGGTAATAACGTGGCGCCTTGTTCGTCGATTAAACGACACATTGTACCCGGGGACTTTTCTTTGATTGGATTACGGTTTACGGAGTGTAGCCGGCGACCCGGGCCACCGTGAAAAATGACCACGCGACCGGCAAATCCCCGTGAGAAGTCGCGACTCGCCCCGGGATCCGTTCCTTTTCAAAACCGTATGCCGGACTCTCCTCCGTGGGCTGCCACCAGTGTTCTTAATTCTTCAACGTTCAACGGCCCGAACGTTCGCTTCCTTGAAGGTGACAAATCGTGATTTCGTCGCGGATGCTTTCTTCCACGACCGCCTCGCAGCCGGTTATTCCGTTATCTTCCTCAGAGTAAATTCACGATGTAACGGTGTCATCGAGCAAGTTCTTGCCAAAGTTTCGATCAAACGTGCGACAGGGTGCGATTACCAACGAAGTACTTACTGAACCAGGCGAAAGAAAACCGGAGGAAAATGAGAAAGAGGGAAGAAGGCTAGAAGGGTTGCAAACGAATGCAGAGTGGATTGCAGTTGCCAAGAAAATAACGTGTCGCAAGAAACGTGGAAAAAGTTAAAGAAAAAAACAGAGGAATCGAGCGGAAAGTAGAAGAAAAAAGAAATAAAAGTTTCATGCGAGTTTTCAGCAAAGTTTGACTCGAATGCAAGGCAGGCTGCAGTCGGCGACCGAGTCGCGGTCAGCAACTGCGGGCAAGACGAAGAAGCAAGGCCAGAGGCGAGTCCGTAGGAACGTGGAAAAGGTGGAAAACAGAGGAAAACGGAAAAGCAAGCGGGATGGAGAAAGAGGGAAGACGTAGGAGGAAGAGGGAGAGGAAGAGAGAAGGTGGCTTGGGCAGTGCGTATCGATCTGGCCGCGTTACGTGCGTGCCGGAGGTTGGGGTCCTGGCATGGACCAATCGGAGGGCCACTCCTCTCTCTCTTCCTCTCTCACCTTTTCTCTCTGCTAACTTACTCTATCCATCCTTGTCCCTCTTAAATTCCTCTCTCTGGCCATCGCCGACCCGCACCCACACGCGCGACCAGCCAGCCACGCACCCACGCACCCACGCACCCACGCAACCCACGCACCGTCCTCCTATCGTGCCGTGTACCTGCTTGATTACGTCCACTGATAACGCAACGCGGCCATGTCGATACAATGAAATGGCGGACGATCGAGGGACCTCGTGCTCGACGTACCATTCCTTCGGCCTTTTCGTACAGGAAGTCCTTTCAACGGCCACACAAGACGCAGGCCTGTGCCTGGCATATCGTAGCAAGGATGTCTGATAAATTAACGCAATTATCACTGACAGTAGAAGTAAAAAATTTATACTTCTATAGAAGCTCAGATGTCACCCATCTACAAGTGACCTGGCAGTGAAAACGTCGGAGAATTTTAAAAGTTATTAAGTTAATTCTTAGTAAAAATTAAAAAATGACCCCTAAGGATGCCTATAACACCCACAGCCCTTTCCCTAATATCATCGAGATGTTTATGTCCTATCGCGAACAGCAGCGGAGAACAATGGAGAGAAAAAATAAAGCAGGGAACGATATAAAGATTTCAGCATGAAATCCGACAGACAGGATGTTGCCGGCAGGAAACTGCTTATGAAACCATTTCCTGCTTGACGTTTCGAGTGTAAAAATATCAGCGTCGAACAAAAAACGACGGGCTGCCAATGTAATCAGCGAGAACCGGCGCGAAAATTTGTCCTCGACGTTTAACGAGCACGACCGAACGAACTCTCATGAATATTCAGAGCCACGTTAGGTTACGAGACGGAAGAAAGTTAAACGACGAGCTGGATCCTCTCGGTGAAACCTTTTAGAAAGTTCCGAGGGATCGGGCGGACGCTGTCCTTTGACGATCTATTAGGGCCACAATTAGGCAAAACATCGAGGAACTCGAACGACCGTGAAAATTCATCCCCCCTGACTTCTGCAATTCGTTCGAAAACCGACCTGAACTAATTATTCCTCGTTCCGCGGACAATGGGACGGCTGTTCTTCGCTTTATAAATAAAATATTAGCCCCCGTGGATAAGGGATGCGATAAATCAGTCAGAAAGAAAGATACTGGACGATTTTCAATTGTTTCAGATTCGAGCGCGTTTCAACATATTACCACTGTCACAGGAAAAATGATCTCCAGTTATTAAAAAATCTCTCGATTTTCTAGTTTGATTATGAAATAGAGGCAAACAGTTAACGTTCGTTCGAAATGGAAAACCAACCGATCTTCGTTGAAAGGATCTCGAAATTCTTTGAACTTTCATGCGAAAATTGATTCGATCGATGGGTGGAATAAAAAAAAGGAGAGAGAGAGAGAGAGAGGGATGGAGAGAAAGAGGGTTCGATCACGAAGCGGCCATCTCGTCGCATTTTAACCAGACAGCTCGCCACGGTTCGTTCGTCCGTGAAACCCGGAACGGCGTATACCGTCGATTAACGAGGGAAATTCGATGAAATCGTAAATTCGTTCGCTCGTGCCGATGCTCCCGGCACGGCACCCTGTTCGCCAATAAATGCCCGGCTATGTTCGCGCGCGTGCACAGGAGAGCGCACAAGCGCGCACGCGGGTGCCGTGACGGCACCAGCGGCTATGGCGGCCCCGCCGCGCCGGGGGAGCAGTAAAATTTGCTAAACGATGTAAATAATGGATGGGAACAGTTGGACAGTTTTCAGTTATTTTCCCCGGGACCGGCGCATAATTCAAGCGAAATTTATTGCCACTGCTCAATTACGCAAAATATTGCCAAAAAACACACCGCCGTCCCACTCTCTCTTTCCCTCTTTCTGCCCGCGAATACGCGATGCATCTACTCTAAATCATCGCCGCTAAACGCGACGCATTCGCTGTCGTTCTGCGGCTTTCGAATTTCGTTCGCTGCATTCTGCGACTCTGGTCGCCGTTTAAAACAATTACACGGGTACTCAGGGGATTTTAATTAGCTTTAATCCACGAATTTCATTTTTTGGAGACAGAGGAACTTTTTAACTATCTACGAGCTAATTACATATAAATATAGCGAATGACTATTCTTAAACCTTTCTGAGGGAAAGCTTAAGATCTTAAAAATTTTCTTCTCCGATCCACGTTACCTAATTTCTCCAAGTGATAGTATTTCTGGTGGGCACTCTGCCATGCACGTATTTCAATTGATTATTGTCACCTGCAGATGGTAACACGTTACGCAAAGCGATCGAGACGCTGTCGAAGACGTTCGGTTACACAACTTCTGTCTGGTCAACGCTAGCCAGGTTTCCGGTTGAAATTATCGCAAGGCGTGGACGTATCCTCCATTGTTTTCCCGCGAAAATAGAGGGATGGTGGTACGGCGCGAGATACGAGTGGAAATCACGAAAGTCCTGCGGCCGTACGGGATTCGCCCCCTCTAATCTGGTCTCCTTGGTTTCGCCCTCGAGAAAACCCATCCCCCTTTCGAGCCGGGTTACTTGCAAGGGTGCGAACGAGCGAGCGAGACGAGCCGAAGAAACTCGGCCGTAAGACGACGAGAGATGGATGGCGCAGGGGGCGGGGGAGAGGGCGTGGGGGCAGAGAGGACAGGAGACGGTTTAAAGGGTAGCGAACGCCTCGACAAAAGCAACCCTCTTAAAGTTCGCTCTCCGCTCTGACTACCAATGCGAACTGGAATCCTCGGGATTCCGCGTACCAGATTTTTCGAAAAGGCCCGATCGAAAAGTCACCCCCCGTTTCGCTTTTCAAGGTAACACGGAAATCAGGCTGTAATTAATTCGATAAAAGATAAACAGGAAGAGAATCTTTGAATACAACGTGTACGAAGTGGAACAAACCTAATAAATTAGAATTTGTATTTATTTAACACAATTAATTTTGGTTAGAGATCAGCTAAATAAGAAGGGAATAATTTTCGTCGAAAGAAGCTCAAAGCTAGCCGCGACAGGACCCTCGGAGCGGCGTTTTCGATTTCGCCAGGAAACGAAGTCCCTCGCTCCGGTGCGCGCCTCGAGCCCTCCGTGCATCCCTCAGAGAGCCCACGAAAGTCATTATTCCGATCGAGGAAAGGAACGAAGGCGAAAAAACAACCGGGGAAAAGAGAACGAAATCGTAAGTAGGGATGCGAGCGTCGTCGGCTCTAATCTGGGACGCGGCACGAGAGCGAACCCTAATCCAGCTTATCCAGAAAGTAATTTTGAGTCTTTTGAAAGCGACCCTCCTACCCTCCCGGTCGGCCTCGTCCAGGAAGGAATCCCGGGAGAGAGAGAGGATGGGAATCGGACCCCGCGACTGCTCGAGGATTTTAAGTCCTCCAGAAGGACCTCGCCACCCCTGGAACAGAACTTTTCCACCCTCGTGCCCCCCTCTCTGGTTTCCTGGTGACGCTATCAGCGGGCGGCAGTTGTTTTTCTCGATTTCGGTCGGGGAAATTAGTACGGAGGAAAGGCAAAAAAAAGAGAAGAAGTAGGGCGACAGACGGAAGATCCTCGGGATAAGATAACCTCGGGAAAGAAAATGACGCGGTTACACGGAACTTTGAACCGTTTAAATCGACGACAAGCTCGCGATGTTCGTCGAAATTTCGAGCGGACAACCTGCTGACTAACGGCAAGTTATCCGGCATCGAAATGGCAAATGATCATCGAGTAATGGCGGACGGAAGGGAAGCAGAGACGGCGAGAGACGGGGAGGGTAGCACCGTGTGCTGGAATATTTCGAGAGTACTCGATGTATTGTCACTAGGGCCTACCCTTGGTCCACCCTCTCGACGATTCGAAACCAGCCCCGCCGCTACGGGGGGGAGGTAGCTGCACGTGCAAAGCTAACGGCTCGTTGGCCGAGTTGCGCGCCTATACACGGTGTCGCATTCAAATCGAACACCGATACAGTTCCCGAAAAGTCTTTTGATCTTGCCAATATGTTTGCAACTCCTCCCCATGTCGAACGAGCCACTGTATTCACGGGAATTTCTCTACCGTGATGCGAACTCGATTCACGAATCGAGGAACATTCGAATTCGCGGGACAAGTATGTATGAACGGTTCCTTGTTTTCATGGTCCTCAGGTGGAATCCAAACTTCCCTTGTTGATCCACCACTTAACTACCATAAACGTCATTAACCCTTTGATTCTGACTCAAAATATTGTACTTTGAAACTTACAGATACTTCGAAATTTTGCTACATATTATCTAAAAACTTGAATGACGTCCATATAGTCCAAACGAACCCTCTTGACTCGTGAACCAAACATACCCCACACGAATCAGCGAACAATCATCCTAATCGAACAACACGTGTCCAGACGATAGACGGTGGTACCCTTTTAGTCAATCGATCAACAAACCGATCCGAATCGACCCTTCGACTTACAGGACACCCCGTATGGAGGCTACAGGCATACGTCTAGCTAACTTAACCTGCGTAGACAGCCGTCAGTACATAGCCAGGATGTTCCAGTACATGAAGGCAGGTACGTATCCAGAGGGCCAGCCGCATCCTAAGCAAGTTCCACGTTGGTCGGATAGCTAGGTAGAGAGTATTATATACGTAGTGGAGGCTGGAGGGTCCTCACCGCCGCAACATTACGCTGATTGCCTGAATTATCCGCAACCAGGCTGCCTGTGCGCCTCTATGTACAAGAATATGTACACACAAGCCGGGCCGCGTGTATGTAAACGGATATATAGGCACATCCTGGTGCTCTGCTGGTACTCGTCGGCGTGGCTGGCTGCCGTTTCATGTGTGCGCACCGTGCGTCTACGTATTTGCGGTTTGCCGGCACGAGCTGGTACAAGTGCACCGGTATCGTCGCGCTCGCAGCCCGGTTTACGAGCAGAAAATTCAAAACAGAGATACGCGCGAGCGTGAAAGACGACGGCGCGATGGGCGCCAAGCCGGAATAACGAATCGACCTGACCGTACTTTCTTCTCGTAACTCGAGAAATTACCCGGGTCTTTGACGACGGGAAATCGAACAGGCGTTGGACAAGCGACTGAGTCCGCTGGAGGTTCAACCACGAATTTGGAAAGGTTAAAGACGGGTTGATTAATGAACTTTATCTAGGTGACAGGGAACCGGACACGTGCTATTCCCATCGCTCATCGTCGCCGCAAGAAACGTGAAATCTTCTTTAACGCTTGCACGGTCTCATCAGCGTGCATGTACGTCCATCGAGGCGAAAATAAAATATTCAAAATACACCTTACGTTAATCACTCGTGTAATTTAGTAATTAGAATAATTATCCATTCAATCGGAAAACGTCTAACTAACGTGTACTATTCAATTTAAAAAAAAAAAGAAAAGCGTACGATCGAAACCTCTTTCAACTGGAGCAAACCACGGATCAACATCCCGAAGCAACGCGGCGCAGCACGTAACCAGAGCCGAGGAGAGCAAACAACGCGTCTAACCGGAGACAAAGTCCATTTTCAATTCACAGAAGACCGTTTTGCATTTTTCAGCCGCGACTCGACCGTTGAGCGGGTCGAGCGTTTAATAGCACCGGCTCTGAAGCGTCCATTTAGCGATCCTTGTGCACGCTGCACCCCTTTCGATCGCGTCTCTATACAAGGCACGGGGCAATCTCGATAGACAGTCGAGCGGATAGCCGCGTACTCGCTAGAATCACGATCGACCGACAGCATATAGAGAGAGAGATAGGATGAATGAAAGGAAAGGAGAAAGGAAGAGGGACAGAGAGAGAGGGGGAGTAGTTGGACAGAACGGACGTTTCGATTCCGGTGACACAGTGACACCGAGCCTGTCAACGGAGGCCAGCCATTGGCTCGTTCCTGATAAATAGAACGGTACCGGGAACAGTGTCGCGAGTACCGACAATGGGGGTGCCGGAAGACCGGGGCAGCTTTAATTTCCCCCCGTAGTTCCTGGCAATTACCGCGTGGCGCACCCCGATAGCCATCTCTATCTCCGACCACAATGCACCCGGTTCCGAGTTCCTCTCCCCGCTGCTATCAACCCCACCCTCGACGACATCTCCGGCACAGTGTTTCTCAAACCTTTCACCATTCTCAACCCCTTCCTTCGATGCTCCATTCTCGTCGAATATCCGAGGGAACTTCGATCGGGTCGATGGGTTCGGTTCCTGGATGAAAGGGGAGCAAATCGATCGATCTTTTATAGCCTCAGAAAGGGAAAACTGGGTTTATTTCGTACACACCAGGGTTTTGTCGTTGTTTTGAGAGACACTGGTGCACCTCCCACCCCCCCACACAGACGCCCAGCTGGAATCTTCAGTTACCCTTTCACTGTTCGGAATTTCACGGTCGAAGGTGAAAAGTATCCTCGGAGATGCCTCTTCTTTTGTGTCCCTCGCGATACGCGCGAAATTCTTGCTTGATTCTCCAATGGCAGCTTCTTTGAATAGTGTTAGTAGAATATTAATCAAAACCTAGGTGAAATAAAAACGAACTCAATATCAACCCCCAAAGCAATAGCGGACAATTCGATGCGAAGGTTTCATGGAAGCAACAGTCGCTCAGGGGTTGAAAATTGTTCTCGTCGGTTCGGAATTAGAAACACCAACCGCCCACTGTGTATGGAATATTAATTACGCTTCGCGGGTAATGAACCTATGCGAGTAATTACGCGCAACGACCTGTTACTCCGCGCAGCATCCGTTAAATGCGATCGTTTCGCGGAGACTCTTTTCAATCCGTCGAAAAAGGTATAAAATATTCTTCCGTTTAAGTTCGACACGATGGACGGAGCGGTGTTCTTTCAAGGCCGCGCAAGCGATCAGGGTTGTAACCAGTCGCGGTGATCCTCTTCCATCCTCGAGAAGGTTTCCGCGGTCTGGGCGAGGACAAAAGTTGGCCGGGGGCCAAAGTAAACGCGCGAGGAAGTTTTATCGCGCGAAAGTTGCTCGGTCGGGAGCCGATTAAGCCAGTCGATACCATAAGTATTCCCGGCTCGCTTTTATACACCGAACAACCGGAGCGGAGAGAGGGAAAACGCTTCGCTCGTTTAACTCGCTCGTTCGGCTCGTTCGCCGAGGAGTTTCCGGACTACGAAATTCCACCGCGACTGCTTAAGTTTCAGCTTCTTCTCTTCTTCTTCGGTCTGCCGGCACGGGGGACGAAACGCGACGAGAGGAACAGACTGACGGCAACATTATCGTGTTTTAATTTAACTTGCAGCTGCACTTTAATTAGACTTCGGCTGAATGAGAAGACGACGGGAAGACGGGCAAAACGAACGAGACCGTGCCAAAGTCTCCTTACCTTTCATCTTCTCTGCTTCTGCTGCTTGGCTTCTTCTCCCAGTTTCTTCCTCTTTCGACCAAGATCGAGGACAAATGGAGAATCTTGCTGAAATAATTGACGAGACACACGATGTTCAACTTCGCTGTACTCCGCTTCGGTATCTGCGGGGCCATTTTTATTTTCAAAATGCCGCGGTGTCGTTAACCCCTCGTGGGCAAACCTTCTTATTAACGCTACGCTTTAAGCAAGGGAATCATATATCGTATTTTATCTTAATCCTCGAATAGCCAAGACGGGTCAATTATAACCCAGACCTAGAAAAGGTACACCACGATATTTCTAAGCAATCAAATTTTTACACGAAGGGTTAAACTTCAATTTGTAATTTCGAAGGCAGTTTGTTTGGCACGATCGTCCAAAAGTCTTCCTCTTACACGTTTCACGAATGATATTAAGATGTCAAGGCGGTAAATTCGTAGGTTTTCCGACACCCCCTTTATCTGTTCGCACTTAATGAACACGGAAACTGTCGCGAAGCCCGCTCGACACGACGCTTTCCGCCGCTTCGCGTAACAATTACAACAATGTCTCTTAGCGGCGACGATCGAGATCAAAGGGAACGAGAAGACCTATCGGGACTGCGGGAAATAAACTCGTAGATCGACAGGGATTAATCCTGAGAGCGAAATTGGGGATCGCGCGTCGCTATGGCTGCCTCCGGGTCTTGTTTCTCGTTCCTGCCATTTTCTTCGGGATTATATTCTTGAACCACGAAAGATATTCGTTGAAGAATTTTTAAAAAATAAACTAAGGCACGACCGAACTAAGAGTTAACTTTATCTCCGTATGCAGACTTAACCTGGGCTCGACGAGGCCTGCTCTTGTTTCGAAAAATTGGGACAGATCGTGTCTCGTTCCTTTTTAATTGACATCGTCGCGGCAAGTGGAGCAGTTTAACTTTCAATAGTTTGACGAAAAAAGAGCGAAAAAGAGTCGCACAGGATCCCCGAGTTCCCTGGCTTCCCATTTGAGAATCCCTGTCCGAGGTCGAGAGCACTTATTCGGGCCATAACTCCTGCACACGTTCTATCCCCCTTTCCCCGGTTTCTGCCCTCCCGCCCTCATAAATATATGAGACGGCGGGCACGAGCGCGCCAAGGAGCAAGGGAACGACGAAAACGACGACAAACCAGGCAATGGGGCGGGAACGGATGCGAAGCACGGGAATCCGGGACTTTAAAACAAATATATCGCGCGTAAATCCAGCCTGGATGTAAGTCACGGGCCGTGAAGGGGATGCGGGGAGGTCGAGCGAAAAACAGGGGAACAAGGTAGCAAATCGTCGTTGCTTTCGCTTTACATATATTTCCTGTAAGGAATCTCTGCTTGTCAACGAGGGTGAAAAAAGATTTCGTCGTATTATGAAATGTAAGAAAAAAGAAAAATTGTAGATGTCGTGAAATCAAAGGTAATTGATCGATGGAACAAAGAATTCGGCTGCTTTCTCGGCCAAGTCGGTGAGATGAAAAATGTCGTCCGTTTCGCAATTATTTCTTAGAATGTGCCCGGCAACCGGTGGCTCGCGATTGAACGGTAAGGCGCGAACGCGACGGGAAAACGGCCGGGAAACGGAACATTTTTCCAGCACGGTGGAAACAAATTACTTGAAAATTACTCGCCTGGGATTGACGTTTGATTGCGTCGCCGCGCACCCCCCCCCCCCCCTCTCTCTCTCTCTCTCCCGTCTATCTTGGTAGCCGTGGAAGGCAACAGCGAAGCTGGGTCGAATCGTACGACACATTTCTATACTGTTAAGTTTCGCACACAGCCGAAGAAGTTTCACGTGTGAAGGGGGTACACGCACGCACGACAACCTCTTCTCACCCTTCATCTCGTACGATTTTCTCCTCCAGCTCGGTTCCGCCACTTTTCACTCCTTCCCTCGTTTCCCTATGTTTCTCCCTTTATCCCGCGCTCAGGATCCTCTCTCACTCTCACTCTGTCCCCGTTCCCTTTTCTCCTCCTATTTACGTCGCTTTTCGCATTATCGCCTTTTTCGTCGAGCAAGCCCGGGTTAATTCACTGGAAATTATTCATTTGCCTAATTGCCACTCGTCGACCTGGATCGTCGAGGCTTCGCCTCGCTCGGCAACCTCGAACCTTCACCCCCTTTCAACCCCCGTTCACTTCGAATCCGATTCCTATCCGTGACAACGACCAGTTACACCTTTCATCGAGCCACGGAGCTTCCCGCCTCGTGAAAAGCCACGGCGTTTCGTTCATTCGACGATACGCGATTCAACCCCCGCTGCCAATCGTATCGCGATCATTGGAGATTAACACCTACCACGCGTTACCTGGAATTTCCTCTTCAAATCTCCTGCCGTCCCTTTATTGAGATTCGCTGATCTTCGTGGCACCGAATTTTGTTTCATTTCAAACACATTTTTATAATTAATTCGTGCTTACGACCTTACCTTACAGTGCTGGGTTTAAACTTTCCCTATTGTAATTAAAATAATTAGGTATAATCTTCAGATCGAAATTTCAAGTGAAATGTCGAAAAGTTTAGGTTTTCTCGAGAAGAAAACTAGAAACCGGTCGACTAGGTGGAAATTTACGCTTGCACGAGGGTAGCAATCGGCTACAGGAGGGTGTTGCGGTGGCCGAGCGGTACATTTCCCGTGGACGAGCTCCAGGACTCATGAATACCGGAGTATTTGCACACGGTGCGCCGATATACGCGGCACGCAGACACTTTCAGGCGGAGTGTACGCGAGTCGTGACCGCGTGTGTCGGTGTTTGGTAACGCGACAGGAAAGTCCCCGGGGGCTTAATACGGTATGCACGTCTGTCGTTCGTGAGCTCGACCCAATGTGGCCTCGAACCAACTACCAGCTAATATTCCAGCAGAGGGCCCTGGGCTACGTGCACCGACTGACGAATACCTTGCGAAACCTGTGGAAACTCGTGATCCGCCGGTGAACCACTTCCAAACGAACGGACTCGGGTTATTTTTGATGAAGACACGGACAGGACACTCCGATACCTTTATTTAGCAAAGAAGATTCAATTTCGACCCATGAATTCCCCTACCCATTACATTTCACGGGGTAAAATATTAAATCTCTGTGATCATATGTTAGTTGATTTTTACGGAAATCCTTTTGACTACAACGGGCTAAGATAGAGACTGATGATGATAGCTACGAGATTATTCATTTCAATACTGAGGAAACCGGTTGCTGACGAGCTACTTTGTTTTCTTGAAATATGTTGCACGGAAGACCGAGACAACTGTCTTGAAAGGATGCAAATCGAGGCATTGAGAGAACTTTGTTTGTATGCAACTTGAGCGCGGGTCTGAATTAGGTACTCTTTAAAATAAGTTAAACGAGACCCATTATGAAAAGCACGGTAACGTGGTTACAGGTATTTCGAGCAGACCCCATTGTCGGTCCTCTGATAATCTGGATCCCTCGCGAACAAGGGACAACAATCCTCGTCGTGGAGTCCCAAAAAATGTCACGCAAAAGGTAGCCGGGTTCTCCCCCGTTGCAATTAGGCACCATCCTCCATTACACGGTACGAATAACCGCGCGGAGCATTCGAAACCGTGGAAGCGACACGAAGCCCATTCGGATCCACGGTATCAGCGGACGAATCGATCAGCGTTTTCACGGAGCCGCGAGCGGGAAATTTGGGCGGGTGGTCGCGATTAAAATCCCGCGTCGCAACGCGATGCATCGAAGCAGCCGACAATGGCGGGCCGAAAGTTCGTTTGCGACGCGTTTACCGGGCATCGGATGGTTTTAAAGCCATTGGGCAGCGATGGCGGGCGATGGGAATCGGTTGGACAGAGGAGGGTGGCGGCGAGGGGAGGGAGAGCGATCCGTACAATGGCAAAGCGCGGAACAAAGCCTATCCACGGGTAATTCGAAATTCGCGTCGTCCTGTGCCCGCGCGTCCGTAATTAACGGTAACCCCGTGTCCTGGCCCGATTAAAAAAAGGACACGGTATAATTGCGCCCAACCCTCAACCGCCCAGCCGCTCCACCCCCCCGAGAGCTCGGTGTCACCAGCCGTCCGGATTTTAACGAAGTTCGGCCCGTTAGCGATCACGCTGGTTCGTTATCAAATTGGAAATTCGTCGACGAAAAAGATCGTTCGTTTTTTCGCCTGCGACGCGGACGATTCGGGGCAATTAATTTTAACGCTGCCGGGGGTGGCTGTAATTCGCTTGTCCTTCCAAGATGACGGTCGATAATCGTAAAATGCTCAGGGTTGGCCCAACTCCGTGGAACACGCGAGAAGTAGTCGAAGACACGATGGTCAGCCCTGTGGAAAGAAACTTATCTTGTCCCGATATCAACGACGATCGACGAGAGGAGACCGCCGCCACCGTCGATGAATATTCATCGCGCGCCACCGCCTCCTCCGGCTATCTATCTTTCGAGCGATCCTGGTCGACGCTGGAGAAGCGGAAACGGAGCCGAACGCACGCAGGCTAGGTATGAAACGGTGAAAAGGGGATCGCGGGCTGTGTCGAATAATTGCCAACTATTCCAGGCACGCAGCTGAAGACGACGACGACGAGAAAGAAGGGAGGGAGGGAGGGAGGGAAACGGTTCTTGGCGAGGCTGGAGGAGGCAAAGAGGGTAATACTGCGAGGCGGGTCGAGGGAACAGGACGAAGAGAATGGAGGCGGAAAATGAGAGAAACAAAGAGGAGGCGACGAAAAGTAGAGAGAGACGGAACCGGTGTGTGTATATAGGGGTCTTGACGAGAGACAAGGAAGCGAACCAAAGGGGGTGGTGAAGGGGGGGAGGGAGAGGAGGAGGGCAACAGAGAGGAGAGAACACGTGGAAGGGCAGAGAGAGCAACAGAGGAGAAAAGGAGAGTGGGAGTTGCCAAGATGGCGCCACGAAGAGTAGCAGTGGCCGGAGGTAGGAGGTGAGAGGTGGAGAACGTGCTCCAGCTAGAGGAAGGGTAAAAGATAAATGACGTGTCCACCGCCTCCAACGGCAACCTCGACTGCCACCGACATCGCCACGAAGACGCGGCCAAAGAAGAAGAAGAGGAAGCCGAGGAGGAAGAAGAAGAAGAAGCGGCAAGGGAAGCCTCCATTAAACATTGGCTCGCTTGCTTACCCTTTAGCCTCTCCTTGGTTTCCTTCGACTCGACGCTCTGCACCTTCGCTCGCGGGGGATTATGGATCGAGTTCCTGCTGAATTTCTTCCTTTTTCTTGCCCTTTTACAGGGCTGACTTCCCCGTGTTGCGTTTACGTTCATAGAAAACCCGACTGCGTACAGTGACGTGCACGCCAGCCTTCCCACGGGAAAGTACCGCCATACGGAAAGGTATCCCCGTCGTACCAGAAAGTTATCGTGCATCGTGCCTTAGTCGGGCGTAGATTAGATTGGTTATACTTAATATTTTTCTGAGTATGCTTGAAAAATTGGTGAAAGCGACAATAAAAGTAATTGCAATCGTATTAAAAAGCCAACTAAAACAATGCGACGGAAACATCCATGCCAGACGTCAGCGTCGTAGCGAAAGCATGTAGTCAGAGTGCCGTGCAATAAGAGGTTTGAGCGTATTAATCGCGTTAAAGGCTACAGAGCACGGTTACAATCGCACCACTTTATACACCTTTTATCCTCGTAAAAGTTACAAGGCGAAAGGCCAACAAAGACCGAGAAACAAAAACGAGCGATAAAAATGGGGGAAAGGCAAAGCTGCGAAGAACTCACCTATTCCGCGGATCCTGGATTCCCGTGGTCAACCGCGACGGATCATCGCAACACCTGCAACAAAGAGAGAAAAAGACGAAACGCCCGAATTAATTCCCAAACTTCGTACGAAACTGGAGCTGAACAAATTTTCACCCCGATACCGAACGAGCATCCCCCTAAAAAAGGAACCGTGTTTTTTTTTCTCCCTCGCCGGAATTATTCGCGGGATGAAAAGTTTTTTTCGTGAACTCTCCACGCGAGTGGCCACCTTCCGCGAAACTTCTTCGCCCTTCAATCCGTATCGGGCCGCGTTTTCCGCTCCGGGAAACACAGGTTTACGAGTTCACGGTTCCGTGAACCGCGCCCCGAAGAAAGAGACAACAACCACCGCCCCCTTGTCTCCCCCGCGCGCTTCGAGCATCGGGCGTTATGAACTATCGGAAGACACATTAGCGCAAATCTGCGAAGCCAATAACTGTGGCCCCGAACCGTTGGGACGGGTGGGTGGGACGGCAGATGAAGAACGACGGGGGTTAGCTGGCAGGGGGTTGCATCACCGCCTCTGTCGTCGGGGCGTCAAATTATTCCGCGATTAATAATCCGCGCGTTACACGCGTGATCGGTCCTTTATCCCGGTAGCCGGCGCTCTGGTATCGGTGTCTCTCCTCTTCTTCCTTCCTGGAATCCAACCCCCTAAAGGTATCAATGGCTGCGCCACGTCGAACCGATTGTCCTTCTGTGTCGGGGGCATTTATCGCTTCGCGGAACGCGCATCAATCGATCCCGTGCGTCCTTTAATGAAAACCGGCTGGATCGCGTTACCGCGGCTCTCTAATTGGAACAGATTCTTTCTCTTCGTTATAGCCATACTGCTAGTCAAGACACAGAAGAAAATATCACCCCGTAACTTTTTATTTTACGGGACAGACTAAGATTTTATAGGCGTTTAAAAGATTTGCCGGCAACTTCGAGTGTCAAGTCCATTAAATTCTCTCTGTTTCATATTTATTAATCATTTTTTATTACTCTGTTATTCCAAGGCCTGTGTCCACTTTCTTACATCGTAATATCGAAAATTATAAAGAAAACTTCACTGTCGAGAAAACTGCCCTTAAAGTCGTCCGATCTGAGACCAATATGGACGTTAGCCTGGACGTTAAAATCGCTATTAAATTTACGATTCCTTTGAACCGGTTGCTGAAACGCAACCGGTAATCAAAGTGTAAAGATTCATAAACTGCGATCGATCCGGCTCGTCGCGTCGATGCATCGAGAAGATTGCAGCATCCGTAGAGCCGGGGGTACAAAAGGAATTATATTGAGATCGCAATATATCCGGGCCCCCCTCCACTCCCGTTAGACACGTACCCATTCTCGGTAGCGGGGAGTTCGCGAAAAATTCGCAGACAGCCGCACGTTTCTCATACTCGTCGTCGTTACGGCGATTCCCCGTCTAAGCATTGTGCGAGGAAGAATATAAGTCGGGCGCGTGCGTGTCCGTTCGTACGTGTGGAAAAGGGTGATATCATCCCCATAATGCGATGCAGGCGCGATGATCCGGTAGCAATATACCTTGGGACGCGACGGGAGTCAGGACCCCCCGCGGGATCGCACAAGACCTCCTTTGGCCCCGGGACATCGCGATATTGCTTGTTTTATTGGAGCGTGACACCCATTTTTTTTTCCTCTCGCCCTGCTCTCTCGCTACGGTTCAAGGGTGCCGAGATTTCGTGGAGAGGAGAGAAAAAAAAATATGAAGAACTCGAAGGAGAGAAAAAAAAGAAAAGAAACGAAGAAATCATTTCGGCGGATGTTTAGGCGTGGCGGAAACGAGTCTTCGTACACGGGACGCAGGGGATGCAAGGGTCTCCCGGTGTATCTGGAAGGGGGTGGCTACACGATAAACGAAACAGATTGTCGGAACGATCGTACCTTGGGGAGAGATACCGTGGATAAATATATGCCCCGTGTTTTATGGAAACTGCTCGTTGTGCAACGAGGGGTAATTTAATGGGAACCGGCTCTGTTTGGACACGGTCGTTCGAGGTGAAATTTTATGGGAGTCTCGTGAAAAATAACGGGCGATCGACCGTGTCGCTAATTAAGGAACACGACCCGTTTCGAATAGAAAAAGCGAATAATTTAAAAACGTTTCAGGATTAACAGGTTACCCATGGCTGGCGCCTCGAATTCTTCACAATCGAACAATTAATAAACTAACGTTGATATTCAACTTACGCTTGAACGTTAATCGATCTCGTGCTTGATAATTAGCAGTGTTCTTGAAAATTATTCCCGAGCAAACGGTGTGTTCGATTGAAAAATCGTTTGGTCAGGCGCAAGCAGCAGCGTTTTTCGATCAGAAAAATTACCCACTTAACGAATTAATCATCGACGAAATAGTTCCAGGAACGGTTCCTCGCCGTTTGATTACCGGGGGAACTTTTAATGCACCGTGAAAAATAAAGCGCACGGAAGAAACCAATTAAGGTTATTGCTTCCCCGTGACGACGCGAGGATCAAAGCTACTCGACGAATTAAACTCCGCGTCTCGAAGCGTATTGACGAAGAGGAACAGAGCGACAGAGGGAGAAAGAGAGAGAGACACAAGGACCGTCCAAAATTTCTGCAAAGCCGATGGAGCACAATTTCTCATATGGAAAAGTTTCTTCTCTGTTCGTCCAGCGACGACGATGGGGAAGAGAGCAGGTTGTAGCTTTCTCGCGTTTTCCCTCGCTTTTTCAAACTTTTGTCGTTCGCAGGGGAGGGAATTCGGGAAACGATAAGAGAAACAAAACCGATGCCAGACGTTCAACCCCCCGAAACAGTCCGGCCGAAGATGGTTTCCGCTGAATTTTCACCACTACGAGCTTGATAACTTAAATATTGTCTCGTGATATGAGCTTGTAGCGTTTATATAAATTTCATACAATAAAAAAACCAACTAAGTTTCAGTCTTTCGAGGAAGAGTTTCTAAAAACAAGTCCAATAAACAAGTCAGGAACTTTTCGGATGACTTAATAATTCTTCGCGCAAATACGAAAAAGAAATTCAAGAGAGAAGTCGGAAAGTCTGCGAGGACCCAGAACGGGCGCAACGACAGCGGAAAGAGAAGGAGAGTGTAGTAAATTTATCAGTGGTCATCCGAGGGCGGAACCGTCGGGGACAAATTCCATCGCGAGCATCGCCCTCTTTTGCGAACCAACTCGAAATCTACACCCTCCTCCGGTTCGTTGGCTGTGCTCTCACCCTTCCTCCCCCTTGGTCCACCCTTCGACTGGCGTAAGTCATTGCGGCTGACCGGAAGTCGCAGGATCACCGGAACCAGGGATATTTATGCGAGCTCACCCGCCGACCGGGGCATTACCCGTAATAAGGAAATTGCGAATTTATTACGTCCCTTCCCTTCGTCTTTCCTTTCCTGTACGCGTCTCCCGCCCTCCTGCAGCCACCCCTCACTCCTCCTCCAGACGGCCATCCGCGTCTGATATTGTCCGAATCGGAGGGGTGGTCAGGGGGGATCGAGGAACGGACCAAGAGTTATTTCGAGTTTTATGGGTCGAGACTAGCCCGGGTTATCCGGCAGCGTTCCAGATGATGGGGAAAAAAGCTGGAGGTGAAAGGTCCTGGAATTGGTGGCACGAAATTCTACCTCGGATCCTTCTTTTCCGATGTCTGCGAGCCTCGTTTCGAGCTACGTTTCTGCCGCGAACTTTTGCAGATTGGAAGGACGAGAACGAGGTTCGAAGTTCAGGAAGTTTAAGAAAAAAATATTTCAAACGTTAGTTAGTTACGGTAAGTAAAAGTTCCGGGAGATTTTCAGCTGTCGGGAAGTTCGTTAGAAAGTAAACTCTTCAAATAAAATAAAAACACCACGAAATCTAATTAATTTTGTATTGAATTGTTTAGATTAATACGTAAAGAGGCTCATTTAATTTTCATTTGAAAATTTCCTTCATAGTGGAACGCGGTATCGAAGGGATTAAATAATTAATTAACTACGTCGAGCGATCAGAATATTTCCAACAAAACTTCGTTATTTACCAATCCCTACCACGAACCAAAATCAATACCCTCGCCCATAAATGGAACATTTAAAACCATTTTAGATACTCGCCTCCACTAGAACTACGAATTACACTGTTACAGACTATAACCAAAGAACATTTCCTATTCTTCGTGTAATTACAGCGTAGATAAACCGGGATGGGGCAGAAGGGATGATCGGAGAAGTGTCTCGGTGGCAAAGACGAGCGAGCGTGAATGGTCGCGGGCGGAGAAAGAAAAGGGAAAAAAATCATGCCACAGGATCTGGATACTGTGGGCGAAAAGCCACCTGGGGGACTATTAGCACACATCATCGACAGTCGGGTCGCTGCTCGTGATGCGCCGGCATTGTTGTGCCCGGTTGAGCGCTGGCAGGAGGCGTGGTTCCGCGATAATTCATTCTTGATTGCGTGTCTGATACATACGACCAGTAATTATAACGCGGTGCCGCGTGCAACGGCACCGTTCTCCAAATCGTTCCGCGAGACGAGCTAGCAACGACCCTCTGACCTCTTCCACTAGCAATCGCGACGCCTCTTTGTTTCGACTTACCCTAATCGCACCCCTTCATTTAATTCATCGATTCCTCGAGATTTTTCTATGGTAATTGCTCGAATTTCGAGATGGAAACACAAATTAATTTCTGATAAATATACACCTCGAAGAGTTATGTCTTAATAAACAATTATTCTCGTCGACGTTGAAATTGTTTCATTCCGGTTAATTCTTGAGTCTCTTCTCGAAACGAGAAGGCTGGATCTACGAGCGACGATTACGCGGTGCCATTAACGGCATCCGGACGAGAGGAGGCTCTATCGTCCAGTACCGTGGACAGGTACCATTATTTCATAATCACGAGGCAGTCGTCATTAGGCACGTATTCCATGACAAATGACAAGTGAGACTAACGAACGGACCGGAGTTACACCTTCGTTCCTGCTCGGGTCACGCATCGCTTCGTGGTCGCATTAAACATCCTACCGAGCCGTTTTCACGGGGACCGAGGCCGGGAATGTGTGCGCGTCGCGATCGGTCCTCCGTGGAGAAGAGGAGAGCAACAGAGTTATTGATGATGCACGGGCACGGAGTCCGCCGGATACCGACTAGTAACGTAAGTCCCGTTTCATCCATCAAGCTAAGGACTCGGCTTAATATCCCCGACGAGCGAGAACGTGGCTCTGCATTTCTAATTCCTCGTCTACGCCTCCGCTCCGTCAACCTCCTCCTCCTCTTCGTTTTTTGCCGCCGTCTTTTCACTCCGCCGTGGCCGGCATCGAAACGTATAATAAAACAGAAATCGACGGAAAAGGTTGCGGATCTCCGTTGCGACAGAAGGAACCGAGTTCAACGGAATTATATGTCTTCTGAGTAAAGTAATATCGTAATTTCTATCGGGTCCGAAGGGTTAAGCTAAGCAAAGAGAATTACTTAACCCGATGAATTTTTAACTACCGTGCCCCCCTTGAGCCTAGAACGAACCCTCCCCAGGAATTTCTTCTCGCGTTTGCTCTCGCGAACCCCCTCACACCCGTAGAGGCTGTGCGATTCCCCAAAGAATTTCCGCCCTATAAACTTCAAATCCAATCTGTGCCAGTACATCAGCCGGCCAGCAAACATAACCTTAGAAAAATATTGGCGTTGCTCGTGCGTACGCTCCACGCCTGTGTGTACCTTTGCATATACGTGCACGTGTGTGTGCAGAGTCAGACGGTGTGTACAGAACGAACCTGCGCGCCCAGGTGGCGGTCGATCCGGCAGCTTCGAGCCCGTTCCTCGAGAACTCGAACCGCGCGCGGCTACCGGGGGTTCGAATGGCGCGACCAAACACGAGGGTGTGTTGGTACATATGGTGTATCGTGAAACCCCCGTAGGCTGTTTGGCCACGGCGTATACGAGGCCGGCATTATGCCGGCTTGATTGGGTAACGGCAAACGTTTACTCTCGACGTTACCGGTCTCGAGATCGGTGCATTGACCTGTTTCAACGCCGCGACCCGTACACGAATTCTCCTCCGGGGACCGATTATTCATCGGACCGTCAAACAAAAAGAAAACGCAACAAACTATGTCACAACAAAACTTTTAATAGTCCCATCTTTGAGCTTTCACGTTTACCGAAAAGGACACCTGAAGACGACAGATATGTCCTGTGCCTTCTTTTTGATACCATTAGAAATTATATGGAACGGGGAAATTAATCGTCGCGTTGAATTCGAACTGGAAGTCATTCCGTCGCAGCTGGTTGCAGCGTCGTGTCCAATAAGCGAGTTGGTCGATCGCGTTCGACGCGATCCTTGGCGCGTGAAACACGGTCACGCGTTCGTCGAAGCGTGTTGGTGACGGTGTTCCAGAGACCGCTATTAGCGGCAGCCTCTCATCGGCCCCGGGTCCGTGCCGCTGCAAACTTTCAAGTAGTTCCCCTAGACACATGGCAGCGTCCCAAGCTCTCTCTGCCCTCTCGACCAATCGCAATTATCCCTAAACACCGAGCTGCCACTACATCTGTTCCCTTTCGCGTGTACTCGTCGAATCGCAAGAGCGAGGAGGAGAGAGGCGAGTGGTTGCACGTGGGATCAAGAGAATCGGAAGAGAAGGAACGTCGGCCAAAGGAGAGAACCCGAGGAGGCAGAACTTTGCGGGAAACCCGCGAAACTACCGCACCATGAACTTCCACTTCTCGACGGTTAATCCGAGTTTCGAGAACAAGTTGGACCAACTGGCTGATGCTGCCAGAGAACCTAGGGGGAAAGAGAGACAGAGAGAAAGAGAGAGAGAGTGCTGCTGGAATTTCGTACTCGAGTAGCCAACCTGATTCCCCGGATCTTGCGCTTGGAAAAAAAGTTACCTACACTTTTTTACCACTCGTAACCATTTACTTTCACGCGAGTCTTCGTCCAACTACCCCTTCGGGCTCGTTACTGGGTCTGAAATTAAACGGTACGAATTTGGAGATAACCTGAGTATTCTTTGATATGCATAACATAGCCCTTCCAATATTTCGCTGCTGAATAAATTATTTTTAATTAAACGACGCGTTCCTAATCCAATTCAGACGACACGGTAACCTTTATGTACCAAATCTTCAGCACCAAATTCACCAGAACAGTCGTCGAGACGGGAAGGAGTAAAGAAAAGCATGAAGATACGAAGAATTGCAGGGGAACAGGATAAAGAATTGATACCGCAGGATCATACAGATTCGCAGTTTGTTAGAGGAACAAGGGGTAGAGGCAGGGAAAGAAGGGATAAAACGGGAGGAGGGATGAAGAAAGCGAGTCGAAGGGGGGTTGGAAAACCGTCTGTGGCAGCGCGGAAGCCGCGAGCCGGATGGCGTAACCGAAATTACTTAGCCAGGCTTTCAGAGGCAACCGAGGAGAAAGGACTTGTTGCACGAGTAAGCCGCGGCCGCCGGTTAAAATATCGGAAATTTAAGCATCGTTCCACCCCCCCACACCCCCATCGAAACCCCCCCTCGGCCCCCTCCCGGTTTCCATACCCGCGCCACTCGCGTTGGATTTACATTTCGTCTACCGTTTCTTTTGCCTCTCCTCGTTTTCCATCTCGTCTCGTTCGCCCTTCCCATCGCAACCGGAAGTTGCCGCGATCGCCGAGATTTTCCGCCTCCGGTAGACGGACGAAGCCTCCTCCTCCCCTCGTGATCGCTCCTCCAAAACTTCCTTCAGCGTCTCGACGCTTGGAAAATGTCTCCAAAGTGGACACATCGTTTAACTGTTTATTAACGCGCGATTGTATGATCAAAATCGATTCGTCTAGTCGTATCTACGCACCGCGATAATCAATTTCCATGGAATATTCGAACGCACGTGATCTCATCCAAACGAACGTTCTAATCATTTCGACACCGTTTCGCGCCTATTTTTCTCGCGAATTCGATCGATTTTCGCTTGAGAGAGAAAAAAAGAGGGAAAAAATGGGTAGAAAGTATCGATTCGAGTGTGCCGCAGGCTGACGAACGCGGCCGCAAGAAGAAAGGAGTCATCGTTCCACGAAAACTGCGAGCCCGGAAACCGCGAAACGATAATTGTCAGCTCACCCTTAATTAGACGTTATTAAACCGATTCAGCGAGTCGCGGTCGCGTCGTCATTTTATTAATAACGAGGGTGAGAGACAGAGAGAGAGAGAGAGGAGGGTATCGGTCGCGGATACACCGATACGCGTGGCCATTGTCTCCTAGCGATCCTCGAAAACTTTTTCACCGTGCCCGTATCCCTGGCATTAATTAGTCCGAATTAACAGCGTCGACGCTGCTAATTGTCGCAGCCATTGTCCCGCCGCGTGAAACCGATTTATTGTCCTGTTCGAGCACCGCACGGATCCACGCTGATGCCGATCCTCTCTCTGTCTGTCGCTCGCGAGAGCCTCTTTTGGGGATTGGATTGATCGCATCGTCGGAACACAATTCCTTCCTACCTGCCACCCTTAACGATTGTTTCTCGCCCAAAGATCGTAACGCGCGCACCAGGGAGGGCTTCTCGCGCGTCGATAAATGGCTGCTACTTCATTTCCTTTTTTTTTTTCATCTTCTCGTCCCGCGGGTGCAGGACGCGTCAGGGTACAAGCATTTGTTGCGCGTCGAGCGGGTAAATCATTTAATTTTCCCGCAACGAGGTAACTCGGCGCACAATGTCGCGTTCCTTCGGGGGAAAACACCCCTTGCGATCGCTTTGATAGACTCCGTCGATCTTTGCCGATTCTTTTTGTCTTCTGGAACGCGAGATTATCGACCGTGATAATTATTAAACTCTTCTCGGATAGCAACCTTGCTGTGGATCTTCAGCAAATCCGCCGGAAAATACGACGAAAATTCTCAGCGATTTAACTTCAATACGCGCCGCTATTCCGCGCAAAGAGCCGTTCTCGGTAGTAAATCGTCGCTTAACCGTCTCCTCCTACGTGTACGCGGCGCACCGACTCGGGAAGGATTCATTAAAGGCTGACCCGAACCGTAAATAGAGTGAATTGTATAATGAATGCAATAACCGAGCTCTGGACGATACTTCTGCATACATAATCTTCGCGTTTCGTTCGAGCGACCGAAGTGGATATCGTCTTCGAATGGTAAAACAACCGATTGAGCCGAAGCATTCTTTCCCAACAATCGGATAATGGCGTTAATTGCAGTTACGAGAGGAAAACAGAAATCTTTGAGAAAAGAAAAGAAAAAAAACAGAGGATAAACGTTACGTTTGAAGAATTGTGGAGCAGCAGTTTTCCCGGCGCGTGGAAGCGAAAAGACGAGGAGACGCGAGGCGGAAAGTATTCCCGGAGCAAATCCCAGGAAAGGAGGAGGCCGCCATCGCAGAATCCGGCGAAACGATTTTTCTCACAAGCGGGTAGGTAGCCGTGCACGTGAGACTACCTGCTCGGATTCCTGCGAGCCCTCGGCCAGGCCCGTCGTGCTCCAGTTGGTAAAAACGTTCCCACGACATAGGATACGCTCCCAGAGCGGCCATCTTGGCTCTCCCGTTCAAGGGGAAGGGCCGCTTCTTCTCTCCCTTCGACGACGTCTACGACGACGACACACGATCGACAAATCTTTTTTCGCTGGCTCGCTCACGGGACACCTACTTTCTTTTCCGTCCATCGTCGTCGTCCACGATCTTCGGTTGGAAATCTTCGAGCGAATTCACGCACGATCCTCCCCGACAATGCTACCTGTTCTCAGCCTCGATTCGGTTTACTTCGAGCTACTCGGCTCGCATTCAGCCATTATGAACTGGACGGACACTGTATTCGCGGACAAAAGAGGGAAAAAAGGAAGGACTTTTGTCGCCAGGCATTAGGCAAATCTTCGGACGATCAGGTTGGCGGAATCAAGAATTCCCCGCTCGACGCCTCGGCTAAATACAACGATCGAGAAAGGTTAATGGTTTTTTGTCGAGCGCTAATAAAAATTTACCCCGCTCAAGGTGCGACTAGGGTGCGACGGTAGACGCGAGCGAATAGAAATAATCGCCCCCTTTGAAATTTTAGGCGAACCAGGCGGTTACAAACGGTCGTATAATTTAATATACTGCGAACGAGTTTCGTCTACCTGTGTGCCACCTTTTACAGGTGCCTCTTGGCTGATTCCATTTCGCGTCAACGAATCGAACGCTACAACTTTGATTAATGCTTTATCAATGCCTTGTCGCTACAAACGTTATTTCTTCGATTCCAAGATCCACGATCGATCCATGGACCGAGTCTCTCCAGGCGGAGTTCACCGATCCGTGGATCTCGCAACGGGCATCGCCGAGCATCGTGATGTTCTCTGGCGCGGTCGTTAATCAACTGAGAATCACTGGGAGTGCTCATTGTGGGCGGGTTATTAATCAAATGAGAACTACTGCGGCCTATTGTCGGCCCCTGGCAGGGGTTCCCGTAAGAGGGACCGAGAACGAGAGCAAGGGATACCGTGATCCTAGAGAGGAGACGAGAGGAGAGACTCTCCTTCTCATATCGACCAAGCCGCCCGTCTCGCGACCACATGCAGCTCGTGGTTCCTAGATAAACCCTTTTCTTACGACATGTGCAACAGACGTTCAACATCGTAGAAAATGAAATTTTCTAATTATCACATTTGTACCAGTTGAAATTCTTCAAGTTTAATCACTATTTTTTTCGCAATCTTGCAATCTCTGTTCAGGATCAGCCCGAAGGTGCTAAAACTGCGACAACGAAGGAACTCAAAGGCGAGACGCTCGTATTTCCTTGGAGGAACAGGGTGGCGAGGGGAGGATGCGTTTCCCGGCACGGGACAAAGGGAGATTATCAGGAAATCTCGGTGTATTTTCCAGAGCGTCCCTGTGAGAACCGCGCGATCCGGAATCAAAGTGGAGGCCGACTCGTGAGAGACGTATCCTCGTGGCAGCCGTTGATGAAGACGTCGACGGGCAGCTGGAGATTTCTGAAGATTACCACCGCCACCCGCCGACACCGTTCCTCGTTCGCACCTTATTCAACCTTTCGACAACAATGACGTGTAACGAGAACTTCACGACTCCCTGGGAAATCCAGCTCGCGATCCAGATCCTGGATCGTTCCTCGAATCCAGAAAAAAAATTCGTTCGACTCTCCCTTTACGCGGTTCCAATTAAAATTTGTAAATAAATATTTCGTGCAACTAGAACTAGAACTTCCAGAGGCCAAGTGAAAAATGGCAACTCGAGGATTAATTAAGAAGCAACCTACTTTCGAAATTAGTCTTAAAACGAAAAAATTCTAGTGAACGATTTCCTAAATTTGGCTCTTCTCTAATCGCAACGTCGGTGAGAACGCAGACGGTGGCAAGACGGGGGCAAGACGGTGACCAAGGAGCCAGGGGCCTTTTGTGGCACATCAGAAATCTCGTAATGTGGGAATGGACGCAACGACTCGGTCCAGGCACCGTGCTCCTGCGATTATTCCATGTAATTAAGTCGACGGAACTTTTCTCAGAGCTTTCACGGTTCCCTCGACGAGAAAGGGGGGCGAAAAGTAGTCGTCTGCGGGATGGAGAGAAGGAAGGGAGAGAAAGAGGCGAAGAGAACGACCGGTAGGTGGAGACAGGCGAACGAAAAGGTGGCGGAGCAGGAGGTGGAGGCCGACGGAGGAGAGGCGAGGAAGTAGAGGCGGTAATTAAGAGAGTTAGTTGCCGGTCTCCCAATTAGGAGCCAGTAGGAGCCAACCCTGCTACCGCGACGCCTGCCGTCTCTGCCCTGGAGCGAACTTAAAGACCACCCGATCCTTGCCTCGACTACGATGCAAACCGGAAGACTACACCCTTCAGATTCACAAAATTTGTCCCTTAATACCTGCGGTCAATCGCCAGAATGGTAACCTTACTCGCCACCTCCATGTTTCTTCCCTCACAAAATAATTTAATTACAGTAACATTCACCAAAGCAAATAAAGTATCTAAATTTTTATTCACAACGCACGAGCGATTCGTCGAAATTACTCAACGGCTTGAAAAAGGGTTGAATAATTGTAACGAGCAACGACTGCATTCTCCTCGAAACGCGATAAGAATTCGAATAAGGGGTGAAAATAATGGCACGAAGAGAGGGGGTGGAAAGGCTTAGAAGGGTTTTATCTGTCGATCCGACGAAATTGTCGCGATCGAGTCAGACACCCCTTTCTACGGAGGAAACGGAATTATGGCCTTCTTGCGCCAACGAACAAGGGAAGAGGAGAGGACACCCTCGACTCGATGAACTTCTGACCGTCTGCTAAGATTGCACCCTTTCGGTCGCCTTTTACGACAGGCAGGGTGTAACCTGGCTTACCCCGCGACCCGGACGGGCTGCCAATAAAAATGTTTGAATAAATAATAAAGATAATCAACGCTGTTTAACGTCACCGTGGACGATCGATGATCCCTCTAATCCTCCCATGAATACGTCCTCGTCTCCACGGACCGGGTCACCACGTGTCCGACCATTATGGGTGACGAGCACAGTGGAACCTGCAGGAAATGGAGTCGCTTTCCTCGACGTCGACGAGGACGGTTCCATTCGCAAGACACGAAACGACAAGGGGTTTGTACAATGCACAGACGCACCAGGAAGCGGGAAAAGGGTTGCCGGTGTATCGATATTCTAACGGAGAGCAATCCCCTTGCCTCGTGACGTCTCGCGACCCGATTGAACCGGTGAAAAGGCATCGACAGATCGACGCACCGGAAGCTGCCGTTGCTACGCGGTTTTCGCGATGACGCGTCTGTCAACGCTCGTCGCTGCTCTTGCCAGCGTCGTCAAACCGAGCTTCAACAGGTTGCGCTCGCGATAACGCGGCGAGAATTCGCTTGGCGTTCGCTCGATCCTCGCAAAAAAATTCATTTACTTTTTTATCCGAGATATTAGGCTAATTAATATTCTGAATTACCTACGCTAACTAGGTATCGGTTTATATCACTCAGCATCAACGCACCCCATTTTAGCTAATAATAAAAATACAGGTTCTTTTTCAACGATCGTATCAGTAAAGATCTAAGATATCTAAGATATTCTAACCAATTAGACCCGCATTCCTTCCACTTGCTACCCTTTCAGTAACGCAGACTACACGTGTCGAGGCTAAAGATGAACAGATAGCGATACCATTCAGAATCGATTCGTAAGAAACGGAAAAAGGCTGCAATTATGAAATTATAGATACATCAAGATCGCTAGAAGACCGCAACAACGACGCAGTAATACCGGCTCCCGTTTTGGACGCCATTTCGACAGGGATATTCGCGCGTGCTCCCCTCCCCCTTTGTGTCAAGGTTCCCCGGTTTCTCAGTCGGAGTCGTGGATCCCTCCGTGGCGATCGGGTGACAGAAGGTCCCGAGGAACTCCTCCGGGCACAAGAATCGAACACCTGGTCGGGTATACGCTCGACAAGGGTAGCACGGAGGAGGGGAGACGGTCCAGGAGGAAGGGTGGGCGAGGGGTTGACGAGGACGAGGGAGCACGACTACACGGCATTACCATGACAAAAGGGCCCAACCGTGGCCCCCTCGCAAGGGACCCAGGTGCGTGGGACCGAGTTTTCGGGCCCGGTAGCCGCTGGAGGGCGTTTCGGGGACACCCCCGCCGCGCTACCCTCTCTATTGCTCAATAAGGCTGTCATTCAACGTAGACGCGCAGCCCGTACACAACACGATGCCCAGGAAGAACCCGAGAACCGAACGCGGGATCCTATTGCGTCAACTCCGAAATTCTTCGCGAAGTATCTTGATCCTCTTAGCGGTTCAAAGCTCCTCCACCAATTAGGAAAGATTCGAGTCAATTAGCGAAGTATTCGAAGCTTCCGTCCTGCCTTCGAAAATTATACCAACCCGGAACCAAATACCATTTTTCCCGTCTTCTGAATAAATCTCTTAACACGCAAACCCATAGAAGAGTTATCCGCGTTGCGTCTTTGTTCTTCGTCGAGTTCTCTGAAAGCTAAGCAAAGACACCAGACGATTCATTCACACTTTCCCAACACCGAACGTAAAAAATGAATGAAAGAAATATTCGAGGATCTCTGTTTCGAATCGCGAGCATCGAGCGGGGTTCGTGCGTTCCGTTTAAGCCTCGTTCTCAGCGTGCCCTCACACCCACGCTCATTCCTCCTTTATTTTATTTTATTTTATTCTTCGAGAAGAAGCACGGAGCGAACGGGCGGCGCGTCTTGGAAGGAAAAAGGCTCGTGGAAACGTGCCTGGAGGGATGCGGTCGGTCCCGCGACACGTATGCGAACTCGGCTTTACGTAAGCAGGTGTGACGATGCGTGGACACGCGTCTACCAGGAAAGGCAGACGCTAGCAGCGAGCCAACGCCTGTGTCGCGACCAGGTGTTCATTATTACGAATCTCGGTTAGACGGCGACGTTTCGCGAGGAACGCGGAATTTCCGACGAAACCGTTTCGCTTCCGAGAAACATGATAATTTCACTTAGCGGGGTCAAAAGACGCTTTAATAATGAGAAACTTGCCTATAGTTTCTAATAAACAAACGCGCGCCGTGTCGTTAGCGGGCTCGAGGAAGAAGCTAATTGCGAGAACTACTAACGTTGCCCCGACTGATAATACCATTTTCGTCTCCTCTTTCGAAATCTCGGTTCTGCAATTTCAATTCATGACAAGGTTTACGAATGAAAAAATGAAGAAACTCAGAATTTTATATTTCTGCGACCGTAGTCTTAAAAATTATTTTTGTTGAAAATCGTCAGGCTGTCCCTCTTGTTGAAAGACAAGCGGCAACAGCGGCGGAATGAAATTCTTTTTATCCGTGTGATGAAAGGATATTGCTACTAGTCGAATCTGTAGAAAATCTGCTGGAAGGAAGAAAAGGGATGGTAAAAATTGGGTCAGCAGGCCGCCGTTAGAATTGTGCGGACAGCATTTATTTCAATAGTTTCCGAGCGGCAAGTTAGAACTTCTTCCATCCTATTTCCGTGCTTTCATTACAAGGAATAATAGGACGGAAAGCAAGGAGCTATCGTGGGGCTCGCGAAAGTTGCTATCGCCGCTTGAATTTCCTGCTGCTGACAATTATCCTCGCGCGGAAAGTGCACGCAATCGCCCGCGACAACTCTTTGGACATCGAACGGGGAATAGTTGAACAAATGCATCGACTCGCCTGACACGTATCTGCTAAAATTCAACCTAAATACATTTACAATTAATGCAAATGTATTAACTTGAGACTAACTAATCCCCAAACGTCTCTAAATAATTATATAATATAATTCAACTACGACCGAAGTTTGTCATTTTTGAAAGTTAATTTTCCACGAACGAACGAAGGTAATAAAGATTTTGAAACGGAGGATCACTTTAAGCGGCCAACAGTCTCGAGACACCATCGATCTTTTGCAAAACGACTTTGGCGGCTGTTCCCTCGGCTCACACCCCAATTTTTTTCAAGAAACAAGTTCTACCACGGGGTGGTGCATGTATCGGCTTGAAAATTAGGGGGGAAGCTCCTGTACACGGTGCAACAAATTCACGACCAGACCACCGAACAATACACCTCCTGCGAGCTTGAACCGCGTCCCTAGAAACGGCACGAGAGACAAAGAAAGGAAACAGCCGCTCGTTTCTGATTATTTGCAGGACAAATATTGTGACTGGGCCGGGTGTCAATCGAAGAATCAAGATCAACGATCTTGATGCTATTATCGACATTGAAAAAGCTACTCGATTCCTGGCAAGGTGCACCTTTTGTTCCCGTTTATACAACCCCTATCTATCGTTCAAGTGTCTCGATTCAAAATTTCAATGAACAGATTCTATTATGTTCGATTCTGCCCACGGATACGTGGAAAAATTCACAGTCACCGGTTGCTGGCGCCACAAATTAAATTCGACGTAACATTAATATTACTATGTTGATAAGAAGAATAAGATTTTAATTCTAGAAACCTGAAAAATGTCTATTTAGAGTTTATGAACATCCTTCCGGTGTTTCGTTTAGAATATTGACTGGCGACGCGATCACCGGCACAGTTTAATTACTCGAGTCGAGGCCGGTGTGTCGGAGGCGTTTGAAAATTCGCGGCTGTCATGTCGGCGCGTCTTATCTCGCAGGGACGTGTCGCGAGTTATCGTCGGGCAGCGTTATAGTGTTCGACATTGGACCTGGCCTGGTCGGGGCGATTAATCTTAGCTCGGGCCAGGACACTGTATCCTGGCGGCGTCCCCGCAGGGTAATGATCCGTGGCGCACACGATAACCCACCGCCCTTGTCCAACGGCCGTGCGTGTCCTACGGATGTCCTTCGTCCTTGCACGATCGCGTAATGTATCGAGGATCCCGGAAATTTCGTGGCCAGAGAGGACACCTAGCTCGGATGTCGGCAGACGTATCGGAAGACGAGCAGTCTTGATTGAAATCCATCCATTAACAACCACCTATCTCGTTACACGCTTCCCTTTTTCCTCCGTTTCGACAAAACTATAATGTGACACGGGGCCTGGCGGATCGCAGTTTCGATCCCGTTGCTTCTGGGATCTTTTTTTTTCTTTTTCTTTCTTTTACGGGTCAATGCTTCCGACTGTTTTGAAGACTTGCGGTCCCCCGATTTCACGGACAAGAATCCCTGCGTTCGGTTTCGGTGGCGTGTTCCACGGCCAATTGTTTTCGTGAATTTGCACGTGAAACCAGTCGCGACGCGGCTGGTGATCTTGCACTCGAGCGAACCGACGAGTTTGGCCGGTATGAAAATCGACTGACCTCTCTCGTACCAGCGACAGAACACGCCACTCTTTGAGTTATGACGGTGTACTGGGTGTTTTGGAAAAAATTGCCCGGTCATGAATCTTCTATCCCGTTTCTCGTTCCGTGCTAGATTAACCACCGCCAAGGGTGCTCTTGCGTGCAGAACGTCCGCGTTTGTGAAAATATTAGACCAAGCTTAACACGTATATATTAAAATTAATTGCTACCTGGTAAAGACATGATTTCGAATATCTATTCTAATTACCCCAATATTGTCGCATCTTTTATTTTCTGAGTTCCAACTAACAAATTCCGAAACAATTCAATTTCTACTCTGATTACTTCAATATTCAAATTTTCCTTGAAAAATTCTTAACTGTCGTGATGAATAAATCAAAGCGGACGAAAACGAAGGTAGTTCGCAGAGCACCCTGTATAGAGCGTCGTGAGAGCAGCGCAGAGCCGGTCGCGTGAAATCAATGTTTCATAAGCATGGATAACACAGAGCCGACCGCCATGTACACCGTGACCAATGTACATCTTGATTTAGTAGATCCGTTGGACGCGTTTAGGTAGCCCGGCCGGTCGTATCTGGTAGGCTTAGGGTGGACTCGTTGGTCTCCCTGGTTGCTACTCGCCTGCTCACGGAGCTGTCTCGTTAGCAGCCGGACAAGAACGAGCAAAACCGTGTGCCAGACGAGCTCCCGGCGAGCGAGTACGCGAGAAGGGAAACCGGGTCGGTGGAAGCAGGACGGATATCGTGGCTCGAAGAGAAGAAGGTAGGATACAGAAAGGGGAGGCCCAGAGACAGTCTAATAAAGCAATTCCGTTATGGTGGCCGGCGTAATATGAGAAGCTATCCGCCCTCGTTCAATGCGTCCACATTTTTATGCAGTTACCTGTCCACCATCGTCAGCCGAAAAAACGGAGGAGTATAAAAAGGTGGGAGTCGTCTGGAGAGCGATTTTAAAGTTGGGACCGGTCCTTTCGTGGAAACCTAACGGAAGTAAAACGACGAGCTTTAATTAAGCCCGGTTCGCGACGAATTCTTCGAGATTTTTAATTAAAAGTTACACTTGGACGTCTTGGGCGAGTTGAACCCGGCACAGCCAAGTCAATTCGAGCGTAATCGCGTCGACGTTACTTCGATTAAATTAGCCCGTTTTCAGAGGCAAACCACCGAGAACGGATCCTCCTCCCCCTCCCGCCTCGCCTCCTCGAGATTTACCCCTATCGATCGATCCGCCATTTGGGTCAACCTTATAATATACTCGGGCCGCGAAAGAAACCGCGTCGAGAATTCTGTTTATTCGCGGAGGGCAGGCTCGTTAACGAACGAGCGGAAATACGCGACAATCATCCTGGCGATCAATTCGCGCCTCATTATCCAAGTTTCTTATTCGCGACGCAACCACGGGCTCTCCTTTCTTGCCACGACGGGAAGGATCCGCACGGTCTTCAGAAATTCGTCGGTTCGAGTGGCTCGAGGAGGTGGAGAGTGTCGCAACAATGGCGATCTATATAGCTTCATTAAACCCGCGGCCATTCGTCAGGCCGAACGGCATCCGTGACGCCTGTGGACTCTCAACGAGCGAATTAGGGAGATTTACGGCCCTGGGACGTGACCGTGCCGCGTCTGGCTACGAATGGACCGTATCCACTTTTCAGCTTGACCCCAGCCAAGTTACGGCCCTGACTGTTGACCCCCCGCTGGAAACCGTTCGCCCGGCAAACGACGCTGGAATCTGAGAAAACTCGAAATCTGCTCCGGGGAAAACGTACGACCGTCTGGAGCGGCTAAATCGATCTACATTTCACAGGAAAATAGCGATCCGTTCGGATGGATTCTTTCCTCGAATATTTCGAATAAACAGTACGAAATGGAATACTATCAATTGCCTAATACCCCAATCGTGTTTAAACGTAACCCAAGATTTGAATATCCAGCAATTTTCAAATGTTGAGACAAATCACCATTTTTCCTCAACAATCGAGAGGAAGCTTCTCTAGTCTTACAGTGACCTATCACGAAAGGAACTTGAATAAAAAGAAAATGTAGTCGTTCAAGCTCGTTGGGGTATCCTTAATACGAGCTGTACAGAAACTTTAGAGTCGTTCTTCGAACAACGAGCGAGGAGTATGTCCGTACGCGGTTGTTTTCGCGGAAAATAAGGGATGAAAAACGGTCTCGAGGCCTCGAGTCGAGGAACGAAACAGCCCTGGCGAGAAAAGAATCCTCCTTTGTTTTAGTCTAATTGTGAGACGAGGAGAGAGAGCCGGGTCTCTGATTCTCACAGGGACACTCTGCTTACGCTGGCCAACCGGAAGCCGGTATCGTGCACGAGTCCTGGCCTACTCGAGCGTGTTTCAGAACGCTACTCGCTCCGACCGAAACCCGGTCCCAATCCCACGGTGTAAACGCCGCGGGGGTCCGCAACAGGATTCGCCGGTTCGAAACGCGCACACACTCGACCCGTTTCACTCCACGTACACGCGTGCGTCGGTTATAAATCATTAGCAGCGCCAACGATTAGTCCCTGCGGAGGGGTTGCAGACGGGATACGTCGCGACGATCCGTGCCAGAAGGACGCGAACGACCAAAGGGAGTCCTACGAACGATTATTGCCCTGCCAGGACTAGCCTAGATGGGGCAAATTGGGAATCCCTTCAATTGGAACCACTTTACTTCGCTAACTACCTCCTAATACGTTCATGAGTGTTCACAAGTATGGGGAGTCAAAGACCACGTGTTTTTTTAATTTGATACCTTTGGGTGATACTTCAAATTTCAATAATATTTGCGAGCTATGGATACTTTTACATGCCCCTGACCAGACAGGTTCCATTTTGAAATAATTGCCTGCATGATGTAGATATTAGCCGACGGTAGGGTCTCGGACAGGCCAGTTTTCTCCTACAATTTTCAGCTAACGAGTAAACAAAGGAACGGCGGCGAGAACAGACGAAGGCGGCAGCTCGCCGAAACAGGGAAATCAAATGTCGTCACGGATCCAAGGTCATGAATACTCGGGGAACGAGGCACCCGAGGAAACGTGACGTGCATGCGGGAACCACGGGCAGACGAGGGTGGAAACGGCGCAACCCCGAAAAATCACGCGTTCTCGCTCGGACAACGATGATATTCTAACTATCCCACAGTGGCGAGCTGCATTAGGGTAGCCTGCGTGACGTGCGGCCGCCCCTGAGCTTCTTTCGCGAGGGGTGTCTTTTCCTCTCTGTTTCTCCCTCGCAATATGCCGTTCCCCTGCCGCCTCTGTCGCGCAGCATATGCCCGGGATCCCTTCGCGCACGAGTAATCCGATTTATTATAGACGAGTCCGTAGGTCGGTATCGAGATTTTATCGCGATATCGGTATCGGTTGCCGTCGAGAACTAAGGGTGGATTAAGCATGAAGCCAGTCTTCGTAGGGACGCCACGAATTAACACGCTTGTTTTACTCGCGTATCCACACCCTGCGACCGATGATAACGACCCGGATGCAGCCTGTCCATCGTGATTTAGGAAAGGGGTGGTGAACCCTCGTTATTCGTTCCCTTCGATATCTAAGCGTTTATTTTCAGAGTGTATCATAGAATTATCTTTTGGGAAAATAAAAATTAATATTATTCATCAATGTTGATGAATATTGAAGCGTGCAACGTGCATTCTCTCGCGATCCATTACAGCGTTCTTGAGCGAGACGAGGAAAAGTCAGACTGGAGGTTCGACTACTTAGTGGCCAGGACGGCGAGAAGGGCCACCGCGGCGCAGAAATTATTCTCCCAATTAAGCTAAGACGCGGCGGTCCGGTAATGCGTTAATTAAATCAAGACGTTGAGCATGTGAAAAATAATTAAGGCGACCAGCCGGGGGACAAAGGGCCGTCGCCGTGGCGTTGCCGTGGAACACAGAAAGGCGGTGCACGCCGGAAAAGGAAGGGTTGAAATCTCCCGCGTCGTTCTGTGTACCGTGTCGGTTTGCCGGGCCGCCGGTTGTCGTTTATTATCCTGGTACGCGAGAAAATAACGACGAACCGACGACAGGAGACGAGGAGGAGGCGGGAAAAACGCTCGGCTTTGCCTTTCCTTTCCTTCCTTTTTCTTCTCTTCTACGTTTTTTTTTTTCTCTCTACTACGAAAGAATTATCGACGCGGCGCAATTAGAGCAGGCTAGAGAATTAAATTAATAACAATCGTGGACTACAACCGGTTGGCCATAAGTAAAATTCCCTTTTGAACGCGTTATTTTAATTAAAAGAGCCGCGGCGGCGGATACGCGGCTCGCTCGCGGTCGGTCGTTCGGTCCGCGGGGCAGAAAGGAAGAAAGTTCGCGCCCGGGAACTTTTATTCTTCAATAAATTATTTTTTTTATATCGTGTCCGCATTGTGCCGCGATTTTATGGTCCCCTCGTTGTTCGGATAAACGAGGCAGCCCTGAATATGTAAAGTTTGAATTTTCGTTATTTAACCTGTGCTGCCGCTTTTTAACGACATTTTATTTAATAACGAGCAGCCGAGCGGAAACTTTTCTGCTCCACACGACCGACAAACCCCTCTCTCCCCCTTTCGCGTCCGCGGGCTCGCGAACCGATTTTCTTCTTTTTCTATTTCTTTTTTTTTCTCTCTCTCTCTTTCTCTCTCGCTCTGTACCCCTCCCACCGACGAACAATTAAGTCGTTTATAATATTTTTTCCATCGGGAAACAGAAACGGGTAACCGACAGGGAACGAAAATAATATACGCGAATATATCGTGATGGTTGATAGCCGCGAGAAAAAAGGGGTATCGAGAAGTGGCCCCCGGTACAAAAATTCAATGGTGTTCCATGGATGTTCTCGACCCTTCGTGAAACGCGTCCCCAAAGCATGGCCACAGATTCACTTAGCACCAGTTAACGCGTACAGACTACCCCCCCTCGGTCGTTCTCTTTCTTTACCGCCAGAAAACTATTTAGCATCCTTCTCACCCCATAACCGTTCCTACGAAGCGTACTTCACGTCACCACGTGGCTCGCTCGACCCCAACGTCGCAAGAAGGGGGCACACCCCCTCGCCGCACAATTCACGCCCCGTCGTGTTCTCTACAATACCGCGTATAGACTTTGTAATAGCAAAGTGCCTTCCAATTTTTAAACTACCCCTCTGCTCGCTAATAATAAACTAATTTCGCTCGGACCACAATGTTACGATTACCAGAGCACTCCATTTAAGCGTTCGCCAATTCGACAAATATTCTGTAAATTAAAAATACAATACACCCTGCGACTTCTTGTTGTGTAAGAAGCATAATTTTTAACTTTCATTATCTTTATCCACCTTCGAGGAAAATGTTTCAACGATTCAGAGCATCCATCCTGATCTTTATCCGTCGATCCAGTAGCATGAGAAACGAGTCGTTCGAACCCCCTCGAAAAGCTGTGAACCAAAGGGGCGACGTGTCGTGTAGGCGTCAATCACACACCGCGCATATATTTACGAGAACCGTGGTCCCAGTGTGTAGCATCCTATCGGCCAACGAAACACACCCCCGAGGAGAGTTTATCCCCTCTCGAAGCAGGATGTTGGTTAAATAATAGACCCTGGGGCGAGTGTACGACGCGTCAACTGCCTCGACAGTGCCCTGACACTTTTTACCTATTCGATTCTGGAATTCAATTTGCATTTCTCTGAGAGTTCTAGGTAGAAATGTTTAGTAATAATACGAATTCTACATATTGGGAATATTAATAGCACACATGATGTAGGAATAATATTAATAATATTAGGACACGAATTTTTGGCAGCGACAGGGGTTGATCCAGCAAATAGGCTGTCCAGATCCCATTGTGCCCCACGGAGGTATCGGTTTACAGCGTTAAAGAGGCTCGAAAACGGAAATAAAATTTCCATCTGCGCGGCGTCGAGCCGTGCCAACGAAATTACTAAAGCGATTAAAACAATGGCTTGGGGGCGCCTGGTGGGGCACGAAATTCGATTTCACCGCGTGTGTACACAAAAGGGGGTCCCTCTCCGCCTTCGTCCCCCGGCGTCGTACAGAAAGCTCTCGGTTACCACCCCGTGGCACACAACCCCCCGCGCACCTTTTTCGCCCCGACCGCGACATCGTCGACGCGCCACACGTTTACACGGAACAATCGTGCGCGTTTTCTACGAACAATGAGAAAAAAAAAGCTCCCGTCGACTTGTCCGAAGTTGCTGCGACAACACAACTGTCTGGTGACGCGTGGCGGGGGTCAAGGGGCACGCTTTTGCTCTCGGACGCTTCTGGTTCCGGCGGGCTCGCGCGACAGCCCTCCTCGTTACCGTGATATTGTGCTCCGTTCGACTGGCCTGAAACTCAAGAACCACCAAACCACCTAATGCTCGCTGTTCATTCTTTTTTTCCTTAACTATAAATCTACGAATAATTTTACCCCCTGAATTTATTTCCCCGAATGATTCGAAACATTGAAACTTTCAACAGAGGGTAATAAATAAATTAGCTCATCTCGAGCGACATCAAAGCCTTTTCATCCCTGCGAAGCCCCCGAATCGAGGGGGTCTACGGCCGATTTAAAAGGATGTTCGTCAGGTCGTAAACCTCGATAGAATGACTCGGACGGATTTTATCGGGGCGCTTTAGAAGCCCGATCGGAACGCCGTCCCCCTGAGGACGATGTTTTAGACTTAGTTTAAAGTATCCCGGCCGGTTATTGATAGGCCTCGCGACGCTATCACTAGAATTGAGCCGACTTCGCAACGGGGGGGTGTTCGAATCGGGAATCTATGTCCCTGAAAACTCGCCCTAAAAAAAGAGCATCGAAGAAAGAACCTCGCCGAATGGCCAAGAATTTTTTAACGCCCTTCTCTCGGTTTTGGGGCGAGAAAATATTTTTCGACCGAAAAAAGGGAGGGAAGAAAAGTTTGAAAGGGTTCCCGGGGCTTAACAATCCCGATTCGAGCGCGGACGGTACGCGAGCCGGTATCGATAACGCCGAGATGACGGATTGTAACGGAGCATAAAACCCTGTCGTACGTTCTAAAATAATAATCAGGACCGGGGGCGGGAGAGAGGGTAGAGGCAGGAATAATCAGGAATTCCGGTCGCGTCCAGGTTGTCGCGCTAGGCGGCAATCATGCCAACATTCAGTCGTACGACGTGCAACGGTGTTACAGTCGAACGAGACCCCCACGGCCAGAGGGTAGCGGACACAGAGTGCGAACCGGATCGAAAGAAGAGCAACAGAGAGAAAGAAAGAGCCGAGGCTACCGACTCGATTCGCGAAACTCACCAATTATTTGTCCATTCGTTGGCAACGTGCGCCAAATCTACAAGTGTTTACCCTGCGCTCCACCCCACCTCTTCACGGTCTCTGACACTGGGTGTACACGGCCTGCTGGCGGCGGGGTTTGACTCCAACGGGGGGAGGAGGTGATGGCGACGGCAAAAAAATCGAGTAAACAGCGTAAGCCCGGAAAATCGCTGATTTCTCGAAAAGGAACGAAAAACAGAGAGAAAGAGAAAAAGGATCGAAACGTTCCTCTTCCTTTTCTTCTACAGAGTTCGACCAACCCCTTTTCTATCGGCGTGTCTCTCGGTCTTCTCTGTCTCCCGTTCGGTTGTACGAGTGAAACGATTTTAATTGGAGGACGATAATTGTTCGGCAAACTTGCTTCCCTCGCCGCGAATTTTCCTCGGCTACGCTTTAAATTCACCCATTGTCCGACGGTTCTTCGCAACTGCTGCCGATTCCATCGGTGTTTATCCCGTCACTGTTTCACAGACATCAAGATCCCTGTCTGCCGGAGGGATGAGTCCCGATTGTCTCCGTCGAGACAAAGGATAGTAGCGAGGAGAAAAGCGAGCCGCGCCTTCTACGTTGAATTTCGTTTAAACTCGCCAATTAGTCGGCCAACGAAACGCCACCCCACGCGATCGAACCCTCGTTTCCGATCAAAGATTAAAGATTTAAGTTCTACGAAGAAGTCACAGGAAATCCTTTAAATTTATCGTTCTATCTCCGATAAGTATGATTTATTATTTTCTCTCTGTCCAAATAAAATAGTTTCTAATTACCTAACGTCTTCGAAATATTTTGATTAAAATTCGCCAGAAAATTGGTACACAATAATTATCGAACAATTTGGTTGCTACCAAGCCGGAAATTGTAGTTTCGACGATGCGGGTCAAGCTGAGCCAGCTTTCGGGCATCAAGAGGGAGAGGAAAAAAAAGAGAAGCTCGACGTTGTGGTGCGGAACGGGGTAGTGAGACGAGGATAGGAGAGGGGAGGGGGTGTGTGTGTGGAAAGGTGTCGAGGGTGTTACGGCAGCCAGGTTGCGGACACGAACACGGCAACGGGCTCGAGAGCCAACGAGTGGCCGACATATTTTATAATTGATTCCGGCAAGTTCGATCGTCGATAATGACGTGTAAACACTAATTACGACCGCGGTGCCACTAATTAGTGGCTGCCGGAGCGTCCTGGCCTACGCCTAGTCCCGGCAAGCCGGGTATTAATTAATTAGAACCACTCTGGCATGCTGGTGATTGCACATGGCGCGTCACACTCTGCCACGGATTCTCGCCCACTCTTGAGGAGAGACGTAACACCGTCGTTGCTCCTAATTGCTGATGCCAGCCGATGAAAATTATCCTACCTGTCTCCGTGACATCAATTTAAAACGTATTTCGGAAAAAAAATTAGAACCTCGAGTCTTCGTTGTTACGACTGATTAACGCCTCGACTGTGATTTTAACGATACCCGTGCGAAACGGATCGCGTTTAATTATTAACCCCTCTGATCGACCCTTTCTGAGACAAAGTTAAATCTGCAATAAACTTTGGGATACGTTGCTACACGAATTTATGATTTTTATTTATTTTTCACCCAACTAACATCCACGATCCTTGGAGCCGTGGCGAGTATGCGCAGAAATCTTAAAGTCCTCGAGGTCTAAAAACCTTCGACGACACGGGCAAAAGGATAAAAGGACGCCAGGAGAAAAAAGGTGTGGAATTAAAGAAGAACGCGACGGGAGAAGGATCGAGAGGGTAGAAAGAAAGGGAAGAAGGCCGTGGATACAAGGGAAGTTGAGAGACTGCTCGCCGTCGTCGGCTCTTTGACTGATGATTGGCAATCGGTAAGCCGATTACGAGGCCGAGTGAATGTGCTCGCCGGGCCGAGTCTGGTCTGGTCCAACCCTGGCTGCTGCCTGCTTTCGCCTCGCTTGTCTATATATCCCTTGCAACCACCGCCGCCACCCACACCCCCCTTGGCTACCGAGCACCGCCCCCTGCGCTTGGAACACCAGCCCTCGGTGATCTCCTTATTAACCGCAGCCCGGTAATTGCGATCGACGAGCGATTACGCTGCGCCTCGCTGGCTGCCCTCTGCGGCCAGGATTAGGCAGATTAGTCGTCGGTTATGCCGGCGGATAATTGATTGCACCCGACGGGCCTCGAGGTGCAATTAAAGGCGGTCCTCTCTTACGAGCCGACTCACCTGAGTCCGACGATGCGAACGAGCGTCGAATTAAATCGCTCGATTTCGATGAACCGCCAGTTGCCAAATTAATTGGAACCTACTTTGCCCCTGATTCGGTTCAATTTTTCTAGAAATACGCCCGGTGCCAGGACTCTTTCATCAAAATAACCTCTTTCGATCGCTAGGAAAACCATTATATAAATTGTGTCTCGATTTAATTGAAATTTTCAACCGAGATCACCGAGCATTCCCAAGGCAGGGAACAAGGTGTCGGATGAATAACGACGCGTCCAAGCAGAGCCACGTTTCCGAACATAAATCGGCCGATAGGTTCGCGGATAGCCAGCAGTTTTTTTCCACCCCCCGGTTAGCCGGCAGAAATTATTCCCTCTCGATTTCCTCCCTTAATTCCCCGGCGAGCAAAGAGAGCGCACACGACCGCGACGTCGACCACATATTTAATACAGCGGTCGACACGAGTGGGGCGTGTGTACATCTGTCAATGCGCCGCTCTGGACCTTGCAATTTAAAGGGGGGGTGTCGAGGGGGCGTCGAAGGCTTGCTTGAGTTATTGGAGGTTGTCAGTACTGGCTTCTGGTGCCAGGAACACGTGCTCCGATTTCGCGGTAAATCGCCACCTCAAACCGTTTCCACACCCCCCGCACACCCCGTTCGACCCCGACGCAACCCCCGGCCTCGATTCTTCTCCGCTACGAGCCCGGTGGAGAGGTGACGACAGAAGAAATAAAAAAAAAAGAGAGAAGAAAATCTCTGGCCGGCGAACTTTCACGCGAGAAATAATGGGACGCGGGTAAGAGGCGTGGGATTAGAAAAAAAGGAACGATCGAAAACGCTGGACGGCGAAGAACGATGGGGGGTCGTTCGATGGGTAAATTATAGCCTTCGGATCCGTTTTTTCAAAAGTCCTCGCGTTATGTGCATCGTTCTTCACCCTCTTCCTTTGTTTTTCACCGGGGAAAAATAGCCCCGTGTGACGTGGAAATTTCCTCTTCGAAGGAACCCTCGAGATCAATAATTCTTTCGTTTTGCCTTTAAATATTTCGCCGCTCGACCCTTTATTTGTGCGACGGGGTCACACTTAACCCCGTCACGGCGCTCGAGGGTCGCGAATCGTATCGCGCAAATGGAAACCGTTGGCCCCGTTTAACTTCAGACACGGCCGTTAAATGAGGAAAAGAAAAACTTTGGACGATTACCCCCCTCGACGGAAAATCATCAGACCCTCGTGCAAATACGAGAATGTTTGGATAAAAAGCAATATGTACTCGAGCCCGCATGCCGTGGCATTTGCGGCAGGAAAACGCGCGCTCGGTAACTCGAAGCACGCAATGTTTGGCCTGCTAAAAGTCCTCGGCTCTGCCATCTTCTACGTCATCGGGGACAGCACTTTTAAAACGCGACACGACGACACGTGTCGTCGGTCCGTAAAAGGGGTGGTTTCGTTGTGTACAAAATCAAAGGGCGCGGGTTTAAAACGCCGCCTGCTACATTTCGCACGGTTTTCGGCTTGTTAAATCGACCGCGATATTTCCTCGAACCTCTTGACCCACTTACGAATCGCGTAACACCTTTGCCGTCGAGCTGAAACCGACGATACTTTCGTCAAATATTTTTACGACATTTAAGATACATGACACAATAGACAATCCATCAAATTTCTAATCGCATAATTAATTATGGACCCCTATAATTATAGACCATGCCAATAAATTCGCCTTTATACAAAATACTTGCTTGCCCCTTCGAAAATCAAATGGAACGTTTTGTTTTGAAAGGAATTCGAATTCGAAGAAACTGGAGCGCGTTCGTTTCGAATCGAGAAATAATCGATGGAAGGATGTTCCTCGGGGGACCACGAAGAAGATGACGAATGGGAGCGTGACTACTCGGCGGAAGTTTTCTGGAGAAAGAAGAAAAAAAAAATCATGCTCGCCCATAGAAGCACCCTTCTTGTCTATTCACTCGAGTTGCCCTTCGCCAGCTTTATCGATTTCTTTTCATCGCGATACGAAAATAGTTTCGAGTGGCCCGACGGAACTCGAGGGCTTCTTAAGGCCGACGAAAGGGTGTACTTCTCGGTGACAGAGAAGCCAAAATGGCGGTCCGGATACGGGAACACCCTTGGAATCTGCTCGTACACGGGAAATGCATTAAATTCCTTCGATTGAAATAACCACAGACGAAAGAGAAGCATCCGTATTCGTTTGCCTGTACGAACCACGGAAAAAAGAAGGACTCTCTTCAAAGACAGTAGCATCGAGACGAAATTTAAAAAAAAAATAAGAAAAATCTTAACCATCACGATTCCCGGTTAATCCACTCCTGGCGAGGGAGGAAAAGAAAAGCGCGTTAATTAACAAACAGGAACCGGGAAGAGAAATAAAGGGGAACACGAACGAAGGAGAAGAAAGAACGAACAAAGGAGCGGGCAAAATTTATACACGCTCCCGCACAATGTCAATGAACCTTTCTACCTTGCTCGTGTGAGTCGCTCGTTGGACACAAAAAGCAATGCGATAGAAGCAAAGACCGCGGGACCCGGGGAAGGGGGCAGGTAGGATGTTTTAATTGGACCAAATAACCAACTGTGATTATTTGCGACAATCAGCCCGGTTGTGCGTTTGCGTCTACCAAGGCCGTGTTGAGCGACGCACCGTTTAACAGGATCGTTTTTCCATTTTCCTTTCGCGTTTTCCAACTGTTCCCTGGTAAATCGTAACATGGTCCTTTTCTTGGTAATAAACCGTTTAATTTCTATGTTTTTAAATATTTAAAATATTAATAATCGATCATTTTTATCATTTCGCTAACCCTTAGCTATAGTATTTAATAAAAGTGGGTGGAACGATCGACGGTTCAAAGTTTGCAAACTCAACGCAAAATTTCGCATAGCCAAACGTCTCACCCGGTACATTTTATGCTCGTATTGCGTAGATCGGGGAAGGATTTTAACACGAAGAAAGCCGCGAGGTAGGCAAGCCTCATAAATACAGTTTATCCGGTGGCACGCCCATCCACGCTCATTATTCCGAAATATCTCATTCCAGCGGCGCGGCACCGCCAACCCCCGGCCATCGTCGTGCCAGATTTAAAAAAGTCTTATCTCAGACACACCGTCAGAGACAGAAACGGGAAAACGAAGCTGGGGGAAAAAAGGAACACGCCAGCCGGGGGGGTGGACGGTGCGCGTTTCGCAAACGTTAATTGTCCAATAAAGTGGAGTTACGACCGGCAAAAATATGCCGTTAACCGTGTCGTAAGGAGACCTGGAAATGACGCGGAAAGACGTTACCTCGCGATTAAGTTTCCCACCCCGTCTGCCCAGGAAACCTTGTTACCCGATGCGTTGTAAAAGTACATCGGAGCCTGGCGACAACCGTGAAAAATGAATATTTCTAATAATCGCGTAATCGCCGTCACTTATTTCATTCGTTCGATCAATTACTACCTACACTTACTCCAAACGTTACATCAGATCGTTCGATTGAAATGCCGCGAAGAAACAATGAACGAATTTCATTTCTATCCATTGTTCGCTGTGACTGACAACCGGCCCTTTTGTATTAAAGACATTAATAGCGGAAAGTTTATGCAATCATCTTCATCGCGCTCGAAGCTTCAGACTGACGCGACATAAGTACCATTGTCAAGTCGTCGATCATCAATTGGCCGTTTCACGAGCGATAATTGAAGAAATCGTGAAAATCTCGTTATAAATCTCTGTTTAACATAAGCGTGCCGTCTAATCGCGCGCGTCGTAAAATGTAGCCAGTTCGAAAATTCAATCCCCTTTCATTGGCCCGTAGATTTTTAATTATTCCCAAACGGATAAAAGGCAAAGAAAGCTCTGTGGACGATGTGGTGGCAATCACGCTCGCATTCAGCCTGTCTCCCGATAATGGCCGCTTCCACGCGAGCTGGCGTCTCGCAGGATCAAAATATTTCAATCCAAGAAGTCGTGGCTCCGGTGACACAATGGCGGCACGTGTTAATGGGATTAGTTGGGTTACTATGGGGGTATATAGCAGAGGACACGGGTACGAGGCCAAAGTGTGCGCCCACGCACGTATCCTGCTTGTCAGGATGTGCTCCGCTCGCTACTCGCCCCGGGAGCAGCTCGGACAAGCGACACCGTTACACACCTTTACATAATCCTGATATTTATAGATATTTTCGTACGGGTGCCACGAACGTGGCGGTCACCGATTACGTTTCATTGCCCGCTACCTGACAAGACACAAGATACAGTACAGGCTCCATTAGCCGAATTAAAACGGTTCGAATAACAAATCCGACCGAACAATAGACCTCTCTCAATTTTCTTACGTTCGTCGTGTCCTGTCAGACGAGAATAAAATCTTTCCACGTTGATTTAGGTACATGGAGCCTTCAGGAAATATAGACAAATTAATCTTTGGATATCTGGGGTAATCGTAACCAACAGTCTGATAAATAATATGTAAGATATTTTGGGAACAGAAAAATATGCAAGTTTTACTAATTAAAACCCTTTACTGGAATACAAAAATAATAAAAAATGTATGACTCGAGAACAGAACGAAGTTGAAGAGAAGGGGAGCGCGATAGGCAAGGAAGATACGAAGTTAAATGAATTCAGTGTCGCGGTATAGAAGCTAAACGTCCAGAAGCGGCGGGGGGAACAGAATCGTGCAGGATTATGATTATCCTTGTCGCGAGAAACGAGTGATTTATCCTGTCGCCGTGCTCATTACTGCTCCCGGTCACATAATCCAACCTGCTGGCCACACCTTGCTGACCAGCTCGTGCATAGATTAAGGCACGTCCATATCGGCGTAGGTGCATCCTGCGGTTCGCCGTGTAAATTAACCGAGCCACGCGCTGAATATTTACCATCCTTGATCATCCTTCCCTTCTCTGGATTTTCGAATTCAAAAGATTCGCCGGAAATTAGCCGGAGCTAATGAATTTTCTTCGCAATATCCGATTTTATTTATTACGAAAACTTTCGTATATGAAATTGTATTTTTGTTAAATTTGAAAGAAGATTGACCCAGGTTTCACGGTTCGATGGTAAATGCTTAAAAAGGATCGCTGCCCTATTATCTTCGAGGAAATTTAATCACGGTTTATCAAAACAAAGAAAATCGTCTAAGTGGATTCACGTATAACAAAGGGGAGATTTTTCGACGGAATTTTACAATTGAAATCAACCACGACTTATCGTACAACCGTATCCCGGTTCCCTTCAAATATATATATATGTACGATTTTCTCTAAAAGATACACAGTTTAAACACGGGAACCGGGGTAAAGCCGATCTTCTTTTTTCCACCATAGCAACGTGCAGCGACTAGGAAAAAACCGCAACCGATAACGAAAACGGCTCGGGCGGATAGCAGAGGCGCACGACACGACGATGGCGAGCAGAGGGATGAGAGGGAAACGGAACGGGGTAGGTGGACGACGGGATTTTTACGGAGAAGAACATAAATATGGGGTATTATTCTCGGGAGCTGGTCGGTTGGCTGGCTGTCCCTCTGATTTATAGGCTCGGCTTGTGAACACGGCTGCCGGTATTTTTATTTAAATTTAATACACTCCACTTGCCGCGCGGGGGTGTGTATTAGGCAGCTTTAATAAGCGGCCATGTACCAGTAAATATGTAATGCGAGCGGCGTTGCGTGCAGCTGATGATGATAAACGACCGAAATTCTCGCGACTTTCCCTTTAACAAGGCTGAATCCTAAACAAAAGTATCCCTCCTCTAACCGTATGCACCTATCTCGTCCGTGTCCAATATCCCCTAATCGTATTTCCTTTCGACCACCCCATCAATTTTTATTTCAATCCCCATCCCCAAAAAGAATTATATAAATTCTCAAAACTTATTAATTATTTTCTCTTCTTTCGAATTATTTGTGTTTAGAGATATCTTCGGACAGTCACGGAGAGGTATCCGTGTCAAAGATCGAGCGAGGATTAAAAAGTGCTCTGTCACGATACCCAACCAGAGTATCGATGTCTGTCGGACAACTAATTCGAGGGTAGACTGTGTACGCTCGAGCTTTCGATATGTACATACGCTAAGTCGATCCTTCTCGCATGATGGATCGGGTTAATGTAGCGTGGTACGCATTTACGCAATACGCAGACAGTAGGTTCGGCGTTGATCCTAAGCTCGTGGGCGATCGCTGAGGGTGACCGTGGGAGAGAACGCAATGGGTGCTACTGGGTGCCACGCAGGTACATCTGTAATCCGGGTCCCGAGTGCTTTAATTTCTAACTGGCACCCTGCCACGCTATCTAAACTATATTATAGTCTATCAAAAATACTTATTTTTCAAATATTTTTAAACCTCTGACCTGCAAATTTTCGACAGAAATTCTGTATTTTCACGTTTTAACAAATAATGTAGCATTATTCGTCCAGATCGTGGATCAGTGACATTACGTTGAAAGGAACGAGCAGATATTCAGATTCTGAAGCAGAGATAGGTGTCAGAAAACATCAGAGCTTTTATTCAAGAGCTAGCCACCTTGACCATCGCAACGTATGCCCTCTTAGTCGAAAGGAAGCAACGATTTTCACGGTTCTTTTCCGTGGCCGACGTTTCCCAGCCACGTTCTTGAACGAAAGGATTCAACGACGCAGGGAGGGAGAGAGAGAGAACGGCGAGGACGGTTTCCAAAAAAATTCCTACAATAAAAACTGACAGGGGCGATTCTGGCTAAGCGAGAGGGAGAGGTTTATTCGCGGACAATATGTTTCCTCGTGCTTGCGACGAGGAGAAGCACTGGGGTGGCTCGAATTTTGGGGTGGCTCACGGGGCTTGTAACTCGGTTAAACTGGCACGGATATTTCATTAGCCGTCCCCCTGAAGAGACTCGACCCCACGTACAAGCCCCGGAATACCGTGCCACGAAACAGACAGAGAACCCGAGGGCTGTGTTCCTCGTGGAGTCCTCTCTGATCCTCGAACGGCATCGTCGTAGTCGTCGTAGTCGTCGTCGTCGTCGTCGTCGTTTTCGCTGTTCGAGGCTCGTCGCATTAAGTCGAGTGCCGCGCCGACCCCACTTTCCGCTAAATTGTTGACACGACAAATATATCGCTCCTGCTCCCGTACACCCTGTGTGTCCGTCCGTGTCTCGTTCTCGAGGGTGCTGTTTCGAAAATTCGAGGGAGACCGTAACTTTTCGAGCCCCTGTTATGCTTTTCATTTTGACTCCTCGATGCACCCCTGCCACTTCTTCTCTCGCGGATGAACGCGGAACCGTGCTGAATACCACGATCACTGATTCACCAGTCGATTAATTATTTCATTTCTTTTTACATTAACTTTAGGCTAATGGATGCAGAATCGTCACCTAAGCTTCGATTAAATTTTGGGGCATAGGTTGAATAAAATAGCACAAAAGATAATTTTAAGGAATTTGTTTTATCAAATATTTTCATCCATTTTCCATCACAATGGAACTGATCGTGTATCCTTAAAACCTTGCCTGGCTTATTTGGCAGCTCGAAGGAAACAGCGCTCGCGCGAGTTGGCCGGACTTTAAAGGATGGCACGGTTGGTCAGCTTAGGGTAGCCGGGCTGTTATCACGGACATTAGCTTTCAACGGGTCTCCCAGGATATAAAAGTAGCCTGGGGCGACCATTACTCGGACATTGTCCGCGCAACTCTCTTTCCTCCTTTCCGTCTGCCGCTTTTCCAGCCTTCGTTCGCCCAGGCCCTGTCTTTCTCGCTAGAAAACGCTCCGGTCCTAGGCGCAAAAGAGCGAGCAAAGAAACGAGGAAAGAGAAGCCAGTCTCCTTATCAGAATTCCAGGTCCGTTCCAGCGTCACCTTGTCGCAAATCCATTTCGCAGTCGGCGAATTTCCACTCGTACACGTCCCTGGAATCGGGACGAGGGCTGGGTTTCAATCGCGCGAATTTCCTTCGACTCCTTCAGCCCTTTTTCTTCCACTTCCTACTCCATCCACCTCTCCTCGAGCTCCTCCTCTTCGTCTGCTGTCGCGCGTTCACGACGAAAATGGACGGAGAATCTCTTAATGGATTGATGCCTAATTTGAGCGAGAGCCTCTTTCCGCGAGACTCCGCTTCAGGATTGTATTGGGGGAAAAATGGGCGAGTTGGTAGACATTTATGTACGGAGTTAAGTTTAGCATAAGTTGTTCTGTATCATCTTATTTTTTAAGATATTCCTAATTAATTCATAGAAAGAATATATAATGCAAAGTTCGGTATCCCAGAGTTGAAGCCATCGATTCGATTCAAAGCCGCGAAGAGATGCGGCGCGCACGTTGGCTCATTATCGGTCGCTAATAAATCCACATATTTCCCGTTAATTGCCTCCCACCTGAAGTTTCCATGGGAATCCGTTGGTTGAACACGAGCGCGCATGGTTAGTCAGAGGACTCGGATGCTGCCGTCAGGAGACGGGAAGCAATTATCCGTTTCGAGATCGTGGCACGAACGCGAGTCCCTCCCTTCCTCCCTCCCGCCCCCCTTTTATTCCGTCCGATGGGGTAAAAAAGACTGAAATATTGGCAAACGGTATCTCAACAAATTAGCTCGATGAAATGCAGATGGAACACAAAGTGAGGCTGGCTGGGCTGGAAAAGGGCGAAGACAGGGACAACGGGTACCGGGCGGAAGGGAAAGGCAGAGGAGAAAACGAGAGGGAAACGGGGGCACGCGAGGGTCGGACGAGCAGGTGAAAGAGAAAGAGAGAGGGTGAATCAAAGTAAAGTCGTTCAGACTCATTGAACTGGAAGTAACCGACAGAGTGGCTTCCGCGCCTGCCGCTACTAATCTTATGCAATTACTTTACAATTCACTCTGCCGCTTGGCACTCACTGCCGATAGAACAATCTCTGAAATCGAGTTACCCCCTCGAAACTTTCCAGGCGACCCCACCCCTTTCCCTTCATTTTCTCTTCAGTGCCACGATTTTTTTTTTCTCCTCTCCTTCTTCTTCCTCCTTTTTTTTCATTTCAGGTAACACCCGTGGAGCATCGTCACGATACTCGTTGATACGTTCCGTTTGAAACAGTCCCTTCTCGCTTATTTCTCTTCAGCCCCCAATCGATCTTTTCAACGAACCGACAATTACTTTTTATCCCGTTCGAGCGTGATTTTCTTTGCTCGACACCGTTCCACGATTTTTCGTTCGCCGATTATTAAGCATCGAAACACGATTCCCGAGCGCAAATATTCGTGCACCTAATAAAAATAACATTCGATCTTCCCTTTGAAAGGAATAACGGATTCCCGGATGTAGGAAGTTTGAAATTATTTCGCCGCTGATGGACATATCGTTAATAGAAAACGGGAATATCGAAGTCGAGGGGTCTGGTATCGATATCTTGGCGCAGCCTGCCCGTATCCCTATCCAATCTTAGTTATTGAAAAAACTACAAGACCTTCCTAAACAATGACGGTCCCATGGGGTACGAGGAAAGGCAGCGCCATTTCATTAAGAAACGTTCCGCGCTCCTCCGACCGGGTTCCCGCGATTCGATTCGCATAGAACGAGGATCGAATATACTTTTGTGGCCGATCGAACGCGTAAACTTCGGGGCTCTGACATCCGTCGAGAGGAGGCTCGTTCGTTCAACCATTCCCAGAAATTAATTTTTTCCCCGTGTACTTTGCATTCAGCAGCTGTGCTCTTCTTCGTCCCTCTCTTCTCGTTCGACGCTCGTACGAGATAAAAATCGTTCATTACTGAGCAGATACAAGGCAGAGACGACGTTGTTTATCGTGCGTCGCGATCTCCCGATCAGATGGACGGAACCACTTGAGAATCCACTTGACAAGACGGAGGGGGGAATTCTGGCAGCTTTCATCGCCAGTTGGACCGTTCTGCGTTCGCCGTTAGGAAGCAGCGTCGAATTAATCAGGCCTCGATGCACGAAGAACGCTACTCGATTTCTAGCCGAGCTTCCAGATCTCCGTAGCCGGTCCATTACCATAATTGCAGCTCGCTCGTCCTTTTAAACATTCCGGGACCCCGTACGATTCCCATGAAACCCGGAACCCCTTGACTCTTTAACCGATCCGAAAACATCGACTCGAAAATCCTGCGAACGTTCCTGGATCTCGTTCGATTCCAGGAAATCCTCCGCCCCTCCTTTTTGCACGAGCAATCGGAGAGTGATTTCGAAGGCGACCAGTCGTGACTGCGTGCCCCCGTGCACCGTCATCGTAATTGTTTCCTAACGGGGCCCGGGACAGGACAAAACAAACAGCGCCATATGGGCCACGATGTCGGAGAAAACGAGACGGAGACAAACACGGCACCGTTCCACGGCGAGGGGGGCTTGCCGTTGCATCCGTGATCGAGATACGCCCATGTAATCAAGGGAACCGAACGGGCAACCCCTTGTTACACCCCCGAAAAGCCTCCCTTACAACGATATGGTGAGCCGTGATTAACTTTTCGTCGTGGCGCCGCCGCCCCATTCATTTGCCATTCATTCGCGTCCGCACGGATTACCAGCGTTACGAGACACGACAGACAGCGAGAAAAACGAGGAGAACGAACGACCAGAGGGTGAAAGAGGAAGAATCACGCGCGCGTACGTGGAAAAGATCAGAGAACGAGATCGCTGACTGACTGAGCGACCGACTGACTGAACGACTGATTCGAACGGCTCTCGATCGTCCAGGGATGGGAAAAATTACAAAAGTAATCGTGGTTTCCATGATTTTCCTCTTTCATCGCGAATTACAACGTCCTACCCGTAATTTTTTATCAAGAAACGATAAACGGTGTAATCGAAGGGGGTCCGCGCTAGATGTTCCGATAAAACGAGAGAGCCCCGCTTTAAAGCTTCGCTTAGAGCCTCGTGACTCACCGCCTTAAAACCGCGGCCCAACGACAAAGAGCAGAAAGGGGTTTTGCGCCCTCTCCGGTCCACGATTTAATGCCACGGCTCCTGGTTATCAGAGTAATCGTGAAACTCACCCCAACGGCCCGATTTCGACGGCCCTCACGGGGCGACCGTTGATTGAAACGTTCTGATTGCGTCCCCCAGGGGGTGGCATGCGGGTGCCGCCTAGGGGGAGGGTGACCACCCCCGCTCTTCCACGAACACCGCCGACGCGGCACGTACCCACTTATTTGGTAGTCTAATGTCTAATGCGAACGTCACCGTGACGAGCAGACTGATGATGTCGTTCCTGACTCGATCAGGGCCAACGAAACCCTTCTCGTCGCAACACCCTCTTCGAAGACGTTGCGTTTCTTCGAATAATTCCGTTTATTTTTTTCTAATTTCCTACCAACAACGATTCACGCGGTTCAGCTTGTAACCGGCTTTGATTTTTCACGATAAAATATTCAAGAACGATCCTCGTCGAATAAAGGCACGAAAAGAAGGCACTTTCCATATCCTACGCGCAACCGAAACGATTTCAATCCCCGGTGCTCTCGAGGCTGCGCGTGAGATCGAAAAATCAGGCACTCGAGAACGCGAATTGAAAATCTGGCGGCGATAAAAAAGGACGAAAGGCAGAAGGGGCGGACGATCCTCCGGCAATTTCTTGCAGCCCCGATACGATAAAGCTAGTCGCGGGAGCGTGGCACGGCGAGGAACACGAAGAAAAAGACGAGAGAAAGGTGGGAAGGAACAGAAGAACGGGGGAGAGAGGGGACGGTTTTCGTCGAGGGAGAGGATGGTCTATCAGCATATTTCAAAGATAAGCCTGCCTCTGCCTACCCTTCTCGGCAAACCCCTGCCGGGCCATCAGCCATAATAACAATCCGATATGATTACGCCATAATCGTAACGCAGCCAGAGTGGCGTGGGAGGAAAATTACGCCGGTGAATTGAGATACCGTGTTTACGTCTTCCAAAGTGCTCGCATAAACAAAATTAAACGACTCCTCCGCCATTGCGGACGCGTTACGTTAACTTTACGCCGAGGAAGTAGCGAGAAACGTTCGAAATATCTGTTTAATCGCCGGAATAAATAATTTCTTCAAAATCTGCCGTTTGGGCAAAGAAATATTCTCGTATTATTACTATACACGATATTTAACTGTTTACACCCGAAAATAAGAAAATTCTGAAATATAGAACCAGCCAGAATTAAAACCAAATTTCGAATGGTCCTATTTACTTGTCAAACGCCACGAGACAACGTTCCCAAGTTCTAATCGATTCGATCGCAAATACAGAAGAAGCAACCACTCGAGAATCTTGCGGCGACCTTCGTCTCGCTGGCCAAGTTGCAGCTTCGACGTTCAGAGAAAAGGGTTGCCCGCGAAGGGTGGGCATCCAGGGTCGAGGATGACTGCTACCTATTCCTGGCTCCCCAAAGATCGGGACAATGTACCCTCGACGTCACTCTCAATGCCTCGAACGTCAACGAAGGGTAGGCGGGTGACGCGGAATTCGGATAGGAGGAGCTCGTTCGAGGAAAAGGCGATCCAGCCGGGCTGGAAGAAGGAAGACGGAACGAAGGAGAGAAAGGGGACAGAAGCGATCAGCAGTCAGCTGACGAGGTACGAATATAATGGTGGCGAGAGAGGAAGAAGAAAGCTGGCGGGAATGAGAGGGAGGAGAGACTCTCACTTTCCTGTCGGCAGTCGACGGTCCGGATTGTCGATGGAATGCTAAACGACCCGGAATCGCTGAATCGGTATTGAGTCCTCTTTCGTGGTCTCTCCTCCCCGTCTCTCTTTCTTGCTTTACCAGCCAAGAGTGCCTCGTTCTCTCTTCGTTTCCTTCTGCCACCTAGCCGCCGACTTCCGACCGCCCTTAGTATGCCGGTGATTGTGCTCGCCGTTTTGTACGAATTTGCCTGTTGACTTCGATGTCTCACCTTCCAACGAGTCCCAGCATGGGAATGGAATACCTGTGACCGTCTGATTCACCGGCTCTACCTCCTCCGCGAGTCAAAGAAACTACTTAACAAATTGATCGTTACCAACCCGGTAGATTTACGCCATAACGGCAGGATTACGCCATAGTCTGACGGTGATAGTTGGACTATCCTCCTGGCAATTTGGAAAACAGTGAAAGCCAAGCCCGGACCAGACGGCAGCATCTAATTCCTGGTAGAACAGAGGCGTCGGTGTCTCGAACCGTCATATCAGTCCGCTTCTATCATCTTTCCACGCACACAGACCGAGCGTAGCGTGTCTACGCGTGAACGAGCGTACGTGTGTACGTAGCGTTCGGCATTATCCGAGCTCTAGTATCTGATGACCCGCCCAGGGCTGCGTCTGACAGCAGCAGCCGGGAAATGAGGACTTCTAGGAGGCGAGCGTACGCGAGAGCAAGGGGGGCGGGCGGTGAGTTTTGCGGAGGGCACTCCGTTTCCACGGGTTTGCGGCTAGAGGGCAGGGACGAGCAGCGGTGTTGGCGGGACTAGGGAAGGACGCCAGGAAAGGGGGGTGACAGTCTTCATGTCATGCACTTAAATATGTACCCGAGATAATGCCGTCGAGAGGACCTGCGGGGCTCGCCGAGTTCTCGAATGGAATGGAACGACCCGGAGTGTTTCAGACAGTTTGTTTACCAGCCGAGTGTCTCTCCCTTCCCTCTCCTCTCCTTTCCGTTCCCCCCTTACTCTTTCGACCAACGTCAACCCTCTTCCACGCGGCGCGGCGGCCTCTTTAAACCCCGATTGATATCCCCCGAACGTTCGTTCGACTTCTGGATATCTTTACAGCTAATTATGCCGTAAGAAAACGATCAGGATGGAAATTACATCGTAGGTGTGTAATTATTAACGATCAGTTGGGAAAGAAGGAAGTCCGGGGTTAATCGATAGGAAGTCGAGCGTGTGCGTGCGCGGGCCAGTGAATCGAGCCGCGTGTGTGCATATGCTAATGCGAGAATAAACGGTTCTATTAGAAGAGCCAACAAACGCCCCACTCGATGAGCGCGGGGATTTGAATACATAAATACTCGAGAGCTCCTGGTGGGTACACCGTACGCAATACGTTCAGGGGTCGAAGGGTGTGATGTTTTAATCCGACGGCGGTACGATTATTTTCCGCGGCCGCTCGCAAAAGGCCGCTGAAGATCCTCGAGAATTCGCTGTGATTCATTGGACGGAACGCGTTATCGAACTTATCTTGATCCGTGGCAATTAAATCGATGCAAAGGGCAAAGGGGAATACCGCTCGGTCGGCAAGCACGGGAATTCGGAACGGCGAATTCCTGACCGACGATGGAACAGTTTCCAAGGGATTTCGTCGCCCGGCGAACTCCTTGGCCACCACCCAAAACACCCGTCCATTGCTAAGTCACTTTGTCTAATTCCGACCAACTTCGTCGATTTATCTTCGCTCCCTGTTCCACCGCCTCTGTGTTACTCTCTCTGCACTCCAATCGGAGAGCACCCTCTAAGAAATTAACCCTTTGGTTCTTATATTTAGACTTTAGATTTTGTTTGTTTTTAAAAAGGTATTTAGCCACTTTAGAAACCCCTTTCTCTGCTAGTCTTGTCGCAAAGAGTGTGTTAGGAGAAAAACTGAAGGTGACCAGTGGACGTAGATAAATAAAATGTGAAATTTTGTTGGCAGCGAAAAGGATAAGTTTCGGTGGCGTTCGACTAATGGATGCCGCGGCAATCTTACGGGCAGGGTGAGAACGTAACGCGGACACGACGAAGACGGAAGCGGAGGAACGACGCGAAAGCCGGAAGGAGGGAAGAAGAGAGAGAGGACGTCGCGACGGCAAACTTTAACTCGTTAATTACCGACGCGAGAGCAACTTCTTGCCGGCGCTCGAATATTTCAAACTATTGTGTTCGTAAACCCCTCGGGCTTTGGCTCGGGCAAGGAGACTCCCGTGTATACATATAGTACACGCCAAGGTCCTGCACTCCTGTTCCTGCTTCAGTGCTGCGCGCTCCTTCGTCCACAATCGCACGAACAAGCGCCTACCGGCGCGTAGATGCGCACCAATACCACGTCCTCTGTTCGCTCGAGTCGCTCTCGGCTGAAAGTCTCTCCCGAATGTCCCAGAAATCCCTGGCTACGAGTCGAGCCGAGTCGAGTGTCGTTGGACCAAGAAAAGAGAGAAGGCGGAGGTTGAAGAAATTGAAGAAGAGAGCGAAGTAGAATGGGCTGGTTGAGAGGGTCGGTACGAGAGAAGGCCAAAGCTTGTAACGAAGGTTCTCTCGGGGCGAATCGCGTTCGATGAGACTTTAACAATCGATCGGGCGATAATTTATTCAGCGCTATTAATCTCCCATTATCGTATATTTTACTGGCGCCATGCACGAGCTCGTCGAAATTCGAGTCTCGCCAAAACTCGTCCCGGTTGCAGAGTCTGAAGAGTTCGCTCTTCAGACATCGGGGCGAAACCTTGCCTCGCTGGAGCACCCCGGAGCGTCTACTCGCGGATATCATGGAAATTTCGTCGTCGTCGACGTCGTCGTCTCTGCGCTCGTCGTCGCGTTGCATCCCCGATTCGACTCGGTTCATTTCTGAGGAAACACCTGCTCCAGATTGCACGATCCAGAGAGCGGAAACCGTATCCGGTACTCCAGCGTTTCTTCATCCGGAAGGAAAAAACCGAGAACGTTCCGCCGGCAACGTGGAACGAGGGGGTGCAGCGAACAGAGAGACAGAGAAAAAAACGAGGAGAGCAGAAGAAAGGCAACAGAGGGAGCAAAGAATCGTCGGGAAAAACCGAGAGACAGAGGAAGGGAGGTTTTAGCATCCCAACGGGGTGGGCGGTGGGGGAGGGAGGGTGGTTCGTACATAACGTTAATTGTCGCAATTATTACGATATTATAATTCACCCTAATTGTACGGCCAATCGGCACGCGAAGTGCTTAATTGCTCCTTCCGGGGCGGAGAGGGAGAACGCCGAGCGGAAGGGTTACGGGGAGAGAGAGGGGGGCTGGAAAAGCAGGCGGAGGGAAAGGTTCATGCAATTAAATTAATCGCCACCACTCTCGGGTACAATGATAATCTCCGTTACAACCGCTACTTTCCACCAGTCTCCTCGTCGCATATTTGTTGTATTTCCCAGTGGTTCTCGAAGAGGAGACGGACAAACGGAGAACGTTCACGGATAATAACGATCACTCGATGACTACGGTGAACCAGGAATAAACAGACGGGAGAAAAACGAACGTATGCCGACAGAAATTCAAACGACAGATAACATAAACTTACGTGTAAAACACGTAAGGCGAAACAAAGAACAACCCTCTTTCAAGAAAAAACGCGAGCCAACAAATAATTACGTCTTATCGTCGGAGAACGTTGCGACGGTTCCAGCTTAAGAACGAAATTGTTTCTCCTTCGATCCAGGTTGAAAACTAGAAAATATCGAGAGAAAAACGAGCGTGGCAACGATTCAACGAATGCTTCCGAACGAACGATCCCGAACGGAAGAAACAACGATATCGAACGTTCTGACGGGTGAGCTCGATGAGACGATTAATACGAAGAAAAGTCGAGAGTTCGGTCATTATTATACGGAAGAAACGCGAGAGACTGCGAGCACGCAAGAACGTCCAGAACGATGCTCCCATTGTTCGTCCAACGGGCCAGAGATTCCTCGACCGCAAACCTCCGTATCCCCCCGTCAAACATTTTCTCTTGCGTTTTCCACGATTCCCCCCCATCCCTCTACCTTTAATAAGCCCACGCCGCAATGCATCGCTCGAAGAACGACGAGAGTACTCATTTGCAAGATGGAACCGACGATTCACACCCGGGGGACTTTGTTATCCGAAGTCTCTGACCGTTCTCCGGGCTCTGGTCCGCGGACAATTCCCGTCGACGGATCCTCCGTCAGGATTCGTTAGTTTTTTATTGTTTCGTCGGTGGCGCGCTTCCGTAATAAGCCCGCAAGAGGTGAAGAGAACGGAATTCGGTGGCGAAGTTACGCGACGCTGCGGCCGTTCACGGCTGGCCAACCGCGTTATACGAAGCCTTCCAGGCACAGGTGACGTTTCGTGGTTCGCGACGCGAGCAACATCCGCGGGAGAGAAAAAAACGGGAACGCCGGGGCTACGGCTCCTGTCCTCCGTAGCCGGGGCTAATGGACAAAAGAAGGGTAGCGAGGAGAAAATGGCGTACGTCGGTGCGCAGCCGTGAAAGGGTGCAACCAACGATTAACAACGAGAGGGCCGAGAGTGTCGCCGAGAGTGTTGTCTTCGTGTGCCGTTTTCACGCAGTCATCGTCCTCGACCTGCCTCTTTCTCTCTCTCTCCCTCGCTCTCTCTTTCGCTGTTGCACCCGGTTCGTTTTCGTAATTGAAAGACGACCCGTGTAGACTTCCCCCCCACCCTCTAACCCCTGCCCGTTATTATGCAGAATCCTCGAGGTGCCCGTCATCGTCGTGACCGCTGCGTCGATGAGCTTGTGCCAGCTTCGTGATCCATCAATGTTTATTCTTTACTGTTTTATTTTTTTATGAAAAGAGATAAGTTTTTATATATAAATTGCATAAATCTAATCTAACGCTAGCATATCTTAGCCAAATTTTAATATCCAAGACGGTAAGTCCCTGTAAGGTAGAAAAATCGCGAGGAATCGAAGGAAAAAATCGAACATGGTAGTTACACAGCGATTCTTCGCGACAGAAGACGAAATAGAAAGAAAAAAATGAACGTCACGGGTCAAAATCTCGTAGAGACCCGGTGATGGATCGTGGCACGTTACAAAGCGTTTTTCAGAAGGAGGCCCGAAGCGCGAAACCGCCTGCGAAGACGAACAGATGACGCCGAATGACGGGGCGTTCTCTCATTAGGCACGAAAAACTCGCGGCTGAATCTATAGCCCTTAATTTACACCGGACCCCCGTGTGTTGTTCCCCCGGCAACGTTTCTCGCGAACCAACCGAGCGGATGGAAACTAGGCTAACGATGCGGATGCAGAAAAGGAAGCCACTCGTCGCGGAGGCGAAGTTAAAATCGATAAGCAAAACGCGTCGTCACGCTGTTACGGATTCTAGAAACGCGACGATGAAAAATATGATGAGCAACCGAGGGAAATCTCACAATATTTGCGATCAAAGGAACCGCGCATCAAAAATATTTAATACATTGAAATTAGTGGATGGGTGTAATTTGGGATCTTATAAATTATATCAAAATGCTACACCATCATAATAACAATTTCAGGAGGTGACAGGCGTACGATTATCAAATTAAAAAGAATAATTAAATTCGAAGATTAATCGATCGTGTTCTTAGTAATTGGAGGTTCGACGTGTCTGGCGACACACGTCTGGTTCCGCTGCGCCAGTCAACGCGTTAATTTCCAAGGCAGCGCGAGAGCAACGAGTTCCAGCAAGTTGGTGGCTCGTTTCATCCATTCCCGAAAGCAGCGCGTTGAAAGTAGAGAAACGGCATCCAACGAACGAGATAAGGCCAGAAGGCACGATTCACGGAACAGCTGTAGCCTTTCTCCGCGGTGGCGAAAAAAAGCTCGCGCGAGGTGTGATCGTTACGCGAGGTCGCTTTGACGCGCCCTCCTGCACATCGGGCGCGACAAAAAGGGCGCGCAAAGAGAGTTTCGGGGAAAAAGAGAGACGCGCCCTTTTCAGTCATCCAGGCTGGCTCTGCTGAATTAAGCGTCGCTCCGGCGACGAAAGGCGAAACGAAAGCGCGGGAAGAGAGAAAAAAGGAGAAAGACAGTACAAGACAGCATGGGGTGGGGTAAGAGGGCGCAGTCACCTTGCGTTTGATCCGCGAGCGGATTAAGTCGGCGTAATTCACGCGGCGGGGTTGCGGTGCGGGCGAACGGCGAGCGGATCCGCGCCGCGAACACCTGAAAAGGATCAGCCGGCTGTCCCTCTCTCCCCTCCCGCGTTCTTCGTTTCGTCCTCGTCTCGCGTCTCGCGGCTCGCGAGCACGCGACACGATAATTAGCTCGCGAGCTAATTTCCCGTTGATTGTCGCGAATCATCGCCGAGTGTCGGGGTTTAACGATGAAAGCCACCGGCACGAGACAAAGATCAACGTCAAAGTGGATCCCGTGGCTGTGTTCCTCTGCGAGGCGGATACGCGCTGAAAGCGCCTAAGCCTCGCATTTCGGCCCGCTGTTTGATGTCGAGCGCTCGCAAAGCGGCAGTCGTCGTCCGCGCGTGGCTCCGCTTTCATTTCAACCCCCCCGCCCCTCGATCGTTATTGAATGATAAAACGTTGCCGAGACCGACGATCGAATCGCGTGCCGACCGATGAATGCGTACGGTTAACGCACGCGTACGCAAAAGGAAAGCGGAAAAACATCAGTTTCAGTTTCCCGCCAAACGGACAGAGAAACCTGGATCGCTCTGCTTTTTATCTAGCCGATAAATTGATAAGGGTAATCAGAAATCATTCAAGAATCCGTTAAATTCTCAATTACCGCCTGGTTCTTCTCGCCTGGAAGCTTCTCGAGGCAGTACGAGTCGCGATTTTCACGCTGTACCGCTCGTCTCCCTCTCGAACCGCTTCATCGTTCCCTCTCCGTCGCCCGAGTGCCGGCTGCTGGCTCTGTTTCGCGGGCGGGTGCGAAGGGCGACACTTCCGTGTCGCGACGCATTGCCGTGTTCACGATGCGTGTCACGACGACGACGACGACGACGCCGACGCCGACGAAGAAGAGGACGACAGTGTCGGTTCGTGTGGCACGCACACACGGACGGACGTTTTCCACGGGGCCCCATCCGTGTCTTTCCGTGTCTCGCTGTCGCTGTGCCGCGTATTTATGTATGCGGCGTGCACGCATTAAGGACACCCAGATGCATGCCTCGATGAAGTCACCGGTGTTGCTGCACTTGCTGAACATAAGTGCGAATTGCAACACCACTCCCGGCCCTTCGCTTCGCGCACCCACGCCATGGAGCGAGGAGGGTGGCTCGCGGAGCGAGTGCCGTTGCGTGCATAACGTGCGGACGCGCATACTAATTACGGCGTTTCCATTTTGCGCCATCCAACGCTCGCTATCTGCCATCCGAGGACCCTACCCGCCTCCGCGTTTCGTTTCCGACAGCTTTGCAGTGCCGTATCTAAAGGGACAGTCAACCTTTCCCCCCTCCCCCGCTTGCGATGAAAGAAACGACCCTCTGAACTCCGAGGAACTCTGTGCCGATCGACACCCATCGATGAATTAATACGATTTCTCGTTTGGGACCTTTCAATCATTCCCCTGTGCTTTATTGCAGAAAAGATGGAACGTGGAATGCAATAAACATTTGTATAAATAATAAACATTCTATTTTAGACTTTTACGGTGAATTAAATAGCATCCCTTATTACTCATAAATATTGTTAGATATTTATCTAACAGCGTATCTTAAATTTTTCGCGAATCACCCTCGCGTCACATCCCTGACGGTTCTCCATCGAGCACCCCGTTTCACGCCTGCAGTCGCATCCCTTTCTCTCTCCTTCAGCCAACGAAAGGAGCCTTTAATTAGCATTTCGATCCTTGGAAGGGCCGTTTACACCGCGACGTCGAGTTGCACGCGGTGGTTCGTGGTTTGCATCGAAAAAAAAAAAAGAAAGAAAAAAAAACTGAAACGAAGAGAAAGACGGCCAGAAACGTCGAGGAAGAAGGGAACGAGACGAACTCTCCGCGCGCTCCTTTTGTCAGCTTGCCTCGTCACTTCGCATTCTGGTAATTAGTTCATTTGACTGTGCTAATTACGTTACTTTTTGATACCGCACAAGAGAGAAACTGCCGGCCGTGTATACGCGCAGGGCTCGTGGCAACGCGAGCGTGCACGGATCTTCTCTTTTTCTTCTTTTTTTCGGAAATTCGAAAGCGACACCCGCACGCTTCCTATTAGCCGCGACCCCTTTTCTCCGAGAGCGGAGGCGGCTCGAAATTTCACCCTTTCTTGGATGCAAACATCGTCTCTGCGCGTTAACGTTTTTAATTTCCGCCGGGGACGCGTTCGTTTTTAATTCGTACGAAATTAATTAGTTAATTAAACTGACGAGACCCGAGGTCGAAGGAAGAAGGAGCTCGAGCCTTAAATCGAAGGATTTATACAATAAAAATCGACGGGAAATTAATTAGCCGGTCGGCCGGAATCACGAAAACCGTGTCTCGTAATTAAGTCGACGCGGAACGACAAGTATCGAGGGAAGAAGGTTTGAAATTAAAAGAGAAGAGGTTCGATCTCACGATTCGGTAAATCTCATCCCCCCGCTGGCGAATGTTTATCTCGCGTCCTCTCAAGCCTCTAGCCCTCTCCGCTGGCTGCTTCAGCCTCCTATTAGGGGGCGTCGGGACGCTACGAGACGCTACGTCGCCCTTTTGCCTGTTATTTAATTGGAATGCGCAATTGAATGACACTCGGTGCCGTAAGTAACGGGAAAGTGTTGTCGCCGCTGACTGCCAACACCTAACGACGTCATTGTGGATTCCCGCTTTTACGCCCACTTCAATCTCTCTTTTTTTTTCCTTCAACCAGACGCTCTCTCGATACGATAGTTAACACCTCGAAGAATCGAATGTCGCCTTCGTTCTCCTCGAGTTTCTAGCCCGTGCCGTTTAACCGGACGGTTCTCGTTTTCAATTCCCCCAGGGGGGGATGATCGAACAAAAGGGAAGAGGGATTCCAGTTGTATCCGCGTTAATTCGCCAGGACGCCACGGAATTCCACGAGGATTTTCCGTGGAGGATCTCGTGCGAACGCACGAGATTCACGAAACGGCTATTATAACGAACCCCGGATCGAGCCACGGTCAATAAAACGAGAACCGACAGGGGCTGATTGACAGCTGAAGCGACCCAGAACCGAGCTTTATTGTCGCCCTCGGGCACAACATCGTCCCGGAACCGGGCAGAAATAATTCCAACGGGACTTAAGGGATGACTCCGGGCTCTCTTAATTCCTTCGATACAGCCAGCAAGCCCCGCGGGGCGCAAAATTCTTTTTATAAAAACAGACCCTCGGTCACGATTCGAAAATCCAGCGATCGATCCGCCGGTTCGTATCACAGATAACGAAGATATCGCGTTTGTAGTCCAAGTTTCGATTTCCTTCAATTACCGAGTTGTGCAACGGATCGTTAAACGGATGGTCGGCGGAGGAGCTCCTAAAAACTCATTTCCGTCGGTGCGTCGTATCGTCATCGGATCTGGTTGGATGAAAAAGCGACGGGTCGCAGGGAGCTAAACTTGCCGAGACGCGCTAACAAGGCGCAAACCGGGCGTCGGTGTTAGAACGAAGGAGGTCCCTTAACGAGATCAGCTCCGTGGAAAGACGCGGTGATGCAGATCCGCGAGATATCCCGTAGGATTGCACCGGAGGAGGAGAGTCCGACAGAGAGAGAGAGTATACCTTTGACACTCGACGAACAAGCGAGGCAGAGCTGGCAGAGACTGAGACGGATAGAGAGAGGAGAGGAGAAAGAAGACGGCGAACCCCGGGGGAGGTAGGTAGGGGGGACGAACGAGTCTGCATCTTGCAAGACTTCCTCGAGCTCATTACGCCGACAATAATTAACGTTGCTTAAAGTGTCGTTATGGAAATAACCGGGGAAGAGGCACCGTGAAGACGACGAAGGCAGGGCTTCGCGGTGTGCAACAGACAGCGGAGAGCTCCGCTTCGAAGAATAACGCGGCGAGGAGAAGGAACAGGGTGACCCGAGGGTGGGAGTGAAAAAGAAGAAGAGAAGGAAAAAAACGAAGGAAAGAGAGACGATCCTTACGCTATCCGACGCATTCTACGATGGAAAATGTTTCCATTGGTGGGCCGTACCCGGGTTGGCCCTCGTTGCCCGTTTGCACTTAGCCCCTCACCCGGTTGCCCGGGGAATATAATTCAACGATCCTCCCCGGTGAAAGGCGGCCAGAACGAGCGGGGGAAGAAGAGAAGGCTCGCGTTGAATGCCCAATTATTATATCGTGAAATATCTGCTAGAAAATTGGATAATGCACTCCCTTCCTCTTCCTCTCTCACTCTCTCTCTCTCTTCGTTCGCGAGTAGACGAGCACCGGGGCTTTGGCTGAACGGTATCAAGATGAAAAAGGAGGAAAAATCGCGAGGGGGGCAGGGGAGGGAACGAGACAGAGAAGCGAGGACCAGTCAGTCAGTCAGTCAGCCATAGGAAGGAAACCGAACGGAGAAACGGGGGAGGGAGGGGGATGGTTGAAGGAAGATCTGGCTCACGCACGGTGTGCATAATAGTCCCTCTAAGTGGGAGAAACGAAACCGCAGAAAACGCCAGTCAACGGCAGCCAGTATGCGGAAACCGCGGCGGAATGACACTCGTGCTCGCGCTAATTGGGCCCTCGAGGTGACGCCGCCGAGAGGGATGCTCTTCCACCCTCAGGACCATCCTCCGTCTCTCTCCGCCGCCTACGAGGCGGACGAGGGTTTTCGGGGGCTTGAAAATGCCTGGAGGACGAGTCGAAAAGTGGGAGACCGGTGGATGCGCGAGGAAAAAGGCTGATTGGGGGGAGGTTGACGAGCGAAAAGAAAAGAGAACGAAATAAATAGAAAGGAGAGAGACGGTTACCGCGAGAGATCACATTAAATCTTACCGGGTGCACGCCTCCGCAGAGCATCTCTGGCGCACCCCTTTTCAAACCACCCTCCTTACCGCGGCTCACTTTTCGCGAATTTCTGATCCCGCGTTTTATTTCCGGATAGGGGTCGAGGCTTCGGGGACGCTTTACGCCGTCGATAGCGCTTCGCGATAATGTATCGGATCGTTAATTTAACCCTTCCTCCTCAGATTGACCTCAAAATTTTTCTCTCGTACATATTTCTATCTTTTTAAGCTTTCAAACTGTTACTTACTAATTCAGAAAATAATAATATAAATTTAGAAATTAGAAGAGGGGTTAAAAGACGATGTTAAAAAGTGCAAAGAGTTACTCACCATGCTGGTAACGAAGATCCTCTGTCTGCTCATCATTCGCCTGAAACAAAAGAAAAAAATATGAACAAATGTCTTGGGTAATTGTCCAGAAACGGGCATGCGAAAATTGAACATCAAGTTTGATGGATTTAGCGAGAAACCCTTTTACGAGGTTCCGGAATAACGGAGAATCGTCGACGGAAGGGTGAAAGGGAACGGTCGAATGGAGGAAGGTCGGTTCGCGAAGAAGACGAAATCCTTGGCATTTAGATGATTGGCGGGGGCTGCTGGGCGCTCGCGTGTATATATTTTATTGCGATATTCATAACGTTTACAAAGACGCTCTCGCGAAACTCCCTCGTTAAATATTTTACGGCGCGATCGACCCGCCCCGCCGCGTATCCGTAATACGAGCACCGTCCAACTGAATCGGGATTCAATGGGAATCGCTATAGATACGCGTGCACCTTCGGTGATGGTTAAGACGAAGTAAATCGGGGACCCGTGGCTCAAGGAATACGGATAATCGAGCATGGAACGATCTGTCTTTGTTGGAAAACCGTTTGTACGTTGCCAGGACTACGGCGACCGGTATTCAACCCTACCCTTTTTCCATCCTCGATCCACAGCCTAATATTTTAACATTTTGTTTTTCGTGACAGCTATTACGGGATTGGTACGTTCCACATTCATCCGCTGCCGAAATATTCCTTTTTATATAAGTTATATATACATATAAAAATATCGTTGACAAAACGGAATCATTCAAACTTTTACCATGCCTACCATTATATGTTACTCTGACACAATAGCCACCGTCGCCATTGTTCGTTTCCATTTTAAATTAACCTCTCATCAGTCGCTTAAGTATACTTTTTAATAATTCATACATTACAGCAATCCATTCACCGTTCGGTACCAACAATGTGGTGAAAAAAATTAACCTGTCGCCGAATGCATAAGCGTACTCGTTAAATAATTCATTTACGGTTCAGCGTTGGTCGGACGCGGCGAAAGGATACGCTCGAATCCCTTGGGGGCGAAGTTTACCCGTTCGCGGCCAACGGGAAGTTTTATCGCCCCGTTTACGAGCACGCGAAGACAGTTTTAACGTTTTCTTCGCGCGCACGTCGCGGATCTTCGCCGCTTTTCTCGATCGATCCACCATTTTTATATCGTCCGGAAACCGAACTATCCCTCACCGCGTCCCACTCGTCGCGGGAAACTATTCGACGAAAATTTTATTCCCGATAATTCCGCGAGTCTACTAGAATCTCTCTCGCGCATTCCGTCGACGATGAAAACGCGCTCGACCCGGAGGGGTCTGAAGCGGTATCGGTTGAACTTTAGCCGGGCGCGCATCAGTCATCCGAGGGAAGACACCGGGCTGGAAAGAAGAAGAAGAGAAGAGAGAAAAAAAGCGGAGAGATAGGAAGGCAGCGAATAAAAAGAAAGAAAAAGCAGATCGACGTTGTTGTCGTCGTCGACGAGCCAGGCCCTTTTCATCGGCTACGAAGCTCGATACCTCGAGAGGGATTCACCGAGCGGAGTCGACGGTGCAAGAAGGAGCCAGAAGGAGCCAGAAGGAGCTCGAAACCGAGAGAGGAAACGGGGGAGTGGAAGAGGGATCCGAGGAACAGCAACGGAGCAAGGAAGGGGAGGAGGAGGAAGGGTGGAGGTGGCCGGCCCTCGACCTCGATTTTCAAAACGATCCTAACTCGGCGTCGAGACAAGGGAGCGACGTGGCGGGGGCGGTTGGTGCATTCATTCGACCATTTCGGGGGTAGTACACCGGCGGGCGAAATAAATGACCGAGCATCGGGGGCCAGGGCATTCATAGAGCCGGCACTGGCGCGCACTGCTTTGCTCTAGTGCCTTTTGGAATTCCGATTGAGAAGCCTTGCGCTCGCGAGACCTCGAAACGGGCAGAGAGAGAGAGGGAGAGAGAGAGACAGAGAGAGGAGCGCGGTAGAAACAGACGAAATGGATGAACGTTGAACGCGAACAGGCCAGCCGCACTCGGATCGGTGTATATCCGAGATAGGTTAGAAGGCGGTCGGAGGCGGCGAGGCTTCTTTCACGTCAGAATCGTGAGCGATCGACCAAATCGCAGGTGAGTGGCTGCGACCGCGTACAATTTATTTATATAAACGCCGAGTCACCGGTTATTAATGAGGACCGACGCCTCCTTCTGTCAGCGAAGACTGACGAGTTCCCTCGGCCCGTCCTTGCCTCCGACGATGTCCTACCTGCCCCCCAATCTCCTGTCGTCCAGATGTCGATTCATCGATACTTCTATCTTACGGATTACTCGAACGATCTATCGAACCGTTCTCTTAAACGTCCAGATATTTAGGAATTTAAATGCCACGACGTTAAAAAAGCTCTGTCTACTGGGTTAGAATTAGGGTTTGATCGGTGGGAAATTTTGTTTTCACGTTTCATCGAATGGTCTTCGGTCGCGTGTCAACCCTTTCACGGTGGATGGCCGTAATCGGTCGGAAATCGACAAAGTACCAGACTCCAGGTTACAGGATGAGATTTGGCTTTGGGAAATTCGTTCTGCCGCCCGCGCACCGTTCCCTCTCATTCTTTCGCAGCCGCTTTTATTGCTCGACAGCCCGAAGGATACTCGCCGATGGAAGAGGTGGAGGGACACCTGCACCTGGCTTTTCGCTAACCATTGACGAGTTAAAATATGAAGGTCTCCGAGGACGTACCGGGACCAAGACACCTGGATTTCGCTGCCAGGATCAATGAGGATGCTCTCGACGGGAGGGTGAACACGGATTCCGTTCTCCAAGTTTCCCTTCTTTTTTTTGAAAACGACTGAACCGACTAATGCGTCCCACGGGATCGTGGGGATTTTCGGCTGAAACAAAATCCAGATATCTCATCCTTTTAATCCGTCACAACACTTTGATGGACTTTTTAGAAATTAATTTCCAAGAAAACATCGAGGTATTTTATATTTTAACGTTTCGAGGTTCTTGAAAATGTAGTTTAAGCAATTTCGCGTTCACCAAAGAATGACCCTGCAGAATTTTTGCCCCGTAACGTCCGGAATCGATTTCCTTAACGACGCTGCGAACGCATTCAAATTTGTCACCGCGGACCAGGTGAAACCGACAGGAAATCGTTTGCTCCAAAATTTCACTTTCAACCAAAATCGCCTCTCACCTCGACCATCAACTACTTGTATCGTAAATAATGATTGAATTACGACTACAAAATCGTCCACATTTTTCATCGAATTCTACCACCGTTGAAAAATCGTTAAATCCAACCAAGGACTATTTTGTACGATTTCGATCCTCGATCCAAATCCTGTTTTCCCAATTTTTTCCATCGCGAGGCTCGAACGTCGTCAATAATAAATAATCCCGGCTTTGCGGCGGCTTAAACGAACGCTCTGTCTAGTTTTATTTATTTTTAAACCGGCTACGCATGATCGCCGTTAGCTGTGTCTCGGGGGTGGTTCCGGCCACGGTGGTCGTCGAGCGAAACTTTCAAAAGAAGCTGTGGGGTGTACCGTACCGAACGGGGAGGGAGGGAGAGAGAGAGGAGCGGTTAAGAACCAGGTGTCACTCTACGACTGTACAAAGAAGTGATGGATGTCTAGCGCTTCAACCCTCGTAACGTGTCACGACCTCACCTCAGGTGTCACTTTGGGTCCACGCCTCGTTATCTTTTCGATAGGGAGAAGGAAAAGCCGATTTTTTCATCCCGCAGAAACTGACGCTACCCCGTTTCTAATTTCTTTTCTCTCTCTTCGATTTTGACCGTGCTTCCGATCTCGACACCCCACCATAACTCGTGATAATTTAAATAAAATAGACATGGGGTCTTTCATAGGGACCCAAGGAAAGTTGTAATGTTATAAATAATTTACGATCGTCGAAATAAAGTTTAACGCACAAAAATTGAAGTCTAATATTCGTGTGATGGTATACGGATCTTGAAAGTATCGACAGCATTCTTTCTTCCGGTTCCAAGAAGGTGCTCGATAAAGTTTCCTCGACAAATAGCAGGAGTTTCGAAAGAGAAACGTTCCTCTTCCCGTAATACCATTCAATTACACGGTTTTTCCTTGAATTTTCGAAATTGACCAGAACCGATGAGCTTTCGATGGCTATTTCGAGGGTGCGGCAAAGGTGGCCCTTCTTCGAAGGATTCCTCGAAGACGTCTTCGGAGACCCTTCGATTCACCCTGACCACCATCTGTCTCTGGTGTGGGTCATTCGTTTACGCGAACGTTTTGTCGACCGGATGCTTCATTCATGGCTGCGGCAGGGGGTGGGCAAGGTGTGAAAAATTCTCGCCGAGTTTCTCCAACATTTTCCCTTCGCCCCATCCTTCAACCTAAAGTACCTTTCATTCATTTATCTGGAATCTTAATTGTTCTTTGAAACAATCCTTTGAATTCAAATGAGATTGTTCATTTGCTGATATGGCTTTGAAAATAGAAAAACGTACAAGCGTTTTTATTTTAAAGCTGGTAACGCGACCAACCCCGGAGGTCAGAGGGACAAAGTCGCACCTGGACGCGTCCTCGAGTCACTTAAATCGTAGGTGGCGTGAAAATTGAATGGCCAAGGTGTGATCCTTAGAAAAGAGCTTTCTTTGCGGTGTCGTCGCAGCAAGAAGTGTTGTGCGCGTGTTTCCTCGCACCTGGAGAATCGGGAACTCGTCTCAAAGTCGGATCTCGCTTTTATTCTTTCGAACCGCTCCTCCCCATCACCTTTGTGCAGCCACGCGACCGTCTTACCAAAGGAGGAATCAAAACGCGTTTAATTTATCGACCCCTCGACTTCCTCTTCGTCCACGAAAAACAATTTCAACCGATAAGACGTTAAATGCAAGAAGCGACAATATTTTTGCATAGTTGACCGAAAAAGAAGAAGAAAGTAACGTTTTGAGGAATACGAAAGAGGAAATGTCCGTCATTCGCGCGCGTGTATATGGTCGAGGGAGAGTTTCTATTCCTCTGGCAGCCCAGTGGCTTCCTTTTCCTTTTTTGGGATAGGTCCTGTCGAGGGCACCTCATTTCCTTTTGAGTCGACCGACCCGGTGGAGGGGACAGTTCTTCAACGACAATCCTTCCCCCCCTTGGCCACCTCCTTGCCGCCCCCGCTGCTTCAGCATCATCCATTGAGTCCAAGCCGACAATGGACCGTTGGTCCATCGCGTGGAGAGAGGCTAAACCGTGAAAGAGAGAGACGAGAGGGAAAAAAAAGAGGGCCAGGAGTCTCTGGTACACACTATATATCTGAAAATGCCATTCATACGTGGGGGGCTAAAGTCACCATTCAGAAACGACAATCCCAAAAACGAGCTCGCCACCGGGACAAGTACGATGGACTCGGTCACACTTTTGTGACCAATCAGTCGACTCCATACTTTCCGTGTTCCTTGAGACTCGTGTCAACCTTTTACGATACCTTTCCACCAACGAAAACAACCAGATCGCTTACTGGTACCGTGTAAATACATATATCGAAGGGTGCGATCTGATCATTTTCAAATTTAAACTCTGCCTTTGGTGCCTTGCGTTGTTAGCTGAATATTCACATTACTTTGACCAATTATTCCATTTTAGAAAATTTAGATCTTCTTCAAAAAACGGTGAACAGTAATGGAAAGACGGATCGATGATAAGTTTAAGATAATTACAAGACCAAACGAGCGTAGAAACGCGTCGTCGAACGGTGGTTGAAAAGTGGGCACGAAGGCGAACAGCAGCAGGCAAAAGGGGGTGAATGAGAGTGACCTTGACAAAACATCGCGGCCACGGAGCGAAGCCGTTGAGCCGCGAGAACAAAGAGATTCTGTCGTCCTTTGTCAGACCCGGGTCCCTATCTCTGTCTGCCCGTCTTTCTCTCTCCCTCCCTCCCGACTTTTATCTCCGCCGCTTTCTCTTTCACTTACTTTTATCTATTTCTATTCGTCTCTCTTTCTCCGTTCGCGTTATTACGTCTACGCTTTCAGTCGTTCACCACCACCCCCTTAACTCGTTCCTGTCTCCGCTCGGACTCGACCGCCGCCGCCACCACCACCACCGCCACCCTCTTGTTTCGAGGTTCGCCACGGTCTATTTGGCGACGTTCGAAGCGTACAACTGTGATTCACCGGGCGAGGAATTTTAAAAGAGCAACGTTTGTCGCGAGGACAATGGCCGACCGAGCCAATTAAACGGACATCCCCGTGGCCGGCGACCTTTTCTACAATCATCTCCGGGGAAACACGACCTTTGGAAACGTTCCTCGACGTCCCTTTAATGTCGACGACCTTGTTTCGTTCCGATTCGACGGACGAACGGGTCAACTCTATTCGTTTCACGAAGACGCCCCGGATGAAAATGGAAATTTCTCTGGCCGTGAACGGCGACGTGAAACAGAGAAAAGGAGCCTGTCCGACTGTCAATAGCAGAGCTGTAACGTTTATGTAACGACAGGATCGTGAAAGAAAGCAAGGAAAATGGGGGAGGACCGAGGGTAGACAGTCCGGGACAAGTTAGGAAAACACTTAGCCACGAAACTAATGCTTTTATCGCGACCCTTGATTTCGGGCTTGGCCGATCTTCGGCACAAATCAAGGCATTTGTCCCCGGCTAGACGGTAAATATGTTTTCGGCATCCCCTGCGTGAAATAATTCCTGCGAGGACCCCGCACGATTACGAACGCGTGACAATATGCGCGGACGAGTCTCGCTCGAAGGGTAAGAGACAGACCGAGTGCCGGAAGAATGGCGCTTTATTAGCGTAACCCTAACTTAACCTCCAGCAGATATGCTGGTCTGATGGTAGTCGGATCTAATAAGAATTTAGTGTGTGAAAACAAATGGATAGCAATCAAGAACAAGTTCACTATCCAAGAATGGATGGAATATTTTAAATAAATGAAACGTTTCCCTTCTTCGAGGCACACATTACAAGTACCTTCTCCCTACGCTTACGGTTGTTCTTATACCAAGAATACAGCACAGTATTTGTTCGAAAAAGTCGAGCAAAGTTCCAGTAAAACTATCAAAGAACTCGAAAATCAAATAATGGAACACTAAACACAACCAGCCGTTCCTGGAGTGACTTTCGTCCCGCAGTATCAAAGCAAAGTTGCTCGCAATTCCCCCGGAGAATGAAACTCCTTTAATCGGGCATTAATAGTTTTTCATGGGAATAAAATGCCCGGGATACGTGTTTCGAGCCCGTGGTGCGTGTTCACGGTTTGACCGTCGCAACGTCGATGGCAGCACCTACCATCCCGAGGGGCAAACAACCCCTGAGTTTCAGCGACGCGAGGGAGGTGGAGTAGCCGGTAGGCAGAGAAGGAGGAAAAGTAGGAGGAGGCACTCCATCGCAGTCCGTCGCCTCATCCAGAGGGTGGGAGTAGCCGGCGGGGTGGTTTTGTCTTCCCTCCTCCTGCCCCTCCGGGGCCTTTAGTGGTCCATAATGCGCCTGCGCCGGGAAAGCCACCCTCGCGGAGGTTCTCTCTCTGTCTCTCCTCTCCCACGCGCAAAACCTACCCTTCTCCTGCCGCGTGTCCTCTCGCGCGCCACCCCTCTATTGATTTTGTTACAAACCGGCTCCGACTCTCTCTCTCCCCCATCCCCGCGGCTCACCCTCGCCGAGTCTCGCGGACTCTGTCGGAACGATACGCGCCGATGCGTATATATACGTCTCCGTACAGCCGTGCTTATTGTTTATTCGTGTACGTTGCGTGCACGCCTCTTAGACGCGTGCACGGGGATAAAATAATGGAAACGCCGAGCAATTTCAACAATGTTTCCTTTTCTTTTCAGGCATGCCTTCTTCTTCGAAAAGAATGGAAATTTTGTCGAAGATTGTTCGAAACTTGTGAAAACGGGCGCATTAAAGTACCAATTATTGAGCACACAATTAATCAATTTGAGAACTTTGCATTTTGGTGTCTTTTCGTTGTTATAATAGTTTAGTATCAAGAGATTAAAGTTGCTTTATCCCTGCACTTAGCTCGAAATTAAGCACCAGTGAATTTCACAATTAAAATATCGCAAGTCGATTATTAGAAAAGAATATAAAATTCCCACAATCGTAGAGATCGTCCAGCGAGGATATTCCATGAAACTTTTTCGAGAACTCATGATCGAAGGTGGCCCATATCCGAGAAATGTTGGTGGTATTTTTCAACCGATTACAACCCTATCCGAGCGGAATCCGGCCGTGAAATGTCGTGCACGGGCTCGTGGAGCGTAGCAAGTGGCTCGAAAAAAACAAATACGGTAAACGCAATATATTTCTCGCTCTTCCCGTCGCTGTTTTATTTTTTTTTCTTTCTTTCCTCGTTACTCTGGCCGATCGTACGCGTAAGCAAGCGCGCAAGCAAGCAACATTCGGGCAGCCCGAGCCACTCGGTGGTCCCCAACTGGTTCAAGTACCACGTGCTCTCTCGTGGTCGCCCTTGCGCTCACGTCCGACCAAGAAGAAGTACTCGAGAGCATTTGCGGTGGATTTGACGGTGCTTCTCGCCACGGGAGCCCCACTTCTGGCCGCCGGTAACCATGGGGTTCTCTCTCTCTCTTTCTCTTCGTGTTCCCGCTCCCTCTATCCCTCTCCTCCTCCTCCTCTTTTCTCTACCCGCCCTCGTCGTTCCTACGCTTTTTCTCGTTCACTTTCGAGAGGCTCCATATGATACCCCGTGATAATCCTCCCCGCCTATCGACTAGGGACTCCCCTTCTCTCTCTCTCTCTCTCTCTCTCTCTCTGTTCGTGGATTAAAAGGGTGCCTTTACCCAGGGTTGCGCCAGATTTACATCTTTTTTTTTCCACCATAGACTGACTGATCACGACTCCTTTTCGACGTCGAAAATTTCACAAATTTTACCTGTAACCGTTCAGTTCGACGCCAAAATCGTGTTGTTTTGCTCTGAACGAGTTGAAAGTTTGGAGGTTGGAGGAAGGAAAATAACGGTGGTATTTATCAAGGAGCAGGGTGAAATATTCAGATCGACATCTGGTGGCTTCGTTTGTGCAAACGAAGCCGGCTTGGTCCGTTAAGCCGGCTCCCGCGTAAGTCAGGCGTGCGGAGATTCAAGAGCCTTGTTTCGTGGGATTGCCGGATCTCCCGACGATATATTGCGCGGCGACGGCTATACACACGATCCAATTTGCGACATCTTCACCGCGTCGTCTACGGGGTGTCCGGTACAAAGCGCGTCACTGTCACAAAAGAGGATCCATCGAGGCCGACGAACCCGCCTCGAGAACCACCTTCGACGACGACGCAAAGATTAATATCCAGCCGGAGATGTAACGACATCGATCAAAGTTCGCCCGTCAATTTTCGTTCGTGTATCGTCCGTAACGAACGGGGTCGAATTAGAATAAAAGAAGTGCTGAAAGTCCAGGACCAACGCGAACGAGATTCGACGAGGACGGATACCGGGATAACAAAGCGTGTGTTTCCTAAGCATCGGGTTACGATCGGATCCCGAAGAGAAAGAGCTCGACCCACGTTCAAAGTGGGTTAATAAAGCGATATTAAAGCCACGGGGGGTGTGTACCGTGGCGGGGAATCCCAGTGTCCACTCTGGCCTAGGACCAGCAAAATTACGCGCTCGGACCCAGCACCCTGCGATCTACCATAATGTTTCATTATCATCCGGCTATCTCGGCCACCACACCCCACCTACATCGTTCGTACAAACGTTCGAATACGAACGCCTCCGGTAAACTTTGCAAACACGAACGCCCCGGCTCGTTATTATCCCGTAATCCTGGTGTTTTACATGTTATGAGGATGCGGAACGGATGGTCCGTTACCTGCGACCTTCAATCTTACGTTATTACCACGTGTGAGGGGGCTACTGGCACCGACCACGCATGATTTTACATAAATTTCACGAATCGCTACCACGATCCGTGTTGGGCCGTAAATTTCTATCCAGAATCCCCGAAGAAGACGAAATTAAGCGGAGTTGTCGTTTGACTGGTTAATAAAAGTTTTCTTAAAATCATCAAAGAAAAGTATTTCAAAACGATATCGTGAAACGAGAGTAATCTGAACGCAAATGGGATTGACGTGCAATTTCCACGCGTGTTTTGACAAGTACCCCGCCCACGCGTGCGCTCACGCACGCGGACGATTCGTGCACGCACGGCAACTCGCTATTAAGTGCATTAGCACGCTTTTAACGTCGGCCGGGATCGCATTTATGGGGTTCCCCGCGCACGGTCACGGGGGTCCGCGCTCGCGTGCACGGTGGGTGTGTCTGCTTTCATTCTTCACGCATACCGGACACGTGGCCAGGGCACGGGTTTCCTGGACGTCGAACGTTCTCCTGTCCTCGTTTTTCATCCCCCTGATTGCCACTTAAAAAGCTCGGACGATCCCGCTCAAAGAAAAAAAGATGCCCGTAGCGTTATAATCGCGCGCGTTTTCTTCGTTTTCACCGGATAAATTGTACGAGAGACGGGTTTCCGAATCGCGTTAACCCTCCCTTCCCCGCGTTTATTACCAGCTTTCTTATAGCTCAGTGTTTTCCAGTCGCGCATCACGGTCAATTAATAGGAGTCATTTATAAGGGCAAACCGGAGAATCTGGGAATCCGCAATCCAACGGGGAGCAATAAATCTGAAGTCGGCGAGCGGGATGGAAACGGAACCCCTCTTGTAAGCTGGTTGTATTGTAGCTATTACCGAGCCATGCATCACTAGGTAACAACCGCACGGTTCACTATCCTCGTCTCTCTTTCTCACCCTTGGTAACCGACAAGGTCTCTGTCTCTTCTTCCTTCTATCCTGTCGTCCCCCCCCCCTCCCTCTCCCCTCCTCCCGATCGGTCCTGTCGTTCCGTTTCCCCGGAGGAGAGCAAAGGACGCGACGGGCAGAAAAACGGGACCGTCTGGGAAGTTTCGCAGCTGATATCGTGCATGGACCACCCAGGTGTGGTCCGTACTACACCTTTTTTCGTGGAACGAAACGTTTTGGGGTGTTCCGACGTTAAGAGAAATATTAAGCCACCGAAATACTAAACCGATCGCGTGAGCAAAGTGGATCCCGCTCGAAACGTTTCGATGATTCATCCCATCGCGGAGAGTTCGCGCTCCAGAAATTCCGACACCGCGAATCGGGGTGACAACGACCGATAGCAGAAATAAAGGAAAGACTAACGCGGAGAATCTCGTGTACGCGAGACAGAAGGGCGCGCATGCAGCGGAGAAAGGAAAAAAATAAAAAGAGAGAAAAAGTAGAGGAAAAAAAGAAAGAACAGAGGGAGAGGAGAAAGAAAGAAAGAAAGAAAGAAAGAAACGGGAGACCGGAAGGGAATTCACGTCCATCGGCATAGTCTCTCATCGGACGAGCGTCGGTTTGAAGAACAGAGCAGGGTGGCTGCACGGGATGGTTGTCGAGGGGTGGTTTGCCGAGGGATGGTTGATGAGGGTGGTACCTGCCTTCTCCTCGCGCCCTCACCGGGCGCTATAGTAACAATACGGGGAAACATAGGGAAATCAATATGGCTTCCGTTGCCCTCTTCCCTCTTCTCGTCTCTCCCTCTGTCTTTCGTCCTCTCGCTACACCCGGTTCGCTCCAGTCTTTGACTCTCTCTCTGCCTCTTCTTCTCCCGCTTCCTACGCTCTCGCCTCCTCTCCTTCTGACGCACCCTCGGCTACCCTCCGTTCCTCTCTGTTCTCGGTCGCTCTACCGGCGCTCAGCGCGGACGGGTGAACCCATTATGAGGGGGTGTTACTCCGGGCCAATCCCCAACCATCCGGAGAGAGAAACCGGAGAGACGAGAGTCCAAGAAGGGCGCATGTGCGTTGCTAGGGCCACCGGATGGCTCGCGTAGTTGGCCAAGCGTGAATCGGACACCCGGTATACGCGGTCAGACCAGTTTCCAAGAAAACGCATCCCCATAAAACGTGCGAACAAAAAATGCATCCGTGTTTCGCACGAGTTTAACCCTTTTGCTACGAACACATCGTCGAATAAGTCCTCGTATAAACAGCTTCCAATTGTACCTCTAAACTTCTATGTTTATAAAAATATAACCTTTCAAACTTTCTGAGTTCCTGAAAATATATTCTTTCTAAACTTGAAAATACTCATTTTTTGTGATTCTGTTAAAAAATACTTTTAATCGCAGCAAAAGGGTTAATGTATGAAAATGGAAGGCACATTTGCACTACATAATCTTTTCGCACAATTATTTACTGATAAGATCTAATATTTGGGACGTGTTGGAAATGATCAATTTTTTAAATGAAAATTTAAAAAACATTTCGAAATTATAGTTTCAGGAACTTTAAAACTTCGAAATATATTTTTAAAAACTCAGGAAAATCGCAATATTATGTTTTTAAAAAGCTGGAAGTTTCAAGATATATCTTTTAAATGTGTCGCGTTAATTTAAAGGACTAAAATTAGTACTAGTAAGGATATAACTTATTAGTTTGCAAATTTAAGCTCACGATGCCCTAGCGGTGCGTTGAGGTAATAATATCCACTCAGGGTATAACAGGAGACCGGTCGGTATAGCAGGAACAAAAACTTAGGAGGGCAAAAGTGTGGTCACGAGGTTTACTACTACAGTTCGGACAGGAAGTGTGGAATTGCGCTGGAGTTTTTTTTTTTTTTTTTTTAATTGTTATTTGTTATGGGTTCTCACACAGAGAATTTGTTTTTACTCTTTCTCCCTCCTTCCTGGGAGTTCTGGGGATGTGCTGCTGCTGCTGGTCTCTTCTTCCCCAACACACTAGGGGGTTTTATAATTCTTTCGCACTGAGTTGCAACGACAACCAGCCAGAGAGCGTCGCGACCTGGAGTGGGGAGCTGCTGCTTTCTTCCGCCGTTTTTCTAAATCCTGGAGCGGAAATTTTCATCACTAATCAATTCACTTAAATCCTGGCCTCCAGTTACCACCCTAACCCTCAACCGTAAGGGTGGTGCCTCAACTTCAAACGGCGCGAGAGAAATAAACCTCACATTTCCTTTCCCCCTTCTCACACGCTCTCTTCTCTTTTCCACGTAGGAATTCAAAGCACAATTCTCTTTCTGGACTTCTGAAAAGCCGGCTTCTAATATCTTAGGCACCTTTTTGCGTCCTTTTTCTGAGGGCCCTGTTTTTTCTTCTAAGATTTCCCCCAATTGAGAGTGTCTCTTCTCTTCTCTTTTCTCTGTGGATTTTTTCTTCTTCTTTCTCCTCCTTCTTCTTCCCCTCCAGTCACAACACCTCCACCGTTCCGGTTAAAGAAACGAGCATTGCTGCCTTCCTGCCGAGTTTCCTGAGTAGCGCCGGACCACATGTGGTATTCTTAAGGACCTTTCTTATATAGCAAACACCATTATTAGCGAGCATTTGCGAGAAAATTTAAATCGCCGGCTATCCCGACATTAAATTCGCAGCCCCCTGGTAGCCGTCATTGACAGCCCGAAAAAGTCACTAGGACGTCGATAAATCAGGATCTTTCTTACCGGCACTGGAGGTGATCAAATTCAATTTAACAAACGAAAATTATAATAACCCTATACAAAATCGAACAATTAGCCTCGCGAGTGTGTCAAAGAGTGTTTAATTGTTAAATCAAAGAAAAAATAGATGATATAAACGTGTAGAAGCTTATAATCCTTGCAAGTACCGACGGTGACCGGTAAAGAAGTTTCCTTCGACACTGTTGGTATCACTGATCTGCAGAAATCGTTTAAACTAGCATCGGTAAGGATACTGCACGCTTTTACCGACGAACAATCTTGGATCCTTGTCGATAAAATGCGACCTTATCAACAACTTTGTCGATTTATCCTTGCGGTGTTTATGAATCTAATTCTTATCGGTCTTTTTTTTCGCAAAAATCTTACATTAAAATAGAACAACTCTGCAACCGATAACCTTAAATAATATCGTCAAAGTACCATTTATCTTTATTCCAATAATCTACTTCGTGAGCTTCGATTCAACCACACAGATCGTTACATCGCCGTCGTTCATCAAACTTAATTGGCAATCTTTCCTATCTTTTCTATCGTACCGTTGTCCGTGATTAGAAATACGTTTGTAACTTCGATCGAAAATCGCGAAGGTCGTGTTTATCTTCGCGAGCAATCAAAAGGACGATACGGCGAGGACTGTGTATCGGTACAGGAACGAGAAGAGCACCCTAAACACTCGTTTAGTCGTCCGTTGACGCCGTAACGGTCTTCAAGTAACGAACGGTTGTGCGAAATTGGTCGATTTCAACGGAATCGAAGCGCGGAGAAATTTGCATGCGAAGAATAGGGGAAAAAGCAGAAGAAAGAAAGTAATGGCATTATCTATAGCCCTGCCGCTGTCTGGCTTGGAACCGGAACACTTTTACGCGATAGGAAGCAGACTTTTGTACGAACAAGGTCTGAGAACTTTGGCCGGTTGCGGACCGATTTCACCGAGCACAGGAAGCGAATCAAGCGGAGTCGGTAGCTTTGTGCCTTCCATCGAATCGACGACACCGGAACAAACCCCAGCTTCCTCGAGGCCGGAGACACCCTGCGAAGATGCTCCCAGAAAGCAACAAAAGGTAGCCGAATATTCGAAAATGCATCAAGTTCGTCGACTATTACAACCTTCTCTGATTTTAAATATTTTTTGCTTCGACGGTTCGTTACTTGCCTTATTTACATTTGTGGTAACACTTAATTTCGCTAACTCTTACACTGACACGGTAAAAATAGTCTTAGAATGTTTAATTATTTAACGATCTACTTTAATTTAAATTTGGAAATATTGTGACTTTGCCCGTAGCTGAACGCACAGCTTCGTATTTACTACACGCAACGAGACATATTGAACTTGGGAGCAAACATCAGGGAACCATGCTGGCAAATGAGAGTACCGATGATGCCACGACACGATTTCAAGAGTTTCATGGAGAATCGATCGATTTATTATCGCTTAGGCGATTACGGATTAATCGAGGAGTACCCAACGGTAAGGAAATCTCTTACGAATATAAATACACACGATAGAACCACTCTTAATCCGAATTAATTAAGAAACCAAATGTGTTCGATATTTGGAGGACTAAGATGTTATCAAATTGTATTTATTTAAATTTAATCAATAGATTTAGAAGAAATGGAATGATCTGTTAATAGAATATTTAATACCAAAGGACAATTTATCGCAAGCATCGTACCAAAAATAATCAATTACACGGTAGGATGATTAGTAGGTTAATTACATTACTATATCGTTACTTTACAAAATTCTTACAATTAGTTGTAGAAACATATAAAAATGATAATCGATTCGTAGCTATTTCGATTTTTGATATTATTTTAATTAATTTGAGGTCCTATAATTAAACGTAATTGCCCGCTCGCCCTTTTCCCGTGTTGCAAAAAGCCCATCGAAGGAAAATTATCAGCGTACTCCGTTCGAATCAAACGCTATTCCTTACAATTTCGTTATTTTCCACCTGAGTTTCTTTATTGAGCTTTAAATTTTCCGGACACGCTATCGTCCGGAACTGATAGAATACTGGTAAACAGGCGATCAAACCGACGGTCCAGTACTTGATGGGCCAAGGTTTCCTCCAGTATTTGTTATAAGAGAATTCCGCGAACCTCGTGCCCACGATCGAGACCTTGTTCATCAGGGACGGCGATGGCAATTGATCCAGCAACGACAACACCCTCATATCTTTGATATTCTAAACTCGAACGAATTAATCGACGATCAACGAGATTTCCTTCAAAATTTCCGTAAAATTCAACTTCTGGCTGTACGTACTTTCGAGAATTTACTTTTCAGATCCCATACCCGAACGTCTTTGATTTTATCGTGAACCTGGCGATAACGAGTGGTCAAAAAGTTCTGCATTTCAAATTTATATCCTCCGTCTGAAACAGCTTAAACGATTCGAGTCGTGGAATCGAGACACGGCCGAAAGAACCAACTGAATCCTCTCGAAACTGACAGATTCGATCAGACCCTCTTCCTCCGCGGTTAACACCTGACTATTTTGACAAAACAGACTCGAAACAAGTTCACTTTGAACCTGCACCCCCCTGAGATCGAAGAAGGCGATGGAACGATTGAACTCAGAGGGTGTACTCGAAAAACCATACCAATTTCAAATTTCACAAACATGCATTCCTTTCGACAGAGACACTGCAAACACTGCGGCTTCAGCGAGCCATCGCCGTACCTGTTCTGATTCACCGTCCAGAGGGTGGATCATCGACGCGGGGGACGACGTTACGGACACTGGACTGTGATAAAAATCGGAAACGAGCGGCAGCCGGCTCAAAAAGAGGCCTCGATGGACGAGTATCGCGAAGAATCGACGACGAGAAAACGCGAGAAAACGTTGACTTAGCGCTGACCGGGACGAACAGACAAAGAAACAATGTATCCGCGTGCGTTCGACCAGCTACACGAATTTTTGTGTACGAATCTCCATTTTTTTTCGCCTTTTGTCAGCTGATATCGCACTGACTGGATGATTGATCGTCAGATATAATCGGCGAGGTTTTTGTTTGAAAAATTTTATGATTTTTGTTCCTTCACGATGCGTCCCTTTTTTTTAGCATTTTTTTTTTTTTTTCGTTAGTCGTATCAAACGATCGCACCAGTTTTTTATACCTGTGTCATTAAATCTGACGATGTTGAATCGTTGTCGATTATTCGGACAGCCGGTTACGGGCTGCGTTGATCGTTTCTCTTTAACGAATCTTTCCAATTCTTTTTTTTTTACTGTGCGTACGTTAAAGGGTTACCAAACCTTTTCTTATGCAAACGATGCATACATTGAACGAGTCGCTGGAAACCGTAGGAACGGAGCGAACGTTTCTCGCGTGTCCGTTTCTGAGAAGGTTTCGACAGTGCCTTTTATCGAGCGGTTCCAAGGGAATCGTATTAAAGACGTAATCTGTAGGATTGTTTTTTTTCTTTTTCTTTCACAAAACGTACGGGGAACAATTTACTTGTACGTTGCAAATGATTCATACCGTGATCAACAGCACGATCTAAAAGTCATCTGGAATAATGTGAATTTAGAGAAGAGCTGGGAAAAATGTATTTAGAAGACGACCAAACCGCTCGACGATCGAAATTTTTCTCTTTTTTTAATGTTTTTTTTTTAAGCGCTTTCCGTTTAGGAATCGAATCGATGTCAACGCGATATCGAATAGTTTCTCGGTGATTAATACTATGGATCGGCCGTTTAATCGAACGGGCATCTCTTTATACGCGAACGATGTAGCAAATCTATTATAATATCACGAACAATCGACTAGTGCGCTATAATTGCAATCAGCTTATACATTTTCACGATAAATGTAACGCGCGCTCACTCGAGTATTGTAATCGTACTAAAGCCGTTTCGCTAGAGCCTTTAGTGACCATTGTTTACAAACCGGTAATAAATAATATTTTACTATGTATCACGTTCGATTATTCTTTTTACGACAACGCCCCCTGACTGTCAGATCGTACCTCAAGTACGTTTAATTGCATATAATTAATCGATATCAGAAATAAATTCATGTTTCGTCTTAAATAAAAACTCTAATTCCAAAGTTACAATTGTCTAAAGAAAAACTGTACAGTTCATCAAGCTCTCGAAGTACAAACACTCGAAAGAGGCGAAAGGTGTGGAGAAAAATCTCATCCCCTTATTTGGCTGTTTCGAAAACAACCCCATGGATGCCGCAAACACAGAGGCACGACTGGCCCATTAACTATTTAATCGCGTTCGTAGGACGCGAGAGATCCTGTATCGCGTGGCCCCGGGTGTGTGTAGGCGCGAGCGTGTGAAGGGATGCGCGGCGTGGCGCGGCTCGACGCGAGCTGCAAAGAGCGTGCAAAGGGATGCACGCGTGCGGACGGTCGGGCGAGTGCGTGCGCGAGAGCGAGGCTGGTGGGTGCGTGGGTGCGTGCAATGCGCGAGAGATGTGCACGACGACTATTCAGATATTGTTGTTATTGTTGAGGGAACAATCGCCCGTCAATAGGCTGCCCCGGCACAATGTATCTATTCAGGTGCGGTCAGGGGTGCTCAATCGATCGGCCCTCCTCTCTCGCGACCGATTCACAAAAAATCCTCGCGAAAAAACCAAGCCGCACTCCAGGGCCCGTTTCGTACGCGAGCTTCAAACGACTCTCCTCTATCGTTCGTTTCGAACGTAAAAAAAATAAAACGATACGACGTTCGTCATAATTTCGAGAGGGGGAGGAGGAAGGTGATACTTTCGTGCGCCAATAAAGCGACGCTCCGGACAGATGAATGGACACGAGGCTCGGAATATTAAGCAGCGAACGTCCGCGTAATTATCGGTGTCAGATTTAAATAGCCGCGCCGCTTTTGGCATTAACTGCCATTGATTAGATACATTGTGGCGGATCCGCTAGAAACACGGCTGATTGCGGGCATAAATCGGCTATCGCTTACGATTATTATTATCCGGCCTGTGCCGGGTATTTAAAGCGATAAACGGCTCGCGGAATCGCGATGGCGCGGCTGTGTCATTGTGCGTTAGAGGAGAGCATTGAAAAGCCCCGGGACGGGCGGACAGGATGGAACGGGACGGTATAGGAGGCGTATAGGAGGCACGGGACCGAAGAGCTGAAATCGCGAGGGGAAAAAGAGGGCGCGCGTAGAGAGCCACTGCCTCGCGAGTGTACCAGCCTTCCCTGCCCATAGCGATGATTACGTATGCGGGAATCATTGTCGAGTAACGCGCGATGCACATGCAAAGGCCAAAAATCGTCGAAATCAGTCGAGTTCAACATCAGCATTGTACCTGGCCTTTGTCTCTGCCTCATTGTTGTCGGTACTCGGTGTACAACGTACACGTACGTACGGAGAGGCTCGCCGGGATAGTTCGCGTTGGATGGTCCACCACCACCAACCACTACCATCATCGCTAGGCACACCTATACAGGACCTTCGGTGTTCGCTATTTATGCTAGCGAGATCCCGAAAATCGGAGCATTGTTGCCGGTCCGTTTCGACATCGACTAGAAAATCGATTCGTGTCCGATCAACGCCACCGGTAAACTCGCTTTTACCCTTTCCAAAACGTCTGTCCGTTTCGATTGAATATTGCATTTCGGATAAATATTCGACCCGACATCGCGTCCCGTTTCCATCGAGTCCCGAATTGCTTCGGGATCCAGACGATTTTTGCCTCGAACGGATCCTAGGATCTCTGATAACGAGCGGACTAACAAGCACGTTAACTTTTCTTGAAAAAAATGGTCATGTAATCTGGAGACGTCGATGACCCGCTATTAGGTTTCTCAAAGAGAAAATAACGACAAAGGTTGAGAGCTTTGGACAGCTTGTAAAAAATGATGAAAATTCTTAGAACGCTGTGTCGCTGTTTCGCGAAGGATCCAATCTTTGTGTAACAAGATCGTAAACCGCGCGCAGCTTCCCAAAGTAATGACCCGACTGGCCGAAGAAATAGATAAAAATTTCATTCACCTGACGTCAATACGACCCCCTTTTATCCCTTATTTTTCCAACCACTCAATGGAACAATCCTTCCAAAATTCACTACCATCGGTACCAGTAGGCACTCCAACAATTCTCCGATAACCTAACTAATTCTCTTCCTAATCTGTCAAGTATTTATTAGTAAATCGACGCATTGTTTATCGAAGAATACGCGTTGCGTCGAACCGTAGGAAAGAACGAAGAAGTTACGAAGGCGGTGTTTCGAGAAGGGCGACGGGTATGACAATGCAAAAGCGGAAGCTTGTAACGGTTGTATGGTTTTTCGCGCGTTACAGAAGGCATAAGCCCGACAGGATAAGATTTCCGCGGCGATATCGGAACGAAAGACGCGGGTAGAAAGGGGAGGAAGATAGCTGGCACGGAGAGGGTGAGGAAGAGCAGGAACAGCAGAGGCGGTGGGAGGGTGGTGTAGAAGGAGGCAAAGAGGGGTTAGGAGGAGAAGAGGGCATAGAGCAGCTGAATAGGAAGCGACACAATGGACCTGGGTGGCTGTGGAGGCGTGTTATCAAATGGGTTCCTCATTCACATACTGCGGCCTGAGCTACCTGTGTCTGTCTGTACCGGTGTCTGTCTGTTATACTTATTCATACCGCCCATTGTGTCCTTCAGTGTTGAGTCGAGTTCAGTTCAGTTGAGAACGCGATGGAACGTGCCACAATGCACGAATATGGGCTGCGCTCTGCCTCTGCCCTCCCCCTCCATCAAACCTAACTCTTTCTCTTTCTCACCCTACTCCCCCCCTTACCATCTGCCACCCATCCACCCACCCCCCGGCCCGGGCTAGATTCGCTCGGGCGACTGAAAAGAAAATTGTGTTGGGAAATTGTATCCGCGAGAAACCCGGCCGATAATGCGGAATTCTTGGCAGAACTGCACAGACTTTGTTCCTGCTTCGACAAACCGGCAATGGTGCAGGGGGGAGGACACTATTCTTCGATCGTTTCTTCACCCCCTCCCCCCCCTCTTCTCTTTCTCTCTTTAAATTATTTGATAAATTTTTGAATATCTCAGGTTCATTAATCTATTCAACGAAATCCATTCTTCCCGCAACGGTTCCGCTTCTTTTCGACTTAACATTTCAATTCCGTAGGAGAGCAATCGCGGAACATTGTCGATGATAAAGAAAAGGAACACGGTGCCGTTCTGTTGCCACGACTACGCTACTAAAACCTTAAAACCCCCCGCGAACTACGTTCACCCTTCGAAAGGGAGCCAGGGAACACAACGCGAAACACAATTTCTTCGGAATACGTACACGTCGCAGAGAACGGGGTCTCGATAAAGAGGCGAAGGTGAAAAAGCGTGTTCGGAGTTTCGGCGACATTGGTTTGCATTTCGTGACGGTTCTCTTTTTCTTCCTTTTCGATTACACGGGCGAACGATTTCTCGCGAAAGGATCGCAGAATCCAACGCGGGTAAACGATGGACCATCGATCGGAGCGTAGACTTCTCGCGTCCCGTCGATTTCTCGTCGGACAAAGAACGAGGAAGAAAGAGAGACCCGAAGAGAAAGTGTCAGGGGGCGCGTCAAAGTCAGACGTCGATTGTTCGCCAAGGAAAGCATCGATGCCCGATTAAGTCCGCAAGATCACCCACCCTTTCCCTCCGGCTTTCGGGATCCGACACCCTTCCCTGCTCCCCCTTCAATCCTTCCCCCCAAACGATGCTCCTCCTTTCATTCAAGCCACCTCGTAACGAAGGTGATTATTGAACTTGAACAGGTGTAATCGTTGCTCCACGCGAACGCCAATCTTCTAGTTAATCTAAACTTGCGTTAATCGTTCAACCAATTGACATTGTAGCTAAGTAGCTCTTCGTTTAAAGTTCAAGTTACGACACAAGCAAACGAAAATCGATTCTAACGGATGAAACGGTGTAAGAATTTCAGCGAAAATTCAAACGGACACGCAGGTTACAAGAACGCGATGAGTAACGAAGAAACGCTGGTTTCTTCTGAAAGAACGTTAGAAGAACGATGGAAAAAGGTGGTACGAAGGTATGGGAAGAAAAAGAGCAACGTTCCAGAGGAGGGAGGGAGGGGAGGCTCTCTTCTTCGCGGCAAGAAACGGTACGAAGAGAAAAGAGAGAACGTATTACGTATAAGCAGGCATAGGCTCTGGATGAGCCACACGCGGACGCAACGGCATACAAAACTCGCTCAATACGTCATTCAAGCGAAGAATACGGTTCGTTCTCGCCATTTTGCTCCCAGAATGAGAGTTTCAAAGGGAATTAAGGATTCAAAGGCATCTTTTGCGCGGCGCGCACAAAACGGCCAGCCACGATCTCTCTTTCTTGCTCCTCTCCTCCCCCGTTCTCTCTAACCAATCTCCTGTATCTACTAGCGCGTTGCCCTCTTTCCATCACGGTGTTGCGCGCCGCGGCGAGAAGAGCGTGGAACGCGCGCTCTCAAGACGAGCCGGAGTTCGTTGCGTGCACGCCCACACACCGAAACGGAACTGAAATCCGTACAAATCGTTGTACAATGCGCGAAACACGGGTTAACGCGCGAGCCGCGCCGCGTCCGCTTCTATTCCGTTTCGAGGCGGACCGACGGCCAGACGCCGACGAAGAAAACGGCCGGTGAATGGGGCCGTACGAACAAGAGGCTGACCACGTTTCCCAGAGATATTCAAACGATTCGAGCGTGGAAACGAGCGAAATCGCGCGGAACTAAGACGCGGTTAGCGAGGAAGAATCGCTCCGCTCCAAGAATCGTGAAACTGGGCCGAGAATTCGCTTGGAAAGGGCGGATGGATTACCGTCCCGTGGTTCTCCTCGCTGGAAATACGATTTCGTTCGACGTAATCCGGCAAATATTTGCACGGGAACCCTCCGGCGGCGCGGCACAATTATCGAATTAGAATTCATGAAATCCACCGAAGGAAAAAAAAGAGAAAATTAATACCGAGGGGCTGGAAAGACGTATTAACGAAAAAAATAGTCCCCTTATGGGGTCAATCGTTCGACGCGTCCACCCTCCCGCCAATATCCTATTTTTTACGCTCCTTTTCTTTCTGCGCCGTCGTGGAACAAATTCAAGCGACGATTTCTGTTTACAACGAGAGAAGCGGAGAAAGAGGCAACGAAGAGCAAGGGAAAATCAGCGAAGCGTTCGTCCTTCCCCCGATTGGCTGATTATCATAAAAATGCCCGCGGCTCGTAAAGACCACCGTATACATATATTACGGGCGTTATATAGATCGCGCGGGAGGGGTTATAGTTTCTGATTGTTATTCATATTCGGCCGGTAGCCACGCGGCCGGGCATGAATGCGCGCTTCTGTGTTGGGTCAATATAACGTCGGGGGTCGAAGGGAAGGGTGGCACGCGTGGGGGAGGCCGTGGTGTGGACTAGCGGGGGGGTACTTCCTTCTCAATGACACTCTTTTTTTTTCTCGTTTTTTTTTTCTTCTTCTTCTCGCCCAACGTTAATGCCACGGGCCGTGGCGCACGGGTTTAAACGATTACTCACCCGCGGCTCTGTCTGCGAATGAAAAGGGCGAAAGTGCCACTTACCGCGCCACGGGCCTCCGAGACTCCAGCGCCTGGAACAGAAATCACGTCCTAATGAGACCGGCGGAGTTAAGCAGCAAAGTTGTAGAAATTGCCGGGAATTTCGAGAAAACTAAGCGCCAGCCGTGCGCCCAGGCCTTTCAAGCCGCGTTTCGCGCCGAACGAACGTGTTAAACCTCGCGATTAAACTCCTTCCTCCCCCTGCGTGGAAATAAATAATCACGCAGGTCCCCCTTTTTTTTTCATCGTCTGATGTAAATGTTAGTTTACGACATTAACTGTCACGACACGATATCGTAATACTATTTCTACCATACAAATGTTTAGTCTGACAGAGCGAGAAATCGAAAGGGAAGAGCGCTAACGCGTCTGACCACCAACCGAATCTACTTGGCCGTAACTGGACGGGTATCGATGAACACAGGCCGAAGGTTCAGGTGGAGCCAGACCGGTTTCGTCGCGAGGAAAGAGGTACAAAGGACGCGAGGCGTTTAGCAGCGGCATGCGATTTCGATCCAAGGAAGAGGAACGAGGAATCAGAAGAATATAGGGAGCGAGCACCCCGCGAAGTCACTCGACCTCCATCAGCCGTCCTCCTCCTGAGGGCAACGACGACGCTTCTACACCCCCGTCCCCCCGGCCACATTATATTTCTTTCATATCCAGCGGCTCCTCTCCGTGGGCAAACACACAAACGATCGCACGTACACGTGCACACAAGCTGAGCATTGCCGCGGTCTTATCGGCAGTTATCGGGCCGTGATGTCACACAATGGGGCAGACAATGCTTGGTACAATACACCCCCCCTGCTTCTAAACCATCCAACCCTCGCCAGCCACCTTCTGCTTCATCCTCCTTTATCGCCATCCTCCTTTGCTCTCGTAGAATCAACCTCTCTCCTCCCCGCAACCACGCCAACTTAATAAACATAATAGCTGACTGCGCCGCTCCGTGGTCACAATGAGAGGTCCGTCCTCGCGGCGGAGATACCCGAAAACAGTGCCGCGTCGTGACGTTGTGTGCCATTGTGTCGCCCGTTTGTGCCCAGCTTCTGTTTCCAATGGATTACCCCCGACTACGTGCTTGCATCGGATTGCGGATGCTACGGGGGCTTTGCGAATCGTAGCTAAGGGGTTGGATCGAAAAGAGTTGCTTTTCTCTTCTTAGATTCGAGAAAAATAAATTATCACTAACGTTAGCAGACAAATTTGTTTGCGAAGGAACGTCATGAAGTAGGTAAGAAGATATTTGGAATCGTCGTGGGAAAGGGGAGAAGAAGGATGGCGAAGAGGTTGGCAAAGTAGGGTGAATCTGTGCACGCACCATGGAATCAACACCACGCCCCCGTACACGCTTTCAGCCCGATCCACCCCTACGATTCCCGTGCAATATGCTACCCCCCGTGTAATCACCTTAAACCACGTGCACGAGTCATTGAAAAATGCGGTCAGCCGTTCATTATTTCGAGAAGCTTCCACTTTACACGCAGCCACGCGTTGCACCGCCGAGGGTTCGTCCCGAGGGTGTAAACTGCGCCTCTTCGATGCACCGTTTCGTTAAATCGAAACGACAAACTGACGAATCGAATAAAACGAAACGAAAGAAAAGAAAAAGGGACGAGCCACGAGCTCGAAAGAAAGAAAGCTCGTTGGGTGAATTTTATCGCGCGGGCAATAAAGCACGTCACGAAACACAATTACATCGACTGCTGACATTTCCGCACCGCACCTTTCAACGCCACGACTACGAGACTCGTTGATACGTATCTTTGAAATGGCATCGGAGAAACGTTAATTAAGCGAACAGATGCGTCGAGGAAATAGTAAATCATACGACCACCCCCCGCGAGTATACTCGCGGCGTCGACCGCCTTATCTTTGTCGGGTTATCGAGATAATGATATATCGCCGCGTTCGATACCCGACCCTCCAAGGGCGAGCTTTAACAACCCCAATGAAGGCCCCGATGACTGTATAATGCGAGAATTGTAGAGTCACCCCTTACCACCAACATTCTTAACGACAGCTTTGAAGCCCACCCCCTCGTTCGATATCATTTTTAAACACTGACAGATAAATTGAAAATATATTCACGAAAATAGTTAAGTTTGTTATAATTAGCATAGTCAATATATGGATACAAAAGCGTAAAGAAATGTTAAGGGTTAGATACACGAAGAACGCATATATTTTAATGACGACGAATCCGATGGGGTTAATCGATCCAAAAATAACGATAATATCGCGTGGCAGTACATTAACGAGTAATTAACTGCTTCGGTCGATTCGGTAGACAATCCGGAAGACGGCAGTAAAACAAGGTTAGCTCGCGGGGTTGAAACGAACGCGGTAGCGGCGGTGGTGGCGAGGGTGGTGGTGGTAGTGGTGGTAGGAGCCAGTGGTAGTGGTGGCGTCGGAACCGCCCCGGCTTTGCAACCCCGGCGAATGGAGTGACAATGCTGCCACGGGATTCACAGTTCTCTACCACCCCTTTTGTCTTTCCCCTCTTTCCTCTCTATCTCTCACTCCAACTGCCGTCCCCTTTCATCCCATTTGCAACTTTCCGGCTTTCCAAGCCCCGCGTGCACCCTATACCATCCCACGCAACCCATTTTGCTCTATCTTCGTGCGTCGCACGCGTACCTCGAGACGAACGTCTTACCTCGAAGCGATTAACCTTTAAACGCGATTAATTCGGTCATCAAAAATTCGCGAGAAAGTAAAGAATTTCTGTACTCGATGTCCGGTCTGGTTTTCAGTTTGAAGACAAACGTCAATCAAGATGAAAAGGAGAAACGAAAGGAATATTGTTTACCCCGGAAGAATATCGAGGCGCACGTGGCAGCGAACGGAGATGCTCGCGTGCCAGTTGAGCATAAAAACACGCAATCGAGTAGGAAAAAGGGTGGAGGGAAGGGGGTTGAAGCGTATCGAAAGGATCCACCACCCCTATTTCACAGAAACGACGTTCGACGTTCCCCTCTCTCTTCTTGTCGCCGTTTTCACCATTCCACCCTTGGAATCTCTCTCTTTCTCCTCTCTATCTCACCCCAAGCGAACCACCCTCACACTCTTCTCCCGTATCAGATCGAGTCCCTCTATTTCGCGTCCTCTATTATTTCTTTTATCAATCTGCGCGCTTTCAGGACGCTTTGAGGCCCGTTGAAAGCTGCGTGATAAATCATGAAATGTAAGAACCTACGCCCACACCAACACCCGTGCTACGTGCATTTATAGATATTCGTACACGAGTGCGTGTGTGCTCGCGTGTGCATGTGTGTTACACGAAGGCGAACACAGAAAGAACGTCGACGAGGTGTTAGAGTAACGTTGTGGCGGATGTGTGCAACAAGCCCCCTTGTACGTGCACGCGTACGTGTTGTGTGTACGTGTGTGTGTGTGTATTTACGAACGTGTGTAAATACGTACATATATAAGCAACGGTTCAATAGGCGGCATTGCCGGGGCGAACGGCATCCATACAGCTCGCCAGATGAGGTCTTCTAGCTTCCGTCGAGTCCGCGTGAAAGGATGCCCCAATAATATTCCATTCACCAAACCACCCCCAACTTCCACCCTGTAGCTTTCCCTCCCGCGTATATACCCCGTCCCCGGACTGGTCTGGCCCGTGCCCACCCGCCATTGATTTTTCATTCGTTGGCTTTTCAATAGTTTGTTATGAGCTTTCCTTCGGCGACGTCTCCTCTCCCGACCAGCACGGCTCGGCCTTACTCGCCTTTGAAACCAGAAAACGTCGGGGGTTGGGGGCCGAGTTTCCGGCAGACCAAGTCCGACCCTGCAACGACGACTTCCATTCTTGCGAATTAGATGCGTTTGTTGCTCGGCCATTAAGTCCGAATTATTTAGCAGGAGGTCGCGCCACGAGGATGTTCGATAATTGTCGAAGAAATCATAATTTCCTTTCCCAGTCGATCGTTTCCCGTTCGAATCTCAATGTTACACGATCGGCTTTAAACGTCCCATTGATGCTTCAATCGGCCGCGATCTTATATTTAGAAACGAGATAATATTTAAACAGGCGGCGACAAAGGCTCCGTTTGGAATTCGAGTACGGTGACAAAGGCGGTGAAAATCTTAGAAAGTATTTCGCCGTGAAACAGAGCGAAAATAACCTATAACTTTAATCAGGGATGAATAAAGGCAACCCTTTTCGGAACGACGCTGCGTCAAGGCGAAGAATAGAGATGAGGATGTAGCCGAGTATCGGCATTGTTTCCAAACAAAGCACGCCTTTCATACCACCGTGTACCCGCCCTGCAACCCCCATCCACTTGGTCCACCCACAACCCCCCGCCCCGTGCACTCCCCACAGCTTTTCAGTCATTTGACACGCAAAGAAGTCAGGCAAGCCAGCATTGTGGCGACCACCACCACTGCCGACCTATTGTTACCAGACCACTACCATAACCACCACCCCCTCCTCCTCCTCCTCCCGAAATCTACCCTTTCCTTTTTGCCCTCTTGCCACCTTTGTCGAATTTGACGCTCGATTCGATGACGTTGCTCTAACAGAAACTAAATATCGACCATCGAATCTCGCCGAAAATTGAAAAGAAATATTGCCGAAGAATTATTTGCTTCTAATCATTTTACTTTTATTCGAATCAATTATTTCCACTTTGGGAGCAGAGACACGAGGCGTCGAGCACGCACGCGACAGTCCGCTCGGCGTGCAGAATCGGGAGCAGACCGCGCGAACGAATCAGTCGTAACGCGACAGTCGCGAAAGCATCGACGGAATTATGCATCGAGCTGCATAATTCCGCTGCACGCGCGGTCGCGGCGGGCCGGGACGTGGCTGGGGTGGGGAAAAGTCGATGGCTCGTAATGTGACAAACGAGGCGTCGTGACGCTGTCACGAAAATACCATCCCGAATAGCCGATACGCTCGTTCAGAGCCATTATATCCGTACGCCGATACCTCGCGCCAATCTTATTAATCTCTCGATGTATCGCGCTGTGTTATATACCTTAATAAAAAAGAAAAGAATCAAAAAAAAGGCTCGAACGAACAAAGAGGGAAGAAAAAAAAGGAAACAAAAAGACGTCGGCGCTAGAGGGAGAAAGGAAAAGAGAAAAGGAACGGAACAGGGCGAGGGAGGCGCATTCAGTGCCGCGAATTCTATGCGACCGGTACAATGCGAGTCCTCTCGCGGAAAGCTTGCACCACGGGGCTGTGCTCGAGATTTCTAGATTTCACGGCGTTGAATAAGCTGCCGATGCAAATTTAACCGGGCGCTGTCGTTCCCCGCAGAAAAAGCCTAAATGCGTGCCGGAATAATTTCAATTCTTCTTCCCTTCACGTTTTTACCCCCAACCGCACAATACCCTCCTCTCGCAGCTCGCTCGACGGAAAGTTCGCGCGAATCCCTGTGTCTGCGACTCCGAAACACCTCCGCTCCTGGTCCGACGATCGCGGACCGGGCAAATTCGAGCGGAAACGAGGAATAAAAAAAGGAGAAAACGGTTCGAATGGAATATCCCCCGTCGATCGGCTAATCTAAACGACTCAGTTCGAAGGCAGAACAAGGCGAATGGCCGGGTCCGTCGACAGAGGAACCTGTTAAAAGTTGGAAACTGCGCTGACAGAATGGGACGGCGCGATGAAAAGGTATACACAGGTGCAAGGCGGGCGTGTGTGGGACGCTCAATGTCCTCGGTCCACACGCACAGGACGAAGGACGATCGTCGGGATAAAAGGGATCGGAGGAGAGAAGCAGGACGAAGAGGACGACACGACGGCGATGGTAGTGGTAGCGAGTGTGGAAAAGGGTGGGCAGGGAGGAGAGTCCATGCGAATATGTTATACGCTGAAGCTCGTTCGCTCGTAACCGCGCAGTAGAATAGACGAATTGTTCGGCAGCGGAGCTTTTGTCTATTTTACGGAGTTCCAAGGGCTTCCAGGCAGAGGGGTGAGTAGCGCAGCACCAGAGCCACGAGAAAGACACAGGGGATGAGGGTGGAAGAGAGAGGGAGAGAGAGAGAGAGACTGAAAGCTCGGAAATATATTCTCGACTGAACGTTGTACGGATTCGCGCACCGGGCGTTCCTAATTATTGTTTTCCAGGCATCCGTCCTTTCTGGTTGTTGCGGTGACTGAAATTCTCGTTTCGAAACTTTCCCTTCAACGTTGGCGTCGACGAATCGTTTCGTCTCTCATTTTTTTGTTCCCCCACCCAACCACCCACCCTCCACACCCCCGACCAGAGTCTCTTTTCTGATCCCATTCGGAACAAACGTCTCGCTACGCCTCAACACCCCGCCGTCAAACGCTCCGTTCGAATTAATACATTTACGGAGAAAAACTCGTTCCCTGAATCGCCTCGAATTTCCAACGAAATGCGTTCAAACCTCATCTCCCCCGATCCCCCCTGTAATCTCGCGGTTTACAAGGGCTATCGTCGACCGTGTTCGACGAACGATACGCGCAACGTGAACGGAAGACAACGAACTTCTCGTGCAGCTTTTCAAGGTACACGAAACGACGGCGGAGAGGGCGAAAGCGGGCGATACAGCGAAAGGAGCGGGTGCAATGGGGCAAGCGAAAGCGGAGGAACAGGGAATACACGCAGCCACGGGAAGAACGGGAAGGAGAAACGAGGAAAAGGGATGCTGGCGGGGCGGTCGTATCGGTTAAGTGGGGGAAATTGCAAAACAATGAGACGTCGGGGTAGGGGTAACAATGTGAGGGACAATAGGCCTGATAATGTGCCAGAGAATGGACGCCTAGACAAAAGAGTCGAATAAGGGCGCGCGCACCTACCCGATCCGCCACCCACATTACACCATCGACTCGTCCATTGGCATACACCGAACGAAAAAGAGACACCTGCGTGCTTTCATGTGGGTTATTTTAAGTTTCAAACTAATGTCGATCATCCTCACGATCCTTTCAATATTTCCACCCAAACGATTTCATTAGAATTCTCATCGATCAAAACTTATATAATCCATTCGTTGTAAAATTTATGCAATCCTAAAACAAACCAATTCTTTTCATCAAATTTTATTTTAATATCGAATCTTTATCTTTCAATGAACTGTCGAAAGAGCAAATTGATAGCTTTGATCGTGATGTTTAGTTTGAAAGAATGAACCGGTTGGAGGAATCGGTTAAGGCAAACTGATCGGGTTATCGAGCATAGGAATGAAACGGTAGCGAGTAACCGCTATGCGGAATAAAGCAGAGGGATCAGAGCGGAGATCAGGGACGAGGGTAACGCGTGGAACCTACCGCAATGCCAGAGGCCAACGCCTGACATAACCGCGAGTTCTGGAGGGGTTGCGAGTCAAGGGGTTGGAGGGATCGAAAGCTCGGTGTTACCAGCCCGCTCGTCTGGCGTGCACCTGTTGTTTCTACTTGCCCTGAATCAGACAGCTCTCGCATCGCTGCTGCAACCGATCCGTTCAAATTTCTCTATCGAATCGATTCGAAATCCACTGAAAATCCATCGAAATTAAACCAAAAATTCTTGACGTTTCATCTTGACTGTTAAAAAGAAACTACCCCTTGCGTGTTCGGTCGCGAAACGTTTCTTTCGCGAAAGATCTCGCGACGCCCTTCAATAATTAGCATTTAACGCGGCTGTCGTTAACAAGAAGAGGATACACGGCTAGGTGGAGAAGAAGAAAGAGAGCTTCTTGCTGAAAAATACGTCTCGACGACGTCTGCGAGATCCAGCGGGCTGTCGTTCTTTCCGCGTTTAAGAAAGCGAGCGGAGCTTTCGGGGAAGAAAGGAAAAGAAAGAGCCGGTCCGAGGAAAGAAAGTAAGTCGAAGGAAGAGGCGCGGAAAAGGCAAGAGTGAAACGCGGAAAAGAAACGAGAAGGAGGACGATGAAGAAGAGAAAAAAAAGAAGAATCGCGACGGGAGGAAAGGAGAAGTTCTGAAGAGGGAAAAGACCGGGCCACCGAGGACAGAAGTGGCCGTACAAGGCAGAGCAGCGCCACAAACAGTCCATAGAAATTCCCCGGCCGTAGAATACAGCTGCTTCTTTGTGTGTGACGGCTTACACGGATAGCCACGTGTCCGTGTTTAAACGAGCCTCACGGTTGTGCGCGAGAGAACTCGCTCGCCAGCGCGCGCCTGTTATTTAAGCTTCGCATAATGGCAACTCTTTTATGCTTCTTATGTCTTACATCTGAGACTGTGTCGCTCCAGAGGGCGCATTCATTCCCGTGAATGCCGTGCACTGGCCTCACAATGGTCTTCTTTACGCCGCCTGCAGCAGCGAGAACGTTGCGCGCTCAAAGTGCAGCCACTCTAAGGATGCGCGACGCGGTCGCCTTACCTTACAGCCTTAGGACAACCACCGTGTCGCTCCTCTTTTCACCTATCTCTATCCACCGTGTTATCTGCCTCCACCACCTTCCGAACCGCGTCCCTGTTCCGTGGCTAATTAGCAAAAACTATCACTCGTTAAGCGTTCTTCGATCGAACGCGAGAGAATTGACAATTCTGTATTTAGATTTAATTTACTAGATTATTAATTTAATTTAGCTGACGATGGACTTAATGAATTATCATGGGCTAGTAACTTTCGAGTATAAAGCGAATAGGGGGCCTTCCATCCCCCTGGCGCCACTTTCCCTAGGAAAGCCTATCGTGCCCAACACTGTACGAGACTTTTCCGTCATTTGTTCCAGAAGAACCGACAATAGAAGAAAAGCTCGATCCGCAAACTTTTGTGTCGCTCGTTTCGCGACGACCTTCCGGGTTAGCGAGAGAGGAGGGTGGGTGGGCGAGGGGGAAAGGCGACTTTCGAGGCCGGTTTATCGTCGAACGATCGTTCCTCCAAATAATCGCGAACGTGCCTAACGATCGTGGCCGGGGTGGTTGGTTCGTGCACACGAGGCACGCCACCTTGCGATCGGTCACAAAACAGCGACACAATAACCGGGCCGCAACAATGCCGGGCGACAATGCAGCGCCACCAACACACCGGCGAGCCGAATCTATTGTCTGTACTTCTCTTGTTCTCCTTTCATCCCCTGCACTTCCACGACGAGCCGCAAAGAACCGGCCACCGAGAGGGAAAGAGACGACAACCGAAGAGAATCGAGCCACGAGAGAGGGCAGAAGAGGGGAAAAGCTATCCGCGAATGTCGCGACCTCGCGGGACGACTTTGTTTAATTGCGCTGACTCGATTAGACGACCACTCTTCTGCCGTCACTCGCTCGACTTCTTCGTCGTATTGTATTTTCGCGCTGCGACCGTCCCTAACCGGTGCGATCATTAATATTTTCACTTCTTTAAATGTCTCTTCTCTCAATTATCGAGGTCTTCGTTAACTCTATCGGACGTTCATATTTTTCCCGCTACGGTGAAACGTGTCGCTTAAGGTGGGTAGCGAGGTACCTTCGTTAAGGGTTAATTCACAGCCTTAAATGACCACGAATCAAAAATGCAACTATCAGCAAAGGGGGGGTTGCAGAAGAAGAAGATCGCTTGCTTCGCGAAGATCAGCCAGAAGAGTGAAGTAGCTTCGCGGAGGAAGACGGATAAGGGAAAGAAAAGGAAAAGGAATATAAAAGGAAGAGAGAGAGAGAAAGAAAGAGAGATCGGCCGCCTCCCTGCTCATCCTCCCGTCTGTCTCATTGTGTCGGACGATTGTCTTAGAATAATGGCGGAGACTCACAATAGTGACTACAATGCTTGCTCGTCTAACAATGCGGTGACGTCACGCAGCGTCGTGTACGTGAATGTACCGGCACGGGCGCCCCGGCGTCGTGTGCGTCGTCTCTTCAGAGTTCCTCTTTCTCCCTTACTCCCCCTTTCTTCACGGCTCCGGCCATCTTTCTCCCGCGCTTCCCCCCTTAGCCCTTTCATTCCGCGATTCTTCGTTTCGTTATTCGTAGCCTGATCACCCACTTACGCTCGAGTGGGGTTCAATTGGCACTAGGCTTCGAAGATTGCACGCGTTGGATACAATTAACGAGCGTCCCGCGTCGAACGTCGCGACGACGAGCGCAACGACGTCCACGAGAAGAAAACTTCACCAGCCAGGTGTATATCGAAATTAATTTTTCTTAGGAGAAAAAGGGGCGAATCGATCTTGGAATCGTTACCTTTACCCGTCTCCGTTACATCGATCAAGTTTGACTTTCATTGCTCGCGTGCACGTTCCCTTTTTCACCCCGAGGCCCACCCCTGCGTGACCGTGGATTCGTTCGAGTCATCCCTGGGGATGACTTCGAAACGCGGCTCCACTCCCCTTCCTTTTGTTAGCCGACAGGGCGTCGGTTACCGAGGTTATTAAGCGAAACGACAAATACAATTACACGTCGTCTATTGCGCGCGTGAATCTCCTATTAATCGAATCGAAAGGATCACGAATCCACGAGCGAAAGAATCGCGTGCCCCTTTCGGCAAGGTCGCGTAATTTTCAATACCCGGAAGCGTCTTTCACGGCGCCTCGAACGAGCCAACGAGTTCCCGCGCTTTCGAAATCAAGAAGAAGCCTATCGACCAGATAAGAATAAACCGGCGCGACTTGAGCGCGTGAATGAAGCCGACTGTTAATTAATACCGGCATTCAGCTTGCATTAAATCGCGCACAAATTGTACATCGGCGTCCGACGCCGACGCCGTCTTTCGACGAGACCAGCCGCCCGCTGAAAAGACTCTTATTAGCAAATAGCACGGTGCAACCGACGCTGCTGATACACGAACGAATCGAAAGGACGGTGGAAGGATCCTCTTCCTTGTGCGCAACCATGGAACCGGCAGGATCTTGCAGAGTCGAAGAAAGGAAGCCTGCAGAAGAGTTGGAGGGAAAGGGGGTTGAGCTCTTTTGGTGCCAAGACGTTGCGATACCCCCCGAAAGCTGAATTTAAGTGATGTGTTTGACCTTTAACCCATACACATTCGCAATTAGCAGTCATAAAACGAATTAAACTGGGCCGTGGCGACCTTTCGATGCCAGTTAGGGGAATCCAGAAATATTATCTGCTTAGAATTTTCCAATTGGAAAATTTCGAGTTCATCCCTTATGTTTACGACTCGTACGCATGTTTTTCTAGCAAGTTCAGGTACACCCTCGTCTTTTAATGAAAACAGTGGTTACCAATGGACGTACTCTACCATTTTCTCTCCCCGTGCGATGAATCGAACGGAATGAAATCAGCAGAAACGAAACAACTCATTTCTAAAAGCAGGATACGAGAACGTTTGGTTTGCTGATCGCGTTTCCAACCAACGGAAACGTCCTTTTCAGGCCCATCGTTTGATGAACGAGAAACGATCGGCGACGTTCAAAGCGATCTTGCCGCGCTGCGGGAGGAATGACGATGGCACAAAGATTTCGCGAAAGGGGTGGAAGAGAGCGGCGAGAAGGGGCGGCGAAGGGGGGTGGGTTCGGTCGGCGGAGAGAGAGAAAGAGATAAAGGGAACCCAGAAAGACAGGGGTACATTGTGCCAGGCCGCTTGATACTTTATTCCGTATAAAAGGAACGACGGAACAATGGCGGGAACGCGGAAGAATGGAATGAAATGGGACCGAGGGAGACGGATCGAGAGAAAAGGGAGAAAGACAGAGGCGCACTCGCGCCAGTGTGAAGACTCATCACTCTGTAAACAATGCGAGAAGCGAGAGTGACTCAAAGAGTGGCGGGATCCTCAGAGTCCTTCCCTCGGACGAGGAACGAGGGGGATGCACGGACCCGCGAGTCGCGTCCACGTTTTTTCATTTTTCTGATATTTCAACTTTCTTGATCATCGACGGGGCTTTTCTTACTGCCTCCTTCCCGACTACTTCGCGGTACGAGAAGATTACACGGCATGCCTAGACGACGAGGTTTAATCTCGAGTAAAGCATCGTACAAAATTAATCCAACTACTACCCATATTTAAATCGAAACCTTCGATACAGATACTATTTTATCAATTATCTTACAAATCACCAATTACCTATTTAATTTTCTTCTAAAAGTACTTCAACCTCCACCCCCCAAAAACTCGTCTCAAGAATTCTTCGATTTCCAATCGAATGAAAATCGAACAGCATCATTAATAGGAAGTCCCGAGTGTACTAGGCCAGGAATCAACGTTCCCGCAAAATTTAAACGACGACGATGATGATGTCGACATCGTGATCGTCGACGGTGGTGGTTGTTAGACGAAGAGGCTCACAAAGCTATCGGCCAAGCGAGGGTCGTGGTATTGTTGGACGAAGATAGGATTCCTTTGATTGTCCGGGACTGTGCGAAACTGTCCAGGAACGAAAAGGGAGGAAGAGGCGAGAGGCGGCAGCCAGGAGAACCCGCTTTACATAACGCGTTATCCACCGCGACAATGGCCGCCGAGAGCCGCGCCTCGAGAAAGAATCGTTTGATGTCGAAGGATTCATCGCGAGACCGTACTTCAAGCGAGACCGACGAGCCACAGAAAGGGAATCAGACGAGGAAAACGAACGGGGAAGGACAAGGAGGGTTGGAAAATTAATTTCACCCGGTGAACAGAGATGGAACGAGAAGCATCGGCTTTGCTTGAACGCTTTAGAATAGCCGAGGAAGACGATGAAACCTTTCGACTGTCCGAGATCGAAGCGATGTCGCCCAACAGCGATTTCCTTTTTCCTTTTCCCTTCTTTTTTTTCCCCCCTCTCTTTGATCGACCTATCGACACGAAACCGCATGCTTTGGTAATTGCTTCTCGATAAATTGATTCCCATCGAACGATGCTCAAGAAATTTATCGTTTTCAAGAAAAAGAAACGATATTTCTTATCGGTCTATCTACCGAAGTAATTGAAACGAGATTCGCGAGCAAAGTAGGCGTGCGCTCTTGTCCATTGGCGACCAGTTTACTTAGAACGGTTGTAGAAATATGACATTTTCAGTTTCACGAGTCAAAGAACGTTTTGACAAGAAATGATTAAATATCAGATTTATATTTCGAGTCAGTCTGAGACTGTTTAAGTGTGGCGTGACTTACGGACGGACGTCTATACCGAAAAGGAATTTGCGCCGGAGGACTCAAAGGATTCTTGTCCTTCAAGTGCAGGTGGAAGGAACGCAAACGTAGCCGCCAATGGCACGAGGGTACACGGCGCCAAGCCCAGGGTAAGTCCCATAGAAAGCCAGGTAGAAAGAGAGAACGCGAGGCAGAAGAAGGCGACCCAGAAAGCAAGAGAGAGGAAAGAAACGACGGTGGGGTGGGATGGGGGTTGAAAATATTTAGACATCCGCGAAGGGATGAATAAGACTAAATTGTATCCACAATGCTGTCTCAGAGGCAGACGCGCTCTGAATAGCCTTAATAAACTCGCTGAATCCTCGGAAATATTTCCAAGCCGGAGGAGTACCGAATGCGGCGAAAACTCTTCTTCTTCTCCTTCTCTACACCTTCCCCTCCACTCTCTTCAGCTTCGCGCCGTAGCAAAGCAACCGACCACCACCCCCTGCCCCTCTTTATCGTCTACGTATCCGCGAGACGTGAACGTGACAGGGCCTCTTGAAAATTTCCCCTAAGGGGGCCTCCTTCCCCCCAGAAACGTAACCGAGAAATAGCCGCGTCATCAGCCAAGCAAATTTCGTAATATTGTTCTCAATGATCGTTTCGAGTCCCGAGGCTCGCCAGGGTTATCGCTTTCGACACCGTTCGACGATTCTGAATGTCATACTGCTCCTTTTATTCTCGCCAAGGAAAAATAAGGGACACCGTTCTCCCATTAGAAGCACCGATCACACCTTTTCTCCCCCTCCCGTTAGGGTCGCGTCGAAGAGGGAACGGTAACGTTCTCACCCCCATCGGTCTGCATAATGCGCAGATTTGCTACCCACCGCGATACACTTTTCCCTACATTAGGAAAAGAGCGTTCAGTCGTATGTCCAACAGGGCGATTTGTCTCGAGCCTCGGCACAGCGTGTCGTCCGACGATTTTTGAGTGCCTTCGAGTGCCACCATTTGCACTCGCAGCCGCGATTCGAAGATCGTCCCAACGAGGTATCGAGAAGATCGACCGGTTTCTTTCGCAGGTGAGGCGAATCGATGAATCGTTACGAGTCGTCAAAAATGCAGTCGAAAGCGTAAAAGTTCAGCGTCGGCGAATCGGAAGGCAAAGAGGAAACGGAACGCGACAGAGAACGTGGAAGAGAGAAAAGAAGCTGCGTGGAAGAGGAAAGGGTAGAGGGGAGGGCCGGGCAGAAACGGATTCACGATTTCGCATGAATCGCTAGTTACTGAATAAAGTCCTTTCGGCCGGGTTGGCCGTAGTCGGCGGTGGCTGACTTTACTTTATTATATGTATATTCGCTGCAGCAGGATGGAAGAAGGTTTTCGCGGAGTTGAAGGGACCGGGGGTGGGGTGGGTGGTCGGGTGGGTGGAGGTAGTCATTCAACCGTGCGGTTCTATGAAATCAAAGGCCACATTGTCACCGAAATTACCTCCATTCGGAAACGACGTATTCAGAGTAGCGGGCGCACGTGGAATTAACCCTATTTGTTTGCCGCCTTCGAGTCGGGTGTAACGAAGCCACGATTTATTCGCGTGTGCCGCTTTACTCCGCTCCGCTCCGCGCCGCCCCGTGTCGCGTAGGGACACATCCTGTGTATGGAGGATTCAGCGAACGGAATCGATAGGGCTCGCACACTGGGAAAAGGAGTTTGTTCCTTGGCAAGAAGCCTGAATCGCGGCTAATGAGTCGTTACCAGTCGTTCGTGCTTGAATAAAATACGCGCGTCAAACGGGACGATCACGTGACGACACGATCAAACGCCAATTACGCGAACGCCTCGATTAAATGGAATATGCGACCGTCGCACACGAGCAGTGGAAGGAAACAAATTCTAACATGTAACATTCGTATCCAAACGCGAACAAACAACCCCCTTGTAATACGTTTCTGCTCTTTATCGACAAATTTTTATTACCCTTTGCAAAGATTGAAACTAATTTTAATCCTTCGAGAGCCTTTGCGAGAATTTATGTAATTCGTTATTGTCCAAAGAAAAGTTAATTAAAACGATCTGAATTAAAACCAGTTGGCGAAGTTGGGTAATAAAAAATATTCTACGACCAATATCCTGCAAGTTTTCACAGACTTCCCTTTTGGATTTCCAATTGAACGAGAGCAGGAAACGCGTGGACATTAATGGTTCTTGCAACGGGAAGTGCAGTCGAAATTATTGATTAATTGATCGACGATCCGTCATCGAGGTAGCTTGCCAATAGGGTTATTATATAGGCTATCGCGTCGATCCTGTCAGCTGTTGGCGTTACGATTAAACTCAGCCGAAATTTCACGCCTGCAGATGACACCGCCTAATTCACCGGCCGTCCCCGTATCGCTTTTACCTACGACTAGCCGAGAGCTAAATTTTCGTTTATTACGAGCAGGTGTAAATTACAATTATTTCGGTAACATCTGCCTTCACGACACGGTTCACGAACGAAACCGAATAGAACTACCTCTATTAGATGAGACATTCATCTGTACCTTCTGTTTCACGAAACTAATTCATCCAAATGATCCTTAACCCTCTGCAAACCAAATTTTCTATGGGCTCAAAAGAAATTTAAAAAAAATATAATAGTAATACCTTGTGAAAAAGATAAGAACAATTTTTAATTTATAATTAAAGTTTATTTGGAGAACGGTAAACTTTGAAGTGTCCTGTTTCGATTTCTAAGGGTAACGGAGCCTAACGAGGCGTCACCGAGTCACGTGCGTCTTCACACGTTCACAGGTGGTTACAGGTCTTGCGTACAAGTTTCCGAGGAGGAGCCAAAACAGGAAACGGGGATGGTATAATTTCAAGAGCTCGATTCTTGCGGTCGCATCGAAGACCGCTGACGGAGCAACTCGTTACCACCCCCCGAAACCGCCAACGAACTACCCCCTTCGCTCAACGATAACAATGCTCGATTTTAATACACCTCTCGTGGCGAGGGTGAACGAGACGAAGGAGAGGAGACGTTCTGACGTTTGACGTACGTCGTGCGAACAAAAGTCACCCTGAACAAGGGGTAAAAATGGTGGTATCCGAAGGGGGTGAAGGAAACAGACACGAAATCAAAACGACCCAACGTAAGACGTTCGCGGGAAGCGACACGAACTTGAAGACGGCCAAGAACAACGAAGAAGACAAGGGATGACACGACGGAGAGTATAGATCGAGGAAAAATAGAATGAACGAAAGAGGTGGGGAGGGAGGGGGTGGTAGAGGAGCGTGCAAAAGCGCACGCAAAGAAAAACAAATGAACGCTGCCTAGCAGAAACAATTGAAGCCTGCGTGGAATAGGGGTTGCTGGCCTTTTATGTTGCCCACCCTCTATGTTCGCCACCCCCGACCCGACCACCACCTTTCCCCTGTGTGCCTAACCCGCAGCTATGCCACCTCCAACCGTCGCCTCTCTTCTTCCCTCAAATCCCTGCTCTACATCCCTTCTCCCTATTTTTTTTATTCCTCCGTTTTTGGCCCTCCCTTCGACGTCCCCGAACCAGAACGTTTTGCCTCGACGGGACTCGAACGAGGATATTCGAGCGATCGTTCTGATGAGGCCTTTATGCGATTCGCGAGAGCCTTTCAACCACCCCTGCCCCCGCCCCTCGCACACCCCCCGCCGCACGCCTCGGATAAGAATTTCAATTTCTCTGTAACGGTGCACGATTGTATCGGCCGCCGCTTATGCATCGCTGATCGCTTCCTCGTTTCCCAGCGATGCTACTCTTTATTTACGATCTCCTCTCTTCTTTTTTTTTCGTTCTCATCGTCTTTTTTCCCCGCTGTTTCGTTTTGCCTTTTTAACGGACCTTTCCCCGCTTTTCCAGCTGAATTTCAGAGGGACCCGATGGGTGCATTTCGCAGCGAAATCGCGACTCGCGAATAGAGATTTTTTTTTCACCACTGTCCCTTGGCGATCAGAAACAATAGGACTTTGTGAATCGAGCATTTTTCACCCCTCTACCCTCTCCCCGTCTCCGTGTTCACCTGTATGCCGGACTAGAGGGCTCATGGTAAATACCGATGCACGTTTTGGATCTTTATTTAGATAATCGAAATTTTTTATTTTAATAATCTACGTAACATTACGCGCGTAGTAAGGAGAGTCTAACTTTCTTTTATTAATTATTCCGGTAACACCCGTTAAATGGGATAAACACTCAATTGCAAAAATAAACGAAGTCTAGACAAATACATTTTTAATTTACGGTTATCATAAAATGTTATAAATCCTTGATTGTATAGAAAAGAAAAAGACTCGAACGAGAACATCTATCATAATGTACACATTCGATAAGACGGTAAACAAATATTGATGATACAGTTCGAAGTAGATATTATCTAATCGGCATTGATTTAAAAATGCCGCGTGATCGCGGTGCAGTACGGTCGCACGGAGCGGTAACGTGTGAGTCCGTGAACGAAACATACAATGGCGTCAAGCCACGAGTAAACACCAGGCAACCACGGGCCTGCCGTTTAACGGTCAATTAAAGAGTCGTACTCACCGTGCAGGCTGTCGTAGGAAATTTGGTACACGGCAACATAAATCAGATCCTCACCAGGGGTTGATAGAGATACGGCACTCTAACGGCCACTCAGTCAAAGCCAAACGTCATAGCAATCCGCGGCACTACATCGAGCCTCGTCGACGCGTGTCACGTCAGGCAAAATTCAAAACCGAAATTCCGAGGCATTGTCCTCGCGTCAGTGCGTCACTCACACGCGATCCCCGAGAAACCCACGAGCCCGATGAAATTGTCTCGGCTTGCCCGCTAGCCACGACGAAACGGCTGAGCAAAATATCGCCAAGAACAATACACACCACTTGTCCGCGATCACGCACGTTCCTGTTTCCCGATCCCCGATTTTCGCGATACACGATTACCCGATCGACGATTTTTCTCGTCGTGTGTCTCTTGAACAATGCGTCTAACGCCATTTTGATTTTAATGAACGAATTATCCCGCCTAAAGTAACGAAGAATTTCCGAAACCGCGACCTCTTATTGGTTGCTCGCTTTACCACGTGACTTGATCGGCATCGAAGTATACAAGATGCTGGTACTACGGTAGTCGAACACACGGTTAAGTCCACGAAAAGCACTCGCGAATCGACGAATTTCGATAAACGATTATTAAAAACGTTCTTACACGACCGAAAACATCGTGAACGAAGCGTCACGTCGTTACGTTTAAACGATCCTTCGTTTCGTACGAGACACGATCAACTGTCAACGTGACAACCGGCACTGACTTGTCAACTGGTTGAAAGAAACGACGCGATTCACTTGTCACACTGTCACGTCCGCGGTGAGTAACCTCTTTTGACGCACTTTAACGACAAACGGAGTAAACAAATCGATAAATACTTTCACTGTCGCGTAAAAACACTAGTTTCGAACGAACGACGCGAACGCATCCACCCGCGTACTTCACCGTGTCGCGCGCAGCATGGAACTGATCGCCGTTCCGCGGCTCCACTTCCCCCACTACTCGGTTTTCCCCCACCGCCGCCCATCTCCGCTCGCCACCGCGCGAATCAGATACATAGATTGGAGGAATTAATAAAATTCGAAGCAGTTTTTATTACAAAGGACCCGATCAACGACCAAAATAAAACCAGATACTCTCCGTTACCAGCGTTCGTAAAAAAAGGAAGGGAAAGGTCACTTTGTATAAACGCTTCGCTGGAACAGAATATACAGGGCAGAAATTAAAGAGCTTCTGTTATTCATTATGCTATTGAATCACATTTATTGTTCCAAAGGAAAAGAAGAACAATTGACACAAAAAGGGACTGAATATAAAGCTCGTTTTGTTCATGTACGTAGGGTACTTTAATACGATAACAAAACTGAAAGACTAACACCGCGAACGTTCTTTGTGTACCAATGTTTAGAATGGATCTATTTACGTGGAGTTGAACAGAGCAGGCGATGTTATTTCGAAAACGCGGCCGTCGTAATAAATGGAAAGAATTCTGAGGATAATTAAATCGATTGGTGATAAATCGACTATGCTCCATCGTTTTCCCGATCCCCCTCGGACATTTAACGCTCGCCCTTCGGATATCGAGACTCCCACCTTCGTCCACCCTAAAAACGAGCCCGAACCATACGGCAAGACGCATTGTTACATCGAATCCCTCGATATCATCGTTGTCGATTCATTCGATGCGCTGAAAGGAGCCTGCCTCTTTCTTCCTCGCCGGCGAGCATATTCGTAAAAGGACGCGTCGGTCTGCAGGTGCCGGGCGACTCTTTTCTAACTTGGAACGTGAAAAAGGAGAGAGAGAGAGAGAAAAAAAGGACACAGGGGGGCCAGAAAAGACGCATTTCCTTTCTATTACGCGAATAAAGAAACGGGGATGGCGCGGCTCATATGCATCGCGGCCGACGACGGGTCAGAATGCGATGAAACTTCCGCGGGCATTGTCGCGAAATTCCGTGAACGTAATTTCGAGCGTCTCCGAAGCCCTGCGATAAATTTGCCCCGCGTCGTGAAAGAAGCGAGTCCCGAAAAAATACGGGCAATTGTCTAGCGGATAGGCTTTTAAGTAGATGCGCCCGTGGCTCCGTAAATCTTTCGCTCGTAAACGGAATTACTCATTGGGATGATTATGAAAATTTCTTTACCGTGCCAATTATCGAATCACGCTCGAAGACACACCAGGTCCAAGTGGCGAACTATTCTTTCGTCGAGTGACAAATTAACAATCGTTTCTGCGCAGGCGTTGGAGAACCGGCAGGAAACGATTATTAAGCCCGGCCCGTTGTCTTCTTCTTCTGCCGCTGGCTGCTTCGAACGAGACGCAATTTATAATTCAGCCGTTTGTCCAGCGGTATCTAATTGCATTCGTTCCAAAGATCTCCGGATATGCATCTAATTGTTACAGTTGTTCCCACTTAAACGCAACTCTGCGTTTCTCTGTCTCCGTTAATTCTTCCATTGTCCCCGGATCTTCATTTAGCGGTCGGTTATCCGGGACAATTAGACGAATTATCCGAATCTCAATTCCATGGAACACTTCGAAAAATGGTTCTCGGTTCGACGGGCGTGCGGATCGAGACGATGGAAATCGCGACCGGCTTGGACCATCATAAAATCATCATTCTATTTGCCTCGATCAATTAAGGCGTCCCCCAGCGACGTATCGAGTTACCTAGTTCATTGGATCACCAATAAAAACCAATTGTTATCGGTACTGCTTTCTCATGCGGTGCTCCTGTTGCCGCGAAATAACGATTTCTTTCTTTCCTTCTGTTCGATAATCGCGAATACGAAAACCTGTCCCTAGACGTGATTGAATCTCGAAACGAATTCGATCGAAAGTCTAGAAATAAGTATTGAAACTGAAAAAAGCTTAAGCGTTTTCACAAAGACGAAACTCGAACGACGGAAGACAAAGGGGTACGACGGTGTTTGAAAGCCGATGTCCTGGTTCTCCAGACATCGATTCGCGATTTTTAATCGGCGAGCAGAAGAAAAAAGAGAGACGCGTCTCGGCTGAGCGCACGCGCCGCTCCTTATATCGCCCGAAGAAGACAATTGCCGCGGGAAGAATGGCACCGTAAATGTGATAGCGAGATAAAAGAATATGGAATAAGAACGGCTCGGCTCGGTGGCGACGGTATTGGTGCTGGTGCACGTACACAAAGGGAGCCCGGAGAGGTTTGTGGACCGCGAGGGTGGAGGCAAGCCGACGGGGGGGCTCTCTCTCGCTGCTGGCACCTATACATTTAAATAAATAGCGTTTCATTATAACTTTTGTGCGCGCGTTACTGTCCGCCTGACAATGCCTGAAACAAAGCGCCCTTCCATTGTTTTCGAAATAAAAGAGCGCCGGGCCCACGGCATGGCCGCCGCGCCGCCGACGACGACCACCGACGTCCGCGCCGTCTCCAGCTTCGAGTCGTCTTCCTGGACGAAATCGCGTGATTTTGACCATCGCGTCCTTGAAAAATCAATTCCACCGAATCACGATCGTCGACGTTGCGGTTTAACCCGTCCACGAGGTTACGAACGTCCTTACACTTCGTCGATTGCCAATAGCACCCTCGTGAAATAATACCGTGACTTTGTCAAGTTAAATTTAAACTGAAAATCTGGGACGTCCATGGGCGATCGACGCGTGGCAAGGACAGCGGTCAGTGGGTCAAATAGCTGAAACGATCGGGAAAATTTTTGGATCCGTCGCGAAGTTAAGGAGAACAAGAAAGTGTGTCAGACACGGAGAAATGCAATTTCAGCGGCGGAGATTGCGGCGAATTCGAGTGCAATAAAAATCACGAACGCAGCGTCTTTGAACGTGTATTACACGCGTTCGTGTACATATTAGAGAAGCGACATGTGCGCACTTCCCGTGCCAAGCTCCCAAGTGCATAAAGGCCCCCGGTAAATATAGCTGGCGATATTGTGCACGCAGTTCTCTCGCTTTGTAAGGAGCGGGCTGCGTCTTAATATTGCGGGAGGAAGGATTAACCGCGAGACCCGCCTAAGAATGGAAGGATCACGCTGGTATTCTAATTAAACGGAAAACAGCTTCATTAAGTTCGTAACTGCCTCGGGGCTGTGCTCCATGGTTCCGTACCTGAGTCATGTTTTGCCGAACCCCTGGATATGCATGGACTGTGTAACGATGAGTCATGTATTTCGCCCTAATTACACAACTATCTATACCGTATATATGTCTTAGACACGGTGTGGAACGATTTTTCCCCGAATACACGGTGTTCCCAAAATTAATTGTTCGTACCTTATTATTATAATAAAATGATACAAATCTTATTTGATTATCGTACCTTTTCATGTTATAGCTTTTATCGTTAATCCATCGATACGAGGAGCAGTAATTACTTTTTTAAACGAATTGTTTAGAATCGAAGAAAGGGCGATCGCGATCCAGATGACAGATTTTGTATCAAGTACGCTCGTCGAGAGCTGTACATCGATCAACATCGTTAATTTCCTTTCGATTCAATCGGATCTAGTCGAGCTCATCAGATAGCGAGGAATCGATATTAAACGCAATTTTCGTTCCCGCTTTGATACGAGGCTGGCCGAGCCCGCTGCGACGAGAGGGATATTTATAAATGCAACCGGCCGCTGTATTTTCGCGATTTCGCGCGTCCAGCGGGGATTTCGAATAGAAAACAAGAAGGGTGGAGACGAAGCGCGGCGCGCGCGGCCGCGGAATCAAAAGCGGCGCAAAGTTTTCGCCGTGGATGCAGTTACAGTGGCTTCGTTACGTGTCGATTTGCCGCCCCGTTGAAAGACACCAATTTATAATTATTGCATTGAATAGACCGGCACCGTACGCGGCAACTCCCTACCATTCGATATTACCATCCATTGTGCAGTTTAGATTCTATGCACCCGTCGTTCTCGTCCCATCGCCTTTGCCTTCTCTCTCCCTCCCTCCCTCTCCCTCTCTTTCTCACTCAGTCATTTTCAACCTGGATTTCTGATTCCTCGCTTCTGTTTCCCTCCCTTCGGCGCGATGCTGTTTATTATATATAAAAGCCTGTGCAATTCTCGCGTTGCTTTACAAGCGAAACGCTCCTCGAATTTTCACCCCCTCGGCGTTGCATCTCTCCGCGAAACCTTTTCCAAGGGAAAAGGTTTTCCAGCCGTTCTTCGACGGAAAGGAGAATTAAAAAGAACATCGAAAGGTGATCACGGAATCTTGAATAAAAAAAAATTCATATATGGGGTCCGGCGTCGCACCCTCTCAATTAACGCTTTCCACGAGCGTGGTCGAAGGGCGAAGAAGAAGGAAAAAAAAGGCGCGGAGACAAAGGGTCGGCGGATTGGCGATTGCAATTTGCAGAATGGAACCGCGAGGATGGGCACAGATCGGGAAGAACGAAACGTCGGCGGAGAGCGTAGGAGGAGAAAGATTGGACGAGGGGGGTTGGGGCGGCGACGGAAAGGCAGAGGCAGAATGCAACGAATTCGAAAAGAGCAGAGCCCTGTGCCTGCATACGTAATGCCATCGGGCCATTGTCAACCGGTGCCGGCCCCCTTTTGTCTCCCGCGGGGGCAACGGGGTTGGGGTTGGTCGGGGGCGTAAGGGCAGAGAGCTCTGCCCCCCTCGATACCGGTCGCGGAAAAATTCTGATCGTAGCCAGGAACCCGATATCGATCTTCGGCCGATCATTTGCATGCTCATTGTTCGAGCATCCGACGACGAAAATTCCGACGACGATGCGCCGCGTCGCCGTCGAGAACAATATTCCTCGCAGTCCCGGCCTTTCCTCTTCGCACCCTCTCCGCATCTAAGGCTTTCCAACCCGGGGAATCCTCCTCGTGATTCTTCCGCCTCTGTTTATGAGTTATTTCATTTCGAATCCGATCTGATTTTCTGAATGAGAAATTTTTAAAAGGAGAGGATGAAACCAGGCGTAAGCGTCGTTGTTCGAGGACTTTTGTATCCAAGGATTCGGGGATCGTGATCGTAACCGTTTAGAAATCGAAGCAAAGTTAATTCTTTTGAACATTTCAAAAAGCAGGAAAAACCGTGAAGCGCGTCGACGATCGTCAGACATCGCGGAAAGGAAATCACCGATCGCAACGTCGCGTCGCGCTGACAAGACGAATTAATTCGCGCCACGCCGACAGACGCGCGTCTATGACGAGAACGAAAGAAGAACGAGCGAAGGGTGGTTGACTGGTGGGTGGCTGGAGATGGTAGAGGAGACAAGCGGAAAAGTAACAGACGCAGAGAGAATATAGGGAGGAGGAGGGGGAGGAGGTCGGGGTGGAGAAGAAAGAGAGAGACATCGGTGCACATATTTTTATGTCATCGCAGTAGAGGCGATGCATTGTTGTCGCGAGACAAAGGCAAATGTGGCGGAAAAATTGCGGAGGAAAGGCGAGGCGCGGGGCGAATCCTGGCTTGTGGGATGGGTGTCGGGCGGCGAAAAAGAGCGGAACAGGGATGTAGGATAGCCCGGAGGGAGAAGGGTGCTACACGCACGCGACAAAGCGGAATAGGTTAATGCCGGATCTCGCGCGATTGCATCACGATCCTTTCCCGACGAATCCGCCGCGAAATGTACGCTCGATGAATAAATATCTGAACACCGTCCACCCTTTCAGAAAGGGGTGGCAAAAAAGTTCTGCTATCGTCGTACATTTATACAGAATTCCCCCGTATAATTTTTCAAATACATATATATATATAATGTTTCGTGAAACGGCGTGCACAGCGTCGTAGACAGGACGATTTTCGTGGAAGCTCGCGTCGGCCCGAAGAAATAGACTCCGTAGGTTGGATAAGAGAGAGGAAGAGAGGCGAAAAAAAAAAGAAAAACGAAATCGGAGGTAGAGGAGACGTAGCAACTACAATTAAGCCAGTCAGTCCGTGGCTGAGTTGTTCCATTGAGAGAATTGGCCTGCACAGGCAGCGAACTATCGAGCAGAATTGAGAGCCGGCGGGGAGATTTCGCAGATTATCAAGCATCAGTTGCCGGGAAGAATAAGCAACCGCCAACCGTCATTTAACTTTAACGCTCGAACTGCCCTCGTCCGCACCCCCGGCAACCCCCGAGGGCCTCCGTTGGTCCATGCTAATTAAATCTGCCTACGTACCTACCCCCTTCGCGGTATTGCCCTCGTCTAAACCTCCTCGTCGACCTTCTGCCCCTTTCGAACCGTTCCGATGATGCTACTTTATTTATGTATGCATCCACGAGCTACCTATTTCCGCCATCTTATCGGTCATCGTTATTTCCTTTCTTTCCTTCTTCCTTTTAAAATCGTCCTTTCTTTTCCCTCCCGACGTTAATGGTACTTGGGGACGGATCCTCGTTATACGAATCATTTTAATTTCGTCGAATAAAAAATCGATTAGAATTTTTGTATTATTCGAAAGATCCGTGTCGAGGAACGAATAAAAGCGTTCAAAGTTTTCCGGACAAGTCACGCTACATTCGTATTCGTTGTTTCCTGAAAACAGCGTGCAACGTGCGCTGCCGTCTGACGCATAAGCGACCGGAACTACTGGATTACACGACCCACTACCCCGCAGTAAGTTCTTCGCGTGTTCTGAATATTCTCTCTCTCTGGCGCATCAAACGGAATAACGCCGTTGCCTCTTTGTTATCGTTTTCTCTACCGAAATACCAGGCCAGTCGAGAGTGTCGTAAATTTCGAAATCGTATCCTGTTTTGATCACGACGTCCTGACATCGACGATTTATTCCCATCAGGATTCCGTCTAATTGCAGACTCTCCGGCACGGCAAGGTTTCACGCTCGAAACTGTGTCTTAGCGATGACACTCTCGTATTCATTTGATTCAGCTACGCAGCTTACCCCCTGACGACCGAGGGTAAAGCGCACGAGTATGTGTTATTCGTTTCCACAATAGCGTCATTGTTGGAGCATTGTGCTTCCACCCCATTCCGTAGATTCGTCGCGAACACTTTACCTCCTACTCCTTGCTGCCTCGCGAACACACGTACGTACGTGTGCTTTACACGCACGAGCACCCTTCTTCTTCTTTTCGTATTCTTCTTCTCCGCCCCCACTCTCTATTGCTATTCCCGTTATCTCTTTACTTGGTTCGCGACTCGCGCGTCCCATCCCCCCCCCCCCCTGTTGTTACAACAATAGAGCCACGAGTTACACCATCGATATCGATTCTTTGGAAAGAGTAACCAAGTGTCTTCTTCTGACTCCAGCCTGACCAAGCTTCTACAAATGATTGCGCGAGCTTACCGTAGCAAAATAATACAAGTGGAATTTTTTTAAAATTCTTATCCTTGGAATTCTTAATAAATTAGGGCTCCAACGCGTCTGACCACACACGGTGTTTTCCACTGCGACGTCCAACGCGTTAATCGTGTCACGTATCGGTAATAGTAAATTTCTTTTAATTCGATTTCAACGCATTGACACACTCTAACGAAGCGGTACGAAATTTCTGGCTGTCGCACGGCTGGTTCGATTGTCATTAGAATAAGAAACGAGGAAATGGCCGGTGGTGACGCGTCACAATGAAGGCTCCGAGCGACGAACATCCGGCACGTCAGCCGGACCGTTAAACCCCTAGTCTATAACTAGCGTTATCGAGTTTCCAGTATCGCGTCTAAGCTAGTATCACGGTCTATAGAGGCTTGTGAATCTAAATGCGCGCTCCGCGGGCATAAACCTTCGCGAATTACTATGTGGCTCGTCCAGGAACGATGGCTGATTAACGACGCCACGATATTGTCTCGGGGTTGCTCGAAAAGGGGGACAAGGGACAGTAATGCGCTCATCTCCCGTGCACAATAGAACAATGCGTTCCATAAGTAAAGCGCCACCACTCTCACGAAATATACACACGTACGCGCACCCGTGTCGATGTGTACTGCGTTTTCGAGCAAACAAACCCCCGTGCTGTTCTAACCAACGAAACCCATGCGGATCATTCGATTCGACAGCTTTTCAGCTCCGTCGTTTCTTTGTGTTAAACTCGTCAATAACTTTATTAAAAGAATTAATATTAAATCGTAGGTAATACGTCCCACTAATAATGAAACGAGCTGAATGAAAATCATTTATTATAGATCATTTTATAGCGGGAAAAGTAATTAAAGGGTTAATTTAGGCCTGTTCCGGCAGGAGGAAACAGGTCGTAGAACGATCGGGACGCAGTGGTACGAGTCGAGGATTGGACAGGGCATCGGGAAACCACTTAATTCCCGAAAGCAAGAAAGCGGCTCGGAAGTCGACGGGCAAAGTTCACAATGCTCGAGGTAAGAGAACGAAAAGACGGACGGAAGAACGCGCAACAACGACGAGAAACAATGAGTCGCCGTCGGCCGAGGAGGACGAACGAGCGAGCCACCGTCAAACAATGCGCCGAAACAATGCGAGGAAGGAGGATGCCGCCCGCGTAACAATGTGGACAATAGACAGATGGGTAGAAAGAGCGACGAAGAGCCGTAGAGGGGGTTGGATAACGACGGGAAAGAGAAAGCGGCCGGAACGGAGAGAGGCAAAACGGATAGGGGACATCGTTGCGAAAAGCACTGGTGCAAGGTGGAAGGAAAGACACTGTCGCTCTCCTAGGATAACAGCGTGCAAAGGTCCTGGATACCATGGTTTTCTTAAAAATCATCGACGATCGATGGTACCTAATTAACCCCTTAACTGCAGACATTCTGGTCGCTGAACATTTTCTTTCGCTAATTGTATTCTTTCCAGAATCTTTGAATACAAGAATATGAAAAGCTTTTGCTGCGTAGGAGAACTCAGTGCGTGTCTGGGGGTATTCTTCGTTTCGAGGGAGATTAAAAAGGGATGAAGGTAAGCTAGTCCGTCAGAAAAAGCATCGAGCAGAGATGCCGGGGAAAGAAACTCTTAAGGCGTGTCCATAAGCGGAATCGCGACGCATGCCGGCCAGCTGCTGCGAGCTTTACGATCAAAAGAGAGACCGCGGGGGAGGATGGGTTAACAATGAGCGCGAGCGAGAAGGAGAATGTCAAGTGGACATTGTTGACGGTGACAATGCCGCTGAAATTGCCGGAGAACAAAGAGGTCTTATGATGACGCTGCTGGCGAGCGAGCGAGCGAGCGAACAAGCGATTTGAGCGAGTTGCTCGTGGACAGGGACTTCCCCTATATTCTCCTCTTGCCACTGGCCCTCTCTTCGCGTAGCCCTCCTCCCCCTCGATTCCTGTGTCTCTGTCGCATGCCGGTGAATCGTGTCTCGTCCTCCTTCGTCGCGCCCGGCACCGCGACACCCCTTCTGTGTATCGCATGGCATTATAACTATCGGCTCTATCGCGACGCCTGTGTCGATACTCGTGAATTAAGCACCTTGATCCATTAAGGACCGGCGTGCTCGTGTGCACCGAGTTAACGGCTCTGTTCGGCATTGTTTTAACGCCGTGGCGACGGCTGCGCGACGCGTTAATGCGATGCTCGATAACGCGTTCACGGTAACCGCGTCCTCGTTCCACGGATCCCAGAACTTTCATCTATCGATAAGGCATCGCGGAATAATCGTTTCGATCAATCGTACGATCCTCGTAAACTGTGATCACTGATTAGATTGCAAAAGGCGTTAGTTACTGCGGTAGAAACGAACAGAAGTATTGCAAAGATTTACTTCGATGATTAGCTATAGATTAATGCTGTATTGCGATAGTATTGCATTCTTAAAAGCTCAGAAATTTAGATATCGAATTATTCGACCCCCATAACGATGAACGGGTTAATTAACTCTGAAGGAAAAATCGAATCGATGCCGATTGTTTTCCCTCCCCCGAAGGGCGACGAATATTTAAAGTACCAGTCGCTCGATGCTCAAAACTTTCGTGGCTAAGCTCGTATTGCTTTGCTCGCGGAACAAGTATGCCGCGTGTACACTTTTTTGTCCCTGTACACGTGTATATTCTGCGCGCAAAAAGTGAGAGAACGTCGTCGAAAGGGGGACAGAGAGCGTCGAAATACATATATACATCTGTATATACGTGCAGCAGGTATACATCGCCATCGTTCCGTGCTTTCATTCGTTCGCGGAAAGAAGTAAAGAGCTTTGTCGCCGCGGCATCAAAAGCTTGAATGACGCGACGATGAAAGAAGGAAGTATCGGTACAAGAAACTGCACAGTGAATACTGAAAAGAATATAGTCACGGGAGGAAGGAGAACGAGGAGCAGGGCGGGGGTGGGGAGAAGGAGTTAAAAAGGAAAGGAAAAGATAGCGAAAACGGGAAAGGAAAGAAGAAAAAAAAGAGGAGGAAGAAGCAGAGAGCCGTTGCGGGGAGAAAGGCTTCCAGGGAAAGACCGATAAAAGTTTCTGCCTCGAGACGGATATTGGAAATACGTTCCTGGATCGAACGCCACGATCTATTTATTAATTAATTCGTTCACCGTTTCGTGGCAAATCGACCGATCGCCCCGTCAAAAAATCCCCACGGCTAGTTTTCAAAGATCGCGTATGGGAATATCGATATCGCGAGGGCTGTTTGATCGAATTCGATCAAACCATCCACGAGTCACCGACAATTTTATTCTAATTTTTTACAGTTTACGACACCTTTTAGTACAAAAATGAATGGTCCCAAGTTTGCCGATGGGTTTAGGGCACGATCGACTCGACCACGTCGTTCGAAGATTAAACCGTCGAACGATGATCGTCTAAAATTTAGCCGTCAGTGTCCAGGTTATGTGCATGGGGTAAAACACAGCCGTGGATTACACGATCGCCAGGCACGGGCTGGAGTTCTAATAGCCAAGTCAGGTACGTCGGATTACGCTAAACTATTACGAGCCTTCAAAGCGCGAGCTCCGTCCTGTGTATACAGGGTGTCCCGTATAGCCGGTCGCTGGAATCACGGCGAAATGACGTGAAACCGGGAACAGAGGGGGATGGTCAGGGGGGGATGGAGAGGGGACGGTCTGAAAAGCCGTACCCGCGCCGCGGCACCGTATGCAGATAATCGGTACAAAGGCTTTCGTCGAATGACAAAGGAGAGCACTGGCCAGCCTCGTGGATCTCCTGCATCTACGTACACACGCGTTGTTCGTGTACGGCCGAGCATACACACCGCCACCGTATTATTATAGTGGGCGGCGGGCTGCTGCTACCGCGACAGCCTCACTTTCCACGGCTTTATTCCAATCGTTCGAAACTGGACGCCTATTGCCCCGAAATTCCTCCGACTTTTCGCCAAAATCCAAAGTACCCCTTTCTGCAACGTCAGAATAAGGCAACTCTTTACGAGAGTCCGTTATTTTATTTTACAAGCCACGCGAAACATGTGGTACGATCCAGAAACGCGATAGACGGTTGAAAATTGTATCGCCGTAGCAAGAATTCGAGGCGCGACCTGTCTTCCTCGTTAGAAAGCAACATCTTACTTCGATAAAAGTCGCGGAAGTCTATTAATCACTGGAGCGCATTGTGACATTCAACCGGGAGGCATTCAGAGTTTCAATATTATCGATACTCAACAGCGGGGCCAGCATCCGCGTCTATTGAAAGAGAGTTTATCAATAGAGCGCAGGACACTCTTGCTGTATCCGCCTGTAAAGCGTTCTAACCTCGCGCCGCTTCCTTCTACGACCTTTCGAGAACGATGCCCGCCCATACAAACGAACCTTTGTTCGCTTACAAAAATATGGACTTTTAATTTCTACCAAATTCGCTCTTATCGATATCCCGTGAGATAAACTCGAAAGTGGAGGAACCTTTGGAAGAATAGGTCAAAAATATCGTACATTTTGATGAGCAATTTAACCATCCGGGCACGTACGATAAAAAAGGATCTTTGGGGTATCAGAGGAATAAAAAGTACTTTGGCTCGGTATGGTTAAGGGGATTTTCGAGGAAAGGCACTGTTGGACGAGACAAATACTGTTCTTCCTTACATTCAACCTCGATTAAGCTTAAGAGTAAAGAATAACTCGGTTCAACGCTTTGATCGCTACCTTGTCCACATCTGGCCCATATTTTATCCAATCGTAACAAATGTATTAGCAAGAAAATTCATTTTTGGATGGTAAGTGATCAGACGCGTCTTCTACTACTTCGCCGCGGCGCAGAGCTCGCGTGGGTCTAGTTTCAGTAGATTCAGGACTCTATGATCAGACATGGCTCTTTCCCTTACTATTCCACTGAAGAATGTTCCGTCACTCGTCTTGGTACTTATCGAATACTCAGTAGTTAACGTAATAAATTATCGAGATGCAACCTCCAGCATCTGTAAGACCTCCCAGAGAAGCTCACGGTCCTCGAGCGCGTGCATCGGACTATCTTTCAATGTACATAATTGCCAACACGATCTCCAAGTGACGTTCCAATCCACCATTAATCCAGCCAGACTATACGTGCACGAAAAAAAAGAGAGAGAAGAGTAGGAGGAGTACAACAGGACAGAAAAGTCCGAACGAATTCACGGAATGCACGGTTTCCTGACCAACAGACAGACGTTTCTCTCCACGGTCCAGTTGGACGATACGGAATTAAGCTGGAAAGTACTCGGCGAGTACCGGGCCTATAGAGCTCTAAACAGCGACAAAAGGATACCGAGTGGGCGACGAGCATTGAATGTACGAGAAAGGATTGTATGCCAGCGAACGATGCCGACGATGGTAGCGAGCGTCGTCGTTCCGTTGCTCTTCGCGTGTACGTACACGGCCGCGCGCGTACGTGTGCTCCGCGCTACCGGCAGAAAAGAGGAGTATTTTAGCCCGCGTCCATATGAACGTACCAGGGACGAAACAATGTAGCTTTTGTGCGAGAAAGAAACGGAAAAGCCAAGCCAAAGAGAGAGCCCTAAGAGCGATTGAAATGCTCGAACCGTCTGTCCTCTGCCTCTCTTACGGTCCCTCTTCCTCCTGCCGTCCTCTTTATCTGTCGCGCACGCTTTTTTTTTCTTCTTCTTCTCCCGTCTTTGCCATCCGCGTCTTTTTGCACGTTGCGTTGTTGCTTTCCTTCGTTATAGTCGATTCGTCTTCCCTTTGATCGCGGCTACAATCAACGACTGCTTCGCGACGTCCTAGAACAAGAACGATCTATCCCGAACGACCTTATCCTTCTATTTTATTGGCCTTGACCCTGTAACTCTGCGTTACCAATCCTTTGACCGCGCGAAATTTGCATGTGCTCCAATTTAATTCCTTTCGGTTTTGGCCAAAGCTCGTGGCATTCAAGGACTAGTATTTTATTTTACATTGTAAAAATTCAAAGGAACCATTAACCCATCGAATCGTCGAAAGTAGATTGTTCTTTCCTGACAAATTTCGGGAAAGAAAAACGGCAGAATGAGAAAGTAAGGGGGCGGAGGGTGTAGGGTTAGATACGGAACGGCGGTATGCGCAAGTATGGCGAGTATTGGTAGACACAGATGCGAAGGGTGGTTGCAGGTTGATAGTCAAGACTGCCTTCAGATTCCAGAGTGAAGCATTGTGTCCCGAACGCGCATTGTCCTCCCGTCACCGGGAACTCGACAATGCCGAGTCCGTAAGTTAGTAACCCTACCGTAAAAACTTATCTCCACCCCAAACCATCGACCTCCAGCCTCCGTGATTCTGTTCGATTTCCAACCTCGAACCACCTTCCAATGCCTACTACTCTTCCGCTTTTCCGTTCTGCCTCCTCGATTCTCTCGTCTTTCCTATTCCTACGATCGTATCTGGCTAGCGAATGACCCGGCGAAACATCGAGTTCCCTTTCAAAAAATTAAGTAACCTAAGCAACTATAGTATGAAACATATTATAAAACTAGAAATCGCAAAAGAAGGAAACGTTAGACTACGACAAAGTTTTCGAAGCGTTCCGAACGCGGAACGAGACGAATTACGAGCCGAGCGGATAGTCGAAGAAGTCGATGGTCAGCGAAGCGGCGATGCACGGCTAGGATCGGAAGTGAACGTCCTGGGGACCGGATACAAACATTAGGGGTTGGCGGGCGGTCCTCTCGTTGGGACTCAAGTTGCCGAGCAGCCGGACAACGCGTGGTCGCCGGACAAAGCTCTTCTAATTGTCCCCATCAACGACGAAGAATGGACCGCGGGCCTGCCGCTGACAATTTCATTTGTAATTTGCATAAGGCTTATTAAAATCACAATGGACGTGGACCCACGGGGGATGCTGCGATCGGAGGTGACCGACACAGGAGCCTTCTTTTTTGGCCCGCTCGACAGAGAATAATCACGGTCACCGCTGCGACGGTAATTGAACTTTAATAAGGAGACCGGACCCGCTTCGAATCAACTCGTCGACCGCTCGTCGAACGTATAATTGATCACGTTTTTGATAAGACTTACGTTTAAACAGGTACCATCCAGCGCGCCGGTTTATCCGTGATCGTATCCAAAGGACACTCGACACACTATCACACATTTTCGTTCTTTTTTTTTTAAACAATAATTGTTTTAATCCTTGAATGACGGATCCTTAAGAACTAGAATAATTTGAATTTGAGCTAAATTTCATTTTGAGTTTCTAAATTAAGGGTTTTTCTTTGGATATTTTTTTTAATATAATAGATTGATATCCTTCCTTTTTATTCGAAGGAACTTGCCTCCACCGTTCAAGGATTAAACGAAAAGAAAAAGGAACAGAAAATTAGTTCACTGATGGTTTTGTTCCGACAGGATTACCCGTTTCCTGAAATGTGTCGCGCACGTGAAAGACGGCGCGGAACTGAACCGTCTCAAAACGCTATCATATCGCGCGCCGCCACGTTCCCCCACCACTTTCTACCAAAATGCGTCTACGCATCTTTTATTCGTACCGCTATCAAAATCTTATATCTTACCGAATTCAGCTAAAAAACCTCAATCGTCAATTAATATTGCAATGCGTAGTAATTATTTAAAGATATTCCAATAAGAAATGCGGTGTACTTATTCGACTTTCGATTGAAAGGGTACCAAAATAGATACGTGAGACAATTTTTTAATACTACTGGTACGCATAATCGTACGTAACTTTTACATTGCAGATAATTGATATTGAAATTAATGCTTGATTCTCGGGCAGCTGTTTTCCCACACGCAAACGCCTTGGCTCTTGTCCCGCACGTATCCTTCGTCGCAGATGCAGCCGCTCACGCAGTTCTTCGTTTGGATGCAAGGCACCGACTCCCAAACGTCGATGTTCTCGCAACTTTTCTCGCAATTTTGATCCGCCTGGCATGCGCTGTATACTTCGTGCTCTCTGCACCCGTCATCGTCACTGTTCGCCAATCCCGACTCTTGAAAGTTATCAAAAAATATCAAATCGTGAACGTCGAAAGTTCCATCTTCTTTCGTTCGATTTAATCACCCGTACGACGTCGGCAAGGACCATGAAGAAAGATAAATTTTGAGTTACTTACTGGACAGAACCGCTCCGGTTACCGTACTCGAAACGACGAACAGTAAAATGCTCGTAACGACGAGAACGCGACTTGCTCGTACGACCTCCATCTTCCTCAAAGCGTTAGGGACAAATGTAAGACGGTAATCGAGACCGCAAGTTTATAAATACTTGTTGTCGCAAATGCAACGCAATACCCAAAAGCGTGTTGCACTATCGATAATCACCCGGCCAGACCAGTTTGCAATCGGTCGGAGGCCGACGTTCTTCGAACGAGGAAAGTAGCGCATCGTGGCAATAAAAAAGATAACAGGTATAAATACAATTCGCGATGCATGCGGAGCAAGGAAGAAAGGGTAAGAATAACTGGTTCTTGTCGTTTTCGTGTTTATGTATTTTTTGCGGATCTTTGAATTGTACAGCAACTCGTTTACATACAACATATATAAGTGTCTTACTAGTAAATTACTTGTAATGATACCTTAAAATAAGTATTCTCGTAATAAAGGGCCGGGCCGTGAGAACGTGTTCCGAACTGAACCGGCACGAAAGGATTGTTCTCGACACGCGTTGTTGGTGGGGGGCGGGGGAAAAACTATTTTTCCTTACTAAAAAAAAAAAAAGAAAACAGAAAGAAGCGTCTCTTCTTCGTTACAGTGATCGATCGCGATTCCGCAAGATATCACCGGAGAACGATTCATATGAAACCCGTGGGGGACTGATTAACGAAGCTCGCACCCGTCCGTGATCTTAATCGAGCGCCGATGGAGTTTAAAAAACGTTGTCGGGGTTTGTTTCGATCGTGACGTAAATCGGTAGCCGCGAAGAGAAATTTACTTTAAACGAAACCAGATTCCTAAAACGAAACGGTTGAGAATTCATCTGATCGTTTGCGAAACGGCAACGAGACTCCCAGTCTTTGATAATGAATGATAATGAAAAGCCACTCACGTACGCCAAATACTGCGACCAAATACTTCCCTTCGAAAGTGCACGTTCATTAGCAAAACGTTCGCTCACTTCTCTAAGCGTTCGAATACTTACGCGAAAAAGGGATAAAGAAACAGAACTGCTACAATACGAAAGTAAGTACTAGAATCGAAAGGTGTGTCGTATTTTTTCGTTAACGATTAAAAAAAAAAAAAAGAAAAAAAAAAATGAAAAGGAAACAATGATTATAATTCGATAGAACGCTCGCATTTGTATTCGCATTAATTAATTAATTACGGGGAATATTTTACTGTATAAGATTATTTACGAGGTCGGCATGACAATCGAGCGAAACAACTTGAAATTACGATCATTGGCCACAGCGTAAAATATTCGTCGTTGGCCTTCGAAAAAGAAGCTAAAAGATAAACGAGAAATGAAAGAAAGGAAAGGAAAAAAGTCGCCATTTCTCTCGATTGTTATGACTTCGGTTTTACATTCGTTCTCTATCATATACAATCATTAATTAGCATCCCCTCTACGTTCTTTTTCCGTGTACACGTACCGAAAAAACGATCGGTACCCGAGAATAATTAAGAAGTCTATGTCTCACGTGATCCGGTCGATGTCTCTAACGTCGAGGAAAAGTAACTATATCACAGACGAAGGAGAAGAATCGAAGAAGCAGCAACGGCAACGTGGGTTTTCTACCAAATCTTAGCAGCGAGGGCTCTCTGCATTAATACATTCTTGCTTCGCTGCTTCATGCGCTCAATGAAGTACTCCTTGCCTTCCAGGTTATCGTCGACAGGTCCAACCTCCTCATTCTAGCAACAAACGAGAGTTAGTTGGCTCCTAAGTCGCATCTTTTCTTGTACGTGTGGCTCATCACCATCATCATCATCATCATCATCATCATCATCACCATCATCATCATCATCATTATCATCATCCTTATATCATCACCATCATGACTCTTTTTTATACTCCTCATATTATCATCATCCGGATTATCATGATCACGTCATCACGAGAAGATAGGCTGTTCGTTCGCGAAAGCCTACACAGAAGAGACCTAACCAACCTTGTTAGCAGTGTCGCCCCCCTCGCCCTCTCCCCACCTCTCGTAGTCATCGTCGTCCCTTTCTTCACCCTCACTCAAAGGTCCGTCCTGTCTTTTGCTGGGAGGTACGTTCGATCCTCCGCCACCCTGCTGATGCTCCATCACGTCGTCACCGCCCTCGAGCATCTTGTTGATCTTCTCTTTCGCTTCGTCGACTTTCCTCATCGGATCGGGGGAATAGCTACGGTCGCTGTACCGATCGCGAGACGCGGCACGCCGGTCCCTGAAGTCCCGTCTGTCCCGGAAGTCGCGGAAGCCCTGCTTACCGTGGAAGAACCTACCGCCACGGTTACCGCCGCGTCCGCGTCCACCGCCGCGATTATTGAAACCGCCACCCCTTCTGTTGCCGAAACGATTGTTGTGTTGATTGTTGTAGAACCGATTGCGATTCTGGAAATTGTTACCACCGCCACGATGGTTCGGGTTATTGAAGCCTTGGAAACGCGGTTTGTAATAAGTGCCGCGGTTATTGTACGGTCGGAATTGTCTTTTGCGATAGTAACTCCTGTCACCGGATCTGCTGCGACTGCGACTCCTCGTGTACGATCGGGATCGTGACCTGGAACGCGACCTGCTGTAAGTGCCCGACGGTGATCGACTGTACTTTCTCTCGTAACTGCCGGATCTTCGGTTCGAGTACGATCGTGAACGACTTCTTCTGGGCGAACGAGATCTCGAGGAGCCCGAACTGGACGCGCTGCGCGATCTGCTACGCGAACGTTTCGCCGGACGGTCTCTGCTCATCCTCTTCGTCACGGCTCCACCTCTGCCGCTCGAGTCGCGCTTCTTAGGCGTTTGTCTGTGCTGTCTTTCGGTCTCGCTGTCTGAGTCCGTTCTCGGTCCTTTCGCCTGGCTTTGGTTCTTCGTTGGCGGAGGCGGACGCGGTGGCTCTGGTGGATGACCAGCACCACTGTTGCCACTCTGACCGATCGGCTGAAACTTGCCACCAAGATTATTGCTAGAACTGAACTTGGTCGGTGTCGTCTGCGGCGCGGATATCGACGGGTCCTTGTACGACTGGAACTTGTTCTGCGGCTGTGGCGTGGGATATTTCACCGGCGCTTGTTTCGGCATCGGTGGTTCTTTGGGCAACGGCGGTGGTGTCGGAGCCAACATCGGTTGAGCAGCGGCCGCGCGCTTCTCCGCGAGCTCGCGTTGCATCTGTTTGCGTATGTTCATCGACTTCTCCAGCGCTGCGCGTTGCAATTTCTCTTCCAGTTCATTGTCATCGTCTTCGTCGCTATCTACATTGGGTTGCATTTTCTTGCTCTCTTGAGAAACGTCTTGCCATTTTTGTGGGATAACGTCCTTTTGTCTACAAACAGAAAATAATATCCAAATAGTAAAATTCATTAAACTGTCTTGCAACTTAATGTCGGTACTCGAGACTATCCTTACCTAGCGGCCTGAGCAGCTTTCCATTTCGCGTTCAGCGCAGCTGTGTCCAAGGTTGGTAATTTTGGTTCCGGATGAATCAACTGGGATTCTTGCTCGAATATATCCGTCAGAGGTTTCCTTTGAATCTCTGCACAGATATCGCGAGTGATTAGACGATTTACGATAAACGAGCACTTGCGCGTTGCTGACCTGCAACCAACTTAAAGTCTTACCCTTACGTTGTTGTGCGGTCATCGGTACCCTCGCTTCCCGTTCGTGGTACGCCTTCGAAGCCTCATCTCTTTCCCTTTCCCTTTCTCTGCGCAGCTCCTCCTCCCTCCGCGAGCTTTCAGCCAGCTTCTCCGCGTTGCTAAGAGGGGAAGCTATGTCATTATACTGAGCTACATACCTAGTAAATATAAAAACATAAATAAAATACGAGATGTTAAAAGCCGCGTCTCTATTCATTACATGTTAAAAACTAAAACGAATCGCGAAAAAATCTGCTAATGAAATGCGAATGGAACGTAACGTTGGAAGGAAAAAAAAGAGAGAAAATAATACCTGCACTACCGTTCATAACATTACCCAGATGTATAAAAAAAATAGTAGAAAAGGGGGAATTAAAAAACAAGAACAAAAACATCGTGAACTGGCCATAAAGGTTCCAACCTTTTCAAGACAGCAGTTTCTTTTTCAACTTTCGCATAATACGCATTCAGTTTCGACTCCAATTGTTCTAAATCCGGTAACGAAGACTTTTTCAGGGCCTCTAAATCTCGTTCGAGTTTATCTTTATTTTTGCGTTTCTTTCTCTCTTCCTTCTTCTTCTTCTTCCTGCTTTTCTTATCTTCCTTCTCTTTGTCCTTGCCCTTCTTTTCTTTCTTCTTCTTTTTCTTCATTTTCTCGCTTTCTGAATGTTTCTTTTCCTTCTCCCTTTCTTTCTTCCATCTAGCCGTTTCCTCCAGGAATTTCCTTACCTGTGAACACAAAAATCAAACGTAACACTTAGCGTTGTCTAATCGATCGAATCGGACTAAAGATTCTTTCGAAGTGTATTATGACGCTTACCTTATCTTCGTAATCCGAATCGTCCTTGGTTTGCTCCAAAAATTTTCGTACTTTTATCTCGTAATCGTCCATTTTATCTCGAGTGTTTGTACCGTAAGTAACCGGTGCTATGACATCGTGTGTAGCCGTGGTGGCAGCGGGTGGGTTGTTGTACTGGGCCATGCGTTTGCTAAGAGGCGAAAGCGACGAGCCCCGATGATCTTTCTTGTGCTTCCGTTTGCGACTAGGTGACCGGGACGCCGATCTCGAGCTTCCGGACGACGACGAGCTGCTCGATTCAGAGCTGGAGGAACTCGAGGATCCGCTTGACGAAGAGCTGGAGCTCGAGCTCCATCTCTGTCGCTTCTTCGAACGCGATTTCCTCTCCTTCTTGCGTTTCTTCTTTTCTTTCTTGTTCTCGCCAACGTCGTTCTCCGTCTCGAAGCTCTTAAACGTGTCCAGCGGATTCAAAGTAGACGTCAGTGTCTTAGATTTGATATACTCGATGGAGTTCCTGGCTTCTTCGTGGTACGGCGCGATCACCAGGCAATTCTCGTACGCCTTCTGGGCCTCTTCGTACTTCTTCTCGTCTTCGTAGCTACGACCTAAAGCGACCAACGTCTCGGCCATGTATTTGCGCGCGTTCGCGTGCGTCTGATTCAGTTTTAACGCGGTCTCGAAATCGTCGATGGCTTTCTTAAAACTGCCGCTATTAGCGTATCTGTAACAACAACAAGAGCGAGCGTGTAAGATGAATCAGTAGAAGTGAAAGTAGCGATATGAGTAAAGTAATTTACAATGCTCCACGAGCAACTAATCCCTCGACGTTCCGCGGGTCTACGGTTAGCGCTTTGTTCAAACACTGGAAGGCTTCTGTATGACGGCCAGCCTTGAAATGATCTATACCCTCGGCCACGCTCCTGAACGCCCATTTACTAGCCTGTGCTTGCCTTAATTCGGATGCATATTCATTCGGAGGAAATCTTTCTCTGTAAAGAAACAATTCACGATTATAACTTCTCTGAATAATCTGATAACAAAACGTTAAGTGGTCGTTCGGTACCGCACCTCAGACCAACCATATTGGAATGGTTCTCTTGCCCAAGACCCATCAAGTCGCAAAGATATTTAATGTTGTTTGGGTTGTTGAAGCCAGTACTATTCTCCAACATCGCTTCGTACGACTGTCCTTTGTTGTCCATCGCTTTCCTACACCACAAAAGAAAAAGCGACCAATTATCAACGTGCAAAGATCACTTTGACCTTTGCCAAAAAGAGGATACCGAAGCTACTTCGTTAACGGCAAAACTAAAGACTTTGATAATCATGACGACCGAACCGTCGCATGCCGTGGGTTCGTTTCCTGGCAGAGGAATGTTTTATTATTATTATTTTATTTAATAATATCTTCATGCGTCTGCCCCTCAGTTTCTCGACATCTCGTCGTTTTATCTAAGTCTATGCATGTCCCTCGTGCTGCGGTTCCTTACAGGCGCAAACGGCACGCCTTCCGTTGCACATCTTACACACGTAATCCCTGCGTAAGAATATCGCCTCTTCACTTCGATCTACATGAATTATACGACGATACGAAACTAATGCCAGAGACGTTTCGAGAGGTGAGGTCATTTCCGAAACGGAAGTGAGAGGCAAGAGAGAAACAATCGATACATCCTCGTGGCATTAGAGACGATCGAAATCTACGTTTGTACCGTTAACAAGCAGCAGGGGTCCAAAACAGGGATACATTGCAGAAAGTTGGTAGGTTTTCCTTTATTTACCAGATATATAATTTCTTATTTATAAATTTACAATGGTACACAACCTCATTATTATGTAAACTCGTCTCTCACCTTTCATGTACCGCTAAGACGTATATTTCTAGTATTTTGTATCATGTTTGTAATCATAGGATTTCTCAACACAAAAGCACACAGCCTATCATCAATCGACGGTGGTTCGGTTTTTTATAAGTTTTTTTTGGTGCGATAAAATAAATTGCATAGCCCTAGGATAGGTTGGGAGCCACGCCTGAGTATATTTTATCTTCCAAGTTGACCAAAAAAATATATAGTTTTTATATGTAGTAGTAGGTACTGTCGCCTGTTTTGCATTTTGTGGTGTCAATTCAAACATGACATCATTTTTTTATATTTTTTTTATTTGTCAATTTAAGCTGTAAGTTTAAATGAGGCATTATTATGACAAGGCGCAATTCTTTTGAGGCTTAAAGGTAAAGGTTCGGGCGATTAAGATTTCAGTTATTTGGTCTCTACTTCAAACTTTAATTATACTGTAATTCCTAGGTCTTCTTCTATTTAATAATTTAACGTTTACAAGAAAAAATATATTAAAACGACTTAACAAATAATAAGATTCTATCGTGTATTAAAATGTTTGTGCTGTTACTTCTTGAGTGCATAAAAAACATTTTAATAAGATATTTATTGATTTTACTTTTTTGATTACTTTCGCTCGTTTTTCGGTATTCATTCGGCTACGATAAGAGACCAAACAACAATAAATCATTATTATACCTACCGTCTGCAGCACTCACTCTGACCACCCAAGGCTCAACATCTCATACTGGAAATGCAACCTCAAAAGACATTGATGTCATTTGGCGCCATTGTTTGGCTGGTGCTTTGAGAGTAACATATCACAAACGTAGATAGAATATTGTGCGCAACAGAGCCATGTCAACCAATGCTCAAGGTTTGAATCATTTGTATCACATTATAAATTCATCATCATACTGACTATCAACTTTTACGTTACTGAGAGTGTCTGGCACCTAAATTCATAAAAACGTGTAAGAGGAATCAAATCTAATTTACCTTGTTTTGTTAGTATCACAGTGCGTCTGTTAAATCTCAACTTCTTTTGGCCACCATATCATTTTCCTTACCTTTTTTTTCTCTCAATTTTTTTTTTTATATATATATATAACGAAAAAACATGAAATAAAACACTAAAGATGCAAATCTGTACTCTCACTTATTATGCAAGTTACAAACAAGATAACTACATTGTCGATAGAAGATGCATTTCGACCATGGTCGAGATTATTTATGTATCAATCCTAAATTTTTCGAAACTACCACTGTCAGAAAAAAGTTTCCCCTGCCTTCGTTAGTGCACAAGTGCTCTCAAGGTATATCGCAATAAGCAAACGGTCAAAGGACATTTTATAATTCAAATAAAAAATTTTGAATCAAAAAGTGCTATTCGATGCATCACAAGACACTTTTACCGTTTATATCGTGTATACAAAATTTCCTATAGTGATGTACATATCAGTTTACAAAAAAGTTAGTGAAGCATTATTTATAAATACAAGGAATAAATACGTAAATAAGATACTTATCCCGATGTTTCGTTACTTACTTATAAGCTTCAGGAAGATCATCGGAATGGATAAGTCCCATAGGTGGGTGTGGGGCTTGCCCTTCGCGGGCAGGTACGTTCATAACCGCAACAACTCGTTCAGCTTCAACGTTAACTTCACTGACTACGACGCAGATGAGATCATTTGCCATGTAGCCTCTTGTAACACCTTTCTTGTCCACCGCCGGCACAGTGGCCGTGTTTAATATCAGAGCCTATTGATTAAACAATATTGTTTTAGAAACTTAAGCGAACGTCAACGATACGCATAAAAGAACGATGATAAACTCTTCGATGTACCTTAACTCCTAAATCGGTAACAACCCTTGGGCAGTCGCTGCAGTTGCAAAGCACCTTCAGAAGAAGTCCAGCAGCACTTTTACCCATAACTTGCGCGTAAATAACATCTCCCACGACCAAACTCTGAAAAGAAATATTTCATTATAAATATGTTAATCGTATTATTTATTTTGGAGTATAATATCAAAATAATAAATAATCACCTCCAAAAAATTACGTATACGCTGAGATTTTTCCATGGTAACAAAAGTATCAAGGCCTGGCATTGTTGCATAAAATTCTGAAACAGTATGAAGAACACATTAGTTGCACGTTGTTATGCAATAACTTTGCTACTAAATCTGGATAGAAGATAATACCGTACCTTCATCTCCTAATTCTTGCTTGATAGGTTCAACTGTTTTCTCCAAATTTGCCTTATCATAAAGGGCATCCGCTTTCTTTGCTAGGAATTGCTGTAGTTTCAGCCTTTTTCCTCTATCGCCAAAACTGTTTTGGAAAAACACAAAAGATTAAGAATTTCAGCCTCAGAAATCCTGTAATGTTATCGTTTAATTGAACAGATATATACCTAAGAGTTTTCTGACGTTGTTGGTAGATCTCAAAACTTGGTTCCTTGAGATTGAGCATGGCCAGCTCATTCTCGTTGCGTTCTCCCTCCCACACTTTCTGCAACTGTTGGCCATGGTAGTTCAATGCTTGCGCCACAAGACGCGCATCCATTGATTCCATTTTGATTCAGTACTGCAAGCAACCTAGTCCTGCAATACTATGAAAATCGGCGGATTCGTAACGGTTTTCCTTTCTTTTCATCAATATCCAAGATATTTTTCCAAATATAGATAAAACTTTTTTTTTTTTAACAGCTGCCTCTGACCGACTGCCCGAAATTGGCATGCAAAAAAGGACATCATCCAACAGCCAAGGACACGTGTTTGTAATGGATAAAATCACTCTCCACGGTGATATCCAGAAAATTCTGGTGATATTTCAATCGTCTTATAAGGTTTGGTTGAATGCTAGCGGTAAAAAATGTATCGGTTTCGTAAGAACCGCATATATCATGCTCCAAAAAGGGATGGTATTCTGCGCAAGAATGCGCTTAAGACACAAAGCGAATATACCAAGAACCGGTTCCCTGAACAATTTACCTGTAGTCGTTGATATTCCTCTGTCGAATCGTAACAACGACGTAAAAAAGAATAAATCCGTGAAAATTATTCTTTTTGTATAAGAAAAAAAAACGCTTACACAGGAGAAAAGGCGCGTTATATTGATTTATCGATAACAAGATGGTCGTCGGGAAGCCGGATTGCGAAGGCTGATGGCGCCATGACGCTCCAAATGGCCACCTCTTTTTAACTCCAAAGCTCATCCACGCCCATTTTTTTCACGGGCATGCCAGACGGGCCAAAAAAGAACCCGGATTATTACTTACCGTTGCTTTCGTTTTATCTTCCGACGATCAGTTAATGCGTTTTCCGACTATATCACGGTCCACTATGCAACATCGTCGACGATCAAACAACTGCGCGCTTCAGTTTCACCATACGCTGCACAAGTCACGATTACAACAGAACCGGAAACGATAGAGTCGGAAACGCCTGCGTAGATCGCCTTATCCCCCCCACTTTCACCGGAAAATATCGATCCGTACGTCACTTCCGCTCAAGCGGCAACTTTAAAATGCCATGTTTCCTATTTTAACATAACCTCTTTTTATTCCAGAAATATATAATTATTAATATCATTAGATCATTAATAATGACGAGTACAATTTTTATACCACTTTTATTCACATATTTTCATAGATAACAAAAGTTATAACCACAGGGGTATAATGACATATCATAAATTTAAATTAATAATAAGTTATTCATAAAAATTCTTTGAATTGTTTGATAATCAAATAATAATATTCATCACGGTTGGAACAAGTTTGTACTCTCCACAAGATAGTATTTGTTATACCTTGTCTGATATATTCAGTACCAGAGTACTAGTTCAATTTACCTTTACTCATTCATGTATTTCAGTTTGTTGTATTATTCTCAATTTCACCACCCACAGAATACAAAACATTTCCTAATTTATTTACTGAACTTTCTTTTTCTCTGAACTCTTTACTTCTGCATTCCAGTAGTACACAATTTGCACAGCTAGTATAGCATTTGCAATAGTGGAGCATGTGTACATTATTACCATTGTTGTATCTCCTGTTTCTTGAATAGAAGTAAATATTCTTGCAAGAGATCCGAAAAAGAGTAGGAAACCAGTTATTGCTGACAATTGACCAGTACTTCCATTGGAATAATTTGTGTAAGCTTGCATCAACTGAAAACAGTGTAAAATGTTAGCAGTCTGTTTCCTCTGCTATAGTAGCCTTGTTTCTTAAACAACATACCTTACTGATAAGCACAATGGGTATATTCATTGCTTGGCAAGTCCAAAGGACATTCATCGGTGTCAACCCACTGGTGGCAGCAAAGAGAACTGCTAAATAAGCAACAAGGAATGCAGTTGCTTGAATAGTGTTACCACTGAAATGCATTACCAGAACTGCAATCATTAGGGTCTGCAGTCCCAAAAACACTCCATCTCCCCAAGAACTGAAATACATCAATGTATACATTTATGATGCAGAAGAATCTCAACAAAAGCCTTTGGTTCTATAATTGTCTTACCTAAATGGAAAACCACTGATGAAGCTATATGATACCATTGATGTAATGGCAAACAGATCCAATAAGACGCTGAAGACATTGATGCCTTCTGCACTTTTATTCGTAAGGATTTTTATAATTTGAGGTACCTTAACTAAAATGAGAAAATCATTATAAAGAAAACAATGTTGTACATAAATTGAATTATTTAAATAATTGTTAAAGAAAACATAACTCATTAGTAGTTTAATACTTGAAATTATAATGAATGAGAAATTATAAGTACTGAAATAAAAATTATTCTAACCGAGAAGAGACCCGCCGATGATCCCGAGGCCCAAAGTTTTGCTTAGCGTTGCTTTGAAACATCCAACTGAAACATGTTCAAGATTTTCATGTTTTACGGGCAATGGTTCGTATCTTCTTCGTAGAATATTCATTTTAATTCGTATATAAATGAATTTCTATCGTCGCGCAGAGATAACGACTTTGAATTTATAATCGGATAAAAAAAATTGAATAACGTTCAGTAATCGTTGCGAGTGCATCGATTCGATTACTGGAAAATTTGTTTAACAAATAATTCGTGCGAAATGAAAAGAAACAGCATAATATTTAAAACTTCTAAAGTAATTAACAATAAGCGTTCGAAACACGATTATCGCTGCGAGGCGTTTATTTGTTACTTTACAAATAAACATAATTAGCATTCGGTTTCATGATGCAACAAAATAATTACATACTTTCAAATGACTCAAAAACGACGACGAAACGTCCTATGGAAAGAAATGTAATTTTAAAATTGTAATTTTTCACCTGTTCAAATTACGCTCATGGTGTTCACGTGATTTCAATACAATAGCGCCATTAGATAACGCAACACGGATTGGTGGTTATTGAACACATACATATATAATATCGCTACGATTGTATCAGAGAAAATTTAAATATTAATATTTGATCAATAAAACTCGTGTATGCAATACTTACTATGAAGAAAATTGAACTTATCAAAGTATTCCACCATACATTTCTGCGTGGTCAATAAAAGAGCCAATTTTCTTAATAAATATGCCATGCTTGCCACGCATACGTGTCACAACAGTTCGCTGGTGGAATGTAAGGAATGAATGATCTTCGGTTATGTTTTAACGTTTAGGTTAACGTATACTAGTTTTGCGCTAGCTAAGCTTTTATACCGACCAGTACCGACGGATAATTCGTCACGGTGGTTCGTATACTCTTCGAACTCGTCGCGTGGCGGGATAATTTGAACTCCTCTTAATTGCGCGCTTCCACGGTATAAGCGCAATCTTCATTTATCCCTGTCAAAATCAATTATTAGTACTTAGACATACATACAGTAATCCTTAAATCGTTTTCTAGCGCGCTTAATTAAAAAAATATGCAAAACGAGCGCAGGGCCTCCGTAATCGAAAGAAAATTTAACAAAATTTTTTCCAACCGGATGTGAACGCTCGTTAATACTGTTAAGGGTATACTAGTTTCTAAAGTAGCATTTCTATCCTTATAAAAGGAATGATTTCATCGTGTAAAGTTCCTGTTTGGTAAATTAATAGAATAAGTGTACAAATAGCATCGAAATCAAAAAATAAAGCAACTAACTTCATTTTTCGCTATTTTCAAACGCTTCCTGTCAACGATAGTGACATGTTTATCCCCTGGATCATTCATACTTTCGGAGTTTGCCTGTATTTCCTACCCTTTTCAATATTCCAGTAACAAGGTCCACAAGCATCCACAAGAGTTAATATCGTCCGACACGTGTATCATATTCTCCCAAATGTGGTACCACAGTCATATTCTATGATTTCCCACAACGTATATCGAATCACGTCTAATGGTAAGAAATTAGAAGCCTGTAAACGAGACCTTGAAAGAGTAGATGGTTCACATTAGGATCCGGTCGATTCTCGAGGTCGAACAACGATCTCACGGGCAATAATTCTCTTTGCCCGTTTCACCGTTATCACACGCAACGATCGAGGAAACGGGATGATCGATAACGAAAGCGCGTAAAGATCGGCCGACTTCCAAAAATAGCCACGACAATATTTCTGTCCAGGATTATCAGCGTGAAAATCGAACTGGTTGCAATTAGCGATAGGAGGTCGAAGTGATTCGTCAGGACGGCTCTTCACGCGAGCTAAAGATGCACTCGCATAAGTAGGTCAAAGGTTGTAGAGTGGTTAGGGTTAGGCTAACCCACGCGATCACTTTTGCTTCTTTACTTGCATTCGGCGGTTGGCGAAGTTCCACAGGGGTGCCTGGTACGCTCTTCCTAACCCCTTTTTGCTAATTTTTGCCCTCCTTGGAATTCCATCGCTAGATGCATGACGGGCAGAACGCTTTGTTTAATTCCAAATGATGGAGCCTGGGGCAATCCTGATCCTAGGGAAAGTACAACGATATTTCAATGAATTACACATTTTACACATTATTTATTTGAAAATAGAAATAAAATAAAATTTAAATTACCATCACTCTAATGATCCACTGTTCAGGGGTTCATTTTTGACGAATCGTGCTGCTCCAAATGTGTTCAGTATGATTGGAATTAAATCCGAAATTCCTATTTTAGGATCTGGAACAACCTTCAATTATGCATGATCGAATGTTTGATAGTAATGCTTCGATTCTCCCCATCTGTGACCTATGAAAGTTTTGAGCGGTCAGTCTTATCGATAAGTTAATCTAAGATTCAGGAATCTCGCGACACGATGTTAGTTACGGACTAGAAAAGGACGTAGTCATGCAATCTTATCCAATCGGCCGAATAGTTGGGGAGGTTTAAAACGTTTTCAGGGCGCACGCCTACGGAATTCTCGATTCTGAACACATACCTCGTGTCTGTCGTCGATGACGTTCAGTTGTAGTTTCGCTTCCGTCTCGTCGATTCGTCATCCCAAATCGCGAATTCGTACCACTTCAAAGAATGTCGTTTCCGATCGTGCGATCTTCGATAAAGTTTTCCCTCGTCGATCAATTCCAAAGCTATAATCATTAATTAAAAATCGAAGGCCGCATCCTCTGAATCGAACAGAAGGATGCTAACGGAAGGATATCGAGGACTCAACAGGTATCCGTAGAAATTCACGAGTCCAACACGAAGGATAATCATCGATCTTCAGTATTTTATTATATCACAAAGATTTAGATAACGATTTAACAAAATGTTTTGCAAGCTGATCCAGGATAAAGCAACGTCGACCTGTTTGGACCCGTCCTTTCCACAAATCCTGTTGCAATGAAGCGAAACTAAGGATCAACGGAGTGCATTAGTGCATAAGAACACACAGATTTGTAAATATACTACATGAATGCGAAGGATGAGGCGCCATCGAATTTGGAGCCGACCGACGCGGAAAAAACGAACAAGAATGAAGACGGCAATGTCGACGATGATCCTGCCGAGCCCACCGCGAAATCAAACACTGAAAATGATGGTCAGGAAATTAAGTCAACCGAAGGTACAGCATTTGAAACGCAGAAGTTTCCATCGTCTTATTTATTATTTATTATTTATTACTCCACAGAAAGGGCAGAGATGAGCCTGGAATTTCGACCAACCCTCCACGAACGATTCATGCGAATCAAGCAGATGGTCAAGGATGCCATCACGGCTCATCACACGTTCATGATCTACGGAAAAGCTCGAGTGGTCCGCGAGTGCATGCTGAACAGAGGCTGGATCGAGAAGTTCTTCAGAAAGAGCTCCAATGGTACCTTCTTTAAATCTTGTCCTACAATTTTTAGTTCTCACGTTATTAAAGTATTTGTCCTAGGCGATCAACACTTCAACGTGGACGCGAGTCCCGTGATACTATTAGCTGGCATTGGCGATTTGAAGGATCAACAGAGCGAACGTCAGCTGATATCCAGGATGCTCACCAACCACACGGTTGATTTTCTGTGGAACACAGGCTCGGAGTGGCCTGGGTGGCCGTCTCAAGATAACAAAACCACGATTTTCAACAGATACTGTCGAGCTGGATTCACCTCGAAGGTTTGAACTTAACTTAGGTTTTCCAGTTAGAATTAGCAAAGTGGTGTACACTTAGAAAAGCTTCTGAGAAACATCTACTGTTTAGGTGGGCCTATGTTCAAACGTCAGACAAATGCACTGGTACTACGAGGCTGGAGTGGCGAACACCCTGTTTCCCCGTTGCTACAATCTCTGCCAGGGCGATCAGATGCACGCCTTTATCGAAGATTTTCGGTGAACGGATCTCCAAAATTCATAACAGTTCTTTTCATCCCTGTTTATTTCAATTTTCTTCTTGGTTCCAGATTCACAGCCTGCCTGAGTCTACTGAAATGGTTGGTCAACAAGGTAAACACCGAGGGCGAGAACGCGGTCAGATCGCCAACGGGGGCGGTGCCTTTGAAGGCGTTGGAGTTTGCAATCAAACGATGCAGCGATTACATCAGTGCACAATCTCACGAGGATATCGATCAGGAAGCGGAAAGAGTCTGGGCGCATCAATGGGACCAGTTTATCAGCTGGTACTATCAGATCGTTCACGGGCAATCTCTGTTCGTTCGAAACAATGTACCGCTCCAGGTAGGCAGACGTGTTCGAATCGAATGAACCGCAAGGATCGTATCAATCCATTTTGTTACGGAGCAGAAAATCTTTCTGGCGTCGAAGCACATCCTGAGGAAGATGAAAAAGTACTGGCCGCAACTCGATATGGACGGAATGATGAACGTATGGATCATGAAGCCGGGGAATAAGAGTCGCGGTCGGGGGATCGTTCTGCTGAACAAATTGGAAGACGTTATGGCGAAGATGAATCCGTCCAATAAATCGGACACCCGTTATGTCGTACAAAAGTACATTGGTAATCGATAGCCTTCGAAAGTTACGGTCAGCATGTTGAGATCCTTTGTGGTTCGTTCGTTTCGTTTTAAATGAATTGTTCGAGCCAGGTCGATCGTGGCTGGAACACAGTTGCAACGGATCGAAAGACAGAGGGTTAATTGGATTTCTAGCCGGCGAGTTTGGACCACAAAGGATTAAAGCATGAATAAAGACATTTGCAAATTGATTTCATTGTTCTTCCCCCGTAGAACGACCGCTGCTGATACACAAGACGAAGTTCGACATCAGACAATGGTTCGTCGTTACCTGCGCCCAGCCTCTGACCTTTTGGATATACAAGTGAGCTTCGAATTGTAATTACTCGAACGCGTGCACCGCTTGAACCAGTTCCTGTTTCGTGTTACGATCTTCGTGTCTGTAAAATATCTGGGTCGTTTAATTGTCGTACACAAGACGCACTCGTCGGACCAATTATCGTTAATGCACGTCGAGAATAGTTGGTGGAGATACCACGTTTTACTCTATATTTAGAGACACAATAAGGTAATTCGCTACTTTCGAACGAACCAACCGCAGCAAATTACCGGTCGTATACTCATCCCCCTATGAAATTGATCTTTCCTAACCCAGTTCAAGTAAATGCTTCTGGCATTGTTGTTGCGTAGCCCATTGTGGTTTTCGCGGAGTAATGCTGGTTATTTTCAGCCGCGCTTCGCACATGCCGTACAATGCACTGGAATCGGAACAACGCGAAAGTGTTGTAACGTGACGAATAGAAAAGGGAATTTTAACCCGTTGCCTTACGATTTTTTATGAATTCGAGGAGTTAGAATTAATTATTACTATCCCTTTCGTTGCTATTAACGCCTATAGAAGTCAATTAATAATTCCCGAAACTTGAACAAATGTTGCCTCTTCCACTGAAAGGGTTAGCATGGAAATGGGATCATATCGTAGTTCGCAAACACGATTCACCGTGACAAGACCCATCCCTTTCGTTGCAGAGAGAGTTACCTGCGATTCTGCTCTCAGAAATTCAGTCTGACAGACTTCCACGAGTCGATTCACCTGTGCAATCACGCGGTCCAGTGCAAGTACACGAACTGCAGCGACAGGGATCCTGCATTACCCTCGGACAACATGTGGGACGCGACAACCTTCAAGGAGTTCCTCAAGTACGATTCCCTTTAATGAAACACGAAATCGCGCGGTTCAAGTTTTGCGATTGACGAAACTCTAACAGAACTCAGGGACACGACAAAGCCTGGGACGAGATCATCTATCCGGGGATGAAGCAGGGTCTGGTCGGTTCCCTGTTGGCCAGCCAGGAGGCGATGGATCGTCGGAAGAACAGTTTCGAGCTGTACGGCGCTGATTTCATGGTCATGGAGGATTTCTCCGTCTGGCTGATCGAGATTAACAGTCATCCCGACATGAGTTACTCGAGCAAAGTTACCACGCGTCTTTGTCGACAAGTTTTGGAGGACACCATAAAAGGTGTTTCAATAATCAGAAAATAAGAGAAAATGCCTTGACGATTTAATTAAAATTCATTGAAAAATTTGTAAAAAAGAACTAAAACTTTTGCATACCCCTATTATTCTTGCAGTGGTGATCGATTTTCGAGAGGATAAAACTGCGAACACGGGTCAGTTCGAGTTGGCTTACAAGCAGAGAATGCCCAGTTGTCAGCCTTATCTCGGCGCAGCTTTGTCTCTTCAGGGAACTCGAATCGCAACTTGCGCCAAGAAGTCTTTAACCAATCAGGACTCTAAAGTTAGCCTCGTTTCAAAGTCACCCATGGTAAGCATTCAGCGTAAAATTCAATTTCTTGGTTACTCTCGTGTGTGATAAATTTTTAATACGGTTCAATGCTAAATCTAACCCAAAACTAATTAAAATTGCAAAAACTTCGACGATGGGATGAGAACTTTATTTACATATATAAACATATGAATATCTAAGGAATCAATCTGGCCTAAAATTAACCTAAAACCGATCCAAATTATGAAGTCAGAATGTACTAATTAACGAAGACGAAGTTCATCTTTGTAACCCGAAAATACACCCAGTATCTCTTTCTCGGCTCCAGACGTGTTTGACGAAGAAAAAATCGATGGCGCACAATCAGATCGGTCCGGTGATCGTCGATCTGATCGAGGAGCTAGAAATCCAGCTGGATCAAGAATTCTACTCCTATTATAAGGTAGACTCGCCTAAGCTGAGGCAGGCATTGCCCATGAGCGCGCCGGAGAGGCTCTTAAAAACGGGCATATTGATCGATAAGCAGGAAGCGACCATGAAGAGTGCTCCCGTGAACGGCAAAGTGAAATCACCCCCGGTAGTTCAGGTAAAAACCAGAAGTCTTTGAGTCGCGACATTTTTCTCTTTGTGTATCGTTGTAGAACAACCACGACAAAAGCGGCAGCAATCAGAAGAACGCGACGCGAACGCTGAAGAAGGCGCGAACGCAGAACAAAGGAAACGCATCCCCTACGAGGAATTCTCTGGTGTCCAAGATCATCGCTATTCAAAAGCAGTCGAGGCTGGTACCGAAAATGGACAAACCGTCTGCGCAAAACGACGATAAGGTTGCATTTAATATACAGTAACATATGCAATGATCGATTGATCCTCGACGAATGACTGAACTTTTCCCTAACGAAGTAGAAAACATTTTACATAAAGTTCTATTTGAGACAAGAAGAATATAATTGTATTTTAGGGAAAGGATCGATCACACTTGCAAGGTCGATCATTGTACGATAATTAATGTCAAACTTTGATCGAAATTTTAGATTATTAAGACGGTGGTGAGGGATGCGATCAAGAAGTACAAGAAGAACGCCATTATATCAGCATCGCCCGAGACAACTATGTTACCGTCCCTTTTGTCTTCTAACAAAATCAGTCAGTCCGTTCCTTTGAAACAAAAAGCTATTAATATGTCGAAGAGAAACAATCGGCACAGAAAGAACAAGGTTCTGACGGACATCACCGACATGTATGCTGTTGGTTTGAGGTTGACCAAGTGACGGGGAAAATGTTCGTGTTCTGCACTCGTTATCCATTGTTTCCGACTGTTATTGATCTATTACAAAAATCTATGTTTGAACTATATTTATGGTATATGTAATAGTCAATAAAAAATCTACCCTGTATCCATCGATAAACACGTGTTAATTTTTATTTGTTAAACGCTGTGTATAAAACAGGACGAACAAAAGCTGATCAATATTCGATGCGGCAAAATGAAAATTTTTGATAAGTACTAACCTAGAAAAATGATGAAATTATAAGTGCAATAGGTGACAAACAAGGACCATTACTTATTTATTGATTCTATGATTCTTGCAATGATTTTTTATCAAATTAAGCAATAGAGAAATGGAGGAGCCCTCAGACTCCATTTTAACCCCCTTAGAACCTATGACTGTACCTGTGAATAGTTCTCTAGCGTTGAACGAAGATGTACCTTCTGCCGAGGGAGATAATATTCAGTGCACGTTCTTTCGACAACCTAAGGAGAAATCTACGGTGCGTGAAGTAGTATAAATTAACACTTTATCCTTAGTAATTAGAGTTAATTTTGACGATTTGAAACCTCGTGGATTCTACAACCTTGTACCTCCTTAAAATTACATGGCACTATACAGTAAACAATAGATTCATAAATAATTATGATTGCACCTTGCAGCTACTAAATGAAAGTTACACAGCGTTCACTTCGTCCGATTCGGAAATTGAATTCGAAGAATCGAATGTTCGAAGTTCTGAAGAGGCCTCGATCAATTCCGATACCACCTACAACGAGCTAGATTTTCACCATGACGATAAAGCATTCGATTCACCGAAAATGAAGTTCGGTTATACCGAGTCTACCGACTCGGATTCCTGTACAATGTTGCAACCGGGAAAGCATTCAACAAAACCAAACTACTCTCCTGCAAATTCTATCGAAGTAATAGGCGACAGATGCAACGCGAAGAGCAACAAGTTAAACAATAAAAGTTACAATGGGAAAGAGAAAATGTTGCTGGTGAAATGCGTGAACAACAACAGATACAATCATGTGTTTTCAGGTAAAATTTGAAACGCAACTTAAACAAAGATTATTTATTTAGCATTTATTGCAGACGTACGATGCGTTGTATACGGAAGCAAACGATCGTACGACGTCGTGAGCCAAAACGGGACCACGATTAAAAGGAAAGGGCCATACGAGAACAAGATCGTGAAGTACAAACGTTTGCTGAAGTCCGTGGAAACCGTGATCCATAAGCTGAGCGAGCAGGACAACATTAAACCAAGGAACAAAGTTGGGGAAACCAATCTGGTGAAAAAGGTATCTTTTAAAGACCAATGTCCAAGTTCAGAGAGTTTGGTGGACCATACGAAAATGGACAAGGTAGAACCGATGTGTCCGATCTTTAACAAACCCGAGCTGGAAAAGTTCCTGAACGACTCGATGCACCGGGCAGTGAAAATGTATAGAATCTGCAGAAATACGTGGGACAACGTCGACATTCATGCTTCGTGACTTCCTGTTCGAAACTCCCTTACAGTATGATTTAATGGAGATGTGTAAGTTATCAGACATTAGAGATTTTAGATGATAGTGGAATCTCTTCTTTGATACCAAAAAGTAATATTATTATTGGTAGTAGTTGGTACTAATTATAGTAGTTTTTTTGAATTGTTACCAATGTTAATATTACTTTTTTTAATTTCCCAGTCAATCGTGAACATATAACAATATCGAAGCACGTTTATCGAATGTCGAAGAACTCGACTGAACGAAGTCGGTTATTTGACGTTTGTAAGGGGAAATTGAAATGTAAACTACACAGAAGCGAATAAAATGTTTAAATATATAAATTCGTTGTTCATTATAAGACTGCACTATGCGGCCCATAAACAATTGTGCATGGAAAGTTTATCTGGAAGATCAAGAGTTGATTGAAAATTTGGACAATGGCGAGATACCAGTTAACAAGGGCTACGACTTGGAGAGCTTGAAGAATGTGAACACCATCCACACGAAAAAATGGCAGATCACGTTAACCTCCGCCGATTGTACGATTAGAAAACACTGTTACGGTTGGCAGGTACGAGAACAAACATTGAGAATCTGAATCGAACAGTTCTAAGGTCTACTTGGTAAAATACGTATATTAAACAATTTCACTGCATTTTCCGTAAGATATATCTAAAAAACGTAAAGGAAAGCGAGGAAAAAGAGAAGCTCGATTGGTGCTGGTCGAAGGAGAACATGAATTCACAGACAGCCGCGAGCTTGATACCAGTGAAAACCGCGAACGTCGAGATTCTGTGCAATCGGGACGATCTCGATGATCTGTTGAGAGAATACGAGAGGGAGAACGAACAGGCCCACAGCAGGATCATTCTGAGAGACTATCTGAAGCTTCTCACCGACGAAGAGTCGAAGGTCAATTTCATTTTGAAGATTTTGACCAAGGCTGTGAACAATCATAAAATCTTCGTGATCTTTGGCACTTTTCCGGTGCTCAGGAAGCCTCTGGGAAAGAGGGGGTGGATAGAGAAAAGATTCATCAGGAAATTGGTATCGACGTCACCGAAAATGTCCGAAGGTTACTGAACAGGAATTTCAATAATTGTTATTGAAGATTATTAAAGATTATTCTTCTCTTGTAGTTGGTTTGGAGACGATCGAAAGGTTACTACGCTCCCCTCCAGATTTCATTTGGTATACGAATAAGAAAATAGTTGCCAGAACCGAAGACAGGACCATAGTTAATAAATTTTCAGGATGTTACTTCACGTCGAAGGTTTGTTTCACATATTTTTAAAAAGTTACCGCAAATGACACTTGTGGCATATCAATTTAAAGCCTGAAATTGATCGAAAATGAATAAACTCGAGGTTGATATGCAACAAGCGGCTACAATTGTTCGAATACGTTCAGGTCGACATGTGCAATAATTTGGAGAACGTCTCTTGGTTCTATGAAGCGGGTGTGTCGAACATACAGTTTCCCCGATGCTACAACGTTTATCAGGTTCGTAGGAAAACCGATAAGTCATTTGCATGTACATTCACCGAGGACTAAACGTGTCCCGCATTTATATAGGCTGTTCAGGTCGAGGAATTCGTGCAAGATTTCTACGTAACCGCGTGTATGGGGATCCTGAAGTGGTTCGTATTTTTGGCAAGCATCGTGGGACCGAATAACGTCTGGTACTCGAACGGCACCGTCCCAATAAAGGCGATTCTGTTCGCCCTGGAGCGTTGCGCGGAATACATAAGGTTTCAGAAACAATGAAATCTGATCGTTCGATCTATTAAAGATTAAATCGAATTACAGCATCTACGAGCACGAGGACGTCGATGGACAGAAGTACAAGACCGTGACGTCGTCAGACTGGGCCTTGTTTTTATCCTGGCACGAACGACTACTGCACAAACGCGAATGTTTGATAAAGAATGAGGGAATCAACGTCGAAGTATGAATCCGGTTCAAGCGTCGAAACGAAGGTTAATTCTATGGGATATTTTTGGCAGGAACTGATACGGTTCACGGCTAACACCCTGAAGGAAATGACGCAGTACCGGCCTCAGAGCCACATCGACGGGATGAGGAACGTGTGGATCTTGAAGCCGGGTGACAAAAGTTTGGGCAAAGGTATCATTCTGAAGAGTTCGTTGAAGGGTATCCTGAACAAGGTGCACCAAGCTACGAAGGAATGTATGCAGTACGTCGTGCAGAAGTACATAGGTATATTTCTAAGTCTATTAATATTTCTAATTTATGGGACGTTAAAGAGTACGATCGTTTGCAGAACACCCTTTGCTCGTTCATAAGACGAAAGTGGACGTTAGACAGTGGTTTCTGATCACCAGCACGCAACCTCTTATCGTTTGGATGTACAAGTGCTGTTCAAGATCTTTTTCTTCTCTCTTTGTACACTGTCGACCATGATTTCTCTAGGAACAGTGACTGTAGGAATGGTTTCCTTTCCCTACATCGTCATTTTCCCTAGACAAGTCTATCATTCTCGGCACTGTACACTGTTTGTTAGACATTTCTCCACTAAATCCCCCGTTTCTTCAAGGGATATTCTGCTTCGTTTCGCGTCGAAAGATTTCACGCTCGACAGCTTCCACGAATCGATTCATCTATGCAATACCACCGTGCAATTGAAGTACAGGAAAACGGTGAAAGAGAACGCGCTGATACCTAGCGAACTTCATTGGAATCTCCAGAAATTCAAGGAATATCTTAAGTAAGAATCGAATTCCACTTTACTCGCGAATACCGATCGTTTAATCGTGTCCTCTCACAGAAATACCAATCGCGAGTCGGCATGGGAGAAGTTAATCGAGCCGGGTATAAAGCAGAATTTAATAGGCGCCCTCCTGGCGTCTCAAGAGAATATGGTCAATCGTAAAAACAGCTTTCAATTGTACGGTGCTGATTTCTTAATAATGGACGACCTGTCGGTCTGGTTGATCGAAATCAATACCAACCCCCGACTACACCCCCCGAGCAGTGTTGTCACAGAACAGCTTTATCCGGAAGTGATCGAGGACACCATGAAAGGTAATCATAATTTTTCTAGCATTTAATCCTTGTGTTTGAGAATCGATCGTAATAATGCAATTGTATGCACTTAAAAGTGATTTTAGATAGACGTAAAAACAGGAGGGCTGCTCGTGGCAAATTCGAGTGCATTTTCAAGCAACGTAATCCACTTCACGGACACGTTTTAGGGAAAGCCGTGTGCCTCGGGATTCGTGGCAAGGCTTTGACTTCGATTCAAAATTCGGCTCGAAAATAATAAACGATTATTACTAAACATACGATGGAAAGAATCAGATTGACAAAGAATTTAATAAAAACGTGTTTATTTTACAAGTAACAATGTTGCGGGTATACAATCCTATATGAACAGATGTTTTCTTTCTCTCGTTATATCAGTACACATCTATACACGATTGCATACAAGACATACTCGTTCACGGTTCCATTCATACGTTTTTAGACGTACAAAATTCAACGTGTGGTTTGTCTTTTTTTTTTTCAACGGTGTCGTTTTTCTTGCTTTAATTTTGATTAGAAAAGAATGATTTGTGTGAACGAATTCTCTGGTCAATACTAACTGCTCGAACGATTTATAACGAGTTATCTTTTTAACGTATTAATAAAAACTGAACAAAAAACAAAAAAAAAAAAAAAAGAAACTAGTAATTTTCCTTCCACTATTGCCTTGAAACTCGGTTAGTGTATTTCTGATTACAGATGCGTATAATCAACTATTTTCGTAGAAAATTCATTTATGCGTCTGATTACAAAATCTACTTGGTCGTGTTAATAATAATGACCGACTCGAACTGCCATCGACTTCGAAATGCGAATACCTTTAATACGATTCGTGTTTTCTTTAATTATATCTAACTGAAATAAAATTATTTCCTGTATAGTATAATTACAGAGAAACGGTAGTTATCAGTGTAAAATTGCATTTTAGCAATTTGTAAAACGTACCTAACTAGACTAGACCGATACGCTTTCCGCCAAAAACGGAACGAGCGTTAACGTGTTATGCGTAGAAAAAAAGGAAGAAAGAAAGAAAGAAAGAAAGAAAAGTGTTCGCAACGTGTGTAAAGATAAATACTGGTACTATTTTATGCCGTCGCGTAAAGAAAATATGCTTGTCCGTATTTTGGCGTGGGCGTAGGTCTTTCGAACAAAGTTTCTTAAGATCCCATCCGTATCGAGGCTCGAAAGCTGGCAAATCGTAGAATTAATTATTCAATTCTGACGCGTCCGTCTATCATCATAATCAAATAAGAGAATTCATAGCATTGCCAGATTTCGATGAACGTCTCGCGATACATTCGGGTGAGCTTTGGATCTCGTACTTTTGTTTTTGCTGCATTCACTCGTGTACCCCTCCGTTTGCACGCGCAGCTTTATACGATTGTTCCGTCGGAACACGAACACGATTCGATAAATCGACTGAGATTTGTATAAAAATCACATGTAAAACTGCACGAAATGATACAGACTCACGTAACTGGCTTTAGCGTAAAGGACAATTTAGGCCTCGAGTTGTTCTTCCCGAGGATTTTCTTTTGTTCCTCTTTAACACGTTTCTCATGTTCTTTTCTCATTCTTTGCCTCTCCTCTTCCATTAAACGTTGCTGCTCGACCATGGCCAATCTTTCCTCAGCCTAACGAAAGAAAACTTTATTTATCCCTGTTAGATCAGCAGTGTAAACGTCGGTCCATCGACCTACCAGTTTCTTCTGAGCTTCCTCGATCTTTCTGTTGTTCTCCTCCATGATCCTCTCTAGTTCCTCTCGCTTCTTCCGCTCTTCCTCCTACAACGACAACGGGATCTATTTACATGAAGCAATGATGATGTCGCTCACCAGAATTTTTTTTTTGCTTTTTTTGTTGTTGTTACACTGTTCATGTTCCAAAATCATAGTGCCGCTATTTGTCAACAGCCTAGTGTGTTATACATCCTAAGAACCTTCTTTCGTGTGGGAAAGATTCATAAAATGTCGGGAATAGCGTGATAATTTATTTTTTTTTTTTGTTTACGGTCGGGTATCGAATGAATCAAAAAGAGGATGGCTTGTTCAGCAAAAAGCAACAGAGGACGCATGTAAACCCATCTCTCCTTCGTTCGGATCGAACGAGCTCCTCTCTTTAGCTTTCCAGCGAACGCTGTTTTACAGTCAGATTCCCCAGATGGAAATACGACGACTTAGGATGCCACTTGAAAGTGAAAAAACGTGAATTATGATTCTGAATCAGTCCACTGTGCATGCAAAACAAGAAAAATAAAAATATATATATAGATATTATGAACAGAACGGACGGGAAAAATATAAAAGCTCTGTTTTCATAAACGCGAAACGCGTCAAGTGACTCTGTCAAGTGCAAGATAAACTCTAAATGCAAAAGGTGTACATACTTTACCGAAATTAAAGAAAAATAAATGTTCCAATTGCTTTTATAAAAAAAAATAAATAAAATGCTATTATTTTAGATTGATTGATACACGTTAAAAGTAAATTGTAAAAAAAAAAAAGAAAAGGAAAGAAAGGAAATATTTACGAACGAGTGGTGCCATCCGCCCCCGACCTGTCGACGAAATGCACGTTGTGTCCCAGGTACATTTAATACTTAGCAAATCTAAAATAATCCCTAGTATTGTCTCTTTCCGATACATAGTGTTTTAAACAAAGAATGATGATGATGATAATAATAATATTGGTATAAAATGAATTATGAATATATAAATTGGATAATACCTGAATGAAGCTCACGCCAGCACGTAGGGGATGCCTTCTTCATCGACAATCACTCAGCAGTGAGTAAAAAACCGGCATCTTCTGTTGGTAGTCAGTAAGGAAGGTGACCTATATATTGCTAGGTCGTGCTTTGTTGCTATGGGATTTCTAATTCTGCCCTTTAAAGGTCTACACGTCTCACCCTTTATTCTCTCTAATTAATCTTTTCGCCCAAACTTGTCGTTCAACATGTTCAGTGCAAACTCAATTGTGCAAAGCAATAAAGGATAAAAAGAACTATGGTCAACTTTGTAAATTAGGGTCGCTGTCCATTTGACCACGGTACGTGCTGATTTCCCGAGAGTGTTAATAAAGTAATTGTGCGCATACACAAAAGACATTGTAGAAGAAAACTTCTACACGAAGACAAACAAAATGCACGTAAAAATGAAAATCACAATCTAAATGTTTAATCGAAATCATAGCCAACTGGATCAAATAACAGGACCCCTTTTTTCTTGTAACTCATTTTAACGCTGTTACATCAAGTTGACTAAAGCTGTTATTAGAGCTGAGAAATGTGAAGTTACGGGACGAAATAAATTCAGTTTATTATTATTACAACTATTAACGACTCTATTATACTTCTTCGAAAATGCTTTCGTCTTATAAAATTAATTTTATTCAACTGCCTATTTTCCCTGATTACATGTATTCTGTTGTTATTGAAAGAAAAAACAGAAAAGAAAATGAAACACTTGTACTTGGAAAAATAGTCTCTGCTAGAAATTAGTCTTATTAGAAATTTATTGACGCTATCAGTGCTCGAATAAAATTAAAAATAGGAAAATTGTGCAAACATCCTTTAAACCTAAAAAATTCTCGTAAAAAAAATTCGATAATTCTATAAATCTATCGTTTCACTGACAGCAAAAACTGTTCAGGGAAAAAGTATCATTTTCCTATAGTTTAATAGAAAAGTAACTTTATTTCAAATTAGCGATTATTTTTTTTTTCTTCTTAGCAAGTTACAAAGTTTGGGATCACTAACTTTAATTATTCGGATGCTTTCTGTCTCTACTCTTTAAAAAACTGAACGATGCGATTATGTGGACATTCGCATACGCGGATATAAACTAGATTGATAAATAATTAGGTCTGCTGGATTGGCAGGTACAGCAATTGCAAAAACTGCGAGCAAGAACACAATGGACGTGTTCGAACGCAATTTTCTCAATCGTGAGTACGACTGGCAATCGTAAAATATCGTGTGATGAAAGGTATTAATGTTGTACAAATATATAAATATATACATGGTACAAATACAATATTCTGTTCATAAATAATCGATACATGCGCCTATGATAGCAAAATTTGTTTCACAAAAGAAAGTATTCATTCCCAACAACGCGACCTCAGTGGATGCTGGGAAGTCGAAGCACTGTGGCTTTTTCAATAAAAAAATGGTTTTTTTATCATATTTATCAACCACAATGCTTCAAGCCCAAACGCTGTGATCGCGAAATACACACTTAACATAACACTACAATCACACTTGTTAGTTGTCATAGTATGTATGTCCAACTAATAATACTCAAATAATTTCTGGAATGTCCAATTAGAATTTTTTTTTAGTCTTTTTTGTTTTTTCTGTTTAGGCCTGTACACACAAATATACAATGTCCTATGTCTGATATTTTTAAAAACACTTGAATTACGGTGTACCTTACCAGTCAAGCTATTAAATTAATTATAAAATTTACTTTTTCTGTAATATATGCAATTTGTATTACATAACTTTGCTTTCACCAAAAATAGACTGCTTATTTACATATAAAAATAATGCGAGGATAGAGCACCAGACTTCTGTCCTATTGATCATAACAGCGCTTGGGCTAACACTGGCCAATGTTTCTCTGGATTGGTCTTACCTCTCTTCGTTTCTCCTCCTCACGAAGCTTTGCTTGTCTCCATTCCATTTCCTCCATCATTTGACGTTCCATTGCCCTTTTAGCTTCTTCTACCCTCCTTTGTACTTCAGCTTCTATCTCTTCCTTACGTTTTTCTAACTCTTCTTCAACCCTCTTCTGCACTAGTTCTTCAATACGTTTGGCAGCTTCTTCTTCAACCATTTTTTGCTCCACTTCACGTTGCCTTCTGTAATCATATAAATGTTTTGTTGTTCTAATGCTACCAAGAGTAGCAAACAATTTAACAAAATCTCTCTGAACAATTTATCAACATAATTGTATAAAATGCTAATATTTCTTTTATATAAAGTTATAAAATATTATTTATTAAAATAGCAAATGCTTATGTGCAGAGAACACGTGTAATACAATGAAACCACCACCATGAAATAGTTATACAATCTTACCCAACTGCACTCGTGGTGAAGATTTTGTTCGATAATTCTTTCTTTTTCCTGACAACATAATTATAAATAAAAAAAAGGTATACCAATGTAACTCAAACATATGAAATAAAAGCTATTTTATATTATTTAACAAATAATTGAAGGAAAGAATACACTAACTAAATGTACCAGGTGCTTTAATCCAATTGTTTATTGAAATGATAAAGAATGCAACATAGAAACATTCCTGATATAATTATATACAATAAGAGTAAACGAATCTCAAATAAGCAGTAAACTTTTATTAATTACCTTTGTCGTTCCATTTCTGCTAGTCGCTCTACTTCATCCATTTTACGATCTCTATCTCTGTAAGAACGTTTTTTATGACTGACAATGTGTATATCATCAGAAACATCTGATCCTGAACTAGAAGACGCAGAATGCGATCGTTTCCTGTACAAACAGAAACACTCAAATCACATCCAATTGAATATAGTTGATAGACCAACGTGATAAATGGTATATCGAACCGTTTAATAGATCGAAATGTTTATTTATAGAAAACAGCTAATTTACAACGCACTAAGTTAGATACAACGTCACAAGTCAAAACTAGCAACCGCACATAATATGTACATATATCAGTGAATAAAAAATTCTCTCCTATTGAGCGCATGGCAAAATGGCGGAGAATCTCAGCTGAATGAAATAATTTCAATATGCATATATTCAATAGCAAAATAAGAATGATTACCTTGATTTTGAACTACGTTCTTTTGGTTTGTCAGAGTACTTGTTATTTGAGTGTTTCTCTCGTGACTTTGAGCGCTTCCTCGAGTGCTTACTCTTATGACGCCGCCTACTAGGAGATTTTGTCCTGGATCTTGAACGGCCCATTTTAACGAGTTCTATTTTTATTTTAAACGAATTACACGCGAAATGGAGACTATATTACAAATGTAAAAAGCAAACGCGCATAAAAATGATTGAATACTAAGCGAACACTACAACGTCGTGATAAACTGAACGCTGCTAAACGCGTATACTGCACCACTGACTTATACCGCAACTCCGACGGCCATCTTTTAGTTATGATTCAAGATGGCGTGCGGGTTCGAAGTGTTTTTGTTCGTCGGGATCATTTTTTACAGAAAACTACCGGAAAAATGTAAATATTTTTCATAAAAAATGTCTTATTCTCTTATTAAAAACACGCTTTTCAACGTGATATATCTTGATTAGTAGATTGTTTAATTTAGCAAAGTATTTTGCTCTCTGAAATTTCACTTTCAAACTCTACGGTAAGATTACCTCATTTTGTATTCGGCCAATCAGAAAACGATGTCAGGACCGTACAATATCGTTCATTTTTTAACGATCATGAAACATATAACCTACTAAAAAGTTTGAAATTTATGTTTTATACATGTTTCAGAAACGAACAATATTCATTCAGAAGAGTAGGCAGTAGAGATTAACTTGAACTTTAAGTAATAGAGAAGAGAACAAGAATATATGAGATTGGAAGAAGAATAGAATTGGGATATGGTTCGAGGAGAGAATAAACGAGCCTGGAAAGTGGTTGCGTCGCATGTGTTCCGAAAAACCGCGGTCGTCTGGTGGCAGTGGCACCCTTTCACAGCTGTATCGGCGTCGCGCGCATCTCATTCGACTCGTTCCGCGACAGCAGAAATCAAGATGGCGCTCCTCTGTTTGCGGATAGTTCTGCGACGGATATAAATACGTGAAAAAAACAGTGTGAGAAACGGTTACGGGCAATTGAGTAGGTCGTGGCGATCGGTATACGTTAATCGTCGAGTGTTGGCCGGCTGGTAACGCGTCGCGATAACTATAAAGCAGGGTATAGCCGGTGAAAAGCTGCAGCGGTATTTCGAACGTCGGCGAAGGTGCTGTCGGTGCCCACCTGAGGAATGCCAGATTATCCTCGGTACGGCAACTCGGTCGGCAGGGGGATGCTAATCGCGTGAGGGATCGCGTGCAACTTGATCGAAAGTGTTCTCCCGTTGGTGATCCCCCGCCAAGGTGTACGGTCGGTGTTTCTTCCGTGACGTATGTGTGTCGCGGAGGGTTGCGAGACAGGTCGGTCGCGAGTGTCGTCGTCGTCGTCTTCATCGTCGTCGTCGCCGTCGTCGCTGTCGATATCGTGTTCGTGTTCGTGCTTGGTGTGCCGCGAGTGGCGTTTTTCGCGGCTTCGATGCGCTCTCGTCCTCCCCTGGATTTCTGGACAGGCGAGATCAGCTGCTGCTGGAACAACTAGTCCGGCGGCTCCGGGATACGATACCCTTCGACAGGAGCGGTGGGGCAAGGAGGTGCCGGAAGCAGCCGCGAGTCCGGAAGCATAACGAAGAAGATGGCCTTCAACGAGGTAAGTTTCATTACTGTACCGCTATATCTGCTATCTTGCTATCCCGTTCGGTCGTTCGATCCCGTGGGCTGACCTCGCGACCCCCAAACGCCAATTCTAACCTAACCTCCGTTCCTGCGCACAGCTGGCATGTTATCAACTCTCCCTCTTCCCTCTTTACCTCCGCTAAACCCCCTCTTTTCTCTTGCATCTCTTCATTCTCATCCTTTCTTTCTCTGTCTATACGATCGACGCGTATTTCTCTCCTCTCGATTGCTCTCGGGACGCATCGTGCACTCTTTTATAGTTCACGCGAGATTTGATTATCCTTCGATGACACTCACGGGTTACCATTGAACGATCCTGCATTTTTCGTTACGAGGATTCGTACGTGTAACGCGTTTATCGCGGCCGATAATTTATTATCTCGTATCTACGACGTTTCCGTAATCGGTGCAAACATCGATCCATTGTCGTTCGACGGTATCGTTGCGTGCCATTAAAGAACACCCTATAATCTGGTTTATTTGCGTCCGTGGTTGAACGCCGCCGGAGCAGCACGCTTTACGCACGTTCGAAGAATCTCTTCTCTTGAACGAGATCATTTTTCTGAGAAATCAAAAGAACGACGTGTTTATATCGTTTGATTGACGGTCGTGCCGGTTCAGCACGATACGCGACCGCGTACGAATAATAAGTTGCACTCGTGTTTCGCGCGGACGGAAAACAGCGACACGTGTCCTCTTACGAGGAGGATTATGCTTACATTGTCATTTTGTAAACAATTGCGTCACGGTGAAGCGGGGGCAATCGAGCTAAGGATTCGTGTCTCTACGTGTGCACCGTGACTATCGTTGATTGTCTGCTTCTGTAACGTTTCCTCGTAACGATATTGCGTAACCGTATCCCATAAAGCACACGAGATATCGTGTTTCCACGCTGGACACGAGAGAGAGAGAGAGAGAAAGAGAAAAAAAAACGTTTCAATGTACCTGATTCAGGTGTAAGATGATACACCAGAAATGGTGTACGGCTACGCTTCTAATACCGTCTAAGAACGTGCACGATTTCGCAAGAAAGAACTTTTAAAAAAAAGCTGTTAAACATATGGTAAATAGACGATATCTAATCGATACACCGACGAATAGTTTAAGGCTGAAGATTATCCTTCGCGAACTTATCATCGCGATGACGCACGTCGCTCGTTTGTTGCAATCACGAGTTACGGTTTACCCTTTATCGTTCGTCTGTTTATTTTATTCCTGCTGACTCGGTGTTCGCCGAATAAAAAGAACACTGGCCAGTAATTAATACTCCGCAATCAGATTCTATTCGATATACAATAGTATCGCGTGTCGAGATTCATCATTTGTTCGCCGGGGTTGGAGTACAGGGTCTTTCTAGGGAACTTGCTCTGAAATAATTAACAATCCAAAATTTAATCGAATTCCCTAGCCCCATTTTCTTTGGGGGAGGTTCCTATTTTTATATTAGAAGGTTGTTGCAACAAGGCATCGCAGGTTTAATAATCGTGGGAGAAGAATTGAACTTTAAACGGCAGTAATATTGTATTATGCAAGGTATCGAGTGGAAAACTTGAACAGTTTCACAGTGTGACATTGAACGCGTAAACGGAAGGCTCGTTAAGCCGGAAAACGGGAATTAAGCGGACAGTTTAGAGTCTAATGATTGTTATTTAGTCGCGGCTTTTGAAAGAAGAGGTAGGAAGGCGAGCGTTTGTATATTTTGCCCGTGGCGCTGAGCCACGTTACTACGGCGTTGCGTGTGTACGCTTGCGTATACGCGGCTGGCCTCACCACACGTAGATCATTCATTCGTTCCACGCGCGTCCTTTAAACGAGAAATTAATGAAAGGACACGACCGTGTTTCCTATTAATCTTCGTGCGCCGCGATACCTATTGTTACTCACAATTTTCCATCATTAAATCTTACAACTCGTAGTTTAATCTTTGCGCTACTTGCGAGGCGTGTTTCTTTCTCTCTTTTTTGTTAATCGTTCCGACTCGTGGAAGATCCGTGGTCGTCTCATTAAAAATTGAAAGCGAGCCACGTTGCACCTGTGATCGAGGGGGACGAAGGGACATCAAGCGAAGTGTGAACGTCCGTATACAAAAAAAAAAAAGAGTGGGGTAGCCCTTTACGAACAAAAGCACCTGCTACCCGGGGTCATATCGATCGAGATGGAATATGTACGAGTAGCCAGGCTGGGATTCCGTCGTCCTTCTCCCTTCCATTTCACCCACTCGTTCATCCACGATCATACGGCTTCTTTCTCCCGTATCGAAGTCTCTTCGGAGGTTCTTTACGCCTCCACGTTAACGCGCACATTTCTTACCCTTCTTGTTCAATCCTTGCTGTTGCCTGTCTCTTAAATTCCTTACTTTATAATTTTTTCGTCAAAATTCTATTAATAGACTTTTATAAAATTCAGTTGTACAAAAATACCACATTTCACCATATTTCTTGGCGAGTTGTGGAATATGAAAAGTGTTCGTTAGAGGTTGATTTTCCAAGATCTAAATAACGTTGTACCTTAGCCCGAGGTTCCATTGAACGGTAGCTTCCTCTATGGAATACTTCCCACGCGGTGCCGACTAATACTCGCGAGGGAAAAGCGGCCGTACGTTTACAGGGAAATCTCATTTACGGTAACCAGTGTCTGGTTGGCAATTATGAAAACGGGAAACTCGTTAGCGTGTGCGTGGCACACCGACGCAGGCGTTATCAACGTTGTTATTCTTATCGTGGACCGGAAAGTCTAGCTTCGCGCCTCGAATAACGTGCACGGTTATCATCTCCTCGTTCCCGGTAAATTTGATCAACGAGGGAACGGTTCAGAGGCGATACGCTCCTGTACGCGGTTCTTATTGATGTACCGTTATTACGTAGGCGATCGGAACGATAAACTTTCGGTGATCGCGCTTTTACGAACGATCGATCTGCGTGGCCGGAAATCGCGTGGATATCGTGCATCCGCGGGATTAATCCGAGCAAATCTTTTTTAATATCGTCGTTATTTAAGGGGCGGTATCGTGACAGGATCGCGTATCCTTGAGAACGCGGCCGTGTACCATTTGCTTAACCCCCGCGCTAAATAATCGCCGGCTATTTTATAAGTAGGCTACCTTAAGCGCCCCATTTAATCAGATCCCGTATCGTACGGCGATAATTTTATCAGTTTCTTCCCTTTTATTATAAATTGACTATTATTTAGGGAGAAAAAGTGACTTCTGATTAACAGATAATCCGATGTTGAAATCGATTATCGGTTAGTTACGTTTGTACGAGCGCTACCGCGGACGCTTCAAAGATTTATCGCTTTTGCTCCCAGAATTAACGAAATCGTATCTTCCAAGTGTAAATAAATACGTGTACATTGAAAATTGATCGAATTTGACGAGCACTTTTATCATAAATACTTGTATAGTTCAGTATTGATTTCTGTGAAGGTAGCTAAATTATGTGTATGTCAATTAGTAAATAAATAATGCGACGCCTTGGATGTACGTTTATAGGCTTCCCAAGGAAAAATTGCATCGTCATTCGCTGCTAGACATTTTTGTGGGAATTCACTTAGGAAATTTAGTTATTCTCGAGTTGTAACTTTAGTAATATATCTCTTCCGGTGCCACTTTCCCTAGGGAACCTTATCGTACCCACCGTATTGACGGTGTACGTACAAACCCCCAAGATTAAAATGGGTTATCCAGGTATTGGGTTGTTAACAGAAAGATTAATTAACAGCAACACGTGAGGCGTCAAGGATAGATCCGAAGACAATTTGTCAGTGCGTAAAAGTGGCGTTCGTCACACGACACTCGTAAAATTCATATTTCTACGATAGAGATATCAGGCTGAACGGACTAGATAGTCGGTCGTTAGGTATCGTTTACGTTGCACAATAGACATTGTTTGATCGTGGCCTCGATGCGGACTGGCTGCTTATCTGTTTCCTCGCCGCTCCTCGCCACGCCGCGCCGCGCCGCGTGTTGTTAAGTACCCGCGGACAAATACGTATTAGATGCACCGGCGCGACGTCCCGACCGAAACCGTGGGCGAACACCATAGACAACATAGAGAATTGAACTATGGAAATCGACAAAGGCGGGTACATCCGTGATTAAAGCCGACGCTCGTACACGGACAATACTCCATTGTGCTCTGTTTCCAGGTGTAATCTTTGCTTCCGGGTAAATTAAAATCCATCCTGGTTCGTCCTCGCGGAGAACGATTTTTTTTCTGATATTTTCTTCTTGATCGCATAACTCGATAATTTTATGGTTTACCTAAATATAGTTTGTCACCTTCTTTTTTGTTAGTTAGTGATCTTTGAGAAATATTGTCGACGTCTCGGAATTGAAATTTATCGAGGACTCTCTCGCTCTAAATCATCGATCACAAAGTAATGAAGATAGCAACGTAGAAGGATATGTGCCGAGTTTACAAGTCGTCTCTGTGCTCCCTCTTCGTACTTGGCCGTTGTCCATTTTATTTTCGCTAAAATATGCGTCGCGGGGAAGAAACAGAGTACACCACGTTCCTTGTAGCGCGGGAATACGCGTTGGAGAACAGCGTTAAAAATTGGCACCGTTGCCAAACCGAAAGCAGTCGTAATCGCTGAATAATGGCGATTCCATTATTCTGGCTGAAACGATAAAACATCGATGGGGCTGCTCTTTACCATGAAAATATTTATACACGTTGATACACCGTATTCGTAGATTCGTTGCCGGTTGATTCACGGACGGTCCATGAATTCTTGATGAAATATCAGGGAATTTGGCTGTCGCGCTACTTTTAACGTCATGCCGCGCCGTTAGGTCGATGCAACGAGACGCTACCGCTTTACAAGTCTTTCGAATAATTTACAAACGGGAAATAATGTAACAGACTAGCAGACTTGTTCCAACAACAAGTGTTACCATAATTCCCAGTCCGCGCGAGCAACCTCGCCGCTGGAAACACGGAACGGTGCTTTAATTATTCGTCTTCTAGTCGCGTCGTTCGCAGACGACGAAAGCCTCAGTGCCCGAATGCTGGCGGGGTATCGTCGATTTCGCCGGGTGGTGCTCGCTCCCAAAGTTTTCGTCGACGCCCAGCCACCTCTCTCCCCCAGGTATCGTATTTTCCGTGGAAAGTTTCGCGGATTGGAACAAGGCGGCCGAGAATTTATCGCGACGCTGCATCCGCCGGGTTTCGTACGGCCGTAAACGTCGCTGGCGTGTTCGGCCCCTCGTAAACCGAGTAATAGCTTCGTTGTTGCTCGTCCACCCTTTCGTAACGCGTCTCGCGCTCACGTGCCCGTGTACCTGCGTATTCGAGGCTTGTACAGGTGTATTTACATGGGTGCACCCCTTGCTCGCGCCCCTCGCTTGCACCGGTGCACCCGTGTTCTTCACCACCGCACAGGTGATAACACGTCGGCTTCGTGTGCTTAACGGAAGCCCGTACACCACCTTTCACGAGCGAAACTTTCCTAACAGATTCTAATTACGGATCCTGAGTATTGGCCCCTCAGGAGTTGATGCAGACTAGTCCCTGCGTCGCTCCTGCTGCGAGCAGGAAGTGATTGCAGAAGTAATAGTTTTGTCAAATGATATGAGTCGACTGTTTCAAACTATTATGCTAAGCCTGGAGCTTACGAGTTTACAAAGTACATTTTGTACTTAATAGTTAAGGATAGTTCTGAGTGTCATTATTTTGCAGAATTATTACTTGCAGAATTTCCTACCATTGGGTAAAATTTCAACTGACCAAATATCCCAAAGATTGTGCATTAGCTTTGTTATATTACCTCATGTCCTCGACCACATTTCGTGAGGGGTATTTATTTCCGTGGTTAAAGCAACGTGGATTGAACGCTTTACTTAATGATCCCAGCGATGCGGGGCTAAACGATGATTAAGTAGATTGTTTTAATAAAGTGTCGGTGACGAACGCGGCACGATTCTGCTAGTTCACGGCGCTTTCTCAGGAAGGCAGCCATGACAGGTCAGGAGAACGTGTTTCTCGGTTTCACAGGCAGGAAACGTTACTCCCGGTGTCACGGGGATCCAGTTTTCCTGTCTCCGGCAAACAGGTTCTCCTTTTTACGAGCCAGAAACTCGAGTTGATCTTGCCTCGTGGCTCGAACGGTCCTCCACGTGATTCGAGAAAAATTCATTAAAAGACTGGACCGCCGGTTGACTACCGTTTCATTTGCCCGTTGATCCATGGAAAACGATCCAACCGATCTATCGAATTTCTTACGTGAAAAAACACGATTAACCTGTTCGATCGTTCCGCGGATTAAAAATCAAATTTCTCCTCCATCCGCCGGTAACCGGCTCTATCACGACATTTTCGAGCGTTTAATCTTTTTTTTTATCGTCAAGCTTTTTTCTTATCTCTTTCGAAATTACCGGTTCTGATAACGGGACGATTATGCAATCAAGGGAGACACATCGAGCCTTGGGGTGCAGCAAAAAACGCTCGTTGCACAACTGGTTTTCGTTCATGGTGAAAGGAAATTCCGATTCCGCGGTGATGCGTTGCGCGTTGCCCGTCTACGAAGAATCGAGATGGAACACTTGGTCTAATCCGGGGAAAAAACTTGATTCTATTTGCGACCAGGCCTTCGAATGCCTTGGATAGGTAGCCGTGATGACTCGATTCAAGGTAAATGTGACGAGAACACCTTGTTAGACCGTGTACAGGTGTCCCTTAAACAACGCGGAAGCACGAAACTCCGACTACCCCTCGTGAAATTTTCAACCCTATGAAACTTAATTTATAGATATATAAATTTAGATATTTAAAAATATTTCAATTGTTTCTTTCGGTCGAATTCCTTATTTCCCCGATAAAGGATTCGATAAAAAGTTAATAGAACTCCGCTCGTTTCTCTGGATCGGCGGGGTCTTTGATCCCCGCTCCTGTAATTTCCCGCTATTTCGTGAGTCGCGTTTGCTTTATAGCCGAAAAGTTCCCGGGATATCCGTGTTGGCCGCGCGCAACTCGAAAGTAGTTGTAACGTCGGTAAAGAAAGCACGATCGAAGAAAAGTGTTCGAGAGGCGTGTGTGCCTGAAAGTGCTCGATAGAGCAACAGAGCACACCGGCCAACAAAAGTTTCGCAGACGTAAACGAGGCCACGTAAGAACGGCGGGAGGAGAGAAGTTACAGCCGAACGATAGATCGACGTAAGTTTCTGCGATGTTTATTTTGACTTTGCGATTTATCGTTGCACGAGCTGCACACTTTCCTTTCGCTTGAACGGGATCCAAAGACGTTTTAATCCTTTTGCCGCGGAGAACGGTCTCCAAAATCTGCGAAGATTTGTGAGAACGTAAATTGAAAATGTCCAAAGAATTGGAATTCGAAGTTATTTCGTTGTATTCCTGCAAGAACATAGAACAGTTATTGAAAGAAATTCATCGATCACTTTTGCAAGCAGTAACTCTTGCTTTACAATCGTCTCGAATTCGTTGTCGCAAATAGCAAATGATCCTTCGGAAACGTTTGACGACATTCGAAAGTCAGACCGCGGCTACGCTTTAATTAGTAATTCTGGTCAGCATGATGCATCCATCGAAATCCCTGCCAATCAAGCATCATTGAAAATCCGTCAAACGCACGCATGGCTTGGGTACACCTTTGTCGGGCACCGAGTACAGAAATCAGAGTCCCGTAACAGAGAAACTGTCAGCTTGTTTCCCGCGTAAATTACCATAGAAATATTCTCAAATGTCGTAAGCTTTTCCAGGGAAAAATTTAGGGGAACGAGATATCACTAGGTCTTACTATAAGTATCTCAGTCGCCTTTTCCAAGGTAAATTTCCAAGGCTCTCTAACGAACAAGGAAAATCGAAATTACTCGAGCACGATTTTGTTAAACAAATACCAATCGATACCAAAGCGTTCTCGAGTAGTTCAGGAACAGACAGTAAGACGGAATTAACGAGGGCCAGGATCAATGTTTCATAAGGCGCGATTCGAAAGCGTCCCGATAAATTATGGACGTATTCTGATGGCTGGCAGAGAATCGACGTCCGACCGGTGGTCTCTGTCGTCTTATTCTCGAGATCCTCGGCCAGGATGTTCAGAGAGAGGCGAGGAAGGAATTCCATTATACCAGAGGCTTGCATCCAGCGAGTTCTTGGCCCGGCATCAGGTTAGTTCCTTCCTTCCCAATCCTTCCCAACTCTGATCCGGTGGCGAGAACGCAGCCTCGCCGTTCAGAATACCTCATTTCCCTCGTCCGCGTCTTTCTCACGACCCCAGCGATTCCTGGTCCCGGCCGCTTTCGTGCACCCTAGGCGAGAATTGGTCGGCGCCGATCTCTGAAACTCGGTAAATTGCGCGTCCAACTTTTACGGGATACGAGGCTTCTTCGCGTCGATTTCCTCCGCTTCCAGGATATTCAATTATACCGGAAGATCGAATCGCACCTTGTCTCTGGATCGATAAGCCTCAAAACGCAGAGATCGTCTCTATCCGGTATAATTGCCTTTCGATGAATTCCTCCTAGGCTGTGCTGAAGTCCGGGCCGCATTTTACTTTCGAGAGTTCTTCTCCGCGATCCAATCACGATATCCTTTTGTTTCCCCCTACTGTTTCAAAGCCGCGCCGTTTATCGAGGGACTCGATCAATGTCCTGTGTGTACGTCTTTGTGCCGGGGGTATTCGTCCCGTTGAAAGCCGAGGAGCTGCAAGTATTTCGGCTGAAATTCGGGTCAATACCTCTTCTCCCTTTGCACGTATTCAAGAAAGACGGGTCAAGCTGACACCTCGAAGCGGCGCTGTTTTAGCAGGAACGAGTGGAGCGGAGTGCACGTGCACGCCGATGATAAATCGATATCGAATGTTTCGATGGTATACCGGTTATGAAATGTACGAACGAAATTCTTTTTCGATTGTCAATCCTTCAAGTATTTTTCTGTTTCCAATTAGAATTCATCGAAAATGGCGAAACTATGGGCCGTTTTGTTTGTTAAAAATATTCTTTGAATAATCCGCCGCAGTCCACCCTCGAAACCTTTTGTTCTTGAAAGAAAATTGTCTCATTAGGAAGCAGGAAGAAAGCTGGCACCCTTCCTGGGCTCTTTTGATTTTCTTTTCAACTCGTCCTTGGGTTTTTCTTCTGAAACTTCGCCTGCGTTTTATTCAACTCCTTCGTTGGCTTTGCTTTCGAATCTCTCGTCGCGGTCGAACGCGTCAAAGGCAAAGTCATCGACTCTTAATTATCTTTATCGATAACACGGATCGAAACGCTTATCCATTTTCCGTTAGAAACCCGCCCCCAGCTTTTATTCTGTTTTTCTTCGCGATTTTTCCAAACCATTAACCGGATTATCATAATTCGCGACGCTTCCAGCTTCGAACTCCCTACATGGCGAGTCCAGAAATATTTTCCTCTGCTCGATCGAGCAACTTCGAGCTATCGACGGGTGTTAACTCTTTATCAATTTTAATTTTCCCTTGGACCTATTCAATTTTGGGGATTGGTTGTAATTTTAAGGATTTCTTCAAATTTTGGAATGTTGTAATTGTTTGCAAAGCGAATTTTGGAGCGTAACACATTTCATAGCCCATTTCATAAACAAGAGGCCTTCAGAGATGAATTCGCGTGCAAGCACCCTAAAACATTTTGTTCCGCGTTGCTTTCTAACGCGTTCCACTTTCCTGGACATTCTTCAGAAGAATCCGAATGTTGTAACAGCACGATTAACCGACCGAAATATTTTTCCCGGGGTATCGGTAAAAGTAAAAACGGCCGTCGAACGGTTTGTGAATTCCAGGCAGCCGAAAAAAGAGTAGGAATAAATCTTGTACGAAGGAAACATCGATGTAAAGTTTACGTGGCCAGGTACTTGGAGTCGATGCACGATAAGCGTTATTGTGCGGTGCTTCTGTGTCGTGAAAATCCCAGAACAGGTTCAATACTCTCGATCGGTTCGCTCGTTGAATAATTTAATATAGCCCGTAATCGCGAAACGATTCCACGAGATTTCTTTTCCGCATAGTGATCGAGGCGTTCATAATTTCTGTACGATACCGGGGCGGCGTTTAAATATTCTTGTTATTCCGTGGCGATGCCACCGAACCAGGTGTCTGTAGAGCCGGCGTTCGCCACTATAAGGAAATCTTACAAGAGGAGACGGATACCGTTGTTTCCATGCCCCGGAAACTGTTTTATAGCTACCGTGACGTTGCCGTTTTATAGCTTCATCGGTTTCGCGGGAAACGAAGGAATGAAAAAAAAAAAAAGAGAGAAAAAGAATCCATTATGCTTTTGGGAGAAAAATCTTTTCACGATTGCCACTTCTATATCGACGAATGGATTCTATCTGTTATACCGTGAACGTCGATCCAACTTGACGTCGAATCGAAATGGAAATGCTCCGTTGTATATTTATATGGTTGCTCTCGACGCTAACGCGCTAAGCTGTGTTTTTAAGTAAAAGGATCAAAATTTGTAGGAGTTTCGGTGGTGGTTGTAATACTGCATTCTAAAAATGTTAAAAATATATCATACTAAAATTACTATACGGTTTAACGCTTTCTAGTTTCAAGGTTTGATCATTATCGCAATTAATCACGTAAGATTAGTCTGAGATCATCGATAACATTTTCATCGCCATTGACGTAGATTCGCATTTCATTCCTATCTGATCATTGAAATCATCGATAAAAGTGTCATCAACACCATTTCATAGCAAATTCCAAGGCAAATAAAAAATTGGTCGATAAATGTATGCGGGTAATTTGAAGGTAATTAGTTGCGCCCAGTATCAATATTGATACATCCTTAAAACCTCGAGGAAGTTAATTATCGTAATTCTTGCTAAATATTGGGTACAGTTTCCTTCGGGACACGGTTTATTAACAGAAACAAATCGAGTCCCGAAATCTCAAGTTTGCAGAAGCATTTGTCCGGGACACAGGACACGTTTCGAGCAGAAAATCCTGCCGGTACATGGAACAACACGTTCGAAGGATAACGATACACGCGCATGTCGAATGATATGCATGAAATTGCTAGTTTGTTTTGTGTTATGATTTGTGCCGGGATTATTAAATGCACCGGTAAGCTCGGAGGATTCGAATCGCGAAATTGAATCGCGTTGCTGCGGGAAATGCATGCTAATGTTCGCGGATACTCGAACATTACACCAGCTGTGTCGTTCGTTAACGTTACAATTGCGTGAGGACGTCGTAAAAATAATATTTTGATTCTTCTCCGAAGATATAGACAAGAAGTCTACAAATTTGACACGATATCAAAAATAAATAGCAGTGATTTATTTGCCCGGTATTCTATATAATTTTTGATACAATCAGTAATTAAGTTAACGCTCGAAGATAATCAAGGTCCGAGTTCAGCGTTATCAGGCGGTCGATTTATCCGACGTTAGAAAGAAAGCAGAAGAAGGAGAAGTGGACGAAGAAGAGGAAGAAAAAGGGAGCAATTGATCTTGCCTTATCACGCGGCAACCACGATTCTAACCGGCGCAATAAGTCACGTTAATGCGTTTGAATTGGTTTTCAGCTGCATTCTGTCAACCAGCGACCTCTCCCCTCATCTTCGTCGATATTAAGACCTCGCCAGTGCGCTTGTACTTACGTAAGTTGTTCGTACACGTGCATTACGGTAAAGCCCGTTTCGTGAATTGGATTACGCCGGCGAAGACATAACCGTACTCCTGACGCGTTCAGAATTCTAAATCCGATGGTGCATCGATCAAGGATGCATTAACCCTTTCATTTACGAAGGACGTATATACACCGAGTATAACATTTCGTGTGAAGAAAATCGATGGAATCTTTAATTTCTTCGAACTTTGAGCTTCAAATTAACGTATCATAAGCGTTATTTCACGATACTTTTATGCCATCAAAACGACTCGGACTTTCCACATTTCGAAACCAACCTAGTCTCTTCGTTCTCTGTTAATTTCTCCTCGAACAGCCCCGAAATATTTCACGGTCGTCGAATCGTCGCGCGATAAGAATCGGCCGAAAAATTGATAGAGCGTTCACCGGGGAGGAATAAAATATATTTGATCGGGCGCCGGTTTAAATTCCAAACGATGCGGCGCGGCTTTTCCATCGCGTATCCCCCAGAGGGTCGAGACGTTCGAACGATTCGCCGAGGATATATACGAGGAGCGAAGGTCCTTGCCCTAGGACACACGGCCCGCAGACGGTCGATGGCCAGGGGTAACAACCGAAGGAACACGTACGTATTTCTACGCTCGATGAGAGAGAAGGTGGTGTACTTACCCCCTTTTCTGAACTAGTCTGCGCCGACACAATCGTGCCTGGCTCCGCTTCGGATACGGAAATCCCTTCTATTTCTCGCCGCGGGGCATTAACCTGCTAATTAGCGAGGAAACATTGACGAGGGAAAAAGCGGCGGTCTCTTAAATCTACGTGAAAGATGCAAAACCATCCCCCTCGTCCTTTATAGTTTGCATCGTCGAAAATAGCCCGTCGAGAGAATCGTGTGCGGCTCGAAAAATCGATATCGTTACGGAAACCGAAAATACACCGTCCTCCTCGCCGCGTGCTGTAAATACGTGATAACGATCCGTTCGGTGAGCGTCGGCTCGTCGATTCGATTGGAGCCGGGCTGCTTCGCGGATCTAATAAAATCCATCTCGAAACGATAGCTTCCAGGACGAATTAAGGATTAACGTTCAATCTCACGCTCAATTTCCTGCATCCCCTTCCACCGTTCTCCAGGCCAGCCCCCGGAACGTTTCGTACGTGATATCGCACGCCGCCTACTGTTCGACGACACACCGAAAAATGTAATTAACCGTGGCGCAGTTTCGCGAAAGTACACGGCCCCGGATAGACTTCTAATTAAAACCGGCGAGATGTGGACTCGATAAGGCCTCGATACCTGGACGCTCGTCTACCTCAATGAAAACGGAGAGACTCTGAATGGCGAGATAAAGCGATACCAAGGGATTAGGGGGCTGAACGTCTTTAATTAAAGTGATCCCTAATCAAATAGTTTCGGCGAAGGGATCGATCGGCTCGGGCCTAGAACCAAGGACAAACATCAAACGAACAGCTCTTCGAACTTCCTTGTACAGGGCGGTTCAGAATGTTTGGGTGTTGCTTCGTTGGTGGATTAAAAAAAAAGTTAAATGAACATTATTTATTCCTATTTCTTTTTTCCAAATTTCGTGGTAACTGTTGTTTAAAAGTTAATAGGTCAAATTTTTGTCTGGGTCAATTGAGATTTATTTACCTTTTTGCTTTGCTGGAACATGCTGTACATAAAAGCCCTCTGTGGAGCGTGATTTTATTCCGAATCTTCTGTCGACACTTTTGAACGTAAATTAATTAGAAGATAAATTCGATGGGAGTGGAGATCGGATAAAAATTGCCACTCGATGTCCAATAAAGTCCGCCCGTTTCTTCGGTACGTTATCACAATCAAAGGGAACCTTAGCCGTGCAATTCTTGTTCAATTACGTTTCCGTTCACGCTAACGTGTCCCTCAAAGGGGATATTAAATTTGTTCCAGGCGTTGATTCGCTTTCGCCGAGAACACCTCTCTTGTTTCGTTCTCCGCCGTTTCTAGTCGCTGTCCCTTGTCCGAAACAGCAATTTATCCCAGTTGAGAAAAATCCTCGAGGCCATTAAATCCTCTCATTTTCTGGAAAAGGGGGAAGGAAAGAACCCTGGATTGCTTCGTGTTTTTTATTAATCCTTGATCGGAGACGTCGAGTCGATCTTCGCCCTACGAAATGTATGCAAAGATATTTAAATGAACATTGAAAAAATAAGAGGAATGGAAATGCTTTGTAATCTTTATTCAGTCAAAATTTGATGTACGACAAACAAACCCGTCCAAGGTTTAATTATGTCACCGTCGATTCCTTGATTAAAATATCGATGTGTTTAAATTGGCCCGACGTTTTCCCGCTGTCGAACGTTATTATTCTATTCATAGAACTCGACGAGGCATTTAAATAAGGCCGTTCAGAAAGATATCCGACAGATTTGGCCGGGTCGTTATCGAAAGTCTCGTCTCCAAATATTCGTAATTAAAAGATAGAGAACGAGCGTCGAAAATATCCGATAATCCAGTGTTATTCGAGTCTGGTCGGATTCCGAAGGCTTCGACGTATAATCGTTTACCTTAAATCCGTTGAAAGTTCGGAACGGTAAAATTGATGAATATTTAGCAGGAAATGTCTTAGCCCGTTCCACGAGCGGCATTCAAATCTTCAAATCTTCTTATCCGCACGGCTAAGAGCCGCAGCAATTTTTCTGTGAACACTTTACAACACGACTTACTTACTCGATTCTTCTTCGCTCGTCGAGCTCTTTATCCGTTCCGTTTCACCGATAATCGGACCAATCTTTCAGTAAAACGTATCCTCGTTTCGCCATTATTGTTATTCCGGAATAATTTGCTCGGAATAATTGATACAGCAATGTTTCTGCCCTCGTGTTTTATTATTCACTAGTTCATATCATTAGTAGTATTTATTCGGGTAAAATTATGTACATATAAATAATTTTTTCCGAAATCGACATCTGCACTAACTACTTTTCAGTAAGTAATTAGCTCTCAGTCCAGGTTTTATTTATATTTTAGAATAAGGGCTAATTTACACACGAGTCATCCGGTTCCACAACTGCGTTAAAACTTTGCGAATAATTTATTCGTTACAATATCCTGGTTCTGTTAGGGACAAAATTTCCGTACATGAAACGCGGACGTTATTCCAGTTTTCATTGTTGTAACACGAACGAAAGGGGCCACCATGAATTTTAATCGTCGTACAAACCGTGTACTGTTTGCGTGGCACGCATAAATAGCGGTCATATTTTTCCGGGTGTGCTTAATTAAAAGTATTAATTGCACGACAGATGCGACCGAAAACCTGTAACGTTAAGCTAACAGGCGTAAAACGTTCGGAGGGAAAAATTCTCTCTCTCCGTATTGCAGGAAATCGTTCGGTAATATAATTCGTTCGGTCGGCGCGCGAGTAATTTCGTCCCTGTAATTTTCACCTGTCTCGCTCTGCCTTACTAATTGCCCCTCGACTTTGTCCGATGGCCAAAGATAAACCACGGCTTTGGCTGTTTTCATATTAAAAAAGAGACCCACTCGTCGATGACCGAATCACTTAAAATAAGAAACGATAAAGAAAAATTTCAGGCATTCATTCCTTTCATATCGATCAAAGAGTTATCGCTCTTTTATGTGCAAGTCAAAATTTTTTTTGAAAATTCCGACAAAATTTATGGTACCTGTTCAAAAATGATTAAAAGTAGAAAACTAAAAAATGAAAGGGGGATATTCAAAATCGTGATAGAAAATTTGGAAAATGGAAATGAAAGACCCACCGTCTAAGGATTGAATTTGGAAATTTTAACGCGTCTTGACACGCACCTCGGTGTTCGGTCCGACGAGCGACGTGTTAATGGATGAATCAGTTCAGTGACGTGTCTACGTAGGGAGATACGAATATATTTCATCAGCGTCAATTCTTTTTTCTCCTTTTTGCACAATAATGTCAGCGTCGATAGGTGATAAGCGTGATCCATAAACCGTCACGACGTTATCCCGGGCAACATCATTAAGCTTTATCGTAGACGGCCGCAGGGTGCATATGTGGTTGACATGATTCACACACGCGACCTCTCTATACGTCACGGGCCGAGGGTATTTTTGTGTCGGCACACGAGACGCCTGTTTCACAAGACGATACACGTCGACGCTTTCCTTTGTCGACCCGAGGAACATTGCGAAACCCCGTAAGTCACTCGAGCCGTGTCTCCGAACGATTTTTCTTCCGTTATCGGGACTGCTACACGCGCTTTTCTTCTTAAATCAACCACTTTTCGTCATTTAACCGACCCGTTTCACGATTCCTTCGATTTCGCTCCAAATTTGCAACTTTGCATTTATTTTTTACAAGCGTTCTCTTTATCTCAGCGTTCTCCAAAAGTTTATCGACGGAGTTTCCGGTCACGTCAACCCGGAATCAAAGTTTCAACTTCTTATCCAACTCGATTCACCGACCCTTTACTTCTCGCTCGCTGGAAATCACGAGTCCTCTCTGCCTTTTCGAAACCCGCTGACTTCTTGAATGTTAAAAAACCAGCTCGACGGCGCTCGATTATACCCATACATCTCGATGTTTCCCAGCGATGTTGTTCCGCTTCTAATTAACGGATGACCTTTCCACTCGTTTCCTCGTTCCGTTTGCTTCCCGGAAACGAAGTTAAGAGTGACTGTCAAAGGGTTTCTCGACACAGTTTTTAGGCCTGGGAATCGGACTAACTGAAGTACAATTTTTTAAATTCAGCTTTCAGCATTTGGGTTAATCAGACTATTAGACACTAAGTTGCTGAAGTTAAACAGGCCAACAGGTTTCGCGCATTGTTTCAAGATCGAAGTAACGCAAATAGTAGGAGATAAGAGCTTTCGAATAACCGAGTAATTCACGGAAATATCGCTACCAATGTTCACTTATCGAAATCCGTCACCTTCTCTCGACAAACATTTATATTCAGCGTATCGATAAAGCCGAATTGTAATCTCGCGTTCCTCAACGATGCGTCATCAGATTATTTGATATAAAAACAACATTCCCAACTCGGTGCTCGTCGGTTAACATTTTTGCATAAATTTTCGATTCGAGCATCGCGATTTGGAACGTCTTCATTGAAGATTCATAAACATTTTCGTATCCTCGATAAATTCGAAGAAAATTGATCGGTCAAGAAGCCCTCGACCGTAAACGGTTAATCGCAGGAATAAACAAGATTAGGTACACACAGACGGCTCCGCCTAACTTGATCAATTTAATTCCTTTCGTAACCGAATGGACGTTTTCGAGGTTACTTTTTGCACGTCGTTTTTTCGTTGTCTTCGAATTAATTCGACCAGCAGTTATGCAAAAGAAGAAGAAAAAAATGAGGTTGGTTAAGTTTAGAAAGGTGTTCCAGCGCGAGTATCCTCGAAATCCTTCGGTCGTTACCGGTCTCTCCGTTTTACACGCATAACTTGCGGTTCTTGCGGTATTTCGCGTTTCTTTCTTCCACTTTTGGAACAGCGTCTGGCTTTTCTTCTCCTCCCCGTTCCCCCCCGGCGCGTTTCCACCAAGATTCATCCGTGGCCCGTGTCGAGAGGAAAAAGCATCGCAGGGCAGAGTCTAGCCACGGCGGCGACTTCCCAGACGCCGTGGCAACGCTCGAGAACTTGGCACAGTTTGTTCCTCGAACACGATTTACTCCGCGAGATCAACCGTTCGGAGATATCTTTATTCGAGACGGGGGCGAGGGCCCGAACATCGATTCCGACCGTCCCCGCTCGTTATCGCGACGAGAAAGCTTACCCTAGAACTTGCGCGTCTTTCCTCCGGAAAGCTGTCCCCTGCTTTACACGGTTTTTAAAAAAACACAGTCATTTTTTAATTCCACTGTTTCGAAACAGCGGTAACCAAATCTGAAAAATGGGGACTGCCCATTTTATATGCACTATAAAACTTTCTGTCCGTGTAATTTAGTGCTGTAATTAAATCTGTGGTTAAATTTTTTAAGGCCTTATATTTCCTGTTTAATTGCGTGTTTAAACTTTTATATATATTTGTTATTTTATGAACGTGCTGGTTTTATCGTTTTTAAAATACATTATTTTACCGAAACGAATCACTGAATTATGCACACTTCGGGGGGAGCCGGGGTCGGGGTAGAAGATCTCTTGTTTTTGCATCTTTCGAGGAAACGAAGGGAAGTTTGTACGATCAGGATTAGCGCGAGGATAATCCGGGGCGAAGGTTATCGCGCTCGGCTGGTAATCGTATCACGGAATGGAATCGAATTTTTTGGTAACGACCGCGACGGGAACGGGGGACTTCATCTTCGCGCGTAGACGACAAAACAAATAGCCTTGGCACTTTTTAATGGGTTCTTGCCAAGGGTGGTAATCTCCGCGCTGTATTCGAGCCACGGACTCGTTCACGGTCCTCTCCCGTCACGGCGGAACGTTAATTAACGTTAATTAATTTTACATACTTAAAACGCCGGTCTGTCGTCCCGTCGGAAAGAGACATCGGGACCGAAGCACTCGCTGGGTACACACGGGGAACTTTAGCGATTTTTCAATTACCTGGCCAGCCTGAACGTTAATCAGAACTTTTCAGGCCATGCTACGTTTCGCTCGGACTCTCAATCATAATTAAACCCCCGACCTCGACAGTTCTATCTAACCCTTTGACGAACGGTCTTAAACTTCTCGGTGGTGAGACACGTCGAGGGTCGGCGCGAGCCTGTGTGTATTTGCGAGGGTGTGCACAGGGTGTTAGTCGGTCAAATATAAAGCGGCGCTCGTGACGAAAGTTTCGGTATCGGTGGGTTTAAAATTTGAATGATTCGAATGTTGGTATGCTCGAATATTTAGAATTCGAAGCTTTGATAAAATTTTGATCAAATTCATTCGTCAATCTTTGGCCGAATGTCGTTAATCACAACGACTTTTACAAGTTCATATCATTGCTCATTAATTAACTACACGGTATTTAAATGGCGATAGCTGTGGAATGTTTTGATTGAAATCTATAATAGAACATTATACGAAATTCACTCGGCACCATTATGATAATATTGTGTTCGGAATATTAACGAGACGTTTATACAGTCATTTTCATTAAAATTCAAGCTTTAAATCAACGCATATATCCCATTATTTTTTAATTTCTCTAAAATATTGTGTCGCAAGCTTGAAATCACATGTACAGTAAATTCACGTTAGTAATTGAATAATAATAGAATGGTAAATTATCCTTGGCGTATTACAACCAATTTAAACCATTAATTGAATGGTAATAGAATCCCTAACATCCGTGCAATAATGAATATCATCGTGTTTCATCCCAGACAATTTACCCTGGCTGCTGGCCGTGTTCGTTAATTAATTCCATTCTTCTGTTTTCTGTTTTCAGGTAAGGAACAACGATAATTAACCGAGATAACAATTCCGTCTCTCGTTCGTCCCTGTATCCGTGAGTACATAATTGCGCATCGCGTGGTACTTTTTTAAAAGTCGTAACAAATATGTGGGTCGTGAGCGATTTTAAAGGCCAGATTTATTTTGTTTCGCATCGGTTTCTGGATGAGAAGAGCTTCAGCCCTTGGTTGGCTGGCACAGAAACCACGACCAGAATAAAACTAACGAGACTATGTGGCATAGTGTCGAAGGGGAAACTCTGGCTATAGTGCATCGCCAGACACACCCTTGATACATATAGCACGCTCTATATAGCCTGCTAACCCTTATTACACGCGAATAATCTGATCTCTTGCTCGTAACACCTACAGCCTCCCGTAAAATACGATGACACAGATTTTCCGGGGGAAAAATTCATCTAATTTGTATTAAAGTCAAATTTTCTGTAACCGCGAAGAGAAATTGAATAAACTAATCACGCAGGGTGGTAAAATTCGAGAGGTTACGTTTGAAAATCAATTAACTTGACCGCTCTGGATGCATTTTTCTTTCGATAAAAATTGAGTAGCAGCGTGTTCGAGCGAGCAACAAAACAATAACCCTCTTTTAATCAAAGAAATCTGGCCAACGTCCAAAAAGAATTCGTCGCAGTCGCGGCACGTCCTTTCCGTAACTAGCGGCCATGCTACTGCTTGAGAAGGGTACAGGCAATAAAGGGTGCCGTATTTATACGAACGCGAGACAAATTATCGTCATACGTGGAAAATCCTTTCCGACTAGACGCGTCACCTTGTTGTATGACCATCGTTTCCTTCCAGTTGCTTTGCCTGTTTTCTCGCGTTTACTTTGGACTTTGAGGAAGAGGCACTTTTAACCCCCTTACGTGTCTAGTTTATCACAATCTAGTTAAAAGATAAGGTGTAAGAATTTTCGTCACCTTTCCTTCGATTTGGTTTCAAGAATTAATAAATTACAAAATGACATTGCATAACACGGTACATTCTCGTAATCTTCAGAGGGTTGATCCAGAATAATAAATACTGAAAATGGCATCAGGTTGTGGTTAAATTTAGATTCGGGTTAGACGCACGCCCACGAAGGGTGAATATTTGTAAAATTAATACCGTACAAAATTTGATACGATCCCCAACGATAATCTTCGGGTTCATCGTCCTGGAAGGGTTGGAAGCGCGTTTAAGTGGGCAAAATTACACGATACGCCAGATTCGTGGACGCGATCGATCTCCCGCCCGTTCCGTTGTACTCCCGTTGAAGTTCCTTGCCTCCTTCGGGCACCGCAACACATCCTTCAAGACCGTTCGAGAAACCGGTTTCTCCCCTGGGCTCGTGCGCCAATCTCGCTCTCGAGATCGGAGTGTGCCCGAACCTTCGGCGTCCTCCCCTGGAAATCCTTCTAAAAGGAACTTATTTTTCGAACCGCACGGTGCCAACCTCTGAAATTCGCATACTGCCCGAATCGAAGATGCATCGGTTAGCATCGAGTTTCGAGCACAAGATGAATATTCATGTTCCCGAAATGCGCTGTCGTATCGCGCCACACGGTTTTTCCGCTAAATCGGATCGTTAATCCTGGCTGCCTCTCAGATCGGTCGAAAATATTTCTTTCCCCGGTCGATCTATGATTTATCGAAGCTGTTAATGTAAAATTCTTCATACGATTAATTTTATGGATATAAAGGTCTGACAAATTGCAAATTTATAAATTTTATCACCTCCAGTCCATCGTCTTTATTATCGTTCGTATCAGTCACTCAAGTTACTGAAAATGAAAAGTAGCAGCCGATAAACTTCGCGGGTAGCTTGATTAATATTTAGAGATTCGTGCAAACTTTTAAACCTTTAATGATCAACTTCCCGTCGTATAAGCATCCCGGAGAAACAACATCAATTTTCCCCGTTGTTATCCGGACGGATTCTAATTTATCTTCCTCGTTGCTTTCGAGGCAACGGAGGGGGACAGGTAGACGGTCGAACCGCGACAGGTTGATTTTATTTCAGCCACGAAAACCGTGGTCCGTTGTTTTCCAGCTGTCAACGAAACTCGCGGAGGGAGGAAAAGTTTCGATTGCGGAAGTTAACGTTCCGACGATTTTCCGCGTCTTCCGCGGCCCGTGAAAATACGAGGGACAGCTTTTAATTTCGCTTCGGTAACCGGTCCACCCGGCTCGGTAAATCGCCCGATATTGCCGGCCCATTCATAAGGATTTGGAAACGATAAATTTTACGTCTAACGACGCCGCGAGACTCATTTCCCCGGGCTTTCGCGATTTAAAATTCAAATTCTTCCTGGAACTTGGAATATTTCTGTGCGCGCGTATTTAGACGGCCCCCCTTTTCCCTTCCGCTCGATAAAGCGTCGACGCGTATATACGTACGCCACAATCAACGGTTAATTACGAAGAAAATACAGAGTTAAATTCGTTTGAAAGGGGATATCCAAATTGTCTCTGTTATTTATGGTTTTGTGGAGGGAGTACAAAGTCAAACTATTTTAAAGCGAACGTGGAAGGGTTATTTTTTTTCTTAGGGTCGCTTTAGATAATAATAGATAAAATACCTGTCTTGGGTTTAAAAGAAGGAAGCTCGTTTTGATAGAGGCATTCCGCTTGATTCGACGCGATCATTCGCGTCTTATCAGTCGTCGCTCGATGAACGAAGGGGCGGATTTCTATATCCGTAACCTTGCCACCCCCGTTCTGTTCTCCGATCGATCAATCCGGCTAAGAATCCGAAGGATTTCGTGGCCAGTGAATCCTAATTCATTTTTTTTTTGCGCGCGCGTCGGCGCCACGACCTTCTCGCCGCGGTACATTGACCTCCTCTTCCAGTTCTTTCGCGTCTCGTCTTATTTTCGTAGTTTATTCACCCGTGGCGAAAGAAAAACGAAACTCTCGACCAGGACGAAATATTAATTTCACTTTCGTCTTATTTACACCGGAGTTTCTGCTGCCTGGCCAGTCGTGGCTCTCTCGCGGTTGGCGAACGATTAACATTTAATCTGGTCTCGTGTTTTCTTATTTCGGTCGGTGGTCGGAGAATCATCCGACTTTCGAGGTAGCGCCTCGAAGATTAAATATTAATCCGTTCCACGAATCCGTCCTCCAACAATTCCCAAGTCTCCAATTATAGTCGGGAAGAGGGCCTAAACACTCGAAACTATTCTCCGGTGTACGGGAATCGGTAACAATTCCAAAATCCTGATTTATCTACCGTACTCGTAAACTGGGAGTGCATTGGCTTTCTTAAATTCCCCACCGAAAACTTGTCTGCCGTCTGATAATAACAGTATGCCTCTCCACCCTCCTATCAATCTCCATTTTCCTCGAGGAAAAAGCCGAGCGAGGACAACGGTTCTTCTTTCCCGTTCGTTTTTAATTGGCATTAAGTTCCTTAACATTCGTCGGTCGTTCCACCCAGACGCGGCAATAAAAGAAAATCACTCGGCCCCCGAAAGCCAGGAACAACCCCCGAAAATTCCAATTTATCCGCTTTGTGCCTGACGACCTTCGGATCGCGGGGGTACATCGGCCTCTGACACCCCCGTAACTCCTCCTCTCCTCGTGCTTGTCATATTCTCCTAAACTCTTGCACCCCCTTCTCTATCGCATCGAACAGCAAGAGGGAGGGATGAAGGGAAGACGCGGCACAAACGATCGACAAAGACCGAGAGAGGGTGAGTTTTTGCCAGGCGAAGTAATTCCACGAGCAGACACCCCCTCCAGTTTGTCGGGCGCGTGGCGATACACGCAACCCCTCTCCGCGTGGTTTTCAATCCCCCTCTGGTAGCTGTGGTGGGGGGATCGGCACGGGAGGGTTGCGACGACACCGCGCGGGGGGCGGAAGGGAGAACCACTGGCTGGCTGGTTGGCTGGCTCTGGTTGCTTGGTAAGGGGTTGCGTCGTGGCGCCGCCGTTGTCGTTTCCTAGCGAATTCGTAAGGGAGCCTTCAGTCGACGCGCGACTGTCAACGAAAACACGTACACCGTGCACCAACCCCCGTCTCAGAACACACTACCCCCGTGGCGTGAAGTGCGACTGGTCGACCGTTCGGGGGTTGCAACCGGTCCGTGGCCGACGAGCGGATTCCTGCTGACAGGTAATCACGTTTCGAGCGTGGGTTGTCGAATTTGGACCATCTTCTCGTTATCTCCAACCCCTTTGCATTTGACAATTTCTATCTCGAAAATATACAATTTATAAACATTTTTATTCCTCTTTTGTTATAAAAACAAAAGCTCCAATCGGTTGCAAAGGGTTAAAATAACCAAAGTTGGAAACAATGAGTCAACCTCCAGCACGAAAGGTTATGGTGGTAATTGAACTCGGACGGTCCAATTAAGGCGAACCTCACCCCATTTATCCTATTCTTATTGTTCGTAAATGGCGAAGGACATCGCGCTCAGAATAAGTGGATGGATAAGAAACAAAGATTCGAGGAACTTTTGTAGAAGAATATGCACATTGTTCGATATGTTTGCGTCAGAACGAAGCGAATGTCTGCTCGTTTTATTACACCGGATTCACCCTCGCCCTATCATGCGACGATACTTGTTGGCGAGCTAGCCAAATCTGGAAACGGCATAAAGATAGTAGTAACGTTTATGGTTATTTCGTTGAGTCACCGATGCAAACACCCTGCTACAACTACAAATTTATCCAAGTCCTGCACAACGTCTTAAAAATATCGATCGTTTAACTCATTTCAATTTCTTTCGTTTTATTACTTTTAAATGTATGAACTTTTCATAAAATCTCCCAAGTATACTTTTCCAAAGAAAGAAGCATCAAATTACAAACGCACAAATTGCAATCGATAGGAAATTTCGTCCCGTGCTTAGTTCCTGGATCGATGGCGATACCCCAGTGAAAAATCGGCTTCCAAGAAAGCCCGTTTCGCAACGGTGTTCGTGGTCGCTCGATTACCCGTGTAAAGTCCAACACACGGAGCCGTTGGACGGCGAACACGCGACGTCCGCGAATAAAAATTCACCTGGTCAGATGTAATCGTCGAGGAACGGGCTTTATTTATAGATTAACGTCGCGAGAAAAATGTTGTTCCTCGAGGTACGATATCGACGCGCAACAACCGGCGAAACGTTTCGTTGTACCCAGCCGATGGCGATAACGATTTTCAACTTGTTGAAGAGCCTCGTTGCCGGACGAGTTTCCAATAGCGTCGCGTTAAAGACACGCCGGAAACCGGCTCGTCGGACGCGTCTCTCGTTACCGGGAAACGTCAGGATCCCGATGACACTGTTTTCTTCGGTGCTTTCCCTTTTCAGAGCTCTATGACCCGTTCGCTGTGAATCAGTCTTCCTAGAATCGCTCCACCCTTCCTAGAATTTCGTTAGGCGAGGTTACGCGGAAAGTCCGACAATTTCGTGACGTAAAAGTATTTCGTAGGAACACTTACTCGTTTGCGTTAATATTGACGGAAATCAAAAGGGGCTGTTCCCTATTCCACGGGGTAAAATACAGCTCCCGCTTCGAATAACATTCAATGGAATGTAAGAATTTGTACGTGACGTTATACGGAGCTTAGGAAGTCCCGATAAAGTGGCTTACCGTGATCCGTTCTTTGTCTTGCCGCTCGCCATGGGGGTTGCTTCCAGCCGCGAAGATTTACGGTGTCCACGGGGAAGAAGTTCGGATAACGTCGCCGTATACTTTCTCCCCGGGGTTGGTCGCGGGAACGAAAGAAATATCGCCGAAAGGAAAAAGCAGGAAACGTTGCAAAACAATCGTGTCGCTCGTCTCTCTCGAGGAACCTTTCAGCGTAATTCTTTAGGAAAATTCTGCGCTCGGCTAGAAGCGTACCCGCGGTATTATTCCCGCCGCGACTCGCTGCTAGTTTCCGGGGAAATAAGTTTCGCTGTTCATTGAAAGTTCGGAGGGACACGGCACGGAATTTCGGAAACTTGTTCGCCGAATTCGGGAGTCGGTCGCCGAACGAAAGGAACACAATGACGCCGTGTCCCGTGACACATCCTTGGAATATTTACACGCGTTTAATACGCCGTGAGTTATTTTACGAGATCGTAAAGCGTGCAGCAGTAAAACCGTCGCTGGAACGATGTATCACGGCCGGCTATAATTCACCCCCGGGGCCCGCCTAATGTTAATAACTGGAGAGCGTTACCGTTGCGTTCCTTTAGAAAACGTATCGCAATGATAGTTCGCGTCGGCGACTTTCGTCGAGCGCATAATTCACGTTCGGTCGGAATATTATTTTCGTTCGTCGGATCTCCCGATGGAAAGCGATACCCTGTCGCGGGGGTTGATTACGCGCCGGGGCGAAATTGATCGAAACGGCATTAAATTATCCGAGGGGGCGCGTTAATAGCACGCGTACGCGAAGAAATTTTCTCCCGTGATTCATAATGTCGTCCGAGTATCAGGTAATTCATGGCGCGAACATCGTGTGTGGGTGTTATCTGATTTCTTTTTTTTTTTCTTTCTTTCTTTGTAAGACTCGCGTGCGTGGCAAGACCAACGCGGCACGGTATTTTTCGTGCGTGGAACTTTCTTGACCATTAGAGGCACGCGATCCATTAACTCTTCTCTGGTACGGCAATCGAGCAGCAATTGCCTGGAAATCGGCTTACCGCTCGTTCTTGAAAATTTCTCCTGTCTTCTGGTTGCATATTCTCGAGCATCGTTGCGTATACGAGGCGCGCATGCAAATTGATATCCCCCCACGATCACTCGTGACAGTGTTACGAATTTAATCGGATCGAATCGCTGGAAATGTTCAGCATAATACCGTAGAACCACGATTATTCCAACTAATTATGTTTAAAATGGTCGCATAATCAAACGATTTATTTGTTACATTGTATTCTTCACAATCGTATCAAAATATTTCAAAGTTTTCTCCAGTCACCAAATTATATTAATTGAAAATTAAAATTCGAGATCGACTACTAGTTCCAAGCAAAAATCTATCGAAAAACCGATACCGAAAGGGGATAAAGGAAATTTGATAAAAATTAAAATCGAAGGGACAGAGATAGATGGTTGAATGTTCCAAAATGGCCTGAAAGTTACTCGATCTTGTGTCAAAGTAGGAATAAAAGTTTTTTTGCGCAAAAAAAAAAAAGAGAGACGCGTGTAACCAGACTGGTTTCGTTCATAAAAGTTCGCCGGAGGCCGCGATGCGAGGGGTATGATCGATCGTCGACGGCTACGTGCTCTCGTATTTTTAGATGTCGGATTGGCAGGTGAGAGATGCCAGGGACTGGGGGTCTCTTTCTCCGATATTCGGAATTTCACGAATACGTCGGATTACCTGACAACTGTGCGACTACCGAAACACGTATGCTACCGGCTTGATACGTTAGTTATTTGCGGCGACTATCGCTTCCGGCTTCCCGTCACTTCGCTTCGAATTATCGAAAACATGGTTAGACCAGACGTATTGCGTCTGGGTATGTCGCGTGACAATTTCAAATTAGAGGGAAGAAATAGCAATAATAATTGAACTTATCGCAAGGCCATCGTCTAATGAAAATTAACATTTAACATTTAAACATTTCATTCCAAAATTCGAGAAATATTAATGGGCAAAGTTAAGCATCTTGATATACAAACGTATGGTAATTAGGTCCTCGATATTAATAGTGATGTTTATTTGCAATTTATTCCGGAGTTTGCATAGATCGTACTGAAAAATCAGCTACATTCTGATGAGGTAAGCTACGTATTTATAGCTCTGGTTCGTAAACTTCTTCAGGGAAGAGGACGGAAACGATGATGCAGTCACTGTTTGCGCACGAAGATCAAAGGATTCGTAAAAATATTGCTCTCCTAGTCTACCGTATGCTTTGCGTTAACATTCGAGAATATTTGAAAAATAATACCGAAATTTGCATTCTTCTGGCCTAAAGGATCTCAAATGACAAGCAATGAAACGGCGGGTCCCTTTTATGCACAGGAAAGATTGAATACGTCAGTTTCGAATGTGATACGGCGCGGCTCGAGTGGAATTTAAACGTCCCTCGGAGAAAAACAGAGGTTCCTGTAGTCGCAGAAAGCGTTTTCAAGCGAGCCCCGCATTGTGAGACGTGTCCGGCTCGTCAGATTCGCCGATAGGATTCATGAAAACTGGTCTCCATAGAAATCGTTCGCGGACACTTGGCTGTTCGCGCGGATACCAGCCTCCCAGACCGGAAACGTATTGTTTGAGGGCGAGGGGGATGGACAGATTCATTTAAAGTTGTCGCTTGACTCGAAAGCGGCATCGATTAAGGGTCGTCCGAACGCTTGACGGGATAATCCTTGCTCCTTGTCGACCCGGTTCATGTTTCCTCGCGATTCCATTCCAACCGTATCGTTTCGCAGCGCCGATTTGGCCTTGCTCCATAAACACTTGCCGATCTAGCCGTCGATCATTCCTGTTGTTCTTCTGTGTCCAATCAATTCGTCCGACTCGCGGCATAGAAAATGGAAGATGCAGTGGCAGGGCTACATTAATCCTTAACCCTTCAAACTTTATATAATTAAATAATTAATAAGAGAAAAGATGAAATAAATCGTGGATATTGCGAGTATTAGACAGAAGCCTTAATAATTGGAATTCATCAGAAAATAAATAAAATAAGGAAAGGAACATTGCATAAAATTTCCATTTCCACGTTTACCATGGATCGTACGATGCAATACTCTATCAGCGTTGTGTCATTGACATTTACGACCACGCTATATTTCAGTTACGACTATGCCTTCTTGCCAGTCAACTTTCACGATCGCCGCTCGATTTCTTATTAAATTCCGTGCTATCGGTTTTGAGGTTCGATCGATCCGCACGAGGCTCGATTTAAATAATGCACAGCACAAGCTGGTACAAGGCTCAGGACGAGAGTTATAAATCGTCACGCGATAGAATTTGCTCGTAAACCGTTGGATGATGTTTAGACGTCACTCTAAATACGAAAAGAGGATTTGTTTTAGGCGCACGTGACCGTGCCACGCGCGTTTAACCCTTCCGCTTCCGCGTCTGTTGCGTAATCACCGTATATCGATCGTTAACGAGTTGAATACCACGGGTGTTGCAAATTTAATACATTCGGATAATTGAAGAAAATTCCAAGTACCATTGTATTTGTCAAACACATTCATTTCTACCCTTTGCTCATAATTCTAGTAGTACAAGTCAATTTCATAATGTTTCCAATTTGTTACCATTGTGTTTCACGCGTTATAAACGTTTCCCTGAAAAATTAACGAGTCCAATTTAAAGTCTGACGGGGGAGTTGTTGATTCCGGGCGCGGAAATTTGTAAAAAGCGATTATTTCCGTGACAGCGTTCGTTTTCAACGAGTGGTCGACGTATTGTCGCCGTGGGCGATAAATCATTAAGGGTACACCGATTCAGTCAGGGGATTAGCGAAACAGACCATGATTCGGTCCGGTGATGGCGAGTCTCTCTCGTTAATCTCGGACGTTCCATTAGGCCGTGTTCATAGTGGCGTGTTCGAAAGCACACTGGCGTCCCGTAATCCGACCGCATAAAGACCGGGAACCGTGTAATGCAAGGGAATTCTCTCTTGCCGTTCCTGATCGTGCCCGCCAAACGACACCCAGGATTGCTCGCGATCGTGCTCACGTTCCGCTCGGCTTTGTTATTCGAATTTTCGTCAGACGAGCGCGGAATACGTAGAGAAAACATTACGGGTACAGTAGCTGCAATTATTTGATGTCTGATATATTTATTAATTCGTATCGTTTTCCAATAACCTTCACGAGCGATTGATAAATTGTTATACGAAATTTATTTGCTGTAAATTCGGCGTCGCGATAATAAAATCATCACGGAGGAAATGAAATATTTCGATTGATCATCAAACCAGCCAGGAGCGTCGTTTCCGTTCGCCGTTGATCAGAGTTCATCGGGGTCGTTGGCGTTAATCGAATTTGCCGGGAGTATCGAGTGCGCGTGCAACGTTTAACAGGACACGCACGATTCGTACGGAAATAGTCTATTTGAACGCGATTTTCCGGGCCACTTTGACGGAAAAATTCCATCTCACGATTCCTCTTCTGCGCAACCAAACCGTTCGTTTAACTCCTTTCGTTTCAGAGAAATTATAATCGTCCGCCTCGATGTTTGCGCTTCGAATTATTCGTTATTAGACGCTCCGTCTAAATGGCTTAGACAATTACAGTTTCGTGTTCGCGTGCACGTTCGTAAACATATTACGTAATTGTAAAGCGATCGCTCGTAAAACTCCAATTAGCGTTGCTCGGTGTCCGATGGGAGCGCGGTGGGAATTTTCTTGCGCCGCTGTTTCCTCGATTCCGTTCCGCGGAGTCCTTTAGCGCGGTTAGGGAAGCGGTATCATTAGCCGTCGGCGAATCAATTATCACCGGCTAATAATTGGTATCACGGTTATGGCGATTGCGTAACGAGACCGTACGGTTTCGACGGCGGTGGTCTTCGTGCAACCTTTTTCGATAAAACATAGCTGCGCTGCCCAGGTGTATCATCGCAAAGTGCTCCGTAATTGACCTCGTTATGTAATCGATCGAGTTCGGAGTAGACCGACCATTAAACAACCGGATTATGATATTTCGTGTAATATCGTCAATTAAATACAAATTATACCGTAAGCCTTCTCGCAAAAATAGACACTATTTTGGATATTTAGAGACTTAAGCCTGGCTTATCTCAGTAAATGGTAGAGAGTCTGTCGCGTTATTTTATTTCTCGCTGGTTTTAGTCCAATCGATCTAATCGTTTACATGGACACATTATACTTTACGAATTAATTTTCAAATTTAATCTAGAAATCCAGGTCTCCAAAATATCAGAATTTTAGCATTGGTCGTGGGAAGGAGAATCGAAAGGCGGTCGGAATGTTTAATCGTCAGATAAAAATCGCGTTGTTCGCGAATCGATTGAACAAACTAGCTCGCAACTATTCCGAAAGCCATCAGCGGCCAGTTTCGCCGCGCAGGGTTGCTCAATATCTCGCGAGTTATTGCCGCGGCCGCGATGAATCCAACTCTCGTTTTCCCTTCTTCTGTTCCGCGGTTTTTTCCGCTTGCTGACCAACTCGACGAACGTTGGACACCGTATATGTAACGATGGCTGCCGTGGATATATACGCGTACCGTGTACGAGGGACTCATCCGTGTCGCTAGGCGCACACACGTACACGCCGATATACACAGAGGTTGGCTTATGTAAATGGACACGTAACACTGGATGCACGGTTCCGAGAGCAGGTGGAATATGACCCCCGGTGTGCATCGGGAGAACGCGCCGTCGACGAGGACTTTAAGTTTTTGTTTGCCGCTGCCTTCTGTTCTTCTTCGCTACCCTCTGTCATCTCCTCTTTTCTCCGCTTTTGCTACTCGTCCGCTTTGTCCTCGTCGCCTCTGGCAGGGAAGAAAAGTCGCGCAAATGGACCGTTCGTCCGGCTGCTGGAATTCGCCTCGACAACGCTGACCATCGTGTACACGCCGCTGTTTACGAGATGTTTGTTTTTAATTTTAAGCCTGTTAACGCGGTTCCCTGCCAGCTGTGTGTCGAAACGACTCCTATTCGCGAAATAGAAATTTACCCTTTTAAGATTCCTGCAGAATACCCAAAGAAGATGCACAAATCTTTGCCAATTTCGTAGCGAATTTGACTCGGTTTCGAAATTCCTCTGTCGTCGTTTTTTCCTTTATAGACGCACAGGGCCACTTTCTTTGCTGGGCCATTTTGCAGGAATCCGCGTGGCTCGAAGTACCAATTGAAAGCCCTGGGAGGGTAAGACAAGGCAGGACGGGCGGAAAAAGGGTTGGAAAGAGTCTCGGTGCAGGGATATTTACCGTCGGTAGCTTTTCTACGATCATCCTTGCGGCTGCCAAGCCAGCCGGCTTGCTCGAGTTTATTTTAGAGAATGGCGTATCCTGTTTCCCCCCTGGAGACTTTTGTTCGCCGTTTCACCAATTGAAATCAACTTCGCTCGAATTCTGCTTCTGTGGAGAGTAACGGAGACCCACCAGGCTTCTTTGCTATTACGATCCAGGATTTCGAGTGAAAGAATAGAGGATTTCAAGGTTTAAAAGGTAAAATGGATCTCGGATTTCGCTGCGGCAATTCTGTCGATAGAAAAGTGACGAATTTTCCTTACGCGTTAATCGTAGAAAAGTTCGAAAGAATTAAAAAAATTCCTAGTCGAAACCTTGATACATTTTCTAAGAGATGATCTCAGCCTGTAATTGGCATCGTTTAACGGAAATTAGCCTTACGTAGTATATCCCCGGCACATAGCAGAGCGTTTACTGTTAATTGGAATAGTTATTGCAAGTCGGCTCGGCGATTGCCGTTCGATGGACGTGTTTCACGGATGCAGCAGCAGGTTGCAGTCCGGTCTGGGTGACCTAACGCGGTTAGCCCCGAGGTAATAATCGCGGCCAGAACGTTGCCTTGTAATCAAATTGGGTCGCGTACGTTCCCCGGGCTTACCGTGACGCGACTTCAATTATCCCGGCGTTATTAGACGTTGGGTTCGTCTTATGAAATTTTGCCGTGGACACGAGCCGCGAACGGACCCTCGGCCATCGCCGATAGATCTGGGACGTAAGATAAAAGGAAAATTGAACCGTTATCGTGATACTCCGACGGGGTCGGTGAACCTGCAACTCGGCTAATAAATGAATGTCAGGTGTTTGCTAAGCCGGTAATCGACGATCAAACGCTTCTTAGATATTCCAGTCGGACTTTGAGCCAATTACGAGGATAAATTTATGGTTCTGCGACGATTATAGGTTCCGCGATATCGCGTTCGATTATTCACGGACGAAAGAGGGTAGAAATTTTGATAACGTTCTAAATCAACATGCAATTACTTTCAAGCGAATAATCGTAGGTCGATATGTATTTCTGATCGAAGAGAGAGGTACCGAATTACGAGGAGAGTAACAGAAATCGCAGCTCCGCGTACACGACTATTTATAACGAATCGATACGAGCCGTCGGCCGGTGCATTCTTCACGTGCCCGACGGTTGCACGTGCAAAACGATACCGGTAACACGCGAGAGTGTGACACCGCGTGTTTTCCCCGAGGAAACGGTAAAAAGAGGATCGGGAGAATTGCAGGTTGCCGCCAGTCGAACCGTGATGAACGCGTGTTGCCCGATTCGATGCAACACCGCTATCCGACTGATTATATAAATGAATAACCCCCAAATTCGTTCGTTATCGAAATCTTCTACAAATGGAACCATAAACTTCGTCGACGTGCTGATTAGCTTATCAATCGTGGACGATGTTCGATCTCGAGAGATGATCGCTTCTTTTCGCGCCACTTATGAGCTAGGCGTTGATTGAACGAAGGCCTGGATTTGTCGCGCGAGAAATTAACGAGCTGGGCGTGCGTGGACGATTTATCGCCGCAGATGGGCGCAACCCTCGAGAAATATCGTTTTCCTGAAGATTCAATTTGCCAGCGAGATCCCCGCTCTAACGTGGATCGTTATTAAATTCTTATATATTTTGCGTTACGATTATTCCAATTCTGACGCAAAGGAATTTAATAACCGGTTCTTATAATATCTTATAATATATTAAATTTATCCATCCACTTTTCTCTGGGTCCGTGTGTCCCCCAGGATACGGAGGGGAAGGCGGCAAAACGTTTACAGTGTTGTTCTGGCATTTTAGTTTATCCAAATTATGCACCGCGGCGACGAATGAAATTGCGGCTCCCTGGACGGACGATTAATCGTTTGACCGCCGACGACCGGTCGGGGAAAAGGGCCAAAATGTTCGTCGCTATGGTGTTGCACAAGCACAACAAGCACAACAATGGGAATCACTCGAACCACCATTCGAGCAACAACAATACCACCCGCACAACCAATAACCTGAACAACAATCACATCAACAATAACGTGACCAATTTGAACCAGACGTTCAACGCCGGAGCGGTAAGTCCTGAGTACCTCGAATACCGTGAATTCCGTCCCACGGAATTCCCACTGACTTAGTGTCATCTTGAATAATTAAAAAACAAGAAACGTGTTATACCAACATGAATTTTTGAAATATTTTTAAGTAAGTGATTGATTATTCGTAATTCTGAATAATTAAAACTTCAGATCGTTCTCGCGGCTAACAACAGGAAGCATGTATTTGTTTGATGTTGTTTAATATATAAATACCGGTGTATACACCTGTTGCTCCGTGGCTGAAACGAAAGCCGTTCGATTAATCGAAGTGACAGTAATCTTGCCGAACAGTTGCAATTAAGCGGCCGATCGCGCACCGGCGGTGGGACGGGGTAGGTTGGCGGCATATTAAAACCGGTAATACTTGAAATCGCGTTAAAAACCATTATTCACCGTTGAATCGGCGTGAAACGAATTTTTCCAGCCACGATAGAACACTCGACTCGTGTCCAATCGGTTACCAGCGTTTAGTGCAACAAACACGATATTCCTGTTATCGAGCCTCAGACATATTACGCAAAACGATTTCTCAGTTCCCGCCTTATTACCGAACAAGTACCCCTTTGATTATTTTATAACCCCAATCAACTTTCGATCTGTACCTGTGGCGATTTTCATTGCAAATTCATTTTTTTTGTTGTTGCAATTTCTGAAAAATTATCAAAACGTGTCATTTACTTCGTGATTATATTTTTTTAATTACCTTCGGTAAAGATTTGTAATTTTAATGTTAGTTTTGCATTTGACCCGCGACAGTACACAAAAGTTAAAGTCCCATCTCGTTAAATAATTCATTCGCACTTTCATTTCCTGTATTTCGACGGAATTGAAATTTATACTCGATGTCAATGTTCTCAAGACATCGTCACGAAGCAGCGCGAGCGGGATTTATGACCCCAGGAAATTCAAGCTTAAGAATCGAAGACGAGACGAATTGGATGTGTAACGTTAGGTAAAAAGGGACGCGTTTGCTGGCAGGGTTCGGCGGAATTTATCATCGATTCGCGGAGGAGGGAAAAAAAAACTCGGCTGCCCCTTTCGGTGCGGCTAAAGTCGACAGAAGAAAAATTTTTCCGCTCGACGGGGAATCGCGTTTGCGCCGCAAAGGAGAGTTATCTTCGCCGGCGCGGAAATCCCATGAAATCGCGACGATTTTCGCTGACGCGAATACGAACGCGGGCGTCTTGCCATACAGCGATATCGTCGTCTTTATCGAATTCATTTCGTGCCTCTTCTCTCATCTTCCGCCATTTTTCTTATCGAGATTTCTTTACCTGTTCATATTCCTTAAGATTCGTCACCATAAAGATATAAAAAAAATTACGTCTGCTGAAGAAAATTAAAATAAAAAGCACCGATCACGAAAGTATCCAAAATTACAATAAGAAATAAATAAAAAACGCCTGCAGTCGATTCCATCAAAAACACTGTACAAACTGTTGTTTAATTACTCAGCGTTAACTGGTAGCCGTTTTTACGTTAACAATGGAATGCAGCAAAGTTTTGCTAAACGCAGCTTAAAAAAGAAGCAAAAAGTGTGCAGCGGGTAATTACTCGGCCTTCATCGTCAGCGCTGTTTCAATTAAGGACCGAGAATAAACAATAAATCGGGAATTGTTTCGAGGCAGTGTTTAAACAACACGAAAGGCAAACCCTTTGGGATGCAAAAGCCGCGTGACAACGAGACACGGGGCACAGACTTCTCGGCAACGGCGACGGACAGTTTAATCTAGTTGTTAATTTATAGCGTTTCGGGCGAGTCCTTTAACACGTTCGTTATCAGGATCGGATAACACAAAGGACTTAATCTCGCTGCTTCATTTGCATGCAAAACCTCTTGAAGCCGAAGGCCCGAAGGATCGAGACGAATCCTCCCCCTACCTCTTTCCGATAGACCGGCAATTAACTCATTCCTATTCCTCCGCCCTTTTCGTCCTTCGAAAAATATACCGTGCCAGGATGCAAATCGCGCCGCGGGGAAGTTGTTCGAGAGGAATGATAAAAAGCAAAATATAACAAATAAAAAAAAAGAGAAGTTGAAATATTCAAGCACGGGGGAGATGAAAAACAATCGAGCTACGAAATAAAAAAAGAGTGTCTCGAACGAATATCGATAGGTCGTGTCTGGCCGATTCGCGACAGAAATTGAAGCGAAATTGGATCGCGAACGAAGCCCCGATATTCGTTGCTCGCCCGCTACAAGCATCTTCTGCTTTAATACGTTGTCTAAAGGGGGCGAAATGGAATAATCGGCCGGAGAACGAAATATAAACGCAGCATCCGTGCATTATCGGGACGGAAATAATTACTCTCGAATCAGCTATCGAACTTCGATAGGTTTGTGAAATTGTTAAAAGCCAATTGGCTGTTGCGATCAGCCTCGATTTTAACGATAAATACTGGTAGCAACAGTTAGAAATTGGGTCACAATTAGAGAAACTTCTAAATTCTTGAGTGCCCTGCGTCGCCGACCTTCTGGACGGAAACGAGGGCTCAGAAAATTTTCCAAGTCCCCGTTTCGTTAATTCGATTAGATACAATAAATAATACGATCGATGTTCTCAACAACTATTCAGTAAACCGTGTCAGAAGGCTTTCGCTAATCCTTATCAAACTTTCCGGCGAATAATCGGGAGGAAACGCAATTATCCTCGCGTTTAATTGCGATTAGCGTGCTCGTTACCGAAGTAAACGTACTCGTTAATGAAGCAGCTGGATTAAGCCCTTGATCGCTCGTTATAACGAACGTGCCAAAGGAGAGTAGCTCCGATACTATAAATCGTCCTACCGGATGAAGCCATTTATCATGGCTCTGTGACACGCGGTTGTATCATTCGCAACCCCGAATCCTTCGATCACGAGCCAAATCCCCGTGGTGGATCGGGTTCGCGCGATCGGGGTCGAGGTAAAAAGGGATTTTCGCGACGACACTGTATGAAATTTTCAATGGGCGTCGCCGGTTAGTTTGTTGGCCCTTTTTGGATCCGGCCGCTTTTTAATTGGAGCCGCAGGCGAGGCGTCTGTTTGTTGGTATCGAGGGGTGTCGAAGGAGACGCGAAACAGGGAAAGGGGTGAACGTTAAACGTGACCGACGAAGGGTGAAAGTGTCGCTACGTGGCGGAGAACAAAGGACGGTTAAATAGATCGAGTAGAAGTGGATTAACGTTCCTTTTTTGTCGAAGAAAGATTCAACCCCCATCTTGGCTGGTATCGAACCTCGTCGACCCCTCCGTCTTCTTCGCTTTGCTCGTTTCTTACCTTCCGAGAATATTTTCACTCGAAACACAAGACCGCGGTCCGTTTTCGTGGAAAGTTATTCCGAACTGATCCGAGGGTATCGGAAACCGTTCGTAGAATGTTTAAAATTGAATATCTCGGTCAGAATTATTTCCGTAATACGAGCTTCGAGCGTTTTTTTTTTTCGTTTAGTCAATGGTGTAATTTTCATGGAATTTCTTCCAAAATAATCCGTAATATCTGGAACGTTTAAAATTATATTTACGAAAATGGTTGCAATTTACGAATTTGCCCAAATGGTCCACAAAATTTTCAACAACTTCCGAGTGAAATGTTCCCGAATTTTTCTCGACGGACGCGAGGTTCAATTTCCACTCCGAAATTACACCGTGTCCGAGTTAACCGATAGAAGGTTAAGAGAAGGACCCCAAAACGCTGATACGTTTAATTAACAGTGTCCACTCGAGATGGTGGAGCTGGCTGAGAATCCATCCCCTCGACGTTGTTCCGTAGGGGTCAGGCGAGTTACCCCCGTGCACGAAACAACCCTCGAACGTTCGCGTTCGGTCACGTTGGCAAGGTTATGCCCGGATAATCGAGGTACCGAAGCCGGTTGTAATCAGTCCGATTACATCGGGTTTAATTCCCAGCAGCGTGTCGTTAATGTTCGACAAATTGGACGGCTTTCGCAAATGGAAAATCGAAACGTTGGGGGGAGGTGGAGCGGTCAACGGGGGAATCGATCGTCATTTCCGGCGGGCAAAAGTGATTATCGATGCGCCTGGAATATTTGATCAGTGATTTCGAGGCAGAATTTTGACGCTTGTCCGCTGTTTACCGAAATTCTTCGCGTTCCCGATTCGCTCGCCTATTAACCGCCTAGGAAATGAAGGATTTTGCAAATAGAATCGATTGCAACAGTTTTAGAAAGTCTCCGCTTTTCGAAAATTCCTTTTGTTTCTCCTGCTATTTAATCGAGCGATTTTTGCTCGATCGGAGACTGGCACAGAGAGAACTAAACCACTGCTTTTTATAAAACGGTCATGGTTCGATGGATGGAGATCAAGCGGCGTTCACATCGTACCTTTATTATAATATCACGAAGTTGGAGAGGCAAAATAGTCGGTTTACAGGTGAATCATAGAGGACGAATTGAATTACGCCGTATAAGGTGGCGCTTAGAGCAGACAGGCGAGCGAAGAAACACGAATTGAGAAAGAAAAGAAGGGTACACGATGTAACGGGATAAGTGGCAGTGTCAGACGTTGTGTAATCGGCCGCATGAGAAAGGTCGCTAGAATTGAACGATCGTTGCTCCGTAAACGGTGGACGTGCCATGGAAATTCTTCGCTAACGTACCAATCAGACTTCCACGTTCACCGCGTTCCTGGTGACCTCCGGGATACCTCGTAAGAAGTCAATCGATTCCCACTGAAATTAATCATTTTCTAAAACGGGGGCAAAACCTGAAAGTGTATTGACGTTATTCTACGATAAATATTGTTCCAGGCTGAGGCAATCAAAAATTAATCTTTGGTAAGCAATAGAACATTTGGTTTGCTCTGGCAGAGTTCAGGCACTAAGCTCGGTGACCCATTTTGGAATTAAACCGTGTCAGATCCCTGTTCTTTGAACAGTGTCTCGTTTTACGATTCTGTAATAGAAATTTGTACGAAAGGGTTGGAGAAGATTGTTCGAAGAATGAAAGATTGTAGTCGATGTTTTTCAACCGCGTCCAATAATTAGTTATCTAAGCGCCGCTAGTAGTCGCGCTATTAAACACTTACGAAGACCGCCATTAATGCACCCACGTGCATTTCCCTTGCGTCCACTAATAGGAAGCCCTCCTTCCAATATGAACACAGAGGAGGGAGCGGATCGTCTAATGGCAGCGATGTAACGACCTTGCCAGCGCTCTGTATCTTCCGGTTACGAGCTTCCTGATGCGAGCCACGAACAGGTCCGATCGTAAAAGCCGAACTTGCGCCGCGAAAACCTTATACGCCTGTGCTTTTATGATCAACCGCCCGGCCATCCGACAGAAACTCTATGCGTTTAAGGGTGATCGCCACGGGACCATAAATAATTCTTTGTCGTTTCGAGAGAGATATCGACTGACACTGTAATTACTTACTGTTTCCCTTCCTTACATAGGGTGTTCGAAAAGGCCCAGAAATTATTTTTATTTCTGGATATAACAAATATGGTAAAGGTATTTTATTGTCTTTTCAAATATAATTACTTTAGGGGAGGGTCTTTTTTCCACAATTTTCTACGTTACTGTAGGATTACTGTTATTGTTGCTATTACTACAGGCTAAGGTAAAAATAGTGGAGAATTTGAATAAATACAAGATAAGATTCTCTATTCCTGTCACGGTGACTTCCTCTATGGAAGTTGCCGCGCACCGTGTAATTTGTCTTTAATGAGCCGCCTTTACGTATCATCGCCGCGATATTAAGAGCGAAAAGAGCTGAAAAGGCCGGGCAAATAATAGACATTCCGTCGCCTACTTTCCCACATGTCACGTCGTCGGATCGCGATCAATTTTGATGACACGAATTTGCAAAACGCGATACTCCTTGGCGTGCACATTCCAACGTTTAAACCTCGGTACAAGTGTCTTCACGGTTCAGTAATTTTATACCACCTTCTTTTTTCTCTCCTTCACCGCCAGATTGATAGTTTTTAATTAATTCTCCGTGGAAAATTGTCTTTCGCTTGGCTGGAAATTTTCCATATTTCCCAGGGATGATCTCCGCTCTTTCCAGCTATCCGCTGGCACCTAGCTTGAAACAGCCGTCAGACTTTTTGGCATAAAACAGGGTGCTTAACGTCGAGCCAGTTTTATTTTCTGACATCGTTGGGTCGGTAACGATTTTCGTCGACGCCTCTGCTGCAACCTCGTCGTCGGACGTTTCGCTTTGACAAGAAAATAATTTGGTTCAATTGCTTCCAACTCGCGATCGAAGGCGAAAAGTGTAAAATTAAACGACGAGCAAAGAAATGTTTAGAAGTACAAAAGCCTCGCAGCTGAGAGGATCCTCTCGTCTTAACTGGTTCGCAGCGACTCGGCGAAATCAAATATTTTCCCAGCCCCTATTTCAGATTGCCGTCCCTTCTTCCCACTGTCAGCCATCCGTTTTCCTTCGAGGTAATGCCGAAATTGGCAAGCTTACCGGAACTCACACCACGCGGGGTATAACGTCCATTGGTATTCCATCCTCGACGCCGGTGTCATCCAGTATTTACTAACCGCTGCATCCCTTCGCGCACCGCTATCCGTACGGGGGATTACAAACGACCGTCTTCGAGCGCTTTAAATCACGTCTCTATCAAATTTCACGAATCGTAACCCACACGAAATCGCCGCGTCAAATGCAAGATAACAGTCTTTCTGAAACTTGCAAAAATCCGTGATTCGACCAATTACTCGATTATCGAGACCTTGGCTCCAGTCTTATTTCAACACGAGGCTCGATTACATAAACGGATAGAAATTTTCACGATTGCATCACGGTCAAGTGGCGTCGGGGTTTACCATTCAAAGGTAAACAGTATTTGCAACGACGAGTAACGTTTAGCGTGTAAATTATAGTAAACTACTAGGCGCGGAAGTTTGATTACCGTTGTACAGTATTTGTCGAAGTTATTTGCCGACCAAATGTTCCCTGGGAACGCGGCTACGTTCTACATACACAGCAAGTGAATTTAGTACGCGTTATCATTAAGAGTATCGATCGCAGCGTGGATTCATCGTCGAATAACTCGAGCGACTTTATGAAACTTTGCCGATTCGAAGTGTCCAGAGGAAATGGTAAACCGTTCCGATGGAAAGATTCGAATCGAGGAAATTAAAGAGAGGGGTAAAAAAGGTTGAGCATATCGAACGCCGTGAAATATAATTTAGGTCGTCAAAACGGTCGATCGACATCGGTTTATCGTTGCCGGGGATCGATGTCTTTATCCAACGTCCAATCGACATCGAACATTTCATCATCGGCTGGCAAGGAGAATCGTGACCTATGGAGACACAAGTGGGCCAAATCTGTACGGTGTGTTCAGCCCTGCGAACATATTTCTGACACCCGATAAGACAAGCGTATCGATCGCGCCGCGATTATGTCGTTTTTCGTCCGGCGCCACCTTTCCTCTGGATCAACTATCGAATTTAGAACTTTAGATCGTTGCATTGTAAAATTTCAAAACGCGATAGACTCCCGTTATAAAATATTTTATTTTTCTGGCAATGTTAAAATTAATGTGATAGTTAAATTTTATAATTGCTGTTGCTACGCGTCGCAGTAAAATTACAAAAAAGATTAGTCTTCTCAAAACATGCATAAAATCGCGCGTCATTTAAACTATTTATGGAAATATGGAATAGGTAAATTACACCCGGTAATTTGAATGAGTATAAATATTCATATTAGCCGTTTCGATAAATATTTATCTCCGTCATTAAAATATGAGAAAAAGAGACGTTATAGAATAAAAGTCGATTCGAATTACTAAACGATACGCGGTCGTAAGATATTTACGAACGTACTTGTGATCGTAAACGTATATATACGATTTATTCGCGTTAGTTTGAAGCCGCTCGCGATATCTCGTCGCCTTTCACTCGGCTATACTTCGCGCCATTGTGCAGCCACGGTTGTGCAACGATATTTTAGTTCAGTTGCATTGCAAAACGTACGTACGCGTCTTACAAGGGACACGTTGCTCGGCTCACCGTTGCATTGTCTTTTATCTCGTGACATTCTCATATAATTTGACGGCAGATCCCGCGGATACCGTTACCGTTAATCTTTTCATCGAATAAGTTTCACGGTTAACACGTTAACTGCTACGCTGAACCTGTTGAAAAATTCATCAAACCTAGTTTTACTTGTAGAAATTTATAGACGTTGTTGGAAATGGGTCAAATAAACGAAAGATTGCCAAATTTCTAATGTCTCTGACTTTCTAAATAGTTTGAACACCTGAAAAGTTCAATTTCTCAACTCCATTTCAATCTTCGCATAAACTCGCAGACATTCGGTACTTTTGAGGGTTAAATGACGAGGTTAATAAATCACGATTGAGCAAAAATTTCGAAACGACCCGTTTCGAAAAGGCCTGGTTTCGAATGTTTCGCGTAATCGTAATCGTAACAGGGGTTTATCGTCGAGCCGATCGCCGCGTAATTATTACGTGTTAACGCGCACGGATCGCGGAAAGAAAGTAGCCAGCCAATGGTGAAATTGCAAACGTTGTTCCCGCGCGTGTTTTTTTCTTTCCTCCTTTTTTTTTCAAAAGGCTGGGTAAACGCGTTGATGAGGATCGGTGTTAGTGGAGTACCCATCGCGTGATAGTGAAAATCCGTCTGCAACGGAGGAAAGTACCCGCGAAAACTTCTCATCTGCTCGAGTATCCTCCTTACGCTCTTGTTCTCCGATTACACGCTGTTATGGTTTCAAAGTTCGCGTCCCAGTTAACGCTCGTAACTCTGCTTCGTTCGTTCATTTTTTTCTTTCTTTCCTTTTTGCACCTGAACGAACGATTTCCCAACGATTTGCATAGGAATGCGATTACCATTTCTTTTTGTCGCCTGGCTTGTTAATGCAAAAAAAGAAAAGTCCTGGTGTCGTTGATTCTTAGCGGTAAAGCGATCAGGGGGGAGGCATCCTGTCGTAAAATTGCTTCGTGGATCACGCGGCTCTCTTTCAGTTGCAGAAAAAGTATTGGAAAATACATTATGCTAATTTTGTTTTTCATCGATGCAATATATTTTTATTGGCGGGAGATTTTTTACAAGGATGAGCTTTGGAACTCTAGCTGAAAACACGGCGCACAAGGTTACTGTTGGTAGCGTTGAAGATTAGACTAAATTCTCGCCTAAGTTCCTAGTTCACATATTTTCTAAGGAATCGTGGGAGTATGGTTGTCAAGGACTCAGCGAGATGGAAAGCTAGAATTCTCGGTAGCCAAATTTCTATTCAGCGAATTTCCTATTAGAGGATTCATGAGATTCAACAAATTGGCAATGGCCTAGTAAATAAGGTAGTTGATTGCAACACCGAAAGCTAGAATTCTTGGTATCCCGATCCTAATTTTGCACATTTCCTGCTACAAAATTCGTATAATTAGGATTTTTGGCAAATTGACAGTAATCTGGCGAACAAGTTACAAATGTCCCGTAAGATCCACCATAAATTACCAATTTAGAGTTTCAATGATCGGACAGCTTCCTCGTGACGCAAAAAGTATCCGGTTCGGAGTAAACAGCATCGAGATCTCCAGAACGGGTGAATATTCATAAGCGAGTCAGCCTTGATCGAAACGATAATGGGACACGCGATACGTAAAAGAGACTATGCCCCTCCTTCGAGTCCTTGAAAAGGTTGTGATCGCTGGGCGAGCCGACGACGATGACAATGATTACGAAATTACATGTTGACCGATGGTACGGAGGCATGCTTTACCGAGCTTCGAGCGTAAATCGATCGTACGGCTACGAAATCAGACCAGTTTGACCCGTTCGAAAGTCACTTTCTCTCATTCACTCTTCCTTCGAAGGACCAAGCGAATCAACCCTTCAGGGTCCGTGGACCAAATTTTTGAAACAGGAAGTCTCAAGACTTGGTGCCTAATGAAGTGTAACCTTCGAATAATATCTGAACTTCCAAATATAAAATTTAGAAAATAATATTAAATTTGTGGTACTAATGACCTCCTCAACGTCGACCACTCGAAATGTATCGTATGGCTAAAAATCTACCCACTCAACGATAAGAACCGTTTCCATCCAGATCCCCAAGGCCAGTTTTCGAAGCCAAACACGAACGATACGCTCTCGTAACCGTCCGTTTCGTAATCCCTTCCTGATTATCCAGGAAATTCGAAACAAACCTCTGTATTTACGAGCCTTCCGGTTAAGGTTGTCGCCGGTGTCTCGCATCTGGAAGAAACTAATCGTCGTTCGCCAAGGTTTTTCCTTCACAAAAGTCGAGCGAGAGAGGTCGAGCCTCGGACACACGTACGGGGTATATCCGTTCGCCAGTAACACTCGAGGCAACGAGTTTATCCGATCTATCGGGTGTCCGTATCGTCCAGTATCCAGTAACCGTTCACTCGCAAGTTTCCCCTTCCCCTTCTGCCCGTTTGATGTCCCACGGCGAGCTGCCTTTCCTCGCGCTCTGCCACGCCGCGTGTCAGTTGGAAAGCAACCGCGGACAATAACTGACAAGCAACCGGTCAGTCAGCCAAGCCAGCCAGCCGCTCGTTCTCTGGCCAAGAAATCCGCGTTCCTTCCATTTTCCGTTCCTCTTCGTCTTCGTGTGCCCGCCAGTGTCCGCCTGTCGGTGACAAGAAAAACATGTGAAATGGATAAAACGCAAAGAGAAACAAAAGTGCGATGAACCAGGAAAATTGTTACGGTGTATTTTCGTCAGTGTGATCCACGATGCTTTTATAAATAGATCGTGGTTCGTCTACGAGAAGGTGTGCCTGTGCTTTAAAATAGAATCTGTGATTGAACGATTTGGTGCAACGTTTCCAGGTAGATGGATTAAAAGAGAGAGAAAAAAGAGAAGGAAGGGGTGTTGAGTGATGTAGAACGTCAGAACGAGGCTTTTCGAAGTGGTACGATGTCGCTGGAGGAACGAGAAGGGTTATCGGCTGGATAAACGCGCGTGTTCGAGCCGACAGCCCTTCGATAGCACGAAACATATGTTATCAGGGTGGCTGGTCGAGCTCGATTATCCTGCGTCGCCTACGATAACGCTGTCGCCTCGTGACAGGGATTTATTGGCGTTAACGCATTGACTGACGTGGGGTCGTCGGTGGCCGGGCTCTCAAATTTTCTAGAACGATAGAGCTAATAACTTTGGCATTAAGTTAATGGTACAAGATACCAAACTCAAGGCTTAAATTTGAAAATCGACCTACGATTCTATGATTCTATAAATTTTTACCACATTTCTTGGAGGTCTGAGACGAGGAGTATCGCGGTGAATTTTGTTGAGCGTATTGCACGCTCCTCGTGACATTTAAATGTCAGCGTCGTTTGCTATGCCCTCGAATCGGTCGCAGCGCGTTAACCCTTTCGCCGAGGACGGGGCGTATATGTACGTCCTCGAAAATCGACTGTCGAACCCTGAAGCGCATATCGTTCAGACCATTTTTATTCCATCCTCGAGTCCTTCAAATATTCTACTCCTACGTTCTCAAAAGTATAATATTTCTAAATTCCTTGGCCAGAATAGTTTCAAAAATTTTCCTTTGGAATATCAGGATAATTACTAATCGATTATTTCTGGTACCTTTGCACCCATGATTCAGTTCATCGGACATTTTATTATCATTCCTCGATACTGTTTTTAAACATATCCATATCATCGATGGTATCTCCATAACACGTCGTTCGTTCGATCCGGAAACGAATAGGTAGTAATTGTTTCCGCGGGAGAACGGGTTAAACGACCCGACGTGTCCCAGAGACAGGACGTGCTCATCAGGATAAGTAAGGTAGCGTGCTTTCGGGCACGCTAGGTTAATTCTCTGCTGTGTATTGGAGCCGGGAATATTTAGAGCATAAAATGGCATATGCTGGCCGCATCTTCTTCAACAACGAATAAAACAAAAATAATCCTCAAAATAATGCACAACCTAAAGTTCCTTAGAAGGTTCTTTAAAAATTTGTTAATTTCAGCGGTTCCTTTGTTCTTAATTTTCTACTCTTACCATTCCATAATTTGATAGCTTCATCTAAGTCTCGTTAAAATGAACCACTGGGTTCCTCGGTTAAACAACTTGCGTATCGTTTAAAAGATCAAAGGGGTAGAAAATGGTAAAAAAAAAACAGGGCACAAAACGCTGTCAGCCTTTGATGGCTCCTCTGCGAAATTCCTTGAAGAAAACGAACGATGATCGTCCATGGAAATGAGTGAAAGTAGTCGTTACTTAACCGTTGACCCGTCCCGACTAAAAAGCACTCTTTCGAGGCTGGTAATTAACCGGAAAAATATTCAAGCATTCCCGGAGCGCGAGTTTTTTAATCCTGCGTTCTCCTGCATCTAGGAACAGAATCGTGAAAAATACTCGACGGGTTGTCTCCCCTCTTTTCTCGAGTTGTCGAAGAAAAATGTCCCTAGGAAAAATGCGTATCTGCGACGCAGTGTATAGGTTATCGTGTATATGGCCAGGAGAAACGAGTTTCGTTCGAGGCGATCGCTTTATCGCCTATCCGTCGCCGGTTATCCGCTCGACGCAGCTCGCTTACTTTCACTAGCGCCTCGCGGAAAGAGAAAAGGGATCGGGCTGGCCACGGCGCGTTATATAAATTCGGCGTTTCATGAACTACCGTGTTACAGTCTGTCTTCCGACACCAGCCAGCAATATCTCCGCAAATATTCATTTCTAATCAATATTTCTACGATAAGATTTCATTTTTTACAAGTCCTTAATTTGTTTCGTATCCGTCGACCACGATTAATCAGTCAGCAGTGATCGATGGTAATTTCAAAGGTCTGCTTATCAAAAGATCCGGGGATAAAGCTTTGCGAGGATCTCCATAGAAATTGATCAAAGTACCATCACAGTGCGTTCGCAAACGATTGTCCGTTCGAAGCACTGCGAAGAATTGACTTATATAGCAATTAGACTGGATACGGATAGATTAGTAAACGATCCTCTCGGCCGTCCGACCGAAGCTCTCGAGCGAAAGTCACTGACCGATATTCTTTTTATCGTCCGTGAGCACCTGTGCCGCCGTGTGTGCGCGTTCCCTTTTTTTCCATTTCTTTTTTCCATTTCTTTTTTCCTCCAATTCATTCCTTGTCCATTAGAATGTTTCCCGGTGCAGGAAATGTAGCTCAAACGCTGAAAAGGCTCGGTAACGTTGTTTCCGCGAACGTTCGTCGATTCGATCGATGTCACTCGCTGTTCCAGGTGTTTAACGAGCCACGTGTACTCGAGCGACGCTCGGTTCTTCGATTATCGAGCAAACACACTCGTCCAGATGCAATCGCAAACACCGAACCGTCCGACAATTATTCCTCCCCCTGTTCGCGATTTTTCCCTCGATTCTCTGTCGTTCGAATCGAACCACGTACGATGTATCGACGGCTGTGGATCGTTATTTCGTCAAAACGGCGGGAGAAAGCGACCGTTTGCTTCTCGTTCAATTTCCCTCGGTTCGATTAGTCTCTGGTGCATCGACTGTCTTCTAATGCTTCCACGAAGACGGCACGCATCACGGTACCGTTACCCCAGCTACCGATCAAAAGTTACGCAACGAGTCGGTGTACTCGCGACCCAAGTCCAGTCAGCTGGAAACATATACCCCAAGTTGGTCCTTGAAGTTGAGGTCAGTTTGACCCTATCCCTTCATAGCGAAATTTATTATATTATAAAAAGCTTTACCAACAAAATACTAAGGCGAGGAGCGAACGCGTGCTGTTCGTAATGAAAGTTGCTAATTTCCCCCCTCCTTTGTGTAGAGGCACCGTTCGAAAGAATGCCCGAGTTTCGCCGGAGACCGGTCGATTCCGTCTGCCGTTTTTCCTTCGTTTCGCTAGAAAGGCGTCCGTCGCTGTGTAACTCACCTGTCCGAGGAGGAGGCCTCCCGTGTTGTGGGAGAAACGATTAAGGGGATTAGACGTCGGCAGGCCAGGTTTTTCGCGGCCGAAAGAACTCTCGGAACGAGTCGGACTTTTTCCTTTTTTCTTTCCGTTCAGAGCGTAGCACGCTCCGTCCAATCGGGAAAGTACCCCTTTCTTCTCCGTGGAGAAGAAACGCGTGCGCGTCCCACCCGACCGATTCCGTTCCATTGTAACGACGAGATGTGTCGCTTAACTTCTCCTGCGAACGATTTTCAGCTTAACCGACGATTTCTTTGACGCTTTCCTTGCTAACCGAGATTTCTTCGTAAACGCACGGGGACGTTTAACGATTTGACGAACGGCAATCAAAGATGGTTGCTTTCTCTTTTTGGAAGATCCTTTCGCGACGATTCAACCTCGAGCAACGATGGGGTCTTTTGTAGATGATCTTAATAATCGAAACGAGAAAGTTCTTTTCATCACTAACAATAAGATTTGGATCTTTAACATCGAAACAAAAAGTAATTTCCAACGACAAAGAAGCTGCAAATTTTTGCACAATACTCGAGCCTACTTTTCTTAAGTTTCTCGCGAGAGGTGTTGAGAAAGAAGCGTTTTATAGCTCCTCGTTTCCATATAATAGTACGCCCATGGGTATCGATAGAAAGTGCGTCTGATCGCGAACGCGTAAATCTACTTAACCGTGAAACGTGCTCGCTCGTCCTCTTCTTTTACTGTCATTGATTCCAACGACTCCTTTAACCCATTCACTGTCGGACAAAGATTTTGATTCAAAGAGAACATGAAATTTGAAAGTGAAAAAACTCTACGAGATACTTCGCAGCCGACAGCGAACGGGTTTAAAAGGGATTCCTCTCGACGAATTCCAATTATTACAGTCGCGTGTAAAGTTATTCGAGGAATCTAGCTCGGTTCGCCAGGTGCTTCGAAACCGCGACAGAGAAAAAAAGGCAACGTTTTACAGGGCTACGGCCAATCCCACGGCACGTTGGTAGCCTAATAAAGCCACGCTTTCGTATCCGCCTACGCGTCACGATTAACGATCAACGATCGCCTATTGAATACCAAGGCTTGTTGCGGCCAGGAAAACGCGTGCATCAGCTGAACGCACGTGCAACCAGCCAAGGCCCAATTATTCCGAGTAACGGACGACCCAGGAACGAGCGACATGCGTCAGCCACGCGTATTCCAACCCTTTGAACGCGGATATTTCGTGCAACCGTTATCGACTACCTACGTGAATTCGGTTTTGCATCGAAATTCGAAATAAAATTATTCCAGAACCTGTCGTAAAAAAACAAGAATATTAGGATATAAAAAATAAGGGAAAATTGCTGAAAATTGGGATAATTTGTGTGTAATTAAATTGCTACTTAATCTTCCAAATAAATTTCGAACTCCAGAGTTCAATTTTTTTCCTGCTACTCGAGTCCTTATTGGTTTCGAAATAGTTTCGTCGAGCATTTCTACTCGCCGTTCCGTGAACTGACATTCCACGGCTCGGATTCTCAGTAAATTTCGCCGGATGATTAAATTCTAAACAAATCGCGCAATTATCCCCACCGACAGAGACCGCGTAACGCATCCTTTCTTTGGTATTTCTCTCACGCACTCTCACGTTTTCACTGGTTCGTGGCAAGGACAAAGGCCAGCGGGTTTCGCGATGTGCGACCGAAAACGAGAGTTCTTTCTCCCCCTCCCTTCTCCTCCTCCCCCTCGATCGAAGCGTCGGTGAAACGTCGCGAAAGTAATTATTTCCAGACGCCACGAACGATTTTCCTTCCGCTCGCTAAGAAGGGAGCCAACTGGGTTCGAAGTTGTTCTTGTCTCGAGACGAGGATTAAACTTTCGATCGATCGCTGTTTCGTATCGTTTAGTATCGATCCTGGCTAGTTTTGGAAACTTGAGGGAAGAAAAAATGGCTGGAACAGTTTACGCAATTTATTCCTCGCGTTGCGCAAGTTTACAGACGCCGGGCAATTAGCCGCGTTTAGTTCAATGCTCCGCGATATGTGCCCGGTCACGGTCGGCTATTTCCACCGCGGATCACCCGTTACACTGAAAATGAGCGTGATTGCTCCGTACCTCGCGTACAACCAGGAATCGCAATGATTTGGAGCAGAATTGCTGCCTTGATACCAGTATTTTTTATCATTTCATTTATTGAACCAAACTGTATCAATCCCCCTCCTTTGCTACCTTTAATAATTACTTGAACCGTAATAATACTATTAATACTGTTATTCGTACAATGTTCTACGCAATGCGTGCTTTAAAGTTGGTCTAATATTAATGTTACAAAACCACCCTTAATGCAACCAGGATATCCCCGCACTTGCATGCAAATGTTGCATTTATTTCGAAGGAAGTAAAAGGGAGTCGAGGGAGCGTTCTGCGATTGTAGTTACCGGGAATATGACAGTGGAGGGAAAGAAAAGGAGAAAAAGCAAGGAAAGCAGCGTAACGAATGGCGCAAGATGCTTCCGATCGTAAAACTGGGAAAAGCGCAACGACCGCGACCGCTTCTTTCTCTTCGATCCGGGGGATTATCTCGAGACCCGAGTTAATCACCGTTCGGCTCGGTGATTTAGAGCCGTACCCGTGATCATCGATAGTGCAGCGAACTCGATCTTCAACGCACACTTCCGCCGGAAGCTGCCACCCTGAAAATTATTCGAGCATGTCCGATCGGTTGCGTGATCACGTGACGCTTCTATTCTCTTCTCCCGGCGAGATCTATCTCGATCGATGATTTCTTTCCTAACCCATCCCCGCTTTTAATCAATCCCATGCTCGACGCGATCTCCAGTTAATTCGTTGCAGACTTCCTGTGCCTCGATGGTACAAAGGTCGTCGATAAGTATCGAACATTAAATCGAATCGTAATAGAAAGTTATACTTAGGTTATTGAAAATTTGATCGGGTGGTACGTTTCATTTTTAGCAAATTTAGTTTCGTTGGTTTTGTAGTATTTCGTTTCGAGTGAAATTCTCCGTAATCTCAATATTTATGAGCGAAAATATTTTTATCGATCGATTCATATGCAAATTTAAGCGGTACCCACATATTGGGTACCTTGGTAGTCGAGGTGCTAACGTTCCAAATGCAAAATTGGTGGATAAGTAATTCAATATCAATTGTAGTGGTTTGGAAAATTGAATATGGAGTACGGAGTGTACCTAGTATTAGATTTCCGGAATTAAAATTAAGGTTGTCAATCCAAAAGCTATTGGAGGAGCAAAGGAAAGGAATTTTTCATTTTTTAATGGGCCTTTTGTAATAAGACCCCAATCTTCGACGGGGTCAACGTATTGATCATTCTATTTCTGCAATACAAGGGTAATAATTCGTCGATCCGATCGATTTATATTCCCCGGGAACAAAAATGTTTTCAGACAGTCTGACACTTGGATAACGTATGATATTTCATCGATATTTTTTCACCCCTCTCTCTTTTTCCCTTTCATTTTGATCTTTTCACGAACTTCAAGACCATTACGTCGGATAATCTGTGGAGGAGATCGGCAGTGGATGACGTTGATAGATCGAGAACACCTCGTCGACTCATTACGCTGAATATTCATCAAGACGAAACCTCTTTGCTCGGTGAATTTAAATCGACCGATCTAGAGCGGCAGGGAAGGAAGAATCGAGAGACGAATTCAACACGCGACTTCCTTGAAACGATCCACTGGCCAGATCGGGACTACCGATCTTGACCTGTTCGATCGACGATCCTTTATCGTTTCAACCGCCCAACTCTCTCTTTTCCTGACAACGATACAAATCGAGGTCCCGTTTTAGGGCTAATGGAATTCGAATTCTAAATTTTCCAAGGATTTCTATTCGACTTGGCACTGAACTTGCCGCCATTTTCAATTAAACGTCGTCCATATTTTTCGCCGTCGATTCGAAGGACTCGATCGATCGTCTAAAATTACCAGGACACTTTGACGGATATTAATTGACCCGGTATACTTGAATAGCCGATGGAAGGATGAAAGGATGTATTTAAAAATAAGGCGCAACGTTTTGTGTCGTGGCTGACGATCGAACGGTCTCTCCCCTATTTATAGGACGGTAGATGAGTTCATTTGAAAGCCACACCCGTAAAAAGGTGTAACACGCGAGCCAGGATGAATTCGAGCAGCGTATAAATCTTCCCTTCCTTTCTCTTTGGTTGAAAAAGACCGAACGAGACTCTCTTTTGTTCGATTCTATGATTCCTGGAACGAGGACAAAGGGTCTGTGAACCGACGTAGTTGCGCGCCGCACAATGTAAGGAACTTGAGGAAGAGAGAGAGAGAGGAAAAAAGGCGAGAACCAGAAGGAAAAGATCCGAGGAAAATGCCGTCAAGAACGAACGATTTTCCGTGCAGATAGCCACTGTAATTTTCCTCTTGCTTTGTTACCCAAAAGAGCAAGAGTTCTTTGGATTGTTCAAAGAAGCTTTCATCCTAGGCAAAAGTCACTTCTATGTAGGGTCATTTTCAAAGGATTAATCCTGACGTTATTAAAAAACTTTGAATCGTAGAAGACACCAAAAAAAAAAAAAAAAGCAACGACCAAATAGGGCGCAAAAAGTTTCGTTTGTCTATGCAAATTTAATGAAAACGAGATCAATCTCGAACGGGTCGCGCGTTCCTTGTAAAATTTTCAACGACTCTGGGAAACCTCGGTTACGAGAAAGCTTTTTTTTCTTTTCAAACATAATCACGTTGTTTGCCGGTGAACGAATGTCGATGATAATCTGGGTCAGCTAGGAACGAGATTGATCGGGTGAAATCGTGTCTAGAATCGAAATTCAATGTGCGACACATCGATGGAGTTCGATAGTTTGTAGGTCGGACCGTTAGGGGATGAAGCAGTCTTTTCATACGCCGTCGAACATTGTTATTGTAAAAATTCTTTGTTCGCCATATTACCCTAGGATTAAGTCAGCCATTCATTTCAAAACGACTTGGTTAGTTAAACGACGAAATAAAATGAACGTCAAGTAATTAATTTCTAAGCAATTTCATACAAAGCCTCGTTCTGGAATTCTACAAAACACCCTCCCAGAATCGAGGGAGGATCAAAACCAGAAATTTTCTTCAGGGAAAAAGATTCTTCGAGGATAGAGGTAGAAGAGCAGCAGTAGGAGTCTCGACGAGCGGAATGTTGACCTAGTGATCGTAGGGAGTCCGAGCGAGTGTGTGCCGATTTGACATAAAGTGAGGGAAAAGCGCGGGGAGGGGAAAGATGCGAAACGGCGGTCAGCCGCAGCAGACGGCCGTGATGGCGCCGCCGCACCTAAACGGCTCGGCGCAATTCGTTTCCGCCGGTTACGTCGGCTACGTGCCGCGTCAGTCCTGGGGGCAATTTCAAGGGCCGCAACATCCCAGGAATACGACGGCCAGGCCGCTGTCCCATCCGCCGCCGCCACCCTCCAGAAGGGACAGCCAAAGACCCTCCGGCAACAACGCCGCCAACCCTAAGAACAGCTCCCTTCCGCATTCCAAGCCGGGAACGCACAGGAGCACCACCCCTTCGGTGAGTTTTCCCGAGATATCTCAATACTTTGCGCCACTTCTCCTCTTCGAACCTTTGGTAACATTGGAAGAAGGTACATGAAATAAATAAGGGTGGATTTTTAGGGATCCTATACATTATTTTTCATTTGATGTACCTAAGATGACGTCACTGTTATGCGATCGACGCGATAAGTTTCATGAATGCAGGACACTTGAGACACTGGGTAGATTTGGTGACATTCCTTCACGGATGGTTTTAAGCCTCATATGGTATTCTACGACGTGCTTTTCTAGATACCCGCAACGCATAAGAGGATTCCCGTTCCCTTACCTTTCTCTTTCTCTGCCGCTCTTATCCGCTACACTTTTTCTCACCTTGGTCAATCGGCTCGAGACAGCTGAAACTGGTCGGATCGTAGACGCGTTACCAAAACTGGCTCTAAAGCGTGATGGATTCAATTTTAATCGTTCGCTTCACCAACCGTGTTGCCCAAAATAAAAAGAATCATCTACACTTGAAAAATAAATAATTAACCCTTTGAGTAGCATGTTCGTACCTTTAGTTTATTAAATTTAATAATAAATTGTTTTCTCCCACCGCGATATTTGATGAATTTCGAATTAAAACAATGAATCGTTGGGTTAAACGGTAACGTTCGTTTTGTGGCTGAAAAATACAGAAACTCCAGCAATTTACATCTCCATAAAGTACGTTGAGAATGGTTGTAGTAACCGTACGTGAAGAGGGTATTTGCGACAGGTTTTATGTCCTTCGTTCTCCGCCTCAGTGTTTCGTCGAGTAGTTGAAAAGAGTAGAAAAGGTAAAAATCAAAGGAGAAGGTAAAACTCGTCGAGGATGCTAGGCGCAGAGTCACGAGCCTCGGTTCGCGGAGTTTTCAGCAAGGAAAGAGGTTGCTCTCGCTGTTTGCCAGGCTCGGGATAAAGCCTTGAGATTGACATCGACAAGGGACACGCGGATAGAATACGCTGGCCGTAGTCGAAGGCGGTCTTCCTCGTCGAGGGACCAGTTTTCACAGTGGAAGCTTTGCTCAACCCCAACCTCAAGAGTGTCCTGTTAGGCAACCCGAGATCCTAGAAAGCGGTCTCGGTGTCGCGTTTCGAGCAATTCGATCGAACGCCTCGGACACGGCCGATGGCTGAGAATCGAAAAGAAAAGAAACGGTCCCGTGGTAATATGCGGTTCAACGAAAACCGATACTCCGCGTCTCCGATGCGTTTTGTTTCTCCTTCTGCTCGTACAAAAAGAAAAGAACCGATTTTTAACCCTTTCGATCAACCACTGCTCCTTTAAATAAAAAATTGTTTAAACCTTCAATCCTCGAGTACCGTAACAGGGTCAGATTTCGTGAATTCTCGAGTAACGAACGGTCCAAGTTGGAAACGGAGTAATTATGCAAATTTAGCGGTTTTTTACGTGGTGTGCGATTGGAAAGCTCGGACAAAGAAAAATCATCGACAAAAGAACGTCTTACGGAGATTATCCCGGTGCAGCAGGGAAATACCGGTGTAACAGGATTCTCGAGGACCGTAAGATCTTCTCAGAGGCTGTACGCTCCTTTTTTTTCTCCATTCCCACTTTCGTACGAGATCGACCGAGGCCAGTGCAAGGTCGATCCCCAACGACGCTGGTTCCTTTTCGGTGCATTCCAAAATGTTTATTTCGGACGACGATGAAGCATCCTCGACGCACGGCTCGCACCAAGGGAATTCTTCGAACCTTCAAAGAATCTCAACTTTGATTACACTCGGATGCTTAAAATGAACAAATTAAAATCCTGCATCCATAATTCAATGACAATGTCTGCAACATTCTGATTGCACCCTAGAGCGCATCTTGAATACGCACCCCTATCTCGTCCCTTGTTTCGAGGAGCATATATCGCTTGTGGAGAAAATCCAACATAGTTACCTCCAGCCGCTCACATGTAATGTCTAATGAGTCGCGCAGCCATGACTACTCCTCGCTATTGTTCGAACTAAACCCAAGTTCTCTGGAGGAGCATAGATCTGTCGCTGACTCGCGTTTACTGCACAGGATAATAAATGGCCAAACGTCTTGCTCCTTCCCCAGATATTTTACAATACTGGATTCAAGCCACCAATTTGACTCAGTTTTGCAAAACTGACGTTCTCCACTCGCGTAATAAATAAATATTCAGCTGCGTTTCAGCGGCTCAAGATGCAAACGTCGCTGCATTCTGCACATGATTGTCCATGTGGTATCGACATGGCATGCGAACGCTGGCATACATAAGTGAACAGGCCACACGGGTGTGCGTCGAACGTACCTACATCAACTTTTTTCGAGTGGTACCATTCTAAGTCAGCGTTTCTCAATCGTTTTTGGTCCGTGTCGTATGTTTTCTACAACTGCAGATCAATATCTGTCCCTCGTGTCACTTGAGCGAAGGACACTTATATGTTCTCACGCGAGTTTTACTCTCAAGAGGTCTTCTTCGCGAGGTGATAAATTGCTATCGTTTACTCTTCGGGAGTGACAGATAGCATAAAATGGACCACTTGAATAATTTATGTATCTGAGATCGATCGATTACTTGGCGTACAAAATTTTTTCTTGATGTAGGTAAATTTTGACGAATAGATTAATTAACCCCCTATTCAAATTGCCCCCCTGTTGAGAAACACTGTTCTAAGCTAACAGGAAGACTCGTGCGCCGCATCGGAAAATGCGGTAAACCTGTATTCCGTTAGATCGTCGAAGTTTGTGGTCGAACGCGTCCACCGGCGTAGCTCGATCATATTAGCCAGGTATCAGGAAATATTCTTTGTGCAACTCGTTCGTAACTCCCGTTGCCTCCTTCTTTCCTTTATTTTTCATAATTCTCATGATTTATTTCTATTTTATTTTATCGCCCCACCGTCTCGTATTTATGCGTTAACCAGGTAACCAAGGAAACAGTTATGCACGCGTGTGTTCTCGCAATATGTGTGTGCCGGCGGGTTCGCCTCGCGGAGATGCAAAAAAAGAAAAAGAAAAATTGAGTTCGCGGCAACTCGACGTCGAGCGCTGATAAAGTTGGCAATCGAATTATGAGCGCATGACGGAGCTTTCGGGACAATTAAGGGGTAACGTAATAATCGTGGAGGCAACTCGTTTAGAACGAGCGAAATTCAGGCAATTTATGCGAGGAGAGTATCGCGAGTTGACGCGGAACGAGGATGATCGCGTCGGTTCGAAGGAACGGCTTCCGCGGCTCGCTCGGAACGGGGAAAATTAAAAAAGCCGGAAAACGCATCTGTGCCACGGCTCTTAAGGTCTTTTCGAAACCGAGGGAAAAATAAAAAGGCAGCCTTCCAACGACGAAACCGCTTTTCTCCTATCAGCGGAGCACGCTCTCGCGTATTCCGTTTTTTCTCGGCCACGACAAACATTCGTGGCACGGCACGGTCGTTGGGGATTCTGAAATAGCATTTTTTAGCGCACCAACTTTAACCCGTGCCGGGGGTGGAGTTTCTTATTAACATACGAAATCATCCCCCGGGAATTGGAATCTTTTTTTCATCCCTAATTGCGATAACGCGTGGACCAGTTACAGTTTTCTTTTTTCTTTTTTACATTAAATAAAGTACTCGAGGCTTGAATACCCTGTTTTTTAAAGGGGGCTATTATGCTTGCGAAGAATGAAAAAGCGTAAGTCCCGAGACGCTGCGCGTATTCATTCGACGCGAGGAGGCGCGACGCGACGAGTGTTTTCTCGTGAAATTAGAAACTTGTATCAGAATCGCAGCTTTTAGCGTGCGTTTTGTCCCCGTTAGTAGAGCGAGGAGCGAGGATTTATTTTAGATAAACGCGGAGCGTTGAAATCGCGCGTCTTCTTTGCTGATTTTCATTCATTTCACAGCAGGCCAAGCACGCGATTCGCTCGCGAGCGGCCAGACGCCGCGTCGTACGCTCGGCTCCGCTCCGCTCGGTACATCACCCGGCCGCGGGCCCTGAAGTGCCGTTTAAACTTTAATTTCAGCTCCCTCTCGCGCAGTGAATTACTCTCGCGGCAAACGAGGTCGAACGACACATGGCGCTAACGCACACGCTCGTTGAACTACTTTCGAACGTTCAAGTTCCCTGTAGCCGGGACTCGTCCAGAATCTTTCCTTGGCGACCACGTCGACGACGAGAGACACCGTTCCCCACGCTCGTAAATTGGATTTTTATGGAAATGCCGTTGTAACGGCGTGTACCAGCCTCGTGGAATCTTCGACGATTACCTAACGACCTCGTTAGAAAATTGTCTTGGTCCACTTTTGCTCGCTCGCTCCGTGGAATTAACACGAACTTCTCTGCCCACTACTTTCGCGCCGTTCCGTTTCGCGCTAGACGTAATTCCGTCGGTATCGTGACGGCCGATGACACCACCGTGACGTCATAGGTATATTAGCTATCGACGACACCTGCCTGTCACTCCATCTATTTGAGAAAATACCTTGCAAGTGTTTGGTCCCAAAGACAGGGACTCGGCAAGGTTCACAAATTAGTTTATGGCCAGCTGATAAAGATAGTTAATTTACGACCTCGATAACTCTCAAAGGCAATTATCTGTTATAGAATGTCGAGAGACGAGATAGTGGTACATCATGAACGAGTAATTTGTGAAATTAGATTTGTATGAATGGACGAAGTTGCATGATAATGGCGGCACTCTGCAAATCCGAGACGGAGGAAGTCCGTCTGAGCCGAAAGCGACACAGAATGATCTGTCGCGCGTGTAGCTATTTACGGCGCTTTGAAAAGCTTCGCGGTCGGCTTTCTTCCGATATTCTAACAAACATCGATCGGCTCCGCGGCCGTAGCAAGGACGCGATTAAAAATACCTTTTTACGTGACTCGTTTCGTTCGGTCCGACTGAAAACGGAATCGATCCGCTTCCACTTTCTCCGGCTGCGAAGTTAAAGGTCGCCGGTCCCTCCGTATTCCTCCTGGGGTCGGACATTATTATTACGTCTCGTTTCACGGGTCGACGATCGGGCAAGGCTTCGTGAAAAGCCTGTAACCTGTCGAACGTTTCCCGTCGCCTTTGAGATTCTGGCTGGAAAACACAATTTGCTCTTTGACCGGCTTCGCCTCAGAATTCGATTTAACCTTCGTAAATTCGCGGGGAAATATTTCACGGTTTCGCAACAATGTACCATTGTGTATACAAAGAGGAACAAAGTAGAGCAAAACCGATGTTAATCGTTGCCTCGCGGAGCAATTGTATCGTGGGTTAGCGCGCCGATTGCCATTGTGATTGTGTCTCGAATTTTCATTTCAATTTTATTTGTAAAAAAAATTGTATTTGAAGGCGTTTGTAATTTTAAATATTATAATTCACTCCTAATAAGGGGTTGGAAATATGTTAATTGGTCGAGCAAAGAATCTTGAAGAAAAAATCTCCGACGAGTTTCATTTGGAATTCCAGGACGAAGGCTGCTCGTTCCATTCGGTATCTAAGATCTGATTACACAATTGTAATCTCGCGGCGCCGGATTTTGTTTGCTCGTTCTAATATCGTCCGTGTTGACATTGCTAATTGACCCCAGAACACTTGCCGTGTCAGGCCCGGGTGCAAGACGTTCGTTGGCTGCCACTCGCTATCGTTTCGTCGCACCTTGAGCGTTAATTACACGCGGTGGCTGCTGTTCATTCGCTCGAGAGCCAATCAAAGGCACAAGGAACCTACGACAGACGATCCCTGACAGTTATTTCCAAAGATGATCCAGTCACCTGTCTGTCGCCAGAATTCTAAATGTAGGCTGTGTAAGATCTATGTCAAAACCCATGTGAAATTTCTTAAAAGTACTAATCAATGAGAAATTACTTTAATTTATCGTCAGAGATGGCGAATGCTGAAAGATCACAGAGTCTGGTTACACCGAGACATCGTATCCAGTTACTCTGTGCCCTTGAATTAACTAGCACTGTGATTCTCCAAGTCTGTTAATTGATATTCAATCAAAGACGAAGACGAAGCGTCGATTTTGCAGGATCTACGTACCTGCAAGATCGATGCTACTTGAGATGGCTAAAATAGATCAGTTACGAAAGTCCAAAGTAACGTAAGGAAGTTGGCACGAACGGTTACCCAGGGTTAAATTTAATTTCAGATTCTTTTCATTTTCGTCTGCTAAACTTTGAAACACTTCCTATATTTATAGCGATATTATGGGAGTAAAATGTTTTACAAAATAATGGACACCCCTTTGCTTGTGGTCAGCATACTCAGGGTAGTATTTTTTCCGAGGTTCGGTGGATTGGGTCGCGACTGACCCAGCACTTGGTGGCCGAGGATTAACGACGGGGAGACCACCGATGCAGTAAACGTGTTAATCGGTCGATTATCGGGCGACGGCATCGCGTTAAGATCCGTGGAGAAAATCGAGAAGAACCGGTGCACTCGTGGCCCCCCTACCTCCGCCACATACCTGGCTACCACTTCAGCTTCCCTCGTCGGTACTTTAACTACCTACGTGCCGGCTCTTTGTACCGCTGACACCCGCTAATTATAATTTGTGTCGTGGGGCAAGCAGACGGGAAAAGGGGCTAAGATGTGCTTGCCTCTCGGTCTACCGTTGCGGACCAACATCACAGGTGTGCTTCGCCTTGTTTCTTCTCTCTCTTTCTGCCGCGTTTACGCGACAGGTACAACCATTATTCCCCGTCTCTCTCGGAACCTTCTGTTTTTTCATCTTTCCTCTTGCCACCCGGAAATGCGAGTAGCAGCCGGTTCTAATCGCCGTAACGACAGTGGTTTGCGCCAAAGGAAAGAAGAACAAAAACGAAAGAAAAAAATGAGAGAAACGAGGGAGGAAATTGAGGCCGTTCGAACTTGGCTGGAATCGTTCATTCCTTTTTTCCTTCTCCGTTCGTACTTAAAACGTCTGTTCCTCTTCTTTTTCGAGGCGATTGATTTTGTTGCGAGTCGGGCTGATTCTTTACGTTTCGACGAGTGCTCGTTCCGGATGAATTACCATTCTCTTAATCCTACTTATTTACCTGGATACTCGAGTACTCGAATTGTTGTATATCTAAATATGTGGTTTCTATAATTCTCCACTCTGTACTCAGCAAAATCGGTACTCTCAAAATTCGAATTTTTACATTGAATATACCCCAAATACGAGTTAAAGTGTAAAATATTAATGCAAATAATGACAATCATCAAAGTGTTAGAAGCGAGCGTTACGAGGCTAAATTATTTCGTAATAAATTTTTCCCCCGATGGAATCACGCTTTAAATGTCGGGATTAATATTCAAGGATGGAAGGTAGGGTTGTAAAGCATTCCAGCCCCGTGGAACGAGAAAAATTTTGTTGCTCGAGAGATGAAAGGGGTACCGATAAACAGATGCACGCGTTCGCTATTTTTTTTTTTTAATTTTTTTTCTCTGTTTATATATATTCAAAGGTTGTTTGTGTGTTGGCAAGGCGCGCGTGAAAAGTCGCGCAGATAAAAAGCCCGGTATCAGAGAGGGAGAGAAAGCGGATTGAAGGGTAGAGAGAGCGGCGAAAGGGGGTAGAGGGGAAAAGCCACCGCTGACGCTCCACAAAATGCGGAAAATCTGCTTTGCAAATTTTCTCGTATGATCCACGCTACAGTCGACGTTCGAGAGCGTTTCAACGCCTCGATGAATTTGCGAGATATCGATTTTACTCCCGCGCTTTTAACTCTCTCCTTTCTGTTGCCCAACGCCAATAACTTTCTTTTAAATTGACTACCGTTAATTCTTATTCTACCCCCATAATCCCCTGCCTCGCGATTTATTCGCCCTGATTTTGTTTCCTAATCCTTTCGCGAGCAACGGGGACGCATTTGTTCCAATTAATTTCATAATCGAACAATTATGATGCCATAATAAAAGAGGAACCATTCCAAATCTTCATTTCAAGATGGACGTGTTACCAGGGGGTGGGTTACCTGGGTTGGTAATTGAAATTCGTTCAATTTTAGCAAGGGAAATGATCAGGTAAAGAGGTTGGAAAAGTTAAGGGGAAGATTGACTAAGGGACCACCCCCAAAGTGAAGGCCATCCTCTTCAGTGTCTTCCATAGAAAATTGCGTCAGCATTAATTAATTAAAAAGTTAAAAGAAGAAAAATTGTGAAGATTAAATTTATATCCTTTATAATTAAAGTTCCCATATGTCTGACCACTTGTGTCTGTTTTCACTTCAGAGTTTCTGCAGCTAATTAGCAATTTTCTCACTTTTCAAATAAATTGAAAATGTGATAATTATTAGAGACATTCGCCAGTCGAACAACACCAATTCCCCAGCTTCACAAAATTATTCTTGTATTACTCCAGCACATTGTTGGCAATTAGCTACAAAATACAAGGCATGTTTACGTTGCAACGGTCGGCGATTGTCGAGGTTGCTTAATTGTCGGCACCGTGTATTGTGTTTCACACATTTTTCTACCACGTTATGATGTCACGTGTCGTCGTTGGTTAGAAGAGAGCCAAGGATAACCGCATTTCTGGTCGATGTAACGTTTATTATCTCCGCGAAGGACGCGTGGTCGAAGAAAGTCCCACGTGGATCTCCTCCGCGATTCACGGATTCTTTCGAGTAATTTTATCCCGCGGCGATTCGAAACTTTAACTCCTCGGTGAAAAAAACATTTTGTTGCAAGCGGTTAACCTTCTGCGGTGATGTAACGCGGTAAAATTGAACCCAGGAACTTCCTCATGTTAGTGAAAGCCGTCGGTGGTCAATGTAAAGTAGTTTCTTTAGATTTGACCGCGACGAATTTGTTATTCAAGCATTTAATTCGAGATATCCTCGTAGTTTGCCAACCAAATCGAAACCAGCGGAATAGCAACAACAAACTTAACAGCATTACCATTTAGCGTACCCGGGCTTATCTTCTTTGGGTAATTTGGCAAAACTAAGGTACCCGGTCGTTAGAGAATTCACTAAAACTAGCAAAATCCCCGAGCAGCGCAGCGCCTGGTTAAGTCCTCCGGAAAGTTTCGTCGTTGCGTGGTGTCGCAAAATTTTGCCAAAAAATTTCACGGAAACGTGACGTAGAAAAGTTTTGCTAAATCCCCCTTTGTCGCCACGGTTGACTAATGGAAACGGAACTTTGTTGTTGCAGAAGGTGGACCCCGAGCTGATATTCACGAAACAAGAACGAATCGGAAAGGGTAGTTTCGGCGAGGTGTTTAAAGGCATCGACAATAGGACCCAGCAGGTTGTCGCCATCAAGATCATCGATCTCGAAGAGGCGGAGGATGAGATCGAAGATATACAGCAGGAAATCATGGTGCTGTCACAGTGCGACAGCCCATACGTCACCAAGTATTACGGGTCCTATCTCAAGGTAAGGCGTTTAATCCTGTTCGACGTAAATTTCTGATATTGCGTTTAAACCCGTAATATATCGTGGAGCATTTTTTACTGTAAAAATCAACTTGAAATACTATCGTTATTTGTCAGTATCAAATCGTACCAAGGGGATCTCGACGAATTAACCGGAGTTTAATTAAAAATTTCTCTGAAGCGAATACTCTTTCCCTTCGAGAAAATTCGAAAATAACCCCGTGTTCGATGTAGAAAAAGAAAAAAAGGCTGGGGAGGGAATTGCGGGTCGTCGGGGACGAAAAATCCACACACATACACCACGCCTTTCTGTCGCCGTTCCGATTCGATGAACATCCACAATACTTGGAGAGGTGTAACGAGAACTTTGGACCCTTTTTGGTCCACCGTTAGGCACACACTTCGTCGATACGCCCTCATTTTTCATACGCGAAGAATAGGGAAGGGCTTGACGCTCGGTTAACCATAGCTTCCGGCTCGACAGTGCCGTCGCACAGACGCTTCCGCTTCCTGCGGTCGCTGCAACGTGTGCTCGTTTCGACGTATCGAGGAAATAAAACGCTCGCGTCCGTGTTTCTTCGAAATCGTTATAGAATTTATTTACTCGGTCCATTATTCGAATCACGAACACGTCTCGATCGAATAGCCGGGGCAAACAACTAATGATCGCTAATGACCGTTTCGCGCGATCATTAAGGAAAGTTCTCGTCGGGGCTTAATATCGGGCGCCGCTTCATTTCATAGGTAATCATCTTAATTTTCCGCTTCCCGTGGCCGGAAACTAAGGGAGGCCCGCGTTGCCGCTGTTGCTTGTAATCCGTTTCCTCATTCCCTGCGCTCCCACCGGGAATCGCCGGGCTTGTTCCTACCCTTGTCTCGCAATTAACGTTCTCGATCCACTATCCTCCGAGATAATGAGCCTTTACTCTTAAACGCACATACGAGGCTAGCTAAAGTCAATTTAATTTCGTTAATCGCGTATCAGTGGAAAAACGAAACATTAACCCTTTGATGCGTAATATATTTAACCCTTCGCGCCCTATATCGATGGATTACGTCCAGGAGGGTTTATGTCATTCGATATTGATTTTTATGAAACGATGGCGTGCCATGGCGATAATAAACAGCATTAAACCGAGAGATCTGTACGTGTGTTGCGTACGATTATATCCCACGGCATGCGGGCTATTGTGCCGCCATTAATCATGGCCGTGCGCACAAAAGGATCCTCTCCATCCTCCGCAATCTTCGTTCCCGATACCTATTTCGCGTCGATGCCACGAAAAGATCCGCGAGAGAGGCGAACAAAAGCACCACCCGGTCCTCTTCCGTAGATTTCCTCATTCTCGCCTACGAGATATTTCATTTTCCACTGTCCCCTTTCGACTCGTGCTTCGCGCTTAAGCATCTTTCTCTCCTTTCTTCCTTTTATCATCCTTCTTTTTTTTTTTTCTTTCTCTTCTCCTCTTTGCGTCATCGCAGGAACAATACGTTGGGAATCGATGACACATCCCGGATGATTGTTGGTCTGAATGGAACATGGTGAAATGCGTCTTGTGGGTTTTGCAATTTGTACAAAGCAGGATGTTACTCGAAGACATGAACATTTTATTGTACACGTATACAGTGAAAAGTTGTTTTATTCAAATTAGTGGTAGATCCTTAATCATATAAGTTTGACTTTCTGCCAATGATCGGTTGATTAAAAGCAAAGAAATTTAAAGCGGAAGATTCATTTGGAGAAACGAAAGGAATTTTTTAGGGATTGTGTTACATTTCTAATTTCAAGCCACGGTAGTTAAGGGTTGAAGTCTGATTAACGGCGGTAAGGGTTAATCCGGGTGTCGGTACGAGCTGGAAGAAAAAGCCCCGGGTAAATGAAAGCCCTCGTTTTTTCACCCCCTTTCGCGAGTTTTTCTCGCTCGACGCGCAACCGTGTCTGGTTTCGAAATCGTAAATGAAAATGCCGCGCTGGATCCGTATCTTTTAACGCGCGAGAAGAAAAAGAACGCGACAGACACGTATATTTGGACGTAGGTAGGTCGAGACGAGCAGTAACAGGCATCGCATTTTCTCGGCACACCTTAATGTTTCTCAATCTCGATTTTTTCGGATTACCATTTACACCGGATACACCTTGTTATAAATGATCAAAATGCGAGATGCAAATGATATTTCTTAGTTTATAAATGTTAAACGGCAGTGGAAGTTTTTTTAATTTTAAATACATAAATCGCTGTTTTTACATTGCCCTGAATAGACGCCTTCGTGCTTAAAAATGTATGAAAACTGAAATAAGATCCATTCACGGGGCTAAATATGATCTAATAATTAATGGACATAAATTTTAAATATCAAGGATTTCATCGAATTTTTGGTAACGTGTCTGACCACTCACGTTCGTTTTCACTGTCTCTACTTGCGTCGTCAAAAATTCTTCGAAGAAATAACATTCTATCCTTCGGTTTTCATATTGCAATTAAAAGTACATTGTCGAACAAAAGATACAGATTTATTTCGTTACAGTCGCTCTTCATTTTCACTTGGCTGTTTGAAAAGATTTATTGTTCGCGAACGGTCGCGTGTTGGTCTAGTCTGTGAATGCTGTTCACAGTTATTCTCTTCATTTTCGAAGCGTCATTATTGTTTAATGCATTCCCATTTCTTACCTCGCGAAAGTAATTACAGAACGTTCGAATTGACAATCGAGTATTTTTCCAGTCCTCCTTTCCCGGCCGGGTGCATTTAATTGTTCCCTCCCTCTTCCTCCTCGGTCCCCGTTCGAAAATAATTCGTTTCTCCCGGTTGGAAAATCCAGATTTTTTTTCTCCCCTTCCCGTCGACCGATTCGGGCGTAATATTCGACCAGCATCCCAGACGTCGAGGATCCTGGAAACATTCCTGGCTGGCGCCTTTCTTCCCCGTTATGTTCGCCTCATTGTTTCACGAACAAAAGACGATTGCTCCGCGGCGTATTCGGACTGCTACGGCCATCTCGGCCTTTATGAACGAGCCATTCTAATTGGACGCTTATTACGCGATCGTTCGACTTAGCAACGTTTAATGCCCGACGGTTTCAGAATCGCGCTCTTTCTTCCCAACGATACCGAAACTTTACACCGAATCGCTAACGAAATCCCCTACCTGTTTACTTATTTTATATCAAAATTATGCAGATTCTATCGTGGAAGGCTACCCTCAAACGAGGGCACTAATTGGTAATTTAACTCCATCCGCAGCGAAGGTTTATTATTCCCAAATCAGTAGAGCCTCGATTATCCTAATTAATTCTGTTTACAATGTTGAGAAAGAAAATATTTTCTTCACAATTTTACATTTTGGTTATTATTTCGTCCTAATCAAACATTACAATATTACGTTTTGATGATGGCATGTTGATGCACAGTGTCAAGATCAACTAATCCGCAGTATTTGCTCAGTCCATCGACTGATGTTTGGATAATCGAACGTTCGCATAATCAATACTCTACCGTATTATCAAAATTATAATGGAATATCCTGGAACCTGTAGATCCGAGAACAAGAGAAACCGTGAAAAGAGAAGTGTCGAGTGTGCTGAATTCGATTCTGGTTCCTGTTTTTCGCAGATTTCCACAATATTAATATTAATAGCGAGCAATTAGCGACGGCCACCGTCAATTACAGTCGCATTAATATATGAAGGATCATTTTTCTTGTTTTCTTTCACCGTGATCGCAACACTATCGGCCACGGAACTGCTCCCTCCAGTTTCTATTTATCATTCAGAGCGATGCGTGTCCATCGCGGGAATAATTTAACGCCTGGAAAAAGGAGCGTCAATTAAATCCTCGCGTTCCACGATTTTGGAATTCTTTCTTGGCGAAGTCCGAGGAAGGAGAACGAGAGGCGGCGTATGTGGGTTAAGCAGATCGCCGATGGAGATAGCCGGTAGGTAGCTTCCTTTTAAAGGCGCAAGGGCGAAATTAACGCTGACGGGATTAATAACCGTGAACCACTTCGTGGCGGGAGAATAAGCCCCCCAGAAAAAAAAGGCGTGCCTCTGTTTAAGGAGGACGCGACTTTACGTAACACGCCACCAAGTCCCCGCTATTATTAGCCCGACCAATCTTCTAATGGCTCCCTCGATTTGACAGAGGTCCAAGAATACCCTGTTCGCAGGTTGCCTAAACAACGATCAATTTCTTTTCTGCAACGGGCTTCGTCCTGTCCTCCCCGTCTTCGCGAGCAATTACCTCTAATTGACCGGTCGCTGAAATTGTTCGCTTTCACTTTCGCCAGAATATCGTCCTGTGTCGACAGACGTCGTGATTCGTTTTTTCGTCGACTGCATCCTGTGTGCAAAAAAGTTTGACGATTAGCGTTGCTCAACATCCCTTCCAGTTTGATAGAACGGCGCTTAGTCTACCGGTCGAAAATAACAGAAACGAGCACTGTTACTTTGTAACTTAATGTTAATTAAAGTAGCCTTTATTTTCAATTTCTTTTTAAAGGCTTGCTAATCACGAGTCGATTAATAGTATTTTTTAATAGCAGTGTAATTTCAATCGACGATACGCTGATTGCTAATTACGGAGTACCAGTAGCGACACTTAGCACCGACTTGTCCTTCGATCATCCAATCGCGTTTCGATTGAACGTTTTGTCAACACCTAGTCCGCTTCTCAGTTCGAAGAATACTGACCGTAGGGCGCCGGCATTAATTGGCAATTAAGCGATATCGCCAATGAGGATTATACAAAGCTCGGAATATCGCACGCACGAAGATTAATACCGTCGCATCGTTCATCACTGCCATCTGCACACGCTTCGCTGTATCGCGAAACACAGGAACAAAAGGACACACGAAATCTGCCATTAATCACACCGCGTTCGTTCGACGGTTCTTTCGTTTCTTTCGTACCTACCCGATACTCCTCTATCCACCGTTCACCGATACGATGGTGCGTAATATTTTCTGGATATAATATTTCTCCCGTTGTTTCATTTTTTTTTCTAGCATGGCCTTTTAAAAACGCCCGCTTTTATTGATGGCTGACGTTCAGTCGTTTTTTAACGTCTCGCGAGTTGTTTATTTCAAACGGGATTGAGAAAATATCAGATAAAATGAATCATTCGGTAATTAACTGTGTTTGTATTAGAATAAAGCGATAACTGAACAAATTGTAATATTTTTAGATATTTTAACACTTGGACAGTGGTATATTCGGATTAATACAGTATAGAAATAAATTAAAGAATTTAATTTAATTTTTGGGAAAGTAGTATCCCACAAAATTAAATTCAATTAACAGCCAGGATTTCGATAATGTACATGTCCATCGATCACAGAGAAACAGCTAATGGATCGTCCAGGACCGAACAGGTGTCCGAAAGGTGAAAAGTTGGTGGGAAAAGGGGCGTGCATCGTTAGAAAAAGTTTCCTCCCGATACGTTGTCAAAGCCAGCGAGCCCGTGGCTGAAAGAGGAATGTCAGCAAATTGAAGAAAGGCTGCTGGTAAAAGGATATTACCCCTAAACCCTTCCCTTTTTCTGCCTCCATCCTTCTCAGTCGTCTGTCTCTTGGTCGGATACGAGTATAGGGGGATCAAGAAAATCCGCTCGAAGGAATTGCACTGTTATTGCGAATTCGAATTCCACCCCGTTGCTAAGGAGGGATATTCTTTTATTTTTAATTTTGACCAGTGTTTGCTACAAATGAGAAAAATAAAATTTGACCCCCTCAGTGGCCAACACGGCAATAATTTAAAACGGGAAATCATCAAAATTTTTATTATCAACGCGATAAAACCCAAAATACTCGAGTCCAACGGATGACACCCCCAGTTTCGCGGCTTCTTCGCGAGGAAACGTCGCAGGAATGTTCAGGTCCGAGGAATTCGTTTGTTTATCAAGAGTGTGTCACTTATTTTTATTCGCGGCGCTTTCATCGTACCCCGAGGACGACTGAATGCGACATTCCAGGCGTGACATGCTCGCGACGCGGCTGTTTTTAATGCGAGCCGACATTCATTAAACTGAAAAGCATCGTTGTTTTTGCTTCTTTCTTGTTCGACTATCCGCGAGATGAAAAGGGGGTCGCTGGCTACGAAACCGTACCGAAACGAAAACGACACCGGCTGCGATAGGATTAACGCCATATTTTGCTTTTAATCGCCCTCGTCGGATCATCGAGCAGCCTTCTCGCTCGTACGGAATAAAGTTGAAACGCTTACGCCGACGAATGGTAGTCGTTTTCATCGAAAATTTAAGAGGGAGGATAAGATATTTTGTTTCGAAAGCAGTTTGCGCTTTTATCAATCCTCTGCGATGTTTAATTAATTCCAAGCCATTTCAGTTTTATTTAACTGTGATTTCTTGATTCGTTGATAAATTGTAGAGAGATATTTTATCAAATTAATCTTTTATTTAAGAATAATAGTCTTAGACATTTCTCCTGGCGACCCAAACTTTAACCACCCCCGTTTGAAAACGCTCCCCTGAAACTTAGAGAATTGCGGACGAAAAGAAGACATTCTTCTCTGTCAGAAATAATAAGTAAAAAAAAGGCAGGAAAGAAAGAAACAGACGCACACAAAGAGATTGAAAAGCTGCAGTTTTTCCTCGCGTTCACCCCGTAGGCGAGACAGGCTCGACACTCGGGCGAAATCCTTCCCTCCGGTAAAAAGGACAAGAACTTCCGGCTGGCAAAGTGAAATCCAAGAAATGCGTCGACTTAATGCCTTCCTTCGTGCCTCGTGTTTCATAGCCGGCAACCCCGTTTCGGGTTCTCGCGGAACCGAAGGGAAGAGGTGTCTGCCGGATAGGGGAATGATTTAGCCAGCCCTCGTTCGCGTTCGCAGAAGTGGCCTGGTTGAAAAGCAAGGTTGAACGAACCCTCGCGAGCAACCAGGCCACCAACGTGGACGGGGACGTCTGCACGGGAATGGATCCACGCGTTGGGTTCCCTCGTGTCCGATCGTAGAACGATGATAAATGGTGGCGTTTTACGGGTATCCATACCCTGTAACCGTGCGCCATCAACGCGCGACCATCGCTCGGTACCGGACACTTCGTGATCGCCACGTGAAAATTATACCCCATAAAGCGTCGACCGTTGTCAAGCTTTCGTTCCTTCCACGCGAAAGAAAAGCGATTGAGTGCCGCTTTGGGTACTCCTAGAACGTGTTCTTGCTTCTCAGCTTTCCTTTTTTACCTTGAATTATTGTCAGGTTGGGTACTTCGAGAAATTTGAAAAATTTGATTGAATTTATACACTTGGAAATATTGAAATATTAACCTGAGGGATTAGAATTCAATTTGCCAGTACTTAAGTATTCTCGATGATATTTTAGCCGAGCATAATGTCATGAAAGAACGCGTGTATCTATTTTAAACGAATCACCTGTGAAAGGTTGCATCGATCGGTGATCGATCGATTCATTGAACCGTTCGCGCGTCTTCCCGACGCGGCGGATCACCTTGACTATCATTATATCCCATCGCCGGTAAAGATGATCGTCCACGATTTGCAACGAGTCATCATCCCGTCCTCGCGATCCGATCGCGCTTGCTTAATGATTCTTTCACAAGCCGATGACCAAAGAGCGGGAATCTTGAGCATCCTTGTGCGAGCCACTGATTAATCCATCGATTACGAGGATCCGATTATCGGATAACCAGTGAATCAGCCTTATGCAGCTGCGTGTGCCCGGGAGCGCAGTGATTGGACATCGATGTCGGATATAATTATCGGACGAAGGTGTGGTCTTCGTCGACGCGGCCTACTGGAGAGGCGGAAATTCACGTTTACTAATGAAGATGCATCGTCTGCAAATTATCTGAATACCTAGACACCGTGTTCCATACAACTTTCATTCTTTTTACATAACTTATCTATACTGAATTACTTCCTTATTTTATTGCGTATAGGATCCAGGTTTTTAAGGGAGTTTAGAACATAGAATCTAGAAATTTAGGGGAACCTATAACCCTAGGATGTGGGACTTGGGATTTTAAGGGAACCTAGGATCTATGACCTAGAGTCCAAGTCCTAGAAGCCCAAGCGATAAAAGATTCCTCCTACGCTTATTAAAATAAACTCATATCACACCCACATAAAGCCTATATTTTACCCTTTCCCGAAATACTAATTTCTGATCGGTACTCAGTGATGTCAAGGTCTTCCCAACCCTAAAATAACGCGTCATTGATCATTGAAAGGCGTCTATTTTTGGCTTCGTCCCCGGCTTCTTGGTTTTCATTAATAAGTTCGTCTATAAACACTGTTGCGACGCGAAGACACTCGGTCCTGGGTATTCAAAGGAAGAAATTAGCCGAGTACAATCCGGAGATAGGGAAAGAGGGGAAGTTTCCAGACACAAAGGGTGCCCGGATGTTTCTCGTTACAGCATGAATCTTTGTTCTGTTTACAGGGAACGAAACTATGGATTATTATGGAGTACTTGGGTGGCGGCTCGGCCCTGGACTTGATGAAGGCCGGTAGCTTCGAGGAAATGCACATTGCCGTGATATTACGCGAGGTGCTCAAAGGGTTGGATTATCTTCACAGCGAACGGAAGCTTCATCGTGATATTAAAGGTACGTTCAACCACGAATAATGTTTGCTACCAAACACCATTTGCTTAATACAAATAACAAATCCACTTCAAATATTTATTCGTCAAAGCTTGTAAGTTTGACATTTTTCTTAATTAATTAATGTCTAATTTAAAGCGGCGAACGTTTTGCTGAGCGAAATGGGCGACGTTAAATTAGCGGACTTCGGTGTGGCTGGCCAATTGACCAACACGACCAGCAAACGGAACACTTTTGTCGGTACACCGTTCTGGATGGCACCGGAAGTCATCAAGCAAGCTTCCTACGACTCCAAGGTAAACACACTTTAGATTTTGGACCGTGATCATCTCATAAATTTGGGGATTGTGCAAATTTTGCCAACGGTTTGCGAAAGGTGTAGCTTTATAAAATTACAAGTCTATGAAATTAAAATAAAAATTTTCTTTTATACACCCAAGATCTTTTGACCAAAAGGTATATTTTTATTCTCGCAGCATCTCGTTTTGCCGAGGCTAATGGTCGCCTGGTTACAGTCGCCTCACGTAGCCGGAAGATTTAATTTTATTACTTGCCTCGGACTTTTTCAACTTTGTTACATTGTTTCCCTCTTTTCTGCCTTTTTACCAGAGGCTGCCCACTGCTCATGTCCTGCAAAACAATATTACTTCTCAAAGGCAACGAGACATTCGGTTGTTTGCGAATTGCCTCGAGGTTCTTTTTAATACAATCAGTATCTATCTCAGGATAATCGAATAATCAAATAATTTAATACAGTCAACCTAATAATAAGCTCAACAATAATACCAACGTATATAATACCAAAGACTTTAATTTGGCGGCAAAAATAAACCTTTTCGAGGAGGACGAGCCACTTGTCCTTGCACGAAGTTGCTCGCGAATTCTGGTAGCTTATGGAAGGCGCGAGGAACGGTCGTGGCGTCGTTAGCGTGTGATTAACACTCGACGAGCGGTTGAAACGTGTAACGCTTGTCCCACAGGCTGACATTTGGTCGCTGGGCATCACGGCGATCGAATTGGCAAAAGGTGAACCACCGAACAGCGAACTGCATCCTATGAGGGTCCTGTTCCTTATACCGAAAAACAATCCGCCCCAGCTAACCGGAAATTACACGAAACAGTTCAAGGAGTTCGTCGAGGCTTGTCTAAACAAGGACCCGGAAAACGTGAGTCGAATCTTTTGTTCGAATCCGCTGAAGTCTAACTTTCCTGCGTGTACAGCGAAACTTTGGCTGATTAAAATAAATATGTACATGAATTAGCCATAAATTAGGATGTTGGTCCTGTTTTTTGTCCACGAAACAATAAATTTGCGATCTTCACTTTTCCTTTTATGCAGAAATATTCAAATTTGACAAATAACATTTCAGCTTCGTAATTTTCCATGTTTATATAAAATAATACTTTTTGCCTTGCATTAAGCATCGCTGGATAGCCATTTAATTTAAATTCCAAGTTTCTTGCTCCTATGAATATCCCATTTGTTCCCTCTTTTTTAAAGTCTATTCTCGTCGATAGACTTTCCATCCCTCGGAGGGTAGGATAAATGTTTCTTGATGGTTGTTGCTTCAGAGGCCAACGGCGAAAGAGCTGTTGAAGTTCCAGTTCATCAGAAAGGCGAAGAAAAACTCGTACCTGATCGACCTCATAGACCGGTACAAAAAGTGGAAGTCGCAGCGCAGCGAGGAATCCGAAACGGAGAGCGAAAATTCGGACTCGTGAGTATCCTTTCGTGTATTAAACCTTAGGGCACTCGTTTGAGATATTTCGAAAAATGTTTGAAATATTTGTTGGATTGCAGAGAAGAGTCGAAGCAGGACAGCGACATGGACGAGCCGTGGATAATGACCGTGAAAGGTCCACACGGGGTGAAAGGTTCGGTGGTGCCCATGCTGCCGCTGGACGAACAGCCAGCCTCGTTGACCTTAACACACACGCCGAATCACAGGTCCTCGAATCACAATCAGCAAACAAAGCCACACGCTAACGGAGCCTCGAGATCTCCGCCTAAGGACTCCACGTTGAATCATTACAGGAGCGAGTCGAGGGACTCGGTACGCGATGGCCAACCGAAACACACGCCGGTGAGTCTTCCCTGTCATTAAACGTCACTTTAAGTTTGCTTTGAAATTAAAATCTAACCCTTCCACCCCGCGTCAAATATTCCAAACATCCCCAATACCCCAAGTTCCGTTCAAAAATTTAATATTTAAAATTGTAGGCCACTGTTGGTAGCAGAAAGGTAAACCTCGAGTCACTGCTGAGGAATTTCAGTCGAGAGGGAATCATAGGCTGTTTTTAATATCAGCGGAATGTTCAATCGTGTTTTTCAGTCCCGGCCGCACGAGGCCGCGCCACCACCGCCCGTAGACACGCGAGAGAAACGGGAGGATCGCGATTACCGGGACTTCGATCGGGATTCCTCGTTGAGGGAATTGAAGGATATGCGCGACAGCAGAGAAGGCGGCAGGGACAGGGACAGGGACAGGGACAGGGAAAGGGACAGAGACAGGGGCAGGGACAGAGAGTTCAGCTCGCGGGAGAAGACAAGGAGCGGCAAACGGGATGTACCCGTGGCGGACCATAGGCCCAGCGAAGATAAACAGAGACCGAGGAGCTCACAGGAGCTGAAGCATCCTCGAAGCGCGGCTCTTTCCGGCGTACTTTTACCTCTCCTTGCCGAGGTAAACGATTTTCTTTTGTCTGGAAATCTTTATTCCGCTGATAAGATCGTGCATTTCTCGACCAACTCTTTGTACCGTGCTGAATATAAAAGTATATTTCTTTATTAATGTGCCAGTTGCACGATTCATGGGAAATTCAATTTAAATTATTATATAGCTATTGAAGTCTAATAATTTTGATTTTGGAATGTGACATAAACTTGAATTAACAGAAACATGACTCAAACGGTTATTGTATTCCGTTGTATCGCAGCTTCAACGGAAGCATCAATATTCGGCAAGAGACAATAATGGCGAGGGCGGAAGCGGCCTCGGCAAGAATGGCGGAGCCACGATAGAGGAGCTGCGGGGCGCTTTCGAAACAGCGGAACGCACTTCACCTGGAATGACAGAGGCCCTTATCAGGGAACTCCTCAAGTCTTTACTTCCTGCCAATCACTCGGAGGGCCGTTTGTCTATGCTGATGGAAAAAGTAATCCTAAGGTAATCGGTCAACACATTTTTATTACTTTTCAACGTGTCAAAGTTTTACGTTTGGGTCTGGATCGCGAACGACCCAGCTCTGCTGTTCGAGGATCGCTCAAATTAACCGTATCTTCTTTCTTGCGAAATTTGTAATTCATTAACCCCTTGCCTTATGATTCTTTCTTAAGAAAATTGAAATATTATTTATCCTTTAATGAACTTATAAATTGCAGGACTAAAAACGAGCCAAGTTTATCACGATTGAACTTTGGGGTGTGTCACAAGTATGATACAGTATTGTGAGGCAAGGGGTTAATAGATATCGTATTCGAGCGGAGGTGAAACATTAATTATTCCATAGCTGGAGCGATTAGCCGGAGTATTAGAGTTGTACTTTTTTCCAGGGATACGTAGGGACGCGAGAGGGCGAGGGTTCGCAAGAGATTGTGGTCCGAAAACATCCTGACGTTGTAACGATTCGTTGTATCTCGTTTAACAGAGTTATTATTCCGTACGAGCCGGTACGTTGTTGACGATACGATTGCCAGGTCGGAACGTGATGGGAGAATGGAAGAAGAAACGTCGCCGCAACGACCCGGACATTTTTCTTTACCTTCTGGTCTGCGTAGACTAAAAAAAACAAAAAATATCTTGAGCAGCCAAAAAAAACGCAAAAAAAACTCGTAGAACAACGTTCTTTACTTTTCCATTCGATACGAGTCCATCCTCGTTCTATTTTCTTTTCGTTCCGAAGTACGAACGAGCCGTAATTTTCCATTTTAACGAAAGAAACTTAGAGATTTATCCATCGCAGTATAAAAGAGCAAAAAAAGATGAAAAAGAAGAAAAAAAAAGGCAGAAATTATACCATCCAATCGTCCTCGTACCGAGGGCTACCAGTTACCGTTAAACATTTAAAAACAAGAAAAAAAAAATAATAATATTAGTCCCCCACCTAAAAAGTTAGTATTTGAAGAAAAAAATTACGAGGAAACGAAGCAAAAGAAAAAATGTAGGAGATAGTTGAGAAATATTTTTACAAATCGTGCAACCACCCGTTCAGGATTCTTCGTGCGTTCTTCGTGTTCGGTGTTCGACGCAACCTCAAACAGCGAAAGATGATGTAGTGTAGATTTCAACAAAACGTGTCTGGTATGTAGCAAATGAAAGATCAGAAGAGAAAAAAGAGGGTAATCGTTGAAGGGTGTATCCGGAACATGCACTATCACCCCTTGTCACGTTTCATTCTTTTCTTTTTTAACCAAGAATATATTTATTTAACGCGTTGAATGCCCGTTGCAATTTATTATTTTAAATTACGCGATAGACTCGATTTTTATAATAAATTGCATTCTAAATATTTATAATTTTAGCGAGTTATCTTACAAATGGCGAACCTTGCTACGGTATTCAACGTGTTCGCACCTTTGCTGTCACCTACTTCGATTGACACTATTTCTTATCTTTCAATTTTCAAAAGGAACCTGTTTTACTAAGGGTACGCAAAACTTTCTGTCGAAATTTGATTAGTAATTCGACATACAGTGAACTAAAGAATGAATCCTCTATACCCCCAACACTTGGCAGTGTAGAAATATTAATCAACAAGATTGCCTTACAAGCCAACCAGAAACATTTTGCACCCTCTTAATAAAGTGACAGCAAACGTGTTATTAACTTGTAATTGAAAAGGAAAAGAGAATTGCTGTTTGAACGAATGCCTTCCTGTTGCTTCCTGGCGGTGCAAGTTCCGGATCCGATGGATGATCGAGAAAGGAAGAAGAGCAGCGTCTCCGTGTTCCGGAGACTTTGTAAATATGTATGTAGCACGATAAGATAGTCTTATTGTTCTAACGATCGACGTCTCTGCCAGTCGGTTGCGCAGCTCCGTATCGCGATCCCATTTTTAACCCCCGTGTACACTTCTACCATTCGCGAGGAACGTCAGCCAATTGTCCTCATCAAATTCGTTTGGCTGATATTTCTTGTCAGTTTCTACGTTAACCCTTTCCCCAAGCTACGGGGCGTATGCACCCCTTAATTTCATTAATGGTTCATCTAAAAATTTGATAGAAATATAATTAAAATGTTCAAGTTCACCAAGCTTAAAGATTGAAAAATTATGCAAAATTGTTAAATATTAAAGATTCGATTGAATTGAGAATGAAAGGGTTAACTTAAGGGTTGGTTATCAATTTATAATTGTATCCGACAAAGAAATATCTGAGCTATCGAAATATAATTATAATTCATTCTATAAGATACGTTGTATTTTCAACTTTCTTAGGGGTGATCGTCTACATGGATTACCCTGTCATTATTTTATCCTTTCCACCCCTTCGAGAACGTATTCTTCCACTAGTTTCGCCCGGGTTAGAGTTCTTCGTCGTCCACGATCGAGCCTGAGCTGTGATAACACCCGCGGGACGTCGGCACTTAATCCACGTTGTTTGTAAACTAATGTATTTTATAAAGTATATATTATATATTATATATATATATATATATAGAAAGAGAGAAAGCGCGCGAGCGAGAGAGAAATACGAAGAGATTCTTCGTGGAATAACGATTAGAACCAGAGAAATTAAATAATCTTGGCGGATATAAACGCTGGATGATCAAGAAAAACGATATCTTCGTGTATCATCTTTGCTGATCGAAACGAAGACACGTAAAGAGGGTGATAGAATGCGAGATAGAACGAATGTGTGTATGTGTAATAAGAGTGAGAAAGAGAAGAGAACGTAAAAAAAAGATTTAATGAAAAAGAAGAAAAGCGTTTAACGTTGTGCGAGGGTTAACCCGTAAAGGAAAAAGAAAAAAGAAACAATTGTAACGAGAACATTAGTATTAATTAACAGGAAATTTGTGCTGAAATGAAAGATGCGACACAACAGAGAGACCTAACTATCGTAAGCACGCAAATACATGTTACGTAGTTGCGTTTTATTCCAGTCAGCGAGACGGTCGATGAAAGAGAACCGTATAAACTCCTGCGATTATTATTATTATTATTATTATTATCATTATTATCATTATTATTATTATGATTATTATATTAACATTGCCGGCGACGACGAAACGAGATTAATTGTTAAAACGTGATCACCTCTGATCTCCGCTTTTTACCACTTTCCTATTTTGTTTTCTCTTCTTTTTATTTCACTCCCCCCTCCTCTTCTAATTCTGTCGTCCTTCGACGAAATCTTTTTATTCTTTTGTGTTTCTTTCTTTTTCTTTAATTGAAAAGAAGCTAAGAGACTATAAGGAACAAAATATCGTAAAAGGACGATTTCTTTTCTTTTCTTTTTTTTAATCTTTAGTTGAATTACCTTAGTTGATATCGCTACACTTGTCTATCGTTAATATTACGAATTTATCCAAGCCTTTTATTTGTTGTTTCACCGTTGGTTTAGGTTTTTCTTTCTGTTTTTTCGACGACGGTCGCTACATCCCCCCACCTCCCTCCCTCCGAGTCATCCTCATTAAGAAGCTGCCATAAACGCTTAACCGGCTACGCTCTAAATAATAAAGAACTCAGAAAACTCGAAACAATTTTTCAACGAATTATCTTCCCGTATCTCTTCTTCCGATCCTTGCAACGAACGACCACGCTGATACGGTTTTTGAGAGAAAAAAATTAAAGAAAAGAAACGATCTGGATCGTTCAACTTTCTGGAATCGAACGAGCGCTGCTTCGATTTTCCTCGAAGGATTACGAACGTATGGCTGTGTATGCGAGCGTGTTTTCAACCCCTTGGCGTAAAAATTGATTGCTCAAAATTGTTTCGTATGAATACTATTCGATTTTGTTTAAATCTTTATATGTGATTGTTTTATTTTATAAATTAAGCTTTCCATTTCCTTCACTTGTCTTCAAGATTCAATTAATAATTTTTACCCAAAACACATAAATGGGTCGTGAATGTTTCTAAGTTTTCCTCAGTTTTTGGAAACACAATTTTACGTCAAGGGGTTAATTTTTGGGGGGCGTAGCGGTCGATCTCTTGTGTCCAGGCAGACGGACAATGGTTGGTCCATCAAAGAAATTCTCGAAGGGGTGGTTCACCGCGGACATTCTTGTTCTTCGCAAGTATTAGACCTTCTTTGTCGTTTAACGCGTTGACTATTATCAGAGTCGTTAATGACTATTTAATGAAATAACATCATTGAAATTACATCAGCAATTCGAAATAACAAACTGATACAATTAACCCTTTTGATTGAACGCTCCTCTACGTTTTTATAATAAATATTTCGATTCTTATATAAAATTTCCATTAAACGATCGCTACATAGGCATATATGACGGGTTAATTATCCAGTTTAATACCTCAGTTTGTTATTCAGAATTTGCTGTGGTTTCAGTGGTACTTAAAATTGTAAGTCAACGTGCTGATCGCTTTCAACAGCAATAAATTATAGATAGCGCGTTCTAGTTCCGCTGAATAACGTTTTAACGAACAGATCCGACGACTATTAATCCCTAGACGCAAATCGTTGAGACAACGGTGTATCAAAAGGTATTCGAAACGTTATCAAGAAAGTTTGTGCACGCTCGTGGAGAGAAAACGGATTTCCGCGTGAAACACCAAATCGAACATTTATTTTCCTTTCTTTCCATAGCCATACGTTTACGAAAATAAAAAACAGAATATTTTTCACACGTTTCAGACTTATTATATCATTGAAAGATCGCTCGTTTCAAGCTTATCTTCCTTGCGTAAGGGTACTTGTTCATTCTAGAGTAAAACTCGCGCGAGAAGCCATCGAGAGTATTTTTAGGACTGGAAATGACTCTCAGTATGGTATTCATTAGCTACAATTACTCTCGACAGCTTCTTGCTTGAGTTTCATCCTCGACTGGACCATGTACCCTAAAACTGAAGACGGATCAGCTTTTTTATAAAAAGCTGTGATCTCAAATTTGTTTTTCGATTACGCATACACGACGATAACGTGAAATTGAAAATTGACGATCGTTTTTTTATTACAAAACGATCCTGAATACATTGAAATCCGAATTACGTGTCCTACTTGTAACCCAGCACTCTTCTTTGTATTATATTCTTAGCTATTATCCAATAATATATTCAGCGTTATAACATCGTGGTAAACAATAACATTAACTATCGACGTAGAATATGAATATATATATAAATACATATATATATATTTTTTGTATTTTACTTCTACCTTGGCTGCATTGAACTGTATTATATTGAATTGTATGTGGCATGCTGAGGGCGTGTACAAATACGAAATAAAGATCAAATAAATCACGAAAGAACGATGCTTTTCTGTACACACGTTTTATTTTCTACATCGATAGGACACAGGTTTCTGCGATATTAGGGGTGGGTGAGAGTTTCGAAAGCGAATTGTGGATGAAAATATATGAAATATAAACTATAATCTAAGGCGGAATGAAAAGGTGGCAAACCTTCGAGTAGACAAGTAAAGTTTAAAGTAGAAATTGCTTACAAGTGACACAAGTTCTTCATCAGGTAGCTTCTTACCTGATGAAGAACTTGTGTCCCGTGCCCTCCCGTCCTCCCATGCACGGTATTTGCACTTTAGAATTATATTGGGATAAAGGATTGAGGATGGGTAGGTAATGCAAAGAGAAGACTTAAGAATTTAAGTAATATTTTATTTTACAGCAGTTCGTAGCACTTGGCTCGATATCATTTTCTAAATTATAAAATTTCGGTCTTTAGAAAATGATACCGATTACCAGGTCACACCACGAGGAGGTGGCTACGATTGTGACCCGACCTGAAACAAAAGAACCCATTCGCTTAGTTCCCATTCACACTTATAAACATCCTACAATCGCCTTAAACTAATCTCAAAACTAACTTAAACGACAAATCCCTCGATGTCCTGTGCGTTCCCTCGATGATCCCACGACGTCCGTGCTTAACTTTAACTTAACTTAACTACCTTAAAACTAATCACAAGGTCCCTACCTGCACTTTCTACTCTAAAACTGTACTTGTCATATCTCGAAGGATTGCCATCAAAGAAAGTTGGACAAGTGAAAATTGAAATGGAATATCAAAAAGAAGGGAACTTCGAAAAATCAAAGTGAAATAGAGAAATTTTGAAAAGAATACTCAGAAGAAAGTGACTCTAGTCTAGAAAGTAGTGAGAAAAATACCGCGAGCAAAGCAAAGAATTCGCTTTAATCCAAAAGTATCCCCGTGTGCACGCGACGTACTCGCGGCCACCCAACAACCCCAGTGACCAGCATCTTCTACCACCCAGTACCCCACCTAAGAGGACCAACAAGAGTCAGATCGCGGCTTACGTAAACTAGGAATGGAATCAAGCCTGAGGGTACCGACTAGCACAGAATTGAACCATCGTGAAACCTGTTTTGGAACTCGAAACAGCCCCCGTTGAAAGGGGGACTAACAGAGACGAGCCCATCACAGAGACCCCGTGGCCGCTTCCGTAACTAGCCAGTAACCCTCAGGACTCAAAACCACCCCAAGCCCCGCACGACCAACCCCCACTGGTCAACCCAAGTAAGATACCAGATGATGGAAAATGACTTACGATCACCGAGAATTACCGAATGGTCGACGACCCGCGTGCAGCCGGCTTGCAACGCGGGCGAGTACGTCGCATCTGACATCGAGAATACCGAACGAAAGCGAATTGTAGGTAAAAATATATGAAATATAAACTATAAACTAATGCGGAGTGCAAAGGTGGCAAGCCTTCGATTCGACAAGTAATGTTTAAAGTAGAAAGTGCTTACAAGTGACACAAGTTCTTCATCAGGTAGCTTCTTACCTGATGAAGAACTTGTGCCCCGTGCCCTCCCAACCTCCCACGCACGGTATACGCACTTTGTAATTTACTATCATATTCTTATTACTAATAGTAATATAAGAGGGAACTTAAAATTTCAAGCTAACTTAAAGTTAATGGATGTAGGATTTGAGGAAGGGAAAGGAAGGTATTTAAAGTGACAAATAATTTATTGAAATAAAAATATCAGCAACGAAATGAAAGTATAAAAAGTATTTGTTAAAATAAAATCCTGGAAATAGCAAATATAATTAGTGCTGCAACAATCAGAAAACAAATGAATAAGGATTAAATAATGAAATCGTGAAAAACGAAGAATATTAAAATGGTAGGATTAGAAAAGCCATTGATAAAATTAAGTGGTAAATGAGTTAATAAACTGAAAGAGAAAAAGAAAATCGCGATTTAGTAACGAACGATATTAAACTCGCAAAATGTCGAGCTTAATATTTCACGGTACTATTCGTACCGTTTAAAATAAAATAAAAGATAGCTGTAAAACAGAAAACACGAAAGAAAGCAAAAATTAGCGAGCATAGTGACAATAGAATGACTGTCCATCTTTAGATGGACAATCATTGATAGTTCCCCTCTTCTTTGGCAAATTTTGCCGGGGCTCTTCGGCATATAGCCTCTTCAGCATATAGCTTCTTCTCTCTTCGGCTAATCAAGCCTCACAAATATCACTCGCGAAATTTTACGATTGCTCGAACACTCTTTAATTTTTGTTAAATAAAACAAGAAGAGACATACGTGAAATGAAATTATTAGATTGGCAACAAGGTTTTGTTGAAATGGAAGGAAATTGATTTGATCAAAAATTATTATACATACTAAGTTAAAGTGAATAATGTAAAAATTGCCAATCTAATAATTCTATTTCCACCACTGTTCCCTTTTTATTTTATTTCCAAAAAGAAAAGAATGTGCAATCGCAAAATATATTTCACTTCACTGAACACTTCACTGATATACTTGATTTTTGTAATCGGGTCTAGAACCACGACTACGACTTACAAACTAAGGCTTGGCCTGACGAAAAATCGAAATCAAGAATATTGGAAATCTAATTTCATTTGCATTTTGATTATTCTTTTCGATTTTTCGTTTAATGCTACCCCAGATACAAACTTCTCATGTATGAAACATGAAAGCTTGCTCTGGCCCTGCCTACTTAAAAACTAAATCACTCACACAGAAGTAAACTACCTGCCTGCCTGATGCTATATTTAAAAATTGTGCAAAACTCAATCACACCAACACACACACTCCACGATTCTCACGCACACCACCCGGGTGCAAAATAGCCTAATCCTAGGGAGAACGTCCCGGGACGTCTCCGACACCCGAGTTCAAATTCACAATCATACTCTAATTAAAAGCATACCTGATTTGCTGAAATCGACTGACAATCGATAGTGAATGTTTCAAGTACAAAAGTGAATAAATTTTAGCCACACATACATATGTATTAAGCTACAATTATGCAAGTGACTCTAATAGCTGAGCAAATAATTTTGATTTATTACTTTAGATGGTCTTTAATTCAATAGAACGATACAAATTCCACATCCTAACCACACACACACACATATGAAACTTGTATCGTATTAAATTCACTAATCGATTGTCAATCGCCAAAAAGATTAAACTTATAACTACACCTTGTCCACCTGCCCTAATTCATTCGTGTACATCTAAGTACACGTATGAACTTCGGGCATAAAAATGGACAAGGCCAGATGAAATTTCACCTACCGTATGTCTTCATGTTTGCTGAAAATCCTGAGCTAACAAGTATGATTAGTGACAAAGACTCTAATACTTTCTTAATAGAATTGATAGCAAAGTGAATTTAATTTTGAAAATGAAAAACTACTTTAATAGAAGTATACTGAATTTAGAAAGAATTTTGAAAATGAAAAACTACTTTAATAAAAGTATACTGAATTTAGAAAGAATTTAGAAAAGATTTACTAATGCAAGACTCGAAAATTAATGCAAAAATGACTCTACGTTTAGAAAATGAAAGAAACTTTTCGTAGAAATAAATATGTATCTACAGTTCGATATTCGAGAGATTCCAATATCAAAGTAAACGTTCTAACATTAAGTAAAGACATTTTTAATCATTACTTTGATATCGAAATCTACTCCGCGAATTGTTCTCTTGTATGTAAGAAATTTAAACAGAAAATTGTCAGTGAAATCGGAGGGTCATCCGACTTCTATACAATTATCTATACTTTAAAAATTATTCTAAACTTGATATACGAATATTAAATACGCGACGTACAAGAAAACCCCTATCCTGAGCTAATACATATGCAAATAGACAAATAGATTTCACGAATATTATTATACAATTGTAGAATAACATTCGTGGTCACTATGCTCGCTCAAAATAAGAAAAATTACAACCAGTTCCCGTGTCGTTTCGGACCTTTCGTCCTACGACATGATGGGAACCAGAGGAACCATAAAGCATGCGACTCACCGATCGTAGATCTCTTCTACTGCACTGCTACTGCACCCAGCAAGTTACTGCTCCAGAATTGACCCAGGTTTGATCCAAAATTGACCGAAGACTGCTTCAGATTGACCCAAGTTCGATCCAAGATTGTCCCATGGTTACCTCCAGATTGATCCATGATAGACCCAAGATTGACCCATGGTAGACCACCCTTCTGATTCTGAACTCTTTGACATCTCGAACAGGACTGACAGAATTTGACATTCGTCGTGTTTATATAACACTAAGACTTCATGGTTCATTGACTTCATGGTTGACTGACTATTGTTACCGGTTCCCGAAATCACTCATGCATGAGTTTTTTCTTCATATTTCTTAATTTCGCAATTATTCGTTTATTTAATTATTTTATTTATTTAACATTATTATTTTATTACAATTTTGCAAATATTGTTATAATTATTATAATTTTATAGTTCTATATGGAATAATTGTTATGTCTACCAAATTTTACTTTATTTTAAACGATTTTAATTAATTTTAATGTATTTTATAATTATTCGTTTGTTAATTGTTATAATTATTGAATATTGTTATTTTTATAATACTTATGGATGGGTGGGTTGTAGATTTTGTTATAATTATTACAATTTTAAGGTCTTTTATTAAATAATTATTACTTTTATAAAATTTTATTTTCTTTTAACGTATTTTATAATTATTAAGACTTCATGGTTCATTGCCTTCATGGTTGACTGACTATTGTTACCGGTTCCCGAAATCACTCATGCATGAGTTTTTTCTTCATATTTCTTAATTTTGCAATTATTCATTTATTTAATTATTTCATTTATTTAACATTATTATTTTATTACAATTTTGCAAATATTGTTATAATTATTATAATTTTATAGTTCTACAGGGTGTCCCAGAACTCCTGTAGGAGCCGGAAATGGAGGGTAGCTGAGACTATTCTGAACAACAATTTCCTTTGCAAAAATATCGGATGGGGCTTCGTTTTTGAATTATTAAGCAAAAACACTGACCAATCAGTACCGTCAGTGTAGCGTCGAGCCTAGTCGCCCCGGGACAAGCGCCTCGGTAGAACAAGAAGCGTTAAGTCCTGGGATCATCTAATTTGAATAGTAGAAAGATAAAACATTGTATTATTATAAAATAATGAATTTAATATCGTTCAAGCTTTATTTTTCAATTGTTTTAAAGAGCAACTGAGGACGGTACGTACATGGGGTGTTACCGACGAAATTAGCGAAACAGAAAATTGTGTTTTTTCAAAAACCAGGCCACTTTTCGGATAAACTAAAGTTATAGAGACATTTATAACAACAAAATATTTTATGTAATGGTGTTAAAAAGCCGATTTTTAATAAAATAATTTTTACCGACTTTTTATTTTACCCCTGGCGCCACCTGCGAACAAAGTGCTGAAACTGCTCAAAAATTGACAGGAATCTGCCGTACCTACAATGATTATTTTTTAAGAAAATAATTTTTTGCTGTTTTCGCGTGTTTGAAGCATCTAATCGCTTCTATTTTACACTAATTATCGATTCCAATTGTCCGATTAATCCTAGAAGCCCGAAATATTGAAATATTAAAGATTAAATGTTAGACTTCCGAAACATCGTTAAAAATGGCGGGCTTTTTAAAATGAGAAATGTGTCATTTTGAAATTTTCTTAATTAAACTCCTTAAAAATGTTTATTTATTCAATTCTTACTTGATTATGAGACTAGGAGAACTCGTGTATAATTTCTGATAGTTTAGATAAACGAAAAACCTTCATTTAAGAACTACAGAAGTGATTTTTGAACACTTATAATAGTAGCAGAGTATTCTCCAAAGTTAGCAACTACACAGCAACAATTCCTCCAATCCCTGCCCTGATAACGGCGGTCGCTTCATTGCGAATTATTGCGCAATATTGAGGTCCCGAGCATCCGCAGGTCGCCGAACAAAGGCATCGGCGACGTATACATAGAGATACGGTTTGGCAGCACTTCAAAATCTACTAGTTACAGAACAATCCTGTGCCATAATTACGTGATTGTCAAACATAGAAACCTCGGCATACCTAAGATCGGTAAACGGTAGCGATGAAGGAACAAGAGATAGAGCCTTATAACGAATTCGCGTGTTTGATCGAAAGGCAGACCCTCCTTATCACGGCCGGTCGATAAAAGTCAGCCGGTATAAGTGGCTGGTCGTGATCGCGAAAAGGCTGTAGTGCAGCGTCGAAAGGCGCAGGTCCGTTGGCAAGGTGAGACGAGGCAGGAGGTGGTGAGGGAAATCGGGAATAGAGGGACTTTCGGCCGAGGTGTATCTCTCCCGATGCAGTAGTCGACAGCATCCCGCGGGTGGTCGCGATCGACCCAAGTGAAGGGCGGGAGAGCCGGCGAGCAGAGGGTTCCAGGAGGACCCCTGTCTCTCCCTCGCTCTCTCTCAAACGCATATCTCCCTCCATTCGTTCCGTCCCGGTTCGAGAGAAAAAAAGTACACGCTTTCGAAGGAAAGTTCCCGCGTCTGTGCGTTATATATATATATATATTTCTTTTTTTTTTACCGCACACTTGTTACACGGTACGCGAGGGTGATATTCGCACGTCCGGCACGTAGGGCGACGACGCCCAATCGACGAATTCGGGGAGACGGAAATCGAGAAGAGGGTCTAACCGAGGCAGAGTCCTCGTATCCTGGCAAGCCTCCAACCCCGCCAACCTGGCGACGTTCGATGTCGGCACAGCAGACGACCAAGTGTGTCGTTGCTATTTTCAAGTAGTACGTATGACACGCTGCCCGCCTCTATCATCAGGCTTCCTAGGGCTTGCTAGATATCACGCTGTTAACCCTCTATCGCTTCACTCTTCTATGTTTATGAAAACAAACGATAAGGTATCTTTGATAAATCGCAAAGCGGTATCTGTTCCCTTGCTTCATCATCAGTTATCGTTTCGCACGGTGAAATAATTTTGCGTTAGATGTTTAATATATTACCGCTCCAAAGTTACACGAGTAGCAGATTAACCCTCCATGTTTTACGGAGGCGTTTCAAATTGTCTGTAATCAAATAATTAGTAACATAAGGTGTTACATTAAATTAAAATATTTTTTCCGTAAATGGTGATCGTGTACAGTGAAATGATTTTGATTTTCGAACAGTTTCGATACGTTACCTGAAAGTTACACGAGTGCAAAGAGGGTTAACGCTTGATCCCTAAACACGCTGCCAAATAGTAGGCTGTGCGCTCTGTTAGCCGTCCTCGAACAGGCGCGACACTTTCTGGCACGCGTTTGTTCGAGTATCAAAGCCTAGCCCACAGCCGATTGATTACCTTCGCACGAGGCCACCCGCGCGCTTCTACGCTTCCAACGCGCACGTGCTCGCGAGGAATCGACGCGACGAGACAAGACGAGACGCTTTCGAGCGAATACATCGGTTTCAAGGCATGGGCGCATTGGCCGCTCGCCAGGGGCCCTCGAGTCGGCAAAATCAAATTTTAAGCTTTAAACCTTCCTTTTGTTCCAAAATGGGATCCATTTTATACAGGGTGGCCCGTAACTGGTGGTAAGGGGGTGATTTAACAATTAATAATTTAACAATCACACCCTTGCCAGTTGTACCACCAGGACAGGTCCAGAAAGTGTGAGAATATTAATGAATATGGAGCAGCGATGCAAATTAATTTAGAAAGTATAGAAATTTTGCATATTCTCGCTATTTCCATTGTTAGGCAGGGGTCTCAGAACCTAGTAACACTGTTAAAATCCTTCTCGATATAAAATTACAAAAGTGACAAATTCTAGGAAACACATAGAGTCGTGAAATTGTTCATTTCCATAGAAAAAGTAGAGGGTTCGATGACTCGAAACAGCTTAGGTTACAGCGTAATCCATTTATGTTTCACTGAACCGCAGAAACCCGCACGTTTCCCGGGAATCGTCCGAATACTCGAAATATCTTTATACGCTTTTGACCCATTTTACTTCGCATACGATCAACCCCCGTTACGTGACACCCCTACGTGTCCATGTATTAATTGCTTCTTCTCTCCCTCTCTCTCTCTCTCTCTCACTGCGACCGCTCCAAAAAGTCAACGATGTGTAATACAGTCTTTTGTACGCGACGAGGCTTCTGTGTGCGCGCGTAAAGCGCGACGACGACGCGCGCGTCAAAGCCGCCAGTGAATCTCCGCGGGCCGCAGAGCGCGGACGTTACACCGCGCGAGTACGCTTCAAAACATAGAGGCACGATAACACCGGAGCCTTTTCAACGTTCTTTCTTCGTCTTTTTCTCTTCTCCTCTCGCCCGGTTCGCGTTCACCTCGCTATTGATTCGTCACGCGGTCTTGCTAAAATAGTCGTCGCGGAAACGCTTCGAAATCCGAACCGTGACTCTGTTACGCGCCGTTTTTCTCGTTTCTTCGAGCACTCGTCGCGAAAGTGCTTTGAAAACCGAGCATTACTCTGCGTGGCTGTATCACAGGAGTTTCTTCCAGTTTCTTTCATTTTTGTAGCCGTTAGTGGGACACTTGTCGTTAGAACTCTTTTCAAATCCAAGTATTTGTGATTCTATTACCCCAGTTTTCTTTATATCCTCTTTTATGTCCCGGTGGAAGACACTCCAGCACCAAAGTGTTATGTTTCACGACTTCGTTCCAGGAGTTTCAACGTTTTATGCGGAAACTCTGCGACTAAATTGCGCATACATTCCCCGCTCATGAATATTGCAACATTCAAGCGTTTATGACGCGGGCTTTCGTTATATTTTTACCGGGATCGATAGGAATTTTCGATCCAATGAACTTGGACAAAGGCGACGGGGCGCCACGCGGTTAAACAAACATTATTGAATGAAAATGTCGCGCGAGGCGGACTCTTTTCACCCGGAATCGTCGATTAATTCGTGTTCCGTGTACCGTGACGATTTCGGAGAGGTTTGTTAAAGCGAAACGTTCGCCGCGAAGCGCCGAATTGTTATTCCGTACTTTCTTTTTTAATTGGAAGTCGCGTCTCGGTACGCAGACGTGCAATTATGGAAATCCGTGTACGGGTTGCTTCGACGTAAGCTCTCCTCGCCGCTATTAATTAACGATCTTAATTGGCGGACCGTTCCATCGGGAGCTTTCGAGCGCATCCGTTGGAAAGTCGCGTGGCACTTCAAATGACAGTTTTCTCGCTCGTCAACGCGGGAAATCGCGTTCGCGGTTTTGATCGCTCGTCTTTCGAACGGAACGAACGGGCTTGTTCCTTTACGCTCTTCTAACCCCGCGAAATACGATTCCCGTACGCTCGCGAAAGCCTTGGATACACCGCTGTAAGCCGATCTCTCGAAAACCGGGAAATCTACACTTTAACCCTTTTGTTTTCCTTCCACGAAGCAACCAACTAACTCTGGTTAGATACGAAAAAGTATCTTTTCTTTTTTCTTGAATAAAATGAAATAAAAGACCCTTTCCAGGCAATCACGACATGTCCTGAACGTTCAGAATAATCGTCCGAGTTATTGTCCTCCTGATCATAATTGAGCATTGCGTAATCGTCGTTTGAAACGAGCCGTTCAACGACGTAATACGTCGTGATAGAGAAAATTCATCCTTATTGCGGCTGTCCATGTAGGAAATTGTGGCCGATTTACAGTTTGACCCGAGCGAAACCACACGAACGGGCACGTACGCTGCAGAAACGATGAACAAGGGGAACACGAAGCTTCTAAACTCTAATCAGAAGAAACGGGTCCCTTTTGAACGGGTCGGGTGACGGAGAGACAAACTGTGCGCGTAACGTCAAAATTGTTATATCCAGAATCTATATATATAAATATATGAAATATATATTTGTAGACATTTTTTCGACACATTTATTCTGTATGGATATTTTGACGAAATCGTGTGTGAAGTGTAAGGAATCGTAAAAGATTTCGAGCGAAGACTCGAGGAGGAAGCGCGCCTCGATTCCAGTGATTCGATGAATCGATCGATCGATCGGACGTGCTTCGATCGAGACACGTGTGTGCCAAACGTTTTGAAGAAGAATCAACCGTTATGACGTGCCACGGCGGAGAGAAGAATTTTAGCAGAAGTAGCCCAAGAAGATTCCGCGACTATTTTAAGAACGTCGACGAAGATCGTGATTTGTTTGATGAAACTGGAATTGGACGCGACGCGAGACGCGCGATCTTTTGATGGTCGACGATCGAACGACGTGAAAGATATTTAGTTTTTATACCGTTTTTACGAGAATCGATCGCGATCGCGGACGAAACAAAAGGAAAACAATGGAAGGAAGGCCGAAAATCGAGATCGTACGCGTGCCTTCGAACGAGCGTGCCAACTTCCGGTCCCTGGACGGTGTACGCGGCGGTCACATTCGCGTGGGCACGTGCTGCACGGAACCGGAAGTCAAAATGGTAGTTTGCGACGGCAAACCGCCTATCGAGCAGACACGGAAACTTAAAAGGTACATTATTGTTTTTCTCAGACTTTCATCGATTTCCTTCTCTTTTGATCGCTATCGAAATAATTCCTTTTCAGAAATCTGGGACCAGTCTCGAAACTGCTGAGACGTCGACATCACGCAACATATCTTGCGACGAAATCCTGTGATAACATTTATAGCGTCAATAGAAGTAGCGGATCGTTGGATTGGAGAGTCTGTCAGACAGCGAACGATCAAGGTAGCGTATTTATCTTTACACGATTCGAATTGAAATTTACCTTACGTGACTCGAAGTTACAATCTGAGAAATTATCAAACTTGAAACAATAATTATTCAATCTGACCCTTGACTTTAACTCGCAAAATTCGTAACTGGCCTCTGACTCAGCGCCAAGAAAGGTTCACCTTTAAAGGGTGAACCCATAATTTACATTTCGATTCGAGCAGTCCCAAAGTGTACCGTTACCACGATACCAGCGTTAGAAAGACACGAGCTGCATTTTAAACTGTTTCCAGGCCTTCAATCACGACAAAGCAGTAGCCTTGATTGGAGGGTAGGAAGATCGATCAACAGACTGCACTGGAGGGACACGACCCGCAGCGCGGAGCAACTCTCGAGAAGCGGTCCGATCGTTTCCGATCACCTGCAAACGCCTAGCACAAAGTATTCCCTTATACGTCTCGGTCCTCCACTCGGTGAAACGACACCTTTATTCGGAAATACAATTGTCTGCTTTCAGATCGAAATTGATCTCGCTGCTGCGACGACTTTCTCCCCGATTGTCACGGCCAGGAAGCAAAAGTTCCTTGCAATCCTCGCCGACGATCTGCCCCTGGGTGCAAGTGGAGTACTCCTCGGAGTCGATCAACGATGGTCAACGAGAGGACTCGCAGGAGAGCGACGCGAGCTTTCAGAGAGAATTGCAGCTGAGCGAGCTCAGGAAACGAATGGCCGGGCTTCCTATCAATTCTCAGGTGACTGAACCTTCTGAAAAGTAAAGGCCAATTTGCACTGGTACGACATGAACACGTTCCCATATAAATTTTCATGGAAATTTATTAGCTATTTTGATAGGGAGTATGTTGTTTCGAAGTGACTATAGTCGACCTTAATTGCAAAAGATTTATTTGAGGTATCACCAACGATTCATGCCATGCTAATGTAAATAGACTGAAGCGCAATCGTTCGCATCTATTTTCGTAGCAGCCGATCGATCGCTACCATTGTACCCATCGAGCAATTAAAAAGTAATCGATCAGGATTCAAGAATAGCCTACGGTTGCTTGAAGTCGCGTGGAACGAAGATATATTGAAGGCGTGCCCGTTTAATGGTTTCCGCTTCGGGCGCAACTTCGTCTCACGAATAGTTGCTAGGACAATGCGATCCTTTTATCGAGGTGTTTTGCGTTGTTAGGTGACGGCGAGGATCGTCAAGGATGACAAGGAACGGCAGGGATCCTCGCAGCCAAGGATACAAATCCAGCAACCCGATAACGACACCGAATCGTAAGCTTAATTTTTCATTTTTCTTTCTCATTTCCTAGTATCTGGAAGGGTTTGATCGCTTCTTTGCACTGAATAAATAAGGATCGACTCGAAAAATCCATGCATGAACCCTGACCGCACCTTACGTTAGCTCGATATTAAGTAAACGATAGATGTATCACGGCTAATAAATGATTGAGAATGTTCTTTGCACTGTGGTCTTAATCTCCGTCTTAGATCTTCTCAACCCTTTGACAGTCTAATAAAATTACCAGGTGCTACCACTTCCTTTCCCTTAGATACTAGACATGAAGACGATTAACATTACTGTATGCAACATTTATACTTAAATATTAATAACATAATAGATTTTGATGACTGGATGAACTGTCGAAGGGTTAACGCTTCGATGGTCAGATTTTATATTGAAAAAGAAATTATTAAGTAAACTGTGTGAAATTACTAGCTTTCAAAATGAAATTAATACCCAACACAATGCACAGAAATGAATTAGAGTTCTGGCGTAAAAGATTACACATCAAAGTGATATTGACCGTCGAAGTGTTAAGTGGCACGAGATATCTTAATTAATACACATACATATCCTAGTGTAGCAAGACCTTTTATATCCTGGCAAGTTTGTGAACTTATAGAAAGGATGGATAGAGAACTCGATATCTGTTATCAATAAAAATTTATTTTTCACGTCAATTAGTTAATTAACTCATTCCAGCATCGTGTTACCCACATATGGGTAAGTTGCTAAAGAGAAAAATTTTGTAAATAGAAGGAAAACGAGATAAAAAATTAAATTCAAATTAGACAATTACACTAAGTAATTTTGTACTTTTGAGCACGGCACTAAAAGATTTTGGGATAAAATTAATTAATTGAAGAATGAAGAACAGACGTCCGACGATAAATACTGACAATTTTATTAGGACGAATACTATGATACACATTTTCATTTAAAACGGCCGCCTCATTATCTTGTACACAATTGCCAAATGGTTCATGGGCGACACGTAAACGGAATTACTGTTCGTAATATGTACAGATCAAATTGTAGAAATAATCTTTACAATAATGATTCACATACTTGTGAAAGCGACATGTGTTCAACACCTTGTACACGATGCAAAGATGGTTGTCCTTGGGTGGTATGTGAATCAACGCAGCGTCCTGCTCTTTGGGATCCACGTAATCGATGGTGTGCTCTTCGGGTACGTGATTCGTATGAAACTGCAGTATCACGTCGAGGCTACCCGATTCTGAGACGTTCGAATCGCCCGCGTCATCCTCCTGATCGGAACGTTCTAGGGAGCGATCGTTCGGATCCGATAAGTAATCGCCAATATCGGACTCGTCGGAATCTGTGTCCCTCTCCAACAATAAAGAATTGTCGATATTCGACATGGATGACCCTCGCATTAAACCCTTCTCGGTTAACTGAAAACATTTCGCCTTTAACATATTCTTCAGCATGTCCTCCTCGTCGATGTCATCGTCCTCCTTGTTGCTCGCAAGCGAATCCAAGTCCGCGGGTTTGTCCACGTTGCTATGCGTTGATTTCTCCTCGGAATCTTTGCTAATTTTGTCAACCGCATTCGATGGAGCCTCTTGCGTTTCCTGTTTACCACCTTTCTTCTCGTTTTCAGGAAAATCCGACTCGTTCCCTGTTGATTTATCGCATATTAATGTGTAACAACCTTTCGACCACCTTTGGAGCTCTATGACCATCTTGGGACTGGGGATTTCTTTCTCCGGTACCAGATCCAATTCCGTATAGTTCTTCAGCAATCGACACATGGAAAAGGACTTAAACAGATTGTAGAAGCTCTTCAACAGGTCGGGCAAACTGTTCTCGTCGGCCACCTCGTAATTGCGTATGTCCGCAGGGCCGACCTTCTGCCAAACGATGGTGTCCGAGGCCACCTCTGTAACAAGTCTCTCGTAAACATCGATCTTTATAAAACCGGATAGAAACGCGAACGATTCTTGTTCCATGTTTCGATTCACTTCCTTCATGATGTTTGGAGTTAAATAGTATTTCGTTACCCAATCCTTCAAGTCTATCTCGGTGTCCGTCGGTTCTATATAGTTCAGTGCAATTTCCGGTCTAGGTGGCCTCGTGCTTTCCCTGAGAGGCCCGTGAAACCAACCGTTGATAGACCAACGAGATTTGTCCGGCGAAATCACTTCTGCTACTTGATGATAAGAGTTATCTGTAACTTCAAAAAATACTAGGGAATTGTATTCTGGAACCAAAGACTTTACAATGTTCCTGGGCAGCCCATTGTCATCCGTGTCTAACAGATCTAAGGTCCCACCATCCTCTTGCGTCCAGTTCTTTGAAAGGTACAAAATAAAAGCTATCCTACGATCATCCATGTTGTCATCATGACAAAGCAAGTAGTCTGTGTCGTAGTAACAAGAACTGGACATCGATATCTTTTTGTTCAGCTGTATTTTGGTGTTCTTTTCCATCCATACTGCTAGATCCGTTTGAAAAGTTTTATACAAGAGCTTCAAATTTTCAGCTTCGACATTGACAAAATCATTGGTCTGCTCAAACTGATAGAGATCTATGCTGTTTCTTCTACTCTTGACATCCAACAATTCATTCTTTATCTCATCCATAAATTCTTCGCTAGAAAAGAAATTGGTAATTCTGCATATTCTAAAGGGTTTTGATATAATCTCAAGGTTGTCCTTTTTAATGTCACTAGAATTGCACCAGTGTTCAGAGAACAGTTGTTGAAAGTCAGCAGAATAGATGAAATCTGAGATGAAAGATTGCTTGAGTTTCTTGTGTTTCGGTTCCACTTGAGCCATAATTTTTTGTACCTCTCTTGTGTCAATCGATAAAAAGCAGCTACTCTTATTTTTCCTTAAACTATCAGTCTTCTAATGTTAGAACTTTCTCTGTCTTCAAATCAACAATACATGTCTTTAATTAATTTAAGCTATATCACATTTCTTTCTCTTCTTTCTCATCTAGCACAAGGATATGTATTGTTGTACTTTTTAATCCACATATACATATTATTTGTTCAATAAATCAAAGCTTTGGAGCTAATACAAAATTGATTGTACTGTTGTGTTTATGTTTCTCAAAATAACATTCTCGAAGGTTATCACTCTTGCAAACAACTTTATTCGCACATTCAACGGTTGACAATGGTCTTACGATAGATCAACTTTTTATTCGAAAAAAGGACGTTTCATGTTTTGCAAATATTTCGTGTCAGTAATTGAAATATCACAGTTCATCTAACTGCACTCACCAGAAGATGCGGTACTTGTTTTTCGATACATGCGGCCCACGTGGTTGCTCGACCCATACGTGTTCTGAAACCAGTTGGTTTAAACATCGATTAATACAATTCCACTTTATTTTACGATTGCACTAATTGATGCAATAAATGATTATAGAACGTTTTGTATCGTTCAACGATCGCTACATACCGGAATTTACATGTGCAGCCAAATTTAGAGAATTAGGTCTGTCGTCCCGTCACCACGCAGTTGCATTCTGCCCAGGAACTGCTACTATCGCTGGCGAAAACGTTGATTCGATCGAAGCCAGGGACGTCACAAATTATTCGCGAACCCTGATCATGCAATTCTCTTTACCTTCACAACATTCGTACTTAACCTTTTTCGATCTAACGAGGATTAATATAAATTAATATAAATGTAACGAAACAAAAAGAGGTTTGATAAGTAGAAAGTTTTTTACTTTTAAAATCTTTACGAAACGTATCTTCCTCCTAAAAAAATTAAGATCAGCTATTAAATTTGTCAAGAATAGCAACCAAACATTCTTAATTATGACGTAATAGTAGAGACAACTAGTGTGATTTAAAAATTTATATAATTTTCGAAAAAATTACGCGTTAGAGAATTCGAACTTTTCAAATTGCCCGCGCGACCAGTCGCGCCAGTGTCCCGACTCGCCGCGGTGCGTCGTGGTAGTCGGTCGTGTCAAGATGGCGGCAGTAGCTCACGTTTGACGGATGCCGTTGGTCGCATGGAAATTCGGGGCACACCCTGACCGTTAAATTGTACAAAGTGTGATTATCGTCACGTCGAATGTTCGATTATCGTGAAATTCTAGTGTGAAGTGGTCGCTGGTAATCCTGGAATCGAGCAACGGGACGACGCACGCATACGTGAGTAAGCGACACTCCAGTGTATAACCCACATACAAAACACAGCGTGACAAGTTACGTCCTTTCCGCGTTTTTTCTTCCTTCGCGATCTGTCAACATACGATCCTTTTTTCCTTTAAACGCACGTTGCCTGCTTGTCTTTCGCCAATAGGCTCGATAACGGGTGGGTGGGGTGTTGCGGTCGAAATCGGCGAGGTAAACAGGCGGTCAGGACACTCGGGCTCCCTCAGTCATCTTTTGTTTGTGTCAGGAGAAACACGTTGTGCCGGGATCGTTTTGGTGTAACTGTTATCCGGGATAGTGTTCGTTTAAGTGTTTTTAGAAATCGTCATTTACATCGTACAGACGTTCGACTGTCATTATTTCCCATCGTATCTGTAATATCCCCGTTGATTTCTTCGATCCCCTACCGTTGGCCTTGAACCCGGACTCTTGGTGTCCTACTGCGACGATTATGGCGTGAAGGTGCTTTCGAATTTTGAAATCTTTCGTCGTTTCTGGAGAACGAGAGAGGTGAGTCAAGTTGAATTCCTGCGTTACACGTCAGCCACGTAAAATAATTGGTATTTTTCATAACAATTTCACACGATTCCGTGTAACGACCAGATTTCTTGCGTCTATAAGTGACACTATCGATTTCCCAAGGGAACTGCGTTTCTCCTTTACGTCATACTTTGTTTTCCGTCATTAACTGCCGTGTTTCTGTATCTATTAACTATCCACCAGACCGATAGAAAAACTGTATATGTAAAAAGAAATATCTGCTCCGTTTGTGACACCAAAAGAGTGCTCGAATAATGTGCGTCCGTGTCGCGTACGTGACAATCACCTCACGTTTCTGTATCCAAGCAGTGGTCATTCAGAGTCGAACACAGAATCGTGGAAGTTTCGAGTGACTCTGTTCGCGATGAGGTAGGTCATTCCCCTTTTTTTTCCTTCTTCGATGGAAGGAATACCTTCGACGAGATGCCAAGTGGCTCGTTCAACGATTACGCCACTCGAACCACTAAGCCTGTCGGTCGTGGCATTAAGTGTACTGTTCGACTCGAAGTACGTCCATTAAATGTTGCCGTGTAAACGTCTTTAATACACGATGGCGCATATTTTTGACGCGTTAATAAAAATCGTAATTACGGTATATCCTTAACCTTCCTATAACTCAGTTTCCAAGAGAAATATTACAGTACCTTCGGTAGCATTCTTATTTTTAATTATGATATAATTTTCGCGTGATTCACAGTGGTGCATAATGGGAAAAGGTGAGGAGGGAAATTTGAAACTTAAAATTAGTAACAAGTAACTTAAGGGTTAGAAAATTTGAGTTACAGAGGGTTAAACTTCATGGTTTATTAAAATTTGCGAATATCGTAGAGGGAATTTAACGCGTGAGAGTCTTTTATGACGGTAGAAATTACGCGAGGACACCTGGTGTACAGGGACGAACCGTTACGCGTTTCATCATCGCGAAAAAGACACGATCTATCCGTGAGCGTGCTTTTTCACACGGCGAAACTTTGATATTTTATAATGGTTGAAAACGGGCCGCGGGATTTATAAACGATCGCGTGACCGGTGCAATTATTCTCACGTTGAACCTGTTACGTAGTCTGGCCGTTCGTATATGGTGTTAAATTCCAGTTATCGACCCCGTAAGATTGTTCTTGTTTTCTTGAAATCGAATTAATTCAGTTCACCTGGTCTAATTCATAAGATACGCGTACACGTTGTTGCGATCTATTCTGTTGCATTTCACATAATTTTGCATACATTTCGTTCGAACAATTCCGAATCGAATTCCAGGAAAATTAGATTCTTGAAAAATTCATGGCTTCTTTAAGAAATTGCGTGGATACTTCGTTGCAGTCGTTAATTCTTTGCAATTCTGTATATCTTTGCATGTTTGGATCGCACGGTTCCAAAATTAAATTGAAAGGAAACCCACGTTTCAAAACTCTTGTACTTCAATTAACAATCCAACATCTTGTTTCACGAAGAATTAGAGAGCCGAGATTCATTCGAAGCCACTGAACCTGGCGATGATAATTTTCTAAGGACGTGGAACGGCGACACGCTCGAATACGTCTTTGCTCGGTGAAAAACACGCCGAGCGCATTTCCTCTTTTCTCCAGCTTTAATATCAGTCGAAACTGCTATTATTAATAAACATCCATTATATATTTTAATCGAAGCAATCTTAGTTAGCTAATTAATCTTCGAATGGCTGAGCCGGGTCAAAAACCTGAGAAACACATACCATGGTATTTGGTTTAATTAATTTTTCAATTAAAAAGCCTTTTTTCGTGCTCCATCGTTCTAGGGTTAAAAGTAATTAAAAGCAATTATCGATTAATAGCGACATCTCGAAAAGAAATCCTGTGTGATCCTATTGTTTCGCGGATCGTCACACGAAAGTCGTCCCTGTTTTTACTTCCTATACTCCACTTTTGCGGGTACTCTCTCGACGTTCACCATTGTTGCGTAGACTCGGTCGCACGGGCGAATTTCACAGTGGAATAAAAAGAAAAAAGTGGAGCACCAATGTATCTTCGAGTTATGATGTAAGTTTCACGGTCAATAAAGTTCGGAGCGAACTAGATCTCGACCTTTTTACGCTCTGACCCTTTGCCCTATTTTGAGGATTTAAGACTTCAACTTGGACGACAAAAATATGCACGCAGATTCTTGTGCCAAGAATATTCGTCGAATAAATCGCGTTGATCCCCTTTAATCGTATTTGCTTAGATTCGACTGTTTGAAAGATCTTTTTTACGATCATCGCGTTACTCTTTTAGCGAGCCAAAAAATTATACAAGGTTCGTGCCGAAGAATTATTCGAATCGGCTGGAGCGAAATCGCGTATCGAGTATGATAAAATAAAAGGGAATAAAAGAACGGCCGGCCACGAGAAGCAGCTGCTGCATTCTCAGTGCACGCGTTGCATCTGCAACGAGCTGATTGCACCGCGTCATTTGTTCGCATGCTCGGTGTCCACGTCCCGTAACATTGAAACGAGTTTAAATCGCAATTTCACGCCGCACGTGCCGCGACCGTCGCGAAAATTATCGTCCTGTTTATTTTCGAGCCGCGATACCGATTCTCTGAACTTCGTTCCTCGTCCGATAACGCCCAGCAAAATTGTGCCTTCTGCCAGTCAAAATGTTCGATATCGAAGCAAGAAACAATCGGTCGAAGAACACCGATTTGTAATCAAGCACGACTAAATTGATTCTAATTAACAGAGCCGCCGCTTGGCTAGCTATCTGTAATAAAACGTGCACCTTTTACGGAATAATCGCTCAATTAAAAGCGCATCAAGGATTATCTTCTTATCCGTGGCTGCGCTTGTTCCCTTATTCATCGACGATCGAACAAGGCGAGGGAATAGTTGTAGTTCCGTAAAAACCATCTGGAAACGGTGTCCGTTTGTTCGATATTTTGTACGTTTCGTTACCACGGATAGAGTTTTATTGGGGGGGTAACTTGTTCGCGTTTAACGACAGGATTACGTCGATACGATTAAATGAACGAGATCGTGGGATAACCCCATTCATGGTTTATCTTCGATGGAACAGGGGAGAAGTGCTCCCTTCTGGAGTGGCACTCGATTTTATAGGTTGATTGGTGTTTGGATCGGAAACACGGCAAACTTTGATAGGGGTATCAGCGAATGACAAAATGTAACTTAAACTTCGAAATAAATTTGAATTTTATTCCATAATTTTATAGCGTTATCGAATGACTATTTAATTTTAAAATATTTCTCTTTGAATTTAAACGGAACTTTGTAACGCGTTCTGGAAGCTCATTACCCTAGTGTACTCTATTCAGGAACACCATAGAGAGTTCCTTAATGATCCCGCGGCACAAAGCATGAAAGGGTTGGAGAACCAGTTCCCTGGAAAGTTCATGGAATCGTACAATGGACAACTCAATCAGGAAACAACAGGAACACGCGATTAGCGCGGTAATAGCCCGTGAGGGGATCGTGCGCGGACGCGTGTTGCAAAAGCTTATTTTCCATGGGGGGAGTTCGCACGGCTGTCCAAAACGGGGTAGGGAAACACACGATTTTATGCCCGGCCGACGGGGATTAATATCTGGAACGTAACAGGTTCTTTTATGGTGACCCCTTAGCTCCCGCCTCCTCGTATAATTTATAATATGTATATCGTGTTCGCGTGGGTGTTGTATAAGCTCGCGATACTCAGGCAACCTGTGTCGCGAACACTCGTTTTCCCTTTTACGGAAATCCGGTTACCCTCTCCTTTCCGTCCCGTTGTCACCACGAAACAGGAACAGAGAGAAGAAAAGCTCGCGAACCATATCCGCCCCGTTTTTCCTCTATCAAAGTAGACCCACGTGTCGCTGCTCCCTTTTGATACGTACCCTGATACGAATTTCTGGGGATTTATAATCGAAAGGTGTTGACCCTTCGCTAATTATTTCATTAATTATGTCAGCAGTCGGTATTCCTTTCTTTTTGACGAGCTTTTCTTCTCATCGTTCCTCGATACACAATCTGTAAATTATTCTAACAACATCGTTCTTTGTTCTTTAGATTACATATCTGTGTTATCAAACAGTTTTTAACACGTTCAGTACCATGCAACTGTTACCTAGGTTTATTTATAATTTCATGAACAATAATATTGTTGATATCATGCGTGGTGCTGAATAGATGTACCTCGTTCCATTGTATATGTATATGATTAATAGCGGATCAACGTTAGTGTACAGATGCACGCAATGTTTAGTTCGTCATGCGACTGCAATTGCGCACGAAATAACACAGTTTCATCCATTAACACCGATCACGGAAAGAAATGTATCATTTGCACGCTATTCCTCCGTAACTTTTCATTGAACCCATCTCGGATGATTCATGTTGGTGTTTCATGGCTAGCATTCATTCACTTTTACTTCGAATCGAGGCAAATCCTTCGATTGTTGAGTCAGTTTCCAGGAACACCGTCTAACATTTGCAATTTTGTAAATTTGGTTCGTCGAGTTTAAAATATCAGACCCATCGACAAATCATAAAGTATTTTCCAATGCAAAGGGTTAATAATAAACTAGATTCGATTCAATAAATTTGATATTCGTCTGAGGACACGATTGTTTGGTCTCGAACGTAGGGCCCACGCTCAATTTATGCAGGTTCGTACGAGGCTGGAAAGTAGCTCCAATTGAGTCTAATTTTTTGAGTATCTTCATTAAAATCAATCCTCGTGGAACGTAAGGCGGTTTACAGGCTGATGGAGAACACAAGACCGCGATGTTGGTTGGTCGAGGCACGGGCTCGTTGTTGCGTTAACGTTTGCAGGCGGAAACAAATACCACAGCCAGCCGATTAGCATCCACGTGCGTCTAATATATCCGGAGTTGCTTTTAATTTTTCGTTGAAAAAAAGTAATTAGACCTCCGCGGACTTTATTAACGGTGTATCTTACTTCTGCGTTCTTTCGTTGCATGTCCGACCACCATGTACTTATTCATTCCTTCCTTAAAATAAAGCGGATAAACACTATCACTTCTTTATGTAATAATAGCTTAGAATTAATCGTTTCGTGTTGAAAGGATTACTTAATACATCATAAATTATATAATTACGATAAGAATGCAACATTTCTAAGCTCATGAATATTTCGAACTTTCTAAATTAATTTCTGTCTGATCGAAAGGATTGAAATCGGAATGGATTAATCAGAAGATGATTCTTGTTATCAACGATGTCCCCGATCGCTGTTTTCCTAGATAAGGGTCCCTCGTGTTTTCTCTCGTCAGATAACACGATTCCCGACTTGTTGCACTCTATTTATAGGCAATTTTCAATTCCCGCGACAAGCCATTGTTAACAGAACTCGCGGTAAGAGTTATCACGTCGAACGAGCCGGCCAACGGAAATTCTGTATCGAGGTGAAAGTCCGACAGCGAAATAATTCGCCGGAATCTGTGCTTCGCGTTTTCACGTTTCGTTGCATTTTCGAAAGCTGCAACCACTCGATCTTGTCCTTTGAGAATTATATTCTTCGGACCGGCGAGCACCGGTCTCGATCGTCAATGTTGCTCTTCGCGTTCACGTAGCTCGATCAAAATCATTATTCTCGTCACGTGGCGAAACAATGCTTGCGATTTCCGTGCACCGCCTCGTTAGAATCGTTTAGGAGGCGTTGACGAACGCCTCGATGCGTTCTGTCGTTCATAATATATCGAAAAAGTTTTAACTAATTATTTCGTGTACCGATGTGATCGTGTTTAAATCGTGCAATGAAGTGATCATTTTAACGCCACTTGTGTAACGCCACTTAATGGAAGGTTTTGAAGAGTATGGACTCGATGGTAGTTGGTTTCTTGAGCTTAATTAGGTATTCATTAAGATTGTGATCGCAGAAATTTGGTAAATACAAAGTTCGTTCATTAAAATTGGGTACCTGTTCAAATTTTTAAAGAAATGACTTGAAATTTAAATAATATTTAATATTCCTGCAATGAAAGGGTTAAGAACACTCATTAACTCTTCGTGTCCAAACGATAAGAATCGCGTTCGATGCGTCAGCGGAACGCGATACATGCAAAATCATTAGCAAAAGTGTTAATTACTCCGCGTTCGATCGAAGAAAAGAACAAGCTGTTTTTGCCGCGGCGACGTCGAAGCGAACGGGGATTGATTAATCGTTCGTTCCGAATGGAAAACGAAATCGTGCGCAAGAAACAAGGGGGAAAAAAAGGAGCGGTTCTGAAAGCAGTAAGAGAACGGCGTTTCTCCTAATTTAGCTGACACAATTTTTCTCGACCGGTCGTCGCGACGCTGCACGCCGTTTCCCTTTTGGTACCGCGTCGTCGTGTTGCGCGGCTTCGAAGAAGGGGACGCCGAGCGCCTCGTGTTGTACACGGGGCGTATGGTTCAAATGTCACTCTGGTTTATTTTCGTTTATATATAGAAACGAGAGAGTTCAGCCGGTGTCACTTACCCCTGGCTACCGCGACACTTGGCCTCCCTAAGACGATTTCCGAAAAAGAAACCACCGCCCTCTCAGACGCCCATCGTGTTCGACTCCTGCTTGAAAGCTTTCATCTTCCTTTCTGCCGTTGCCTTTGACCCTTTCATGATTTTATTTTAATTCCTCATTTTTTAAACTCGAACTTCTTACAGTGGAACTTGATCGAATCATAAATTATTTCTATTCGAGGGATACTCTGAAAGGAAGTCATTGTACTCGATCCTTGCGCTCCGAACCGGAAGATTGTCTTAATGCCAGTATTTAAACGGTGTCGCGGTGGCAGTGACTCTCTATTTTAGGCTCGTCTCCCCTCGATTTACCGTTCATTTCGTAACTCAATATACTTTGCGACCACGAGGTTGGGGTAGAATTACCTAGTACATGATCTTGCATCCGCATCCTCTTCTCTCGACATTCACCTACGCTACTAAAGCCGTACCGTGATGGTTTTAGACTGTCCTCGGCAAAAAGCGATAACCGCAATCTTGAATCCGTTCCATCGTGAGATCGTTAACCCTTTCCTGATGGACTACGTCGATCGAGCGTTAATTCTTGATGTATCATTCTTGACTTTGATGTGTAACTATTTTTTGAGCTGAAAATAAATTAGAAAAACAGACGAAATTTCTGTATTTTAAAATCTAAAATTTTATAAATAATAAATGATTTGTTTCTCGTGTTACCCTGATCGATCTGCGTGCACCATTCAGCGGCAGAGTCAATGGTAATTACGTATCAATTCGATGACAATTGAATTTTTTACGCAATCAGAATATCGTTGTCGAACACACGGTCACGGTGATTTGCTCGTTAATGATTGGCAATTAGCTGGAATTCATCGGGTCGTGCCTCTTGTGTGCTCGTACATTGTACAGAATAATAGACGAACCTCGTTGTCACTCGGTAACAGGCACGCGAATAAATAATACACGAATTTGCGCTTTTCATCTTCACAGGTGACATCAACCTGTTGACACCTGCGAATTTGCTAAATTTCTTGCGACCATTCGACTTTCCATTTACTTACCAGGATTAAAAGGAAAAGTGACGTGTCTAGATATTTAAACAGTCGATTGCTAAACGCTTTAACCACTTTAACATTTTTCAACTTAGAAATTTATAGTTTTACCGTGTGCATTATGTAAGTCCTCGAACGCAGGTAATGAAATAGTCATAAATTAGTAGTTTATCAACGTGTGACGCCATTTTTACGTCAAACGAATCGTTATCATTAAATTACCACCGCGTTACGCTTTAGTTTTTACAATTTTCGGTATTCGTTTCTTTCATTTACTCGCAATTTGCTCCAGCAATTAGGTGCGAGCGAAGTATCAAGATTTCCTTAATTAAAAGTGAAGGAATAGATAGAGCGATTATTTCTTTAAACAGTTATTCTTGTATATAGGTTTATCGATGTTGGTATACTTCCATATGCATAATTATGGATTTGGCACACTGGACCAAATTGGCCCTATCATCAATTTTACAAAAAAAATTAATAGTTACTATGAATAAGTCCTTGTAATGTAAAATAATAAAATATTTAATGGAGTACATTTTCTTAAAATTGCCAAACACTTAGAAAGTCTTAAAAAATGTGACCATTAATCCGATAATATCTCTCTAAGTGACTATTGACGAAGTAACGCAATCTATATCGTTTCCAATGATCAACTTGGACAACATTAGAGCAGCATAATGTTTCGGTATTGATTGCCAGCACGTACATTGCGGTCGGTTTTCAATAGCGAAACACGTTATTAAATGCTTGAGTTTAAAGATACCTTATCGCGTTTGCAGCTCAAATTATTACTCGACCACGGTTAAGTGAGATCAGGTGTTTCGATTATATTTTAGCACACTGTTTCTCTGACGGAAGGATAACGTCGATCTCCAGTCTATTTACACTCTCGTATTACTATTCCATTCATTTCGTGTCTATCAATGGCCAGAGAGATGTTCGTCGATAGATTAAGAGATATTCAGTCACGCTTATAATTCTTTAATTTGTAATTTTACTAAAATTTCTTTAATTGTAATTTATCCCAATTACCATTGAATTACAAAAACAATCGTTCATTTATTCCCTGCACACAAATACTTGTACTTTCGAAGAATCGTACCCAGGATGCATAGAATAACCCCTTGGGGCGATTGACAATGCAATTTCACACGTTGGAAGGTCTGCATAAAATAATTTTCCAGCTGCGCCCTTAGAACGAAACGGGCGCACCATATTGCATTTGAATTCATAGCTGCACTTTCTGCATTCCCAGACGGCAGCTCTTGTTTCACGCTAGTCATGCGTGCCTGGTGACTTTATTTATGTCGTTCTCGGTGACTTTTTCGCCGACCGCGATACATTCGTTCCAAAAATCGAAAGTCCAAACGGCTGGAACACTTTTTCCCCTTCGGAAGATCGATGGTCGGGCAACGAAGTATCGGGACGAACTTTGATCTCATTAGAATGAAAAAGTTCGGCTATGATCGATGGTACGCCTTCGAATCAATCAACCCCTTGTCCCCGGTTCGTGTATTTTCGGTAAAGCCGAAAAACTAGCGTCCGTGATTTATGAGCTGGCTAATTGAAACCGACAAGCCTCGTCGTGTCGCGGGTAGGGAAAGAATTAGGGTCTTTGGTGTCGTCGCGAGCGGCTTGGAAAATGTCACGGTTGAACCTGAAAGTTTACGGTTGCTGGAAGTTTCGGATACCGATAAATATTTGTGTCGTAATCAAAAATACAACCTCGTTTTGTTGCCTACGTGACCAATAAAATTAGAATGCTTCGAATGCAACTGTTCAGTCCACCAGGCTGCTCGTTCCGTAAACAACAGGAGAATGTTTTAAGTATATATTCCAGATTTATGTAGTCAGGAAATTTTTCTGGAAACGTAATAAACATTCGGTAACGTAACAACCTTCACTGTGGGAATAATAAAGCAAATAAAATTTTGTTTAGAAATTTCCATTAGTGGATGAGTACTGAATTCTGAATAGCGAATGTGAAACAGAAGAGAAGATACACGAGCAAGTATTACACGGATCATAAAGGCGTCCGGAGACTGACAACGTGTTAAAGAAGAGGGTTATTAACCCTTGGAGCTTCTTCGGTGATACTTTGCCGCTCTTACGAACGTGAAATTGAAAATACAAGCTTCTGTTTCGAGGCGGTGGAAACGGTACGCGTGCCAGACACGTGTTCGAGCCACTAACCCCAGATTTTTCCACCCCTCTTCCACGCGTGTCTTCAGCCTTCGAGATCTCTTTGTCCACATTTCATTTATTTTCAGTTTAAAAGTAGACATTCCAAACTTCATTTAAATTGCATTAAAATGATCGTTTAATTCAAGTCAAGATTAGAAAAATAAACTTAATGAAGAGTTGGTTAATTAAATCTGTACAGACTTTCGTGTATTGGAAAACTAATATCTGGAGAAATATTTAATACAAAATTCGAGTGTTTGAGGGAGAAAAGAAATTTGATTTGTCAAGGGTTGAAGCGTGGCTGCTGAGGAATGGTGGTAGCCGGAGGACCGGTAAAAAAGGGGGAAAACGAAGAGTAGGGAACGCGAAGGAAGCGACTCGTGTGTGATTTTTTGAGTGTTCCCAAAATATCCACGTGCCGAGGGCACGGGGGAGAGATAAAGAGGGAGGAAAGAGAGGGAGAGAGTGCGTTAGAGCCGTAGAAGAGAGAGATGAGAATGGGAATGCCAGTCTTCGGTAACTAGTCATCCTAGCAACGTGCCTTCGCGAGTTCTTGCTGGTGACAAAGGTCGTTGATGAAGAAGAAAGACTTTATCTCAAACTGATCTCGTAAAATTTGTCAAACAGAACAAAAAAGAAACCGGCAACAAGTAGCCTGTAACATCGTCTTAATTTTCGAGTGAAATTCAACTTTGCTGACAGGAACTTTTGCAGTGTTATAAATAATAATAATTTTAAGAAAGCGAGAAGGAATGTTTCTAGAAAAATTATTAATTTCACTAAATTCATGATCCACCACTTTGTTGTGAACAGTGATTCTCGGGGAAGAATGATACAACCAGAGAGAGTGTTTTTTAAGACGCTTTTTACGAACTGAATTCCGTCACCTCGACCTCGTCCGCTCTCGTGTTTGCGTTCACGGTTAAAGGACAGGTGATAAATGGCCGATTTCATGACTATCGAGACTTTTCAAAGCGACTAGGATCGATATATCGGCTGCGAGCGTAATATATTCGAGATCGGTGGTGACTCAGTGAATCGGCAAAAAAAGATGCCTTTGAAAATCGAGAGTGGCACTTACACGGTGAACCCGGTGGCCAAAAAGAACCTCTCGAAGTTTCTGCTTTGGAAAAATTGGCGTAGGAGGTACGACGACATTTACTCTTCTTTAATTTCTCGTTTTCGAATGTACCGTCTCTGATTTTTCTCATCTTGCACAAAGTTATCGTTCCGTGATTAAATTTCATTTATTTTTAACGACTTCTTACGACCGCATCAATTGAATAGTTTCACTGTCCGCCGAGATATCTCTTCATTTTCCAGTCAGTTTCGGTCGAGTGAATCTCTTGCTCTTTAATTAACGATCGGCTTGAGAAATTTATTGACGATGTTTGCCCGAAGAGGACTCCTTGACATTTTGTACAGCCCCCTGTTCATTTCCAACTCGCGTTGGTTCACGCTCGTCATCAACGCGTTCACGATCAAGCATGATCCGATCACCTTGCACTATCTTGGCATATCTCGGCTTTCGCTGCACGGCACACACGCAACGACCTATTAACCCTTTCGTAGCCAATTCTGATGGAAGCCTCGATAATAAACTCTTACTATAGGGTCTAAGAAACGGGCACCGAAAGGGTTAATTTTGGAGAATCAACCATCGTACCAATTCAACAACCCCTTGCAAATGTTATACTAAAATAGATCCCCAAATGTTTCAGGAAACTTTGTCTGTTGTTTGAAATTTGTGACTGATTTTGTATGATATCCACAGTGTTGCAACTAACAGTCTTATGTTCTTAACAAACTTGAAAATTGTACGTGAATGTTTATGTCCTGTATGCAAAAATGCAACGATTTCAAGCACTCGATTAATTCAATGAAATGCAATTAACATGATTTAAAACGCGACTCATTGTACAGTAGCAATTTCTTTTAGAGCACAGGCCTTTAGTGCTTGCGGTTCTTAACAATTTAGCGGCCCTCTTGTTTCGTGAAATTTAAATTCAATTCATTGTAATTGTAATTTAGCCGCTAAAATGTTAAAAGTGAATCGTACATGGATTACTCTGAAAGTTTTGAGAATTCTAGCCCAGATATCAATCCGAATCATAATTGAAGAGTAATTATTAAAAAAGATAGATCATATAATCAAAACTTTCAGCGTGTTCGAGCAATGCGCACCAGCTTGCACTGCCTCCTGCGATTGTGCACTTACAATTAGTCGACACGGTTCTGTGATCGGCGTGCAAATAGCGCCGATGCTAATTCGACCGAAATAATTGAGCCCGTAATTAGAAAACGAATCGCGGACAAAGTTACGAGTCATCCACGCTATTTGCAGTCCACGTGGAAACGCTCTGTAAAAATTAGACCCAACGCTCGGAGTAGAACCTGGAAGCTTGCGCCGCTTGCTAACAGAAGCGTCGATTTATTACGTCCGCGTCTCGTCTCTGCGTTCTGCCATCCCATCGTAAAATTAGATTCGACGAGATGAGTTCGCCAGTCGGTATCTTGCTTCTTGATTCACGATCATAGAATTTGTTTACTTAACCCCCTTTTGCATTGTTTTGCTTGTGAAAAAAATGTATTTAACAAATCTTTCGCGTTGTTAAACCCCGAGTTTGATGATGTAATTATAGAAAACCCTTTCAATTTTATTTCGGAGACGGCACGCGGAATGTTAAATATTGATCCATGGCATTTTAATTTAATTTAATCGATCTAATGATCCTTTCATCGTTAATTAAAAGAACCACGGTGAAAGTCGATGCGATGATTGATTCATTTACAACGTAGCACCAGCTTCCAGCTGACGTTCACGATACTCTGGAGCAGTTCGATCGGACAATAAAAAAATTAATTCCACTCATCGAGGCGGTTTTGATCGTTAAACGCGAAGAAAATTACTGAAACGGTTCGATGTCGATTCGTTCCGCTTTCTCTCAGCTAGAAACGTTGATAACTTTTCCGATCGGAGATACAGAAAATAATCGATCGATTGGTCATGATCTATCGTAATGTCAAGGTTCACTGGCTGAACGAAGAAAGCTCCAAGGTATCGAAGTTAAATTAATATTTTGTTGAAACATTGTAATTGGGGGAAAAGATACGTATCCGTTCGAGAGCGAAACTCGTAAGGGAAACTGCCGAGAGTACTCTTGCACCCCTTGGATTCTCGCTCTCGGATGGACAAGTACTCGAGGGAAAGAGATCGCGGACAATACGAAACGAAACGAATATCAACAGTGTGCACGAGGATCGCGGGGAGGAGGATCGTCGACAAGCAATCGGGCAAACACGGGGCGAGGTAGCGGGCTTGGAGGACGTTGGCGACTGCTGCGCCGCGACGCTGACGCCGTCGGTCCCCGGCGCCGGCGGCATCAGGTCGAATCGTCGCGCGAGGCCGGTCTCCCTCGCGGTTCAACCTCTTAATTACCGTCGACTCGATCCGGACCCGAAAATCACCATCGACATCGTCGCCAGCCATCATCCTAACATGACCAGCCAGGAGAGCATCGGCAGCTGCAGCCTGGACGTCGACCAATCCGCGTCCGACCGATCAGGTTGGCTATCTCGATGTGTCTAGCCTTTTGCACCGGCCTACCATCTGGTGCTTTGTGCTTTTTACCGACATGCAGGCTTCCATGGGCGATCAGCATTTTAACAACCCTCTAATGCATCCGATCTTTCATCCACTTAACACGAAACGATAGTATCTCATCGCTGGTTTTCGAATAAAGTCGAGTGCATTAGAGGGTTAATCCTTTCGCTATGACATAAGGTCTTTAACCCTAATGTGGTCAGCACTCATCGTGAACTTGGGATGTATATTTGATTAAATTTTGAAATAGATGGCGATTGTTATCAGTGTGACCACTGCAAGGTTAAATAATCTTGGAATCTCAGTACCTGGGATACTGTTCTTTGATAGGTTTGCGAGTAAAACTGAATTTCTGAAAGAAACCAACTCAAAGCTTAACCCTTTCAATTCTAAGTAAATTCCTGGTAATCTTTGTTCAAAATTTCGATGAATCACCCCTGAAGATTCTACCGCAACTGCGAAGTTAAGGTTAAGAATTCGGTGGTCGTCGTCAACCGACCTTCCACTTGCCACGAAAGAATTTTAACCGAGACGATCTTGGAAGGTTCAAGGTCACAAGTCCCTCCACCGTTTCTGCGGATGGTTACCCGTTGCTCGGTCTCGGTGCCGATCGAATTTAGATCGTAGACGAGCGTGACGAGCGCGGAGCCCATGCTTTCTTTTCTATCGTCGCTGCCAAGAGGACCAGATCGTCTCTTTTGCTCCGCGACTCGACCAAGCCTCTTGCCATTCCAGGGTTATTCTTGTGTCGGGTTTCGAACGAGCACCACTAACATCGTTCGTTTCTTCATCGAACGAACCTCCCGGTTCCGACCTTGTTAAGTGTATTCCGCGAGTGCGTCAACCGCGAAGGTTGCAGTCGACATTGCGTGCCTTCGATTATTATTTTTTCAAGTTAAAATTTAACCCTTTGCACTTAAAACACGACTGTCGAGTTCAATCCTTAGACACCTGGAGCCTGTACATTTTTACAAAGACCAAAGTGGTATCACTAACAAATTTACATTACTTTGTTCGAGTGCAAAGGGTTAGAGATGCTAGAAACAGAGTCAGTTGGAAGATCGAGGACGTAGAGGAAGCGAGCTCTGAATAGAAGCTTCTACTTTGCAGAGAACACGGTAGACACCATCTCGAAGAAGACATTGCACAGCCTGAACTTGTCTTGCAACGGTGACTCGGTTTCCTCGCCCGAGAATCTGACGAACGGCAGCAGTGAAACGCTGCAGAAGTCCCATCTGACCCCGGATGAGAAATTGAACGTCAGCAATGGTCATCGAGGAAGTCCAGAGCCAGAACAGCTGACAGTGAAGAAACCTAGTTACTTGGGCCTGGCCTGTAGCATCAGCGGTTACTCGGGGATCAATAGATACGACAGTAAATTGAGGGAAGGGTTTCGATCGAGGGACAGTAGCCCTGGCACCAGGCTCATCACCAGAGACACCAGTCCTGCAGGTTTTAGGTAGACATTTCCTGTTCTACTTCTTTTTGATACATTCAAGACCTTACATTTTGTGCAGTTAGCTCTTTCACTACTATAATATTTAATATTTACGTATGGAATACTATTTATTTTGATTGAAAATTTTCAAACTTTAATTTTAATAAATTATTTTATAAAAATACTAAATGGCTGTAGCCAAAGGGTTAATTAAGGTTCAGATTTGAAGAAGAATATCGATTTGCAGATCAAACGAATATCTGAACGTGCCGGCCCACCCTTATCCGCCTAAAAGTCAGTCGATCTCACCGTTAGCGATGGACAGGCAGAATGGTTTCTCGAACGGGCTGAAGGAGGAGTGCAAAATGGAGACGTACAGAGAGTCGAGGAGTTCGATCAACATATGCCAAGGCTACTCCGAAGTGGACAAGAGTGTGATACATGCGTCGTTCGCAGAGGTCAGCCCTATTCGACCCAACACCCCCACGAAACGCACCCAGGGGATGTCGCACATGTCCTGTAGCCAGCAAAATAAATCGTTCACCTCGCGTTTCTCGGCTTCGTCTCCGAAACAGGCAATCGCCAATCGTAAGTGGTCCAGATATTGTTCCAGGGTTGTTTCGTTTCCGTAAAAATTTTCGAACGTCGCTTTTTCTGTCGATCATTTATAGTCTCGAACACCTCGTTCAGCGACACGAGCATACTGAACGGATCGTCAGCGGAGACGGAGAACCAGACGATAAACATCAACTCGAGCAACGAAAAGTCGTTCATTCAGCAACGCGTGGAACGGCTGTACGGTCCTGGGGCACTCGCGCAGGGCTTCTTCTACAAACGCAGCCCCAGCAAGTTGAACGTCAGCGACAACGGTTCCAACAAATCCAGCAACAACAACGACGTGTCCGCGGACAACGCCAACACCGAGGAGTCCCTGAAGAATTTGCCCGTATTGAGACATTTGAGACCCGAGTTCCGCGCTCAGCTGCCTGTGGTCAGCCCCAGAAGACCCACCGACGGTTCCGAACAAATTCTGAAACCTCTTCAAAGGTCTGTGGTTGTTGAAGTATTGAACATGTGCTACTGAAGGGTAAGAGAGAAAGTTATGGCTCGTTTCTGATCCACAGGGTAACGCCTGTGTCACGGAAGGCCGAGCAGAAACCAAAACTACCAGCGACTTCGAATTTAGACGGGAATCTCGCGGAAAGCGGGGCACAGAAGCTTAATTCTAGCGTGACCAGCATCCCAGACCAGCAGCCGGCTGCACCAAAAGTAGTCTTACCTGTCTTGGAGCCGAGTGCCAGCTCGACGAACGTGGCGAAACAGGTTCAAGAGGCGGAGAAAACGGTCGAGGAGAAAAATGGACATTACTTCATGAAGGTATGCGCCGATAGAACGAGAGCGAGGGAAAAAAGGCGAATTATTCTATTGACGTTTTATACGATCGTGTGTTACAGCTGTTGAAACAGGAGACGGACAGGCTTCTGTTGTTAGCCGCGTCAGCGGAAACAGAGCTGGCCAACAGCGATACCGTCCCGCTTCCGGAAGAGGCAGCCGGCAAACTGCGCTCGGCTGCGGGCAAAGCCAGGTTGCTGGCTTCCCAGAAGATGCAACAGTTCGAGGGATTGTGTCAGAAAAACATTGTAAGACTTCGGTTCGATATTCTGTTAATCGGATTTTCAGAAGCGACCCACTCGTAATCGCTTGGATTATCTTACAAAATTAGAAATTTAGATTTCCTCACTTTTGAATTAACCCTTTTCAGAAGCCTCAATATCGTTCTCAATAACTTTTGTTATAAAAAGAGTAAAAATTTCAGAATCTTGAAGGGTTAATGGCACACGTTTTTCACCTTCACCCCTCTGTTTCAGAATCAAGTGCCAGGGGAGGAATTTCCAACGACGAACGAGGACCTGGCCGGCTTCTGGGACATGGTGATGCTCCAGGTGGTCCAAGTAAACGAGCTGTTCGATCAAATCGAAAAGTTACGAAATTCCCAGTGGCAAGAGGTACGTTCAGATTTCGTTCACCCTCAGACATCCTCTTGTTCCTCGAAGTCCTCGAAAAGAACGTTTTCCTCGAAGGAAAATCTCAATGATATAAAACCAGTCCGACCTTCCTGTAGATCCTTGTCCTCGTCCGCTAACGATAAACGTGTACGATTCGAAACTTCGATACCTTACGGATCCGAAGAGTCGTTTTGTAAAAAGGAACGCTCGTGTTCCATCGAACAATTATCCCTCGAGACTCGTTTGTGCGACGATGCGTTTCAAGTTTTAACCAGTTTGCCGAATTTCGAAGAAACCGAGCAGAGGTTGACGGAAGACGATCACCGGGTATCCTCTGACATTTTTGACGATATGCAGTTCCTGGACGACGATATCCCCGTTAATTCTTGCGCCTCCTATATCGTGAATTTCGCGAACGTTGTGCACCCTGACGCATATCCGTTTCACTTCGACGAACCGAAACGCGTTTCGAGCAATCTTCTCACCTCCGACGATGTCTTCGATAACGGTGTCTCGAAACACCTTTTTGGAAGAGGATTAATGAACCTGGAGGTGATCTTTAAAAAGGAATTCGAAAAAGTTCAGTCGGAAGTCCCCGAAAGAATGACAAGAAACGTCCAGAGGTTGGTGAAAGAAGAGAAAAAACGAAACACTTGGGATAAAAGAGACTTGTTCGTTGGAACGAAAAAGGACAACGTTAGAAGAAAGTCTAAATCTTGCAATCCGGTCGTGAGAAGTGAAATCGAGGCTCGAAATTGTCGAAGAACTAGGTCAAAAAGTCTGGAGAAGAAACCTCGAAGAAGCGACTCGGTTAAATCGGCTGTCAACAGCCAGCAAAAATCTAGGGATCTAAATCCTCCAGTTCCTCGCAAAAGGAACGGAGACAAGGTTTCTGTTTCCCAAAAGAACAAGTCTCTTCTCCCGTTGCGTAAAGGGACCGTAAATAAACCTGGCAACAACGTGACATTCTTGGACGAGATTAAAAAACCGAAGAAACCAATCACCAGCAACAATAAAACTACAAAATTCGCCCCAAAACCGAAGAAAATACCACACGAAGAACCAAAGAAGTTGCCTCAATCGAATGACGAAAAATCTCCTGTTAAAAAAGTTGAGGATCCCAAACCGAAAGAGAGTTCAAGCGAAAATGTCGATAAAACGAATCAGAATTTGTCCGTGTCCAGCGAAACGTGGTCCAACGTCAATTCCAACGACAAACATAAATTACGTAAAAAGGTAGAAGTACTCGAAGAAAGCTGCTCCTTCTGCGGAACCTGGGACGTGAAGAAACCTAATCAGGCGACGGAACAATCGAAAACGATCGAAGCGGATGGCGTGACATCCGCGGTGTCTGACAACGTTATTTGGCGTCTGAGTGAGTCGAAACCCTTCATTCCGCTGTCTTCCGAGACTCTTCGTCAGCTGAGGCAGATATACAACTCCCAGAGAAAGTCCCACTCGCTCACTTTCTCGGACGGAACCGAAAAGCTGACTCGCATGAAGGCATTCGACAAGAAGAGGAAGCACGTGTTGAAGGTCCACGAAGAGGAATCCCCCAAGAAGCTCGTTTCCCGTGGAACGTCCGCCCATTCGGAAATTGAGATCCTTGGAAACGTTCGGCAGACGAAGTCTGTAACTTTCTGCGACGAGACGATGACCATGATAGAAACGGAGACTCTCACGACCGAGAATCGCGATTTTTCAGTTCAGTGTCTGTTAACGTCCGAGTGTCAAAAGTCGAGTCAAACTCTGGTTGCAAGCACCGCGACAGATTGGTCGGAAAAGGAAACGGAGATTGAAAATTTGCTGTCGTCCTTGATATCCTCGTTCAGTGCCGAGATAGTCGAGTCCGAGAATAAAGATTCGAAGGTGAGCAACCGCGTGAGCATCAAGAAGCTGAGCTACGGCTTGATTGCCGAGCAGATCGATTCCTCCGAAATGAACGCCAGCCTCGTGGTGGACATTTCTCAGCACGTTCGATCGGACTTCACTATTAGATCATTAAGAGATCGCAAAAACGACAGGAGCCTGAAATCGATCGATCTGGACAAGTACTTACCGCTGAAAAGGGAGATGAACGTGGCTAGCTACCTGGAGGACCTGAAGTACATGAAACTGTTCCCGGAGGACGTGGACGTTCCATTGGATAACAAACGTTTGTCGATGAAACACGTTTTTGCGTTCCTGAAATCGAACCGCGATCTTTGTCGATTATCGTTGTATTTGTACGTGTACGGTATTCTGAGTCTCGTTTTCTTATTCCTGAAAATCGATTCGAGCAATCGGTGGATACCCGATCCCAGTCTCTTGTTCAACTCGTATTGATCCTTTCGATCCTGCGTTGCTCTTCCGGTTCATAAATTTTCGTATGCCATGTAAATTTAGAGTTATAAATTATCTCGAAGATTTATAAGTCAACAAGTATTGTATTTTATATCATTTTGAAGAGGGTTAAAATTGACAGAATGTATTCTCCTTGCACTTGTGGAATAAAACTGTCCTCCCCATGCGTGTACCTCTGCTCTGGCTATGATGTCTTCTTTTATTCTTATCAAAGCACAGAATGAGAACGAAGATGATAGAAGCGAGCTGTATGTAGAAAATCTGAAGCGGATCGGTCAGATACAAGTAGGTTGTTTAATTAACAAAATTTTGTAACGAGTATGCGGGATTACATCCTGCGTGAGACAGTTTTCTTTATTAATATTTATCGAGAGATAGCAAGAACGTGTAACACCGCAATTTAAAATAATTGCGACCGTACGACAACTTTATTACGAAAAGGAAAATACCACGAATTTATGTCACAATCCGATACATCCTGCAGCGATCTGCTAATGGGATTGCAGGCTGTTAATCGAACCTGTTGACTTTCTAATCGTTTTGCCTCGATTCTTTTTCTTTCTTTTTCCAGACGGTGCCGGAGAAGAAGACGTTAACCGGTATCCCGCAGAATGGTAGCACGACGAAACGTCGTGTCACGCCCGTTCATAAAATCAAACCGACGGCGAACAGCGAGGCGAACAAGAAGGCCAGAGAGGCTCGCGAACAGGCTCGCAGGCAATTGATCGAGGAGAGAAGGCGGGCGATGCGCTCGAATGCGCAAAATTCTGAGAATACCGTAAAGATCTTTGCCCCGGATACGTAACAATAAAATGAAAAACGGAACGAACAAACGGCGAGTAATGAAAACAGAAAAAATAGAAGAAAAAAAATAATAAATGGCAGGGAATCAAACGCCTTGAGCCACGAATCAAAGCACGACACACTTCAACGCAATCTTATCCTCAAAACGGCTCGTGTTTTCGAGCAGTCTGGTGCATAATTAAAACGAAAGCTTTTCGAGAACCGATCGAAGTTCGATCGGTCACGCTCACCGTATTTGACCGCAATTATATGGCGATTATTATATTATAAAATACTCGTGTGATTTATTGTCGCCTCGTAAAACAAAGGACGCGGTTTCGTAGGGTGTTGATCACAAACAGAGCCGCTGGTTATGCTTCGACTGTGATTCAACTTGCTTTAACCCTTTCGTTTCGAAAAAATTAAAAATACCTTTTCATTTCTGAATATCATAATTTTTTTGGCTAATTTTTATTGAAAAATGTCATGTTTTTAGCCGGAACGAAAGGATTAAAGTCTCGTTAATGAGGAAAGGGTCGAAAGCTTTTTTCCCTAGGCGCGAAGCAATAAGAAAGATCGAGTTACGATGTGTTTTTTAATTAAGGTACGTTCTCCTGTTTTTTACGCACCCTTCGTTTCCCTTCGATTTTACACGCTGTGATGTTTCGTGCTAATCTTGTTACGTTTTATAATCGATTTTACGGTGTTGTCCGATTTCTACGATAATTAAAATCATTTCAAACTTGAACGTTTGGGCATTCTCTCAAACTCGTGTTTCATTTTTGACGTTTGACGAAGAACGATGAATTTATTCGAGAACTAGACAGCTGAGAGAGAAATTAGTCTACGTATTAGTGGTTGAGAAGAGAAACGGCTCAGAGACTGCCTTTTGTCTATAGAAATTTTGTTTCTTCTTAAAAAGTTACTCGCGTAGGAGCTGTCAGATCATATTTCTATATCGCGTTTCAACGAGTAACTTATATTTATATAACGACGTAATGTATAGAGAAGAAATCGCAAAGAAATGTTAACACGTTGACTGCAGGGATAACAATAATCAAAATATTAAAGATACCATCGATTCGTTTTCAAAATTCAGCTTTTAACGCATTGACTGCCACAGTGGAAACAACTATACGTAATAAGATTTATCGAATATAACTTTCCACTTGCTATTTCATATAATAATATAATATACCTGTGTAAAATTTTGTGTGAAAACCTGTGAAAGTTTTATAAAGAAGAAATAATTTTATTCACCTTTGATACTGAATTGAGCAATTCAGTGTATGTAAAGTATCTTTTCTTTGACTAATTATACAAGATTTATGGTGTCGATCACCCTTGACTCCCATGGCAGGCAACATGTTAACAGTCAGCAGGATGACGAGTCTATTATATCCAAGAACATTAGTCACAAGTTAGAAACTTAAAAGAAGAAGGATTAAAAAAATAATGAAGAACCGCCTGGATCAAGGATCCGAAAGAGAACGTTTCAGATTTGTTTGTCGTTGTTTTCTTGAACCAGGCTACATGTTTTGTCGCGTAGCTTCTTCTTAATGTGTATATATATGATTTTTTTTTTTAAAAAGGAAATACACGATCGATCGTACTCCTCTATAAATGATTTCGTTCGTGAAACGTTTTTAAGAATCGAGATCGGAAGAGGATCGTGAGAGTTGCGGGTGAAACCAGAATGATTCCTATTACTTTTATTATTCATATCGTTTCTAACAATGTTTAATTAATTAATTGCTCTTTTTGGATACCCTGAGTTGTATTATTTTAATCGTGTTGATACGTCTCACGCGTGAAATATCGATTTTCACGAGACACGTTTGTCGAAGCTGACATTCCCGTAGAAACAGGGTGGCATTTATGTTTCTGTAAGCCCTGGGCGTAACATTGTTATCGGATCACAAAAAGGGCCATTCGAGTCAATGAAATTCATTCATATTTAAGCCCGAATCTTCTACATTTGCGAAAACAATAAAGTTTAAGAGACAACGATTTGTCCAATTATTCTATAATTTATTTACTTAATTATGATACTTTATGATCGTAAGTCGTCTGAAAGTTTTTAATTTACGACAATTTTGTTCTAGAATATATTTTTAGAAAAGGAGGATTCAAATTTGCGCCTAATGTATCTTACAATAAATGCGGCCCTGAATAGAAAGAGACGGTCTTGGGACACCCCCATAGTTTTCTTTTTTTCTTTCTTTTTAATATAATTCTTAAGCGTAAGATGTATGCGATAGATAGGCAGGTGTAATTAGAGCTCGTTCAACCAAATAACACGCGCTACCTAATTAAGTAATTCTCGTGTATCGCGTTATCGGATGATATGTGTGCTGGCGATTGGATCTGTTTTTTATTTTTATTTTATTTTTTTTTTTTTAACAAAAGGAAACGTAATTCTCAAAGCGTCTTTCTGCTCGTGGAACACGCAGGAGCACGCGTGTCAGGCCGCGTTATTTATTGACTGTTGATTCCCTTGGTGCCTTGATTATTTATACGTGTGTACATACGTAAATCGACTGACAACCACGACGCTTGATTACCGCGTCGTGTCAATTCTTGATCGCATGGGTCATACTCGAGTCACCGACAAACGTTTCCTCGACAATACTTTAACCGCTCGTTAACACTTTGACAGCCGATGTATCATATCTTTCAATTGCAATTTGAATACTACCAGTTCTGTGGCCTACACTATATAACGATCCCTTTTTCAATATAAAAAGCATCATTTATTTCTACAACATGCAATCGTCAGAGTGTTAACATTTTTAACCCGACAGGTTACTTATATTTTAATTATTACCTGAGCCTCTGATGGTTAACGATTGATTTATGACTCAATCAAAATAAGAGGTCCTTCATACAAATTATTTCCAACTTGTAATTTTTAAGTAATAAGATTATTGTCAACGACACGTTTGTCCGTGATTTTAATTAGCCGATCGAAGAACAACAAACGTCGATAAATGAGAATAAAATGAAGACACGTCAAGAGCTTTCGTTGATCAGTTCGGTTGAATAATTTCACGTGCGAGGAAGGGGACGAAAAGGTTTGGATCGGTTTTGTTCTCATTTATCAGTTACCGCCTAAATGGGTTCGATCGATTTTTGGATTCGTAACGAATCGACGTGCGCGGATAGCAATTAATTTCTCTCTTCTTCTTCTTTCTGTATCTTAATGCAGCAAGCGTGTGACTGTACATAAGCGTGAAAGAACAATGTGTGTATGGCTGTAATCATGTAATTTTGCAAAGATATTATCGTAGGTTGTATATTGGCCAGCAAACACAGTCCACGTATCGTAATTTAGTTCTCTTTGTTTTAACACGTTAACTACCACGGCGAGGTAACGACACCAATTATTTCAGAAGTGGTTAGTTAATGAGTTATTAATTCAAATGTTAACTTTTAATGATAATTGTTTGAATGCCGAAGGCTCTTCAAGTAGTCAACGTGTTAAATTAACCCTTTCACTGTCATTAGCGCCTTCAAATTCTCGACTAATTGTTATACTTTCTACTCTGCGACACATATTTTGCGTTGAACATTACCGCAGTGAAAGGGTTAACCCTTGGACGGCGGACTACTTAAATTTCAATTCAATTTTAGGCACTTTGCTTTTATTTTTAATATGTAAGCGCCTAAATTTAGTCAACAACGTCCTTGCAGTACGCTGGGTCACGGCTGACCCAGTATCCGCCGAAAGAGGGTCATTATACTTGTCACCTGTGTATTCTGCGTCCAGGTGCTCGCCTTAATCCCGCAAGTAGTAATTTATATTCAGAACAGCGCTGCCCTCCTTAATTAAAACGTCTTATCTATCATTTGCAAAAAAAAAAAAAATATTTTATACCGTTTGAGCAGAATTAAAATATCGCAGGTGCTTTATAGGAATCTAAAAATAATTTTAGGTATTTATTCTGATCTCTATTCTTCTCGAAAGTATAGATTGGGACAATTAAGCTAAGGAGGGTAGAATATTCCCTCCCCTCGTAGCATCCGTACCGCCCTTAACGACACCTTTTTCGAGAATTCGATCCAAAGCAGCGTTATTTACCGTACGAGAATGATCGTGTTTCAATTTTTCGAAACTTTTTATCACGCCGTTTCGTTGTTACATTAAGAAGCGAACGATGAAGATTCTTCTTTCTTTTTTACGTTGTGTAAGAGACGATGAAACCAAGTGTGCCCGGAAACGGTAGGAAGCGCAAATTTTTTACTTATCCCCTCGAACGATTCGAGTGCGAATCGGTTTACTTCTTTCTATTTTTTATGCGAACACATAAACGGTTACGATTATTTATTTATTAGATACTAGTAAGCTGTCCATACACTTGTTCTCAGTGAATTAATAAAAAATGAAGAAAAGCCTGGGTGTTGTTCAGTGACGACAGGAGTTGAAGAAGCCTCGATCAAGGAGAGTATCGTTTAACAGTATCCTTATTTTATTCCTTATACAATATTATATCCATCGTCCTTTAATTCTTACAGATATTTGCTTTTTTATCAATGGCAGCAGGGTAGAAGCAGACAATATAAAAGTTAATTAAAAGAATTCTTGTGAAAATGAAAAATTGCTGCTTATACGTTGCTGCCATCGATGATACACCCAATGTCCTGTACAGTTATCCTTCGTTTTCAGAGACCGAATTGATTAACAGGGATATCGAAAACAACGATTGGCACAGTAAGTACTTGTATCGAGCAGCCGGGTTCAACGACCATCGTTGTGCTCACAATGAAATCGAACTTGGTCCCATGACGAATTTCCTCCGTTCCTCTCATCGTGATCCAAGAAGAAAAAGAAGAAGAAGGAAGTGTTTGCTCCTCAAACGCCCCGGTTCGCTTCGTCCCTTGGTAAACGAAGATGGGCGTTTCGAAGCTATCCAATGAAATTAAGTTTTTCCTTCGGGTTTTCACGTTTCACGCGAGACAGATCAAAGTCTTTCCCTCGTTCATTTTGTCCTGGACCTTGTCGCTGGCCGTTGACTTTTCCGCTTGGCCACTGATCACCGCGCAAACGAACGTCAGAGCTACCCCTATTACGGCGCTGTAGAAGGCCCACCCTAAAAAATATTTCAAATAAACATTAGAAGAAAGAAACTACCCCATCTCGATAGAACTTTAATCATTTCGTTTACCAAGGGAACAATCGGCGAGGTAGAAAGCATCCGCTTCCGGTCCACAGATCCTCTGAACCCTTTCTGCGCCCCAGCCTGCGGGATACAAAATCATTCCCAGAAGATACGATATTCCTATTGGAACAGGAAGAATTAGAATTAACTTTGGTAATCAATGTAATTCGAAGAATAATTGGATTAATGATATGGTAGTATTACCAGCAATTACTTGAGCAACACCAGCCAGATTGAAGATACTCTTTCTCCCGATACTCTGTATACAGCAACCAACCAGAGCCGCCAGCACAGTCATCGCCATGATTGCCAGACCAAGGGACAAGAAGAAGTAAGAGGCCTTCCAGCAGCCTGGAAACACGCTGGAATCCGTGGCGAAGCCATCGACGTTGAAATTCGCGCAATGCGTCTTTCCATGCAGCCTGATACAACGATTGAAGATCCCAACTGTTGGTACGTACAATTCAGACCCATTTCCTGTTTAAACAAAAATTATTTCGTAAAGGCCTAATGCCATGTATCAGTGAGTTTCAAAAATAGATCCATTTTATGTGTAAACACTTTATTATATTCACAAAGCTTCCACTTGTCTATGAGCTATATTTTATGGCATTTTCCAAGAGTTAAATTAAGTTCCTAGAATCGAGTTGATAACAGTCGAGGTTGCATTGACACGCACACATTACTCATTGTCAGAGTGGAAACGAAGAAGCGATTATTATCTGTAGTCCAGAAGGCGATGTTGTCAGTAAGGATTAAGCAAGAGAAAATAATTACTCGTGTCTTTAATCGTCTGCGGTCCAACGAGCCATTTCGGTGTGATGAGGCCCGATAAAACTGCCATTAACGCTACCAGGGACAGTAGCGTCCACAGCAGGCTACGACCAGTGATTATCACATAGCACATGCTGCTGGTCAATGGTGGATCTATGCCATCCTTCGAGCCCAAACTTCTCCCTGAAACATATCAATAATTATGTTCACAGTAAGTTCAACGAACTACAATTTTTCTAAGTATCAGACACACTGCCTTCTGACAAATTAGTTAAAACGTTAAAATATTTGGTGCAAAACGTGGAAGTGGTTATCGTAGCGCTGTCAGACAGCGAGGGGTCAACGATTCGGGCTGGGTGTTTCGGGCGACTGAGCGAGAATAAATGCCACTCACATATATTTCGGGGAAACGTTGCGTACGGACAGGCCGGCATTAAAAGTAAAGTCGTAAGCTTGCTCGCGTTACCGGTTTCGATTTTTTATTCCGATTTCGTGAGGGTCGTAAACGCGAGACCGCCAACAAAGCAGCCCCTTCTTCTGCTGGCCGGCTTTTAAAAACGGCAGCGTCTGTGTTAACAATTGTTTGTTAATCCACTGACTTCTTGTATTTCTGGAATTATTTTTGACTTGGGTATTCTTCCAAAGTATGACAGGGACCACCAAGGCATGGGAGATCGATCAGAACTCTTGCCCCTCCCTCGAAACTGACCCATTTCCCATTTCTAACTTTAGATCGACCCAAGTTCGATATCCGTGGATGATTTAGGTGTCCGTTCTTTGTCTGATACTCTTGCTTTCTCGAGATTTTCTGATCCCCCCTTTAATACCAGCAAATTTAATCCGTTTCGTTCCTTGGCGGACGGGCAAGACCCTTTGATATTGCCGACGCGTGGCGAATCGGTAGGCCACGATGCGACACTCGCGCTTAAAAAGACCTCCAAATCCACTCGCGTTTCAGAGTTCTTGTTCCACTGATGATCTCAGAAGCTTGGGTTCGAAATCTTGAGACCTTTGTACCTTAGAAAAAGAAATGAAAAATGGTAGCTCTTTAAAATTAATTTGTTACAAACGTATGTGTACATTATTCGAGTGACTTGTCTCTGGAGCCAGATGTTCGATGTCGAAACTATGTATCGCTTATTGCGGTCACATTTTCTAAATCGCGGTGAATCAACGTTTCCGGTGGCAATGGATTCATTAAATCCAATGCGAACACGGTGACAGTATAAACACAAACAGCGATTAAAGGGTCGATCCTAAGTAAACTCGGTGCTGAGTGGGTGTCGAGGAGGTCGAGTATAAGAAATGATAAAAATAAGACCCGGCAGATGTACAGCGTGAAACGAATCTAATTAAACACGTCTCCCCATGTTACTTGAGGGTGACGCTGTTATCTTCAAACATCTCAGTCCGTTTTGATATTTTTATCTATCAAAATACGTATCTTTAAACATTCTTCTTTTCACCATTTTCTAAAATTAAATAAGTCAAAGGATTATCTATTGACATTCAATAAATAATTTGGTCAACTTGGAACTGAGAAATTGTGAAGTATGATATATAGATTTCATGAAATTTCTGTTCATCAAAGTGTTGGTAAATCACGATCAAGTTAGATTGGATCGTTCGAAAGAGGACCGACGAGATAACAAGCATCAAAGCTCGCGTGTAGGCTGACTGCTGTTCGACGAACAGAGCCACTATTTTTTTCTTCTTCTTTCTTCTTCCATTTTAATCGTTGCGTTCATTGTTGTGGCTTGCCACGCCTTAACAGAACGTAGTAGGGGCCCATTGTCTCGCCACCAGTCCCCTTACTGAATTAATTTTCGAAGTTTGATTCGACACCAGGGAGAAAGAAACAACAGGTCAGAAACGAGGCCTCGAAATTCAATGGATAGAAACCTTGCTGGAACCAACGGACCAAGCTGTCCAATAACTCAACCCTTCCAATTGGAATTCCCTTTGGAAAGCATATTTACTGGAGGTGTCAAAGTTATGAAGAAATCTCTAAAATTGGAAGGAATTAAAATTCTGTGGTAGTTTCTATGGAAATTCAATTCCTCCACGCAAGAATTTTTGAAGAATTCCAAACAGAACACGTGAAAATTGTCAGGGAAAGGAATTCCCTATGGAAATGACACTTATCAAAATGGCAAGAAGAATGCAAGAAAATCCCTGGCGACAGGAATTAAAATTCCTAATGAATTCCCAGGAGAGTCTTCCGCGAAGACATCAAAGTTTCGAGAAGACGCGTCGCGAATCATCGAAGAAAAAAATTGAAATTTCCGCGGTGTTCGTGAACTTCTTCCCCGGCCGAGCATCGCGGAATGCGATATGCTTCCTCTTCCTTTCTCCTTATGGTCCGTGGCAGACTCTGACCATTAGTCATCCAGCAATGGGTCCTCTGTCCGGCAGCTCGTTATCAGAAGGGCGTAAGTCGACGGCCAGTGCGAACTTCACGCTCGTAAATTCAAATCACACGTTTCCGGCCAGAGTGGCCACACCGCTTCACCCGTGGGTCATCTTTATTCGCGAGGTGTACACCGAAAACCTTCCGCGTTATATCACGAATATCTATTGATCGTTTATCGACGGCGAAGATCTAACGATCGTCGCATATCCAATACCCAATATCGAAACGCAGAAAATTCGAATCTTTCTTTCACGAAATGATTAATATCGTATTCATGAAATTCCAAGCTTTAAATCGACGCGCCATAAGTGTCATCCGACGATAGCTCCGTTTTATGAAATCGTGCCAGACTTTCGAAGTTTCGAAACCGGCCATTCGATACGTAAGAGCAGAATGGAAAGGGTTTCTCTGAAAGTTCTAGAAATTCTTGCGATACAAAGTGGCCGTAGTTTAACAGAATCGGAGTTCAATTTCAGAAACACGAGACACCCACTCGTTGCATAATCTAGCAACAACGATGCAGACCATCTGCGAGGCAGCTGTTGGACAGGTGCTCCCTTACTTCTTCGACCTCTTGTTTTCGCCCCCCCCCCCCCCTTTCCCTTCTAAAGATCCACCCAGGTTCACCTCTTCTTCTCCCCTCCCTTTCTTTTTACCTGTTTGCTTCGCGGCGTACACAGCATCGATTTTATCCGACGGTAATTTATCGCCATCTCAAACGATCGGCCGCCCTTCTCACCCAACCGATCGCGGCCGATTAAATATTTCGGGGAAAACGATTCCGCGAAACGATCTTTTGTCCTCGAGCGTTCCTCGAACGCTGCTCAACCCCTTTCGATGATAAACGCTTTCGACAATTTTCTTCGCAACGGAGAAGACCTTTGAAGAATCGAGGAAACAAAGTCAGCCTCCGATGAGATAGTTCGAGGTCTCATCGTTGGCGGATCAACCGGCTAAATTCCCTTTTGTTCGCGGACAGATTTACAGTTTCGTGGAACGATTTGCGTTCCAGGAACAGCCACGCCTATTCCCATGAATCTCTTTCGAAAGGGCTGCGGCATTCCACCTTAGGTGTATCCTCGATAAAAAGCGTTCGATGAATTTTTTCAACGGTATCACTAAAGAAAAAGTGTACGTCGATAAAAAGCAACGATTAAATATACATAGAATTATCGATCGATCCGAGCCCCTTAATTTCTAAACGAAGTTAATCGATGCAAAAGCATCGCGTAATGGCTCGTTGGAATGAAATAAAGGGTTCGAAGATTAACGACGGACGCGTACATCAAAGGGGTTCTTCAGGAAGCGGAATTACTTCCGACCAAGCTGGAATCCTATTTACGGACGGCCCATGATAACAGTTCGATGCCGAGGCGCCTATCCTTCGCGATGGAACGATCGCCGAGATAATTAAGGTACCACGAGCAAGACGACCAGCTTAACGGTGATTTCCAGCGCATCTAGCCAGGTCCAGCAATTAAGATAATCGCCGATCACGCGCTCCGACTATGCGTCTCTCTTAGGCCCGATACACACTATCGCTCCACTTATACTTTGCTCTCGATTCGATCGAATGTCATCCGTTTTATTCAGAACTCGTCAATATTCAATCCCATAAATTTCAAACTCCATGTAACATTTCAATTTCTTAATGCAATCTTAATGCAATAAAAGTAAGAACTCTGAATAATTTATTTGTATATTTATAAATTCTTTGGTTTCTTGTTGCTAAATTGCACACAAATCATGTCCAGTAGATAGTTTGTTGAAGTAGAACATTCAGATGCGGTAGGTTCTACCTTGAAGAGATAGTGTGTATCGTGCCTTAGTCTCCCCGCTGGACGTTGACCAGTACCTGGAAATCTTTCAGGATTTTTTATTCAACCCTCCTACCTTCCCATTTTTCCAGGCGTAATCGTTAGGTCGGATGCAACGGGAAGTTTGTGGGAAGTTAATTGTTGACACTGTTGCGCTCGACGTCACGTATTCGTGACTTTGATCGACCCGTTAATCGAGCCATTTTTCAACCTGGATAAAGTTGCTTCCTTACCTGTATTTATTTTTATTTCAAATAGTAGATAGAAAGTTGTTCTTCGTTAACCCTTTCGGTTGGGGGAATCTATTTTGCTCTCGGTGAATGCTTTCAATGCAAGAAAAGTAAAATGTGCGAAAATCAGAAAAGGTAGAATTTTCATTCCCCGCGTTCTTTTGCTCGTGCACTTGCAACTTGTCTCTTTCCATCTTTCCCCGTTCCATTTGTTCCTGCTAGCTGGTTCGAGAGACCAGCATAGCCAGTCGCTGTGTCATCGAGCCTCGATACATCATAAATATAAATTGCTTTCTGGATACGTGTTGGTACAAATGGGATTACGGGCCACGAATGCGCACACGCGTGCAACGGAGTCGTCGACACACGACCGCGGTTCCGGAATCTTAATGCCGCAGAAAATGACAAATGAATTGCACGACGTTCGTTGCTTTTTCGTTGACCTTCCGTTTCGCGATCGTTTCGAAGTCTAGGTCGTCCACTTTCCATTTTCCTCCGCGAAAAATTCTGAATATTATTTGTAATTAATTTCTGTTGTAACGAAAACGCGGACGAGCGTTGAACGCGTTTAATTGCATCAAGTAGCCAACAGTGGAAGTCTGCGAGTGGGCAACACGCGCTTCCTGAAGATCGAGATAAGGCTGTCTGCCCGAAGTGCTATGAACTCGGCTCGATAAATTGCAACGCGTCCTATTTAAGTATCCAGAATGCACTCGTTGCATACTATAACGAAGAATCGTTGTTGAAAATAAAAACCGAAGAAAGGCACGTTTATTTTCTCACGGATGAAAAGCTCTGCGAGTGTAAGCGCGGCTACCGATTCCTTGGAAACGCATTAACGACCGATTACGAATCCATTCCAGATCGGCTAGATCGCCAAAGGGAGCTCGTTTTCTTGGTATACATGACCAAGAACGCGGCTCGCATCGGTGCAGCCGGTTGGAAGATTAGAATGCACCGTGCATTCGCTTCCCGAACGACTTGCACGAACAGAGACATGGAACACGAACAACCAGAGGGCGAGGATCGCGAGAAAACACTCTCTCCGGATCTCTCACTTAACCCTTCGACGATCGTCTCTGGGTCTTCTTAGACCCACGCGATACAACTAACCTTCGATGTGAATTTATTTCTTTAATTGAAATTCAAGTTAAAGAAATGTATAAATATTTCAGAAATTTTAAGAACTTGTCTCAGATCACTGTACAAGTGAATTATGATAAAAATTTAAATACCAAGAAGTCGGTGTGTTAAAATAAATTTCCTTTACTTTCCAAAGTCAGCAACGAATGTACATTCATTTGACGAAGAATTCCATGAAGATCCACGGCTGCGTCCGGCATTATTTAACTCGCCGTCCCTCGAATTGCAATTAAAATGCATCGCTCGCCGACGATTTCCAACGAATCTCGATACGAGCATTACAGAGAGAGAGGAAGAAAACGAAATTCGCTTCGAAACTTGTCTATTCGCGACCGTGGAAGATTTGAAACGATCGGCATCGGGTATGAGTAACGGGACGAGTGATTTATCGGGCCGGTCAATTAGCCTTCTAATTGACGTATCGTCTTCACCATTAATTAGGCGTTATCGTGGAAATCCATTTGCGTGTTTGACCCAGTTTTAAAGCGACGCGCAACGAACGACACGGTATCTACCGACAGAAATCGAGCAACTCCTTTTGTGTTCTCGAACGGTCTCCTCTTCGAACACGAGTCGCCCGCATTCCTTCGTTAGGTACGTACCCGTGAAAAAAAGGAGCCGACGACCGCCTCCCACCTTCGAGAACAAAATAAAAGAATGAGAAAAGGTGAATTTGGTGGAGGGCCTGGCCAATAATGCAGTCGAGCCACGGTTTTTTAAATGTTGAACCGAAGCATTCGAGGCACGCATCTTGATTCTTGTAATTTCAATGAAAACTGTGTCATAACCTGACTTTCCAGTAAAGATAAGATAAATTATCAAATTTTGAAGGATTAGTTTAAGATATTTTGCAACATTTAGTATCATTAAATCAAAGATTTTTCATTTTCAAACGAACGTTACCCGACACCTTCGCCCATCCGCGTGTCAGAGCACATATCATTTGGCATAATTAATGTCCAGCGTTCCTTACGAGATGCTTCATCAATAAAAACTTTTATTAGTCGTAAAGGTTGTGCGCCCGAAGATTAAGTCAATGTTTAGAAGCACCTTGTACATCGATGACACATCCCTGTGTGTGCACACAGAAGCGAGCCAGCGTAGAGGACACGCGTGTCCACGGCGCGAGGGTGATATCGAAATACTATCGCTTCCCACGCGAGAACCAGCCTCACAAACGCTCCACGTTCACGTGCGTGCGTAAAAGCCGCCTTATTGGGAAACTTTAATGGCTAGAGCACGGCCAGGCAATCGTACGTCGAGCATACTTTATGCCTTCTACCATATTTGACCCACGATTCATATCGTGACAGCTACCACGGGATATTCGGTAACGAGACTCCCTTTCATCGGCTTTCGCAACATTTTCATCGATCTAATGAACGGACAGCGAACCTCCATGATTGTTGCTCGTGGCTCGAACTAACGAGGGGATCTTAAGTATGGTGTAATTATTAATCAAAAATAACCCAAGACAAAAAATGCACCGGTGTCTAAAAAAGCAGATTACTCAGGAGACCCGGCAGGTCTCCTGAGACTTCTCCTAAATTATTTCAGAAAGCAAGTTCCTGCTGCATCGAATCAAGGTTTCACCAATCGTACCATAAAGTATACGTTATATACGATTCGATTTCATCCGATAGGCCGAAAGGAAAAAATTGTACAACTTGTTCGCATACGAATTCAACGTTTTAGCACTAGCAGTGAATTATACAATCTCCTTGCCCGTGAGAACGTGTCCCTGCACGGACATGGCGTTATTACATCGTAGAAATACCACGGCGGACCGTTTCGTTCGCCACGTAATAACTGTCATAGGCGTCCGCGATCGCAGTATCGTCCGCATGGGCCAGAGCCCATGGTGGCTTACCAGATCGTAACCAGATCTTCGAGTTTCGAGGTTTACGAACGTCCGGTGAACCGCAGGAACGCGCGTCCATTAACACTTTGAGCGACGTGCTAAAATCGTGGAAAATCCCTCCTGCCGCTCATTTTGTTTCTAACAACATTTTTACGGTGTTTGCTTTCTTCGCGAAATTACCTTTAATAGCAGTCAAATTTTTATAAGAATAATGTTGCTCATTTTTCGCCATTACTTTGACTTTTAATCGTTGGAGATTCTGAATCTATTTAATTTTCTAAATAAAGTCGGTAACATTTTTGCGGAGAAACGAAATCGAACACTTTAGTGATATTTTATTCCTTTTTATTTTCGTCCGTCATGAATCGTTCGATTTTGCGAATGAAGTTCCAGTGAAACATTCGACACCGTTACGCGAATCCTTTCTAACTTCGTTATCTTATTTCACTGAGCCAGAAATCGCTTATCGAGGGAATTGTGAGGGAATACCGTGTATTGGGTGTTCGAACGGTATCGGGGAACACGAGAGAATTATATCTGGAGGAATTTAAAGGGAGAAACGGACGGGCAGAAGCACTGGACGTAACCACGATTAATTAATTGCCACCCAGTCCCTTTCGTTAAAATGTAATTTGTTCCAATTCAATGGTCGAGCGTCCAAAAACAGAAGAATTATATTTCCCATGTACGAAATTTTCTTTCTTCAATTAAGACAATTTGAGACAAAGGATTAAAGTTAAAATGTACAAAGATGAAAATCGAAGTAGTTAAAAAGCGGCCACGAAGAAAGAAGCAGAAATCCTGCGAGCACAACAAATACCGAATTCTTGATGTTCTTTTCTGCACGGGGTCCCGATCGGAGAACGATTTCGTCGAGTCGTGACGCAACACAAACCCGTGCGCGTATTTCTTGCACGTGATCTTGAAGAAAAAAAGAGGAAGAAGAAGAAGGAAGAAGGCAAGCCGAAACCACCCTGCGATGCATAATTCATGGTGGTGGGTCTGGCTTTATGGCACACCCCGGCCTCGTGATGTAAACAGTCGTAAATTAATGCAATTGGCCAGGGCTAGTTCACGTGCGGAGAAAAGAAAAAGGGAAAAATCGCACGAAAGATCGAGTCTCGCATTAATTTCGCGTCTCGATCGTCCGATCCGACGATTTTCTCGCTTCCACACTTCGTAAATTCGAGTTTCTACGGTTTCCACGGACCCGGGAGCCACCCGTCCCTCCGCTTCCGCTCGCTAATTGGTCTCATTTAAATGGACGACGCGTCGTGCCGGTTTCTTCCTTCTTTTTTCCATTCATTTCGCCCCGCGATTCCTTTCGCGGATCGAAAATGGCATCGGCGATAAATCGAATGGGGAGGACGTGACAGAATGTTTTCAAGTATTATTTAGAGCAGCGTTTCTCAACCCTGTCGGCTGCGCTCAATTTTTAATCCTGCACGCGTCGGGCTCGATTGAATTATTTTCTTTTTCTTTTTATTTATACTCGTCCAAGCGCCAGGGATGGAGTGCGTTGAGTCAGACTTTATAAACTTCGGGGGGAAACAAATCAGAAGTGTAAAATCTTTGGAGTAGTGAATTTGATTTGTAATAAATAAATAATGATCATTTGATAGTTCCAGAGTTACTTTCTGTAATTATAAACTAGCTAAGTCATATAATTAACACTCTACGTAAAACTCCCTGAATAATTCGTGAACAATACGTGAAATGAATCAACCATGAAGAAACACTCTTAAAGTATTGAAATGAATTGTTCACCCACCTCGTACACCTGTTGAGGTGTAAAGCTGCGAGGAAACTCGATTCCAGAGTTCCCACTTGAAAATCGAGGGCAATCGAACACGAGTACGGGGTTAAGTTTGATCGAGCTTCTGTCAAGCACTCGCGATTCGAAAACGCGCGGCTTCCTGGACGCGGAGCTGCGCGGTCAAAGCGCCGAGCTGAACTGAAGCCGAAGCGGTTCGAGATCGCCGCTATAACGCTATGGGAGAGCTGGACGCGAGACTCGATGGCGCGACCACCGATTTCCTCGTGATTTTTTTATCGATCACGCGTTGATTTTTCTTTCAGAAAATTGAAAAATTAAAAATTATACGAATTCGAGCATAAAGCAAAACTTTTCGATCCCTGTATAATAAAATATTAAAAACAAAAGAAACAAACCCTTCGTCACCTTCTTCATGGAACAGCAATAAAATATTTTGTACCTAATTAACCAGTGACATCGAAAACTAGGACTGTCAAGATAATAGAACGGTACCCCAAGAACTGTAATTAACGTCCTCGTTAGTCGGACAGGAGTACAAACCATTACGATAATCACCCTTTTAACGAAAACCCTGACGATTATCACTCTAATCCCATAAAATCCCGACACACCCCGTTTAAAAAGCGCAACGTGTCAAGAGGCTTTGCCAAGGATCGGTCGATACTTTTCCTCCAAAAGCTTTTCCCCGTTTCATCCATGGGGGGATGTCGCGTTCCCCAGGCGTCAGATTACAACCGCCATGGGGGTGGCTGGTTTACGAGGGGGTATCCTGGACATCTATGGGCCTCGGAGGCGCCAGCTTTTATGGATTTATTGCTCACCCCGTGTAATGTTTCCTTGTTTCGACGTTCCTGAATCGATTCACGGAAAAGTAAGCAACTGTGCTGTCATGGTGCACCGTGATATTCAATTATTCCAAGATCTTTCTAACCACCATAAAGGAATTTTGTTCTTAAAATAGCAATAAAAAGCTTGAGAATGTTATAATGGATAAGAAAAGCAAGTACGGTTCCGCTCGTGACAGGCAATCGTCGATAACAGGTAATTAATTAATTATATTTTATTTCCAATTGAGAAATTGAATTTTCTTTACAATAATTGGCAGGAATCACTGCAAGAAACACTCAGGACAATTTTGCTACCGATTTTATAAAATATTCAGGGGAATACAATGTTCATCCATTGCCTAGGGTTGTAGTGAGTTCATGATTTTGAATGCAATTAAAAAATAGGTTGTTAAATGTGACATGAAATTGTTGTCAGATAAAGAGTATCGTGGATCTTAGAGTTGCCAGGTAATTCTTCTTTAGGATCGATCAATTATTATCTGCAATCGTCTTTTAACCCCAATTATTATTTAAGTACCGAGGACGATGGTTCGCCCATTTTTTATTTATCGTACGAGAAGAAGAAGTTGGATGCCGTGAATGAAGTCGAGTGTAAAGATGAGTATCGAGGCAAATCACAATTTTTAATTGTAATTGTTCAGTCATTTCATTTATGTAATTAATTTAGTACGACGTGAAGTGTCGATATGCATTTTGGATGCACTGAACGCCACCCTGCAGAGGTTCAACACCGTCACTGTTCTCAAGTGAATTATATACAAATTTTCAAAGTTTATATATTTACAATTTTCAATACAGGATAATCTTGCCAACAGACTACCAGATTGTCGGATAAACGCATTTGGCATCATGATAATCGCAGAAATGTTAACAACGATTGGTTGCCTGCGAGATCTGAACTTGGACTCGAATCCAAACCCTCAAGAAAATTATTATTTATTGTGCAACCCTGTTGGAAGGTGAGTTATTCATAAAACTGCATAATTGAATTTAAGAGAGAATCGTGTTTCAGTTTATGGTATTTGTCCCTGAGCCTTTGTAAAATATCCGACAATGGTGTGGAAAAAATGATGAAAGAATTAAGGCACCAAGATGCACCGAGAGAACCTGTATTAATTATCCTAAGCTTGGCTAATAATCTTATTACCAATGATGGAGCAGCTCATGTTGCTAATATGCTTCGTACGAACAGGTAAATTAATTTTAGAATCAATTTTGTATATTTGTAATCTTGTATTGCTATTAAAATGGTGTTCTATATTTTTTAATTAAATTGGAGTAATTATTATAAATCTTTTCACTTTTACAGATCCTTAAAGTGTTTGGTTCTGCTCGGAAACAGGATATCCGACAAGGGAGCGTCGATGATCCTACGGGAACTGAAAATGTATACAAAATACCCATTTCTCTTTGCGCTTTAAAGAACTACTAAGTTCAATAACACTGTCAATTAATAAAATTAGAATTACCTTAACGCATGAAGAAATTATGGATCTGCGTCTCAGGAAGTTTAATGAGTTAACGTTACTCGATCAACTGGTAATTAAATTCTTTTATCAAATTAAATTATTATAATTGAGAATACATGCAAATAGATGGAGAAGGAGAAGATTGACGAACTGAACAAATCGATAAACGAGGATTTGCCAAAAAGGACTAGCAAATCGCGAACGAGGAGCAGTCTGACCAGACGACCTAGAAAATGTATATAATTTGTACAAACAAGGAGAGGTTTTTTTTCAATTTTTATCAATTGGAACATTTCTAGCGAACCAGGATTCTTTTATGAAACCGGGAGAAGAGGAATACTCGCATCGGATTTCAGAAGATATACGAGTAATTGTTCAAATTCAAAATCAATATCGTACGATTGATAATTATTAATTATTGATCTGTACAGAGAAGGGATACGATTATCGATGGTATCGGACGTCATCCCTTTCAAAACGAAAGCTTCCCGACAAATGGAGAGATATTCGCAACCGGAAACTTTGACTTACAGTACTTGGATCTGAGCTGTAAGTATTCTTAATCAATTTTGAACCTTGATGATCGAATATTGTGTCTGTTATTAACAGTATGATTTTCATGATTTAGATAACTATTTAACGAAGACAGTTCTGCAGGAACTGATAGGATGCTTGCGTTATCAGAATTACATGCTGGGAAATAACAGAAACAAAGGTCTTCTGCATATTTTGTTGGAGGTAACGCGACGCAATAAATTGCAAGTTTCTTGTTTATCAGATTCTTTCGATTCTCAAGGGAAAAGGCATCGAGCAAGAAGGTGACAATGATTGGACCACGTTCGAGGAACTTTTGCAAATCAGAAGAGAAGGAAACTCTTTCACGGAGGACAGCTTTCGCGAATTCGTGTCGGAGGAGTGCGAAATTTTGCGGCAAAACATAAGACTTTAACATTGTATTTTATATTTTATTATTGCAATTGTATCTATTGCCCGAGAGTTTAACGAATAAACCCCAGATTGCACCATGGATTCTTTTTTACCTCTGAATGTTATTTAGCCTCGAACTTCATCAGTTGTTAATTACCCGTATTCGAGCGATATTGCAAGATTCTTTGCTCCATCGTTGATAATAATCGCGTAAAGTAGATGGTAGGACAAGCAAGATTGAAAGAAGTTCGACTGTAAAGGAGAAAACGGAATGGCGTGACTCTGATCCGTTTCGCGAAAGCTCTTATCGTTTGAACTCTCGACCTCCCACGCGACTGAGAAGCCAGGGTTATACGCCAAGTACAACTGGTGAAAACGGTTAGTTTTGTCGTGTTTCAATTGCCGATAATGTTGTTTCACATCGCCGCAGCCGCTGTGCTCACCAACATCGCCTTTCTGGAGATCTATTCGTTTTACGACAGCCAAGACCTCATGGATATTCAACTACTCTCCGACGAGGTAAGTCCTCGACCTTTGCTTTCTTAATTATAAACGCATTGTCTGTGGTACATCTGTAAAAGGTTATAAAATGACAACGAGGTAGTGTTTTATCTTGAATGCCACGGAACATTAACATATAGTTGTTTTCAATATTAATAGTAATGTAATTCTTGTAAGGGAGAACTATATTTAAATAGTAGCGTCGTCTGCTGACGGGGACCTGAACTAAAGTTGAAAGAAAATTACATTCATAATTATTGAATATATAATATATATAAATTCTTCTAAAACAACGCTTCTAACATTGTGAATTTATGTGTTAAAAGTCGTGGAATAGTAACGTGTACCACCCATCTCACGGTTTTGCTTTTACTTCATCTAATAGATAGATTTCACGTCAAGTGACTACACCAACATGTAAATTGATACTTCTAGAACAGATTTGAGGAAAAATTCGTATGCTGCGCGATTAGATTTACGATTTTTATGTATTTAAACTACGGAATGAAAAGTTTCGATTTAAAATTCCCGCCAAAACAAGAGTCGCCATCTAGCGGTTGCTGTTATTTTTTTACTTTTTGATTTTGCCACCAGAGGGCGAAAAATTAGACAGATCTTTAGTTCCAACTCTTGCCACTAGAGGCGCTGATGTTCAAAAAATAATTTTTGAATACACTTACTTGTATTAATGTTAATAATATTATTACAACGTTATTAAACATCATATTATGCATGGTTGCAAAGTAGAAGGTTCAAAGATTCATACTAAGTGCATTTTATGCACAATTGTGGTCTAGATGTTCCAAAAATAACATAAATACATTTCATTTAACATTTTATATTATTAAAAGCTATTTTTATTACGTAAAATGCAGTTAGTAAGAATATTTGAACCTTCCACTTTGCAACTGTGTATAATATGATGTTTAATAACGCTGTAATAATATTATTAATATTAATATAAGTAATGCTTGTATTTGAACATTTTTCGAACATCAGCGCCCCTAGTGGCGAGAGTTGGAACTAAAGATCGGCGTAATTTTTCGCCACCTGGTGGCAAAATCAAAAAGTAAAAAAATAACAACATCCGCGAGATGGCGACTCTTGTCTTCCAAGATTTTGGCGGGCATTTTAAAATAAAGTTAAACATTTCGTTGTTTAATACACTTTTATTCGAATTTTTAAGCTTAATTTCATACAATACAGAACACTATAATAATAAACAGATTCACAAAGACGTAAAGTAACAAAATATGATAGAATTTTCGTCTGGTTTACGTTATTTATAACAAAATACAGAGATATAAAATTTCTATCTGAGACTTTCATTACAAATGGTTTCGAAATACTTTGTCGATCGAATAATCCTTGAAAATCGAATCGGGTTTCGCGCACAACTACGAATGGATTATTTTAATTAAAAAAGTACCTTCTAGAGAAGTGGCGCGACAGTAGACGCGACGAAATTAGTATCGAATGCAAGAGTGGGACGTGCATGACCTTAATGATCCGTAATGTCCGCTAAACACATTGTGTTGTCGGTGTTTCTTATAACATTCTTCTGATACTTTACCTGTGAACATCGGTTCTTTATTGTGGATCATCGTTCGAAGGAAATAAATCCATCTTGTTGAACGTGCAGACAAAAAATGAACATCTGTCTGCCATAACCAAGTTGCGTTCTCGCCGATCGTTGCAGCTCCATCTTTTAAAATTTGATGGAAACTTAAACGTTTACAATATCAAATAAAGCGCAAAAACGATTGTTGAACACGTAAATCAAGATTCAAAGCCTAAAATGCGATATCAATGTCAAGGTTGTTCGACATAATCGACGCATTGAACTAGAAATCGTTCAAAGATGTACGAAAATCTGTTCAAGAATCCTCTTCATCGCGTGTTCGTGTACGGAACACTGAAACGAGGCGAACCGAATCACAGTCTGATTCAGGACACGTCAAATGGATACGCTAAGTTTCTCGGAATCGGAAGGACCCTGACTCCATTTCCATTAATTATCGCCACTAGATATAACATACCGTTTCTGTTGAAGAAACCAGGAGTTGGTCACGTGAGTAATGGCATGCGTTTGTTAAAATAACAATGTCGATAATGTAGCTGGTCATATAGAGAGGTTCCTTTAGCTTCTAATAGATGGTAAAACGTCTCTGCTATACAATGGCATAGGTTCGTATCGAACCCTGTTGTGTTTTAAGTTTCCCTGTCTCCGAAAATTAATTAACTACCACCATACCCTAATTTGAACTGATCTTGAACTAAATTGGTGGATAGAAGTTTTGAACTTTGATGCCTATTGTTTTGTTTGCTCAACTTGACGCTTTAAGACAGTTCCGCGATTGTAATACACTTTGGATTAATTTAAAATTCCTTTATGCAGCTTGTATTTGGCGAGATATACGATGTTGACACAAAAATGTTGAAAAAACTGGACGAACTGGAGGAACATCCTGCGTTTTACGAACGATTCCAAGAGGATATCCTTTGGGCCACCGAGGCTAAGGCCAAGACGGCCACAAACTTCGAGGAGGTAACTAAGAAAACTTTAAATTTAATGAATAGTCCAAAGTTGAATAAAATATTTGAAATTATTGTTATTGGAAAGAGGATGGCCTTCCAGTCTTAAGCTTCACATGCCCTCTATTTCTTGTCATTTAAATCATTCGATTTTGAATTTGTGAAATTTATTTTAAGGTCAGTATCTTGACAAGGGTCTGGATATATTTCTTACCAAAGTTCAAGGCGTCCCTGTTGGAGAGCCCCATGTACAGTTCGTACAGTAACGAAGGAAGCCACGGACTCAAGTACTGCGAAAAGTATGTCCGCGATCGTTCGTACGATCATCGAAAAGATGTTCAATGATAGTGAACCCCAAACTATCTATTTATTTCCAGCGAGGAGAGCACGATAAGACCGGAAGATCTGCGTTAACCGAACGTTTTTTTCGCCAAAGCTCTCGCTGATTGTCCCCCCTCATTCTGGTCAGACGATCGTTGCAACATTATATTATTATTCGTGATGGTTAATAAAAAAAGAGTCGTGTTTGTTTAATCAATTCGCTGGCACGTAACTCTCTGCACTCTAATGTGTCTTTAAGAATGAAGCAATAGTTTTTTTTATTGATAAACTTATTAGAAGGCCATCGACTTTTGGACTGTGGAGGGTTAACTCGTATCCTGTTCGTTTTTATCGCGATGTTTAATAATTAAAATGAGACGAATAAATTAATGAAATTGTAATGATAAGGCGTCTCATAATGTACAGTAGTGCCTGCCTGATCCTGATGCTGTTCCCTCCATTTTCTTGCAAATAAAAACTAATTGCAGCTGCTCAGGATACGTTTCATTTAATAATTTTTAATAATAATATAACATCAACCCCTAAATGACGGATTGCCATGATAGCAAGAATTTGAATTGAATTTTGTACTTTATTGCTATTTCTCAAATTTTCTACTATTATTGTAAATATTTTATTTTTCCTCGAATGGAAAATCGAATGTCTGAAGCTAGAGAATTAAGTAAACTTAAGATTATTCTATATTCTCTATAAGTATTAGAAGTTAGCAAGCTCTACTGTACACGATCGAACTAGACCAAATAACGATTCAAGATACCTCTTCGTATAACTATGTACATTCTGGAAAATTTGTCAATATTTCATACAGTGCAAATGTAAAAATAAAAAAGGGAACATAGAACCGCGTATACAATTGGTGTGATTTTATCAAGAGAATCGTGGACAGCGATGGCGAACCTTCTAACAAAAAATCGTGGGTTAAATATTTTATTCTATTCTATTGATCTTAACTAATTACAAATAATTTTATTAGATAGCCGAAAATGAATGGATAAATTGTTGAAAATAAAATTCATCATGGATTCGCCATCGCTGTCCAAGATGTACCAAACGAAATGAAAGACAAGAAGAAGAAAACACCATCAGAGAACAAACGTTTGCGTGATTCTGTTATTTCTTTTTCTTTCTTTTCATTTTATTTAAATTCATCGTTAGCCACGCTCCACCCTGAATCCTCTTTCGTTCGCGCACTCTCGCTTCCTCTGGCATTCTATTCGTTCTCAACAGTCGCGATAAAGTTATTTCGTTTCAACGATATTCTGTAACAAAAAGGCAGGCGAAGTCCACGTCACCCAAAAATGACGAGCTCTCGGGGTGTCTGTCCTCGAGGGACCGCGCGCGACTTCATCTTTCTCACCCTCAAATTTAACAGCGTTTACGTGTGATCGAGGGTCACCAACCCCCCGTTTTTCCTCTCGCATCAACCCCGTTTTTCCGTTCCTCCGTATATACAGAGCGAGTCAATAATCTTTCGGCGCAGCGTTCTTAATAAAAAACAATATTAAATAAGATATACAGTGGAGTAAGATTCTAAAGATAAAAATATATTTTTAGATGTATATTAGTTCACGAGGAAAATAATTACTTATGATTAAGAGATGAAAACCACCACCTGAAAAATAATTGTTAATACTTGACCTGAAGGGTTACCTGTTGACTTTGTCAAAAAATGTTTGGAATAAAATTTATTAACAATATTTATTCTGTTGAAATTTTTATATATTTTTTTTTTTATGCCATTTTCTGTGATATCAAAGTAATCTTAAGTCTTTCAACCGAATATAAACTACCGCTTTTTCTTGACTCAGTCTGTATGAGGGTTGCGTTTTGAAATTGATATTAAAAAAGAAAACAAGGGTGTTAGTGACACATATGCGTTACCAGATCGGTCAACCAGTTCGTTCATGAAACGAGGGAAACGATATGAAAATTTTTTAATGATCCTTTCTACCGTCTGTTCGCATTTATACAAATATATATATGTACACGCAGCAATTGATTTTATTGTACAGGCTGGAGCAGTAATTATCAATGATTTCTTATTAAAACTGTACATAATATAGGAAAAAACTGTCGTACAAGATATCGTGTAAAAAAGTAGCCACTACGCGTATTACATTTACGTATTTATAAAATACAATAACGTTTTTCTTTCCATAGATTGGTACACTTAAAAATCATGTACTCAAGTATCTGTAGTGGTAAAAGAAAAAAGACAAAGGAGAGTTAACTTCGTGAACGGTGATTATGAAATGAAAACCTTCGCAATAATGACGATGTACCTATCAGGTTTTCTTATTTACATTTAGAATATCGGAAATGATTCATATATCAATAATTGCTGATCCATCCTGTATACGAAGAATGAACAACGAAACGAACGAAGTGATCGGCCAACCAAACGTGTGGCACAACTTTTTTTCGCACACAGAATTTTCATACTTCTACGTGGAAATGCCCGTGAAAAGTGCCTTTCTTTAACCCATTAATTCCCAAGAGTCGAATACGCTTTCAATATACAGAAACACGCGCAAACAGATAATTAATTACGTTACCGTAATTATTCAATTTAGCCAAGTAGACAAGAAAGAAAAGTAAAAATCTGAAACCATGGAAGGTACGGGTGTTCCTTGAGTTGGGCATTAATGGGTTAATCCTTCGAATAGAATTAATGGTCGATCGTGTGAAAAAAAAATATATATTAATCGCTGGTTACACTCGTTTGAGCATGCATCTCTTTTCTCCCATCCGAGTGAGATCATCGACACACATCATGGGTGGTTCGCAAAAATTAAAATGCTTCAGGCAGTACGTGTAAGTTGTCCTAGGAAATTTATTATAAATAATCACATTTTTTTTTTGTTTCTTCTTATCGTTCACTATACAAGGCTCCGTTTTTTTTCTATCTCTCTCTCTCTCTCTCTCTATCTTTCTCCTTTCTCGTTTCTGCGTGTATGGCTCTCATATTATTTTTTTTGTCTCTTTCTTCGTTTCGTTTTTCCTTCGTTCAACTCGTTCCTCTCAGAAAAATAACAGCGCTAGCACCCAATCGCACAGGAGAATTCCAAGGAAATCGCGTTTCAATGTTCTTCGCTTCCGTTCTCCGTTATTGTTCACGAAAAAAAAATATCCCAAAATCAACGAAAATAAACAAGCGTCAACAAAAGTGGACATACATACAATTTTTTTGTTACTTTACTCGAGACTCGTGCGTCCCTGTATATATTTTTGTTTTTACTCGTATGCAATCTTCTTTCGTTTCTTGAATATACTTTTTTTTTATCTGGTACCATTTTTCCTTCCTCCTCGTGTTTCTTTCGTCTTGACATGTATATATAGGATGGTTTGCACCGTTCCAAAGCCCAGCCCCGGAATTCAATAACTTTTAATTATCATATATGTATATATATTTATATTTATATATACGTATCTTAATTCACCTAAACTTTTGTGTTCGTTGACGTACGTTACCGTTGAGCGAAACGATTACTCTTAAAGAAAAAATACGGCCCAAGTGGATCATCATTATCATTCATTTTTCTTTCTTTTTTTTTTTTTTAACTTTAAAAGAGTCTCTTGTAATCGTAATCAGTAGTATTTCACCCTATAGTCGCATAACTTAACGAGCATCTCGTGTAATAGTATCATCTTTTGGTACTTTTACTCTTCTCGTTAAGCTTCCGATTTCAGTGCCCTAATCTATATATTCCCCTGACGATTGAACGGCGATCGATAGCAAAGCTTGCACGCTAAATGAAAAACAGCACCGTGTAAAAATAGGGCGAACGCGCGACCATAATCCGCTTCGAGTCGACGTCTCGCGTGAAAATAAACGGGGCGTACTGTCTCAACTTCCGGTTCTCGTCGCGCGAACACCTCGGCTTCTCACCTTCTTCAACAAAGAACAAAAAAAAAAGGAAAAGAAAGAAGTTAAATACAAAACTGATGCCTAAACGTGTTTGAGCATGTCTCACGTATGAAAAAATAAATTTCCGCGTTACGAAATCAGTCGCAAGCAGGAATTAGTTTCTTATGGAGCGTGCATCTGGTTTCGCGATGGGACGACAACCGGTCCCATCGGGACGAAACCTGGATTTACAACCTGGGCCTGTCAAAACTAGGGCATGTACGTATGATCGATGACGCGTTAACTATCGTACATGTTCCTCGTGTTCTATCCTAAAAAACGTATTTGATAGCGCAGCTGGGCCACGAAACGGAGAGAGGTGATGACGTAATTATGATGACTGTTTTTTATCGTTTGATTGAATCAAGGAAGATTTCAGCTTTGATCTTGCGACAGGGCACCGTACTTGTTACCCAAAGAGAGCTTGGGCGCCTGGGCTTGCGAGTCTTGCATGCTGTACGATCTGCTTCCCCCTCTGTTACGCACTTCCTCGAACGTACCTTCGTCCCGTTTCCTGAAACAGAATATATCATTTTGGTTAGAGGGGTACCGGCGAATTCGACGAAGGAAAGAGGCGTTTTAAATATTTTTAGTGACAGATTTAAAATGTCTTGCATCTTTTTATATGACAAAGTTAACATTTAACAAAGATTGTGATTAATCCATACCGCCTGCCCCAAGGTCCAATAGGTTCGTTGCTCTGTTGCTGCTTCGAGTTCAGAGTGGGGAAATATTCTTCACTGTGTATGTCTGGAGCAATATTCTTTGCCCGTTGTCTGGGACTAGCTGCTACGGGCTGAATGTTCCTTAAGTGTGGTGGTTTATAACTACTTCCTGAAGTAACAGGTGGAGGAGGAGGGGCTACTACTTCTGTTACTTCTGGTTGAGGAGGGAGTTCAGGCTTCTTCCATGGCCCTAAATGCTTTGGGCCACCTTCACCAGACTCCCCATCGGAACTGTTATCCACTGTGCCCTTCTCATCGTCTGATTCTGCATCCACAGACTCATTAATAGTTAGGTTTCCAATCTTCAGACCAGTGTAATCCTTCTTTTCTTCTTCAAACTCTTTCCATTCGTCTTCATCCTAACAATAATATATACATGTGATATGGTAATTATATTGAAAAGGAGTAAATGAACGTTTTAGAAAGGTTTCATTGGAGAATTTTATTGAGGTGTGTTCTATAGAAGGAGAGAAGGTGGAATGTCTTACTTTTCAAAGGGGCGGATTTTCAATGAGAAAAATCATGAAAATAACGTGTGCGATAATAATCTCGAACAGCTGGTCCGTTTCAGCGGGTTTACAACGGATAGCAACCACGCTGCGTTACGAACCAATTATATAACAAACAATCTGATGAATCGACAACAACGTAAGACGAATCACATTGACCACTGTGGACCTAGATAAGCAGATTAAATTCAGCATTCGTAAGAATGACGTTTGCACGAACAAATATGGCAGCGACCTGTGCCACGGTATCTGCAGTTTCACGTTAAGAACGTACAACGATCGTAAGATCCGGAAGGGGTTGAAAAACTATAAGAAGAAAGAACAGCCGCGTAACGAGTGGATATTCACCTCGGTTTGCTGAGTCTCCTCGCCTTCCGGATTGAGGGGTTTGTCTTTCGACTTCTTCACGGACCGTTTTCCCGTCTCTTCCAATTTCTTTGCTATTTCCTCTGTGGTGGTGAATTTCTTCCCCTTTGCTTTTTTGCGATCCTTCTTCGCGAAGAAATCATCCAGATCAGCCATGCTGTCGATGACTTTCGCGGTGCACGCGCGTATAAATCCGTCGAAAAGCGTATTTTCCTTCACGGGAAACACGAGAAACAGCCTCAACACGGAATGATCGGAGACACCGCTGCTGTCCACATGGGCTTGTCTTGGCCGGAAGTCACCGAGTTCACTTCGAAGTCAGTGTAATTTCCAAATACAGCTGGGACTTTCACGAGAACCAGTTTTCTTCGTATAAAATGCTCGAAGAATTCGATTTGCTTGATAATTCGTCCTCTTTATCGCGGTGTATTCTCTCAATTTGTCGAAACATTGAGAAATATTCGAATTCGCGAACGAATATGTGGCGCTGACTGTCTAGCAGAAGACCCGCACAAAAAAATCCAAGGGCTACCTAACCTAGAAAAATGACACAGCGTGCCATGAAAGTATCGAGTCATTCGTGTACTTTCGAAAAATAGGAAAAACCCATGCTATTGAATTACTTACGAAAAGAAATTCCGATCCGCGAGATCCAAGGAAAGGGTAACACGTGCCGAAAACGTGACTGTGCAGAGGTTAATTGATCTACGATTACAGTGTGTATCGTGTACCGTTGATGGCGCCACGCGTTATCTTTCACTACTTCCGGAATACAAACTGACAATCAGAGTTGAGCAACCATATCGTTTATAAACGTTTTTTTAATGCAATTAACTGAAACTCTGTATACTAATTCGTCATTGAAATAAGACATCAATAACCAGCTTTTCTTTATAATATTATAAAACCTTACTTACAAAGTCCTATCTACAAATTACCAAAGAAAAACAAAGATGTATTTCTATATTATTTAATAAATACACACCATTCTGTGTACAAATTACCTACATAAAACGCATTTAAATTTATTACAGAACATCTTGTTCCAGGAAAATTTTTGACTCGCATCGTTAATTCAGAAGTGAGTTACTTTCGAAAAATACGAATACAGGAATTAAACTATGATTTTATTAAAGGAGGAATGGGCTCCATTTACGATGGAAATTTGAAGAGAATAAAGTTTAAACGAACGAGTAGAAATATCGGTGAAAACGTAAGATGTTTCGAAATTGGCGCGTCAGCCGCCCCACTCGTTTTATCATATGGTAGGGGCAACAGAAACGCGCATATGGAGGAGCAGCAAAGATATAGCGACTACCTTTCTTGAAACGCCAGTAATCGGTTGGTCTATCATTGCTAACAAAGCCATCGTGACTGGCGGTGTCTCCTATCCTCGTGCCGCCGTACTATATCGTTGTTAAGCCTCGCTATTTAACCTGGCCGCAGTTCATCGTCCCGTTAGTCCGACAGTTTTCGTGTGTTTCGAGAAAGTGCTTAGCCGCACAGAGCTTAAACTGTCCAAGGGGGAACGAATCGAGGAGCCGGTCTCTACTCTCGAGGTTCATGTGTTACGGAACACGTCAAAATGAAGCTCACGCAAAGGTGTCTGAGGAACATCACCAAGATGCTGGACTTTTATTCGCAGTTCAACCCCTCGCCGCTCTCGATCAAACAGTTCATCGATTTCGGTGAGTGAGCGAGTTGAACGAGACGAAACGGAGCCCGCTTATTGGCAAACGTTGCGAATTCGTCCGCCCGACCCGCGTCAAGATGAGATTCCTCGTAGCACCTTCAAACGATTCTTTTTCCCTCACGTTTCTTTATTACACCCCTGTGTTGCACTCTCGTTGCATCCACGAGCCGAGGCACGAATCGATCAATGACCTCCGCAATGGGTGCATCGTTTTCAGGGTTTCTCTGATGAAATCTTAAGAATCCCAGAGGCATCGTCCTTGCTGTCAGCTAACAAACGGTTTATACTGGACAACCGGGTAACTGCACGTACCTTTGCCCGTTTAATAGTCACGCAGTTACCTCCATCAATCTAATGGTTGCCTCAGGCTGTGCAACACATTGTTAATTAGCTGCTCAACCTTTTTCTTCAGCTCATCTATGTTTAATACTTCCCACTTTTGTTATGATGCATTTCGAAATGGACTGGGGGGTGGAATACCCGTCCCCCTCGTTAATGAATGCGACATGCGTCAGTTAAACAGATAAAATTCTATTCTGATGAATATATCCTTGATTATTTTTCAAAATGTACGCTGTGTAACCACTCTCAAAGGAATTTATTTATTTTCTTTTATTGTTTTGATGTGTTTGCGAGGATGTTAGTTCGTCAGAGGACGCGGTTCCCGTCGTGATCGCAGCTTTAAGGACGTTCGAAGAATTTTTAAAAAGTTATTCGTAAACAGGATGTTACATTTATAATTATGTGACTTGTTTTATCATTTAGCGTTTGCAAGTCACTCTCAGCTGATTAATATTTACTTTCAACACATCCGATAGCTTCAGCTGTTTTACTCTCAATCGGGCAATTATCTTCGCATCTTCTGGTAGCTTAAAATTTCAAGAAGCTTCTTGAACACGCACACGGCGTGAAAAATTCAGAAGAGATTATCCGCGGTGTATCTCGATTAATAATTCGGCCAAGAAGCTCGATAATCGGTGTCGAGCTATCTGGCCAAGTTTGCGATTAAGCAGATACGCGATGATGTAATTGCATACGTAAACAAAGACACGCCGATCGTATATGCCCGCTCCGTTCACTGAGAAACCTTCGAAAGCCCGATCGTATCTCCCGTACCCGTACATCGATTAATGAAAAATTAATTGCTCGTGGCCTCGAACGAAATCACGTAGGCTTTTATCGACTTCCTACATGGTTGCAATGTGTACCCGAAGAAATCACCAAGACACTGGATGTAAAATGTGGGTAAAGATCCCTGGCAGTGTTTAATATCAGAGTCAAATATTTAAATTTCCGTGGAATGCAAACAAAATACTTTTAAATTTTCGAGCTATCGAAATCAATCAAATTTCGAATCCAAATTTTATCGATATTCGAACCCTGAAAGTCGTTTCTGTCGTTTCTTTTGATCAGCAAGGACGAAACAAGAGACTTAAGGATTCAGGAGGAAACAAAACAGACGACCATGTACACGGACTGGTTTGAATCTCGAAAAGGCAAGATCCGCAAGGTTGCTGCTCTCTTTTCTTCTATCGATCCCTGAAATGTCACTGCACTCCCGGTGTCGCGAAGCGTCAGTGTCGTAACGCCGCTCTTAATCTGACCACACTCAACACTTTCGATTCCTAAATTATCCGACTGTACGTTTAAATTAGCCCTCGTACTATGTATCGATTCCCCGGTGCAACGTTGCGATCAATCATTTTAACCTCTGAGAGGCCGCATCAGCGACCGGAATCAATTCGTAAATTCCTGCAAATTGCTGTTGCATCATTCATCAACGGCATTGATCCGAATCCAAAATCGCGTTCGATGCAGTGTAAATGAAAATCGGTGTATAAACTTCAGTATTTATGTTTTTGGAGTGGGCGACGGTTTATTTAATAATTACACGAGCTCAGAGTTTATTAAGTACAAGGCCAGACCAAGTGTCAACTGAAGTAGTGCTCTGCGAAGTGTTCAGGAGTCGTGATCCCCTTTTTCACAATAGTCAAACCTATGACTTTGCCATATATGTGTATTTTATTTATCAAAATTGTAGAAATAAATAAATACTGAAAAATTTCCAGACAAAATATTTTCTACTCTACGAATCCTCAAGCATGAATAATGTTGCAAATTATTTAGTATTATTGGCACATTAACCGTTCAGGCGAAAACTAAATAAATCCTGACCTCGACAAGAACATAGAGCGTCTCCACTAATTTTAAACGGGTTTATCCTGATGACGGAGGCAGCGTGTAGACGTCAGAAATGCATATGTCAACAGGAATCGACGCAAATTTTACGACCTCCAAAGCATGTTTACGCGCATTTATTTTTTTTCATGACTTTTAAATTAAGATGTTGCGGGTGTACGATCGATTCATTAAAGGCGAGGGGACGGTGAGTGACCATGAAACGGGAAACCCCGTGTCTACGAGACCCTGAATGACACACGAAACACGCGAGACTATTGAATGAGAGGAAGCACGAGGTCTCAGAATAACCCCAAAGCATCGTTCGTGACCTTTATTAATATTAACCCTTCTGGGGCAAACGTATTCTTTCGCAGGTCGTGGGCGGATCACATGTCGGTCACCATTAACTTTTTTATTGTTTTACGCTTTCAAATAATTTAACACAATTCTGGGGTATTTAGTTACATTATTCAATTATTAAAAATAAAAATTTGGGGTTATGATGCAGCTAGTCTACTTCAATTGTATTAAATTTATGTCGCTATCAATTTAATAATTAGAACGCTTCCTCCCTTTCCCTTCTTAATTATTCTATTAATTTCCATCAGCAGTTCAATTTATCTAGGCCATAGGTGAATATTCTCCCCGTAACTATTGTTAATGTTATACAATTGACAAACGCATTAACCGGTATAAACTGTAATAACATCCTGTCTCGCCTTTGATCCAGACTGTCTGCGATACAGAATTAATTACATTGTTTTGCTCGTTGTGTTTCTTTTTATGGACGCGTAAACAACACGAAGTTCATCCACACCTGCCCCCACTTAAAATAATTTCAAGTAAATGAATTTCAACTTTGGATCTTTCGTAACTTTTTCATCGTTTGAATATCGAAATCGTGTTACGAGAGGGTTGAATGCACACCACCCGTTACTCTGAGTGACAAGGCTCGTATCCAAAAGGATTTGACGAGGAGGTCAAGGTTGATCGTACCAATGGGCGCGGAACAAACGGACCAGACCCCCAATTTCGGTCACTGTCATTGGTCCCCTGACGGCATTCGCGAAAATAGAGTGCACGATTATTGCATTTGGAAAGCTGCCATTCTCAGCGGACCCTTGGAGTTTGAACTAACACACAAATTCGTTGTTGAACCCGTGCCCGCCTATCAATGACGCGGACAAACTTAATCAAACTTTTTTTTCCCTTTTATTTTTTGCTGGAGATTATTCGAGTACGATGCAACTGCACTTATCTGAGCATATGTTGCGAGACGATACGGTCCAGTTCAGACTTGGATATCATTCGAATAAATTTTGAATAAAATTAACTTATCAATTTGTGTTTGAACATCTAATTATATCTTCGTGATTAACTCGCCTTTACGTTGGTTGTAATTAATTCGTTCGTTGTTGTTGTTTGTTGAAAAACGTTTTCAAAAATAAGGAACAATTTTATCGCTCAGCCTCGATTAAAAATAATAACAGTGTATTTTCATTTCTGATTTGCAACGGAGAATAGACAATTTTTTATTTTATGTTTTGTCTAAAGTTTAGCTTGCTTTTTAAAATATTTGACAAATTATTCTCTGTGTCAAGAAGATATGCACCCACGAATTTCTATTGGCCATTCACAAAGAGTTAAATTATATTGACACTAATTCGAGGCTCGAAAATTGCTATCTAATTCACCGTACGAGCGTATTTTACGCATGCAACGGTTGCATACCGACAGATTAAAGCTTTTAAACTAAACAGCTGCTTCCTGACCGGTTACGATCATTCTAGAAGCGAAAACGGGACCATGGATGTTCGCATAACGACATAAGCCAGACTTAGTTGATGACTAATTGTTGTTCCCGTCGACGATGATAAAACCCCGTCACGTTGTTCCGATCATGTGACTTCAATCGACCTGGAACTCTGTTTCAATTCGTACTTCATCCTTTCTGAATAATTTTTATAAAATAATTGATAAAATGAAATTTCAAAAATTGCTCAAGGTACATCGCAAAAATATCAGTTTTTAAATTAGATGCAAATACAGGTGTACAAAATAAATAAATTTTGCTGAAAAGGTGATACAGTTTTTGACAGCAGGAAGTTTAAAATCGTGTCTCGATTGACAGGGGATCAAGTGTTGACACAAAAATCGAGAGGAAATGTTATTTTGCCTCCCGCCGATTCCACATGATAGCAGTGGTAACTGCGAGTCACCGTCTGCCAGTTTTTACGTCGATAATGAATCGGATCCGAGATGGAAATAAAGTATTTCTCGCTTCTTCCGCGAATTTCATCGATTTAATGACGTAAAATCGAGACATTACGCGTTGTTTTTGAAAAACATTCGAGTTTCAATTTATTTAAACCGCAGAAAAAGGATGTTAGTTAAAGCAACACCGGTTTTTAGGTATTTTGCTTTTATATTTCTTTCGATTTTCCTCTGAATTTTTATTTTTATTCCGCCATGACAATTAAGGAATAAGGAAACAGCAATTACTAGACTATTTATTGCTCGAAAATCAATGTTTATTGTCAGGTCTTTTAGAGTTTTTATTGCTTTTGGAATTACTACTAATCATGAATTATTTACGATCCTTTTGACAGTGCCATTGAAAAAAAAAACAAGTCGTGAAAGATGCATAGCCACGTTCGTAAACTTTTCTCTGCTCAGATCGTTTCTAAACTATAAACTTTCGAATACCAATCAAGATAGGTTTCTTTGATAAGTAACGAAGGATTTCGTAACGCAAGACACATTCACTTCCCCGTTTATTTCATTAAAATTATTTAGAAATTATTTAGCAAATCTTTTCGTGTTCTTGAATTTTATTAACGTCATTAATTTATTCGACACTGAGTCACGGTATCCGCCGGAAGAAAGGACTGTACTTTAAACAAAAAAATGTCTTTATCTTCTGGCTCGATAATACAGACTAACGGAAGCGAAAAGTTATATAATAACAAAGAACCGCTATCGACTATTTCACGTAACCAGGCAGCAGACAATCAAACATTAAATTGAATTAAAATTTCCTACGTTCGCTTAATTCGTGTACTACATCGGTAATAGACCTTTCGATAGGTATTAAAATACGCCTGAGTCGCAAACATTAGTCGTCAAAGTTTGTTTATCAAAACAGTATCTGCAAATGTATTATTATTGTTATTGTTAATATAGTGGTAATGTATCGAGCTACTACTATTAACTATTTCTATCGTCCATAATTAGAATTGGAACCTGTTTGACTCTGTATTTACCGAGTCAGAATATTAATGAAAATACCTTCTATCATTTTTAACTTACTTCGTCATTTTTCAAGCAAGAAATTATAAAACCGTGTACCAGAAACAAGTTACAACGTTGACAAGTAAAATTGACAAGATCCGTATAGTGATTGATCGAATTCTAATAAGTACTCGATTAGAAACGAAGCGTGAAAGGTCAGGAATTTAATTGGGGGGATAATAAAATCGCAATACCGAGGTAATTTCTTGAAGAAAATAGTGAACCTTGATCCATCGAGAGAAAATTGATTGCATGTGGCTAAGGTCGGTTATCGAAACCAGCTGATAGTTTCCGTCGTTTTTCCTGATTTCAGAAAGCACCGGCTGCTTTTTAATTTCGTTCGTGATTCCCACGGGACCGATCGATCCCTATTTGATTCTCGACCTTTCGACAGGGAACACGGCTTTTCACATGAACGAGCGTTTTCAGCGAAAATTTACGAGACATCTTCCTTCGTTTCTCTCTTTATTGAACTGCACAGACTTCACAGCCGATGTTGTTGATAATCGTCTCCCATCACGTGCAATTTGCAAACTTTGAACGCTTTACGTAACACTTCCTGTACACACGTTGAGCGAAATTTGCAATGATACCGGTTGCTTTTTATAGCCGCTGCGTTTGTAAAAAGTATTCTTTGCCTGCTGTATTGTACCTTACCTCGAATCTCGGGCTGAACGTTCAAATATTTAACAAATTCTCTTATCGTGATGTAATTTCTCAATTTAAAAATAAAAATATTGGAATTTCAAATTCGCACTCAATTTATCGAGCTTCCAAGAATCTATTATTATCTTCGTTAGACCCTTGATTTTATAATTTAAGTAGTAAATTATAGTCTGAATATTTTCATTTTGAAAACGACTTAATTCTTGTTTCTTTATGTGTCACGATAACGTAGTTTCCCTGGGTGCTCGAGCAGGAACTTTGAGACGCAAATAAAATTAGAAGCATGAATCGATTCTGACTGGTTAACGATAACAGAAACGTCGGGAACATTGTTATATTTTGTATCGACTTGTGCTAAAAGATACGCCATTTATTCCTGACTCATATGTAATTTATATGTCCTTGCGAGTATTAACAATGCAACGAAAATCGACGTGCACTATTGGACGTGTCTATGTTTGTCAAAGATACGAATTGGTAATTTTCTCATTTAAGCACACTATCGTAGGATTATTTATACTATTTAAACGTTTAAACATTGAGTATGCCCTTGCTAGTTTTAACAATTCGACAGCCAGTGACATTTGCTACTCTCTTATCTTTCACTTTATTTTTATCTACTTTATTACCAAATACTAACTTTGCATTTTAAACAACAGAATTTACATATAAAAATTTCTAACATGCATATGCCAAGTTCTACGAATGCACGACTGTCAACAAAGTATTAACAACCAAGTGAAAATTACATGCAAAGGAATATGAAACGCATTAACACTTTGACTGCAACGTTGCAGTTACTAAAAAGTCCATTTGCAATTCTATTTATACTCTGTTTCCACAATGTTTTATTTATATTTTCCAATGGAAATTAACTATTACTAGCCTCGGTAGCGTTGTTCGAAAATTGTCATGTTGCTTCATTTGCTAATTATCTCATTCCATTGTATTCCGTACACTGGCTACTAACGACCTCCCAAGACGTTCCAGCTAATATTAATACTACTTTTTACCGCAACGACCGAAGTGTTTATGAATCATAATATTTTCACGGACATATACAAAAGACTCCCCAGCGAGCCAAGGGTCCGACTACTCCGCGAATCAAAGCCGCTAATTACACGATTTATTCCAAGTTCCGAGCTGAAATCCACGGAGCTCGTTACCCGCTCTTCAATCAGAAGAATCTCGATAATTGAAGGGACGATATCGGGCTAGGTCGTAGCTTATCAAAAGGTAATAACGCGACACACTTTGTGTTTTGACGTTCTGTTTTCCTCGTGCATAAAAAGTTGTTACGTTTTCTCTTATCGCTGGTTACACAGTTTATTACGGGCCGGGTTAATTAACTGTTTGCGGCCGGTGCCATTTTCCTTCGATGCAGAAGATAATGGAAACTGATACGAACCCGATGTATCGAGTAAAATCGTCGAAGCATCGCCTCGCTCTGAAGCGATACTCTTTCAAGCGAACAAAACATATTTCTTCAGGTACTGTCTGCACCTTTTTCAGAATTTCAAAATACGCGAATAAATTTGTGATTCCATTGGAATGTAAGAAACATCGAAACAAGCGTTTTATCGTTAAATAATTATTCAAGGTAACGAGATATCGATCAATCGTAAAGTGAATTATTAAAGCATTATCTTCCACAGAAACTGGAAACGTTAATTCGGAAAGTAATAGCGTAATATTGGGAGGAAAAAGGGGAGGATCAAAGGTCGGTCACGATTCGTTACCGTTTCTCGCGTTTCGATGCAATTTCGTCGCATTCTACGACCTTTGTGACGAATTCTTGGCAGATCAGCCCCGAGGACTGTGTACCGTGAATAAAAAACTATTTCGGTATCGTTCGCGGTGAAATCATTTGAATGATTACGCGTCGAATCCCACACGTACGGTCGATACACGTACGGTCAAAGTCCAAATCGGCTGGGAGGCTCGTCTCGTCTGGCAAAATACGTAAACAATCGCTTGCGTCACTCCTTTTCCGCCGTGATACCGCGTTGTCTCTTTGTTCCCTGAACCCGCGCATCCCCTGTTTCAATTTCGCAATCCGATTAACCATTATCCTCGTTTTTTCTCTTTTTTCATTATTTCATTATCAGTCCGGTATTAGACTTTGCATTTTCCAGCTCTCGTGGCATAATCCGTTTGGCAGATGGTATTTACGTCCGTCTGGATTTTCTTTCGAAATGGCGGGATTAAATATTGCGGTACTGCGGCCAGTACACATCGCGAAGATAACGGAGCATAAAAAGTAAACATACTTTTATCGTTCCCGCCGAGAGTAAAAAATCGCCGTGAATGATCTTGTGTTGGTTCAAGGATGAAAGGAAGATTAACCTTCGCGAATCTCGACGATTGATTTTCACTCGTAACTGGTCAAGATAGCCACTTGATATCTTTTATCTCGTTGGCTGTCACAGAGACCATGTGCCATTTTGTTTGGCAACTTAAGCCCTCCACTTGGGACCAAATTTTTGTTAGCTTTCTATCGTTTCAATCATTCGATATTATTATATTTGTCATCGATAATTCATGAGAAGCATATTATCTCGCTTCGTATAGAAATTATTATTAGAAATTCACAATGGTCCAAGAGGGAGGCGGTCGACGCGTTAATTGTCCCAGTTCTGGGTGCTTATGTGTTTGCTTTCGATAAGTTTGAATCGAATAAAGATAATGGGAAAGTAAAGTGACGATATCGATTTCATGGTTCACTTAGAAACTTGGACGCGAACGAGTAATTCGATCAAGGTACGCAGCTGACTTTGATCGAAGAAAATCGCAATTTCACGGCAATTTATTATCGTCGACCGATCCTACCTGGCAAATGGATCAGCTGTTCATCGGTTTATCTCCTCAAAAAAGAACTGCAATTTTATTTAGCGGAAAAGATATAAGGAGACACTCCTCGTGATCGATAATACGAGTGAAAGAGAATATTATTTTCTATTTATTAAATTTATTTCAAGGTCTCCGTTGAAAGTTTCATTTAACTTATAGAGATGTTTGTCAATGAAAATTGCCAGACACGAGGTTAACGCAGAATAAATTTAATCCAATTAAGCAACGGGATCGCGTTATCGACAATGACGCAAACACGATCATATTTTACACGCCTGCTCGCGTGATGATCAATATTAATTTGCTGGCGAAAAAAAGAGCTTTTTTTCTGATGCAACGAATCGAAAACGAGGATGTTACAAAATTGAAAGAATTGTGCGAGAGCTGTGCAAAATAGTTCGATAAAACTGTATCGCGGTGTTTACGCTCGATTGTTGATAAAGCATCGATCAATTTTTACGGCAACCGACTTAAAATTATCAGTTGCTCTCGGGATAAACTATATGTCGGATGATGTACTTAAAATTGATTAAAGTTGTTATTTTAATTGAACGCACGTGACAGGATTCCGACCGTGTAATTGCGGCGAATTATTACGAGGGTCAATTAAATTGAGCTGTTTGTTTTGAAAGCGGTAAAAAACGGGCAGGATCGCGACGTAACTGCAAGGTAATGACCAGTCGGTTATCGATGATGAATGAAAATTACCACGCTTGGTTATACCCGACGAGTCGAAGAAAATCGTCTGGAGAACCGTACGTTGAATTATCACTGTCGTTTAACTACCGCGTTAACTAGGTCAGTACGTTTTTCCCGCGACAAACGATGCCTATTGATTGTACAACGTTTTACATACGACACGCAACAAGGCGTTTTCTATTTAGTGAATCGAGAGAAAAACAATCGATATTACTTCGTTTCAACCCTTTTTCTCTTATTAATTACTCGATTATACAATATTTCAGGCGCCAACATGTTAATAATTCTTAGATTTCTAAAATTTGCAACAGGAAATATATGAAATTGACTGCAGAAAATTGAAGAAGAAATATTTTTTTATAAAATTGCCACTGCGGTATTCATCAATCAGCCTTTCAATCGAAAGTACTGGCATATTGCTATAAGGCTAACGTAAACAGACTGACCATCCAGAAAGGTTTGATAAAACGATATCAATCTAACCAGGGTCGTACCCACCACGAGCAGAACGTATGGCGGGGATGTGATAAAACTGAGAATATCATAGGCTCGTAGGCGTTCCATCGTCTTTGACCTACTTCCAGACTCACCGAACGGATGACCACGAAAAAAAGAAATATTATTCTTTAACGATCTGGAACATTCTTTTCTAATTTACATTCTCAAAAGGAACAGAAAACGACCAAGATATTTTCATGCACGAATCGTTTGTAATCAATGCGGAAATGGTTTGAGCTTTTCTAAAAATAATATGCTCCGAACCACGTGTTTAACGCAGGGAACAACGGAATCACGTTTTTAGAAAATTATTTCTCTATTTACTGGAAAAACAAGCTTGCGCAACGATTCGCTGTTTGTGAAATTTGTTGTTTGGCGTTTGTTCGATTCATCAAAACAACGCTGCTGTTTATAGGGGTTTTAAATCATCGCCGATAAGATCGCTCGAGACTATCGTGCTTTTTACTCGCGATTCTCTGTTATCAAACGGAAGAAAAACAAGACACGTTTAAATGGATAATTTGCGCGAACAGTGACAAAGTTGTGAAAAAACGAGCCGAAGATACTTTCGGGCCAATGACCGAGTAGAAAGCGATAAAACGAAAGCTAGATGAATATTTCATGCGTTTACCAAACACCGTCATCTTTCTTATCGTGAAGTTGTCGAATACGACATCGAACTCCCACGACAATGCACTGTTTGATCCACTTTTTTCCGACTATCATTTTTTTCTCGAAAATCAGTTCCTGTTAATAATTGGAAACAAAATGATTATGTCCCAGGTCTGAGCGCTTGCGAGAGGAAGTCCTTCATATTTTTAAGGAAGGAGCTGCCGGTTCGGTTAGCCAACATAATGAAGGAGATCCACTTGCTACCAGACAACTTACTGAGAATGCCTAGTGTGGTCACGATAAACAATTTATACGCCACTTCGTTCGAGGATATCATGCAATTCGAGAAGGTTGAAGTCAACGAGACGACTTTAGACAAGTGAGTTGCCGTGAGAAACAATCGTTCAGAATGGTTAAGGTTACCGGGTTATTCTTTTTGTCACAGGTTCTGTCAGACTTTGGTGAAAATCCGAAACAGACACCAGGACATCGTCGAAACGATGGCGCAGGGTGTGCTGGAGCTGAAAGAATCGTACGACGTCGATGCCCAAACCGAAAACAACATTCAGTATTTCTTGGACAGGTTTTTCATGTCTCGAATCTCCATTCGTATGCTGATCAATCAACACAGTAAGTTAATTTCTAATTTCTAAAATTAGAAAATCGACGAAACTAAATTTGTAACACAATCTGTTACGGTCTGGAGGGTTTATTCTGTCTTATCTTTGCAGCCCTCTTGTTTGGCAGCGAATTAAACGGCGACAGTAGACACGTGGGCTCCATAGATCCATCTTGCGACGTTATCGATGTTGTAAAAAAGGCTTACGATAATGCGAGACTATTGTGCGATCAATATTATCTGGCCAGCCCGGAACTGATAGTCACGCAACATAACGGCAAGTTTGAACAATTGTAATAGAGTTTTCCTAGTAAGTAATACGATATGATCAATTAATCGTAGCAGGTATTTGCCACAATGAAACCTTTAGATTCATTTAAAAACAACTACAGAAATTTTCATTGTGGCATGAATGTAGTTGTTGCATGAAATAAAAATTATACGTATAAGTAATTGTACATCTTATGATGATTCGTTTTTCTTTACAGTACTGGAACGATGTAGCCAAATTAGAATAGTTTACGTTCCAAGCCATTTGTACCACATGCTTTTCGAGCTCTTCAAGAACAGCATGAGAGCAGTGATGGAGCACAGTCCGGATTCCTCCGAGTATCCACCGATCGAAGTGATCGTGTCCCGTGGCAAAGAGGACATTTGCGTCAAGGTAATTTTTGTCTCTCCATAACTTCATAAAAGTTATAAATTTTCACGAAATATCCGACCATCGAAGTTTCTACCACAAGTCATCAATAGTTATCAGTCCAGAACTCGTGCTTGTCGTCTCGAGACATTAATATTGCATGTGTTGATTATTCAACAACGTACTCTTCGACGGCAGTGTTATCGAAACATCGGGATCAATTTTCAATATAGTTTACGCGCGGTTTGCCAGCTGGAGAGTATTGAGGATTAATGTTTGCGCTGGAAATTCTTGCAGATGTCCGATCGAGGAGGCGGCATCCCCCGTTCGCAGATGGACCACTTGTTCAAATACATGTACAGCACGGCGCCTCGACCGACTAAATCCAACGACCACACGGTACCACTGGCCGGATACGGTTACGGTCTTCCGGTGTCTCGTTTGTACGCCAGATATTTGCACGGTGATCTCGTCCTCCAGAGTTGCGATGGTTATGGCACGGACGCCATAATATATCTCAAGGCAAGAGTCTAGTTTTCGATTACATAACAGCGTGTAATATGACCCTGATATACGTTGCGCTATTCATACACTGGAGTATGTGCGATACAGTACCGCCTCTTTAATTGGCAATGTTTCCATCCTATATGTGCTACACAGTCATCTTGTGTATTTAGAATTCTCAGAATTTGTCGTTCAGAGTTTATCTGTGTCCATTTCCTTTGGTACGTTTGAGACGAATGGAAAATAATTCTTTTTTGTTGTTAAATATGTTTTGGAATTTTGCTAATGATTCTGACGATAGGATTCCAGGTCCACTTGAAAGTAAAGCGAGTTGCAAATAGTTACTGAGACTACTGTCTCAGAGTAATTTTGTAAGATACTTCTTGTTAATCTTGCTAACGTGAATTTCTTATTTGACAGGCTTTGTCGAACGAAGCCAACGAATTGCTGCCAATTTTCAACAAGTCCTCGTCCAAGTTCTATCGGACCGCAGTATCGAATACCGACTGGAGCAGTCAGTGTGGCGGTAGTATGGCAACCAGGCAATTGCGTATGAGCCACGTTGAAGGGCACAAACTTCCACGCGGAATGGAGGCAAGGTATTGCTAGCGATATTCCGTCTCGTTGAACCAAAGAATGGAAAAGTGAGTAAACGTGAAGAATTCATGAAATTTACGAATAATCTCGAAACTCAAATAAGTTAGCCGTTCGACGGTCAACGCACGCTCGGTATCTTGACGCGTCGTCATGTCTTATCACAATTCTTATATTTTTGAGACGAGAAAATTATCGTTTCTTTCGTTTGCGTTTATAATAAATGTGTTTATCCAAATTTTAAATGTAAAAATATTTCGCAGTCGTTCAAGACTGGTTTATTAACGATTCATTGTTCGTTCAGGTGGGTCAAAGGAAGTCCGACGACCACGGCGTCGCGAAAGACGGATAAATAGAGGGGCTAACTACGATTGGCACCACCGACAATCGAGTTTCTCACGAAAATTGTAGACGACTTGCCGTGATGGTTGTAGCGAGGTCACTCATTCGACAAATCTGGCTGCTCGTTGTGCTCGCAGCTACGACACACCACATAATATTCGATTGCACCCCCTTTTGTTGTGTACGCAAGGTGTACACCAATTTTGCTCCACTTCAAATAACAAAAGAAATGGATAAAAGTTATAAAGTATAAAAGAATACATAATATGGTATCAATCATTATTTTATTACAGATGGAGGTTTAGAGATTTAAAATTTTAGGCATATTTATTTTAAAATTTATCACTTTTAAAATATTTGACTTTGTTTAAAAAAGAAAATTGACCTTTCACACCTTTTTTGTCCCGTCTGGATAAAGACCATTGATACCATACTTTATATTTCTTTATACTTCATTTTAGACACAACATTTTCATTTGTTATTTAAAATTGAAATACTTCAGGTGGGCAAAGTTGATGGAACACCTTGTATTTTCTTTTACAATGTTCATTACTTAATACAAGAAACCAAAATCATGAAACGTCAGAGCATCCGAATGATATTTATATATATTTTGTAAAATTTCATTTCCTACTTTCGCAGTTCGAGTGATTAGATTTAAAGATTCTTTAGGTGGTTTTTAATTTGATTTAGATACTTCTGTTTTTCTATTTTATAGATTTATGTGTATATTTTGCGCGTTGTTTTGTTCTCTAAGTCGGCATTTTAATTGTATGATTAAGCATTTTATTTCGTGCAAACGAACGTTTAGGCGAAGTTCGTGATTGATTGATAGGAAAGCGGAGTTATCCATTTGCCAAGAGGAATTTTTATAAAAAAAAAAAAAAAGAAAAACAAAAAAAAACAAATAAGAATGATATAAAACGTGAACTGTGATTCGATGCGTGAATTTAGAGATTGAATGTAGTTAGAGAAATTTTGAATCTGTTAATGTCGTTGATCTTGTAAAGAAAAGAGTTAGTATGTTAACTTAATTGTACTTGAAAGTTACACCCAGTTCCCCGAGAAGTATTTTATACGTCGTGAACGAGCCAATAAAGTCTTACCTGTTTAATTAACATTTTATAATACTGAGCGAACAAACATTTGTACCCCATCAATTCTTTTACACATGTACACTCACACACGAACACCGTCGCTCGTTTCTTCATATTCTGAGGTAAACATTTCTTTATAAATTATTTAACTAAATTTAACCAGATATATTTTTTAACTTGAAGCAATGTATAATACGAGATCAGTTTTTTATACGTTTGTATCAAACGTAGTTTAATTGATTTAATAACGAAATAAAATTTAATTTTCTAGAAGAAAAGCATGCGTACCTTAGAATATAATAAACGATCATTCAGTTTCCATTTTATAAAATAATTGAAATTAAGACGTTTGATAATTTGCATATTTTGAATTGTATAAAAATTTGTTAAACGAACGGAAGCAAGGGATGAATTCTAGAACTGAGAGAATCTCGTGAATTGTTTTTACACGAAGTAAAGGAACAAGTATGTTATCTTGCGTTCTGCATAATTCACTTACCCGGAAGTGTAGCTGCGAATGTATTATGTATGTTTCCTGTATATATAATCCTATGTTTTTAGAGCAATCAGAGTAAATATTATATTCGTTATAGGCGACAATTTTTAGCGGTTAATTGCAGGTTGTAGATGATATTCGCGCGCGTCAACGCCTGGCGAATACCTGTAAGAAATTGTTAATAAACGTATTACGAGACAGAATGTTTAAACTTTAATTCCAAAACTGCGAAACTGCAGCACAAAATAAAAGCTCCTTAACCCAGTATACCGTGTGGACACATCGAAAGGCATCAATGAAAGACACACTGATATTTATTAACGCATTGCTGTACTTTTATTACGTTTGGCCATACGCGTACCAATATAAGTGTTGAATTCGTTCGACAAACTGTTCCATTTTTCTCGAACCGCACGCTCTGCTCGCTAAATAATAAAAAGTACGTCTTATAATAGCGATAACAATAATTTTTCATTTCATTTATAAAATAACGCTACCCTATATACATGCCTGACGTTCATCAACTGTGCTCGGGTGACTCAACAAAACGTTCTCTGTAGCCGTAGCTAAACATCGACAGGTGTTAATTATATAATTATCATCGATTGCACGACATTCCTCGAAGAATCCTCTTCCTCCAACCCGTTTCAAACGTTCGACCAATCGATGATAATTCACAAAAAAAAAAAATTAGAAGCCGATCCAAGTGTTTCGAAACAGTAGCGATGAAACGATTAAAAACAGCAAAAAGGAACAACAAAAAGAAACGAGGGAAAAATATTGATTGTCGAAAGACAACGCTTTATCGAATGTTTAAAACGCTATCAATTCGAGAACACGGATTTAAAAAAAAGACTTACATATCGAAACGATAAAAAACAGAGAAACAAACTGCAAATAGAATCTTAAAAACGAATCTTTATAAATAAAATAAAATCGTTTTAAAAACAAAAAAACAGATATTGATCGAAGTTGTTCGGGATGAATTCACAACGTGTATGTATATTGGTTGTATTATCGTTTGAGCCTCTCTCAAAAAGCCCCTTTTCCTTTCTTTCCTCTTCGTTTCGAGTTTGGCACCGTCGAATTTCTAAACTCGTCCCCCTATTTTCCGGCAACAAGAAAAATTCGTTCGATTTCGAGAGATATCGACTTACAAGGACCTCTCTATATACCCGATAAAAGTTTATCACAATAATAAAGGTTTTTCCTTAGTGCGCGTCCTACAAGTTTTTTTTTTTTTTTAGTGATTACAAGTCGTGTGTCTCGATTGTAGATTCCAAAAATACAATCTCGTTCATCTCCCTAATTGAATTTCAAAACAATCCTCTAATATCAAATTGCACGTGTTTTAGTCGTTCGAAAATTACACACAAATCCGTGAAGATTTTTTAAAGCTATCAAGCAATGTTTTTTTGTTTCACAATCGTTCGTTAAATCTCATGTAGGATCGTTCCACGAACGAGATCTGACTGAAAGATTCTGTAGGTTTTGAATGAAAAAAGGAACGAAAGGGAGTCAGAGATTTTTCATCAGACCCCGATCTTCATTTTTGTCGACTCCTATTAAAATATCTCGATTCAGGCGATGAACTATTGCTAAGATTCTCTTAAATTCTTATTCAACGGTCTCACCTATGCTACAATGTATATACAGCATGGCAGTGGTTACACACTCTACGTTTCCTTGCCGTACAATACACGTGCTACACAATTCTTTTGCAACGTTGAAGACCAATTAGCACCTTGACGACCTCGTGTTTTATAAAATTCAAAGTTCCTGTAAGTTCGTAAAATCGCATCCGAAATTGTCGATCAGTACATTTAAAAATTTATATAAGTTATCAATTTCCAAATTTGAAAGGTGGAATTTTTGGTGCTCAAGTCATAAATACACCAATTGCCATAAAAGTAGATCCCAGAATTTTTGCAGGCTACCTTGAAAAATTGCCAATTTTCAATGTGTATTTTCGAATTTTTACAACCCGAATTGAAGGCTTGCCAATTTCTAAATTGAAAATCGGTATACGACGCGTCTGAATGTCACGGTTGGTAAAATGATCGATCGCCAAGGTGATAATCCGTATCTGCGAACCACCGTGTCGTTATCAATCGTTCGCAACACGTTCTCCTCTTCGACCAATGAATTAATTCTTCGACTTTTGTTTCATCTACGTCTCGTGCGACTCGGGTGAAAGATTATCGGCGCAGATCGAACAACACGTGCTCGTCGTGTCTACTTAGCTACGCAACAAACTTGGCATGCTTTCGTATCAATTATACTCGCACGTTGGAAAAGGCAAAATTCTGTTCGCAAAGTCACAAAAGAACAAAAAACTGCGCCATATTCTCCTTTTTACAACTAAGCGTCTCTCCACCCTGTTCAACTATCATCAAAATCAATTCTATTTGAAGCGAACACAGTGCAACCTCGATAATTCACTTGAATGCAACGAATTTTGAACCCCTGTACGTTTTACGAAATAATACAATTTTCGAATAAAAATAATTGTTAGAAAAATACTGCATTCCAAATAAAATTTAATGGAAAGTTATAATATTGAGTTAAATAATTAACCCCCCTACTGAAAGAAAACATCATTCAGGTGAAATTCGAGTTATTCTTTTTGCCACTATGGATTAATTCAAGTTGAGAAACTTTGATGGGTTTTGATTCAGCTAAGAAATCCAACTGAAGACAGTTTTTCATTTTTATCACGCGCATAGAAAAATAAGGGAAACGAACCGTCGTTCGGTACAAAGAGACAAATAACATTAGGGGTGTGCAAAAGGTTCTATTAAATTAAAATAGAAAATTGATCCTTAACCCTCGGACGATGGACCACAAAGAGAGCTACTAAATAGAAATTGAAATTCTTTTAAATATTCTCCTTGCAATATACAAAAAACTTGTGTTAAAAAGCTCGGGAGTGAAATACCCCCAACACATAGTAAAAATATTAATAAATATCGACAAACGTGGAATATTAATAAAAAGAACGACGGAAACTTTTGCAAACCCCTAATATATTAACTGACCGCCTCGCGGTGACTTCAAATGAATTTTTCTTTACGTGTAATTTGAACGGTTAGTAAATTACGCTCGATTACATTCCTCATACGACATTAGTTACAATTATTGAATTATAATCTAGGACATAGTCGCTACTCAAATAGATACTTTATAATAATTACTCTTTGTAGTCTATCAAAATATTCATCACAGTGCTACGGACACAAAAATTGTGTTCTGTTTTTTTATACGTGTAAATAATGATCCTTTTTTTTTTCTTCTTTTCTTTTTTTCTCTCTTTCTCTTTTTTTACTTCGAGCAGGAAATGTCGCGTAATCCAGCCATCTCGTTGATCGCAAACATTTCGCGCGATTAGCACGTTCCTTTATCGTTCTCTCTCTCTTTTAGTATTTTTTTTTTCGTCGCTTTCTTTTTCTTAATAAAATAAACGATGCGTCTGTCTCATCGTCTTTCAATGTTTCTTTCTTCTCTGAAAATATCAACGAATCGATAAATCGTATCTATTTTAAATTACAGTTTAAACGATATCTTTTTTTTCCTAGATCACATATTTTCATCTTTCTCTCTTTTCTTGGAGGGGGTGCAGGGATGGTTTGTACAACACTGTTTGAGGAAACCTTTTTTTTTCTTCTTTTTCTTTTTTTTTTTTTTCAACGAGAGACCCGATTCTTGATATTTTCTATGCTCTCGAATCGCTACTAACTTCATTTTTTTTCTTCTTTTCTTGTTTTTTTTCTTTAGTGTACTACACACACATGACAGTATTTATCATCCCATTAAAAAAATTCTTATTCGACTTTACACGTGACTCCTATATATATTTACAACAAGTAGATCGTGAAGATGGCCTTCCAAAGGAGATCTTCCAGCTTTTTGAATCCACGAGATCTCGGCAAGCTAGAAACCATGTTTAAAAAAAAAGAAATACCCGCGCTACCGTGGCACGCGAAACTTGAAAGACAACAACTCTTCTGGCGTAAACTTTCATCGAACTCGAAAGCTACGCCGAAAGAAAACAAAAAAAAAATAAGCAACACCACATCCATTCGAAGAACATCGATTAAACGGAACGATAGACTTTGATTGAACTAAAAATTTCGATCAACAACAAAATTAAAATCAAAGAGACATCGGGTCATCTGATCCCGATGGGTGCGTTCCTTGCGACACGATTAAAAATCACCGACAAACAGAGAACAACCAAAACTGTACAACAAAACGTGAAACGACTTTCAACTGTTCCCTTTTGCGTAATATTCCCTTAATCTTTCGCAACATTTCGTTCAAGAAAAGCAATTTTTCCTCTTCGTACTCTCTCTCTCTCCTCCTCCGATCACTTTTATCTCCCTCCCAAAAATTCTTCCTGAAAATCTCTTCCAAATATCATCGTTCTTCCTAGAACGACAACCTTCTTCCTTTTCGTCATCAATTTCCATAAAGGTATCCTCGAAACTTCTTTCCTGGGTGGAGAAACATTTCTTCGTCAGAATTCAAAGATCTCGAGACCGGTTCCAGTTGTTTGAGGATCAATGTCCACCCCGGTTTCCTTGAAATTCCAGTTCGTTTTGTTATACTTCCGTGTGAAGGGGACTAGGCGAACGGAGCGACTGACAACAACCCCATGGAAAGAGCCACGTGGCTCAGCACCTTGGCGAGAATTTCGGGTTGGTTGGACCGTGGATGTAGCTGCGGAGTTCCTTTGGCGGTTCTGACCCGAAGTCCGACGCCGTGTCGACGTCGGACTTCCGGCATATGATCATACGGATGTCCGTGTGCAAGTAGATCCGACCTGATTTGCCGGACATAAATCTGAAACGAGACGTCTGCTTTTAACGCGCTGCGCCCAACGCCGATGGGATCTGCTCGCATGCTGTTTGTTAGTTTTCTTGGTCTTCGGGAGAACACGGACGACTGGTGGATGAAAGGATTCGCAAGTCAGGCTGGTGAACGAATGTAGTGTGTTGCGTGTAGGAAAATTAATCCTGGAGTAGGCGTGCGGCTTGTTTGATTAAAATTGTGCTCTTTTTGGTTGAAGTATTAAACAGTATGTTAGTGCGTTGCAAGGATTTGCAGAGGATTTGTTATAAATATTAAAAATAAATATTGCTACATGAAAACAAGCATTTCAGGTGCGGTATAATAATTAAAATATTTAAAATTAAGGACCATGTTCGTGTGTGAAATGATATGCACAGGTTTAAGCAATAATTGTAATAACGCTTTGAATGATTAAAGATATTGGATGTACGCACCTAAGATGTACGAGGTAGCGTAGCGTTTTGTCCCGCAGAGTTCTCTGACGTAAAAAAGTATGAGATCGTGGCGGCATATCAGAAAGATCGTATAGTACTACGAACATCTTAACGACTGTACCCAAAGGATTGAGAAGCGTTACTTGTATGGTACCGCTTCTTGGTACTTGGTAGCCCTTTTTGCCCAAATTAATATGTGCCTGGACAAAAATAATACCGACCTTTTTATCAATCTCCCGTTACCACTTTTCACGATAATCTAATGCTCAAACGATTAAGTATTAACGAAATAAAATGAAGGAAAAGTGTTACGTACGAGATAGGGCGTAGAAACTTTATCATTGTCACCCAGAGTATAGAAGAACACAGTGACTGGAAGCTTTCGATGTTTTGGACAAAAGGAACCACTCGCCCCGAGCTCAGCCGTGAACCCATGAACCGTGGACACCGGCTCGAGTCTCCCATTTAAAGCTGATTCCTCAAAGCTGCCTAGAAGGGCGTGACTCTGCGGTCTGCTACGAGAGGAGGAACGTCTCTTCGGGGTCTCCTCGCCTTCGCCAGCATTCTCTGTCTCTCTGTCAGTTTCCTCCAACGACACGGCGCCTGGACTTGGCGGTGTGTTCAATTCGAACAGTGCACTGAAACATATTTAATCATCGTTCGATTTAACTAACCCTAATTTTGAAACTAATCATTTTTCGAAAATGTTTATACCTTCTTTTTGAGGAGACTGAATTTAAACTGCTATCGTAATCGAAGCAACAGCTGCCTCTCCTCAAGGGTGCAGGGCTCGAAGTCAACGGCAAGCCAGTCCTGCTATGGAACACCATGGAAGCCGCGTTCTCCAGTGACCGTCGAAATCTTTCTTGCTCGATGGCTGTTGGTACCGCTTTATCGAGGGTCTCCTCGTCATCGTTGATCGCGTTATCCTTTCCACCGTTTCGCAGTTTCGATGACAAGTAACTGTTGTTCTTCCCTGCACTGGGCACAACGTCCTTGCGAAGCTTCGACGGATTATCATCGTCCTCCTGTTCGTGCTCGGCCGTGCCGTTGGTTTCTTCGTTTGTACTGTGCAGCCTGTTGGGCCATTTCGACGTCTCGGGCTCGTAGTAACCGCAGAGCTCGTCCTTGTAATTTGTACTATAGGTTTTTGAGTTTTGATGTGCGCCATTTGTACTAAGGTCCGTAGGATCGCGTTTCTCCGTCTCCTCGAAGAAATTCGAGAAGTCTATCCTACGTTTCGCCTTGCTGTCCCTCAGATTCTTTGGATCGTGCAAGCTCGGCTGGACGTTGTTGTACAAGAACGAACGTTGTCCCAGCTGTTGAATCGTCTTCTGCAAATCGCCCTCCGCCTTCTTCTCTTGTTCCTTCTTGAACAGCTGCCTGAATCGATTGAATCTCTTGTTCAGCGCCATCGGCAACGATTTCTCGTCCTCCAACGCCGCGGTCCTCTGATCTTGACAAGCCTTCTCGTAGCCCAGATTGTTACGATCGCTCTTCTCCGTATCGTTGGCGAGCGTTGGCAACGCTATGGACCTAGGTTTGGTCCCGCTGGGAACCTCCGAGGTGGGGTTCCTTCGGTCCTTGCTGGTTCGCAAAATTGCTCCCAATAGTATGTCCGCTTTGTTCGACACGTTCTGCAGACAGTCCATCGTGTCGTTCGCTCGTTTCTCCGAGTTATTGCATTTGATCGTCTGCAGCTCGTCGCTCGACCCGTTGCTTTCCAGCTTCTCCCGTTTCTGCGACGGATTGTAGATGTTCTTATTGCCGTAGATCTCGAAGTTGGTCTTCTGCAGAACTTGCTGGTCGTTCTTCCTGCACAGCTTGTGGCTGCAACCGTCGCAAGCCTTCGCGCGATTCATCATGTTGTTCGTGGAACACTCGCTGTTCTCCAGATTCGTGTATTTCACCGTGGACCCATCCTCGATGGACTTGTCTGATCGGTCCCGTCGCTTCACGGTCCTGACGCTGGTCCTCTTGCGACCCGACGGCGTCCTGGCTCTCAGAACGGCCAACACCTCGTCGAACTCCTGCTGACTCAACTCCAAGTTGCAGTTCTTGAATCTGACCTCGTTCCCCTGCTGCTCCTGACTCTTCAAATTCGTCGATTTCACCTTGTTCTCCGCGTAACCATTGCTTGGAGCAACACCCAGCACCCTTCCGGGAACCTTGCTGAACCAATCCAAGAAACCTCCCTCGTCCTTTGACTTGTCCTTGTCCTCGGGGAACGACAACTTCGATATCAACTGGCTCAGATCCTTACCCGTTCGTCCTCTGTTGTTCACCCCGTCCAAGTTCGACTCCAGAGCCTCCATTCCTGGCGACACATCAGGATTCGACTTGTTCGACGACTTGGCGCAGCTCTGATGCACCATGCAAGCGGAACTCGAAGAATCGTGCTTCAGCCGATTATTCGTCGAAGGGCCTGGATTTGATTCGTGAAAAGGGCTGGGTTGCCTGAAGGGGTTTATCACAAGGCTCGAGTCCTTGGAGACTGGAGGTTTGCAGGTTCTCTCGGGGTCGTTGAAGTAACCATCCTTGGTCGCGCGCAGGCTCTGGAAGGCGCACTTCCCGTTCGCGTTGCTGTTGTTCCAGGACTCAACGAAAGACCAGGGCAGTGAGGGATTGAACGGTATCAGATTTTCGAACAGACCGTTCTTCTCTGTCGACTTCGCGTCCGTCTCCTTGATCTTCTTGCTACCAGCTTCCTGTATCTCCTTCTTCTCCAGGTTGCACTGTTTCTCCTTGCAATTTGGACCAACTTTCAGCTTGGGATCCTCAATCGTCCGCTTGTAACGCTTCTCCGTGTTGCCTTCTCTTTCGTCGATGTTCAGCTGGGTCTTGAAGCACCGTTCCAAGTTGTCCGAGTTCAAGTTGTTCCTGTTCTTGATGCTGCTGCCGTTCTCGTCGAACTTGCCGCTCTGGCTCTGGCTGGATTTGACGCCACGATTGTTCGAGATCTCGGAGGAACACTTCGGATAGCTTGAGCTTTGATTGTCCTTCGTCTCCTGGGCAACTGCCTCCCGCACGGACGGCATCGGCTGAACCGTGACGCAGCTGTTCGCGTCGGTGGGTCCGCAGGGAAGCGATCGACGACGTTTCCTCTCGCGATTCTGTCGCGGGATCGCCGGCGACGGCGGTGAAACATCCTCCTCCTCGCAGGGACAGTGATGCTTTCCTGGCTTGTTGCATGGCGTTTGGAGCCTGTCGTCCACCAGAGCTGTTCCAGAAAAGCAAACTTTTGTTTCTCGAAAGCTTCGAACGGAATTCTTACAGGACACCCTCTTCGAGCATCAGCTTCGACAAGGAAACAATGATGGATGTTTTGAGACTTCTGGTTTGTTAATTAAACGTGTGTGATCGTTGGTTTTAAAATGTACAGATGGTTTGATAGAATAAAGGTATGAAAGAAAATAAGAAAAATGATAGCTCAGTCAGTACCAAAGTAAACGCAAAATGGGTTCTGAAGGTGATACTCGAACGACGAAATATCACGCTCATGGATTCCAACCGCCGTGATTTACCAGGCAAAACGAGGCCCTCGGGATTCTGAGCGGCACCAGGAACAGGGATAGCCTTGGTCGGTGTTAAAGCCCTCGCTACTCCCTCCTCGTCCTTTTCTTTGATCGGATGAAGCGGACAGGTGAGAATCGGCACATCCTCCATACGCGGCAGTGCCCACACGGTGACCTAAAATTTACACGAGAAATCCTCTTCAAGCTCCATTAAATTGCAGTCGAACGAGATTGGGTAGCCGATGACTCATATCTGCCGGTTAAAAGTAGGCATTCGTTAGTGTCCTCGACAACCAGAATAGAACCGTGGAAGGTACACGCTCGGAGAGTATACGTGGACCAGTGAACCACCGTGCGAATTGCATGAACGGTTCGAGGAACATTGACCTCTCTTCTCGCCTTTATCACGAGTCAAACGAGCGTTCAACGTGAAAACATGCCAGTGCTCCAAGAAGAATCCTGGCCTCGGTTTAACCCTTTCGATGCCATTACAAAAGTTCTGCCTCGTCAAAGGTCCAGTTTAGCTTGTTAACTTAAAACACAGCTCGCCTCGAAAACGATTTGTTGATTGTTCCAACGATTCTCCCATGTTTTTATTAGCGAAACTCTAAGGTAAGAAAGAAAGCATGCCCGTCGGCTGAGAATCTACTCAGATGTTTGCAAAATTTATTGCAAAATATTTTTATAAACAAATCGTCTTTGTTCACCGTTACAATGAACACGATCCCTTGCGATAACATCAAACAAACGGAGTGGTGATCTTTCGACTCGATGACAATGTTCCTGGATTCGAAAGGACGACCAAGAAGAAGCGGAACGGGGTTGGTTACCTTTATGGAATTTCCATCGCCGTTGCCAGCCAATGGGAACGTGTGTTCCACAGGTGTTTCGCGGAACCTTCGAAAATTCTCCTCGTTGTGCGGTACCACTCTGGTCGAGATGTAGCACGGTTCAGCGCCGTTGCTTCTGGACCACCAAGCAGCCACCTGGCTGAAATGAAGTCTAGAACGAACCGCCTGGTACACTCCGTAGAAGTTCATGGTCTCTGGACTCCTGTAACAGGCGTGCACAGGTTCTATGGTTAGACAAAACATCTGTGTTCGAAAGTTTCCAAAGTTCTGAGAGCGATCGAGGACGCTCACTTGCTGGGAACGGCGCAGATACACCAGTACTCGAGCAGCATCTCCGACGCTTGTTGCCATGGTGAGATCGATAAGGACGGCACGGTGCAGATCGGATTCTTGTTCGTAGCCTTTGACAAACCGCATGGACAATCGCTGCATAACACCACCTCGATGCACAGGGACGAACCGATCGCGATACGGTCAGCGATCTCCCGTACCAGCACAAGATATCGATTGCACTGCACAGACAAAGCGATTTTTTCATTTAATCCATGCAATCTTCCTTAAGAAAAAGGACCACCATTCGTTTTGCAGTCAAAAGTTACGATAATTAACTTAGCCCACCTTCTGAATTAACCAACAGCTTTGAAATAATTACCAACTCGAATATTTCTCAATCTAGACCTGACCTAGGCGTAATACATGGCAACTTTCTAGTATTATAACGAATAGTGGGAGCACTATGGAGACTGTACCGTAGGAGTTACTAATTACTGCGATTTAAACATTTCACACTGTTGAAAGTGTTGAAATATAATCGTTTTCGCTGAAATTGGCAATTATAAGCGCGTTAACTCACCAAATAATTATCTTCCTCACACACGTGGTCGTTGGGAGCTGGTTGCATAGGAGCTGCACAGTGTGGGCCCTCTTTGTAGCCACGTGGAGGACCCTGAATCCTCCCTTCGCACACTAGGACTCCAAGGGCTCGGAACACGCTAAAAATGCCACCCCGACCGCCAACCCCATTTGGGCTGGGAATGCCTCCTGTCACCGCACCTAGGCAGTGCATACCTGTAACAATAACAAACACCATTCATATTAATTATTTTTAAATTCAATCTTCGTATTAATTAAAATATAATAATTGTAAAATGTTTATTATGAAATCATAATACAAATATAACTTTGAATTTCATATTTTGACTGAACAGAATTGTTACAAAATGGCAGGCTTATTCGCTAATTCTGAAACCTTTCACCTCACAAGGAACGAGTAGTCTACATATTAGAATAGAATAGTACCTTATAGTACAGTGACTCACATATGTGTTCACATGCTTTGAAATTCTAAGAAACCTGGTGTATCATACTCCGCGCCTCGGCTCAGGATATGAATGTTCAATTTACTGTATTTTTACAATAATACACATTACTGAATAGATCCTAATCTCAAACGGATTAATATTTGAAACTTAAATGTTACTTATTTTAGCACCGACAGGAATTTAATTAGCTTAATTAGCTAGCTACAAGTAATTTGATCAAACACTCTAAAATGCATAAAGTGGAAAAGGCTAAGAATCGTGGAAATAACGTGGAAACTAATGGCAGGGAGCTCAAAGTGTGTAAACCGTTCAGGTAACAGGAACTGCATGGTCCACTTTGGTCGAAACGAATAGAAGGCTAGGCCAGGACTAGAATCAAGCTTTTTCATTGAGAACTAGCACGTACACGAACCTGTACGCATTCTCCTTCTGTGGAAACAGTGGCCGACGCACTGCAACAGGATCGTCGACATTTTCGAGAGCTGCTCTCCGGGGAATGAAAACTGGAACGATTCGCGCACGAGTACCGCTATCGTTGATCTTAAACACGCGGATCATGCTTTAAAACCAGCCACGAAGTCTACCTTCTTTCGCGATATCTTTATCGAATAAACAAACTTCGATCCTCGGGCTTGATCACGTTCGAAAACAAAATCGGACGTCATTGTGTCCTTTCTTCGCCTTTCTTTTGCGAATCACGTTCGCTTATGCATACCACGCTTTTGCATTGATTCATCGAATGATTACATATTTATCTGTTGAAAAAAAAAAGTTGGAAGAATTGGTAAGGGAGGGGCCACAAAATGTCGAGAAATTGGATTTTTATTCGTTTTGTTAATTTATAATATTTAGATTTGTTAGTATTTATATTACTACTCCTATATTCCTTGCCATTCTACGAAAACACTGATTTCCTATTTTGAACAGAATCCATCGAAAAATACCAAGGTGCGACCGAGTCCTGAAAATATGCAGAGGAAGGTGGCCGAAACTCATAGAAGCTGAAAATTGCACTTGCAAGGTATCCAGATATCGTCTGAACAGATATGATCGTCACGCAACCTTTCATAGGAGGGATTTCTTCTTCTTCTTTTTTTTTACACGTTTCTTTTCCACGACATACGATCCGAGATTCGGTCGTCCGTCTTCTGTCGGTCATTATGTAAAGGTGAATACGCAGGAGGGCGATGGGCATTATTTATAACTTTGCCCGCCGCCATATGCGGCGAAAGCGACCAACCGGATTGGCTTCCTTCGCTGCTTTCCACCGACCGTTTCAACGTTCCACCTAACGAAACCAACGGTTCTCGATGGAAAACACAACCATATTTTATTTGGAAACTTAACTGTGCTCTTCGCTCAACGATTTGTTTCATTTTCAGCAAGATTTTTCGGTATCCCTGAACGCCAGACCGGACAAACATGCTTGCGCTCGCCGAGGACTGAATTCCAGACTTAAAACACTGGATCGATTCAATAATTAATTATAAAATATTCAAAGACTTCCTTAATATTAATAATGAACCCTTGAAAGGAGTATTAACTGGAATAATACTCTAGAAATGTAATAAACCGTAATTGGACAGAAAAAGAAAGGTACCACGTACGTCTACTTTCACTGTGACAGCCAAAGTGTTTAGTCCTCCCCACCCACGTTTTTATTCATAAAAATTCTAGCGAAAATATGATTTCCATTGTTTGCCTTGTCTCAAATCGATCACCATTTATAATAGATTGCAACACGTCTGACCACACACTGCTATTTTCACTGAGGCAGGTAATGTTCTTTTTTTTTTTTTTGAACCTCTGGGTCCAATTATAAAAATGAAAAAAGACTTGTTTCGTGGTTCGATGGCACTTCAGAGTCAAGAAGTTGAAAATAACAAGGCGGAGAAAAAAAAGTGAACATCACTGAGTTTCGTGTAATTCATAATAGCGATGACGGTATGTCTGACTACATACGTCTATTTTCACTGTGACAATCAATGGATTTACTCTTTCGCATGAATCAGCCCACAATCCTTTAAAATTAGATACTATCTCCATCATCGATCGACGAGGCTACGTTCTCTACTAAAAGTCAGAAGATTGATAAGAAAAATCAAATGTCACCCTTTTGTAAGTTTTCCAATTACCCCTATAAATCCACCAAAATTTACAAACGTCTCAAAATCACAAAACTTCTCATTTTTTTTTTTTTTTAATAAATAATCACTGACAAAACAGTGATAAAAATGATCAAGAGATTGAACCTTCAACTATCACTAAATTAAATCTCCTAAAAATGAAATTACATACACGCACAGTACATTTGTCGAAAGTACTTAGCCTGAACTAGACGGCACTCGAGATAAAAAAGAACTAGAACTTGAATTCACGAACGAGCGACTCGAAATCGCACTCAAAGTCAAAATTGAACCTTTAACTCGCGATCTGACTTCCCACGGTGAAGTCAGCGCGACTCGTGCGAGCACGACGAGGAATTTGAATAAAGAGCTGCGCGGCACTGGCTCTCTCACACAATTTCAAGGAATATACGTGGAGGAGAGGTGTTTTACGTGTGTCGGGGTTCTGTACGCGAGGGAGAGCTTGTGGGGTTCCACGAGGGTGATCGTACTCGGGTGTCATGCGCAAAAAGTTCAACCCTTGGCGAAATCCTTTGAAAGACGGCTATCAGAATTAAGAGGCGACCCTCGCGTTAAGATACGCACGGATCTAAATTGAAACGATCTCCTCTTCCTTCGTTCTGTAAAAATAATTATACAGAAAATGCAACATCTCGAAACCTCGATAGAGTAAATGTTTAACGTATCGTGGTCTGAGAGGAATAAAATATCTGTTATTCTGAGCGGTACCAGAGCTCAGGACGATCTGTTTGTTAGAAAAAAAGAAATTTCTTTATACCGCTTCTAATCGCTTTGCACCGTAGCCTGGGACAGCCGATAAGCCGCTGTTTAAATCTTGTTAGCGCCAGATACTGACAGAGTTTCACCGTATAATTACTTGCTCTAAATCCACCCACGCAACGAATACAATTTTCAATTTGTAAATTGCTTGCGAAAGAAATATCAAAAATATCCATACTGTATCGACTTTGAAGGCAAAAATGTTAAACTGATCGGTAACGAGCGGCTTAATTATCGAGTTAGCGGAGAAAATATGGGAGCATTCTTCGAACGCGAGGGAATAATTTATCCGAGCTCATAACAGGGGATTAACATCCGTGAAATTTTCGTGGAACAAATCGAGGCAATATCGAAGAAGCGTTTTCAAGTTGGCCGGCGTTCGAAGCTCCGGAGAAGACCTTCGTAAAGCCGAGAAAGGGTAGGGACCGGGATACGAGGATGAAAGGCCTGGGGTCGTCGAAGGTAACAGAGGCGTGCTGAGACGTCGGGGGACGCCGAGGGGAGAGGGAGGATGAGCTTCTGGTGCAGCACAGTGTGAATGCACCGGCTCTGGTCCAGCTGAGAAAAACAACCGGCCTGTTGGCGCCGCTGTTATCCACCAACCAGTAAACAACCCATCGTCGAGAATTATTCGGGCAAACTTACTTTCACGAATCCCCCCCGACAGTCTCGATTTTTTAACACCTTAACTGCGTGGTATTTTCATCGCGGGGAAACATCATTTTCCTTTGGTGGAGTGATTGGTGGGTTCTTCGTACATTCAAAGGTCTTTTTTCATTTTTATACCAAAATTACCATTTTGCCAAATGGCTACGAATCTTTATTATACCTGACTGAGAGAGAACAATAGAAAAAAAGGAAGAAAGTCGAAGTCGAACAGGAAGCATAGAAGAGCGAGCCTTTGGAGGCAGCACAATGGCCAAATGACGATTCGATAGCAAACGGAAGGAGATCCGTGTGTCGTTTCTGGTCGTGGAAACTTTTGCAAGGCAGTCAGCCAACAAACAGATAGCCAGAATTAGTCACTAAACGACTATCAATTATCACGATCCACATGCCGTCTATTATAGTTGGAATTGCCTCGAGTAAGGCTCCAAGCTCGCGGCCATCGTGAAAATACATACAGTGTTCGTGTTGTTCACGGACGATAAAGATTATCGGACGTGTCAGTGATACAAAAGTACATTGTGGTTACACTTTTACGTACCGTTTCTGCACAAGGAGATAATCTTAAATACCAGTTTTCATTGTGCTACCACTTCTTACGTTCTATCAGCCATGTTAAGACATTTTTATTAAAGTTAGATATCCAGACTCTTTAATTTCTAAGAGAATTAGAGGTCTAGCTTCTGAAGATAGAATTATTTCAGTAACTTGGACTTTGAAAATTTGCAAATTCAGATAATACTACATTATTGCAATAACTTTAGAATAATTCAAATTTGACTATATTAGCTTTGCAATCAACTAATAGCCAGACTCACTTATTTTTGGCGCGCTTTAATGTACGAATTATCCTAATTCAGGCGGTATTCGATTATTCGAATTTTCATCGGAGCCCCAGTTTCTACTCGATCGAATTTCATAATGAAAGACGACCAGGCGAACCGAGTATTAACTTCTGCACACACAAGGGACAACGAAGCGTGAAATTTACGGTTGAAACGCGCGCCTGTAAACGCATTAACAGAATTACACGGCTTCCGAGGGTCGTCCTTGCTAATTCTATTAACCGAGACAATATTTTTCTTTCTTCCTTTTATTAATCCATTCAACGTTAATTATCTCGAACCGGTACGTGGAAGAATATCGTGCTTCGAGTATCCTGTCCACGTATATTTTGTCGCGTGAATCTTGAGACACTACTAATAACAGTCGCAACGAAGTGGTTCGGTGATCACGTATTTTTGATCAAAGTTCCTTTGAACACGGATACCTTTGATCCGCCCCCAGATGCAAGGATCGTTTGATTATCGCAATCGAGAACTCTCGTCGCCGTCTGAATTACGAACGCAAATAGACCACCGCTTTGTCCTTGTAAAAATTCGATAAATATAAAATGTATAATTCTAATCCAAGTTTTGTCGAGGAAGCATCGAGATTTTTTAGCGTTGACTCTGTTTTAAATCTATCAGCCATATTTTCCACGAATTTAACACCCTGTATATACGATATAGGAAGAGGGTAACGATCGCGTACAAGTCTCGCGAAGCGATCCTATAAATCTTCCTACGTCACGCGTCGACGAGCTCCTCTTCTGGAGGAGATAGATTCGAAAGGAGTGGAAACGGTGATGTTATTTCCTTCGAGATCAACCACGGAAATGCATTTCTTCGATCGCGAAGAAATCTCCTGTCGTTGCGATTTGAATACCCCCCATTTGCTTCGAACAACTTTATTTCCCTTCGAGAATTATGCCACGGGGAAATATATTTATTAATCCATCCCCAGTCATCCGGTAGGATGTGTTTCTATATCAGGTAACTTCCAATATAAGTAGAAATAAGTAGGATTATCGAGAAATGTTCACGTCTTAGCATACTCCAGAATATAATAGCGTGATTTCGAGTCAAGCTAACAGCCTCCAAATCGTTATCATCGAAACGGAGCGTTTCTGTCCTCCCTTTCGTCCTTCGTCGAAAAGGGTCGTCGGTTCATGCGTCTAGACGCGGTCGTCTCATCCCCCTTTTGCTTTCGGGTAAAATTGCCACCGTCGAGGTTCAAGAACCCTACCGGGCATCGAGAAACCTCGGCCAACGACAAAGAGATTCTGATTACGCTTAGACAACAACCGAGAAATCTTTTCTTTGCCCCTTGATTAACATGCTGACCGTCCTACAGAAAATGAACCCGCGTTACACGAGACTAATTACTCGAACGATTAATTGCAATGCTACACCTTTTAATTCTCGAAGGAAGTAGAACTTTTATACATCCCGTCAATAATTTTCACGGTCATTACGCAAATGTTTGAAGCAGGCTATCGCCATTTTCCGCGACGATAACAAATTACGAACCACCTCGCTCGCATTTATACACATATTTTTTTTTCTTTAGGCCGGAAGATAAATTCCTGTCGTTCGTACAATTGTGCAACACGAGCGCACTTTTGCTACGTCATTTTATTCGTCGCGTGACTGTATTTCTGACGCAATTATTTCGTGCACCGATGTTGTATCAGTTAATCGGTTGCTGATTACAATTTCAAAGTTGATTATCCGACGATGAACGTTGTGAAATCTAATTTGCCCATTAATATTCTTCTATTTAATAACATTGCAATTAAGACGTACTAATTGTCATTTGAAAATTATTACTTTGACAATAAACGTTGTAATATTCCTAAAGTATACTTTTGTCGATAAATCCTGATCTATCCTCACTAATTATCACTTGGAAATTAGTATTCTCGAGACAGACGTAACAAAAACTACAAAGTATGGTTCTCCCAACAATGTTGCAAGCGAAACGTGCGACCATCGAAAGTGTTAAATATCGAAGGACAATTCCAGCATCCAAAAATAAATCCACGTTGCAAAATAAGAATGTGATTATAACTAGCAAATGTTGGAATAAATATTTGGCAAGTACACTTTCAGAACACAGAAATGGTAGATAAAAATGAAACGAACGTTAAATTATCAAATTAATTAGTTTAAGATTTGAATATCCGTATCTCTCTTTATCGTAAAACAACACAGAAATAGCCAAATAATTTTATAAATTATACGAGTTCTCCGAAAAATGGACGAGTTTGATCCAATTTTGCAACGTAAGCGATCGACTGCGAAAAAACGACGAATATCCCTCGTTTTTATTCGCGGATGAAATCAACGAGGGTTTCGCTGTGTCAGTGGTATTTTATTACGAAAATATAGACCCTTTTTACGGGGAATAATGGAGCGAGGAACGGACTGTCAACAAGTAGCGTTCGTTTCCATTGATTGCATCCTGGGAGCAGGGAACAACTCGGCCCTAAGGACGTACTAACCGTTCAGGAAACCTAGAACCCGTTGTACCGGACTATCATCTTGTTTTCTTTCGTCACGTGCAACAGAACAGTGCAAGAAGAAGCCTGTGCCACGGACGTGACACAACAACAAATTTAAAGGGACTATCGATAATCTTTCGTGCTCCCAAGCTCTTCCAAAAACATCTGCTGTCGAATTTACCAAGAATTTTTCTAATCAGTTTCTGAATTTTAGGAAATTGGATACCCAAATTTTTAAATTTTTAATTGTGAAATTCATTTGACCGAATGAAACCTTCAAACAGTCTTCCGTTCTTCGGATACCGATTAAGACGACAGATAATCCAATATCAATGAAACAATTGACAATGATTGGCGTGATTACTTAAACACAATTTATAATGTACTCGCGATAAAGAAACGTCCTTGCTCAGATAACGATTTATACTCTTCTTTTGTTGTCAAGTTTGCGCAGCATTGTTTAAACAACGTGCCCGAAACGCTGCTTAAACGATACCGGTACGGAATTTTACATAATTCGTCGAAGGGTGGAAAGCTACCCTTACAATCGAATCAAAATTGCCACAACCTGTCTTTTACCATGAATATTGATTAAATAACAGGAACAAGAAAATCTTGCTTTGACAGCTATCGAGAACAACCGTCCAATTCATAACAATTTACAAAATGCTAACTGAACCAAAGAATCTGAAACACCGTTTCAAAAAATTGATTTTCTATTGTTTTGCATTTATAAATGAATCATTGATCAAAAGTACTGTGACAAGCATTACGACGAACAATATTTTCTCACTGTCAGAATGATCAAACGCTTAAACGGCTGTCCCTCGTTATGCAGTTATGGCCCACATTGTACATACGGGTAACGTGTGGGTCTCGAAGTGAACCGATACCAAAGACATCGGACTCCACCGAGCACGTTTCGTCATTTAGTATTTGTACGACCATATTAAGGAAATAAATCGTGGAGCATTGTGCAACCTTTAGCGTTCGATACCCAACACCGTAACCGTACCGAATCGAATATCCGAATTTCGAATGTAAATCGTACCAAATACCCGAGTACTGGAACCTCATGTACGATGGTAAAGCTAAACTTTAGGGGGTCATCAAGAATCAGGATGGCGGACCGTTTGCTTTTTCAGCCGAGATTTCACTCGCGGCTGTTTAATATACATGACTCGGTGTGTGCAACAGCTGCACACCCGAGCCCCTCTAACGCTTCTGGAAATAGAAAGTCATTCGCAAGGTGGATGTTAAACTATCCTGCCATTAGTTCTCTAAACAATCCGGTACCCGATATCCTCCATTTTTTTTTCTCTCTTCTTTTTCAAAAGGAATATTTTCCATTTGATCTTCTCTCATATAATTTGATAAAAAATAAAATGAATCAATCTTTAAACAAAGGAACGTTCTTATTGATTCGATTTAACTTTGATTCACCCTAGCGAGCATTCACGAGTGCATTGTACTTTGATCCGGCGGTATCTCAGCCTTTCCACTGTTTGCAATTGCGACGAACGAAGGCCGCCGTTTGCCTGTAATAACATCTCCCAGATGAAGATTGCATTTTCTTTCCTCGTTATCGCACCGACGACGGTATTAGTATCCCTACGATTTATTTATAACCAGGACAGGAAGACGCGAATTTGTATCAATTTGGATGTGATGTGTTAACACCAGGAGCCAAAAATATACCAATATTTCCTATTTGGTGTGAATTTTGAAATAAATTTCGGAAGAAAATTCAAAGAGATGTCACGAATGAAATTAATGCAATTGGAGGAAGAAGAAACGGTGCGTAGACGAAGACAGTGATTCGGGTATCTAAAATCTAAAGCCACCTCCTGAGCGCGCTTCTATTTCTATTTCCAGAAACACGGTGGACATTACACGGCTCGTGCCACTTCGAATCAGGACGCCTACGTTTAGCATCGCATTTCGAGAGGTTTTGTCGAAAAATATTAAAGAATCAACGACCAAGTGTAAGATGGTATCGAAAGATCGTGTCTCGACGAGTTATTGGTTCCTGAAGCGAGCTCCATCGACTGTCTTCGTTGGATAAAATAGAAAATTGTTGAAAAATCGTAGCAACCGAGTGACATAATCGAACAGTGAGAGTGGATACTACTGGGAAACCTCAAGCTTCCGTTTGTACCAGATTCCCGTTTACATAACGCGGTTAACTGCGATCAAACGCAACGTTCGATCGATTTTCTAACTGCGATTCTATTACTGATAGGAAGAAATAACGATTTCCCTTTCGTTTTATCCTGCCAATGTTATATCAACAGCTCTGGTAAAATATTCACGAACCGAATGCTTCGTTTTCATTTACACGTCGCCTTCCTTCGATTCGACGAGGAACGCGTATTTATTCTTATCGGCGAAGATAAAAAGGAACCTTTCGCGGTCGAAAGCCAGGACAAGCTCGACAGAATACAATTTGATTCTTACCGAATTTATATTCCTTCGAGTCGAATAAATTTTACAAGTTTTTGTAGTGGACATTAACACTTTGACGACCAGAGTCACGTTCATGATTTTGACATTTAGTTTTTTATTTTTCTCTCTGAACTTTAAGCGACAGAAGTTTCTAATTAAATAAAAAGGACTTGTAACTTGCATCATAAGCGTTAATTAAAAGCTTCGATATAATTAACAATGCTATCTATACAGAATAGGAGATTGCAGTTATGAGGATTAAAAGGTTAAATGGTCGCATAGAAAATCTAAAAAAAAAATCATCCAACCAGGTCATAGTGGTAAGTGCACCCTGTGAGTGCACGTGCAGTGCACTCGAAGATGCAGTTCCCCTGTGGGACTGGTAAAAGAAACATCAGCGGCAAGAGGCTGAGGGGGGTTCGAGTAAAAGAGTCGAGGTGAAAGAGTCTTCTTGGGGTCCTCCGGATATCGTGTCAAGGCTAATGTTTATCGACCGGATAGTAAGTTCGCGTACACAAGAGTCCGCTTATTGACTGAACTCGCCATGTACCGTATATCTCTCTCTCTCTTTCTCGCATCCAGCAGAGCCTGATTCTACCTGGCCGAGGCCTCTTTGTCTCCTGTTCAGGTGGAAAACAGTGTCGGATCAAAAACAGGCATTTCCACTGTCGTCCAAGCGGAACGTTGTTTTGCAACAACGATAATGCCACTGCTTTCGTTCGAAAGAGAAGAAAATTGTGCCATTGCAACGATCATCCGAACAATCGTAATTAAAGATTAGAAGATTATATTAATTTGATAACTAAAGCCAATAATTACGATTCAACAGCAATTACAGCACACCCAACTTTCATTTGAATTAAATTATAAGAAAACTTATAAATAGAAGATTACTAATTGGTTACCAACAATTAATTGAGAAGCTTATTAAATATTAATAAGCGGTATTATATAACAGCTGTAACGAATTATAATATCTGGCTGCTGCGAGTGAAACGACTGCAGGAAAACGAGATGTACCAACGCTTTTTTGATCCACTGCATAATTTATTCATCTTTCCCAGGCGAGCGGATACGTTTTTGTACAAAGAAATTTTTCTTTCGAGAACGTAAAGATACAGCCGAGCACTCGTCTGTTCGTAATAAAACAAGCGTTCGGTACGATTTTACGATCCCAAGATTGATGGCTTTTAAATTCTTCGAGCTGTTTGAGGCTAACGTTTATACTCAAGTATCTTCCCAGCTGTAATTCGTAACGATTTTCAAAGATTCGTGGGAACAAGTTCGAAAACAATGCGATAAAGTTTGATCAAAATTCCTGCTTATATGCAGGAACGAACGGGCATCACAAACGTGACCTACATTTTGCAAGGAACTCGTGTATTGGTTTTATCTTTGATAAACAATTGCTGCTTCCATGTCCGTGATGAACTTGCCGTTTCTATAAAAAGATTCTTTCAGAAACCAATCAGTGTACGATAAAACTATTCTCGACTTCTGATAAAATGGCGCAGGAAACATCTCAATAGAATTTACACTTAATTATCACAGAACCTTTGTGAAAAAGGTTTTGTATATCAATTTTACATATAAACTGAAGATAAATATGAAATGTTTTCATTCCAAAAGTACAACCCTTGTCTAACTTAGTAGCCAAGCGTCAAAAGAAGGAATATTTGCCAACGACCATCAAGATCAGAGGGGCCCCGGGTAGGTACGTCCCTGGCCAGCACTGGGGGCTTGTATCAGCGGCGAGGTCAGCTGAGCGTGGCGTCGAGCCCTCAGCTGGGATCGTGAAAAAGATGGCGTCGAACAGCTGATCGGGCTGTCCACGCGTGCGCTCCTCGTTCGCGCTAGCAGACGCCGTATGAGCGCACGTGCGAAATATCGACAGTCTATTTCCAGGTTGGAACGAAAATGGCTCGCCTTCTCCTCGTGCCATATGGCTCGATTCGCGACTGCTTCCCGACAAGGGAACAAAGACTGCCGGCTAACCCTTTGACCATGAGACTATTTTCGGCGGAAGGCACAATGCCGCGCGATCTTTACGTTCGAACGCCGCTTCATTGTGAACCAGGGGGTTGCTACCCTGTTCTCGATGAGATCTTACTCGTAAGGGGAAAGAAAGATTTTATGATTTGGCCAACCCTTCAAATTCTACAGAATAACGAAACGAACTGGAGAAACCTTCTACCTTCAATTGTTTAAAACCTCGAAATGCTGATAAAAATATCGATTCAGTGAGCTGTATTTACTTTGTTAGCAAGCTAGTATTTTCTTCAACGTCACCTTGGCTTAGAGCAAAAGTGTACGAGGTCAGTGGTAATCGAAGGGGCGGCCTTTTATCTTATCGTCAGATAACTGTGTATCGACTATCTCTAGGGCAAATTGTACTTTCACCCAGCAAAGCTGACATTCTGTATCTACCTTTGTTCCGAAAGAAAAACGATTCGAAAAACGTAACGTGACAGTTTTGCCGCAGCACATTCTGGAACGGGGAGTCCTTGAAATTGAAGGCGCGAGGTTACTTCGATCAAAGCTACCGTGTTACACACAGCTGCTAGAAATGGCCACCAAAAGTCGCTTTATAAGCTTGACATTCCAGCTGGTATAGTGCCAACGCTAATCGTCGCGATATTGCGGCACGTTCGTGACGTTTTCTGTCCGTGTCCTTTCACTCTGGCCAGGTGTTCGATTCGTGTAACCGTATACGTTTCGTGCATGTGCACGAAAATCCTTCGTGGCTCTCCATTTAACTCGAGCCGAGACCCTTCTCCCTTGGGGGGTGACATTCATTCATCGTTCGGCTTAAATCGATAAACGATAGCGACTATCTGTACGCTCTCAATAAATTGCTATTTTAACCCTTTGGAATAAAATTAAATATTCAAATTCTTCGAAAGAACAGAAAATTTAATCGAGGACCTTCTCTTGAGGGGTTTCGAACTTTCTTGTAACAAAGGATTTCATTTTAAATTGCTTTTAAACTTCTCCCCTTTGGATACTAATAAGTACTCCTCATTATGTTTTCAACCCTTGGTAAATTAAATCTCTTTGAGGATTTTTTCCTCCAATATATAAAGGTCACGCAATTAAAAGTTTTATCTTTAAATAAAAATAAAATTGTCCAGTTTATATTTTTGCTAAGTTGCCATGCGCGCGCAGAGTCTCAAAATTGCTGAACTAGGTATTTTAAGCCTTGAATTTGCAACTTGTTTGCGCAGGCGTTTGATTCGTTCAATGTCGAATACTTAATTGCAACATTTTGTCGCTGCTCGAACTTGCTATGAAAATTAAGTTGTAAAAAAAACGAGTATATACGTCTGTCATGTTCGAACGAAAAGAAAATCGACGTCAGACACTTGGGTAATATTCTCGGTAAGTAACGATCCTTTCTCGTCCGAGGTCCTTTCACCCGAGCCAGGTGTTACAAATTACGGGACCCGTCTAAGTAGGCACTCGTGGACCATTACGAATTGGACACTACCGCAAAAACAACGCCGCTTTTAGTTACCGAAACGAAGAGCACAACCTTCTGAATGCGAACAGAGAAGTTCGCAGACGAAAGCAATTTCGGCTGTGACTCTCGATGGGAACAACCTCGAATTTCGAACGCTACAAGTGGTCAACCTATTTTTGGCTGCTCTTGAATAATTCAATACCGGGTGGGAAAAATCCCTTTAACGATCGACGACACGAAAAATTCATTATATCGTTGAAAATTATTCGAATAACTTTTGAATAAATAACGAATCATTATTTAATCAAACAAAAGTGTTACTTTGATTGATTTGCAATTATTATCAAGTGATCAACTTTTGAGGCAAGAATATATGCTGAAGGGTTAAATTTGACGAAACCTTGAACTTGCGATTCCCTTCCGCGTGTACGCTTCGTGGCATCGATTATTGCGTTGTATAACTTAATTACAATTCTCGTTGAGCTGCTCGTTAGTATCCATCGACGTATATGGATATGGTTGCACTGATTAAACTGTGTCGATCATCGACGAGTCGGCGACGCGTTTCGATTTTTAAATCGATGCGTTAAAATCGAAGAACAGTTGTTGGTCCCGTTTGTGAAATCGCTACCGAACAATCCTTTCACCCGAACGACAAAACGAACGGGTAAGTATAGATCTTTCGGTTTGGATCGTGGTCAAACGATTTTGCGTAACGTGGCCAACAGTTAAGGGTCGAGTTTAAACAGGGAGACTTTTATGTAAATGATTTTCTAGGAAATTCAATTTGGGAATAAATTTATCATGGATCAAACTTCAAGCGTTAATCACTCGACTTTTAAATTAATAACGTCCTTGACAACGCGTCGAACGCGTCCGTAGTTTAATTAATTTCATTATCGTTACAAGGAGACAAATTGACTTTAAACGGGCAGGGAGGAGAAAGGCAACACGCGATATCCCGATCACGCGAGTGGTAATCCATCGATCCCCCTGGATCTATCGGGCGTGCGACGCTCGAGGATCGCGACTTCCGTGTTCGACATCGACAGAGAAGTCGCGAATTGCGCGTAAAATCGGCGCACGCGATTGCATAATGCCATTTGCACGAGTGCAACGGTGCATACACGTGTCAGCATGTGTGGCACACGGTGCAGAGATATCATGCCACGAACCAGTCGGCTGTTGCTAACTCGTGAAACCGCACCCTACTCTCGCGCGGTGTGTGTCGTTTCGACACTTTAAACCGTTTGCAGAAGCAACAGAAATGCTGCTACGATATTATCGGATCGATTTGAGCCTAATTAACAACCAGTTGACCGTTCAGTATATAAGAAAACGAAATTTATACGATATAACTTTACTCTAAACTCTAAACGACTAAAGTAAAAAGGAACATGATGCAAAATTGCAACACGAATCGATAACTGCCTACCAAAATAATTTCATCCTCCATCGCATATTAAAAGCTCTCAGAATAAATTCTACCGTGCCACAGGTGTAACTGCAATCGAGGTTGAAAATTGAAAACGAACATACCTACACAAAACGCACCTGACTATTATGTAAATGAAGGCGAGGAACACGCACGCGGTTACAGCACGGCGTACGAATTAAAAGAAATTACACGGTGTTGTTTCTGTAGGACGCGCGTGTAAAGAGTAATCGTCCCGTTCTTTAAAAAATCAGAGGGCCAATCGGTTCGTGCAGGAGGGTACAGAAATACGCTCGTATAACTCGTATACCTTTCGATTCTATCGGCGATCGTATTGCCAAAAGACCGCTTCCAACACCGGCCGAAAATAAACTCGCACTTCCGGTAGGATGGTGAAAAGCCAGATCTCGAGCCTCGGACTGGAGCTTGTTTCTATTCTCCTCCCCTTTGATTCTCTTCCGTCCGTCATTTCCGTCGTTTTCACGATAAAACATCGCGGCGAGGATAATTTTTTGGCAACTTTGACAACGTTTTCACAGAGTTTTTGGAGAAAAACTGAAAGTTCTCTAGAGGTTGACCCGGCACGCTCCACTTTCGTGGAGTACAAGCACGAAACTGGGTTGACTGGTCGAAGTAACAAGGGGTGCATGGTTTACGGACGAATCTATCCCGGCTAACTGTGTTCTATTTTAACAAAGAATGTTTCGAATTCGAGAAAAAATTACGTTCTGTCTTGTTTAAACCCGGCCAAGAGACCTGAGTAGTTGAAAGTGCTCTGAGTGTTGATACTCGGTAATAAAGGTGAAATTAAATCGTTTCTATTTCTGTCTTTTTGTTTTCTGTTCACTCTTAGAAAGTGCCAATTACTAGGTAATAAGTAACGTTCTTAGAGAGTACCCCACCAGTCGGTAAAATACCTGATTAGTATCACTAAACGAACCACCCCTTTAATTCAATCCAGACCTAATTGAAATTTGATGTACAGTAATTTTCGAATGTATCCTTTCTCTAGGTTGCTATTTTCTCCGGGAAATCGCATCGTTTAGAGTACGTCCATTTCTTTTTTTATGAAAACGTCCCAATTACTCCCTGATACGACTACCAACGAGATCGTTCCTGACATTAAGTGCATTAAATGGAGATCGTTGGAATTAATTGAAGTGGACGTGTATGAGAGTTGAAAATAAAAGTGCAGAATCTCGGCGTTGTAAAACGCGGTTTGTACCTGCTTTTTTGTACCTTCAATACCCACGTGGAGGCCGTGACTATCCAGTTTCACGATGATAATCAACGCTGTAAGAGTACACTGCAATATCGAAATCCGAGACGGCCCCGAACGAGATACAGAGGTGTCGTTTTGGATTCTTTTCGCTACATCCGTTCCTTGCCTTTGGCACGGGCCTGCGTTCGAGACATCTTTGATCCGTGCAGTTATCGCATCGATGTATCCTGGCATGTCGTTACGAATTTAAATAACCTGGCGAGCATCGTCAACCCTTTAACCGGTCATTAAAAATCAGAATTTCATCCACCAGCCTCGATTCAAGTGCATAATCCATTAGTCCTGTAGGTAACTTTATCGATCCACTTTCAGTCTTTCTGCTGTATGCTCGATCGAGTCACGGTTCAGTGATAGGATTTTAATTAGACCCGTGCAAGGTTTTATATTCGAGTACGAAGATACTCTATGATACCAAAAATCCTGGACTAATTCACCATTTATTCACCATTTATTCACCATTTATTCACCATTTAATTGCCATTTTAATACTCCCTTTGTATAAGACAGAAAGATTAATCATCAAGATTTCATTATTTTTATTCGATCGATCTGCATCGAAAGGGGGAGGCGATTTCTCGCTTACGAAAGAGAGAAACGAGCACGAGCACGGTGTAGTGCGTTGCGTCGAGTAGGACGGGCAGCATTTAGTAAATAGTCGTGTAACTCGAACTCGGTTGGAGAAAAAGAGGTGAAGTGGGTTTGGTTGGATGGATGGAGGGTGTATAAAAAAGATTCTCGTTCCGAGCCCTTTTTTTCCACCCTCGAGCAAATTGACGTCATATTCCCTTTCCTCCCTAGCCGGGGGAGACGGCTCGTCGATGCTGGAGGCCCCGCATTGTGTGTCACATGCTCCAGCACAACATATCGTGCCCGGAGAGTACTCGCGAGAGAGAAGCCTATCATTTGTTCGCGAAGTGGCGTAAGCTGGCTCGAAACAACGCAATTATTCATCGGCCAGACGCTCGCCGACACGTGGGACGTTCCAATGAAAATGAGAAATTTTCTCTTTGCTGCTTGCGTTACACGCGATCGAGGCCAACAGAAACCACCTAACCACCGGTTCGTGTTTTCCATTCGAGAAAAAAGAATTTTCCTTCGCTACTTTGCAGGAAACTTTCAACCCCCCTCGCTATGGCCACGTTTGGCGCCATAAAAAATACCATAATTAATTATATCAAATTCACATTCAATTGTTAATTAATAAATTAGTATCATCTATTCTGATGTAGCAACCGATATAATAAAGTATTAGAAAGATTCATGGACCAAGCAGATAAAATACACGTGGCAAGATTAGGAAATAGAATGCATCTGAAGTGCAGTGAACCCGGCACTAGAACGCCTTCGAAACGATGCAGAAGAGCGTCTTGACGCGAGACAAAAGTATTCTAGAGAGGCTGAGGGACAGGTGGAGAGAAGAGAGAATCTGAAAGGGGTAATGAGGACGGTGGGTGGGAAGCAGTGGGTGCAGATCTAGGTTACCTGCATATTATGCAACCAACACCACTGCGATTCCGCGGTTGCACGTGCGCTCGCATGCACATGCACACACCCGGATCATTAGCCGTGCCACCTTTCGACCGTCAACTGTTCAATTTCTAATTAACGCACTGATACTATCACCGTTGGATGCAATTAACACTACCCGGAGTACTTTCAACTTATCGAAGTCTTAATTTCTTTATTTTCTTATTTCGACCCTCAACCGGTCAATGATCGAAATTCTAATGACTCAAATTCAATTATTTTTTCGTTTGATAAATATTAGATTATTTTAGAAATTCTTTCGTTTGAAAACTTGTGTGCCTAACTCTGTTTTAATTCGTAAACAGAGTTCAGAATAAGAAAAATGGGAAATCCAAGATTCTACTTTGAAAATAAAACGAGTATTTCTGGCACCACTATCTTCCCGTTCCCAAAGCGATCGTCTTCACCTTACTTGCGAACTGTTGGCACAAAAACCTCGTATTTTTTTCGCTCGACGTCCCAATGATTTCTGCCACTTTTTCTCGTTTTTTTTCCCTTCCCTCGACGTCAACGAACCGTCGTCCACGACAAAGGAACACACCGAGTCGGAGGTCCGCGAATAACAAACCGAGGCCAGCTTTTGTACGTCGATCATTATATGGGACGACAAAAACACGTGGCGTTCGAATTATGTCAAAACAACGCGGGGGCGTTGTATCCTGAACGCGAGGACGTTGAACCGAGACTGTTTTGGACGTGCACCCGAGAAAATTCAAGGTGACCACCCAAAGGTTCTTGCACGTTTGACCCTCGACAAATTCTTCGTTAGCCTTCTTGGAAAGAAATTTCCTAGCGAAATAAAAGAGACTCGATCGCGTTCACCCTCGTTTACGCATTTTTAACAATGATGATCACTGAACGAGAAATTTACAGTTTTTCACCGGTACAAATATGATTTCCAAGTTTACAATTCAATTTGTGGAAAGTAAAAACGACGAGGTGATTCGCTAATTCCGAAAACAAGTGCAGCTTGCAACCAGCAATTTATGGCAACTTTCGACGATAATTATCGGCGAGCTGTTTGAAATCGCGGGTGAAAGTGAGCCGAAACCGATGATTATCTGGATGCTCAGTGTCAAAAAAGAAGCATAATATCCGTAATTGATAGACGCTTTACGCTTCCTCGAAAGTTTTCCGCAGAATCGTCCGTCTAATTAGAACGATCGCGCAAACTTACTCTCGTTGCTAAATTCTTTGCTGAAACCGAGAAAACGAACCGTCATGACGGAACAATTACCAGACGTTTCGCAATTGGAATCGAGCAGCAAGCCAAGCCCACTTTCCACGAAATTCTGCACACGGAAACTCTGTCTGCCCGACAAGCGCTGAAGAACGACCTTGAAGAACAGTTTCGCCAATAATTATTCTCAGTTCACCCTTTTTTTATTATATTTAAAAGGAACTTTGTCGGTGCCAAGAGGAATACCAGAATGAATAAAAATCGTATTATTCTCAACATTTTATGATACCAGTTCTCTGTTGTTCCCCCCACGATTTATTTCAGCACTATGAATACCAAAATGACTTTTAGTTTACGGCCAAGGTGCGATGCAGCTGCGGTAAATGGTCTCCTCTTTCAGATAACACGTGCACTGTTATCTTCTATCTAGCATGGATCGAGCTTACATAAGGCATCGAGGCGTTATGTCTCGTCAACGAGAACGGTGCAGCTATTAGCTGCAAGACTATTCTAAAACTCGAACCGAAACGCCCTTTGCCATTTTTCGATCAGCTGCTTCGTGTCCAAAATATTCGCGATTAAATATCGCAGGGCCCACTTCCGGGACGCTTTATCGGCCGGACATGGTTCCACGAGTTTGTAAAGCCTTATGGCACCCTCGTGGCTCGAAATAGCACATAAACAGTGCGACTTAGGTTAGAATAGATTAACACGTTGGAAGTGGAGATATACGATAAGAATTCTTGGACAACTTTCCGGGTCGGAAGGGTCAAGTCATAGGTGACTGAGTGAACAGCTGATTCAGACCGATATATATGTACAGGATTCCGTATAAATATGTATTCGCAGGCTTAGCCTTCGTCGTAAAGCAATAACCCCAATACAAATTTCTTTTTCTTACAAATTAACCCTCTACCTCGAATCTTAAGTAAATAAAAAACACTGATTAAGCACCGATTTGTGAAATCGCAAAACGTGTTTTTATCACCATGAACATACACTTTGATGACGAAAGCACAAAGACTGTTTATTGGTTTTAAAAGGATTTAAGCAGGGAAAACCCTATTCGGCTCGGAGTACCGTTTTAATGGTACACCTTTTTTTTTCCTTTTTCTTAAGCATCGAACACTCACGAGAAGACTTAACCGTACATGAAACGTAAGCGAAGGATGTGCTACTTGCAGCCGAGAAAGTGGAGCCACACGAGAAAACTTGACGAGCCTGTGCGATTAGTCCACTGAATCATCTTTGTACTAGTTTAAAGATCGTAAAAGTATATGGCACACATCACCACGCTGTCGTTCGCTTATTAAGAACGGAGAAACCGTGATCCGCGAAAAATGAATAGGAAAAGTTATTCCATCGGTTTTCAATCCATGGAATACCCGCAAAGGTTTTACTAATATTATGCGCCATCAAATTAGTAAAATTGCAAATTACTAACTCGCGAACACAGACCATAATTTTGACTTTGAACAACCGAGCTGGTGACTAACGAGGACGAATTAAAAACTCGCATACCGTTGATGGGCTTTTAATCATTTTTATACCCGGGCATAAAAAGTGGATGAAAATCGCGTGCAAGTAATTTTCATCCTGCGATTGAAATACGTACAAGGATTTCCAGGTTTTCACTGTTACCGCACTGCGTACCGGCACAGCCGGTAACTATACAGTCGGAAGTGATTTACGAAGTACGATGAGTTAAATGTGATTCAAACAGATCGTCGCTGATAATTCCTACCGACTCTTTGGCACGACCACGCGTGATCGTGTTTACGTAATATCGTTAAATCCCCAGCGAATCGTTTAATCAACTTCGCTCGGTATTATTTACATCTTATATCGAGGAAATTATACGCGAAACGTTTCTCTTCATCATGCTTCAGAAAAAAAAAACAGAATCGATTTCAGGAGAAGAAAAAAGCTCGGTGGTTTCTATTGAAGGGAGTCGAGCGAATAAACAAACAACGCTCGTAACATTAATTTTATCGAACCGATTACAAGATATCTTGTTTTTATGTTTCTTGTCTGTTGAAAAATTCAATTGAACGCAACAATACGCGCCACGTTCGATTATTAACGCGTTAAATGACGCGCTGGAAACGTACGTACGCAGTACGGCACGCTAATTGTAATTATCGTTTCATTTTCCGATCGAAATGTTCCATTTGCTGCGTTACGAGAATACGCAAGGATCAGAAGTCATCCAAGCATTCGTATCGGCTCTAATAGGAATTTATAGAACATGCGTTTAATTAAAAAAAAAAAGATCATCAACGACATTGATTTATAATCCGACGCGAGCGGTGCGTGTGGACGCACGTGTTTCTATCGTGGTGTTTGAAAACGTCTGACGCAAGGGACTATCGCGATGCGTAGTACCACAGAACTCGGTGAAATCACGAAAACTGTTACGATAAAGATAACCCACCATCGACCATTATGTCAGACCGTTATTAATCAATTTACGTTGTACGATAGGTCAAACTTTGTAACGGTGCAACTAATTTCTGAACTTGACCCATCGACCGAGCCAAATTAACGAGAACGTAAAAAATGATGTTCCATGTCCCCAACAAAGTGTCTATTTCCGTGTAATTACGATAACTTAAACCCCCGTGAAAATATGGCGGTTTGTTTCAATCTATTGCGTATTAGTACAGAAAATGATTAAGGGGGTTAATTACGAAAAATATTTAGAATTACAGTCGAAAATAAGTATGTAATTACTTATGATACGTTTTATTCGACAATTTGACGAGTTTTCAAGGGGTTGAAACACGGAGGATCGATCGCAAGTGTGCGTCGTAAGTTTCGTCGCGACGATCGTTTTGCGATTGATCGAAAAGCTTCGAGAGATAGAAGAACAACGATCGACGACAGTTCTCTTTTTTTTTTTTTTTCGTAACAGAACGGGTTGTGTAACGGTTTGAAAACGATCGAGGCAATGCAACGAAATGATATCGAGGCTCAAAGCTACGATACACTCGTTTAAAACGGTGTGTAACATTCGAACGAGACAGGTCAAACGTGCCAACGCACGGATCTACTAGGTTAGGTCGATCGAATTCGGAATTGGCCATATCCACGAACAACGAATGATCCTCGAAGTAAAATAATGAATAAAAGAAAGATCATTAACTTTGTTCGCAATTCTTATTCGAAGTTTACTCGAATAATGAATCTGATCGAATTCTAACGCAAACGTATCAAACGATTTCTAATTACAATGGTGTTACACGGATGACGCATGTAACTTCCGTTCCGCATCAAACTATTCATTTTAAACATGAATAAACACTTTCAGTGTACAAAACATTATCAAAAGTCCATTCTTTTTTCTTTTAAGTTCAAAGAATTGTACTACTAATAAAATATTTGACAAAATTTCGTCTGAAAAAATGTAATCTTAAGTCTATTCAAATTTGATCATTTCCGGTTCTGTTTAAATATATATGAACAAATATCTGTATTCCTAGTACATGTTAAATATAATGTTTGAAAATAGAAAAAAAAAGTAGACTGAACACGACGGTTACAGGTTTACTAACTTAACCCGTCCGAACGGCAGTTCGAACGATTCCTAACCCTTTGTATGGAAAATTTTAGTGACACATCGTTCGATCAGCTGCGCGAATTTCTTGCTCTGTCTCTATCTTATCAACAGGGTCGAATTTAACAAACCAGATTTCATGATTTTCTTGTTGGACGGTTAACGATGTTTAATGGTTCGACGTGTAAAGAAACAAAGTAAAGGAAAATCGAACGAACTCGAATAATGGTACGCACAGCTAAAGCCGAGATATACGCATTAAACCGGGCACGTTCTATCTCTTTCTCTCGCACGATACAATACACCTACGACAGGACCGTATGTGTGGACACCGTGTTACCAACACATGTCAGGTCAGGTAATCGCGCTCGATTATTTCGCTAGGAATTAGAAGGCAACCCTCTGAGGGTGGACGAGATAGAGAAAAAGCATAAGGTTCGCAATATGGAACGTGATGCAGGTGAATAACATGGTGTCCCTTTGTGGCCATCGCACAAATACATACATGTCCATAGGAGTAACAGAGGGAGAGGGATAGGTAAAACGTATCCCTCTCAAGGGACAGCAGAAACGAACTGTCACACGAAGATAAAGAAAGAGGATATCGTTGGTACTCACCGATTTGTAGTATCACGCGAGGTAGCACGATCCACCGAGCCTGGAGTCGTTCCCGTGGGTCAAATGATCCTGACGAGCCCCATGGTTTTCCCGAACTATCGGCGCACTCGCGAATTCGTCTCTTCTTAATCCAGTCTTTCTGTCACGCCACGGAAATGACGGTGTTCGATTTCGATCGTGGTCAACGCGTCGAAATCTCGACAAGACAGATTGTGTGTTTGACGGGTTCGACGATATTCGAAACGAACAACGCGAACACTTCCGACCACCTCGAAGGTCTGTTGCCAACTGACCCAGCCAGTGACAGCTCTCCGCGAGCAAGCACGCGCACCAACGGCTGTTCAATAAAAGTAACTGTTCCTTCCACGACCCTTTACAACCTTGCTTCGTCGCTTACCTGAAATCGAACAATACCCTTTATGACAAACCGTTTATAAACAGAAAACACGTTTCTAATAACAGGCTACGAACGTTTCACAAATTTAACCAATTTCCATTATTTACATTTACGAAATTTAATCGAGACATCGTTGATATCGACTCACGCGAAAGAAATACCAATTATTTATATTTTTTCGTTTCGTTTACTTCTTAGTACTATGTATTTATTAAAAGTATGTTTTTTATAGGACACATAAAATGTTAAATTTTTTATTATCAACATTTTACAGAATAAATATTGCGATTAAAAATTGGCAGGTAACGAATTGAAGAAAACTGGGAATGGAACGAGCAAGGAATTTCTTTCGCGAAGGTTGGCGACACTGTCGATCATATGGCAATCAGCTGTAATTCACGTTTCTACGATAGACATGCTTTTCGATCGATTTAATGGATGGAACAACATGATTTAGTTAATGCATATTATTTACAGCTCGTCTTTCGTCTCTCTTAACACTTTGTACTTTATCTATGAAATTGTGCAATGGTTTATTACTGATATGATCTATGCGTGACAGCATTATTCAAACGCGTTTGAAATCTCTGAACAGAGTATTTTGGCATCAAGGTTAATTGATGTAACGGTTTATTATTTAACAATTAAATTAGATCAAATGTACTATTAAGCAATTAAAGAACACGAAAATTAACAATTTCATAGTCTAATCAGAATTTCAAAAAGACGTTTCTTAAATATACCACATTGTTAATAATAATGTGTGTCCCTTGAACAGACTGGTTGTATAATTTATGAAACGTACCAATTAAATTTCTGTACTAAACGAAAGAATGTAAATGCCTATATATCGTGTGTATTGCTGTAATTTAATCCATAAACTTTTTATTTACAAATGTGAACCATTTCTCAGAGTAGGATATCCGAAAAAGCATTTTTCGGACGATGTACTAATCGATAATATCAAAATCATGCCTCGATAAGAACATGGTGTGCACGTAGATTGAAAATTTCTTCAGTCTTATACGGATCATTTTTTTCCAGATTTTTTTATACCACCCGTGACGAGGGGTCCCCTTTGACTCGCTTTTTTCGCAGCTTCCGCAAGTGCTTTCTGTTGTTCCTTCTGCTTCTGTTTAAACGCTACGTCTTCGTCGTCCAAAACCTTTTGTTCCTTTTTCGGTGCCTTCAAAGGCTTTTTCTTACCACCGTCACGGCTGGACATTCTAAAAGTATATTCCTTATTTTATGCGTTATCAGCTTAAGCTTAAATTTCAACAGTAACACAAAAAAAACCATCGGTTTCAAATAAAGCATTATCAAATCGCTATCAAACGAGACAGCTACTGTCGAAAAACATAACCTATACATTTTACGTCATATGCAAAACGATGACAAATCGGGATTATTACAAAAATCTCGTGTCTTTTGTTTGTATAATTTAACACCAAATATTAGAGTAATTGTTTGTAAATTGATTTAATATACAAAGAGATACAAAATAGCTTCGAAATCAATGTGAACAGCGTGCAATGTGCGAAACGCATTTCACGTTCGATCGGCAAGTGTTTAAAGCAATTAAAATCAAACGATACGAACTAACGATTATATTTTACCTTAGTGTACAGTAGGAATTTTCAAATAATAGCACTAATTGATCCCAAAAACAAAGTGTATTAAAATCAGCTTTTCTGACGTGCTGACGAAAGTTTGGTTACTATGACCAAAGCTGGAATGCCCTGTACGAACTACTCACAGTACTTGTGCTGCCATCTAACAAGTAAAAGATTTTTTTACTAATTTATCAGATTTCGAGTGATGTCGGTATTTCAGAGCGAGGGGAAACTTATGGTTATCGTCTATATTTCACTTATGGCGATACGCACACTGTCATGCTCGTATCGTTACTTGCCAATGAAGATTTTATTTTCTACGATGAATTTTAGTAACCTTATCATCAGGTATCTAATAATAGCAATACAATCTTCTGGCTTTTTGATTAGAACTAATTTCCCTACCCCTTCTTTTTATTAAGAATTATAAACCTGTTTGCCTTCCTTTCCATTTAAGTTTTTGCTTTAAAGATCGTGCTGTCCTCTATATTTCTTCAATCATGTGACAACGCGGGCATATTAGGGCCTAGCTAAAACCGTTAAAAAGTCGGTGATTGCATTGGTGTATTTGTATATTAATTATATATTAAGCTTTGAATTTGTATAAATATGAGCTTCAATTTGAACCTGATCGCTGCCGCGTGCGAGGGAATGGGAATCGGTGTAAAGGGAACTTTACCATGGAAACTTAAGTATGATACTTCATATCATTATATCACGTGCTTAGTTTTGAACATTTCCTAGCTTACGTATCTTTTTTTATCATCTGATAACAGAAGCGAAATGGCATTTTTCACGTCTATGACAACAAACACGAAAGATCCGAACAAAAAGAATGTCGTTCTTATGGGACGAAGGACGTGGGAATGTATCCCAAGCAAATATCGGCCATTACAGAATCGAATAAACATAGTTTTATCGTCGCAATTTTTGTAAGAATCTTTTTTTTGTTACCTTACGCGAATGTTAAACCATAACTGGTATAGTGGGATCTATTGGAAGTATAGCTTGACTAATTTTTAAATATAATAATACCATCTTTATCATCCTTATCTCTTTTTTTCATTATCTAAGAGCCAAAGAAACTACCAAACCAGTTAGGGATTAAATAAGTAATTTTTTCTACTAAACACTTAGGGATTATGGAAACGAGGCAATCGTATGCAAAAGCATTCCACACGCTCTCGATGTCATTTCGAAAGAACCATTAAAGGATCAAGTTGAAAGTGTATGGGTAATTGGAGGGAGTTCTGTGTACAAGGTGTGTGTATATCATTTACGTAAATCACAATGCATTCTTAATTATCAATTTATACATTCAATCATATTTATAGGCTGCAATGGAGTCGCCTAACTTTTATCGGTTGTACTTAACTAGAATAAAGAAACATTTCGACTGCGACACTTTTTTCCCACCCCTTCCTTATAATTTCGTTTTAACTCAGTAAGTTTACTTAGTTTCATTTACAATTATTCGGTTGTGTTTTTATGATTGAGATCGTATTTTATTTTATATTAATTTTTATTTGTTGCGTTCAGAGATCCGAACGTTCCTCAAGGTATACAAGAGGAAAACGCTATACAATTCGTGTACGAAGTGTACAAAAGAAAATGAATCCATGTTTGAGTTTTTATAAAAATGCACAAATAAAATGAGATTTCTGTTTTTTTAAATTGTTTTATTATTGACAAAAGGTACTCTTTAGTACAATTTCATTAAATGCGTTGCCAAATACAAGATGAAGGGACGTTAACCAGGGGGCCAATGCATTTGACGACCACCGAGAACGTGCACGTGCAAATGGAACACCGATTGTGCACCGTGTTTGCCGTCGTTGATGACCAAACGGAAACCGTCGTCGAGATTTTGCAGTTTCGCCACTTTTCGTGCGACTATCATTAAATGACCCAGCAATGACTCGTCTTCGTCCTCGGATGCCGACAGTTGAGGAATCGGTTTTCGTGGTATCACCAGAAAGTGAACCGGTGCTTGAGGATTGACGTCGTTAAATGCCACGCACTAATACATTAACAAAATATACTATTTTTCTGTTCGTTTAATCCTTAAAATACAGCTACAAATGTCCAGCATAATTTTATCTAGTTCACGCAACTACAGTCGCCTTAGTAGCAAAATGGTTAACCATAATTTCAGTAGCAAAATTACAGATCACGTGTAAGCAGATCATTAACCTTCATTTTTAAATCGATAAGTAGCAAAATAGATAAGTAAAGAACTAAACATATACAATTCATTATCTCAGCAGAGGTCAATGTGCATTTAACAAAAATATTTTAATAAATTCTAGTGTTAAAGATTGAAAAATGAATATAATTAATAAATAATTGAACTGTGTGCAAATAAATTGTGATTACGAAACTGTGTAACCGACCACGAATATATGTATGTACATTGAGATAAACTGATGATTAACCTCAAACTCTTTTTCGTTATGAAAACAAGATACCGTATATCGGATGGCAATGTGTATTTTCACCAGAAATTGTTACCATTTACCTGTTCATCTTCATAAATGAATTTGCAAGGTATTTCTTTACGAAGTATCTTGCCAAAAATAGTGTCTCCCCCCGGAGCAGCGGTTTGGGCTTTTTCCACTTCGCTCGCCATTTTTCTCCAGCATGGAGTATGACTTAATAGATTGGTATTCGGGTACAACAACCTTTTTGACGAAGTTATCGCCAGGCTCAAAAGCAGTTTCATCTTGAATTGCCTTGAAGTTATCTCGATGATAAAAATCGACGAGTTAATATGGCAAAATTCTCACCGAATAATATCGCAGGAACGAGAGGATGCACTGTTTAAGATGCCATGTTGAAGGCGACAAATGGCGGGAGATTCAAAAGACACGTAAAATCGTGCATTCTGTTCTACGTATAAGTTACGTTAGATTTATTCAACGATTAATTAATATTTCTTCATAATCAATTTAAGAATAGCTACGCTATATATAAAACTATAAAATCTTTATTTTGTTGTACAGTCTTTTTAAAGGTTCTCCGCACACTTCTTTACAAACTGCATATTGTATATATTTATATGTATAATATATATAAATATTGCTCGTAAACTTAAGATTTATACACATACTGAACATAAAATACAAGTATTAAACGTTACCTAATTGTTTCGTTTTACATACATATGGCAGTGTACTTTCTGGTTTTTCTTTTTCTTATTCTGTTACGGAAACTAACGGGTCAAAGTGGCCCCAGTCTTACGAGAGTAACGCTACTTAACGGTACAGACTTATTCGTTAAACTTTTAATTACATAGAGAAAAATGAAGGCATGGAATATCAATATTTAGCCGACATTGGAAGGCACACCCATGTCGATCGTTATACGAAATAATTTTTGGTGCGCATTCATAAACCTAAATTTATCTACGACTGGAAAAAGAAAACATTATTATCTCGTAGGCAACCGAGAGACGCATTAGAATTAAATGGAACGTTGATTAGTCTGGGACTCGGCCAGTATCGTGGAAACAAAACTAACAGAAAATCCTAATTAAACGTTTATCCGAATAAATAATATAACCAAGAACGATATCGTTTAAACACGCTCACGGTGAAAAATTATACGGTTCTCTAACTAAATCGAAGGAAAAAAGCTACTTTATACTATGCTAGTTTAACGGCTATGAAATAATTAAATTACGATGATGCTCGAAGTAAACTCAATGGTCGTATGAATTAAATACGATGATAGCTCTATGGACTATAATAAATGTACTTTACAGTTATAATTACTAAACGAAAAGAATATTTATAATCTTACACAGATCCATACCGTGCTATATACTCGCGATAAACTATACAATCTTACCGAAAAATAAGGAAAAAATAAAGAAAAATATGTTCTACAACGATCTTACGAAATTAATACGCTTACGTATTTTTGGATACCGTAACGTCAGTCTGTACGTAAAAGAACGTTAAGAAGAAGGTGATTGAAAGGTGGCAAAAAGAGTAATGAGAAAAAAAAGAGAATACTTATCACGAGTCATCTTCAGCAAAGTATTGATGTCTGAGGGCTTGAGTGGCCGTCAATCGGCTGTGAGGATCAAACATAAGAAGACTTTTAATTAAATCTAACCCATGCTCGTTGAGATCAGGTATTATCGTCGCGAGAGGTTTCGGTTGCCTGTACGGAAAAGCTGTCCAGCTAAGAGAAACGTTCTCAGGCCATTCTTCTTGCGACGGGGTCCCAATGACTCTGTGTAACAACGAATCAAAATTTGAATAAAAATCCTTCCGGTGATACAAAATTTAAAATGACTTTTTCGTCCACTTACTGGAAAATCCTATCGAGTTGATCACCCTCGCTGGTACCCGGAAACAAAGGTTTGAGTCTGCTTAATTCTGCCAGTATGCAACCCACTGACCAAATGTCTACGGGGGTTGCATAGGAGCAGCCTAGAAGTACTTCCGGGGCACGATACCATTGTGTTACCACCTGTACATAAAAACATTTTCAATAAACCCGAGTATACTTATACAAAGTCTGTATTTCATATTTTCCCTAGGAATTTCTACCATGTCCAAGAATGGGTATTTGACTCACCACAGAGGTCAATCTCATTTCAAAGTCATAGGTTTTCGCCAGACCAAAATCTGCTATTTTTATTCTTCCTTCCCTGGACACGAGCAAATTTTGAGGCTTCAAATCCCTGTGTATGATTCTGTGACTGTGTAGAAACTCGACACCCCTCAGTATCTCCTTGGACATCTGCTTGACCAGATGAGGGGGGATACCTGAGCGGGTACACGAGGCCATGTAAGAAGCCAGATCTCTTTCCACGTGTTCGAACACCAGCCACAGGGTCAATCCACGATCCAACCTCTCCGATCTGCCATCGGCCGAGGGCAAATGCAGGTAATTCCCTTGGCAAACGTCCAGCAGTCTTACCTGTGTACACAATACATCGAATCAGCATAAATAGAGGCACAGGACGAAGCGTAGGAGGCAGCTGTTCGGGTCGAGAAGAATATTTTGCCTGGATCAAGGTTGCCTGAACGGGAGGATTATAATAGCCGGAAGTGTTACTGTAATCTGATACAGTTCTGTTGGGATTTAGATAGAAATTTCGCAATGGGGATGTGTTTGAGTGACTGACCCATCTTTTAACGAGACGATGCTTACAATATGCGGATGTTCGAATCTTTCCAATTGCTTCAAGGTGGCGATCTCCCTCAAGGTGGACGTGGGTAAACCGTCCTCCGTAAGCGGCACCCTGACTTTCTTCAGGGCAACCACCTGTCCTGTGTTGAGGTCCTTAGCTTTGTAGACGGTGCCGTAGGCACCGTTTCCGATCAACGATAAATCCTGATACGACGTGTCTTCACCTAACAGCGAAGTTTGAATTTGCACGTCACTATCTGTGTCTGACCGTTTACTCGAGCTGGATAGTTGTTCCTCGGGCCCACTGTACTTCATTTGCATGATCGTTTCAAAGCTACCGAAGTGGGCCTCCTTTGAACAACCAGCTGTGACTTTCACCGAACCTTCCAAGCTAGTTTGTATTAGCTGCTTCGTGCCGTCCAGCGATTCTTCGCTGATCTCGAACGGGCTGGACCCGGACGCGCGACCAGGTATCAGCTCTAAAGTTTTCCCGGACAACGACGCCACCACCGACCTCTCCAGTTCTTCCGTGCTCAGCTCATGTTCTTTCTCTGTTGTCCCCTCGACGGACGATTCGGAGAACTTCGACTTCTTTGGCGGCGTAGGCGAGGAGAGATCCGGTCCGAGCTCGGAGCTCGGACGTCGTGATGTTCCAGCCATCACAACATTTCGAGTTTCACCTGAAATCAGAAAAAGATAACGCGATTTTACATTTTCATTCTACGCTGATAATTTTCATTACTAATGGTGAGATACGGTGGCGAGGATGATGGACTTTCCTAGGGAAAATAGCGGTATAGGGAAAAAGAAAAAAGTAATTTTACTTAAACGATGTACAAAAGTGGCTGTAATGAGAGAATTCTTTTTATTCATTCCCAGCTGATAAAAGTGACAGTCGTATTTCATGATACCAAGGTGATCGACGAACGTAAGGGAACGATAGATTTGCACAATCCGATTGCGGCAATACATAAATATTGAAATTTTTCGAACGCGATATTAAGATGTACACGATAACGTGGTACAAATAATTGGCTACAAAAAAAGAACCGCGAGAGTAAAAAGACACTTGCGAACATTCGGAACGCAAATATCGGTGACTCTTGGAGTTTCATTAAAATTATCATTACACGATCGTACCCGCTGCACCGTCTGTTACGCGACATCTGCACCAACACCTGCGGCTCGTATAATAACCCTGGCCTCATCGTCGACTTTCCAGAACATTTTTGTAAATAGGGGACCTGACTTCTTATATCTTACACCCAGGGGCTGATTATCCATCGAACGACGAATATCTTTGAGGATATAACCCTCTATTTAATGTTTCGAGCATTTTAAAAGAATTTAGGATAGTATATTCCCTAGGGTACAGTTAAGGTCGCTAGGATATTCGATAAGGACCACCACTGAGACGAAAATCTTCTACATCTTATAGATTTTAGGAAAGTATAGGATTCTACGAAAAAAATCGTATAATACATTCTTCGAAGAACAGTTAGGGTCATTGGTCCCTTCTTTTCCTTGGCTGTCAAATTACTACCGAAAGGTTTGTCGTATTCGTGTGACGCCATCTTGAAAATCAGTGTACCCACTCCCAAAAGAGTTGTTGAAACAAAAATCAGACCAGAAATGTAAATATAGCGTACGATATATCATTTACTCTAATTCAATGTTACAACAGAACAGAGTGAAAAACTTCAACTATCTACTTTATGATTTTAACACTTTCGACTATCGTTTGCTATTATACAACATCACGGACGCGTTTAAACAACGGTTGATCCAAGGCAAACAAGTGCTTGGCGTGTTAATACGACGGAGTATAATCGAAAAGACAAGGAGAAGAAGAAGAAAAAAGAAAGAAAAAAGAGGAGACATGGTAGTAAAGGTGACAAATGTCATGCCAGCAACAAAGTTGAATGAGGAGGGCGTGTTGTTGACGATAAATACCGGGTTGCGTGATACGAAGACCTACTTTCCGTCCGTGATAAAGCAAGACAAATTCAAACGGAGGCTTAAGGGCCAACAAAAGGCGCAATATTTCGTAATATTTACATACACCAGCAACGCATCTAACGTAAAAAAGTATACAACGTTATCGCCGACTAGATTTATCACTTATTTATCGTTTCGACCGTGGTACGAGCTCCCAATATTTCTCCGATCCTCCATCGAAACCGGAAGTTCTTTTATCCTACGAGAGCGCGTGTCGAAATCGATGCAGCAAAAGATACGTGTTCATCGTTCGAGAAGAAACTTTCCATGCTCGAATTTATTCGATTCGGTTCCTTTTCTTAAGAAAAGCAAAACGACGGAGACTAAGAAAATGGAAACTAAGAAAAAGGTCATCGTGCATTGAAAGAAAGCTTGTAACAGCATCTCGAGAGCATCGTGTCTTGACCCACTCACCAATGTTTCCAATGTATCGCCTCACTTTTACGAAACGAACTCGTTCCGAGGAAGATTTGTTACACCGACGCGATATCTTCCACACGAAAACGGTCTAAATTTAAACGGACAAAAAGTCCGGAGACATATCGATAGACGTATTTCGAGGGATTAAAAAGAAAAAGAAGAAGAAAGTTAAAGAGAGTGTGTTGGTCTCAGGAACGGAAACGATAACGCAGGAAAGCTTCGTCCGGCTAGATAAAAGATAAGAGGAAACGAAACGTTCGAAAGAAGTGCAAGTATAGGAAGGTTAAATATAAAAAAAAATTAGCGCCATACGTGTAGAATGTTACTCAAAAAGTTTCCCCGACTCCTCGATCGCCCGATTGCACAACGCGACGTGTTCTGTTCCGTTCCGTTCCCGTATCTTTTAAATGGTGTTACACGTGTTACACACTGTTTACGCACTACGTGTTACGAAGCGATAAAAGAAGATTTCAGTTAACGTTACCCGTGAATCGAGGCGATACTTTAGCGAGCACAGGCCGGAGACTAAACGAGCCACGAGGTCGTCGTCGTCGTTGTTTCGTCGACGAAGAGAGAGCTCTTTAAATCGGACGAGAAACGAGTCACGAACGAATGAATGGACCTCGTGTGTTCTCGTGAACGAGAGACCCGCTACTTATCAATCGACTATTATCGCCATAATTTCCCCACGAATTCTACTTAATTATTGCTAATTATTACCGCGATCGTTCGATCGATCGACGAAACACCTGCACAATCGAATCGAAAGATACAAACAACCTCGATTCTAAGCGTTCACAGGTCCCTTTCTTGGTACTTTAATTTAAAAAATTATAATTACAATTATAATTTATTTAGGCGATATAAAATAATTCATGAAAGTATAAATAATTCAAGGGACGATGGAAGAATTGGAAATTAATCGGAGGGCAGGAAGCGATACAGATAGACGGAGGCTCGGAAAGTTTCGGTAAGACCGGAAGCGGCGTATAGACGAAGAAAGTAAACAAAGAGGCGCCAGTAGGCTTCAGATTATTCATGGGGTTGACACTATTATCTGGCCGAGGCCTTTCACACGACCGACTCTTATTACTTAGCCCTTCTGCTCGTTTCCATTTCGAAACAGACTAAACGATCAACGAACGGAAACGCGACAGCCTCTGCTTAACCCTAAGCGCTTCCGATGTCTCTTCAGGGCTCGATTCGTTAATCCTTTTCAGTTTAAAAAAAGAACTAAACAAATTTTAATCTTTCGTTTACAGTGTTAAAAACGATTTGGACACTCGAATCGTTCGCAGAATTGTCCGACAAAGAGATTTATCGTTTACGCGATGACTAATCGGCCAATCGTGATCAATTAGCGGAACGCTGCTTGTACAACTATTTCATAACTTGTCGCTGGAAATATTCACGATCACTGGGTTGCCGCACTCTGAGAGACGGACCGCATTGAAACGCGACGCTTTCCGTTTCGATTCAAAGAAGTTCGCGATCTAGCGCCACGTGGTCCGACGCCGGTCCGTAAACAAGAGAAGCGCGAAGGGGGTAAACGGTTCGGTCTTGTCTTATCTTGGCGTGTCGCGACATTCCACGTTCTCACGTTCCGCAGATACCAGTCACTACCGTACCCAACCGACGTTCTCACGATGAAAAATCCCATGAAAAATGTGTAGCCCTTCCACGAATCGACCCTTCGAGTCTTCAGAAGATTCTGATTGGAAAACGCTCGGTGGTCGCCGCGACCGGCGACACGTTCGTTGGGTTTTTTTAGCCTGGAAACCGTGCGAGCTAAGAAAAACGAGCAACAAGTGTCGCGCGTCTTCGAGCGATGCGTAACTTAAGAAAAGTGCGTAGTTTTCTTTGACTTTGTCTCTCCTTTTTTAGAAAAACGAGAATTTTAGCAGGTTCGTGCCTGATCGAGAATACGATTCCTGCGGGTAGCTATCTTTTACGAATGAACATCGTGCAGTATCCACTCGTGACAGCTTCTCGTGAGATTTTTACTCTCAAGTGCACACGTACCTTGAGGGGATGCTTTTTACGGAGTGATTCTTCCGGTAGTAGACTTCCATGCGGTTAAACAATCTTTGCTACGCTAGCCACTGACCCAAGGCAATTTTAACTTTCTATGGTGGGGTGGTCCGTTTAACGGCACTTCTGTCATCCCTTACGCGGACAACCAGTTACCTGCTTCTGTTCTAAGACCTTTCTTCGTGTTCCTGAAAAGCTAGCGCAAAAAGAATTCAAAGTACTATGTCTTGGAATAAAGGTTGCCAGATACCTCGATAATTGGTCGTCCACGTAAGGGTTAGTTTATTAATGAGAGATTACATCGAGGCGAATGGTGCTGTTCGCTTACTCACCGGCTAGGTGCTGACCTCCCACGAGAGAAACTCGGAGACGATACCGAGAAGCAAAACAGAGAGAAAGAGAGAAAGAGAGAAAACGAGGGAGAGAGAGAGAGAGAGCACGCGGTACGTTCCACGTGCCGGAAGCGGTATCAAACTCGATACTCCTCTCGTCTCGTACCCCGAAGAAGACGCTTCACACACTTCAGCAAGTCGCGGTGGACAAACGAAATGTAAGGAACGGCAGGATACGCGGGTTAACACGCGAACGCGATCGTGGTTTGTTAGAGGAGAGCAACGGCACTCGCGAGCGCGAGCACGAGCACGCGCGCGCACATCCGACCATAACCCAATCGACGACCAAGGCTCGACGAATGGTCGTGCAAAGCCGAGCGGCGAGCGTGTGCGTGCCAGCCGAGAGGGAGCCCTGATGCTTCGTAAAAGTCGACTGCACCGTGGAACGAGCTGAAAAGTACTGACACGACTGACGGACGCGCATACGGGCCGTGTCGTTGCCGAGCCCTCGAGGAAGTAGGCCCGTCCGCCTGGCTTTTGCCTGCCTGCTACTCTCGAGGGGACTTCGAGCGAGCCGCCTCGCATCGACCGCCACCGACAGCTGCTACTAGCCCTTCCAACCCGTATATGCACGCGGAGAGGGAGGTTAGAGGAGACTTTTTACGCGAGCGCCGCTTCTAGGATATATACCGCGCACGACCCGAAGCCCCTCGAATCTACCCACTGACAGGACGAACATCCGTCGCCACCGGCTTATATCAGCCCCGAGGATGATTTAGGAGCTCGCTTCCGAGAAACTAATTGCTAGATGTGTTTGCCCAACTAACCCGCGTCAGAAGCCAACTGGAGCGGCTGCCGCGAGTGTTGCCGCCGCGATTTTCCTTCTCGAGTGGACACGCACCCCGAGGAAGGGCCAAATTCACCCGCCACTGCCTCAACCGGCTATGCGTCCCTGGCTTTCACCAAATTTTTCCGTTATTTTGACACGTACTTAGGTTCGACGTGCCTCCGCGACGTTTCGACCGTACTTCTTTCGTGGAGTTTCGGCGGAATGCCGCGGGAAGCGGAACGACGGAGCGGAGGTAGACGATAAGAGGGAACAAGATGGAGAGACGAAGGAGAGAGGAGGAGGAGGAGATGCTCGAACCCGGAGGACTCAGAGAAACACGATGCACAGGCATCACAGCACGAAATATGGCCATTGTTAGAACAGGACTGGTCGCGATACTCACATACAAAGGCGGCATTGTCCTCGCGGCGGAAGTGCGGTCGCGTTATGCAGCTTTTCGATCGAAGCACACCGTCTGTCACTTGGCGGCACACAGTACATGTCCGTACGGCACCCCTCGCTCGTTAAATTCTAGCCAGGAATCACCACGTGGTCCCTGATCCTTCGGTTCTTCGCGTTAACTGGTCGATTGTCATTGCCGCCGACTGACACACAAGGTGTATCAACGACAGCAGCAGGTCGTTGTTCCTGACGGTGGCGCCAGGCTGCGCTAGTCCTCGAGGAGTCCCGGTTATCCGACTCTGTCTCTCTTTCGTCCTTCGATCAGCGTCCGCTCCGCGTCCCGAAACATGAATGGAATGCTTCCTCCGCCGAGAGACGACGGCTGCCTCTCTCGAATGGAATGGAATGGGTCGGGGAGAGTCTCAGGGACGGAGCATTATCAACGGAGCCCTTCGTAGGGCGAAACAGTTCCCGTCCGGCTTCCACGGCGCTCGCGCGCCACCATTTTAACCGTGATCGAGTTTCCCGCGTCGAAAGGTACGTTTTCACGTGACTTTTATCACCCTCGCGTCAATTGTCACGACATTTGCCGCGACGTCCTCATTATTTCTTTCAATTTTAAAAATTAACTAAACGTTGAGGCACTGGCAGTCGCACAAAAATGTCCTGGCAACGAAAATGACTGTCGCGTGAAAACGTGGGCGAATAATCGTAACCAACATTCTTCTACTGGTATTTAGAATTTGCTCGTTGCTCCGTCACTTGGGGACACCTATGGCGCCATTTTGCTTTGGAAAGCTTATCACGCTCGACGATATACTGCCCCCAAATTGCATAAGTAGCTCTTTCCTCTATTGTCGGCCGAGTGCCGTCCATTAGGTCCTCGAGATAATCCTCCGACTATTCTTGCTCCAGATCGATCATCCTCGTAACCACCCCCGAAACATATTACTTACAATCAGCTACGAAAGAAGGGATGATATTAGTCATTTATTAGGTCTTCTTCAAGGGTGGTTTAATACTTGAGGGGGTGCGAAACGCGATGGCGACGGTTCGTATTAGGTTGCAATGGTGTCTGAGATCACCCTCGGGGTCGAACGATCTTTGTCGCCACGTGAACTTCATTTTCCGCCCCTAAAGATTCTAAGGGAGATAAGAATGAACCTTGGTCTCTTCCCTAATTTACAGGGTTGTTAACACGTCAAAGCGAAAAGCGTGCACCCCCTTACGGACAGGACACGAGGCGAACGAAAACGGTCCATTCGAATCGTGCGTGTTCGGGCCAGGAGAGATTTTTCTTTTTTTCCCCTGTCCTCCGTTAATTAAGAGAGAGATGTTCGGCGCCACGATTAAACGAGACGTCACTGTCGCGCGACACGAGGAGGGAGAAAGAAAATCATTTCGCGCATCTGCACGACTACCGAGAACATACGGTGTACGGTAACGATTATGAATATTTTCGTGCGAGTCGTTAACTGTTTTCTCGACAAATTATTCATCTGGCTGGCAATGATGGGTTAAGCAACGTATGAGTGTTCGTTTCTGTAGATTTCTTTACGTAACATCCGGCGCAATCTGCTCGTGATGCTGTTTCACTGGTGTGACTAATTCTAATTTTATTAACCTTCCATTTAATTAGAAAACGGTTGTTAAAATGTCGAGAGAAAATTAAATTGTTCAGGATTCCACGTAGAATCGAGAAGGAAGTCAAAAAGGATGTTACCATTGTTCAAGGAAATACTCGAGTCAGCTTCTTAGACGCGTGGCAGGTTATATTTCTAACGAACGCTCGTAATTGCATTCCGCGCACGCCGGTAAACAGCGATGATCGATCCAGGAAACGCAGGTAAAAATCACGATGGTAATTTCCACGAACACGAGCCTTACGTTTCGCCAGTCGATGATTCGCTCGATCATCGCGATGACTGTGCCCGAACGAGCAAAATAATAGAGTATACGAACACGATCGTTAACGGAGGTAGGTTCAAAGTTGAAAAGAAAAGGAACAAGGCGAAAACTTCCAGTTCCGTTACGTACCGTACAACCAGATTGTATCGGCAAAATAACCATTGTTTCGTGTTACGGCCAGTCGTTAAGTTATTCCGTATTTTGAATACGACGGCCTGGAAAAACCATCTAGAAAAGCCCCGAGTGCCTAACGCACCGGAAACGCCACTTTTATGCCAGTATTATAATCGAGCGGGCCAAGGAAGGGACGCTTTTGTCGATGCATCGAAACTACTCGTTATTCTTTCCTGTCGATTTAGAAATTTTGCGTTTAAATACAGCTGGGGAACTTTTCTTATGACTAGCAGTGTACTTTCAAAGCACAATGGAACGATTATACGCTCCTGAATCACGGAACGTGCGCTTTTATCATTCGAGAATGATTAAGGTTGCTTGGAATTTAAAATATAGTTTGAAAGCATGGAAAATAACATCTATATCAGTTTCAAATTTAACGATTAGGTTTGCTTGACGCACTTATTAACCATACAAAAATCTTGAGATAATCAGTGATATTTTGAAGAGTCAGATAAGACACTACGTGCCTTCTTTTCAACGCCAAAAATTCATTTGTAATACAACTATTCTGACTAGTTGAACAACTGATTAACGTTATAAGACAATTGACGTCGGTTGATGATTTCCGATAACAAAACCGTATTGAGCAGGTACACAGTTATGATCGTAACAGGATATAGCCTGACGTTTAAGGATTTATACTGTATCCTTTCTAGTTGAACACGAAGCGTTGACCAGATAATACGGACCTTCCAAACGAGTGTCATAAACTGACCTAGCGGTTCGTATAATAAAGCAGTTGCAAGTACCGTTTGTCGCATTGGAACACGATTATCGGTTCGTGCCGCGAATCGCCGATCTTACCGTCCACAAAAACCTACAACATTTCAGTTAACAAGTTAACTCTTTGATCCTTCAACTTTCCAATATAATTTACAAAATTCAAACTTTCTAAATAAACGATGGCCCTAGTTGCAATTTGTACGAAACAGATTTAAAACTAATACCCAAAGAAAGATCTTAGAATTGAAAGCTGCTACGAAATGACTATAAAATAAGGTAGCCGATCAAATTGGAAAAGTTTGAGGATCAAAGGGATCGCGTGAGCCGCAGAAAAAAAGAGAGCAGTGTCATAACCGGTCGGGAGTGCGATGAACCAACGCAACGGCGACAAGGATGTCTGAGAAAAGGGACATTCCATCGGTGCGCGTCGTTAATTACCACTTTCGCCCGGAGCTGCGGGTCGTTCCTCGCCGCGGGTCCCATGGATCCGAGCGATTCTGGTAGGCCACGTTTGCGGGTTCTGGAAGCCCGTTGCGCTGTGCCAGAATGCATTCGGCCTCGCCAAACTAGACGGCAGACTGGTTTTTGCCCAATTTAGATCCTCCATTGTTCGACCCGGGCCGGAATGAAAAATAGAAGGATTCGGCTGGGCCGTATCCTGGGCCGCGCCGCGGAGATCCTTGAGCTCCCGCTTCGTTGCTCCGATCAATAAATCCTTCTTCGTACCGAACGGATCTGGAACTTTTTGCAAGAACGAGCGCCCGTTCGGGAGTTCAAGTCGCGGAAGGTGTCGATGGCGTTTTTCATGAATTCACACCGTGTCGAGGGCCGGTGTTAAGTGGACCTTGAGGGTGGGTGATGACACTGCGCTCAGAGTTGGACTTACGCTCTTTTGTCACATATTTGGGACTTTGATGCTTTACCATTCTTTGTTCTATTTTTATGTAAACGCAGAAGGTACCAATTGTGATTAGAAACTTAGTAATTTTATAATATGCAATTTGAATCAATAATTAATTGAAATATTTGAATCTTTGAAGTACCGACTGTTGCAGGTCCGATTATCGACAGAAGAGACCTGTCTTTCCAGTGCCCGATTATTTAGCGGACTACCTTTACCGTGGCGGGTCAAAGATGTTCATTTAAATTATTCCACCTTCAAGAAAGATGATGTATATGGATCAGAAAGATCCTTTGAAGTTCGTTAGATCGAATCAAAAATGCTTTTACGAAGCGGCGTAGCGTAGAAATTTGTAATGCATCCGGTGTTCTCTGAACCGATCGAACCAAATGATTTTTCATTCTATTATTCGATCCCGGATGAGGCTGAGTTACTGACCGACTAATTTCATGGATACTTGCCCAACAGGCTGCCCGTTATACTGAAATGCAATTTTAATTCTCCGTGCGCCGCAGTACGCTCGAGCCCAGCCGAGAGAACTTCGGAAACTTTGAGAATAGAAAATACCTGCGACCGCTTTACGTGAGGTCAATGGGTAAATGGTGTCTCCTCGTTCCAGCCAGATACCTCGAAGAATTCTAAACGAAACCTCGAAAAGAAAAGTACCTCGATTTGGCAAGAAAACAAAAAACAGAAGTACACGTATTTAACCCTGATCCAAACCAATACACTTTTGTACCAGTAGCGTTTACAATCGAAAGTCCTTCATGTTGTATCAAACCTCGAGTAAATTTTATCATTTTCCAATAGGTAATTTCCATTTTCCAAATATTCCACTATTACCATAAAAGGTGACATTAAACATTTGAAAATGTCCATTTTCTACAGGTATGTAAATCAACGGGTAGGGGAAGATTGCGATGCAATTTCAGCATCAACCTGCTATCCCGAAGACCAATGTTGCTTGACTGATCGAGAAGGCAGAGCCGCGCATTCCAGTCTGGTTTGACCATATGAAGAAAGAAGAAGACGACGAAGAAGAGAACCGAAGGGTCGTTGCTGTACACGAGGAGAACATTACGCAGCTTACTGAAAGAACGATCGAGACGCTCCAAAGAAATCTCTTCACGAAGATTCGCACCTGTTCAACTTTCATGAGCTGCCAGCTCTCTCGTTAAATTGCCATAATTGCAAGAAACGTTCATCAAACGGTTCGATCTTACTAAAATATGCGCGTTTAAACGTCTACATTCTAAATTGCTTTCCATGGAACATTTCTACCCCCTCTGGACAACCTGAATTACTGATGGCATAAGATAATTCGTTTGAAATATTTTAATAAGCATCTTAGAACTTTTGCAGACAATAAAAATGTGCCCAGGAAGTGTGAAAAAATCTGTTGGTCCACGCGAGGTTATTTATCGTTTAAATTCCTCGAGGAATGCGCGCTTTTTCAAAACTCGTTTCGCGATGTTCCTCGAAGTCGTTAATGGAGCCACGAAATCTTGTAAAAAGGACCGCCTTGACCCGCTCCGTAGCCCTTTTTCTCCCGCCAGGATCATTTATCTTCGGGGTACGTTTGTTCCTCGTCAGGACAGAAGTATCGAGAACAGTGTGAAACCTTTTCATAACTTTTGGAATGTTATACTTGATATATTGCAACTTACTGCAATCTGCAATTAAAGAAACTTCTATCGTTCTCAAGCGTTAATGACAAAAGGTACCATTTCGATCCCCACGGCCCCCGAAGAAACGCCGCAGTCATTCAGGACGTATTGATTTTTTCCATTTAACCGATGCTTACGAAATCCCGTTATCTGCACGTGCACACGTGCACACGGGGCCCGTGCATTCGTGCACCTCGCGCGATCGCCCGTGTCGACGAGGGAAAACTAGGCTGACGTTTTTTTCCCCGACGATTTTCTTCCGTCGATAAAATATCCCGGCGCGTTTCCCTTTCGCGGAAGCCAGGGGAGCGCACAGGGCACACAGGTGGAAAATGGAGGCACGGTCCGGCGAAGAAGAGCGCGGACAAGGAGATAAAGGCTCGAGAGGAGCCTGGGAGTCCCGAAAAAGCCGAAAGGTAGGTCGAGGTAAGTCCTTCGCGGTTGAAAAAGAGGAGGAAGGTTCGCAAAGGACGGACAGGTGAGAAAGGAACGGAGAAGGAGAGAAATTTCAAGGGCGCGGTAGGGGGGGAACAGGAGCCACGGCACGATGGAAACGAGCTACGAAGACGTGACGTATACAGTGGCGAAGAGTGTACAGTGCACCATGGTGTAGCATGGCATAGTTAAAGTGGGAGAAACCGTGTATGACCGTCCTCACCGGTAAGCCAGTCCCGTGTGAACGACCGTGAGGTAAACCTCGAACGAAACTCGATCGAGCCTTCCTCGAGGGTCTTCTCTCCTTTTCGATACGAGCGTCGTTGATTTCGTTCGACCGTCGAAAATTCGTTCGATGGAGGAACCTCGATGGAGGACGAGTTTCATCGTTGGCCAGTGATTCGAAAGTCGGGTACAGCTGTACAGCTTCGTAACACACTTCCGAGGGATCGGTGCAGTTGATAGTGTTTCTGTGATGCAAAGTGCGAATCCCTCGAAAATCATGTAGACAAGGGAATAGGAAAATGGATTGCGAGTGATTCGAGTCGTGTGAAATCGGTTTCTGAAATCGAATTCCTCGCGAAACCGTCTCTCTCCCGGTAATAAGGACAGCACCCGCATCGGCGAGGAACAATGTCGAAACGTTAGATCGGAGTGCCGCAAAAGCGCTAGAAAGTCGTGGAAAGAGTCGAAAAGTCGACGCGAGGACGTACCAGGTTGGCCGAAAAAGCTGACTCGTTCTTGTTCACGAAGACGGGAACGCACCGGACCTAGCGGCGGCCAAGTAGGTCAACCGGCGTGCGCGAGACTGCGAGACCGAATAAAAGAGAGGAAGAAGAGGACGAAGAAGAGGAGGAAGGAAAAAAATAAGCGAAGTATCGAACGAGGAAAGGAAGGAAAGAATGGCGAGACGAGGGCATTCGAGTTTCCACGATGCTCGACGTTTTTACACGGCATAGGTTCGCGATCCAAAATGGCGGCGATCGGCTGGTATCGTGGCACGATTTACAACGATAAAGACTGGTCCAACAACCGTCACCGACGCGACTGTTGAAAAAGAACTTCTTCCGAGTGTCCTTGACGATTAGCCTGACCTTGATCAGGAGGTGTTAACCACGTGACCATCAAGGATACCAGGATGCCAGGACCCGCGGGGTCGAAGGTCCTCGCGACCTTGTCGCTACTGGTTCTTCTAGGTAAGTGGATGCTGCTTCAAGGTTGCATACAGGTGCATCTGATGAAGGATGCGGCTGCTTCGAGGACGCAGTTCGCTCCTTCTTCAATTAATTATAATTTTATTCGATTTGATAGTGATTAAAAGTCACTTGAAATTTTATACTTCGATTTCTTCAAGTTTACTTTGGGTTTTCTCTTCTTCTGAGGATAGTTCGATTCTGCATTTCACTATTAGAGATTATAATTCTTACGATTCACTAGAAAGCTAAATTTCAGAAAAATTCTTGGGAAACGCTAAGGATTTCACTTTAACCTTAGATAGATTCCTAGAGAGAGGTATCTAGGACATTCAATTCCTACGTGACTATTTAATCTTAAGATTTATTCTAATTGAAGAATAAATCACTGAGTTTCTTCTTTCGAAAATTAGGCACTGAGGTACACTTGTGCCTCGACATCTGTCACTGAGTACACAACGATGCAAATACTTGTGAAATTAACGCGTGAACCTGTTTGATGGGACTTTATTAAAGCAGCCACGTGCGGTTGAGTTTTGAACCGGTATCTTGACCTCTGTCGAAAATTTCGTGACGAACAGGGCAAGATTCTGAGGATAAAAGACGATCCTCGATCTTCCTCGTACAGTTTGACTCAATTTATCCATACTCGTTTAAAAGTGTGAACGGACTAATAAACAGCAGGGTAAATGGTCGCAAAACATTGCGAAGGAATGTTTGCATCCCTAACACAGAGCCATGGGTGATTTCTCGGGTAAAATTATACAGATCGAGCGAACCAGGTAATAATTCACCAGGTTTCGCGATGTAGATAGGTAAGTAGGTACACATCCGGCTCTATCAAGGACTATAAACAATTTTCTATGAGAATCGAGCGAGTTAAGTTGTGGCCGGAGTACAGCAGGGAATGTGGTGGTAAAAAGAAAAGGAGGAAGGGTTCATCGACCCGCGTAGATTTATCGCGGTGCATAAATATTCAAAAGTGGAGTAAAACCTGCGTTAATTAATTTCTCTCGTCGCGTCGAGTATCAGGTTGTTTATTGAACCAACGTTTAATAAAAGCTCGTGTAATTGGGAAATGAAAGCTGTGTGCGCGTTATTTGGAGGAGACAGCACGCGTCATAGACGCGTTTCAAAAGAAGCAGAGGAGAAAGCTGCAAACATGACGCGCACTCGTGTCCTGGCACGTACCTGTTACCTGCAGATTTTCACATCCTAGACCAAAACGATTGTTCGAAAGCGCCTGATAATCGTTCTGCGGTCAGTAATTGCCAACGCGAGCTGTTAGATTGACCAAATTGCAAAATACTCATTTTTCTTTAAATAAACGACAGATTACGAGACCAAGTCTTGAATATTAATCAAAATATCTTTGGGAAAAAATTGCCGCGGGTCAGATCGGTTCGTTGACGTATGTAAATTGATTTTTTGGTTAACTAGGTGTGGTTTCGATCGTCAAGGTCCACGGGTCGTCGACCAGAATTCGACGCGCTATTGAGAAACGATTTTTATATATCCATCCGACTTTCTTCTTCCGCCTTGTAAAATGTTCAATTGGTTTACGCAACAAGGGGAATTTACATGAAACGTTTAACGTCATCGTTAACGCGGATGAGCCACCGTACGAAGGATCGTATCCGGCATGGGGTTTCGTCACTCGACTTTCGCCCAGACTCGTTCGCCGTGAAAGTGTCACGAAATCACGTCAGAACTGAAAGTCCATTCGCTCGAGATTTTATCTGCTTGAAAAACAATAAAAATTTTCGTCAAATCGCTCGAACAATTTAATTGAGAGGCTCTGATAGCCACAGTTTTAATTTGTAAAGGGTGTGAATTTTATGGATCACGATGAACCCATTGGAGGGTTACAAATTTGGGATGTCTTGTAATTGTATACGAAGAAATAGCTCAGGAGTTACAAATTTGGTAGCTAATTTTAGTCAAAGCACAGCAATAGCTGTTTTAAGTCAAAGAACGATCGCATACGTGTTCCACGTAGCAAGAGCACCGCGTTAACGAATGCTGAGGAAGCACGTGTCGAAGGTCGAGCGGACACCTGTCGAATCTGGTGGACAGAGCTACCAAATGTCGTGTTCACCAGCGAAAAGAATAAATATTGGGCTGGAATGGGGTACCGTTAACTCTGCCGTTACCGCCTCGAGTTACCGTCGCATAGCTCGTTCTACGCTCCTCCATGGATAAACCCCCTTCGACGTTTCTTTCTTCTTGCTTCCAAGTCGTGTCAGACGTCGTTCAAATTGCGTCACGGGTTCAAACGACCCCGTTCGTGGCTCCAGATAACGTGCCCACTGTCGTAATAGTATACGCAAGTGAAATGGGGGATGATTCTTTCCTAATAGCCACGGGGGTTACCCCTCTAATTAAGAAAAAGTAATTTTTGATTCACTTTGTTAAATGGAATGATCTATTTTCAAGAATTTTCTTTATCCTTGGCCTGGAGCTATCGGTAACACCCAGTGGCGGGTGAAGTAGGATGGAATTGCAGATATTAAAAGCAAGTGGAAACAAGAAGAACGAAAATTAATGGACAGGGAAACTCGATCGTTAATCCCGTACACGCGAGATTCCATTAATGTGATTCAATGGTTAGTTAAATATCATGGTTATATGGATTTCTTGGCAGGCGATCGAAGGTATCCAGAACCGGTAATATTTTTTACGGACGTTTTGCACACAGAAGAGAGAAACTATGTTACCTCGTTACCTCGTGAGCCGCACACGGCCCGGTGTTTACCATGAACTTCACGTCGGCTCTTGCATTTTCTCCGACTTATTTGTCCGTGCCGCGGCAATTTTTGCCCAAAAATATACGCCCTTCCGCAGAAATCACAACAATCTTTTGTATAAACTTTCACGAGCGAGAAACAGCAATTACCTTAATTTAAAATTGATTAATCTATTGATATCATGATAATCACACAGTATGGAGGCAGTCTGTTAATTGAAACACTTGGTGTTAATAGCGAATTTCATTTTTAACAAGTTCTGAAACTACCCTTATTAAAATTTCGAGGATTTATTATTTCTCAGAGAACAGCGTCATTAAACTTTGACTAGGTACTCGAACGTACATCCAATAGCGAGAAGCAATCATTTCGCGGACCCGATGGGATATTTGGTAAATTGAACGAGCGAGTCGAATCGTTAAGATTGTTAAATTAGCAATGCTAATTATTTCGGCCAACGACTTGTCTCGGCCTGGCCAGACACAGAAAGAGCCTTGGAGGCCCTGTTGAAGGATCCAGGACACCGGCGAGTTTCGAAGCTGACCAAACAGGCTGCATTCCCTCCCTCCCTCTCCCCCGTACGTTGTGACAGAATCAACGATGCAATTCACCTACATTCTCACGGGATCCCATGCTCTCACGTTAGCAAGGTTATGGGTGTTCCGTGAACACCGTTATACGTTCGCGGCATGCAATTCGAACTTTATAATTATTATCTTTGCGGGACGACGCCCAGATCCGAATAGGAAACGAAAGTCTTGCTCGACAAATGTTCCGGGATTGATTCGTTGATTCTTATCTGATCGATGGACCGTAAAGAATTTGTTACTTACGATCGATTAATTATCTCGATACAACACAAATTCCTTGCGTTTCACTATAAGTTTCACCAATAGAAAAGGGTCTCAGCTAAGTTGGTTTTAAGTTAGTTCAACAAATCTGCTCAAAGGTACCGAACGCTCTGTAATTTACCCAGATTCTCACGCTGTTCCGCGGCGTGTTCGTTGTTCAACGCGTAAATGCATACCACGGAAACTAAGTTAGCCGCCTCAATGTACCCTCGACTACAACGAGCACCGTAATCTTGTCGACGTTAATTCCGTGGTCGTAGCGAACCAACAATGGCTCTACCGTTTTCGCAAGGGAAAAAGAACTGAAATTGAATCGGGACTCGGGTATGTAACTGTAATTCGACTTAACAGAATTAAATCCCCGTACGAAACGATCCTATAACGCGCCTTTTAATTAAATCCTCGCTACTGTGTTTTCAGAAATTACCATTTGGCGTAACGGCCGCGTTCGAGTTGCGAAAAATCGAATTAGTATCTTAAAAACTTGTGAATTTGTTATCCTGTCGTCACTTGTCACTATTTCTAATTTCAAATATCTCTTCAAAATGTCACGGGAGATTTCGATTGAGGAATTTTATTGTTGTTTCTGCGAGAATTGTTTGGAATCCTCGCGAACAGCATCTGTTAAGTTTACTTAATCTCTATAAAGGTGTTTCTGTAGCGTATCAAGGAGAATCAGAGAGCATCGAGAGCATGATGTTCGCCAAGTAGAACGAACCAGCGCAGCGGCCAGGTTAATTGCGGCTGGCGAACGAACAAGTGTTTGAAAATTCGTGTCGCTATGTACATTTCTTAATGACCAATTAACAGCAGATCGTCAAAGATATCATTGTTCGAATTTCTTTATCTGACCATCGCTTTGCTATCTTTGTGCAAGAATAAGCAAACTTAACGATGTATCTCTTTCAGTATATTTTTATCAATTTTCCAATTCTTACATTTCTAAGCCTTAAGCTTTACAATACAACAATTCTAAGTCCCAAATTCCTAAGTTTCAATGTTCTCAAGAACGTAGCACTTGCATCCTCAATTTCTATCTATTTCTGATTAATCGACGGAGGAACACTTTGTATCGTTGATTTTTCTAACGATGTTCCGTAGCGAAACGAAGATGCTCCGTTAGACGGTTGCTCTCGTTATCCCGTTAACAGCAGGAACTGTCTCGAGGCGAGGCATTCCACGAAACACTCGGTCAAAGACGGTGAAAGGTTTGAAAAAGAAGGAAAAAGTCCGCAGGAAAACGATACTATAATATGCACACTTTCTACGAGACAAAGCTGAGCAAACGTGTCGTTTGTGGCTTGGTTGCTTTCGATCGAAAAACGAAACGCCCTGCAGGCCTTTGTAACGTCCACGGTTCTTGTTGCTCGGTTTCGATCCCAGCGATTAATTATCTCGGTTAGTATTCCAAGTTTCCACGCGATATTTAGAACGGCCAGGATCGTTATTATCCTTTCGCGATGATCTACAGACACGTATACACGCCGCTGTACACGTCTGCTTAGAAAATTTTAGTTTCACTTAAATTGCTTCGCGCGTCGTTGAATCGTTGCATGGAAATCTCCCATTGTTTCTGTCCCCGTCTCCTCGTGGAATTCCGATGCGTTCGCATCAAATGCTATGGCAAGCTGTCTGGTACAGCCATGTGCAACGATGCCTTACCCTGATAAGAGGAATTGAAAAAAAGGGGGTACTTTCTATTATCCCCTTTCGTTCTGCAGGTAACTCCAGTTAGAAGGATCGTTTCTAACTGGAATTAGGGGATCTTAGGTACTTGGAAATTTCAGAAACTTCAAAATTTCGAAATTTAGAAGCTTAAGACCCTCGAAGTAGATATTATACTTCTACGAATTCGAATATTATATTTTTGGAAACTTGAAAGTTCCTGATACGTGATTTTCAATAATTTCCTGAATCAAAAATGACCCGATTAACGGGTTAAGATTCCCGAGCGAATCGCAAACCGTTCGATTGCGTAACAAAAGTGTAATCCACCGGACGGGGGGACATTAAAAGACTGTTGATCAGGATCCCGTAATTGATTCCGCGTAAAAAAAGGCTGGTCGAATATGGACGATGTCGATGAACCTTTTTCTCCCCCTCTGTACACCGCGGAAAGCGGAAGGTTTGCGACACGAGGAATGTCGAAGGGGAATATAGGAAGGAGAAGGAAAGAGACAGTAGTAATTTCATACTCGTCACGTCCACGGTTGGTCAAACCACTCGATACCGGCCTCGAGAATGTCAACCGTTCGAGTACCGTTTCCCTTGCCGATCGGCCATGGATCTTCGCGATTTTTTGCCACCGTCCGCTCGCAAACCCTTCCACCGTGGCTATCGATAAGTTTCTTACGGCCTCGAACGGCTGATTTAAGTTAAATGCCCGATCGATCGTGTGCGTTCGAGGAAACGCGAAATTACGTCCTAGTTTTTCCTTCTTTTGCCTCGAGAGATGAGGAAACTGGCTCTGACGTATTAATTGACCTGCTACGAAAGGAATGCAATTTTAATCTCCTGGAAATCTAACGTTTCTAAGTTTGTGAAAATTGATCGTTCACAGGTGTTTCGGCTATCCAAAACGATCGAACGTCCTCCCGTTCCTCTCAGGAGAACATAATTCTGAGCGGCAGCTCGTACACGGGACCCGAAAGGACGTCCAGCGTGTTCCATCGCGATGAATCGCCAACTTTCCAAAGAACCGTTCCAGCCTTTCAGCTGGAAAGCTCGAAAAGCGTCCATAATTACGACAAAGAGGAGAACAGATTCGAGGACAGGAACACCAGGCACCAGGAATCCATCGACGAGCTGACGTCGTCGAAGCACGTCGATCATATAGACGGGAACAACATCGAGGTGAAACCTGGCGAATATTATTAGTAAGTCTTTCAAAATCTTCGTATCTGGTGTAGTGAATCTATTGCAACTTTGTTTTATTTTTAATTATAAATAGCATAACGCCTACGACGAGCGAATCAATGTCGGGGGAAGGACAGGGGGCTCCGCAGAGACCAAAACTCTTGTCGGAGCCCCAACAATTGGCTGGAGTGTCGAAGCAACAAGCGCACTATCTGCAAGCAATCGATCAGCAAAGACGAGCACGCCAAGAGATCCCCAGGATCTATAGCGACCACGCGCCGCCGCCTATCCTGCAGACAGCCTCGCCAGGACGACAAGCGAATCCTGACATACAGGATATCATCACCGGTATCGTCAAACTGTTGAATGGAAACGTAAACGTCGCCGCCAACACGGTCAGGCCCCTCAGGCCCATTCAAGCTACCAGGTACCAGCTAACTAACATTAAATTAACAAATTTTAGTGTCAAATGATTATTAATTATTTTTTTTAGGATCAACAACAGAGGACCACCGAGAATTTCCGACGTCCCTCCACTGCCACCCGATTTCGACACTCCAGGAATGAATCCTCCGCCTCCACCTGACCATCCCTATCCCTTCGAGAAACCACCAGCTCCAGACAGACCCATGGTGAACCAGCTACCGCCCGAGAGGCCCATCAGACCCTTCGTGAACGGCGTTCCGCTTCCAGAACAAATAGTTCCACAAGGAAATCGCCCATGGACCTGGAATCGTCCTGGTAACTGTCTTACGCCTTTCTATTTGTTCCTGTCGTTTGACACGGTTTTGCATAATCGCGACATTGTTCAAAGGCTCGAACCGACGGCCGATTCCCCCGTACAAACCGCTGCCACCGTCGTCGGAGTCCGTTTTCAATCGAGAAAAGGAGCAGGAGGACAAAAACGCGAGACCAGACGCTCCATCGACGGAGGAGTCCTCCACGAAGAAAGAGGATCAAAGCGAAACTACCACGAACAGCTTGGAGATTAAGAATCATCAAGAAGTTGACAGTCAGAAGACCAAGATCGATACGAAGACCACCGAGAAGCCAATTATCGAGAATGTTACGAAAAGTCCTGAAGCGGGAAGCACGACCAAGAAGGAGAACAAACACCAGTCTCCGTCCAAAGAGAATAAAGTGAATAATGCAACTACGACGACAGAGTCTAGCAACGTTAATAAAATAAACAAAGTGAAACAGGAGGATTCGCCAAAGCCTGTGATACCATTGGAGGTTTCGGTGAAGCCGACGAAATCCGTGAAAATCACCAACACTCCTAGGCCAGCTTCCAATTTAAACAATGAAAAATCTAGCGACAAGCCGAGCGTGTCCAAGACCTCGATAAAATCCTATTCAACGTCGACGCTGAATATCGAGACCAGCTCGTCGGTCCATGTAATCGAACCTACGAGCACAAAAACGCTCGTCCAATCGACCGCGATCCCCGTGAATAACAGCGCAAGTTACACGCCAATTGCGTCTAGCACGATGGCTTTGGAGCCGAGCAAATCGTCCGATTTCGAAAGTACGATAGCCGCGTCGAGTGTGCCGACGCCGACCGACAATTTGCCATCGACTTTCACAAAAAGCTCGACGATCGTGGAAAAAAGCACCCCTCACGCCACCGCCGCCAACACGTTCACCAAGAATTCAGGTAGATACCCGAGGCTACGATCAAATTATATTAGATATTAGAAACTTTACGTAAAGCTAGAGGAAGATAAGTTTTCAAATGCAGTTCTAGGTGTAGCCACTCTATTTAGAGATAAAAAAGAAGGGAAATAAAATTGCAAAGGTCGTGGAATTGCACGGGGCTCGCGATCGTTAAAGTGTTAATTAAATTTCCTTTGCGCGAGACTGTCACGGTCAATTAATTTCCTTTGTAGCCACCACGGATCGCTATGCTTACCGACCCAGGCCTGGGATAGTCCTTGACGATACCTTGGATTACACGGGCAGCCAAGGACTGGCCACTCAACGACCTTACGCACCACCGAGACATCCACCTCTCGGTGATATTTTCGACGTGACGGTCTCCGCTATTCAAGGACCCGGTGCTGCGAGTTCTGGTAAACATTCATGCGTTTAACCCTTTCTCTTGCCTCGATCATCCCCTGTTCGCTTTCATCAGCGAATTAATATTCTGAAAGTCCTCAGGGTCGACGGTGTGCGTCATAATTGAAATATTTCACTGAAGAAATATCGCGACTTAATTCTAATCTTTTTTCAATTAGGGGAAGGAGTGAGAGTACCGGTGAACGCAGGAAACGCAGACGTGATCCTCACATCGGCTGTCGAGGGTCAAGGATTCGTCAGCATCGACGGGAAAAGAACGTACTTGAACCTATTCGAGAACACAGATCGAACCTCGACGCACGTGCAACCACAGCCTCAACCAACCAGGACCCAATCACCTGCCGTCGTTGGCACAGGGTCAGTACTTTTAATCCTTTCAGAATCAAGGAGTACCCTCTGATATCCTTCATCACGATTGATGTTTCATTGGAGGTCAATGTCCTTGGTATAGGTTCGCAGTAGCACAACCAGATCCTCCCACACCGACCCAGAGGCCCAGTGGTCCGATTCGAAGGCCCACGTTTCACAGAAGACCAACCCAACCCCCAGTGAGAATCGACACCTGTATCGTGGGTGACACGAGCACTTGCGACATCAGTCAACACGAGGCGTGCGCCACTGTTCAAGGAGTATCTGCCTGTCATTGTAAACCAGGATACGCCAGACTACAGCACTCCTTGCCGTGTAAAAGTTCGTCGAATATTGAATCTATGCGAGCCAAAGTCTAATTAATATAAATTAACCTCGATTGTTTCTGTTACTAGAAATTATCAGTATCGTGGTGTCGATCAGAGTGGACAAGATTTACGACAGGAAGGTCGTCTGGGATCGAGGCTTCACGGATAAGGACTCTGAGCCTTATCAAACCTTGGCCTATGAGGCAAATCGAGCTGTAAGTCGATTATTAAATCATTCATAAATGAATTTACACTGATAACGTTTCACATGTTCTAGATCGAATCCGCCATGTCGATGACACCGTTTTCGGACGAGTACATGGGATCGTTGATAAACGGCGTATATCAAGGCGATATAAGCCAAGGTCAAGGGGGTGTCTTCGTCAACGCAACCCTGAAACTCACCTACGAGCCGAGAACAATAAGGCCAAGTTTAGCAGGGGAATTGCAGAGACATTTGCTCGGGGTTATTCATAGAAGGAGCAACAATATAGGGAACAGCGCTCTTTATGTGGACAGTCCAGCTGGATCTATATCGAATTTACAAGGTTGGAATAAAAAAAAACTTATCAAAGTATCTACTGTATTAATAGAATCAGAAATTTAAAGGTTGTTTTCGATGGATAAAATAAAAAAGGAATATAATTCTTTGTTATAAAATATATTTCCAATAAAAGAAATATCAATTTACATGTTATTTTGCAGACCTGGATGAATGCGCCTCGTCAGAATTGAACGACTGCCATTCCTCAGCAATTTGCACGAACAATTGGGGAGGATTCACTTGCACCTGCAATGCAGGATTGAAGGATCCCCACAAGGAGGATCCTAATGAGTCTGGAAGGACTTGTATCTCGTGTCCTTCGACCTACTGCAACAATCGAGGCTCTTGTTCCTACCAGGGCGATCACATGCAGTGCACGTAAGCATATCGATTGCTTTCAACAACAAAGAAAATGTTCCTTTGCTCAAAATAATTATTCATTTGAAAGGTGCACTGGTAATTATTACGGCGCCCAATGCGAAGTCGATGGAGAGGTCCTTGGCGTAGCAATAGGGGCGTCCGTGGCAGCTTTAATCATTATAGTCCTGACACTAGTATGCCTGGTCATGTGGAGGTAACGAAAACTCTTTTTCAAGATTTTCTTTTGTTGTAAAATGGTGATTGAATATTGTTTTTAATGTGTGTCGTAGCCGACGATGGTCTCGTGAACAGAAATCCGTTGGGTCACCGGTGTACGGTTACATCCAGGGTGGCATCCCTGGAACGCTTCCAGGAACGTTGGCGAGGGTCGGTTCTGTGGGCACCCTCGCTTCCGTGAAACAAGGACCACCGACCAACTTGCCACCCTACATGTGGGCACATTTTGGCGACCATATGGCCACTGCCAACGTATACGCCGTAAGTTATAGGGTTGAGGTAGAAATTATGCCTTTATTGTTAGAATTCTTACAAATTTTTTTATAATTCTTATAAGGTTTGTTATTAAGACTCTAGTTTGACATTTAATTGCCAATTTATCAGAGGGTGGGAGTCTAGTTTATTATTAGATCAAATTTACATTTAATGCTTTTCTTCGATTTTTAGACTGAACCCATGGGACCAACCAGGCCAAGTTCAGCGGTCTTCGGGTACCCACCGCTGAACGTCCACGGAACGTTACCACCGGTGCCACTTCCAAGACTTCAAGCGCCGCCAAGACCCCGAAAAAGACACCAACCCGATCCTGACAGCTCGGATTCCGAACCGCAGGACAAGGACAGGGCCGACTTGATCCCGCAGCACAGTGGTTTCCATGTTCCCAGGCCACGGTCTAGATCATCTCTAGCGGTAAGTATCCATTCTTCAACATTTCATCTTATCCGTCAATTTCTGCAGCATTTCGAGCTGAATGGCACTTCTATTTCAGAATCAAAGCGGAATTTACAATGACGTGGAGTACGACCAAGGTGACGTGCACCATTTATCGAAAAACAATATCCCGATGTCTACTTACAGGCCGTACTATCGAACGTGAAAAAAAAAGCTTAGCTATATTGTTTTTTTTTAAAAGGACAGGATTATTAACAAAAAGATAAACTCGAGGGAAGAGTATAAATTTATCCAAATATTCGAATCGAAGCTGTGAGTTCGATCGATTGTTTAAACAAATTGAAAACGAACCGCGAGAAGGACAAGCTTGTTAATTTTTATACCTGTTCGTTAATTATTCAGTTTGATGTAAGGTATCAGCATTACTAATTACTTCTAGTTACATAATTGTTACTACACGAATATTTATTACCCTAGTGTTACCCTCGGAATAACAGAAAAGAAAAACGATCGTACCAAGGCTGTTTTATACGAACCTAGTGAAACGAAGGGTGCATACTGAATTAGTATTGAAGCAATTGCTCCGTTTAATCACTCTAACTTAGTTTGTTATCGATTATTATTTATATCGCACGGTTTGGGGATAAGTATGCAGGAGAAATATCTTACTTATCGCTGAACCGATCAATCGTACGTAATATTATTTCCATTAAACCTCGAACGGCGGAGGTTTGCAAAATAAGGGTTGAAAAAAGAAAAGAATATAAGAAAAAGCAAAGAGACAGTATAAAAAGTAATACTCCATAAGGCGAGTTGCGTCGTGGGGTGTCGAGATACGATAATTCATTCATGTAACTCTTCTGTAATTATACATTATATATTTTTGCAAATTGAATACAATATACATTTGAAAATCCATGCGCGTCGTCGCTTTCTCCTTGGAAAATTTCACCGATGCCTAAAGGTACAATATTCTCACAACAGTTTGTTGTGTGTGTGTGTGTGTGTGTGTGTTCCTTAATAACGCGGATCATTCGAACGTACGCTGGAAAAATACTGTGCGCATAATGAGCAAAAACGTTTAAAACCTTTGTCGTAATCGTTTACCAACAAACACATCGAGTTATCTTCGTTAAACGTGAAACGCTTTCGAAACAGACAGTAGAAAAAATCGATTTGTGCTGAAAACAAGGGGACGAAAGGGGAAAGAATAGAGAGGGGGGTTGAACGAACGAAAGGATCATCGAAGAAACCAGCGAAATCGTTTCACCGATGACAATTATTCAAACTTCGATTACCATTTGGAAGCATTCGTTCTTCGTTTTTTAATTTGTTCACCGTCGTACACGAGTTACTTGGAACAATAACGGTGCAACTTCCATTGTTAATATTTTGAGGAAAAATATTATCCTGAGTCGTGGCACCAAACAGACCAAGAAAGAGGAGACAGGAGCACAAATGGTCACCGTTTGAGAAAGATTTGACAAAGTACATTGATAAAATTCCAAAGCTGAGACGAACGGATTAACGTCGATTTATACTGGACTTTGCTATCGATGCGATGGAAAATTCGCTACCCCATTTTTATAACAAGAATCAATCACTTTTAGTTAATTTAAAAATTCATAATTTTAATCTAAAATTAAATAAATATTATATCGAAAGGATTCACTAAAAAATGTTTCGAATTTATTCACAGTACTTCATAGGTAAATAAATTGGTAAGGAACGGGTGTAGCGAATTTTATATTGCGTTATCGATACAGTCCGGTACTCTGAATTATTATAGACTCGAAAGACGAAGTTTTCGTCGTTTCCTTTTTCTCAATCAATTCTCTTCGTGAACATGCGAGTATCGTGATCAAAAGATTCGTGTGAACTGTTCAAAATCGTATATTACGTTAATAATATCGCAGAATGAAGAACGATAAGGGGACGTGTCGCGTTTCCGACCAGACCTCCTCTTATCGACGTATCGAAATTGATACAATGTAATTAAATATATATATCAATATAATAAATATGAGAATATTGATAAATATATATATATATATATATATATAATATGTAATAACCATTATCATCATCCCCGTGATAATATAATAATTTCATCTGATATAATATATTTGGTAATATTTTGAACGATAGAGAGATTAGGTCATCTTTTTTTTTTTTCAAACTTTTTTCCTTTCTATTTTCTGGTAATCGAAGGTGTATTACACGCTAAAAAAATCGGTCCCGGGTTCTTCCACGTACGATGTTCGTGTAAAAGCGACGAGACTCGTCTCCGTGTCTAGGATTTAGCCGTCTCGAGGTCGCAGAGACACGGTTCCCTTACGAGTACGTATGCAAATATAGTAAATATATATATATATATTATACGTGATATAGGTGAATCGGAGAAAAAACACATGTCGATGATAAAAGACAAAGAGATCTAGTGAAAGATTCTGGAAGGCAAAGAGTGGACGAATTCTTAAACTATCGATCCACAGACCCATCGGTTCTTCCCTCGATACCATTTTCAATCACTCGAAGAACCGACAGCCCGATTACGTTCGCTCGTTGATCAGTTTTACGTTTTTCACGACTAACAATTGAGATGTTAATTAATAATTGAAAACGCCCGCGATAATTTTGATCGCGACGTTTTCGTGGTCCTCGATCAGAATCGTTGACCCGTTTTACAGTTTCTACCTTTTTCTCGTTGAACAGCAATCGCTGCTGCCAATTGCCGCGAAAGGATCAAGTACAGCCGCCAGATAAGCGACGTTCGAGCGTTCGTTGTCAAAATTCGTTCGATGTTGACAATATTGGTCGTGGGGAGGGGAGTGTATTGACTCTCTAACGAAGACAGAGAAGAAGAGGAATCGGATCGACGAGCGAACGCAACGATCGCGTTAAGAATCACTTATTTCTTCTTTCATTTCTTTCATTTTTTTTTCTTCTTTTTTCTTGCTTTTTTTCTTTAGTACAAACAGTAGACAAGTACAGCGTAGGTATTCAAAAGTAGAAAGTGTAAAGTATATCACAAGAATTACAATAATCGTAATAATTTACGTTCATCTCGCAAAGATTAAAGTTCTTGCCCCTTATTGTTACGTGTATATATCAAACTGCAGAATAATTAATAATACGAATTTAATAATGATGATAATAAGCGCATTAGTCGCGTCTGTGCCAAGAACGCGAGCTAAACAGATTACAATATCGTTCCGGGGAGGAGAAAAAGAAATTATTAGTTGCTTGTTGTTCTCGCCGAGCTTGGAAATTGTCCGTAGATACATCAGTCTTTGACACAATTAATCGTAACGATAAATACCATCGATAGGAGCTGAAGCCGTGACAAAGATTCACGCGTTATGATAAAACGTATGGTACGAAGACAAGAGAACACTTATATATGCATATATTATGGTATGCACTTGTTTAATCGTATGTATGCACGTATGTATATATGTATGTATAAAACCACGACTGAAAAAAAAGAGTTTGGAATTAATACGTGTACGGTCGATCGCGACATAGACGAGCTTTGTCCTCGCAAGGCTCTGGAAAAAAGAAGCCTTTTAATAAAACTGCTCGAGAAACAATCGTAACGGCGATAGTGTCTAGAAGTACAATAACAGGCGTATAAAGTTGTATCACGAGGAGAAGGGGGGAGAGAAACGAGCAGCACAAACGCGATTCAAGCAAAAATCGAACACGATATATAATAGATTTCTTTTCATTTCTAACATTTTTTTTTTTTTTTTTCAACGAATCGTCAGGTCGACGGATAAAAATTTGATGCAACAGAGAGTGTAGGAATGTCTAGCAAAAAAAAAAAAAAAAAGGAAAAAGAAACAATCGATCGATTCCAAAACTAACGAAGCCACCTTTGCCCGTGACGAACGCACGATTTAACAACAACGATCAGGCAAAATTTTGTTTATCGGTCTGATTCGATGCACGTGTTGTACACGGTATATCAGCAGGCAAAGGTTACATGCAACCTAGCCAATTCCCTTAGGCCATACGATGGGATGTTGACGTTGGAAAAGTCGAAGGAAATGATCGTGAAACCTGCGGAACTTACTTAGCGATTTACTTAAGTCGGCGTCGCTTGAGGCTGAGGTGTGCGAGTGGCGGATGCATTCGCGTTCGGCCTATGAAATCGGTCGAATAATTGCTCTAACGTCAATACAACCCCGAAACCTGTCCCCGGATCCGTGTTTATGAACGAATCCAAGTTATCCTTGCACGCTGGAACGTTTGCAAAACAGAAAACAGATTTTTATGGGTCCTTTTGGTCCTTTCAGTCATACACAGCGAGGTTCAAGATTTATAGGTTGGTAGAACACTTGTTGCTTGATTACCAAAACTACGTCCATCAGGCAAGTGATATACATCCTATAAGTCCTGAATCTCTTTTTTAATACTGTGTAGGAACTTAATGATCCTCTAACACGTGAACGAGTTAACATTCCTTTCGACGAAACATACTTGGTGTAGAGATAGGCGGATAATCCGGCGGCGTCTTGATCCATGTGCCATCCTCGCGTTTCATGTGGTGCCGATCGGACGCGAACTCTTTCAAGTACACGCTGGCCGGCACCAGTCTGAATCTTCTGTGATGCTTGGGCGGCACTACCTCGTCGGACCTGAACGTTTCCATCGCGTATTTCCAGAAATGCGTGGGAAACGGCAACACGCTATCTAAATCGTACACGACCGCCCTTTCGTCGGGTGCGTAGATAAGGATTACGTGGAAGTCCTGCGGATGCAAACAGACCACACGTTTGGTATCCGATACCTTCGTTCGAGGGCCTAAATTAACGGCTATCGTTTGTTCGTTTGCTGACTGACCCAAACCACGAGCTTGTCCTCGTCCTTTCCTGCCCGTTGTCGCCAAAGGGGCACGCTACGCCAGGGGTTGCTCACGAAGGCAACGTAGCAGTGCTGTAATTCCGGTCCGTGTCTCGTGGCAACGTCCTGACACAGCTTCCACACATTTTCCTCGCTAGAATAATACAGTTTTGTTCTTGCAGAGATGCATTGCGCTCGCATTCGCTTCGGTGCGATACACGAACAAAAGGTACCAAGGCGTACAGGTGGCTGTGTAACCGAGAACATCCGACAAGCGGGGACGGCGTACGAAAAATATTGTTCGATGCAGATGGTGGATCTTGCGACTAATAAAACGGTGCGAGTTCTAGTTGCGTAAAATAACACATGGAAATGAGGTTGTTGGATACGCAGAAGGTGATTAGCATAGGGCTTGGTTGGTGCTGTGCGTGCTGAAAGGATGAAATACAAGCGAAGCGGGGGAATCGCGTGTTATCCACGATGTAATATCGTGCAAACTATCCGTGATAATATGCATGCATTATTAACCCTTCCGCGGTTATAGTCGTCCACCACGAAAGGATCTGTATAACTATGAATAACTGAAGTCGTTTGACACAGAACTTAAAAATACCTATTGCAAAGATACAGCGTGGCAAACAGAACTTAACGGAACACAATTATTTAACCTAAGCAATTTAATACAGAAGCGTTAAGTAGCCATGGTGAAAAAGATCATTTTTAAAAAAAGTAACAAGCGTTAGATTCCGTGTATTTTCGCTGAACAAATGAGAAAAATAAAAATCGTGATTTTACCGCGGTACGCGCGGGACTTTTTAAAATCGAGCAGACGATGCACCATGATTTGTGGTTATTTCGTTCGTTACAAAGATGGCGGCAGCGTATCGCATTGCCGTCCCTGTACCACTGCAACGTATCGATCCAATCGCGGTACGTACCGCAATACGGCACGTTTATTTCGTTGAAAATCGATCGTTTTACCGTGTTATAACGAGACGATCACGTTTGAACGACTTACCAATAGCAACTCGTGTACACGCACTCTGATGCTTTGGGAAAAAGCTGCACAAGCGGTTTCGTGTGCCCGGTCTCACGAGTCTCTCCGGCCATTCTTTGTTTACAAACTCGCTCAAACTAGTCGGGGGTCCCGGGTATCGGATGCGAACACGGATCTTTGGATCGTTAGAACGCGAACAATCTCTGTTGCGAACCGTACGCGTACGTCATACCGACTGGCCGTAAAGGATTCAGTCTGAATCAGCTTGGCAAACTCGATGCGACCCTGTGCATCCGACTGCTCGGAACAGCATTGTTTGACTACCGCTCGTCGCTGCTGCTCTTCTATCTGGCCTTCCTATGCTCGACTCGCACCTGGGTCGCTGCAGCAACACGCAAGCGCCGAGCCAGTCGATTTAAATCACTAAACTTTACGCACCACGCTACATTAGAAAATATATTGTACAAATTGATCCTGTGCGTGCGTGCCCCTTTTCACGCAACACCCTTTATTCGAGACAATCGGTACTTCTTGTATCGCAGGATGTACCGCTACCGCTAACCTCAGTTCGCCGCTTTTATGACGTACACCTCTGTAACGAATGGCAGTATATAATTTGTAACATTGTCAAAACGTTTTGACAGTCGTGACATTCGAATACAGAATTTGAAAGATCTCTAAACTAAGTTATGCCTGCTTTGACGCTCTGACATATTGGTTAGAATTTAAACGATGCGATATAGGTCTTGGGACGTTTCAGCATGTTGCTCAATGCTTATTAAAGTGTCCTTTGCACACTTAATTGTGTCGCTGCGCATCAAGAGGGTTCGTTTGAAATCGATCAAGTGCAACGGGTCTAAAGTTAGTAATGCTAAGACTGACCATGAACTTTGAATATCACAGAATAATATCACGTGCGTCACCGACGTGGAAGAACCTTACAACGCAGGGATAAGAAATTCGTCTTCCATCGAGTATTTTCTTTCACTTTTATAACACTTTGATACTGCTTTTAGTCACGTTTTCTCCGTGTTAATTATATTGTGACAAAATAATGGCAATGAACGCTGCCAGGGCAATTCTGAAGCAGGGTAAAAGTGTTCTGCTGATATGCGATATGCAAGAAAGATTCGCCAAAGCTATGCACGAATTCGATAAAATCACGCAGAATTCTGTAAAACTGGTAAATATCAACGGTATATACCTTAATCATACATATGATTCATGGTACTTATGTCTTTAGCTTGTGTTGTTACACGTGGTAAAATGTAAGGTTATGCGGTTTTGATATTACAATGACTGAACTTTACATGTACAGATAAACGCACTAAAGATTCTGGATGTTCCTATGATAGTCTCAGAACAGAACCCAAAATCTCTTGGGAAAACTGTTCCTGACTTTGATATCTCTGGTGCTAAGGGGCCATTTCCAAAGACCCAATTTAGCATGTGCATACCTGAGGTATGAACATTTTGCAGTTCTTTTCTTCACAGTGATGTACATCACTTTTGAGTCTGTCTTTTAGTACCTCTTTATTTGTTTCAGATAAATAGTGCACTGTCTACAATCTGTGGGGGTCAAAAACCAGATTCAATCATTCTTATTGGCATTGAAACCCATGTGTGCATAGAGAACACTGCAATTGATTTAAGACAAAGTGGATATGAGGTACACACTGTTGCAGACTGTTGCACTTCGCGTACCCAAGAAGACAGACTATTGGCATTGGAGGTATTGTAAAAATGTATAAGACAGTAGGTATGGAAAAGTAGGTAATGTAACTCATCTGATAATTATTTTGGCAGAGGATGAAAGAAATGGGATGTCATATAACTACCTCAGAAAATGTTATTTTTAAACTGATGGGAGATGCAAAGCACAAGGAGTTTAAGAATGTACAAAGCTTGCTGAGAACACCAACACAATATACGGGTCTTGTTCCTCTTGCAAAAATGTAAATTGCAATAGAAAACAATTCTGTGGTATCATGTATAACCTTCCAGTAAAAAAGTATATTTTTATAGAGGATATACAATGATCAGACCCTATATATTATCAAGGTTCTCATCATCTTATTAACCTTTTATTAGAATATCAATACTTCATAGATGAAAATACAAAAATATAATAATAATCATATAACATAAAGAAAAAAGCAAACATAAAAAAATAAATACTTTTTATATCTCATTTCAATTTTTCCCTGTGGAACCGAATCCTCCTTCTCCTCTAACCGTGTTATCTAAACTATCAACCTCCTCGAGTTCAGGAGATTCAATTCTTTCACAAATCAATTGTGCTACACGATCTCCTGGCAAGACTTTAAAGTCTTCGTTACTGTGATTAAATAGTACTATCCCTACATTTCCCCTGCATTAAACAAAAATGTTTCAATAACCTTGGTATATATATATATATCATGAGCATCCATTCCAACTTTCTGAAAACATTCCCTTATCTTTCACAGAACTGCCTCACATACACACATATATACGCGTACACGATATCTGATTAACCATGGTATCAATCATATTTCAATCAATCAAAGTACTTACCGATAATCAGCATCGATAACGCCAGCACCTACGTCGATATGATTCTTCCACGCTAATCCTGAACGAGGTGCGATTCTTCCGTAGGTGCCATCAGGAACTTCGACTTGCAGGTCGGTTTTAATTAACTCTTTACCACGTGCCGGCACGACATATTCGTATGCACTGTATTACAAAATGTACACATTAACGTCTCATACATTCTACATAATATTCATCAACCTACCAGTACTAATTATTGTCAATTATTGTTAATGCCGATTGTGGCACGAAACAAACAAGAAACGTAAAATGTATTTGCTTAGAAGGACAAAGGAAAAAAAATTGAACGTGATTTGTATACCTTTTTAAATCATATCCAGCAGCGTATTTCGATCCTTTCGTTGGTGCGTGAGCTTTCTCGGTCAATTTTGCGAATTTTAATACCGCTGCTTTGGTTATTAGTGTCATCACGATGATCAGAATAAAGATTCTTCTCGATATTAGGGACGCTGCAGTAATGACTGGTGAAGGGCCTATTTCGCACTAAGTTTTGCCGCGTATTTTCTGGCAGTTGCACTGCAGCGCCATCCTATTTTTATTAAATTTTAAAATATATAATCAATTTAAATCAAATATTACTCATATTATAATTATTTATTATTTTAATATGTTTTGCAAGTAAGAAAATCTTTATAAATGATTCTAATTATTAAGCACGTGTAGCACACATCCGGCCCGCAAAATTCAAAAGATTTAACTTCTATAAGGGAAGTACTTTTGTGTATTTTATAATTAAATTTTGATTTTTATGATATATTGTAGGTTCTGTGGTCGTATCAATCATAAGCCAGATTTGGGAAACTAATGCCATGGTATTTTGATTCTTAAGTAATAAAATTTTAAGCCAAGGAGCTTTCCATAACAGACAATAGAATATGTAAAAGAATGCTTTCAATTTATTAATGGATATGAAACATATTTAAAAATTCAATTCAAATTATTGGCGTAAATGCAATAAATATATAAAAATTGGTGCGCCGACGCTGTATTTAAAAATCAATACGAGCGGTAAGATGGTTAAAATCATTTATAACATAAAGTACCTTTAACAATTTAAGAATCAAGTAATATGGCATGGAACTAGGTTTACTGAATCCATTTCTTTTAAACAACCAGGAACGAAATACCGTTAATCCACGAATCCCATAACCTCAAAGACATCGGACTTTTCCTAGATGGCGTTATCGTGACACCTGTTCCAATAAGTAACTACTGGGCAATTACGGTCCACGAATTTTGTGAAAGATCCCCAGTGTCTCGAAATGGTGGACATTAACGGTGGTTTCGACGGTCCCATCGAACCAGGCTTCAGCAACTTCATCTTCGTAATTCCAGCGGTCGTTGTCGTCGGCCTTGCCGGTAAGATACATCTCTGAAAAGCGCGGCATCTTCGCGTTATCCTTTACACGAATAGCGCTTTCTCCAAAACATATGGTTTCCTATCCGAGTTCAACGCTTTTTCCTCCGTGCTATAATTCCTCAGCTGCTACGTTCTCGCTCAAAATCATTTTTCATCATCGTTACAAAGTCATCAACCGGTATTACTCGGATACGAGTACCGGAGGCAACAGGTTTGAACCTGGTCCCACAGGTCAAACGCTCGAAGCTGTCGCACGTGATTCAAATTATGGATTGATGAATCGTCGCATAAAGTATTCCTGAATCCATCAATTCGAACGATCCAAAAGTACAATAATCCTCTTAAACAGGGTGCTTGAACGGGAATCAAGTTGGATCAATTCGAAGCAATTTTAATTCAACGTTCGGGGTGTACGTTCGAAGATAGATAATAATGCAGTTGGATAAATTAATCTGGCAGTTAGCTCAGCTGCAGTGCGTGATAACACGCAGCGATGGGAGGGAAGACGGTAATGCGCCTGCTTAGCGCGTTTTAATCTACACGTTGGAAGGGTCAGATCGTTGTTGCCGAGGTTAACTTGGATTTCGTGGCTCTCAGTTAACGCGTTGGAAGTGGCCACGTTGGCCCGAGACGCACGCATGACCGATACGACGAAGGTGTCCATTCGAATCGACCAATCATCGTTCGAGTGTCCGATTGTCGTTTATCTTCCCGCCAAACACGAGTGCTTTATTCCAGTGAACGATCATCTGTTTTTCAGACTGTACACGTTTTTTTCGAAATCATCAATCTCAAGAAAGTGTTCTGGGATCATCGCAGTTTTTCCTAGTTGAATTAAACATTCAAATTATTCTTAGTATACGAGTAATACAGGATCCGAGCAGTGCGAACGAGTCGCTAACGAATTTAAATTCATGTAAGTGTGAAAAAGCCGCTGTTTCTCACTCTGGTGCGAGGTTTTGCGTTAGTTGCTTTGCTGCTCCATTTATTCGAAAGTGCTCTAAGACACACACGGAGGTTTGCGATCTGTTATCATCAGTCACGATTCTCGCGTGCATCGGTATCGCTATCCACTCGTCGAGTACTAAGCGTGAAGCTTAGCACTTGAAAGCCACCTCCACAGGGTGTTTCAGAAAGACCGTGTCAAATTTCGATAGGTATACTTTATCTTATTCGATTAAAATTACTTCGTTTCGATTATCAAAGTAGTGGTACCTACGTTCCTCAAATTCTGGAGAATATCCTTCAAAATTTGGCACCCTCTTTTTCAAACGTTACCCTGCATAACACGGACGATATTTCCAATTAGGATGTGGATGATGTTGGCGAGCGGTCTTCAGGTCGTAGCATCCGCGAACGCGGACGGTGCGGCCGACGTTGCACCGGAAGAAGCTTCCGACGCGCTTCCTCAGTTCGATGGGAAGGTCCCGACGCCGCAACAGATTCTTGAAATGCTCGATTCCTTGACTGGCATATCGGACGAAGAAAAAGCGACACTGAGGGAGGATTTGCTGAAAAATATACAGGAGGGTGGCAATTTACCCGCGGCGGGAAACGATCTGACCATGCAGACGATGGTCCTTCTTTCCTTGCTGGCTCTGGTCGCTTTGATTTTTGGTAAATATTCAGAGTCCTTTGAAAATCCAATCCAGTTAACACTAAACCCGATCGCGTTTCCTTCTGCTCTGATTGGCAATCGGATCTGACTGAACTGCACAGAGAAAAAATTGTAGGTCAACCACGTCCCGTTATCTTCCTCTGTTTTCCTTTACAAACGATTTCAGCTGATTCAGAAAAATATTTTTTCTACTGTCAGCAACGTTGCATAACAAATACGAGCGACAAAATTGTAAATTGCTCTTTGGACGTCGAGTACGATCACGGCTTGGTTCGTCTCGCTACCTGTTATCTAATCGGCCACTTAACGGCGGCCGTGAACGATCATTTAATCAATGTTAATTCGACTCTGTCAACGGAATTAGTCTTTTAACGGCGTTTCTCGCGAATCAGGAAAAGTTCAGTGATTCATTGTTCCGAACGTCGACCTCTAAACATGGAGAACGTTTTGGATGCTTTGAGGGATAAGGGTATATTGACCGAGAGCGTGCAGGAGAAATTGTTCCAATTACTGCCGGAGGACAGCAAAGAAAAATTACCCGAACTCTTCCAACGATACCAACAGCTAAACGAAGAAGAAAAGCACGAATTGATGGAGAAATTGGTCGGCAAATTTAAAGAAGCTATGCAAAATAAAGTGTACAACGAATTGAACCTGTTCCAGAGGTTCCTTTTGTACTTCGACGGCTACACCGTTTTCTTTTTCGCTCTGCTGTTAGTCGTCCTTGTTCTTGGTATGGTCCCGGATAGGAAACGTCGTTTCTCTTGTCATTTATGATCCTTTGATCCTTCGTAGGTAAACGTATTTGTTTAAGCATTGCATTCTTTCTGATTACAGTGTTCTTCGTCTACAAATTGTTCAAGTGTCTGTCCGAGAGGGAGATGAAACGGGAGGAGAAGAAGAAGATGAAACAGATGAAGAAGAAAAAGTAACCGTGGACCACTGTTATCGCGTTAAAGCACCATCTTCACATTCTATCATCGCTTAACTCTATTTTTTGTTAAATGGAAATAATATATTTACGATTACAGTAGATAGATTCTATTTATTTTCACGTGCTCGTCCCTCGTGAACGTATCGGTTACATACATTTTGGCATCGGAGAATATTTATTGTGCCATTTTCTGACGATACATGGCGACACTCGTGACGCGTTTCTTCCCTCCAACCGGAGTACATAATAGAAGAGCATGCAGTTCGATCGATTTCTACTTCCGAGGTCGCTTATTATTTTTTTCCCCTTTTTTCTTTAACATTCGATCTAGATTAAAATACATAAAAAGTTCCCTTGTGTATAATATCACGCATACAACGATCCATTCTAAATTGTTCTAAACGATTAAAATTAAAACAGAAAGTCTCATTGAGCATTGCGATGTTAGATCGAGTCGAACGTAAAAGTATATCATACGTTTCGTTCTTCGTACGCGAGGCACGGAACGATTGTTAGTATCGTACACGATTTTGTTATTAACTTTGAGACTAAATAATATCTATCTTAGAATTGTTTAGCGTTTGGTAAACTGATTATAATACTATATTTCACGATCTTCGAAGACGCGCGAAAGGAAACGTTGATCATTCTCTCGGATTTGTACTATGGAATAAAATATGTTTCATCGATTATTTCTAATTGTCAAGCGCTTATCAAATAACTCCTAATATTTTGCTATCAACGAAAGAAAAGAAAACGATAAGAAGGCACTCGGAGTCCTTCTCAAAGGACGCACCTTTTCATTGATCGAGGAATGGAAACCATTTTCTTGGATTTCCGTTCCCTGTTCTTTGCCTCGACAAAGACCGCTCTACCTGTGCCCTTTCGTAAAACAAACATTAGATAATACTGTCGCATTCCAGATCATAGCAAGTATAAAATTGTACAAAATGCAACTTATCAGGAAATCGTTAACAACGTGCCATTACCTAATCGTTTGTTATCTCGTCCCGTTCGTTCAGCGTTTACAATTAACGTCTAACATCAACATTCGCGCAGTTTCCGTCGCGTTGCAATAAATAATGACACAATTCGTTCTTGTTGTTGTTATCCCTTTTGAAAATCGTCGGTAAACCTTATTTAATAATCTCATGTCACAGCTGTGAAAACATAACAGCGTCTCGCGAACGCTGCAAAGAGTAATATCCTATCGGATCACAGATATATTTGGCAATTTAGTACTTGCGGAAGCGATTACTGAATTTTGTAATTAACTTATCGACGGATGTACCTTTTTACGAACGCGACGAAGGCTTTAGAAGCAGTTTGTAGCGTTCTGTCGCGTTATCTGGAACAAAAATGGTCGAACAATTATCCCTCGTTAAAACAATACCACCGAAGATAATGTATTTTGTATTTCGTCCGTACCTTTAATGGTTTCAACGAAGTACATGCTCTCGTCCTTCATGTTCGCCACCAGTTCGTCGGTTACCAACACGTGGATACCTTGAGGACCGAGGAAGAGCACAGAATGCAGTCGATCGTGGGGCAAACTCAAAGCGTTCAGTAGTTTGTTCATCAAGGCACTGCTGGTCAGACTCTCCAGGTAGGCGACTCTCCAAAGAGAACCGTTGTCCTCCAACGAGAAGTATAGAGTTAGTTTCGGGGTCGGCGGTTTCGAATGCAACGCGTTGAACAATCGAATCCCGTCGGCCAGACCGCAGATTTGGATCAGGTCGTCTCGGGAGAGTCGCAGGATGTCCGAAGCGGAGAAGCTGGCGAACGTCGATTCGAAGGCACCGAAACGGGCAGCGCGAAGCCACGTGGTCGTCTGTGTTGCACTTGCGTCGGGCGACAAACAAGATGGACCCTACGTAATTAGACGCGGGTTACTATTTGTAGTTTAGCTTTGGTGTAGTATTGTATTGTAGTACTAGTAATTAATATTATACAGCGGTAGATTAGTTCCTCAAGGGATTAACATTAATTCGCTGACAAACTAACTTCGGTCTCGATGCAAGATTGGTCCGGTAAGATGGCCGCGGGCGATGGTAGGGCCGGGGCCGTTCCAATGTTCTCTTTCACAGCATCAGAGGCGGGTACCACTGGTACGATACCGGAATTGGAAACGGAGAGTGCCAACGGTGCCGCTACCGGGGAAGTGTTGCCGCTTATAGTGGACCGAGTTTGCGGCGATCTACAAACAACATTTCCTTCCTTTATTACCATCAATGTTTCATTAGTCCTCGTTTTCGTTTCGATGCTGGTTAACCATAGAAAGTTAACGTGTCGCCTGGCAGACTTCCCTGTCTCCTCCACCTTCATTAAGGACAAAGAAAGCGACAGGGAAGTATCGATTGGTTTTGCAAACTTTATTCTGTGTTTCAATTTCACATAAATCGAGAATCTAGCAGACGAATGACACAGGACACGTTGTCTTTCTGAGGTTAAAGTTACACTCCGGATATTTTTGAATTCATCAACCGGATGCATTGCGAAATAAAGATTACAGAGGATTGGATGGCTAAGCGCAACGTGAATTAACGACATTAGAGGCAATGAAAGCAAACACGATAATAATTGACACCGCAACCTATAGCCGTGTACGAATATTAAGTCATCAGAGGGGGCAGAGCCGGTGGACGAGAATCAAGCACTCGTAATGAACGGTTCTGCACGAAACGCGGCAAGGAATAAATAATGCGTTACTTGATCCTTCACCTTAAAAAACAAATCGTCTAATTTATTGCGACGTTACGTAAGCGAACGAGCTCGAAACCTAGAAACATGCGAACCAGAACAATTTCCATCGTTTCTCTGTCTGTGTACGGTTTCCTTACATGGAGCGTCTTTTCAAGTGAAAGATCAGCTTGGAGATCCCCTTCCCGTCGATCCTTTTGTTGTTTCTGCCCTTTTTTATCGTCAGGCTGACTAATCCGCCGCGCATCAGATGATTGCTCCTTCTCGCTCTGAATTCCGAAATAGCATGAACAAACTTAGCCACCAGTTCTACTTGCAGGGGCCCGCCGCTCACTGTTACTTCGTGCTCCAGAAGGTAAGTCGAGGACAAGGCGTTACCACGAAATTTCGCGGCCGATCTGATGGCCCAGCAGCTCTTCAACCTCCAACCAGGACAGCTCTTTGGCATCTCGAGTACGCGTCTTTTGAATTCCATCTGCGTTCCCAAACTTCTCGTCCTCGATCCTCTTCAAGAATCCTCTTGTTTGATCTTTAGTTCCATTAAACGGGTGAAAACTTCATTACTTCGTAGAATGTTCACCCATTTGTGATAATTCTGACGATACGTTCTGCCCAGTTCAGTATAGAACAACGTCTAACCACCGGAGGCTACATTTTTACTGCCTTGTTCCCTTGATCACCTCGGTTTCGATCCAAAAAATGTATAAAAAATGATTTCGAGTCAAAACTCCTTGGACCGTCCTTCGAAAGTTTAGCGTTTGAAGTAATAAGCTGTGTTACATCTCATTCGTGACTGACCGATCGACGATCGATCGTCCAAAAGTGTCGATCGGAGAAGCAGAAGCCCCGCGGCGAGTCGGATACGATCGGTACGAATCAGATCGCTATTGAAACGCGAGTCTGCCCCGAACCGGATATCTCTAGTCTGGCCGGTTCGCGCACCGCCGTCGCGCTAAATTTAAAAAATACTCCCGTTCCGCCCACGATAAGGAAGCTCGCTGTGTTTTTCTTCGAAAATTCCTTATCTCTTGATCTCAAACTCTATCTCCTTTATCTCGTGTTATCTCATTCTAGGTGCAGCTCCAAGTGCACGTTTGCTGTTCCAAGAATCATATTTGTGATCATTCAAATAGTGAATTGTTTGGGTTCATCTTTTCTGTTTCTGAACAAACGTGAAGTTGAAACGTGACGACCTTTGTCCTCGCGAAGATGCTCGAAAAAGCGAGATCACGCGGCTGGAAGAGCAAAGTTCCTGGTGAAAAACGTTCAGTTCAAGGCTGAATCGAACCGCCCTGGCATCAGCTTTTCGGCGGCCAGGCTGCTCGTCATCTGAGCAAGTGATCCTGCCGCGACAGGAGCATCTGGCTGGCCAGGATCTCGTGCACGAACACGCTCTGATCGTCGACGCGTGACGATTCCAGATCGAGGATACTGGACGCGTGAGACGATTGCGGACGATCGGATGGAAAACGAAATCTTACACCGGACCGGGGCATTCCAACGGCGTGCAGCAGCCTCGTTCTCGATTCGATGCTAGGCTCGATGTACTGCCGCTCGATTTCTCGATTGTTCTTCGCTCAATTCGCTGTGGAAACTGGTCGAATTCGCGACACCACTATCTCGATAATTATCGTGCTCGTGATTCTGTGGACATCACACTCGCACACAAACCACATACACGCACAGGCGGTTCGTTCAAAGTGCGTCCCTCTGTTTTGTCGGTGTACGGAGGCGCATGCGCGGTACGCAACTGGATGATCGATAAAACCTCTCCTCCTATCTCGATCGACACCGTGCGTGACCAGCGTTTAGGAATCAGCTAAGGATTTATTTTTACGTTCACGGCCGATGCTGTAACTGGCGTGGCGTAGCCGGTGCCTCGACTCGACGAAGGACGTAGACCGTGACTAAAAAGGCCTTTCCCGCTTCTCGCAGCTTTATTTTACACGATGGAAATTGCCGCACTCATTCCCGTGCATCGTGCACGACGTTTCGTTTACGATTTATCACGACACCAAGCTCGATGTGCACGTGAACCGCGATTCCTCCTCGGATGCTGAACGATGCTGCTTTGACGTAACGCGTTTTTGTAGCGCTTCTGCGGACCACTTCGGGGTCGATGACGACCGGGTGACAGCCTCCAAGTAGCAAAAAGAGAGGGTGACCAACGATAAAGAGTCGAGTCGCGGGCAAAATCACGCGAGAAGACCGATCCCACCGTTTTTATCTATAAGAGAGGACGTGCGAGCTCAACGGTAGATCATGTCTGCGACTCTCACTGGATGCCGTTTTCTCGTGCACTGTGCTTCACCGACGCGTACGACAATGGTGGCAGAAACGGGAAAATGAATCGTATCGCGAAAAGACGAACGATCCCGTGGAAAGGCGAAAGACTGATGGATATAAAACGGAGAGAAGCAACGAGGCGGCTGCGCGGTGACGCGTGTATCGTGCTGCGTTCTGAATTTATTTGACGTCGGCCCTGTCTTTGTTCCTCGCACGAAGCATCGTTGTCGGCTATACTAGACGCCGGCTCGTGCCAGTTCGAGCCAGTTTCTCGACTCCCGAGCCGGCCACCTCCTCCTCTTCCACCACTTTATCCGCCGAGCCTCGCGTATCGTCCATTGCCATTACCATCGCCACACTTTCCACCACCAACTATATAATGCCTTTTACCTCCTCCACCTTTCGATTCATCCATGATCCCCCACCATGTTTGATCCATCGCCATTTTAACGCAACCCGATGCAACGTTGCATTTCTGTATATCGCTCTCCGTTCACGGAGATCTTTTCCTTTCGCAGTTTTCTTCCTACTCGTCCTATCGTACCGGAATTTTCCTGGCCTTTCTTTACCGCTTATCTTTCAATGACCTTGAAGCCCGAGGCTTCTTCCTTTTGCGCAGTGACCACGAAGGACGCGTTGTTCTCCGCTCTTTGTTTACCGCGAGATCTATTAATAACCCCGAGAGGAAAAGTTGCTCCTGCATCCCTCGGGGTTTTGATAGTCCGAATTATATCGAGCGCGAAAGATTTACCGAATTAGTCGACGGGCGACCGTCGTGTCATCTCGAATGCGCTTTTTTTTCTTTAACAAAGCAACGACGGCGACTCGTCGTATCCGGTATAGGTCAGTTTATATTTACATAGCAAAGGAAAATTTATCGAATCACCTGACGCCAACATTACCGACATTTTTGTTGCACGTTTAGCGATAAGCCGGCGATAAGTTTGACGATATTCCTGAACATCCGGCGATTATTTTGCAATTGATGCAATTCAAAGCATTTTACGTAAGAGGCCGAACGCAAAAATCGGTGCCATCAACAAGCACCGATGCTTACATTAAAAACGACAAATAAACGTTGCCAGAGACATAACACGAGGTAATTGCGATAACAAAATATTGTGCGACGCGAACGAAGATCATGCGAAATTGGTATTCAACTTGTACTTACATCGCCTCCGAGGAAGCGTAAGGGCTGCCTCCGCTTTGAGTTATCAGATTGGACGACGATAAGGAATCTAAAGGAATCTGTAACCGAGATTAGTTACCATCGCGTTAGTTTCGTAGGAGGATGACCGTGTTCGATGGTCACTTACGTCGGAGAGGACCGTGCAATCGTAGCTTGGCTGATACTTGTCCTGTTCGTGTGGCGGTCGTCGAAGTATCTTGTCTCGATCCTGCTTGTGCTTCCGGTCGGCTCCCTTCAGTTTGAACACCTTTACCTGGCAAGAAGCAGCGTGAAGACGAGGACCGCCTGGCAATCGTGTCTCCACTTGAATTCGAAACGGTACACCCTTTTCTCCGCCGTGCTTTTTGGGCGTGAACTCGGTGCTTATGCAGTTCACCTGAAGCAAATGCATCGAACGCCATTTTATTCAACTCCTTAGCCTTATATCTGCCCTTGTTTCCTTAGTCTTCCTTAGGCAAAATGGCAACGCAGGGGAGGGACATCACCATTTGTCTTAGCAGTTTTACAAAATTAACTAACAATAATAATTTTAATATTTATCAGCTGGCTGGATAGATAGTTCTCTAGCCCTGTGTACCTTTATATAAACACCGACTTCCTTGGTAGGATCCCACATGAAATCTACGCTGTTATTGGATGGGGACGGCTGACAAACGTCCACCATCCCGTAACTGAGAGGGACATCGACCTCGAGCAATCTTTCACCGGGTCTTGCGCGCTGCCAGGCCAGCATCTGTTCCCGTTCGGTGTACTGAAGCCTTCGTTCGTGGAAACATATGCGGATAGTCGACTGAAACAGAAAGGTTGCGTGTCCCTTCAGAGACGTTGTAGCACCGTTTGGGTGACACATCTTTCGAACGTTCGGCACCTAATGAGCTCACGCCGAACTTGCCGTTTCTTTAGAGCGAATAATCATCCCGAACGATTTCAAGTATAGCAATGTACAATTGCAAAGGGTTAAAAGGGTTCTGTAGCAGCTTTAATAATCGTCCCACGCGTTGCACCCAAAGTTATTTTATTATCGCCATACTGGGACCAGCATGAGCTCGCTCGATTCCATCGCGAGGAGATCAGCACGTTTGTTAAGATGTCGCTACCCAAACACAGGAGAGCCTGCTAACGCGTTTCGATGGACATGTTGAAGATGACGAAGTACCTTTAGAATTTTCCCGCGATACGCAGACAGGTCGCCTAGTTTCTTCAGCTTGATCTCGTAAGATTGGCCCTGATTCAGATAGGTGAGCGTCTCTTCGTTAACTTTCGTTGCGATGCTCGTGGCGGCGGCGAGTACGTACTGGAAACTACAAACAGACACATGAAACCCTGACGTTGGTCCCAATGGATGTTCTTGAAGGATTAAACCTTTTACATTATTTTTATCAGACGTACCGACAATCCTCGTTGAGTTCGTTTCCCTGCTGGGAGGAAGACACGTGGTTTCCCGAGGACGATGTCGGGGGATACTCCTCGTTCGAGGAATAGAGCAACTGATGGAGATTCGCCGTTGTTTGTCCATTGTTGTTGCTGTCAGCCTCCGCAGGGCTGTTTCCATTGTTCGCCGGGGTCGAATTGATCGTTCTCTGTGACACGTGGTTCAAACTGAAGCAGACATTGAACGCAGCGTAAAGTAAGCCTCGTCGACAATTCATGAAGGACAGACTTCCTTAACTCACTATAAATTAAAATACACCGAGGAAGGAAGGATCAAATCCGAAGCAGTTTTCATCATATCCTAATTCACGATTGATACCTTTGATCTGAGTTTCTAATCACAGTTCACGATTTACGGTACACTCAGTTCGTAAAGTTTTCGATGCCGCCGTGAAGACACATCTTTCGTTAAACTTTGAAATAACATGGAAGTAAAGTGAAAAGAAGGCTTAATAAACACAGTATAAGTATTCAAATTGGTCAAATGTTTACGGCAAATCTTAGAACCACGAAGGAAATTTTACGCCAAGTTTGTAACCTTTGAAAGAAAATTTCGCGGTTCGATTTGAAAGAACACCGTGACGAAGGCAAACACGTTTCGATTCGTCGAACGACTGGATGGCATTCGATACCGACGGGGTGAAACGGCGAACGATAACTGGCGGAGGAACCTTGCAATAGTAAAGGTCTGACCTGAGTGTCATTCGACTGATAATTGTGTGAAGAAACACGACGATAGGATGCCTTATCGAGGCCGATTCCTCTCTCTTTCTCTCTGCGGGGGAGTCTTACGGCAAATTCCGCTTAGCTTTTGTTTGTATTCTTTGTTGACGCCACTATGAACGGCTTAACACGTTTACTGGGACAGTACACAACTAGTACAACACGCGATATCGCCGATTGTTAACCCCTTTCATTGTGAACGACGTAAATACGTGTCTTCGAAAATTCACCGTCAACTCATTGATGGCAGCACCTCTTTCATTCCAACTTTATATTTTTCTTATATTCAGAAGAAAATTAGTACGATTTATGGGTGAATTATTCATTAAACTTTTACTAGCGGTGCCGTAGTAAATAGCAAAACACTTACTTGGAATTTTGTTGGTTTTCCGGCGATGGTGCTTCTTGCTTGAAGACCGTCAAAGATGGCAAAGCGAGCAGGGCTTCGCTGTAAATAAATTAAACCGTGATTACAATCATACGATAAACATTAAACAGGATTATTTGATACGCAATTAAAATCGCAATAACTCTGTTTACTGTTAGCGATCTTCGTTCTTGCGATACGCCGGTAACGATCGATTTGGATCCATTCGATCGTAGAATGTCTGATCCGATAGTAACCGATAAATTCCGGTTTCGTTTATCGACATTTATTGATTATGTACGCGTGTGCCGCGTAAACAACCAAGAAACGATCAACACTAATTTACTAGGAACGATAGTTAATTACACGGCTACGTTCGGATTTAATTTATTTAAATTATTCGACGATAGTGCACATCCACTTCATCGTTCACGTACCGTCTTAGGTAACGATGGTATCAATTCAAGTACCTTCGTTATTCTCTTGAAAATGTTAAGAGAAAATGAATCAACAGGCATTCAGTTTCGAATGTAAAGAGGCGAGCAAATGAATGGCACAAAGAATGTCGGAATAGTTTGAGAACCACTCTGATAAGAATTGAGTCACTAAGGTCAACCGAAACCGGAACGTACCGGTTCTCGAATGCAACGAAATTAATATCAGTTACAGGCAAAGTACCGCGATAAGACATCGCCAAAAATACCGACATTAATTCATTTTTTTTTCCGGGTACTGTTAATGTTCGACAGTGCAAATATTATAAAAAATCTGGTAACTGGTGATAATAAAAAATGTGTTAGACGATTCTTTGACCCTGAGGGATAATAAATTATTGATATGCCGATTGTGGAATGGACCACGCGTGTCTTAGAACATTCATTTTTGGCTATGATGAAAGTTTTAATTATTCGGAGTACCCACAGCTAATTTTATTTAAGACCTTCATCATCATTAATATAATTTTCCCAATTTTTTCCTCGATTTGTTAAGGAAAAAATATTTGGCTCTTTTTAGATCACTCACCCACTTTTCAAATATTGGTGCATGATACTCGACTCTTCTTCATTCATGCACAGCCTCTAATCACCAGTTAATTGCACTAACAATCTAATCAAAATTTCACTGAGTTTCGCGGTAACACGTGCGCGTCACGATTTAAATAGGAAGAACGAGAAAGTGGAAAGTGATTCACCGCACCGGGCTCAAATCGCCGAAAATAACCGGTTCCACACCCGTAAATAGTTTCGAGGATTATTATATCACAGATCAGTATCGGAAGCCAGACGTTTTTTGCAATTTTTCATTCATGAAACAGGAAAAAACCGGTAGTGCGTTCCAACGTGGCGCAGAGAAGCGTCCAGCGACTCGATCAGCTGTTCACCAACAAACTTTCCCGCTATTTTTCACCCTTTGATTATTCCTCAATGATATGTTAATTTTTTCGAGACTTAATCCGTTTGATTCGAACGCGTCCCGTCGAGTAACAGTTACAACCATCCGGCTATCCCTTAATCTATGATTTATCGTCAAAGACAATGATTGGGGCGATAAAAAGCGAATCGATTGGGAAACGGGTACGACTGATAAACGTTTGTTTCGAAACAAACACCCAAATGACTGTTCAAAATAAAAAATTGTAACGTACAATCTTGTGACCGAAGAAATAACGAATTCAGGAGATCCTCGAGCAATTAATTTTTGGTAATTCAACCGAAGTGCACTTTGTCACAAAGTTACAGGATTTCAAGGTACTGATTCTGCGAAGTGTACCGGTGAATACAATTGTAACAATTTGGTTCCGGGACAGGGGATGCACGCGTGTGTCTGTACGCGCGAACACTCGTTAACCATCTACATATAAACGTTCAAATGAGCAACGTGATTTCCCAGTGTGTGCCGTTCGAGCCACGAAACACCGACAACTGTGTCTGGTTTCAACCGGATTCTTCGTTCCTCGCTCGCCACGTTTCTTCCCACTACCAGCTACGCTTTTAATCGGGATTCGATTCGCCTCTGTGCACCAGTAGTCCAAAGAAACCTACATTATCGACTCCAAGCCGAAGATATCCACGCTCTTCGTGATCGACTACCGGTTAAGCATCGAAGAACGATTCGATGAGGTCTTCCGTCGAGTCTGGAGAGAAGGCTCTAATTTTGATCGTATTTACCTCATGTTGTAGGAGGCAACGGCTGTCGCAAGATCGGATGCTGCGAGCGCAGATAGGGATCCATCTAAATCAGCTGCAAGATGTTCTGCCAGTTCCTCCACTTGGTTGGACCAACCTTGCCCGGAACTGTTGCTTCCGACAGATCCTGGAAACACGAGGGATGTTTAGTTAATATTCTAAGTCAATGCATTATTAATTCTGTAGAATGTTGCCCTAAGATTAGTGTTGAAATTACTGGGGTAGGTTTGTAGCATGAATTCTGATTCTACTTTTTGTTATTTGGGGACAGACTTAGCCTTATCTAGACTCCAGAACATCTGAGACCTAGAATTTAGAATCCTAGAATTTAGGGTAGCCTACTAGATAGCCTCGCAACCATTATTTCCCTAAATACCACCTTGTGGATTAGCATAATTGATGTAGAACTGATGGTGCATGGTTCCCATCCTAGGTTTCGCTTCTTGAATAGCCAACACCGTGTTTCGTCGTCGATTCTTCGACGCGATCGGTGAATAACGTCGACCGGGTAGCAACGGCAGCCTAGAGCTGTCCACCTCGCACCACTTCATTCTCTGCCCTTTACAAGATGAAAGGAACACGAGCACTACACCTGAATGGAACACTATCAAGAAGCAACGAAGAACTCGAGGATCGTGTGCACCTTTCGCGCAGTTTCCGTCGGATGCAGAGCTAATATTGGCTTCTCCTTTCTGTCTCCTCGGACAGACATAATCTGTGAGATACTGTGTACTCGAGAGTTATCAGTTTCTACGACCACGTGGTCAAAAAAGGCGTCGAACGTCGGGAAGAAGCCGTTCGCTACGGATCAGTCTCCAAGTGTCTTTCGAAGCGATCATTTGCTCTTCCACCAGTTCTCTTAACAACACTATGATTCTTTTTATCTTTGGGAGAGCAAAAGAAGACGAGTTTAAGCTATCTGACAAGGATGACCTAAAAACCATTCCACCAGGAAATGTTATTTCGAGAAAATATCTTCCAGTCGGAGCAGAGTGGTCGAGATTCTTGGGTATCGAAAATTGTTATATTTAAAGTTGAACTATCGGATAAATAATTCGAAGAGATTACTCGTGGAAACGTGGTCGATTGAAATGAAAACGTCTGCGCCTACGACTGTGTATCCGAGGTCGTCTGTACGCGACCTTTCGACATATCTCCACCGAGAGCAGAACGATAGCGACAATGGATACACAAAGAGGCAAGTACTCTTTAAAAATCACTGAAACAAAATAGAAATCTATCCTTGATTTCTTTCCGTTCGAATAACAAAAATTTCGATGGTGTTATCTCAAACCCTATCCAAATCACCCAGTAAACTTTGACCCTAATTTCACGTAAAGCCTGATGAACAATCGTTTCAAAGTATGTACTAACCATCTCGTCTAGCATGTTTCTTCTCGAGCTCGGTGATCTGCGACAACGATTCTTCGGCTCGACGTTTCAAGCTGCTCTGTTGCTGGCAATTTGGTGTGTTCGTAGGAGAATCGTCGGAGGATGGACTGAAATGCTGAAGGGACTCGTTGCTCGAACGTATCTGGACACCGTCCTCGGGAGAATCCTTCGGTGAACCGTATTTGTCCTGCCAGAAAGAATTTTGTGGACTGTGATATCCCATTGACGCCTATAAAACGTTTCATCGGTGTCAGTTTCGCGGGACGATTCGTAAGATTGACTCGTGCTTTTGCTCTTTGCAGGAAATATCGTCCCGAGATACTTTTTTACATTCTTATTTAATGTTTTTCGATATCTCCAGAAAAAGATAAACATTGGTCAAGTTTTTAGGTGACGGGGCGCTAACACAGGGGTTCACCCACTGACGACCCTACTGGTAGGTAATATTACAAAATTATTATAAATTAAAATTTTTCTCTGTTACATTCGAAGTAAGTTTAGTCAACGTTTGACAGAAAGAAGGTCCAATGCGTTCCTATTTCGCTATCTCGTCAGTGGGTCAAAGCACCATGTAAGACGTCTTGTATGGACGTTCCAAAAATCGAGGACTCTGAATCCTCGAGGAAAATAGCCGTACTTACGTGTTGAGAAGCGATGGGGTCGCATCTGTTCTGACGAACGGGGGACAGTTGCTCGTACGGAGGCGACGGTGTGTTGGGGAACCATATGGTCCCGTTCAAAGAGTCTGCACTGCCGTCCATGATGAATTGGAGCTCCATTCAACGATCCTAAATCTCAAAGCACTCGTAAACTATAACTTTATTACACCAGCCTTTGAACCTGATCCAAATTCTTTTCCCTCTGTCACATTCGAGTGCTCCAAGATTCTCTGGACAAGGCGTTTCGGTATCGAAGGCGACAAGTTCAAGCTACTTAGAAGATTTTCCGAGACTTTTTTTTATTTCTGAAACTTTTCGAAAACTCTAGCCTGCATTCTGCGATTCACGAGATGTTCATCGCCCCTTCGTCCTTTTTTCTCAGAAGCAAAACCGTTCACCAGCTGGTCACGTGCGTTCTCCGCGTTAGGGTCCTTCAGGATGGTTCCACGAAGGTGTCCCGGGGGCGCACGACGCATCACTCGACCGGCGTCAGTTAAAGGGCCGACTTTCCTCGGTCAACAGTTATCCTTAGAACATCACGAAGAAGCTATTGTACAATTTCTTGATGCCGGTTGTCTCGCGTTGCCGGTGCGTTTCCAATAGTGCGCAACCCCGCGACTTCAGGGACAAAAAACGCGAAAAGACGACGAACGCGTCCTCGAATACCATCGCCACACCTTGACTGCAACGCATTTTGTTACTAGTTACTCCCCGACGAAATCTTCCACCGATCCGAAAGCTGCTTACTGCGTTGCTCAGCGATCGAATTTCTCCCTTATCCTTTATTCGTGTCCTTTTCAAACTTCGATCGGTCGCTTCTTTAATTTTCTCTCAAACTTGATCAAAGGAAACAACGGTTCAATCTACGAATTGTATCCACGACAAAAAGGAGATACTGTTGTTCAGAACTGGTGTCACTGGACACGTAAAATGTATTTATCTCGATTGCTGTCTAACGACTATGGCTCACACACTCGATAGTGTCTTGGTAATCGTAGGCCTTCGCCTGACACGTCGTCACCACATTTTCAGGATCCTTCGTTCCATGGTGCCGACAGAAAGACAAACTCGATCGTGGAGAAAAGAACGAGGCTTCGTTGCCGTTTGACCAAATGAGAGACGCGTTGCTCTCCTCGACGTTCAAAAAGACGAATCCTTCCTGAAGATCGCTGCAGGACTGATTCTTCTCTTCCGGATGTAACGAAAACCTGGGATCTTCGAGTGTTGGATGTCCTTCTCCTCTTCACAAAGCTTCTAAAGCAAGGTTTCTTTTCTGCTTCTCTTCGACCGACAGGATCAAGATCAAGATCTTTCAAAGAGCAACAGCCAATAGATTTGAGCCATTCAACCGGTGACCGAGACTTCGAGGCTTCGTCAATGAACCTTCGAGGGTGATCCTGTTTCAGAAGCGATCGCGTGGGAGTGTTCCTTCCAGGCGGGGCCCGCTGTTACCGCTGACCGACTTTAAAAGCGACTGAGATAAAGTCTGTTTGATTTGGTCTCTGTAACCCTTAACGACGGCGACGACGGCTACGTCGACGACGTGTGGGACAGTAAATTGCGCGACACTGACGACGTTAAAAGTTTTGAACCGAATGCTCCGGTCGTGTCTTCTGTCTAAGAACGGACCGACTATCCGATCCAATCGCGACCGTCGGTATTAAAAGGCTGACCAATAGTGTCTACGCTGGAGGGTCGACCCGACCCGTCAATTGGAACCACTCAGTGTTGATGAGCAAAATGTGACTCGGTTTACCTCGTACGATCGTCCCGTATTTGGTCACGTATTGAATTCGAATTTCGATTAATACCTGACCGAAGAATTTTCAAAAGTCTTTTTTATTTCAAGCTTCTCTGGATGCTAGTTGAAAATTTTCTGATGTAGCCGAGGAAAGACGATGACGACGTTCTAGACGAGCAACCGTGTGTCGTAAAGACTGCTTGTTTGCCACGTGGATTAATTGCTTTCGAGCCGTTATCTCTCTACGAGCGTGTTTTCGTCGCAAAGCTTTTAAGACGTGTCTTTCGTCGCTTCCCAAGCGCAGCCTGAACAAACCGTGGAAAGGGAAAAAAGGTGGATCGTTGATGCGTTTCCGGGTGACGTTAACGGGTAGCCGCGTGCCAGTTGATGCGACTAAGGACGCGGAAGCTTCTCCTCCTGTCGCTCCTCCTGTAGAATTTCAGCTTTCCAAAGCTTAAGGAAGTTGTTCGTCAAATATCTCGTCCCAGAAAATCGACGAGTTAAGCTAAGATGGCAGATGGAGAACCTGAAACAACAAGATTAATGTACGTCCATGATACGCTGCGCCGGGCGGTTGGCAAACTTTTCGTGATCGATCATCCAATGGCGTCAAACTTGACCGATAAATTGCCTTCGTTAATGTACATATGGGAATGGAAAGTTCGTAAGAAATACTCCGCTTCGTTTCTGCAGAAAAATTTAATCAGTGAACAGTATAATTCTTCTAAACTTTTACAAGACCAATTCTGTCACGTTTCTTGCCCTCACTAACAATTGATTAACCAGATCCTGAAGACACAAAAGAAAGAAAATTTTCTGGGCAACAGAACGAATCGTCTCGCTTCCTAATTCTTCGGCGAGCAGCATTTTCTCCTAAGCGTGTGTTGCCGTCTTGGCGCGTGTTTGCACGTACATCCGTCCAACAGAGCTGGCCAGCTCAACGGGGTTAGACGTCTGAAGTTTCGCTGATTGAAGTTAATCCGCGAGGTCATTGTTATACGCGCTACTCGCTTGCACACAAATTAAACCGTCCGTGCGCGTCTTTGCGACAGGAAAGCCTCGAAGAAGCAAGTCGAGTTTGATCGTTGGTAGCACGCGGAAAAGGAACCACCTCCTCCCGTGGCCACTTTCCAGCGATCCTACCGAGATCAACGACCATGCTCTGCCCGTCGAATTGCTTCGCGGCCTTGCCTCGCGAAGTATATGACTTTGTTCTTCGAACAACGAGGCCTATCCGTTCCGCGTGCCACTCTATTCGTTTTATAGTGACGATACTTTTCAAACAGGGCGATCGAATTATTCCTGTGATGCGATTACTTTCGTTATCGATCCTTTCCCCGTTGCCGATCGCGTGTACGCGCGTCGAGTCAAAAATAGATCGTGAATCCTCGAGTAACACGTCAAATTTCTATTATAAATTCAGAACCTCGTGATTCGTGAGCGAATCGTGGCGTAACGGAGAAAATACGTCGACGTACTTTCTTGATTCCTTCGTTAACCCTCTCGCTAATAACGACGTATATATACGTCAAGTCTAAAATTAACTACTGAGAGGAGTTGACTGGTCATTTCACTGACCAACATTCGTACTTAGCTTTTAGTGTGCTGAAGGATCGGTTTACAAGCATCCTCGAGCAAAGGGGTCGAAACATTCGCAATCATCAAAAGAAACTTGCTCACAATGATCCAGCATCCATTACGGTTTCCTTTGTAGCTTCAATGATCGAAACGTTCTTCAAAGGGGCACGGATATTTGCTACCTCTGACGCAACGCTTTTAAAGAACCGACTTCTTAATTAATTAAGTACGAGTCGTTCCCGAGCGATGCTAGCTTCTTACGGGCCTTAAATCTGCGGGGTTATCAGATCGTCAAAGTCACCCAAAGTACAAACGAATCGTGCAACAGTCGCAAACTTTCAGTGTGGTCGAAAGAACAGCATCAGAGATCTCTATTCCTGCAAATTATACTAAGACGCCAAGGTCGCTCGGTATATCTACCTCGTAATGGACAAGTACACGTTCGAACCACGTGTAACATCTTCTGCGCCGTCTGCTTTTGATTGAAATTCTAAACCGGTCGTTACGTTTGCCGCTAGGACGTCACTAACTCGTCTGTTACGCTTCCTGGATAATGTATCGTGTGGAAAATCCTTTTCGCGGGTGTCCAAAGCTTCAGGATCAACGGAAACAATTGCGCCGCAAACTGTCTTTGACGTTACACATTCCGTTTGGAACATTTTACAAAGGCGTGATCGCGACAGTTCCATGAATCGTCGGTTAATAGAAAATTACAATCAATTGTTGCGGGCAAATCGACTGAGTCAAACCGTATTTCTGTGCTCGATTTCTAGCAATGCCCGTCGACACTCTTGCTCCAGAACCCCGCTCCAAACCTGATACCGATGATTCAAGCCCGGCACCGCGTGCAGAACCGTTTTAGACCCTAGTACGCCGGTGCGTTGATTAGATACGCCGTAAAATATCCTCGAAACTCTCGAATGCAGAAGAGCCATGGCGCAGAGCGGACAGGGTTCCCTCAGCAGAAAGGTCCAGTACCCTGTGCACAAATAGGGACCGCATTTTTCAGCTTCGTTGTTCTCCGTCTTCTTCGTGGAACCATTGTTTCTGCGTCCTTGTCGAACGATCGTTGACTTCAGGGTCTGTTCCTTTGGCAGACGAACGCTGGACGAGGACGGGGGATAATAAAGTGGCGCTTCCTCCGCGTACTTTCTTTTTATTCTTCTTTCCCTGGCTGCGTGGTCTTCGTCCTCCGTTTGAACGACTTCCTGAGAATTCTCGCTCAATTTCCAGGCACCGCCACCTTGAAGTCTCGCTACGAGGTCTACAGCCAACATAACCGCGTGCCACATCGGATGTTGATTGATTCTGGAAGCTGCAACCGCCAGGATCCTTCCGTCCTCAGGATCGACGATCACCGCACTACCATTGCAATTCTCGTCGCCAACGGCTTCTGACTTGGCTGCTTCTATCGCAACCCTCATGTAATCCTCTATTAGGTCCAGCTGATGCTCCGTGAACACTGATCCATCGATCAGGCACTCGATGTTGGGATCTGGATGGAAGTTCAAGGGCCAGATCTTCGTGGCTTTCGCAGCCTGAGCTTTTGTCCTTACGGCCCTGGATGGCACTTTTAATACCTGGAAGTCGTTTTCCAGCAAAGACAGATCGAATCCTTTATCCTTCAACGTCGTCTTCAATTTGTCTGGGGTTAAAGTAGGCTCCTCTGAGGTTTCTGAGGTACGCAATGGCGCCAACAGCAGTTTGTTCGAGGAACAACGTTTCAGGTGATGAAAACCTGGCAGAATCGACGATATTCTCTGGATTGCTGTCGATATGTCCTGTTTTTGTTTCAGCAGACCAACGTAGACGTCTTCTAGGATCGGGTCGTCCGTGAACTCCGGGCTTAAGATCGGTCTCGCCGTCCAGCTTCTAGTCCTGGCTTCCATTTTGCTCTCCTTCGAACACTTCGGCGAGGTGATCGCCATTTTTCCCTGAAAACACGGTGCCTTCACTTTTCAGCATACCATCTTCAACGATTCGAAGACATTGTCTCTTCCTCGAAGTTTAAACTATGCAGAATCTTATTCTTTCGATTCACGTTTTCAAATACACGGCGTACGCAATCGAAGGGTCAAATAAAGAATAATTCATGTATGTGCAAGGTTTTGAGTAAGCAGATAATTAGCGAGCAGTATTTCAGGAATGTGCTAACTGCTGCAGTTGAGGTTCATCCTAATTACTTTTCGCACCTACGTGAAGTTTCACATAGTTGCAAAACCATTAAGAAATACGCGTACGATTTGAAGACACGTTATCTTCTGAAATTCATTTTCAATCGATTCAGGCGAACGCCTTCGTGTACCGTATCGCAAATTACTTCTTGGTCGCAATTGTAAATTGGTCCAGAAGTAACCGCTCAAACAATCGTAGGAATAACGACGTCGGCTGGTGCATGGAGAACGGATATCCCGTGGATAATTCAATCGACGTACGAGTCACGTCAACGTTGTTGCCCGTGAAAAAAAAAGGGCACAAAGAGACGAGAAGGAGGCGGAAGAACGTCTAGGATGGGAGCAACTCGTGGGAGAATCGGCGGTCGGTGGCGGTGCACTTGGTACGGCACACAGGAGGAGAAGCGATTTTAAATTGCTGTCAAGTTGGGCCACGGTCGGATCGATTGTCGGAGTTAGACGCAATTGTACGACGTCGATCCGCGAACCGAAGAAATAAGGCCCCTGTTGCCACGCCGCCCGTCGAGTCCTGTGGATCCTGGCCGAACCCACCGATCCATCGTTTTCCAATTTCACGAATGTGCTGGCGTTTGGATCTTCGAGCGTGTGCTTCCTTAAGGAAAATGGAACCGTAGGTGAAGAAAGTTACTAATAACATTCAAATGTAAGGTGAATGACGAGGCCTTCTCTTCCTACTAATGGAAAATTTACGAGAAACTGAGTAAAGTATATGTTAAGGCAGAGTATCGCTTATGATTGCCAGGTAAACGAGATACCGCGTAGTAAAGTAGGTCCCCTCGAGACGGGACTCTCAATATCCATCGGAAATATGAGTTTTCTTTTCATAAGACTTGCAATTATTGTAGTTCTTTTAATGAATTATTAAATGCACATGAAGTGTAATGGAGAAAATAAGAAAATGCGTTTCGCAGTAACGAAAACATGATTCGTTAGCAGCGACTGGGAAGTCGCATCTTAAACCATATTAACGGTCAGCGGGAGGAAAATATGCCATGGTCGGATGATCTGTGAATGGATAAATGAGTGGACAGGACAGATTAAATTATAAAACGTTCATAGCGTAATAGCGTGTCGCGAATACGAGGTTATTGTTAAAGATGGTCATTAGGTGAATGATAATTTTATTACTCATTCACGGTGAAAGAACCGGTTAGCTTCGCTCGGAAACGCATTTGAAAAAATAGCGCCAATGTAGGAAAATTCAATTCGATAAAACAGTCGTGAATTTTTTAAGTTCCATTCAACGCGCATTCGTAGGTATCTTATTTTTATCGAAAAGAACCTTGAAACTACGTATACGAATAAATGTATAACGTTAAATGTATGTATTTGAACTTCAAATAGTTTAAAAACTTGGGTTAGATCAATCGTAACTTGAGAGTAGTTGAATTTCGCGGCACGGTTACGTCACCAAGATGGCGACGGCACATTCGTGCGAAGCGTGTTCCTTATATAACAGAAAAGGAACAACAAGCGGGTTTGTGTGACGCAGCACGCGCAAACGTAAACTCGTCGGGCGAATGTACCCGACAATCGAGACGACCGATACAATTGATAATGAATGCTCCAATGAATCGTGAACGATTAAAAAATTGGGATCGTCCGCGATTCGGGGCGGTCTGCTTTTTTCACGGTTCCTGTTCACGTGCCAATATGTCTTCCCTGGCCTTGAATCGAAACATGACACGCGTGTCCCGCATCTCTGGCGCTTTTCAAACAAAACAAACCATCTTGATCGCGAAACACGAATCGTGTCGCAGAAAAGGTGACACGATCACGACTCCAGGACACGCGTGCATTTATTTTTCGCGGGTAACGTCGAAGAAAGTCATGAAAATTCTTACCTGCTGCTCGTGAGAGTGGCACGTTCCTTCGGATGTCTGTGTTTTGCGCTGTTTCCTCGATAGAACGACGAACAAACTGCCAGCCACACCTTGCACACTTTTTCTGATACTCTCCACTCGATCCACGACACACGGAAACGCACGTGAATATATCCGCGAAGATGAAACGTTTACAGGAGATCGACTGTGTATACCTTTCGCGATTACGAGTTATCGGCGCTACTCTCGCACCCTCTGTCGGCCGTTGCAGTAAGCGCGCGACTGGAGTAAGGGAAGCACGACTGCAGAACCTTCCTCTTGTTTTTTCTTTTTTTCATTGGGATAATTTTTTCGGTTCCGTTAACAGTTTGTCGTATAAATTAACCGATATCCCTGCAAACAACAAGAATCAGTTATTTAACTGTATCACTCGACCGTTCGCACGTACACAGCGATAAAGGTAAGCAGCCTTTGACAGCTCTTCTTGACGCGTTGAAATCAAAGTCAACAGTTACAAACAATATTTTTGTTGAAATTACACGCGACTGGTGTTTTTGGGGTACAGAAATAGTCGAATTATACCTGTTTCGTTGTTTGTTTCAGGGATGTACGATCAACGATGGACAGAAAGGTGTCAACGAGAAATCGATTTGAGTCGATGAAATTTGGCGCGAAAACATGGAGATGACGTCAGTGGGCTACCCGTCTATGTTGCACACGATGCGAAACCAATTTAAAACGAATGAATTTCAACCTTTCTACAATTGGTAAGTACATACATAATTTTATATTATCACCTCGTAAATGATCGATGCTTGAATCGAGTTTTAACTACGATTTGAGAATGTCAGTTCTCGTTCGATCTTTATGATTATTTAACAAGGCGCAGATCTTTCTTTACGTACAGCATATAATGCTGTTAGGATGTCTTTCTATAATAGAATTCATGCAAACTTATAAAATTTCTTAATATTGATCAATATTATTACTATTTTTGTGTACTATTTTTTAAAGATAATTTGTAACAAATTGATTGTATAGAATCATGTATCTTCATGTATCTTCATGTACTTATTTTCTTATTAGTTTGTCAGAAAATATCTGACATTTGAAATGTATTAATTAAAAACATTATTGGAAAACCCTGTACGTATGCAGTTTGCGAGGTCATAACTGCACACGTTTGCGACGTATTGGGATAAGGTTCGTGGGAACGAAAGTCGTTTACCTTGGGCACACGAAAGCAAGGGGAAAACGATGAAAATCGGCGAATAGATACAGTCACCGTGTCAAAACGATTACGTAACGATTTGTAATTTATTACACTATAGACGATACAAGAGATTAGAAAAAAAATCCAGTCTTGATTGGAAGCTCGTTGAAATTAATCGAATCAATTTATGTAACAAATTGAACCGTCTATGCTCGATTAACGATTGAGATTTCTTCACGAGAAATTCGCGTAGGTTTCGAAGTACTCTAAGTACGTTATCGCTGCATCGTACAAATACTCCATGTGTTTCTGAAACATAGATAACGCGATAGGGTATCAGATTTATGACAATAATAATTTATGCAACTTGAAACTTACCAGAGATTTGACGAAATCGGGTCTCGATCTTCTAATCGCTCGAATCGCCAGGCAAACGTCGCATTCCCTTTCCACGGCCATTCTCTCCAAAAGAAAGCTTAAAGCCAGGTAAAGTCCACAGCCGGTTACACCGTCGCTAATTGGATAAACAGACACCTCTCGATACATTTCGTAACGACATCGAACAGATTTATAAGATATCTCTTGCCAGTTGCAAGAAATTTTTCACCTTCATCAAAAATGACTTTTTGCCATTGCTTTACACGATTCATGAACGACAAAATTTGTAATTCTACGATCTAATATATCAAAGCTAAAAATTTGACTAGCCCCAAGTTGTAACTTTGTAACTAGTAGTCTGTACAAAGACAATTCTCGAAATTCGAAGGAGTCTTACTGGCAGAGAACAGCTGTAGGTCCATCTCCTCTCGGAATCTTCTCCGCAGCTTGCCACAAGTTGACCAAAGTCCTCGTGGCAGGTGGATCTTGATCCCTGCCGCATCTCCATTCCGTGGAGCATAAAATCGTTACTTGTTGCTCCGTGACAGGTTTCTGAAACGAATTTTCCTCGAGATGAGACCACCACCCTTGCTTTAGATATACATTTTAACTACCCACCTCCAAATTGTCGATGAGTATCAACCTCTGCGACGTGTACGTTTTGTATTCGATAAACTCTTTCGTTCGAACGTTCATATACGGTACTGGCTTAAATTCCGTGCATGGAACCAGTGGGCAACAGGTCTGCAAACAATAGGTTCGAGTAATTTGGAAGCAAAGCACCCAACAAGCTCGCGAATTTGAAACACTGACCGTATCATTGGGATCTGGTGGCTGTAGCAAGATGATTAATTCCACTTTGTACTCGGCGACCATTCTCCAGAAATCGCTGAACGTTCCAGGCAGCGGAAGTTGCGTTGCCAGGTACTGATTTTGCAATCTTACACCGTCCACGTAAACAGCGGCTATATAATCACTGTCCTCGTCCGTGGCTGGATATCTTTTCAAATATACTCGGCTAAGGTTCGCTGTAAAAGAACGCAGTTGTCGGAAAACAGTCAAGAAACAAAGTACGTCACGTACCTGAAGCTAATTCTGGAAATCGATTTTTGGCAAGGTTGCGTTCCGACAGCGGTATTTGACTGGTCGGTGATCGAAGGGCCAGCTCTTGCCAGGTCATTCTTTCCAAACTGTAAATCGAACATCAGTTAACATTTAAACAATTAATATTCTTCCTACTGAAATTAGACGGCAACCTTTGTCGTTGAACTTCTAATTGTTCCTTAAATTCGATGATTTTGATTGGAAGCAACTCGTTGCACGGAATAGACGTTGAGAAAGAGAACAGACACTCCACCAGGGTCAAATGTGCCAGACGGTACTGCTGACTGTTATCCACCATGTTAGCCCTTTGACTTCTGATCGATTGGGTTTCAGCGAACACGTCGATCGCCTGGAAATATTTATGAAATGTGTCTCAGGTAGTTCGAGGATACTTTTTTGAGATTATTATACCCCTTCGGCAGCGATTCGTCGCAGGCAAATGTCGCATAAAATGATGGTCCCAGTTCTTCCTGCACCTGCGCTGCAGTGGACCACTGTTGGTCCTCTTCCGGACGGTGTCGCCAACAACTTCTTCAAGTACGTTGCCACGGAATGCGTGGACAACGGCACGCCATGATCTGGCCATGCTGTGTAATGCAAATGCTCGATCTGATTTTTAAACACCGTTTAACGGTACAGTTTGTGTCTAAGGATATTAAATCATCCTTTCGCTGCGGCATAAGACCCAACCTTAATCATTTTAGTGGCCTTTTTTGAACGTCCGCAGCGAAAGGGTTAAAAGTTTCTTGGTACTACCTTTCGAGCTTCGTCCCCGCAGGACAGGTGCAAGGTACGAAACGTGAAATCCGCGAACACGGTGTGCCTCGCGTTGAAGACGACTATGTCACCGTATCTCTTCTTTTTTCCAATGTCTGGCCAATATTGTTCGCACTTCACCTACGAAAATTTGATTATCAACTTTCGTTTGATTAGTATTGATTCTTGTGTCTCGAGGAGGATCTTACCTTTGCACCTTCCGTTATATTCGCGAGCATGCAAATAACAAGGACCTCTTCCTGCCAGATCATCCTCCAGAAGTCGATGACCGTGTTCGGCTTGGGTCCTTGCGTGGCTATGTAACATTTCTCCTTCTTGTAACCCTTTGAACACAATTTGTAGAGTATTTCATTCTATTTTCACTCGTCGAGAAAACAAGGATTTTCTTACCTTGATGTAACTAGCGTTGATGTAATCCGAGAAAGGATCATCCGGAAGTTTCTTCAGCACCACTCGATTCTCGTCGTCTATGAAATATTATTTCATCATTTTTTTTTATTGAGAATGGAATAAGTTGCAAATTTCGTAAAATATTAATATTAAATCAGAATTAAATTCTGCGTTACACTTACAGGCTATGAGATTTGCGTATCGATTCTTCGATTTGTTCTCCGGTAACTTTCCATAGTCCCACGGTTTCGTTTGCCCCCGCGGAAGCGTCTTCGTAAACAATTTTCATAAATAAAATGCCACGAAGGTGTTAAATCGCTTACCTTGTATTGTCTGTCGAGCAGTCCAGAATGAATCGCGTATTTCACGTAATCCTCGAAATCCTTCGCCTGCACGAAAGAGGATCGCTCTTCCCTGTGATCGGTATCGTTCGCGCACATCTCGGCCTCGTCGTAAGGCGTGTTCGCGCGCGATAACACTTCCTTATCGGAAGGAGTGGACATGGCCGTGAAAGGTTGCTTGGAGCTCGACGAAATAGATTTGACTTCGAGATTCTCGTTGTTGTACGCCAAGGCCATCTCACCTCGTAGAATCACCTTCGTCAGGGATCTCCTTCTTCTCCTGGGAGGAAGATTTCGAGTTTATTTCTGTTTTCCCCGATGCAACAGGTGGTCGGTGTACCTTCGATACAGATAGAAAAGGACGGTTCCAGCGACGAGGATGATCGCAATGGGAACGAGCCACGCTTCGTGACGCGATGACACCTCACTGATACGAATCGATGTTGTTTGCACTATAATCTGATCGTTCATCGATTCCTCTTCGCTTTGCACAATTATCGCTATCGTGTAGGATTCTTCGGGTTTTAGCGGGCAATTCACGGTATCGTCGTTCATCATGTAGTCGATTGTAAACGTTTTGCCAGAGAATTTTTCGGTCTGTCGCAGAAGATTATATTTTTTAAGTAAAATTAAAAATTTGCACGATAGTACACCCCTTTCGTTTGCACAAAGTAGGTAATATTTCAAAAGCTTAAGAACTCAGATCAAATTTCTATGTTGTTTAAATAACAAAACGTTGATACTTACGGAAAACCTGAAAATACGCCAGATATCTTCGTAATGTTTGATACCCGCTTTCTCGCTGAGATAAGGGCTCAGTTTAGCCGAATTTTTGCAAGCTGTCGGGCCCTTTACCACCACGGTGATCAAACTGTTCCTGGTATCGTTCAAAACGACAGGAATATACAATAAAATCTTCGACGTCGTCTCGCATACTTCCGCCCTTGATTCTTTCTCGAATCCCATGGAAGACAGTGTTTGAACTTCCACGGAATTTTCCTCGCCGTGGATTCCCGCGTTTGTGACCGCGTGGACGGTGATTTTGTACGTGGTCGACGGCAACAAACGCAATTGTTCGTGGTATCGAGGTCGGTAATCGTCGATCGGATGCTTGCGAAACGTGGTCATTTGCGATCGCTGGATTTTCATTCGGAGACGAGAGGATATTATCTCGACGGTGATTAAAAATTTCACCAGGCGGCCGCACGAGCGCCACGGATGGGACCAGGTGAAATTCACGGTTCCTTTGTCCAGTGCCTTCGCGGCAATTATTTCAGGTACGTCCGGATGGACTTTGTTGTGAATAATTGGCACGGATGACACTGCGCTGGGTATCGAAACGTTTACGTTCTTCGCTGAAACCTGAAACGTGTATCACCGTCTGGGTTTAGCAACAGTTTTTAGTCGAAGCTATTACAATTTCATACTCACCGTAATTAACTCGAATTGTTGATTCCATTGCTGAATACTCGCGCAGACATATTTAGTCCACAAATTACAATATTCTGATGGCTGCACCTTCGAGATAACATTGCAGCTCTGATAACAACCGCTCACGATATAATATTCTATCTTCCCGTTGATTGGCGGTTCCGGTTCCTGCCACCTTAAATGTATTTCTTTAGACACCGAATCGATCTCGAATATTTCTAGATTCCTTACAGGCGGTGGGGCTATCAAAATAATTACAATTATTATACAAGTACCAAAGTGGTACAACTGGTTTGTTAAAAATCCAACCTTTTGGCGGAGTAAGGAAAACAAGCTTCTCGCAAAGTAATTCGTTATGCTGTTTGTAATATCCTCTGATCGCATAAATCCTTGCTTCGTACGTTTCCGCGCCATAAAGCGTGTCGCTGAAATCGATAAAGTGTTTGGTGGTTTGTTTAACGATGCTGAAGTTCAGCACCGCGTCACTGACACCGTTCACCAGGATCTTAGCAACGATCGGTCCAGAAATCGTGGTACAATCACTTGGTGGGTCCCATGTTAACACGTAATCCTGGATCCTCAAATTTGTGTACTTTTCAGTCGGAATTTCTGAAAGTAGGATAGGTTTAATTGCCATCAGGTTTAGTAGTGAACGGTACGGGATATCGTTTACCAGTTTGCTCAGTGGAAAATTCGATAGTTCCTTCAGGGCCGCGATAGAAGGTGCAGGCTGCGATTTTTGCGATATAATGTGCGTATGGCGTTAAGTTTGCGAATGTGATGCTGGTGAACGCTGTCGAGGTCGAAATTCTGTTGGTTTTTTGGGATTGGATCTGCTGGTCGTCGCAACCGAAGTACTTTTGTATCTTGAAACAGAGATCTATTATTTAGACAGTATTCATCGCTTTCTGAACTAATTTGGAAGAGTAATTCACCTGCAATACGACCTCGTATTTCGTTATCATTCCATTCAGGTACTGCGGAGGATCCCATTGCAATATCACATCCCCGTTTGGAATCATCACTTTTCGAACATTTTGTATCCTAGATGGGACTATCCCCATACACAGAATATTAGTTTAAATAAAAAGCAGTTTCAATTGCAAATCATAGATAAATATACCTCCTTCGAGAGTTTGAATTTCCTGTCTGAACAGAACCGCCTTCCCTTTACCGATCGTAATTTTGTAAAGAGTGTATGGTGTTAAATTGTCAAACTCGTATGGCAATTTTACCAGGCTGCCCTTTTTTATTTCAACCTGTGTTTCGACGTCTTGAAAAACGAGGTCGTACCATTTGTCGGGGCAGGAATACGCAATCTACAAAATATTTCTTATCAGTTTCACGAAAAAGTACAAATAATAAGTGACTTACTGCTTTTTCTTCGTCCTTCCTTAATATTAAACTTGTATTCTTTGCTTCCACTCGAAAGTTGGTTGTCGCTGCAAAATTTCGCAATTTATTTCCGCATCGTTAAATCGACGATCGATTTAATCGATAACTCACGAGTGCAACGAGTTGTGAAGTTCTTCCATTCCCCGTGTATCGGTACCAGATCACTGGTGTACAGTCTGCAGGAAATTTGATAAGAAGTGCCAGATTCTAAATCGTCCGTGTACCCGATCATCTGTGTGCTGTTGTTCAACACCTCGGTGTAGCCTCCGATAAAACGACCCTCGGTGTCCCCCTCTTTCTAATAATAAATTACAACCCTTTTGCAACGATCAACGATCTTGCATAATCACGCGTTAATAAATACCTGGACGATAAATCGATAACTGGTGGGTATCAATTTGTATATTTCCATCACTGGCACGATCACACGAACGACGGTTTCGTTGATGAAATCGATGTCTGGTGGCGGAAGGACGTCTATGCCTGTAAGAAAAATTCTTCTATCTCTTCTTGAAGAGATTTATTAGCAATACGTTACCTATTTTACAAAAAGGCGGTATGTTGAATCTTTTGGAATTGTCGCAACCGGTGTTGCAGTGTCCAGTCTTGAAATTGCAATTATTCCCCTGGCACCAGCCGCAAGTTTGCTCGCAACCGTGTCCGTACTGACCGATATCACAATCTGCGAACAAAGGAATTTTGTGGAACAAAGGACAAAACGTTCGTGACCGAAGGATTCTTACTGGAACGACAATCTGTTCCCACGAAACCCGCTGGACACGTGCAGCCATTTTGTTCGCAGATTACGGTTCCTCTGCAGTCCGCATTGTTCTCCAAGTGACTGTAGCAATTAATAGAACAGTAAGGACCCACCGTTCCGTCGGAACACTGCAAATTGTCTGAAACGCGACGAAACAAAGCTGATGTGCTGGAGAAAGCTGTGAAACGTTACCGAGTCTTACACACAGCACGTGTTCTCTGAAGTACAGGAATTTATGTTTAGAAATTTGAAGGCAGAATTACCAAATTCTGAATCGAACGCAGGATCAACCGCAGAGTTCACCACAACGTTCTCGTCGTAGAACAGCTTCTGGCACGTAACGTTTGGCCAGAAAAATGCACTGTCCCCGTAATCCTGCGTTGCCTCCATGCTGCCATATCGCACAGTACCTAAGAAGGTTATTTCAGTAGATTTTCCACGATTTTCTTTCAAATTTCGTCGACTTCGTTTAACAAAAACGCACCTACTGGTGGACACCTGCGAACATTAGCCACAGCCCATAATGGACTCGCAGTTCTCTGCTTGAGTCTCGGGATCAACTTTATTTTTCCATTATTCGATGATACTGTTTTGTTAATTCGGACGTATTGCCAGGTGGGCAATTCGTGAGCACCTATCGTCGTGGATCCTTTTATTAAGTCTAGAGTCTCTTCCACAGTTTCATCGATTGGATCAATTAACGTTATTTCTATCTGACATTCTTTGCATAGACCAATTATCATTTGTAAGCAAAGATTTTTGTCAGTTATGTTCAATTCTGGGCTGATCAACGTTGATAGTGGGCTTGTTGTGTGAAGGAAACTGTCTGGAATAGAGTCATACGTTGTAGCTGATCTTCGATGTTAATTAATAATATTTAATGCTTAAGTGTTAAAGCAGAGTCACGTTAAAGACTCACATATGTGAAATCGAAAAAGCATCGTCTTGAGGCTCCTCAAAAACAAATTGTAATCGTAAGTTCGATTTCCTGGTCGTTCTTCGGTATCCTTGTAAGTCATTAACAATTTTTGAGTATCGTAAACCGATATGTTCCTAGTACTTTCGTCCCACGCGAGGATGAACGTCCTCCATTCCGTAGGAGAAAGTATTTTATACTATATAACAATGAAAAATGAAAATTTATTCGATAATATAAAAGAATTAAGATGTTTTAAATATGTATAAGGGAATTACAAAGTAGGAAGCTCTGATTTCGGCGCAGGAGGGTTCTGTAGGGTACGTTGTCGGATCTGGTACACCTTTGGCGCACTTTCGTATCACAGACTCCGTGTTGATCCAGCCACCGATGATGATCCAGTAGCAGAAATCGGTTTGGTAATTTTCGGTATCGCATAGAAGTATATGGGCATCCGTGGATCCGCGAATGGACACCACAAAGGATCCTGATTTTCTTAATTTGTCCGTCAGACGATATTCGTTCAGTCTACCGAAATTATTGTGCTCTCTGAAATCTGAAAATTCATGTGCTGCTATCCTGTATCATAGTGAAACCTTGAAATTTTGAAGGCAAACCTTCCCATCGACGGTCAAACACGGGCCCCATGGGCGTCTCCTTGGAATTCGTCAGACTCCAACCTACGGTATGCCATGCAGACATGCAGCTGTCGTGCGAATTCAAGTCGCAATCTATCGCTTCGTTTTTGTACCCATTTAATCGTTGAAAATCTATACAAACGTTCGTATCGTCTAAATTTTGAAGAATTTTCTTTTTGTACGATTACACTTACTCGTGTTTCCACCCCTGTCCGAAAATTCGTACGAGCTGTACTCCCAATTTAAATTGCTGTTCCATATCAAACCTGCACCATCGTCTTCCGAGACGCACACCAGTTTTCTAGAGCTGTACGTGTACCTTCTCGTCAGTTCTTTCCCTCTGAGAATGGTCAGCCTTCCAAACACGACAGAAACTTGTATCGCGACAATTATCACCACCGATGTCCTCATTATTAATCGTTTCGTGATTAAAGATAATTAAACCATATTTCCTCCGGTTCGATCATAACAAGTCCAATCGATTTTATTGCACGGTTATTTATAGAGCGCGTTGTTTAAAGGAGACACTACATTTTATCGTTGCACTTTTGACGATTTATCCACGACGGACAACAACGTTGAACGTCTGATGCGTATGAAACTTAAAAAGTGAGATTTTATGCGAGGCAAAGGAACTCGACTTCCGACTGGTGAATCTGCGATAAGGAACGTATCCGGTTATGACGCGACGTGTCAGGCAATCACGGAGAAACGTTTCGCTGAAACGATGCAACCGTTTCAATATGGATGTTGAGGAACGATATATCGTTTCGTTACGATCAGTGTTTTTATTTCATTCTCGAGGTCTTACAAAATTATTCTTTTTAAGAATACAAATTCCTTATTGCTAAAGTTACTTAAGGGTTACGCTTTATTCAGTACACGTTACAAAAATTTATTTGGCTTTGCGTTAGATACAATTGGCGGGTCGATATCAACCCTTTGCGAATTTATGTACACACCTGGACGACTTTCCTTTGTAAAACTAGTATATACTGGCAGTCCGTTCTTATTTAAATAAAAAGTGCAAATTTGTAATATATGCTGTGTAAAAAAGAAATAGTAAATATTCTGATTGTTCTGTTCGCAAAGGGTTGGTTATTCTCTTACGCTATCTATAATATAATAATTTATGCTCTTCGATAAAACAGTAGACTAGGATTTCCTTTTCTTTTTGCTCGTTTAGAAAGAGATTAACCCCTCGAGGCTTCTTTATTTTTGCACTAATTTCTTAACTTAAGTATAGTCCTGAAAAATATCTAAGACATTCAGTAACGTATATAATCGTTTCTGAGGGGTTAATCGGTATCGAACTCCTTTCGTCCAGCAACATTTTTACGCAAACCAACACCTGTATAAAAAATCAAGGCGAGAGACGAGGTATCCAAGAATGAACCCTTCTGTGTCTTCCCAAATTGCATTTCGGCGACAGAAGAGCCAGCAGCGCTAAAATGGCACCCAACAAGGAGACTCCGCACAAGGCACCAGCCGTGACATCATGAAGAGGTGTGCCATCCTTGGGAGCCTTGGCAGCGAGCAACAAAAGTCCCGCGCAGCTCAGTGCCGACAATCCTGCGAGGCCAAGTCCCGTCCACGTTTTCCTCAGGGTCCTGCAGGCTCCTGCGAGAGCGCAGCAGGCGCCACAGCCCGCGGTACTGTCGTAATAATATCTGCAAAGGTGGATCGGTTTAGCGTTGGACGACAACGTTTGGTCGCATCGTAGAGCTATAAATACCTTCTGCCTTGCGTCCAGGATAAGTAGAGCGCCAAACCGCAGGTTAGAACGCCGACGAGGATCAGTAGAAGCGGCGCGTTTCTTCTGTCGTTCTTCTCCAAACCGCTGGCCAAGGTTGTGTTCGCGTCACTGTGCGGCGGCGATAGTGGAGGAACCTGCGGGGACCAGTAACCAGTTAGATCATCTTTTTTTCTTTCGCATCGATCGCGCCGTTTCGCAATTCGAAGGTGCTAGGCTGTGAGATCTGCACGCGGTGACACAAGTATTTCTCATAAACGCAAATGCAAAGCTGCGTTAATACTCACCACCGCGGTTCTAGCGATGAAAGCGCTTTCCACGCTTTGATAGCCGTTCCTCTTTTGTCCTGCGGGTATCATTTGATATCGCGGCGAACCGGATACCATCGGCATAGATTCTGGCCCGTTCTCCATGTACGCGTAACGAGGTGGTGGGTCGCCGTGACCCATCGTGACAAGGTCGACAGGCGCCGTGCCGACGTATCGTAATCGGCCGCAATTACTGGCTGGACAAACGTCCTGCTGTCGGGACGAGTTTTCTAACAATGGCAGACATCTTCTCGCCGAGGATTCTTTATTGGGTGTCGAGGTTTGCAGTCCTGAAGTGTAGCCACGGTTCGAAGGAGTACCTTGAGGTGTCGATCGAGTTGGACTAAAGGTCCGACCTAAATTTTCAAACATATTATTATCTTGATTTTATTTCAATTTTTAAAGTTCAGAATTAGGTCGTTCATGAACTTGCCCTGGTGGCAGTGGCAAGATTATATTAATAGAGGTTGCCCTTCAGGACAAGTATGCTAGAAATTTTTTTTCGAAGGCGCAGTTCACGGCAAAAGAAATACGTACCGGTTGGGGAACCACCTGGAGTTAGCGCTCTTCTTTGTGGCGTACCGGTTTGATTGAACGAATGCTGTCTCTTCGGGGACAGGGTCCTCTCCTCGGACCTGGATCGTGGTTTTCTAGGAGTGGTCAATATTTCGTGCAGCTTTTGCGTGGCCAAATTGTTCTTCGGTGAGACGGACAATTCTTGGGCGTTTCGTTCCGGAAGCGCAGGAGGGTCCTCTTCTTGCAAAGGCACTCTAGTATAACGACCTAGTAACATGCTACCGTTCCGTTACCGTGCTCCCATACGATTTCAAGTTTATATTTATTTCAAATAGAAATATATTTATTCATACAAATTTAGGGTATTTAGAAGATTATAGTTTCTAAATTTTAGACTGCTCTAAATCTCATTTAAATTTAAAAATTCGATTAGTCAATCTTTCAATTCTGTTTAAAAATATCTCCAACTTACCATGGGGTGTGTTAATATGCCTCCGTGTCGGCGACAAATGGTTCCCGTTGTTCCAGACGGTCTCCTCGTCCTGGTAATTCTGATCACCCGGTACAACGGCGTATCGTCCAGCGTTATTTCGTCGACTTTGCGTCTGTGGATCGCGCCCGTCGTCTTGGTTGGTCACCGATGTGGAACGTTGTTGCACCTGCTGGTGCGGAATGAACTCGTACCTCGAGGAACCCCTTCTTTCCATCCGCGCGGGTTGCTCATCCTGAATATACTCGTACCTCGAGGCCTTGTTATACGTCGTTCTGTGCTCCTCGATCGGCAGGCTCGCGTATCTTCGATGAGTCGGCCCATTATTCTCCTCCAGATAACAATATCTTTCTCTGGTCTCGTAATGGTCGACTTTGTTCTCGACCGGGCCCTGAAACGCCGGATTGCTCTGGCCAGCGTTGTACTGCAATTGCAATGGCGGAGGCGGTGGCGGTAAATCGTCGCCGCAGCTCTGGAATTGCGGAGGTGGCGGCAGATCGGTCTGGTCTTCCGGTATGTACTCGGATTGCCGGCAAAACGAAGGATTCGTGTAACAGTGAACCGCTGTCGGTTCCGTCGTCTGAGCCATGATTCTTTTCTCCCTTGTCGTCTTCCTCGGGAATGATCAGATTCAACTTTGATCGACGTCTTTTATTTTTTCTTTTTACTCGATGCACATTACAGTTGGCACGAGGCGGTATCTTGATTGTCCGCGCGGAACACTGGACTTAAATGGATGACTCTTCATTAAAACGGGCACGACGCTGGTCACGCGCGTTCAGAGCTCCTGACGGTCATCGTTTAAGCGGCGGTTCAAGAACCGATGGAAATCAATTCTTTTTTCTTCTTTTCTTCAATTTACTTTCGATTTACCAGAAGCAGAACGGTGCTGCTCACGTACGTGGGGGGTGTCCAAGTTTCCAGAGAGAAGGTGACCGTTCTTGCTGGCGGTGAGATAATTTCTTGAGAGGCAACAGGATGTTTGCTGCACATTTTCTTCAACTTCCTCGGATCCTCGAAGAACCTCCAATTACATGCTTCTTTCACAAAGACTATTGTACAGAATCTTCTTCTAAATTTTGACTTGAAAATCTTTATCTGAACGATGGAAACGATTGATACTGTTTTAAATGTTCACTTCATGATGGTTCTGAATTTCCAACGAAGAATGTAGAGAAGTTTCTCGGGGCAAAAGACCAGTGCTGGAACGCGTTCGATCCGTGTACTACGGTTGCCTCCGACAAACTGCCATATGAGTTTCCTTCGGAGCAGATGTACGAAGGGCGTTTCTCCGAGCGTTTCCAATGCACACGCGTGTGTATGTGCACAACGTACTACCTGAGGGGTTGTCAGAGGCTTCACATAATACGGGCCTGGTGTCCCATCGCGAAACGGGGGGCTCCCTTCCCCTATAGTACGTTCTTTCCAACGTTTTCTGCTACCACCACCCCCCGACGCTCTGCCAAGGAATTTATACCACCTTTACAATTTACCCCTCGACGCGTCTCCGTCCTGACATTTAAATTTTAAATACCTTTTCGCGTTAATTTTCGACACGGATCGAGATCATCCCTTAAAATTTGTTCGATTAGTTTACAAATTGTCAGTATTTCAGCAAGTGTTATAATTCCTCGAGATGTTTATGTAGAATAATTAAAAATAAAGAGTAGCATTTCACAAATGTGAAGTTATAAGCCGTATCAATCCACGCTGTATTAAAACGAAGGACTTCGAAATCATCAATTTGTTTAAATGATTCGTGGTTTTTTGATCGAGTGATATTACGTTTGTTGTAAACGTGTAATATCAAAGTACGGATTGTAAAGGAACTCTGGTCGAGGACACTGTAGAGAATTTTCTGGGCAGCTGTTGCGACCGTTGGGACGCGTGCCCCAACCGTAACAGCTGCTCCAACACAAACGCATTTCGATCACAAACACGCTCTTTATCTTTCACTCTTCGCGAGCCGAATGTGTAACTGCATAATTGTCCATTTTTTCTACCATTTCGATTCTTTCACCGACCCACGCTTGAACTATAACTTTGGACTTCTCTTTAAACATAATTTATTATTCACAAACTTTCTAAGATCTAATCAACCTTGGAATTTATTATTTTATCGAGCATCTATCATCTTAAAGCTTGTAGAAGTTTAGTGGAGGTATAGGAAAGTTAAATTAAAAAAAAATTAATTTACATCATGATAAAAAATGAATATTCAACTATGTTTGAAACTAAACTACTCGCTTTCTTTTCCGTTGGAGTAAATTGCAAGAAAGTGCACGTATTACATTGTAGACACTCGTAATTTCTTCTTAAAGACAAGTCGAATAATAATTAATTTTATTGCAACAGTTTGTTTCGCTTTTATTAGATAAACGTCGTTATTTTTTACGAGCTAATAATAATCAGTTTCCAGGAAAGTGTGGCAAATTTTCTGCTCCAGCGATTGATCGACGACATAAGAATTTTGTTCCATAAGATCGAGAAAGTTCAATTTTCTCTTTTCTTACTTTAAATATGAAATCTCATGTGCATTTCTCTTGAAATTTTTACACCAGATATTTCCCAAAAATTAAAATAATACTATTTAAAATTAACACTTTCACTGCCACGTTGGAATCGTGGGGTATCCTTTCACTTAGCAATTTTTATTTCCAATATGCAGTATGAAAATTCATGAACACGTCATCAAAAGTTTACAAAAATTCTGTATTTGATGAAGTCTACGAATTTGTTTGAAATGGGGTGTTGTACAAATAGGAGGAACTTTTAACACCAACTTAATAAATGGTTAGTCTTTGATCGTTCGTCGTTTGTTCAACTGCGTGTATCTTCGAGATGAGAAAGAGCTGGTCACTGGGGTAGCTGGAAAGATTAATTCGGAAAATAGGAGCAGACACGTGCGCCGCCATTTACGTGACACGTGCTAAAACGCGTGGCGTTTCCTTTCTTCTTCTGTCGATCATTCGAAGCAGGCATTGAGTCATCGAATCGTTTTCCAGTTATAATCTTCAGTTGCAAATCGATCCTCCTCCTGTAATATATGAAATTGACAAAATTGACGATTTTCTTCTCCAGTATTAGCAAAAATTTCGCAGAAACTTTGAGCGATTGATTCTGAAAGCTTCGAACGTTTTTCGTCCCTGAGAAAATCGATGGTAATGTTACCTTTGCGTTATTCTTCGAAGAAAAGGTCGACTGCCGAGCCCGTGTGTTTTCATCGCGAAGAATAAAGGTTAACGCGATCCTTCGTGTGGATTCTGCACGGTTCTGCTACATAAAATTCTCGAGGCCTCTATCTAATTTAAATCTTCAACTTTGGAACTGTAATTTTTGAAATACGATACAATACAAGTATCTGTAATGAAACTGCTTGTAAATGAGGATTATTTAATTTGCATCCATGGATTAATTTATACGTATAAGTTAATTGGTAGAATTTTAGTTGCAAATCCCGGGTCGATGAAGCGTCAAGGACCTATCCGTAACAGCGTAAATTTTCTCACTTTTTTTCTGCGTGACATCGTTTCGCGGCCACGGAAAGTGGCGTGAAGAAGGCATAAAACAACGCGAAGGTTCGCCTATCCGTCGTCGTCGTTCTCTGTTGTCCCTTTCACTGGGAACCGACCGCGTGGGAGGCCTGTTCAGGATCTCGTAGTAATTTCAAGCAGAACTAGCCTACCTTCGTTCGTCGCTCAGTGCTCGCCGGAGTGTCTCTCGGGACCGTTTCTCATAAATCAGTCGCGAGCACAATCAAAACTCGCCTCCTGAAACTTCCTTTGATCGACCTTTCCTCGACCGATCTTTCAAAACTTTTACGAGAAACGCCAACGTCGTGTGTTCGCAAAAAGACTGTAATCGTTCGATATCACAGCGATATACGTGTCGTGTTCGTTAGTAGCTGGTAGTTGGTTACAAAGAAGAGGGATTTGATTAATTCGAAGATCAAGATAGCTTTGATCACGGGGAAGTGGATCGTTGATTTCCCAAGAGATCCAGAAAATCCAGATCGCTCCGCAGAAGAAAATCGTCTGGGAAAAGTTCAGCCCCGTACCGGCGGGATAATTGAATCGCCTCGTAATCAATTGCATAACATTCAGCGGGAAAGAGGGGAAAAAAAGAAGAAGAAACAGTAGTCGAAGGCAACCACGAAGCGTTGGGTTGTTAAACCTATCCACCGTTCCGCGTTCACGCTCATTGGACAATCCGGGAGATCGTGCGACGTCCTCGTTACTTTTTCGTCTCATTGTCGGGGAAGAGTTGCACAAGTCGTGCCGGTGCATCGAGTCACGAAGAAATCCATGTGATACGCCGGGACGAGGATTTCAATTACGCTCGAAGGCAGTTAGCATAATTGCCGCCTCGACTGCTCGTGCCAGGCTGAAAATCATCGGCAATTTTTGTTACGACGTACGTCCAACGGCCGAGAACAGAGAGATCAAGCCTTCGTGACACCCGGTGTGTTTCGTTCACGGTCAAGTGCCTTCGATTCCGACGAACGGCAGGAAGTGCACGGTAATTTCCGTCGAAAAGAACGGGGTTAATATCACAGAGTGTATATACGTGCGGAAAACTGGACGATGCCTCGCCGAGACGGTCAAGTTTCTGCCAAACTCAACAGTTTCCACGCTTTTGATTAACCATTTCGCTACAGTTACCTCTGCTACCAGTCGTTTATATTAAATTACTTAGTTTAGTAAATCCTTTTGGATGTCCACTTGGTGACTGTCGATTACAGCCACCCTCAGTAGCGAAAGCTTTCGTGATAACCCAGAAGAACAATGATGGAGAACGTGTACGTGATAAAGGTGAAAACCAAGCCGCCATTGTCCTCGTTGTACCCCTCGGAGCGTCGTTATTCGGCGTCGACGGTGGGTGGCCTGTCCTTCGTCCATTTCGGTCTGGGCGCGCTCTCGCTTCTGCTGGGCAGCCTGGCGTTATCTCTTCAGGGCCCGATCCTGTCGATCGCGTGTCTGGTGCCGTTCGTGACCGGTCTGCTCGCCTGGAGAAGATGGTACATCGATCGCAACATCGCCATCTTCTTCTACGGTAGCTTGTTCTCGCTGATAGCGGCAGTGCTCTGCTTTATCGCGACGGTGCTCGATATCGCGGCTACAGTCGAGAGCAGGGGCTTGCCGTGGCCCCCGGAGAAGATTCTCGATCAGCCTCGGGATCGTTCTCATCTGGAGGAACGTTTGATGAACGAGACGATGGTGATCGACGAGGACGCGTTTAACAGCACTGGTAGCCTCGACCGTGTGTCGGAGATCAATCTCTACGCTCCCACGGCTGGAATCGTGATCGATAACATGTCCAACATATCTGGGTACATTCTGAGAACTTCTACGAACGATTCTGGTGACGATTACTCGAAGAATCCCGGCAACCTTGAAGAGGAACAGCAGGATTCAGAAAACTATACTATGCAAAGTTTGCAGACGATGAAGGACAGGATGATCTCGTTTTGGAAGAAGAACCATGAAGACACGTCGCACGACAAGATCCTGCTTACGGTGAACGTGTTGGTGGCGTCTCTTCTGGAAGCCTTCTGGTCCATGCTGAGCGCGAGGATAGCGCTAAAGGGAATGAGGAATCGGTTGCCAGAAAGTGGCTACTCGAACGATTCCATCGGGAATGACAAGTTGGACGGGGCAGCGGCGGGGAAAAAGAAACCACCTGCACCCAGACCGGATATTCTGGATCACGATCGCAGGCTGACCGAGAGTTTGCAACATTTCAACGCGTTGCATGGCTTGAGGAATTCAGGACCGAGGTTGCCTCTGCCTGAATCTAGTAGGGAGTTCAGGGAAAGGGTGGAGAGGTTCCTGGCGAACCAGGCGTCGCACAGGGTCGTCGAGGGATCCTGTTCCTGATACGATAATGGACGATCAAATGATCATAGTTTTCTTGATGATTAACCCTAGATCACTAACCGTTTGTTCCAAGCGTTTTACGTAACAAATTCGATGCCAAATATAGCTTTTGTTTGCTTCGCAGTAATGTTGCTCATCGACACCTAGGTTAGTAATCTAAGGTTATGTAGGTTATAGGAAAATTTCTTGTAGTTTCTTCGATCTCAATAAGCAATTCTATAGAATAGGTATTTAAATCGTGGAAGATGCTCCAGGACTAATGACACAGAGTCATTTTGATTTATGAAGCTTTTGCTTTATCTTTGTATCACTTTATTATCACTCTAGTACTTTATTGCATTCTTCCAAAAATAATTGCTTCAAGAAGCCAATATCTTATTTACTTTGATATTAATATCTCAGTGTTAATGAGCATCAAAATCACGGTTAATATTTATACGTCTAACAAACACAATACAGAGGTCCGTGTAAGAATAGCCGTTAATTTTTCTTCGTTTACCGGTTCGTTAATTAATTCGAATCGGTTGAAATGTACTGTTAAATGCACTGTAACTAATTTGTAAGTAAACTGTGTCTGGCAACAATTGCAACACAACTGCTGCTGCTGTTGTTGTTTCTGTTACCGAACCGACTGTTCAGACGCCTGAGTGGATACAGTTAAAGAACGGTAGTCCGTTTTGCTAACGAACCTTTATTCGAAAAGATCGTATCAACCACGACACGATCCTAGAAAACACTTAATTGCAATTTATTAACATCAGTTGTTGCTATACCGTTCCCCTGGTCTTTGGTTAATTAAATGATTGAGCTTACAGCATCGGGTCATCACGGACTCGTTGCCGGTCGAATGGGTTCCTAAGAGTGGAAAATTTTGGTCATAAGATACGCTATACTTTTGTAAGACCATTTACAAGAATTGCAATAAAACAATATTCAGTTCTGTTTAGTTGCACTTTACAATTTTTTACAGTAACTTTTAATGTAAGTAACACATTGATTATTCCGTCAGCACTCTCGTTTCTTCTACACGAAATGATAAACGAGCTTTTTGTTCTCGGCGGATTTTACTCGGGCCTCGGTGCGTATTACGCCAATCAAGATAACGTAATTTCTAATCACGCCCATTCATTGTTCCGTATCGTTTGTTGAACTTGGCTAGGCGAACGGATGGTTTTTCGTGGTTGTCGCTAACGATCGATCTAGATTACGAGAAAATTAACGTGAACGTACAATGGCCAGAGCTATCGTGTGTGCACACGTTCTTGCGAAAGTTCAACGATCGTGGCGCGGGTTGCGAAAGCCCATAATCTGATATTGGGCAACTCTCGGAGAGCGCGGGAGTTCTCCGAGAAAATTGCTGACAATAGCTGCGCCGGCTATAGATCCCTGGATCGCATTCCTTTTTAAATGCTTACCTGGGTGTGTTTCAGTGACATATAGATCGCGATTAAATCGTTCGTTTCGACTGCCTGCATCGGTTTTTCTTTCTCTTTTCACTCTTTGCGGCTATGGTGACACATATAATTTGCCCAGGGAGCTATTATTATTACAATTTTTTAACATAGATAGTTAATAAATTAAAAATGAAAATTTACAAGTTTTTCAAGGGGGATAGAATTTGTCATAAGTGGTTTTAGAAAGGAAGGATGGAATTTCTTTACAAAACAAAGCTTTATTCTTAATAATTGTCAGTTACATCGTTCGACAATGTATCGGACTCGCTACGTGATCGCTTGTTAAGGTACACTTTATTATTATTCGAGTTAAACAACGTTAAACTACACCCCTAAAGCTGGCCTTGCTTTCCTTCACTCTCGTGGTTAGAAAATTATGCATCTGCTTCGCTTGTTCTACGACGAACAACTATGAACGGTTTTAATCGACGGTTGTGTACAAAAGTCTGTCGTTAAAAATCCTCTTTCTGTTCTTCTACATCTGTTCTTGGTCCACCTGGATTGTATATTGTTCTTCGGATTTCACGGCTCTAAAAATATCAACAAAACTAACACAGACCACACATTAAATATCGTCGAGCCACGTGTAACGATCATTTTCATTAAAAACTTATTGTGCTCGATAATCGTTTCGATTGAAATAACGATTGAAAATAGGCAGTGAGTAGAATTTAACACTTCGACGGTCACATATTTTACGGAATTATTTTTCACATTAAAAAAGGGATCATTAATTTGTTCTGGGGAGTATCTGTAGTGTAATTATTCAATTTCAAATTATAATTAAATACAGCGAGAGATAGGTGACACAGACTGTCAAAGTGTTAACGGAGAACCGATCGTGGGTGAATCGAAACGTATCGTTCAATGATAAATACTTTGCAACGATTAGCGTCTAAGTGCGAAAACCGAGCTGACACCTAGCAAGATATTGGCAAGAGTAAAGCACACACGTTTGTACATGGACGTTCCTAACGAGACCGCCGAGGAAAAGGTATCCGTTCAAGAGTGGCACATCGTTTGCAGGAAAACCTTTGGAAAATTGATTCCATCTTGTAGATACCGTTCCATCGACGGCTCACCTATGAAACTAATTATCTTTCTCTCTATGTACGATCCCCCTCTCGACATACATATTAAAGATTAACGTTACGAACAACATCGGGCGACATCGCTTTTATAATTAACAAAAATACATCGCTAAATAGGATTTTTCTTCTTTCTCCTCGCGCAATCCTTCATCAGACTTGTGTCAACGCGACGTTATCCACTAAACGATCAAAGGTGCACGTCTTAAGATATCGTACCACGAATCACAAAACGCTTACACTCTATTACGAACATGGTAATTTCGGATTTGCACTCTTATCACCATCTTGAATATTCTACGTGATCATCCGTCCGGTTCGAGGCAGTTCACTCGGGAAGAGTATCTCCGACGCGCGCAACGAAAGACTAAGACGATCCTTTCACTGATCCTTGAAAAATAAATTCTACCGTGTCAGATCGTTGGATAATACGTTTTCTCGGAAGGTTTATTCAGACTGTGGATACTTTCAGACTACGCTCAAAATCCAGTTAAAATTGAGTTTGGTTCATTTTTAGTTGGTTAAATTTCAAATTAATTAGAGTTTTGATGTGCTTCGTCTTTACTGGTAATATCCATATCTTGAATTTACGAATTTTACGAATCAACCTCGACTCCGTTCCTTCAAACAATCTTATTCGATCTTGAAACGCGATCAAACGTTCACAGGTCGAACGTTGTCATCGGATTGCTGTTGTTCTCCGCTTTGCCATCCTGAGTCCAGCGTCGTGGAGTCGCTCAGACAACACTGAGGCGTCTCCTCTTCCTGATTACTCCTGTAGTCCCTGTAGTCTCTTTCCCTTCCCCTGTCAGTCTCTTCCTCTCTGAAGTATCCGGAAGTCGCCGGACCCTCTTGCAACTGTTCGTCGTCCTTGGACGCGTAGTAAGAGTATCTGCCCTGTTGAATCACCTCGTACTGGGCGTCGGGGGCTAGAAAGGGACCCCTGGCGTTTCTGGGCTCGTCGTTGTTTGCGTAGTTATCCGACGGTATGTCTCCGTTCTCGGACGGAAGCGGAAGAGGCATTCTGGACCTTTTGGAGAGTTGTCGTTTGCCCAAACGAGCCGCCAGATAGTCCACACCTTCCGAATGCTCGGTGCCTTCTTTGTCCACGGCCAGATCGTAGAAGCTGCTCTCCGGACCACAGCAGGAGGACACGTCGCCGAAGTAGAGCTCGCTTTCTGACTGTTTTGGGCCAGGATTCGCTTCCTGCTGGAACGCGCTGTTCTCCACGCCTTTTAGGGGCTTCCTGCTGCGTCTGCCCTTCATGGTACCTTCGCTACCACCTTCTGGGTCGGTGCTGTTTGATATCTCCTCGGCGTTCTCGTAGTTGTCGGATGGACGCTTCGTGGATCTTGACCTGTGGTCCGCCGCGACGGTGTTCAAGCCTTGACAGTAGAATATTTTGTTCAGATACGACTTTATACTATTAGAATCATTAATTAGGAATTCTAAATCGAATTAAGGCTCACCCTCGTTGTTCTCAAAGTTCTCGATTCTTTTGGTGATTCTTGGCCTCTGTTCTGTCACCTGTGGCCTCCTAGCCGGACTATTAGGGTCGCTATAAGGTGGCGGAGGACCCCATAACGGTACAGGTGCCTCTAGCACACTGTAGGAAGCTGTGCTAGGTGTGTACGGTCCATTTTGCGCGTTCAAAACCGAATAAGGCCCACTTGATTGGGAATTAAGAACACTGTAGGGACCATTGGTGCTTTCTACATTGGCCTCGGTTTGTCTGGCCTGCGTGTGAAATCCATAGTTTGAATCAGGACTAGGTGCTGGACCTCTGGACCTGGACCAAGGTAGTCGCCATCTTCTGCAAAGACAACGAGAATATGTATATAAGATAATTCTGTTTGAAAAATAAAAAGAAGACAATCAGGGGGACAGGATCATTGGTTTTTGCGATAGACCGAAAGAATGGCTCGTTCGTCATAGCGTATTTCCGAGACGAAGAAATCTTTCTCCTTCTAAATGTCAGTAGCAGAATGCCGGCTTAATTAATGCCATACATTAGTGGATTACAGGAATACAATGTGTTCCCCCTAGCCAGGGATCATTGGCTTGTTTGCGAGTTTATTGCACCCCTCGGTGCCGATATTCGTGACATTCGTGAATGAAATCTATTGAATATGTATCGTTACGCTTCAGAGCGAATGTATCGGGCGTATTTGAATTGCATCAATAATTTCTCAATGAAGCCAGCTCGCGTGGAATCGTGTTCCGTTATTGAAATTTTAATCGACCGATAACTCTATCAATAATGCGTTCAGGTTGAATAACCTTCGTATTTTCTTATGTTTCAATACGAAGTGAAATCCGATTCGGTGGTTTAAGATCAAAAATAAAATTCTCGTACCTGGACGGTGCCAAATCGGGGTTCGGCGTGTACAGATTTCCGGGTGTCTGTGCCCACCACGGACCAGCACCCCCGCAATCGTTGCAACAACCGCAGGAGCCGGTCGCCGGTCCCACGGTGCCCCCTTGTCCGTACAGGGATCTGCATCTGAGCTCCAACTGCTCCCAGTACATCTTCTTCTTCTCGTGACTCAACAACTGGTACACCAGCATGCAGGAGAATATGCAGGCCAGGATTCCAGCGACCGAAACGCCGAACAGTGCCCTCAAGCAGGCATGCAAGGCGCCGTGTACCGCTTCGCAGTGAGGCGTGCCCTCGAAGAGGACTCCAGGGTCGCCTTCCGGTGCCCCGTAACACGTGCACGACCTGGTGCGATTTCCATTAAGTTTAGCATACCTTTTCAATACGACAAACGCGAATGGTGCTCGAAACGTTCAACAGAAGATGGAATTTTTGCTAATTTATTTTGAAACACGTACCTTGCTTTTACGGTGTAAACGCACTTCCGTAGACCCTGTAGTCGCGACATGTGTATCACCGTGGTGGTTACGGTGACGAGGACGCACACCAACGCGCACACCACACCGACGGAGCCGCAGACCTTCATCTATGAAACATTACAGACCCGTCTGAACAAGGAAATTGTTAACGAACTATTCGTAATGATCGTAATGCGCTTACCAGAAGCCCGTATCTGTGCTTCCGCCTGGCGAGCAGCATCGTGAACAGCCCCATCAAAATTAACTGCAAAGCACGTTGAAAGACCAAAGGATTATTTATCTTTACGACGATTCCTTAACTCTTGCGTGGAAAATCGTGTACCTTTCAACGAGCGTTCGATTTGTCGTATTTTAAACGGTTTTACGTCGAATTAGGTATTTCCTCGCCCACGCAAGAATTAAGCATAAGGTCGGGACGAAGTTTAACGGTGCGTCGCGCGCGCGTTCAAGCGAGCTCGATCGATGGATTCCGATCTCTTACCATAATGCCAGGAATGTAAGATGGTACAGTCTCAAAGAGAGCTAGACTGGCCGTGTGGGCTGAAAGGACCGCGTGTACCGCCAAAAAGAGGCTGCCAACCGCGGCGCTCAGCCCGCCACAAAGGCAACAAAGGACGACGTACTTCTTGCAGCAGCCACCCTCTCCCGTGTGACCTGTAAAACAAACCAACGATTAATTAACCACGACAGAGATTTCACTAACCATAGTTCGCCACAACTTGCGAAATAACTTTCAAAATGCTTAATAAATATTTTTTAAGGGGATTAAAAATCCTTCGTAGAATTTTAATAAATAATTTTGCGAGATACGCGTGCAATCGATACTCAGGTTTCGTTGGAGGCTCGAAAAGGTTAAAAGAGTTATTTAAAGAGACCGGTGGGGTGTTTTGAAAAAAAATCTCCGATCAGCCTCGAAAAATATGAAAAGGGGACTTTGGTGGCTGATAAAATCTTCGAAAATCCTTTGAAAGGACCTCTGAGAAACACGAAATAGCTGGAAGGATATTTTTCGGTGGCGAAACGGAATCTTTTGTAAACGACTATCGACCCTTTTCAGAAGAAAAGGTCCTGCACGACTTAGATTTCTCCTTTCACGTTGCGTGAGAACCCGACGACGGTCATAGGCCCGGATCTAACCAGAACGAGTAACGCGGTTTCAACGCGACGATTACCTCTTCAATTATCAATCGGTTCGACGATACTCGACCGTGTTGGAGCTCTTTTTTTTCAAAGCGTCGTAGAACGTTATTTTTCTTTGGCGGATAGGCATTACATTTTCAATCATCCAGCCTCTTCAACTTTTGTTGTCAAAGCTCGCAATCGAGCCGGCTGCGGCCTATTGAAAATACCTTCGATGAATGTCGAGCGGCGCGAGCGCCGATGCTGTGTCTCTTCAAAGACAATGGCCGATTCTCTCTGTTCTGTTCGAAGAGAGAGTCGACAGAGCTGAACTTTTTAATCAGGTTTCCCATTAATAAAGGAGGGTACTGTGCCTTTCTATAGCTACGGCCCGGCGAACCAGCGGAGAGATCATCTTCTGTAATTAAAAATCTAATTATTTTTCTGCCGATCGGTAAATCCGAGCTCATGCAACCGACGTCGAATCGAAAAGTTTCGTTGAAACGATGCACAATTGCAGGTGCTGCTAGATCGTTCTCGATCGTTCTGATTTTCGACTTTCTTCGGACTTTAACTACTTTGAAGAACTCCTGGACTTTGATAAGAATGTCAAAATGACACTTCCTGTTTGTACTTTCCCACAGTTCCAGTCATTGTTAATCGAACGGACAACTATTGAGCGACAAAGACAGGATTTCTGGAAACTGGTTCCTTTCGGTTTCAATGGACCAAAAATCTCTTCCATGGTTCCTTACGTAACCTTGCTTTCTCCTTACTATTGAAACCGGCATAGAGAATAGCTTTATCGAATGCCTTCGACTACCTGCTATTTTTTCGTCAATGCAACGGGTCGAAGTTGCTGGTCAAACTGCACCTGTGCTACCTGGGCAGTCATGGTTCGAGGCTTGGCATTTAAACGTCAAGTCGAGAATGAAATACGTCTTCGAGGCGAGATTTCCAATTTTCATTTAAGAAACATCCGTCCCGATTCCGATCGAACGGCTGACCTTATTACTGGCTAGAAAAGTAGTCGATTTCCGACTTGTCGAAGTTGAGTTTGAAAGATTTTATCGCGTTACCTCCGGGTACACCGTTCGATGCGTGTTTTATTAAGAAACTCGTCGATATCTATTTATACGGCAACCTTTCGTCATCCACGTGACCTTCCATGCTAATGTAACATATTTTTTTTACTATGTAAAAATAGAACGTGCATGGTGGAATCAAAAAAAAAAATCGTTCCCTGTATCGTTTAAAAAAGATTGCATTAGCCTTTGAAAATGTTCAGGATGCTTCCCTAATTAAAAAATGAAATTCCAATCATTGATATCTCGGTGATCGATCATTAGAGGGTTAATCGAATCGCCTTCGTAAACGTTTCGCAAGTTCGAGTCGCGGCCGACCTTGCTCGAAGGATTAAAATGTAAGTTCAACGTTCTGGGGGGAATTAATTAATTAATCGCGTTAGAGTCGACTTAATGGAATGGGTAATAGGAGATTACGCGGTTACGCGGCCGAACGACGGAAACAGAACGGGGTTTGCAAGGGAGCGATTGATAAATTAACAAGAAGGGGTTAATCGGCATACCGCAGGGGTGAGGGTAATGCGATCTCGGGAAGTGAGCGTGGTTTGACGGATGCGGCAAGTGGGAATGCGAGTGTGCCGCCATTGTGAATGGATAGCCCTGGTTATCCATCTCCATTTCCGTTCCGAGACGACATCGCACTATCTGGAGCACCGGATAACCATCCATCTTCTTTCTTCCTCGAGTTCTTCGGTTATCCGTCTTCGCTCGTCGAAGATTTCGATCGTTCTTTCGCGGCTGGAACACGTGCTGCTCGCGACCGATGCTTTCCCTCGCGCGACTGTCAAATTTTCATTAATATCGATCCCTTCGCGAGCACCTTCGAAAATTGCAAATCCCTCGCGTCAGACGAAAATCGAAGACGAAAATCACGACACGCACCACTGTCTTTTATTCGATGGCACATGGACTACGTTTGCGCATCGCGCGTCTTCGCTGGAAGGGTTCACTGATTCTCAAGGTCAACCCTTTGCCGTCCACTTTAAATCGATCCACGTCTTTAAGATGATACTGAAACTACCGGGTTCCTCTCACTAAATGTCAGGGTGCAGCGTGTTCCTTCCGACGCGCTCGTAGACAAACGTCGGTGCACAACTGGAGAGCCACTCCACGAGATCTCTGTGTGTTAGCCCTCACGCCGAGGTGTCCCACAGGTGGTGGTGGTGGTGGCGATTCGTAAGCCAGGGGTGGGCCTTGGGAAATCCTTTTGAAAAGCGGCCGAAAACGGCATTCTTCTCGCCTGGCGAAGCTTAGCCGGAACGTTCAGATTAACGTCGCCAAGGGTAAAGGTAACGTGACTTGTTGTTCAATTCACAGCAGCATTCTTCGCCACGATGCTCCTGACTCGAGGTTGCTGCGAGCATCGACTGGTCGATATACCGTCACGATTCCAGCGACCCGATGCGGTCGAGGGTTGAAATTGCATCCGGGGGTTGCTAGACTTCGGTCAGCAACGTCGATAACGTGTCTCTGCTATTGATAAGAAGGGCCACGACGAGCTCCTCTCGCTGATACTGTAGACGTTGCGAAGATCTTCGCTCGAAACGACCAAGGGTGGAGCTACGAGCCACCTTCCTAAGAACACGTGTCCAGGAAACACTGTCCGACCGGGTGACATGCTTGTTTCAGCCGGAAATCGAGCGAGGGTGAGAAGTGTCGAACGGAAACGATACTGCTTATCCACCATTCGGATTGACAAGTCTACGTGTGGAAATATCGATTCACTGTTGCACTAGATGTTCTGCTCGATTAACGAGTTAACACTTTCGCTGTCACTTGGGAAAGCGTGATTTTATGACCTTTTATAATCCGAATTTTCTATCTTTCATATTCCATAAGTTTATTGGAAAAACTTTGAGATGGGAAATGGATGGTTTGACGAAAATAAGAAATACTTACATTGACTGACGGACGTTGTTTCGTATCGTCTGGTCGGTCTAGGGGGTGGCCGGGGAGGAAGTGCAGGGGGTTGATGCGTTCTCGATGTCACTTCAACGCCACCGTCGCTCTCACCCTCTTGCCCTCTCTTGTTTCCTCCAGTTTGCACCACATGACACTGACATTTACTCTTCGACGGAGCCGATACCTGAACGTCAAAAGCATCATTTTGTAAGAAGCTTATAGAGACTTCAACCCTAAATTTCCAACAATTACCTGTATGGAATCAACTCCGATAAGGGACGAGTTTTTGGTATCGTTGCTCTGCGGATGCTGATGTCCGTGACTATGAAGGTGTCCATGATGATGACTATGATGCTCGAGACTCGACGGTGCCCTGTCCCTCTGTCGAGCGTCAGGGTGGTTCGAGTGCAGTTGGTGCACTTGTTGCAAGTGATGATGATGATCATGAACGTGATCCAGACGACTGTGAGTCCTCGTATTGGCGTTCGACGAGGAAGACTCGCACGATATGCCCGAGCTGACGTGATGATGATTCACGGTAGAATGTCCCGTCAGGCTACCCGAGGAACTGCCGTGATGATGGCTGGCAAGCGGCGTGGTGGACAGACTGCTGTTGGCGTTGACCACGTGTCGATGGACCGCGGGTGACCCTCCGTGATTCAACATGCTCGAATTCGAAGAGGCACCGCTCATGGCACTGGAGGTGCCGTGATGATCGCTGGAGAAGCCAGAATTCGAAGGATAATGGCTGCTCAAGCTGGTGCCGCCAGGTAGACGATGATGACTCGTCGGCGAGGCTCTGTGACCCATCGTCGTGGACGTAGGATTCGGATGATGATGGGTAGCTGGGTTCGCGGTCGTGGTTTGACCGGAACCAGAGCCGCTCAAAGGACCGGAAGCCCCGTGAACGTGGCCCAGACTGGCTGGCAGATTTCCATGATGGTGTCCTTGAGGACCGTGAGGATGATGCACCGTCGCCGGTCCATGGTGATGCGTTACGTTCGCGGTCTTCGTGTTTCCGTGATGATGATGAGTGTGCTGTCGTTGATGCTGCTGAAAACCCATCAGCCCGTCGCCGACGTCCAAATTGGCACCACCTCGAAAATTGTCCGCGTGTTTGTGAACGTGGGCGTGGGCATCACCGTGGAAATGGCCGTGGACGCTCCGTTCCGGCGACGCGGTCTCGTGATGGTGCTGATAGGGATTCAGGACCTGCTGAATGTTCTTCAGTTTATCTTTACTCGAGGCGGCCTGCTTTGGCGATAAGCCGGCGTGCTCCTCGAGCTGCTTGTCCAGATCCTTCGCGGACGTCTCGAGCAAAGCGGTGCTAGACTCTAGCAAAGGACTAGGGCTGGAGGTAAGGCTGTGTTGGTTGTCCTGCAAGTTGCCGGATTCCTGAACTCTTCGCGCGGCCTCGAACGCCAAGTTTCGCGAAAGATCCAAGTTTCTTGGGCTACACGAAAGATTGTGACCGTGTCTGGAGAGAATCGCGGTCTGGCCGTCCAACGATCTCGCGGCAGCCTGATGCTCCAGGATATCCACGCTCCTGGCGTTCTCCAAATTGATCTGTTGGCTCTCCTGATGAGACAACGGGCTGTCCAGTCTTTTTATCGGCTCGAAAGCGCTCTGCAACGCCTCCAGACCTCTTGGCAGTTCTTGGCTGTTGGAAATTCTTGTACTTCCCACGCCCCTCTCCGCTCTGTCCCTCTGCGTCCTCATGGAATCCATGCTGCTCATCGCGGAGCATTGGCAGGGGTGTTGCGGACTTTCCGGAACGTCCAAGTCGCTGGTCAGTTGCGGCTGGGACATTTTAGTACCTGAAACACACGACCACGGTCCAGTGAACCTGACAAACCCAAGATAAACTTCTGTTTAACATTAGAATTTCTTTATTTTGAAATTAATTTCTAAAGCTTTGCCATGGAAACAATTTGATCCTTGTACCGGCTTAAAGATGGACTTTGGCGTTTTGTGAATGATCCACGGTTGTCGGAGGAATGGTCAAAGGGCCTCCAATTACCACGCAAATCTTCCAATTACCACGCAACGCGGGGTCCGAGCGCGGACACGGAAATGCGGGAAAACTTTCACAGCCTATTAGCGCCTTCCGTCGTTAAAACTTTCGTCGAACTTGTGTATAAATATCCCCGACGAATATTAGACGAATCTTCTCGAGTTGCGACGAGTGGGCTATTCAACGTTCGCCATTGTACTTATTCGAAAAGAATTCCACCCTCTAAGTTCGTTCGTGCCGCCTTGTTAAGAAATTGTTGCGAATCCCGATAATAAGCACCGCGGTAAACCCATTGTTGCAATCCTTTTTTTCCCGGAAAATCTGCAGAAAGTCGGGTTCTCGTCGGTCAATTCAGTCATTGGATGCCGTTTCACGTTCCGTTTCACGAAACTAGATATTTCATCAGCTAGATTATCGATCGTTTCTAATTTCCACGTTAAAACGTTGTATTATCGGTTCTCTCATTAGCCATTAGCGTTTGACGCGAGGCAGGATTATTTAACGGCTGGCTTTGAAGAAAATCTGCTTAGGCTAATGGACCCTTTGGCGGAATCGATCGCTTTAAGTTCTGTACATACTTGGATACCGTGCAGCAAATCAAACTTTTATTTAAAAGTTCGATCTTTACTCTGCAATTCACATTACGGGCCTTATTTTGATAACAGAAACAAAGTTACGGGTTTCGTGTCATCGAACGATAAGACACAGGTATTTTCGTATAAATGGATACGATCGAGCTGAAATATAGTGACCAGGTGTGCGCTTGGCCATCTTTAAGTCGACTACACACCTGGTTAGTTATTTTAAAATTGATCGTCGACTCTGCAACTCAGGTTGTAGATCCAGTTTTGATAAAAGAGAGATACAGATCACGTGTCATGAGTCGGTGATCGGTAGTTGGGATAAGTGGGTGTCGTGGCACGAAGCTGAAACACCGCGTCCAGGTGTGTACTAGGCTTTAAGCACATTTGGTATCCGAGCATCTAGTTGCGACGAGCAGCTCGAAGTAGTCCTGGTAAGTACAGGACGGTGAGTCCCGGCCACTCGCATTCCTCGTATCTCGTTATACGAGCGCAAACGCTCCGAAGGCCACGGTCAAGTTCGATGCCGATGGCATTGCTCGGACTCGGTTCAGTTTTTCTCTCGTTCGATGATCTCCCGATCGCTCGAAGAATGGGAATACTTCGCGGCACGTGGATTTAATTTCGTTCACGCAGAAAAGCGACAGGTACGCGCACACCACCGACGTGCCCCTCCTTCGGGAGGGGGCTCCCACTCTTCCCTTCCAGACGATTCTCGACGAGCGTGTGTCGGGATGTATATTCGTGAACGAAAGTACGGGACGATTGTGAAATATCGATGTAAGCTCGTAGACCAGGAGATATCGTAACCGTTCGAACAGTATTCGGAGATATCCGGAGAAAGGGAAAGCGATCTCGACTTTGGAAAAGATTAAACGTCGACTCTTTATCGAAACGTTTCGACGCTGTTAATTTCCACCATTCAGATAAGCTATCTAAGTTGGTCCTTTTCGCTACGAATACCGGTTTCCTCGTCACCGGCGAACGCAACGCCTGTGTCAATAGTTGCCATCCTCCGCCACGAGATCCTTGCGGCTAAACCCATAACTTTGGAACGCGATTCGTTCGGCGTGTATCAAAAAGTTCCTGCTCGTTAACGATCATCGGTAACGTCGTGAAAAGATTCACCATGGCTTTAATTATTATTATTTCCCCCCTCGCACGCGCGATCGAAGGTATTCCATCGCGTTAAGGGAACGAAGAGATAGCGTGTGCTGCTCACCTGCACGATCGAATATTCAAGTGCTCCCGTCTGCCGGATCCTCTCAATCACTGTCTCCCGTTGACGCTTCTTCCGCATGCCCGACGATCGTCGCGCGGACCCGAACACCAGCCCGAGACTCTATTTTCGACGCCGTGTCTCTGTTCCTTGCTCTTCCCACTGGAATACCGGCTCGCGTCGTTCGACGTGCGCATTTTCGGATCACGGCCACGCGACCTGGCGCCAAAAACGACCCACCAACACCACCAACACCACCTTCACGCACTCGCGCCCAGCGAACGATTTGTCTGGTTAATTGGATTTCGAGCGTCGTTAAGCGTCGCGTATCGCATCGTACGAGGGGCACGGCACTGGCACAGGCACAGGCGACGAGGCAACGGGACGATCCCACGGGGATGAGTGAAAACCAGCTAGGAAGAAAGGAAGCGACGAGGATAGGAGCGGAGCGCAATATCGTGAGAGACTGCTGGTGCCTTCCACCTTCACTGCCAGCCGTTCTGCCTTGGAATGTGCCTTTGCCCCCTCGAGCCCCTCTCCACTGCTGTACCGGGCCTGGGGCCCGACCGACGGACCCTCGGGGCCCCTGCTATGCCCCGCCGTTCCAGGCCCGACCGTCGATTTCGTTCTTGGGACCAGCAGTGTCAGGCCCACCCACTCTCGTGGCCCTCCATTCCACTCGCTGGGTAGGGTAGATCGTTTCGTCTCGTTCGAACACGATCGAGTCAGGGCCGTATCCTTCGCTTTATATTTAGCTAAATTTCCATTCTCTTTCCTACGTTATTTACTGACATCGTCTTTCGATTTTCTGCATTTTGGATACACCCAGGTGCCTGGAAAGCGTCTGTACAGTTAGGTATCCTTTAATCCGTTCGGTCAGAAAATGGGCCTTCAAATTTTACAATGGATTAGGTGGTATACGAAGCAGGTACGAGCTCACAGTTTACGAGCTCGAAGGTATAATTTGCTAGGAGGGAATATCGAGGCAATTGGAGACAATCGGCACGGTCCTGATTGTTCGTTAAGCTTAATTGCGTAAATGTCTGCGCTAGTTGCTCCTCCGGAAGAATACTTTCTTATCGGGCGAGTCTGTTCGACGCGAACGGTTTCTAACCGATCGATCGTTGGTTTCTTGGTGACGGTGTCGATTTTGCAACGTTCGATCGCACGCTGTTTCGCAGCAACAATCAAGGGATATTGATGGACGGTTAACGTTACCCGATCGCGTTGTCGAGCAACGTTAATTGTTTGATTGTAGCCGAGTTTAACGCGATGCGCGAAAGTGTAACGTGATATTGGTTATCAGCGCAACTTTGAATGGGTCATCGAAAAAGGGAACGGCAGCTGCAGCATAAATGGACGGTTACTTTTCATTGCCGTTCGACCGCGGCTCGCCCCGCATATATGTAAATAACCGATGCTAAAAACAATAGGGATGGCCAAAGGCGGTGTTTACCGAAATAACATGGAAGCGCGAACGTTTATGGCCCTCGTCCATACAAATGTCCGTTGAACGATTGTTCCTGTATCGAAGATGGACAATGGAGATTATGAATGGCGAAACATTCAGAATATTCAGGGCTTTTCGAATATGTACTCATTGCGATATTACTTCCTTTCCTTTCCTTTTTTTTTTTAATTTTCCCCAATTGTCCTCTCGCATTTTTAATCCTCCACGTTATTTGGATGTTGTGGCAATCTTACGGTGTAATTTAACCCTTGAAATTTATTTGTTTTGTTTGTAATATTAAGGGTTGTAAGCAAAATGATACTAAGTCACTCGTTGGTCATCGAGGTACTCAAAGGGTTAAGTTGATTAATTACGATAGGGATTATTACGCAACGAAGAAGTATCAGGTATCGAAAACAATAATTGCGCGTTTATAATTTATTCGGAGAGAGACACTCGTTGATTGCAATACGGGTCCGTATTCTTCAGCCGTATTCTCACAGCGGTGAGGAAAAAGGAAGAAAGAACTCTTCGGGTACAATGGGCAGCGTAATTAAGGGTCAAAAGTTTTTTAGCTTCATTAATTACGCGAACACTTCAAACGATGCCATTATCATCCCGGGAATGCTGCGAGCGAAAAAAAAAGAACGGTGCGCAATATGCATAGTGTAGTTTCGTTTCTCTTTGGCTTCGGGGCCATTTTTCTGAATCAATTCAGAGGGGAAAAAAATAAATAATTTACGAGTATCTTAATTGCAACAGGCTCGTAATTATATTTAGAAGAAAATGAAACGAACAGTCTCTATTTACTTTCAGTTCTCAGCTCATAAATTGTTTATATAGTGGACGGCGTGAGATTGATGTAATTAATTATTGCATCGAGCATATACTGTGTAAATTAGAATAATTTATAAACATTTTTTATATTGCATTATTATTATATATCTTCTATATTATATTCTTTTATTTCTTCTATTTTTTATTTTAAATTAAGATTACTATATCAATCAAAATTAATGTAATTTTCATCAAAAAGCGTTTATTAAAGAAACATTACAGTTTAAATTTAAGGCGGTCGGTAACTCGTAGGAATGATCTGAAATGGTAAGATAGTTCGTGTAATTGCAGAGAGGTGGCGCCACCGAGCCCCACCGATTGGTCGAACGTTTGATTTAACGTTTCTTTCTCAAAAAAGTTCGTTGTCGCGAACTAGTGCACGTATCTCATTAATTACAAGTTATTTTAAGTGAATTACTTTGGAAAAGTGTGTGTATTTATAAATTATGTAGTGACAAGTTGTTCCTTAGCTTATAGTGCATCGAAGTTCCATCCATTTCGGCTTCCTGTTAGCGATTAAGTTTGTGGTAAGTATAATTTCATCAAAAATATTCTTTCTGACAAAACAGTTGAAATTTTGAACTGGCGGGAAAGCATAATCAATGATTTTAAGCAATATACACCGTATAGTAATACAATTATTGAATATCTGATGTATATCAACGGTATTTAGATGATACTTTTAGATTTAGTTGAAGTATCGATAAATAATCAAGAAGTAGGTCGAATTAACCTACGATTCTATGTTACGTCGTACTTGTACCCAACATGTCCGCCATTAATCGTTCACCATATTGTCTACGAGCTAATAATTACTTGTGTTAAATTTTGAATTTGTAAATCATTCTGTTTTCAACATTTCATTCCCTTTACAAACTTTTTAATTAATAAGCGACAAATATAATTGTATGGAGGCTAATGTCGAAGTTTTAAATACAAATCGTTTAAAGTTTATTAAATATTTAGTTAAATCTCGTGTATCGATATTGGTACGTCTTAATTGCCTTGATTCGATACGACGTACATATTTCCAAGGTTATTCCAAATGGAATGTTTTTCTTCGTCAGTTCAGACTCGTGTAATCCTCGTTGGTACTTCAGCAAAGATACGAGCCCGTTGATTTTGTAAACAGTTTACATTTGCATGGCGATCCGCGACGGTCGAGGTCAGATCGACCCAGTTTGTATACGCATCCAGAGTATACTCGTCGATGGTTCGTCTTCGTTGACAATGTTTTCCTCATCTTTTTGTAAATTTCACAATGTAGTCGCGCACATTTCGGCCTCTTTTTTTCTCATTTGGACCAGAGACATACGCGAACACGTGTCCCTCGGCTCTGTGTATTTCTCGCCTCTCCATTTCCAGATTATATTTCGATCCGACCGGTCGAATATTTTAAGACTCCTTGATGGAAACACGATGCTCTTGATCGACCTATTTTTCCACATTCGCACCCTCTTGATGTATTTCTGTGACGTTGATTCTTAGCGCCTTCGTACGTTCGCCTCGTTCACCTGTTCGTGAAATAAAATTCCAGCGAATTTGTATTTCGTTCTACGGATATTTGTCAAATAATTTGCTACGTTTGTATTTCGGTATTTTAGCGAACACTAGGAACGTCATTTTCCCTATACAAGTCTATCATGCTCGACGCTATACGTAACCAAGCGTCTGAGTGATTGATGTCCCTTGATGGTTTAAATCGGAATCGTCGAAATTCGATTATATCCATGGATAAAAATAGGTAAAACGTGAAAGTCGTTCGATAGAATGGCATTAATTCTTGAGGAGGAAACCGAGTAGAAGTATCGGTATTTCTTTCGGCCGCGTTCCCGTTTTACTTCTTCGACTCCTGCGGAGCGAAATGTCGAAGAATTATGAGCAAGTTGTAGTTTTATCAGAGGGTCGGGTCAACGATTTTCGGGTAGGAAGCCGCGAGTCAGAGGAGCTAGAGCGGTGCAGGGTCGGTCCGAGGCAAGCCCAGGGCCTTCGTATTCGGACCATTAGTCCAATACGGCAATTCGTCAAATCGGGAGAAATGTAGTATCAATAACGTCCCGCAGCTGCTGCCATCGAAGCATGCATTTTCCTGACGCGCAATTTGCGCGCGCATACAACCCCTCTTTTTCTCTCTCTCGATCTCTTGCCTACACAAGCGACAATTGTTTCCGATTTTCCCCGATTTCCCTCCGCCGTTACCCTCGACCATCCGTCTGATTGTTTTTGTCCCGTCCCGATGTTTTTCCAGTTGTTTTGCCACCGCGTAATCTGTGAATCGATCCTTCGATTGATACTATTTTCTGGATTTTCATCCACCGTTTGCAACAGTCCCCTCGACATTGTCCACGCGGTACTTCCGTCCACCAGTAATTTTATTTCTAATAAAGTATAATATATCAGGGGTGCAGAAGATTTCATTGCTTACCAATACTATTGATATTACTACTCGAACATGTTATCGGGTAGAAATAGTTGCACACCATTAATATCAGACGGTGAGGGTTAGCTTTATTTATCCTTGAAATCTATTCCACCCAAAAAAAGGTCGTGTACGCAGGATGACGTCGATGTTTCAAATTTCGTCGAACAAAATCGCCCAGTCATCCATTCGAGATATGTATTTCCTGGATAAGAGCGATCCGATCGAAACTCGATTGGTTGTCGTATTTTTCATCGTTAACGGTCGGGCTAAACACGTGTCTAGACCCGGGCACCACGTGTCACCGTTAATTTCCTGCGGTTTTCATTCTGGAAAGTCGTGGCCGACGGAAGTTCCACGGACCGATGTGTGATGTTTGCGGATAAATCCTCGGCGGGCCGCCGTATAGCTGACCCTCTCTGCTCGCGCCTTCGAATCTCCTCCGTCTCTTTCCCGCACTTTTCCGCCGTCGCCTTTCTGCCCCGTTTCTTCTCCCTCTCCTCCTTCCAGCGGTATCCTCGCTAAATAATAAATACGAGAGGGTTCTCCGGGAATACCCCGAGGGTGCCATTAGCGGGGTACAGGCCTCGGACCACCGTCTCGCACCATTCGAAACCGTCCTCGCAGCCAGCCCTCCCCCTTCGTGGCATCGGTCGAAACGCGAGTCTAATACACTTAGACGAGAGAAGAAGAGAGAAGGAGTGTGCTCGTGTCTATGGATGAAACGGCGAACGGCTCCCTCCGATCGCTTTATGGAGCCAGCCTTCTTTTCTTTTCGTTTTCTTCGGCCTCGAATAGACGAGCTTCGTAAAAGTTTACGGAAAGACCGTAGGGGTTAGATCATATTTTCAATGGCATTGATAGAGCGGCCCGCGTTCGTTTGCGTTTAAACCACCCCCTCCTACGCCCCCTCGCCATCGTCTCCTTTCTTCGGCCCCCCTTTTCTTTCTTCGATCATTTCACGTCGAGTCGATATCGGTTTTTGGTTTCTAATCGAACGAAGAAGGTAGCGGGGGTATATCGAGCGGACAACTTTTAATCAGTGGACTCGTTTTTTTTTTTTTTTTTTTTCGAAAGGACCCGGTTTCGTTCAGAATTCGATGCAAAGAAACATTGAAACGGTACCGTCCGCCTACGGATATCCGTAGCAGGCTTCCTGTAGATTTAATAGGACCGGCCAGGCGCCTGGAAAACGTTGACCACTCGTTCTAGCCGGTCAAACGGTTAATCGAGGCCATTGCGAGCACAGCGGTTCTCAGACCTATCCCCCTTTTTTCCTTCGATTCAACAACTTTCCAACTGCCCTGCTACTTTACCAACTTTCCATTCCTCTAGGCAGATCGATCTCCCTCTGACCCCTTCGTCTTGATTAGGATGAACTTGACGAAACAGCAAGATTATTCCTTGTACCGCGTGTTAGAAATTTCCAGCCGGGGTATTGACCCTTGGATACCCGATATTGGGTCATCCAGTGTAGGTTTAGGACATAATTCGGTAGAAATTCGAATACAAGTGGTAAATGATCCAAAGTTCGAAAGTTAACTCATTAAATTTTAAGGTGTCTAATATTAATATTCGAAATCTTGAGATGTTAAAATTGTGGGCGTTTCGATAAGGAAATGTTGTGTGTTTGCAGGTAGCAGAGCTGATTCTAGGATGGTGCATCGACGTGGACAGGATCGAAGGAGTCAAAGCAACGTATTGCATCGCATCGGGGTGAACATGCAAGCGAGGGAAAGGCGAGGCGGCACGAGGGGTAAGTATCAATAATTGAGCACCATGGGGGTGGCTCCGGTTGGCCATTTAGCGGTCGAACGAAGGGGATGGACCGCGGATACCCATGGTACGGGGATATCGGTGGATGTATCGCACGGCGAGGCCTGCTATCGACATGTCGACGATGCCAGGCCAGGGCTGTATATTCCACGATATAGGAAACTATCCTAGCCGCGATCATGATACGCGAAAATACCATCTGTCATTCGGGGGTGCGTGCCAGATCCCGTCCCAACCCTCCAACCGCCGCCACCCACTTTACTCTTTCTCTCTCTCTCTCTCTCTCTGTCCACCAGGATTTTCACTTGGTGCGCCTTTTGCTTCCTTCTACCCTTCGTTCGTTACCTTTTTTATTCCTCTTGTTCTCAGCATGTTCGCTTCTTGTAATACATGGGGGTAGAAGGACTGTTCTTTGATGCGAGTATTGAAAAGGGAAAATCGTTGGAAATTTGACAAGATTGTGAGTTTGTACGAACAGCTTTGCCTTCTTATTTTCCAGTCAAATTTTCCCCTTCAATATTCGTTTCCTTATCATTTTTATTTCAATCCTTTCGGTGCGGTTTCTAAGCGCCTTTGGAGGAAATTAAAAATACCAAAATACTATTGCCTTTTGTGTATTTAATCCAGAAATATTCTGAAAGCGATAATTATGTATATAAGTAAATGAATAGCAGAAGAGTAAAGTTAGGGATAAACGTTATCGCCGATAGGGTGACTAGGAGACCCAGAATCCAGAAACAATTGTCCGTATCTGGAAACAATTGGCATAAATGGTGGGCGCGGTGGGATCGAAACTAGTTGCCAGCGACAGTCGTGCTCTCGTGAATAATCGTGTCCCGTAGTCGAATTCATTTTCCAATTAAGAGGCACGATTTGCAATTCGACTCGTTGCGAGCGGGGATCGATAGGCCGTTCAGTGAAATCGAGGTCGTCGACTGTCGGGCTGATCGTCGCTCGAAAAACCTGGCTAACGATAGCTGTCGACGTCGCGTTGCCGATTTCGAACAATATTGAACTCGTAGAACGAATCAGCCGAATTATCACCCGCGGAATCGTGTCTTCGTCTTTTATGATTGTGCACAGGCCATTCTTTCCGTTACCGCGTCTGCATAATATCGTATCAGACTGACTCTGAAAGCCGGCAAATTCGATATTCATGATTCACGGTTGCTCGCCTTCTTGAAAATACCTGAGTTTCCATCGACGGTGATTGCTTTTGGAAATTGATAGGCTACCTCTTTCGAACCAGTCGATTTCTATGGGTGCAAGTACCGATCGAGCATTCGAGTTAATTAGCTTCTGTTTTATTACATTTACCCTGGAAAATTATTTATTAGATTCACGCAGATAATTTTCACTCTAATTACCGATCTCTTGTTAAACTTATTATAATTTTCTTTAGCATAATTTTGACGCAAAATACTCAGAAGTGTGGTAAACTTGCACTCGAAGTCTTTCTAAAAAAAAATGATATCGTACTAGGGGTGTTCCCCGAGTAGGATCAGGTAAAGGGGTGAAATTCCTGTGAATGCGTGTCGTGGTTCCGCTTGCGCGTTTTAACCCCCATTAGTGACCCAACCCCTCAAACAGGCGGGCCACCCAACAACTTAATGTTATGTAAAAATATCGAGGGTTTCCCGGAGAGGCATGGTCGCAGCCGTTCTCTCCGTGTATATTAATGCGGGCTGGAAAGAAGAGCGAAAACGAGACGAGGAAGATCGGTGGCTAACAGAGATAGGCTGATAGTCGAAGCTCGAGCAGATGCTCACCGTTGGAATATCTAAATAAATCCGCGTGTCGGCCACCCTTAAAATCCTTGAGTCGAATAAGTAATAACGTTCGTCGAGCGTGGTTACATCCTTCCTTCCTTCCTTCCTTCCTTCCTTCCTCGAGTTCCACCCTTTTCCGTATTCCACCTTACCCTTACCCTTAGCCTTAGCTCGGCTTGCCTGCATAAGCGAGCGCGTCCGATTTCGGGACTTTAATTGGCCCGGGGGAATTTCGCTACATGGACTTACTTTACGAGCAAACTTTCCAGATATTTTGTGCTGAGACGAGAAAATGCATATTTTTTTTTATTGTTTTCTCTGTTTTTCCCTCTTTTTTTTCTTTTGGTTACAAGTTTGGTAGACCACGATGAGATACGCTCGTTCCTCGTGGCGAGATTTAATCAGTTCTGCTGTTGGAGCCGCGGTCGATCTAGGCAGATTACGGAATTTTTTTTTTCTTCTCCCGTGGCTTCGGGAAGCTTTGAAACCGCGACGAGTCGCTTCATCAAATGTTTCTCTTTGCGGATTTGCTACTTCGAACGTTAATTACTTTGTACGCGATGATGCTTTGTAGGGTCCTCTCTTGGCATTTTTACAATATTTTACAATATTTCTTATCGTATTTTGTTACTGAAAGTAAAAATGTCCTGAATACATTCGCCCGTAAGCAGAATGTATCGGACGATAAACGCGGCTCGGTACCTGAAGAGCAATTAGCCGAAGGTAATCGCGGGGCTTTCGGCAGTTTTCGTAGGTGGATTAGCAGGGGCGTTGTACTCGCGTGCAAACATACGAGAGCGAGCGTCGAGTTGATCGCAACGACAGGACGATTTACGAGGTTTCACAGGCTCGGCCTGTCCGCCAGATAGAGCGAATGTGTCAATTACGATAAAGCTCATCGGCGATCGATGTATCTGATGAAATTATTTAGACGGGCCGTTGTCAAGCAACCTATACTGGGTTACCTAGCCGGCTTCGTTGCGATTATTACGCACAACCTCGCGCCATTCTATCCGAAATACAATTACTCTGCCTATGAATTACCGTTGTTCTGCTTCAATTATCGCTTTATTTATATACCAGTCTCGTGATAATTAAATGGAATCAATGAGCGAGCGGAACAATCAAAGGACACGATTGGGACATCGTTTAAGCTCCAGTGTATAGATTCGAAATTTGTTGGAAATTTTATTTCGTACAATTACTATAAAAATAGGACTAATATCTAGTTTCTTTTTTAAAGGATTTCTTGGGACTTGAACAATTTTTGTATAATTTCTTAGATTTCTTTTTGCATTGTTTTATAGGATCATTCTTTTATGTTGTATCTTTGAAAATTAATGTTATTTTTCACCTTACTTTTTAACTAAACGCATTTGTTTCGTTGCTCATTCATTTATCCGAATAAACGTTTATCTTTTTCTCAAGCATTCTCAGTTTATCTTCGTCTGATAGATTGTCAGTATCATTTCTACCATTGTTAGTACAATTGCCTGGATTGTGACTCGATATTTGCTTTTTAGTCCTGCTTTTCTTTGACATGTTTTTCTTCTTATCAATTTCGGTCAGTTTCTCAAAAAGCTCCTTCTCCTTTAACCCCTTTCGCATGTCTTCTCCGAAAGCGACTTCCTCCAATTGTTCCTCGTTCTGCTTCTTCCACGATTGTTGTTTATTTAACAAAATTATCTCGTCCTCCAGTTGATCCTTCCCTGTTATCGGTTCTTCGCTTACCAACAGTGGACCAACTACGAGTATGCATTTATCACTATAGAATAATTTGAGATTTAAATTACTTACCATGATGTTTCTCGAAAGGGTGCAAATTAGCCAGTGCCGTCGATGGGCCAGGACCAATTTTAGCGTCCACTTTCCTCTTCCCCGTTTCGTCATTTGACCCAGAAATCTTACTATCGATTTCATCCTTCCGATTCATCGCCGTCCCTCCAACTAAAGTGCTGTGCTTGTATAAAAATTCAACCATAATAATATACGCACGCCATTCGATGGCTTTAGGGTAGCTGGAATACATACTTGTTCTCCGTTTCTACCCTTCAGCCTCCCTTTGGCCGCGTCCGCGCCTTTCTTCGGCTCGAAGCTCTCAAAGTCCATGGAGTTGTAAATTAACGGTTCCTCGTATTCAGAATCGAAGAAATCCCAAAACTCTTTATCCAGGTATTCGCGTTTTCGCCTGGACGCCGCTGCTTTGTGCTTCGCGCTCTTATGCGGCTGGTGATCGATATCGTTGCCACCTTTGTACCGTTTACGCTTCTTTATATGTTTGCGGTGCTTTTTGTGCTTCTTACGCGACTGCGGATGCTTGTCCGCGCTGCGAATTGTTCTGTGCCAATTATGGGGGACGTCCAGCGCGTCTGAAGCACATCAAACGGTTTCAGAACCCCTTTCCCCTTTCTTTTCTTCAAGAAATCCACGTCTAGTCTTTTGTGAATTTAAATTGGGGACCTTCGTATTTTTCTTACCTTCGCGGAAGTATTCTTCGTCAGGGAGGGACTTCGAATTCGTCGGTTTCCAGATACTCGACGCATTTATCAACGAAGAAACCAAGTCTGGTCTTTGCGTGATCGCATTGTTGATGTTACCTGGTCCCCCTTGATACTGAAGAATCATCGCAGGTCTTGTTCTGACTCCTCCAGTCACGAACGTCGATGTCTCTTTCTTTTTCCTATCCACGTACTCGAGCAAAGAGTCCAGCTGTTTCGACTGGCGGACACAACGTGGACGGTTTATTCGATCGAAAGAAAACTGATCGTTTAGGCGGTACCGATAACTCACTAGGTAATCGTGAACCGATTGAACCTTCCTCTTCTCCTTGTCTGGCAGGCCACGGTACTCGTTGACCAGCTTCCCGACTAATTGAAGCTTTCCGCGTAGCTCGTTGATTTCACCCCCCATTTCTTCGCCCGAAGAACTTTGGAAGAGAAACTTATCCTTTGGCAAAGTATTTGGAACGTCCATCGACTGGACCAACAGCAACGATGGTAGCTGAAATGGAGCTCGGTGTACAGGAGCTTTGTTCGAATTCGGCTATCTTGAAATTCGAAGCAAATGTTCGTAATTGTTACTTGTTCTACGGAATTTTGATTTGAGTTCACGTCCAGCATCCAGTCTAAGAATTCTGTCAGCTCCGGTGGTAAGGAGACGCAAGTCTTTTTCTGCACCTCGTCGACGACCAGACGATTCAGGAGGACCATTATTTTGTTTAACAATTCCGTCGTTTGATCGGACTGTTAAATATTTAATGTGTTAGAATATGATTTGTCACGAGACAGAGGAAGATTAGTGATGAGCATACTTCGATTCCGGTTGTGGTCTGACGGTACGTTTTATCAGATGTGGTGTCCCTAGTTTTCTGCTTCTGAAGGAGACCTGGTCCTAGGGATACCTTCAGGTCTTCATTCTTTTGGACCTAACAATTATTTCTGTTAAATATGATCTATTATTCTATTCTAATCGGTAGAATTCGGTAAGACACGCAGTAGTATGGGTTTGTTAACACGTTAAGCCTACCAGTTGCTAAATTACCCCCACAGACTGGAATAGTAACTAGAATTTTTGACTATGAGAATGTGTTAAAAAGGTACCTGTTCAAAAATATGTTCCACGATCTTCCCTGGAAGCTCACCATGAAGAGCAGCGTCCATTTGCGATTCATCCTCGACGTTATCAATCATTAACAACGAGGAGATCTTTTTGTTCTGTTCCTCACTGTCCATGTTCGTCTTCTAAAGGATTACAATCGGATCTTTCTCTTAAATTATATTATTTCTTACGATCTTCACCGAACTACTTACGTTCTCGTTATCCAATTCCTCCTGACGCGTGTGCTTTTCGTTCGCAGAAGACTCCAGAGGAATCTTGTCGTCCACTTTGCTCTTCTTCACGTTGCTGTGACGATAAGCACTCTTTGACGCGTGTTTTTTATGTTTATTCTTATGGTGGTGTTCGTGGTCCTTCATCTTCGACTCGTTCGAGTGCTTCTTAGGGTGTCTCCGTTTCCTATGATTCATCTTGGATTTCTTCGCGTGATTCTTCCTCTTTTTCTTCTTCGAGCACTGTTTCTTTCTCTTCTTGTGTTTCTTGTCTTTCGAGCTCGCCCGTCTGACCACCCTCTCGTTATCCTCTTCATCCGCCTCTTCGTCGTCCGCGTTAACAATCGAGGATTGATCGTCCCCCTCGTCGTCCCCGTCCCTCGAATATCCATAATAATTCAATCCCTCCGAATCAGCGCGCGGCTGATTCGCGTCGTCGTAAAACGCGTCGTAAGGAAGCCGAACTTGCCTCTTGACCCTGTTGCCGTCCGCGTGAAATAATTCTTGCAGATCCGCAGGGGGATAACGAAGAAATCCAAGCCTCGAATCATCGGACCTCGATGTCGTTCTCGTTGTGCTATCCTGAATCTTCGATACGTTCAGCAGATCCTGTCCGGTAATTAAAGTCGATGTTCCCTTTTCACCATTTTCGAGTTTAGCCGCTTCGGGGTTTACTTGAACGATTTTACTTGCTCTTTCTTGATCGATCGTCTTCAAACTTCGACCCAATCTCAGCCTTATGTCCTCGTCGAAGTCGTCGATCTGGTCCAAAGGATCCACGAAGGACTCGTGCAGGTCTCTCGAGCTAATGACCGTCTCTTTCTTAGGATCTATCAGTCTGGCGACCTTCTCGTCTTTTTTACCTACAAAATTATTTCAGAATCGTAAACTAACATATCCATTTTCAGGAATTTAGAAATTTAAAATTAGACAATTTATGTATAAGGAAAGGGTTAATTTTTTTCAGTAAAATACGCGGGTAGGTCGCGACCGTAGTTTGCCAACCTAATGTATTTTGGACACGTTTCTCGGCCAACTGTGATTCCAGATATTTACGATTCTCGTAAGGAGAACGCGAATCTGTGTCAATATATCGCCCGCGGCCCGTTAATGACCAGCTCCCGGCATCTTTTCCCAGATTGTGCTCGTTATTCAGTCCGTTCACCTGGAAGCGGGGAGGTGGGCAAAAGTCGTGGCAATAATTTATTGGAAATGCTTAGGTTTACTCTTTCAATGGCGTTCTATTTTGTACTTTTTGCTTGGTCCATTCAGCGAGCACGCCGATAGAGCTGCTCCCTCGTAATTTCTGCCCTTCCGTGATGTTACTTTGCTCGGAGCCGCCTTTAAACAGATCGTCCGTGCTCTTCAGGGCGTAATAATTACTCTGAGATACGTTGCTAACCGGTTGGTCGTCGTGATTGTTGTCGCATGTTTTGGAATTGACTGCTGATCCATCATGGTGGAGCAAAAGGGGCATTAATTTGGGGCTGGAAGCTGAATCGCAAAGTTTTGAGTCGATGGATTTAAAATCTTTTAATTAAGACTTTCAGTGCCAGGCTGATCGACTGAATAAAATAGTGTTCACACCTTTGGTCTCTGGTAGCTCGATCTGACCCCGATCCGATTCGGATATCTTGTTGGTTGGATCTACTTTGTCGTTGGCCCCGTAATACATCCTGTGATCGCCTTTAATCCTTGGCTTGTTCTGTATCTCGTCCTGGTGCCAGTCGTATATTTTCTTCAACTCCTCGTACAAGGGTTCGAAATTGGACATTTTCTCGTTTCTACCAAGTTCAAAATGCAATTTTGGATATTTAATGGTGATATTACAGGAGGTACATACTTTCCATCCATCGACTCAATATCTTCTAAAAAATCATCGATCATTTCCGGGTCTAGCTCTTTCTCTGCGTGGAAGATGTACGTTTCGGAATCCTTCGGACCATCCCCCAAGAACTTATCTTCCCTTACCACAATTGGTTGATTTAACCTGTCAATATACCTTGATTAATCCTAAAATCAACCCCTTCGGTGTCCAGTATCTTTAACATATTATTTTTCTGATCGGTGTAAGTATTTTCTCACTGAATCACTGACTTTACTTTAATAAAACATTATTAAAACAAAATCCTGTATATCGTCGTTTAATTATCACACATAAATGCTGCTTATGTTGTTGAGAATGAATATAGAATCTAGTAATTCACTGGTAAAAGCTAGCAACTGTGTTACAACAATTCAGTCATTAAAAAACAAACGTTCCGACGATGTTTCATTGATCGAAAGTATAATGTACGTTCGTGTATTATCGTACGAGAATTTACCGCTGACCTCCCGCGATTAATGTCGTTCAGACTCCCCGATTGTTCCTGTTTCCTTCTGAGAAAGGAACCATCCTCGTTCATCGACAAGCTTCCCTGCTGCTTGTTTAACTCGGTATCGTTTTCAGACTGAGTTTGACCACCGCGCACGATGAATTCTTGTTTTGGAGGCTGGCTCTTCTGCGTCCGTTTCTTCAATACTTCCTCTTCCTGATTGTTCTTCTTGGTTGCCGACGGTAGGCAGTGCGGCTTATCCTCTGTTTTCTCTGTTTCGATCGAAATAATCAGAAATGGAAATTCATAACTTTACACGGTTAGATGCGAGTCTTATCCTAGGTAAATCGTGACCGAGACCTCAGAAATTTCAAAAATAGAAATAAGAGTAAAAAATTTAATTCAACTAGTCACACGAATTTTAACTGTATCGGAAAATTTATTTTCTTCTTTCGTTTGACAATTATTTGCCATGATCTTAAAAATAATATTGAAAATATACGATAAGTTTACGATACTTGGTTGAAAATTTCGATGAAATGTACTATAGATCTTTGGATAATTTCCGTGTTAAATTTGTCGATGATGGGGAAAGGGATGATTACCAAGTCCCGCATCGGATTCGACAGGGTTCCTGTCATAATTCGTTTTAATTCGTTCCTGTTCACCGGCCTCGTGCTCACGTTGCTCGTTATCGCTATCGTAATCGTAATACTCGATCACGCTTACTGGATTACGCCTTAATCTCGTCATTTCGCGATTCTTCTTCTTCTTCTTGTTGTTGTCCAGCTTGTTTTTAATCATCACGTTCACTTTCGCTTTATTCTTTTCCCTTGAAACGGCCCGTTCTTTCCTTCCCAACGACGCGCCACTTTTCTCTGAGAACAATCAAAATTTATACAGGACACTCCAAAAATGATGGTCAGAGAAGAAAAAAATCTGTATCTTTGCTCAGCTAGTTAAGTTAAAATTAAATTGAACTTATAATTCTGCTAATATTTTAGTTTAATTCAAGTTTACCAGCCGCAGCTTGCCGCTGGCTATCTTCCTCTTTATCGCTGAAACTCGCGTCGGCATCTTCGATATCGTCATTCGAGTATTCCATGTACTGCAATATCCTCCTCTGGCCGTACATGTCGCTCAGCTTCCGGTCGTCCATGCCGTCAGGTACTATCACTACTTGCGTGTACTTCCTTTTGTTCTTGTCTTCAAGGTTTGATTTGTCTTGGACATTGACAGAACTTCCCTCATTCGAATTTTCGACAGGCGTTTCTTTCATTTTATTATCATTCAATTGGTCTTTTTTATTCCCAAGCGCATCTTTTTCTACCATATCCTGATCGTTTGTATTTATACGATTATGATTCTTGTACCAATTATGCGGTCCCTCTTTGTCGGTGTTCTCCGTCGAACCTTTATTGATCTCGACAGTATTTTCAATCCGTTTTTCATCGTCACTTCTTTGGCCCCCCTCGTTCATCGTATCGTGTTTATTTTCGCACAATTCGTCTGGTTTTTTCTTCCCATAATTGAGCAAACCGAACGGAGCGTTATCCGCCTTTTCTATTCTTTTCTGTTTATTATCATTCTCGGGTGTGTCCACTTGCGTCTTCTCGAGTCTCACATTAAACATCGGGGCCATTGAATTCTCAGGCTTGTCTTCGTTTTCAACGTTCACGTTCTTCTTCACGTCGAATCTGTTCATCATGTACGGCTGTTTGCCCACGAACCTTGATTTGTCGTTGGAGGGAGCGTTGCTGAGTTTGACCATGTTTTTGTCCTCCGATTTGACGATGTCGACGTTGTCCATGTCTTTTGTGGCTCTTTTGTCCTGCGACGACTGTCCAAAAGGTTTTCCACGCTCTTCATTGTCACGTGACTGATGTTCTTCACGTTTGAACGCTTTGCCTGACTGCGTTTTGGTAGCGTCGATCTTGGGACCAGCATCTATATTCAAGGTCGAGGTTTTATCAGAAATCTGGTTCCCTGTGGGTCCCAAAATCTCCACAGAATCTTTCTGTTCATTGTTCTTCGTTGCTTTATCGTCAATCGAGTTACCGTTTTCGGAATTTCCAATCGCATCCTCGTTTCCGTTCTTCAGGATCGAGGTATCGTCAAGGTTGCTCACCGGTTTGCTATCTTGATCGAGAATGGCGTTTGTTTGCAGATCGTTCGATGAAATTTTGTCGAGATCGTTTACATCATTGCAATTGTTTTCGTTCGGTACTTTCGCGGGGTCCTTTTCGTCCAGGTTGTTTTTATCGTAGGACTCGCTCGAATCGTGTTTCTCGTCTAACGGGGTTCCTTTGCTGCGTCTTTTACGGTCGTGGAGCTCCTTTAGAGCCTTCCCCTCAAGGTACGACTCCCCAAACCCCGCTCTGTGGAACAGTTTTCGGCTACTGCCATCTTCGTTATTAACCTCGGTCCTTTTCCTTCTCCACGCTTCCTGGTGAACGCTGTTCTCGTTAAGATCATCAACGTCCTGTTCACGATCCTCTAGGTCGGACGCTTCCGGCTCCGAGCTGTCCCACAAGCTGGAATCTGTGAAACAAGAATTATTGCATATTGAAAAGTTGCGAAATTAAGTTACTAGAATCATAAGTAAACATATCTACTTTTACAAAATTGGATTTTTAAAATTGATCAAAAGCCACCCTTCAGAAAAGTATTTCAATACCTTTGTCCTTTTCGTGTTTTTTGTGTTTGTTCTTGGCCCGAGTATTTCGCTCCTTCGCGACATCTTTCTCTTTCGCCTTCGTTTCGTGCTCCTTCTTCTCGCCCTCATCCAGGCTTTTCTTCAATTCCAGTATCGTTTCTTTAAGCGATTCCAGGGACGATTCATCCTTCTTTAACTTGTCCCGTTGGTTTCTGACTTTGATTCGAGAATCTGTTTTTAATGGATCTGTTTAATTTATTTTCATTATTCGTGAAGATCGAGTAAATCACAGTTTAATGGTACATACTGAATTCATCCTCCTGCTTATTCTGCTCCGTTTTTAGGTTCTTGTTCGAATTGAGCCAGTCGTTCAAGGAACAGATGTCCTTCGTGTTGGCCCATTCTTTCGGTAATTGATCGTTCATTTCCTTTTCGTTCGAGGGTTTGTCTGATTTCTGTTCGTCAGCCTTTTGCCCATTTATTCTGTAAAAAATATGTCGTTCCAATTTTTATGTCAGAATTTATTTTCAGTAGTTACAATATTATTTCCCTGTGCCATTTATTTGTAAATTATCTGGACCGCTAATTCATACCCATTTTGAGGTAAATCCACGTTATCAGGTTCTATATCTTTTTCAAACAGCATGTCACTGTCAAGGTACACTCTCTGAGGAGGTATATGAGGATTCACGTCCTCGTACTTTCTTTTATTTGCCTCCCATATGAAACTTCTTTTATCCCGTACTTTCTTGTTTCCTCGTGAAGGAGATACCTCGACATTTGGTATCTCTGGGTACTTGTTCCATCCGGTGGACGATAGTCTTGTTGAAAAATATCAAACAAAATTACTAAGTTGCATTACGTATATGTAACTAATTAACTAACTTGTTCCAATTTTTCTGTTTATCAGCTTTGCGCACAATCTGATCTATCCATTTCAAGTCGTTCTGAGCTTTCAGAACGTCCTCCAAGAATTTGTTCAAAGATGAGCCATTCTCCTCGTTGATTCGTCCAGAATGTTCCTCCGAATGCTTCGCCTGTTGCAAATTTAAACAATCATTTTCATTGTAACAGAAAATACTGCTCTAAACTATCATCTAAATCATGTGATTTCCACTATTTGGGCGCAACATAGGGTTCTTCTGATCGAAGATTCAAGGTTGGGTTATATCGCAGCCGAGGGCACCGATAGTAAGGTGCAAGGACCTCGTCGGTTTCCTGTAGATTCAGCCGCGTCCTGTCACTGACAATTCCTCCACCCCCGTCCGCCGCTCCTCCTCCCATAATAATACTCGTCCGCGGTACGCATCCGCGTCCATGCTCGTCCTTTTTCCAGCGCGTACGACACGGCCAAGACAATGGGATTGTACGCGGGGCCGCGGATACGGGCACGGTGTTATTAAAAATTCACTCCCTCTAGCGGGTGAAGTGGCCTCTGGCAATCTGCATCTCATTCCCGGCGGGCCCTTGTGCCAGCCAGCCAGCCAGCCATCAGGTGGCTGCCAGGGCGCGGAAAAAGGGGTGGAAAACGGCGCGAGGGTTGTTGCCTTCGCTCGCTTCGTTCCTTCCTTCCTTCCGTTTCCTACTCGCCGCCGACAGTTGGCCCTTTTCCTAGCGACCACCGAATAAAAATAGTCTTACACCCAATTACACGCGGCATTTTAACTAAATAAACACTCGCCGTCCACCCCTCCGCGATGCCCTTCTCGGAAAAGTCCTTCCCGCCCGTGTTTTTCTCCTTTTCGAGTTTCTCTCGCTCCCGTTCTTCTCCTACGTTTCCACGGGGACCTTAATGAAGTTCCCTTTAATGTCCTTCACCCCCTACCCCCCACGTTTTTTTCTCTTTTCCTCGCGGTCATTTCGAGATTGCCCCGTTCCCGGCTCGTCTTGTCCGTACGGTTAGCCGCCGCCTCTAAATGAACCGCGATATTCCCCGATGATCACTTGTTGAATGTTATGTAAATCGTACGCTTCCATTTGCATCGCGCGAGGATCACGCGTCCCCGGTTTATATTGGCTTCGCTCGTGTTATGAATGTGTTTTATTGAAGTCGCTCAAACATTCGCGCGCCCGAGGTAATTTTGTTGCGGTTCAACCTTCTGCTAACTAACGTTCGAGCGTTCGCAGCTGGCTCGCGTGTGCCGTCACGCGACACGTGTTTTAGTTGTATTCGCAAAATTATCTGCTCGGCGTGCAAGGGATTGTATTACAGTTGTAAATTCGTACGCTCGACACCCAGCTCTTTAGGAAAATTTATTTTCAATGGTGGCCTTGTTTCTGTCATCGATCTTGTCCTAAATTTGCAATCTATTAGCGATAGGTAAATCACGACCTGATAAAATGAAGTTTTCTCGAAGTAACGAGGTCGAACAGTGGATCGAGGTTAAATTTCTTCGCGCGCATAATAGGGGGGTTAACCGAGAAGGCATCTCGGGGTTCGTTAGAGTTTTCCGGAAACTCTGAATCGGTCGTGTCCCCGATCGAAAGAGCTGCTAACGACATCGAGGCAGCGATTCCTTTCGTAACCTCTCCATCAATCGCATCCCACCCGGGATGGAGGGGGTGGCGGAGGAGCCAAAAGTACGGCGAGCATAATCAATCACGAGACGTTTTCGGGCGTAATACGCGGGCCAGAGGGGTGTAGACGGTTCGCATAGTTCCGAAACGGAAACGGTAATATCGCTGGCCCGGGGCGACCACTCCTTTGTCATTTTGTCATCTGGCGTAAGGACGAATCGTCGGTGGAAGGAGGAGGAAAGACACGGACACGAGGGGGGAGGGGAACGAGCAGAGGTGCGCGAAGACAAAGGGACAGTATGTTTTCCGCGAAAAGAAATTAATGCTTGAGATATTAAAACGCGTCCGAAAGGAAACGTCTGTCGGCTCGAGTCTGCCACATCGACCGGCTCTTGCTACGCGGGAGACGTACGCTTTCACAGCTGTTCGAGGATCTTTCTTTCCTTCTTTGACGCGATCGGTGCCGCGTCCGGAAAATTAACATTCATAGGGAACGTTTGATAAAAGCTTGGCAAGCTTTAATTCTATGAAATCGCAATTATTTTGCTTCGTGTTTGGACTCTTAATCAAGAATCCTTTTCTCGAATTTAAATTACACGCACTTACCACATCGGCCACGTCGTGCTTCGATTGTTTCGTACATTTCGAGAATTCGCGATTTTCCTCGGTCTTCCTGTCGTACGTGTCCCCGTACTCGTGTTTGTCGGCCTCGGTCGCAACTAGGATCGGGAACACTACCACGAGGATCACGCAGATCAGTAAGGATGTTTGATGACGGCAATCGATCAGATCCATCGCGTGTACGATCATCTTCGTCGTTCTATCTGAAACCAAAACGGGATTCGTTCTGTTCATACAGAATTTAGGAGCTTGTAAATAGCACTCTGTTTATAAATATCTCGCTAAGAAGGGCTGCACCCTTATCATTGCAAGATGTTCGATTCAATTTGTTGAGCGTAGGGTAGGTTTTAAAATTCGCCAGTGCGAGAAAGTGCATAAACGGTCTATTAAGAGGCGATCTCGGGGAGGTATTAATTCCACGGGCGCGCATAATTTTCCTGTCACAATTTGCATTCGCCTGGCCCTTTCTTTAATCGCGCGAGCGGGGAAATTAAAAACGTCCGATCGTAAAGTCTCGAAAAGGGGTAAAATATCACCGGTCCCGCACCCTGAATCGTAATCAACCACCGTTACCCCGTGAAGGAAGAAAAAAAAACACGGCGTTCTCGTTGCCTTCGACTTCTCCTTCGTTTTCATCCCCTCTTTCGATTGTAATCGGCGAAAAGCCGAGTGGAACAGCAACCCAATCGTGGATCAAAGAAACAATAAAGAATAAATAAATTTTTTTTGTCAAATTAACCATAAATAACTTTGGTACAAATTCGGTATCAAATTTAGTTTTTTAACCCCCAAACCTTGCAAACGAAAAGAATTCAGTCATATTCGTTGTGATTTTTAGTATTCTTAGTGGTAATGTTCTCCAATAGTAATCTAGGGGTCGATGTTTAACGCGGTCACGAGGAGGGAGGGTTAATTTTAGAGAATCGGAGAGAAAATGTTCGAGTTGGCCGGTTACTAAATTAAGGCTCGGCAGCAGGGTAGGTTGAGGGCCGCAAAACGTGAGACAAGACAAAGGAAAATAGGGCAAGTAATTTGAAACGAACGAGGCTATTTCACGGTGAGAAGGGGCGGTATAGTTATTCGGACCAGATGCTTTTCAATGAGAATAATTCTGGCCGATGATTTTCTTCTCGTTTCGTGTCGTTGAATTTACCACCGGCCTGAATGTTACTTGAAAAACTCCGAATGCGAGAAAACGTTTGGATTTTCTTCTATTGATCCTGAAATTCATCAATAGAGCCCAGTAAAAGTCACGGTTTGAATACAACAATACGTATTTCTGAATTTTGAATAGTTTAGATTGGATCCAAGTTAAAATTTTTTGATAAACTAGTAAATAAACCATTAAGATCCCTGTTGAATGAATTCATCTTTTTTCACACGAAATGACCCGATCAGACATCGAAACCTTAATCATTGGCTGTCGTACGAAATTCCGTGACGGCAGCGATGAAGATACCAATGGTGCGAACGATAATGATCGATTAAAGCGTTTCAATGACGCTTTCGGGTCGGAGGGGGTGGTCGGGGCCGGCCTCTTGGGGCTAATTACGCCAAGAGAGATATTCAGTGGCTTCGTTCCACGGTTTTCAGCGGCGGGAAAGCCAGCCGGGGAGAACACGGTGAATTTCCAGTCGATAAAAAAACGAGGAAAGCGAAAGAATGCGAAGAGTTAAGCGATCGTTTCTTCCTCGACCGATCATTCGAACGAGCACAACGGACGAATGGGGGAGGGGGGGGTGGATTGAAACCGTGAAAGATTTTTGTTCGACTCGAAGGAAAAGGGGGGAGAAAAAAAAAAGAGAAGAAGAAGAAGAACAGGGGTTCCCTTTACATCTTTTCCCTCTTCTTGCAAGCCCCCTTTTCCACATCCACACGTTCCTTTCACCCTTTTCTGCTCGTAGACAAAAGTTTTGCATGCCGCGAGCAAGCGAGTAGCTGTGGAAGGATATTTTTGTCGTTTCGACGAAAAAAATTGCAAATAAAAGAGCACGAAGGCACGAAAAATAAAAAGAGAAAAAGAGCTCGATAGGACGAAGAAGGGAGGGCAGAGCTACCCTGTTGAACGGGGGATAGAGAAGGGACATAATGTACCGCGTATAAGAGCCATTAGGTTATTAAAAACAGTGCCGGCTAAACACGAGTAACGAACCGGCTGGTGGCCACCGAGCGATACGACAAAGGCGAAAAATTAGCCTTGATAACTTGCCGTTCCGATGTTGAAGAAGGAACAGGGCTTGGAAACACGGGTTTCCTGCCTCGTGACAGACAACGTGGCAAAAGACCAACGGGATCGGCCCACGAAACAAGCCGTAATCTCTTCGAATTTCTTGGATGCTGCACCCCCGTACCGTGAGAATTGATTCTTCCGTAAAATGCTCTCGCTTTTCGTTCGTTGGACATTTTTTACAGCCGTTGCTCTCTCTGTTATTCAGCTTCGCGTCGCGGTGGTAAAGTTATGGTTAATCAGGCTCGTGGCCTTCGGTTAAGTTTAAAAATTACAATAGGGTTAAGTTGTGAACGGAAGGGATGTTTTCCTTGTTTCACGAAGGTATAAAATTTGGTGTACTTTTTGATGTACGTTTCGAAATGATTTATTTATGGAGTGTAATTAATAGTAAATCTAAGTATCGGAACGAAATTTTGTTGGTACGAATAGGAGAGTCGTTTGGACATTTTGTTAGTTTCTGAACAAGGTTCGTTGTCGACGCGCGATTACCTGGTGGCACTTTTATCGCTGGGATCTTGGTACGAGCAGCCTCGTTTCCGGATACGTGTAGACGCGTACGTCATCGGTGATAATGTTGGCGGGATCGATTTACGTCAGGACGTGTGCCAGCGAGAACCACCACACGTTGACGTTTCGCATAACAAATTCCGATTGCACGCCGACTGTTTCCCCGGGAACGATCGATACCTCTCGTTTTCTGTCGTTCGTCGCTTTCGATTCTTCACGCTCGACAAAATCTTCGTGCTTCAGCCCGCTACGCGAAACAAACACGGCTGGCGAAACAGTTTTAACGGCCACCCGCCGCGGAATAATGACCGGTGACTGGTTGAAATTCCGTTTATAATTCGGCATATGAACGTAAAGGAAAGTTGTCGCGAGTGGGGAACCGAGGGAGACGCTGGCTGAACGAAGTTGCTCGAGAATTTCGGTAACGAGGCTCGCAGCCCTCGCAGCCCCGTCTACTGTAAACGCATAAAATACCGTATAAGTATATATTAGTTTCCTCCCCCGTCACGGTTTACCCTTTCAGACCCTCGATAATCTCTGAAAAATTGTACCGCTGTTAATCAGCGAAATTACTATAATACGTGTTTATAGTTTACATGTATTATCTCACCCTCCTCCAACTTATATAACATTTTTTAACGTTGCAACCTCGATCCAAATCGTACGCTTGTATCGAACATTGATTTCCGAGCGCAGACATTTAATCAGACCAAAAATCGAAATCAGTAATCGGAGAACGGAACAATTGAAGCTCGAACGGTGAACTCTGGTAGCGCAAGTACGTTTTCAATGATTTTACTTTTTTTTTTCAACTGCATTGTAGGAAATGATCTCGACAAGAGTAATTAACGTTTCGATCGATCTTTTCTGTTGGCGATTTTCAGTCCCAGTTTCCCGAACAACGGGGTACTGAAACGCTTTCAGGACCGATAGATAGAGCTATGATGGGGTGGGGGGACGGGGATCGGTTGGGAGGGAAAAATCACAATCATGCAGGGTGGAACGATCACGCGATTCCTCTCTGGCTCGTCTTTTCCGCTCTGACTGATTGCGTATACATGCTTTTGCTCAGGTTAACGCAAAAGCAAAGGGAACAAACAAACGGGGAATACAAATCTAGAGTGAAATGAACAATGCCTGGGAGAGTTACTGCCTCCTAATTGAAAGCAACCCCCCGGCACACCCTCCGTTTCCTCTTTCCAGCAACCCCTCTCTCTCTCTCCCTCTTGCTCCCCGGTTGTACATGTGCGTTCCGCGTTTCTGCTCTCTATCCTTCTTCGTTTCGCTCTAGTAACTCGTTATCCCGTTTCGTTCCGTTACCATTCGAACGTTCCTCTTTTTCCCTCTTCCGGCCCTCCTCTCCCCGCCCCTTCGATCTTCTCCGACCCCGTGCACACCGCCTAATCGTCCCGTACAGATGCGAGCCGCGCTTTCTCTCTATCCGCGCATAAAGCGTATAGTTTACGACAAAAGTTCGGCCCGGGAGTTTAACAAAACGACCATTGGCCCGTTGGAAAACGCGAGCCGCTGTTTACATGCGTGGAACGGAACAAGTATCGATCTACGGCCCTCTCTATGGGTGCAGCAAGGTGCATAACGCCGGCCAGAACAAAGAAATCAAAGTAACACCGTTATTTCCTGCCATTTCTGCCAGAAATCCGTCATCCGGTACGTTCACGGACGAAGAATTCAAAAATCCTACCCCTGGCTCGTTCTCTGCCGTTTCGCTGTCCAACCCTTTCGTTGGGGACGTCTTTATTAGGTATTGCAAAATTTGAGTACTTTGAGTAGCAAGAATTGTCAGAGATTCTGGTATTTCTTCAGGAAAACCTCGAATTTTTCTGTATTTGTACCTTTACTGTATCAGATACGATCAATGACGATCGATCTCGCGATAAAGAAGACAGAACACCATTCGTTTGCTGGCTTGTCGATAGATTGGCTGATATAAAATCGTCGGTCCTTCGACTTATCTTCCGCGATCCCATTTCGCGGGGCTATTTCGTGCGCGAACTCGGTCACGGGTCGTTCCACGATTACCAGTGCCGGTGCTTCCGGTTCAATTAACGAAGAAAATACCGCACGAAGGAGCGAATTCGTTGTTACCCGTCGGGAAGCTTGCCAAAATGGCTTCCTTAACTAAATAATTTACTCGTTCGCGTCCCGCGTCACCACGGGGACCCGGAGATAAAAGGATCTTGGAACTTCGGGGGGGGGGGGGGGGGGGTAATTTGCTAAATAAGAAGAGTTATGAAAACTGTGTCGCTTAACGCGATGACGCGTTGTTCGAGTAATTAATAAAAGACAGAACGAGCCTTGATATTAAGTGAATAATGCAAGGTGCAAATTTGGAAAGTTAGATTTAAAAATTGATATTCTGGTGGTAGTCAAAATTATTCCATCATAGAGAAATCGTATCACGATACTTTGTCGGCGAAAGGTATTCGCGAAGCGTGGATGGAACTCGAAGGGCGTCAGAAGGGGTGAATTTTATCCAAGTGTGGTTTACAGTGGATATTACTAGCGGGGGCGAGCAGTAAACAATTCAAGGCATTTTAATGCAGCCCCCAGTGGGCCGTAAGAAGGACTGGAAACTAACGGTGCCTTGCCGGTACTCCTCTTCTCGAAACGAACGAAATCGCGAGCGAAAGAAGGCGTCGCGAAGAAAAAAAAGAAGAGATAGACGGAGACGCCTTATCCCTTAAGGCCTTCGTACGACCATCGAAAAAGCATACTATAAGGCGGCTTCGATCTCGAACAGCCAGCTAAGCCTACTCTCGTTTCTTTATCCCTCGGTCTCCTCGTCAGCCTCGTTCCATTTTGTGCCGCTGCCTCTTCCGTGTTTGCCGCACTCCTCGCAAACCGTCAAATCGAAATCCTCCTCAGATTTGCGGCCACCACCTGGCCACACATTCGCAACACACATTGCCTTTTTGCCGCAATCTTTGACAAATCTTCAACTCCTTAAATTTTTACGTTTGAAATTATATTTAACAAAATTTAATTTATGATCGTCTGAAACGAACACGTTAAAGAAGGATGAAATTTTTGTACCGAAATGAAAGATTTAATAGACATTCCTGTTAGCGAATTCTCTTTAACCAGCCGTAACACTTAAGTTCGCAAATGAATTTTATCAATTATCGTGATTCGAATTGCGTAATAGTCGAAAGAGCCGATCGATTGTTAATGAAGTGGATAACGTCGTGTATCAGCAAAAGGAGGGTTGGCGGTCCAGCCGCGGGGCGGTTTAATGGCTCGTTAACCACGCGAAACGAACGAAATTCGCCACCATTTTCCACGAAACTTTGATTACCTTATCGATCCTCACTATTTTCTAACGAAAAAAAAAAAAAAATTTATACCATTCCATGGTTTCGCATAAATTATTTCAATAACCGTTTCATCCTCCAAGGGTAGTCGTGGTCTCGTTATTTTTCCGCCTCTTTTAGCTAACAAAAAGTTGCATAATTCAGTAGAAGCTCTGATATATTTTCACTTAGCAAAAATATCTGGCCGAGCTCCAATTCGAGATGCAGACCTTTAAAGCCGCTGGCTCTGAAGGTGTGTTCACAAAGATCGTAGCCTTAAGTACAGAGGCATCTAAACGAAATACGATAAGCACTTAGCCCGGCCGTATCTATCAAATATAACCCTTATGCTGCTGCCGGTTCTCGAGGGTGTGGTGCACCCATGGGAGAGCCAGGAAAGGACAACCTCCTGGAATTTATACCACGGTCCTCTGCCTCATCCTGCCGCCGCTTTATCACTTATTCATATAGCGTTGCGCGAAGAAAAGTTACCCTAAGTGCCTATAAACGTTTAGTCCTCGTCTGTTTCTACATTTTCAAATTCCTCCTGTTACTGATTCGGTATATCCTTTCATTCTCCTGATAAAACTCCTAATTAATTTTAAACTTGGTGAAGCAAATTTCTAGTATAAGGGAGAAAAGGGTACAGAATATAAAAATAAAACAATAGTGTGTTTAATCATTTTTATTACAAAGTGTCAAGGTTATTTTAGCCGAGGTGATAACAGAAGTAAAGGAATTTTGGAGGTTGAAATCTCGTCCGGTTCCTTCGGGATATTCCTCGAATCCTTTCCACCTTTCCTCACGCATCTTCTCTGTCCCTAGAGCTCCAATTTCGCCTTCTCATCTCCCGGGAATTTATTGTGCTGTCAACTGATAACCACCGTCTACAAGAAAATTGGAGAAACTTTTCAAATGTTCGTCCTTCGGGCAGGATCCTTCGGAGAAATGATTAGCGGGTTAATTAATAACGTCGCGACGGGATCGATCGATAAGAACAATCGATGATCTCGTTCAGGAACATCGAAAATAACGAAAAGAAAGTCCGTGGTCATTTTCTTCGCGGGAGAGGAAGACTGCAAATTATTTTCCAGTCATTCGCCGGTATCCGCCGGATATAACGGGTGATCCCGAAATTCCCACGGGGGAACGAGCGTCCTATGCTCTCGTGGCATGGATACAGCCTCATGAAATATCCCACCTTATGGTGATCCCATGGCACATCCACCCTGGAACTACTACAACCCCATAACTCGCCTTGCTCGCACTTTGACCTCTCGTGTGTCTCTCCGTAGACCTTATGCACGAACTCTAAATGGTATTGGTTCCACGATCTTCGCTCGGGTGCCGTGTTGAATATGAGAAAAAAGTATTCCTTTTATTTATTCATATTTACATTAGGGTATAGTATAAATGTTTCAACAATGAACACAATGGCTCCTAAGTGTCTCTAATATTTCTCGTCTAATTTTTATTCTACTTTCAAACAACTTTTGTCCTCTTTGTACACGTCGACGTTAATTCCAATTATTCGGAATGATTACGCGTCGAGCAGTATATCATCGAACGTCCGCGAGGTAAGATCCAGTTAATCGGGGCTAACCATGCTCCACGAGCAAGGACGATAGCATCAGCCTAGAGGGTTGTTATAATGCGATCACGCTATCCTGACGTTGCGGTGGCAGTATGGGAATTGCGTGCAATCGCAACACTCGGATCGATCCTGATACAGACGTTTCCTGGATCGTCAAGTCTGTCGTTGACATCGCGTTGCTGTTAATGCCGCTGATCACCCAAGAGTTGTCATCTATCGCTTCTAGCTTCGAGACCTTGGCTTTCGATACCGATTTACCAAGTTATTATCTCCAAGTTATATTTTATAATATTCAGTTATCAATTCTTTCCAATTTCAACTTTCGTTCTTACACATCTGGTACGGTTTCGAAGAAAAACTTGCAAGAGTCAACCGATCGTCACGGAAGGTATCGAAACATCCGTTTAATATTGGAAGAGGGATCGAAGGGGTGGGTCGGTTGGTTGGGACGCTATAGCAGGCAGATTTTAATCCTTGTCGTACCCGTGAAGGGAAGGGAACGATGCTGAAGTGACTTGAAGTCTCTTCAGGCGAGATGCTTAATTCCACCCCGTTCTTCTGCGATCACCCTCCTCCTACCGGTTCCCTTCTCCCTCTCCTCCTTTTGCACCCCTGAAGGAATAATCCTCTGTTCTTTAATTCTCCTCCGTCGGATGGACTGAAAATTGTATCTAAACGTTGTACAAGTAAACGCTTGCTCGTCCACCGGTTCCTTTGGACCGCGAGCGAGCAACGAACCCACCGGAAGTGTATCGTCGACGATGATGTCTCCATCCTCGAATTATTTTGATTTTAAACGGAACGTCTTCTTTCCGTGACGAGAAATGAAAATCTCCTCGTCTTTGGACCGTTCCTGATGAAAGTAGGCGGAAGACTCGAAGAAGCCGTCTCTGTCGATTGACGTCGTTCCTTGTCTCAAAGTTTTCTTAAACGAAGTCCAATTCAATTAATTTTTCTTCGCTCAATTTTTATTTATAATCGAAGGAACCACAAGTCTAAGGGGTTAAATAGTAATCTAAATTGAATTTTTGTCAAAGCTCGCTTTCTCAAGTGGCAGTGAAAGCTTTTACGGTGGCAAATCGGTTCACGAAAGCCTCGATACTCTGATTAAAAGTTCTGTCGCTGATAAGCAATGCTCGAGCGATAATTATCGTGTGATATCGAGTATTCGAAGGTAACGCGCGAAACGAACAGATTTCTCCAGAGGAACGAGCAGAAAATTCCAGGAGAACCGTCAGCCTGTATACGCCTGCACCATCCCCCCGCCGCCCCTCTTTGCCTCCTTTTTTTCATTATTTTTTAGTATCCTCCCTGACAAATGTATCTGTGTCCTCGAGCGCGCTACGCCTTTCATCTCTCGTCTCTGCAGCCGGAGCACTTATACAACTCTCTCTTCTCCTCTCCTCTCTCTGTTTTCTGCTACCGCTCCAACTTCCCCTCCCTCTTCTTTTGCATCTTTTTTTTCGGTCTCTTTGGTCTCTGTGTCCTTTTCTCCCCGCGGTACCTCGCCTTCCGGCCCTCTGCTCACCCTCCTCGCGCGCGTTTCGTCTTTCCTTCTGGCCCCTGCAGCCCCGAGCCGAGTTAAAATACATCGTGATTTTAATACTTTTAACTTCGACGCCGTAATCCGCTTTGCGCTTAGACAAGCGTTAATCACGCGTACAAAGACACCCCCTGTTCGCGTACGCGAAATCGTCTTCGTCTTTCGGCGATTCTTTTTCGCGAAACGTATCGCTACTTGTTTCTACCTGTACGAACGAGAGAAAGAAGAGGAACGGTACACGAAACCGAGCTGTCCGTTCGCAATTTGGGTCGAGAAGCGATGTACCCGCTCGTACAGTCCGCTCCCGTTACGTTTTTCGCGCATTTTCAGTTGGCTGGAAATGCATTTGTTGGGTCTTTAAGATAATTTCGGTGGCGGCCGGTGTACAATTGTTTCGCGACGGTTCTGGATGACGGCTTTTGTTCCCGTTATCAGCAGTTACGTGATAATTGCACGCACGTTGGGATAATAATACGGGGATTGGACCCTTTGGCGCGGAATTAAGATTAAAACATTCGCGATTGCGGCTGGATTTCTCATTCAACGTCGGGCAAATTAAACGCGGTACATTTTCATCCTATTTTCCAATACTCGATAGTTGTATTTTTTCTCAAACGCCAAAAATATATTTTTCGACGACGCGTTAAAATTCTGGAAAGTAATGAAGGATGATTGAGGAAGACGTGGCTTTTCGCCTCATCGTTGTTGCAGACAATTTTCGGGGGGGTAAAATCCCACGATTGACTCGAATGGTGTTTAAAGGGGCTTAGGTACGCGCAGAAGGCGAACGGCTAAGTAAAGATTGCGCGGCAAAGGGGTTGGCTGCTGTCTTAATCCTTAGACTGTCTGTTTGCGGTATTACGGTGTTAAGGACGAACCTGTGGAACACAATCGGTGTGTCTTTGCCATCCCACTGATTATCCACCAGCAACATCGTATCGCGAGACATTGTATACCTCGAACCAGAGATTCGAAGTCTTTGAAGTAAGATAAATTCGTCGACAAATAATCACGTCAGAACCAAAATGAAAATTATTTTTTCTCGAAAACGTCGATCGGTATAATTGATTTAAGGAGGGTGAAGTGTCTTCGGACTCGAAACAAAATGAGGAGGGTAGGAGAGGGACGCAGGGTGAAGTCGAACGACAGGTGCGGGGTGACGTTGTCGCGAACGCTCGCCGCGGCCGCGTTTCTATTCGCGGCCACACGATAGTTCGATAGGCGGTCGCGAATTTGAATGGGTGGCTTTCTGCCAGCGTAGCTAGCTCGCGTGGCATACATTCCGCACGCGGCGAATCAAGCCTCGGCTGACACGTCTTCTGACGGGACAAGGACGTTCCTGTGCGCCGGAAACGCAACGTCCGGCGATAATGTCCGTCAACAGGCACGATGCGAACGTCCCGGCAAACAATGCGCCATTGTTGCCAACTTATTCCATTACAGATAACTCCCTCGTTCATTGTTTCTTCTCTCTCTTGCACGCGCCGCGAACGAGTCCTCTCCTTTCCGCCGCATCCACGGACCGATTTCAGCTTTCTCTGCCTCTCCTTCGACTTCTTCGCGTGTCTCCCCCGTCCTTTCCATCGTCTGGCCTTCTTCTTGGCCTAGGAGCGCACCTGGGACCGGGAAAATCAAAGAGATTCCGATGATCGATCGTTAACAAATAAATTTCCTTAATTATCTTTCAAGAGTCGCTAAAAATAGCCACGGTGCCTGGTTAAATTTCAATCTCGCCCAAGAGTGTATATTATTTTCGCGTTCCACCGTCATTTCATCTTCCATTTACGGTAATGAACGATCCCTGCTCGAGTCGATCGGAATCGAACCGTTCGAGGGACGACAAAACCCTTCCCCAGGAGTTACAAGGAATACAAAGAGCTCGAACGCGTTATTCAGGAAGAAAAGCCTGTCTCAAAGCTTTTGCCGCGCTTTAATCGCGAAACAAACCGATTGTTTGTCGGAGAAACGCAAGGAGGATGCGTTTAACGGTGGTTGCAGGGCGAACTCTTTAATGGAAAAGCTCCGTCTAGCAACGGAGGGGCACTTTCTGGCGCGTTCGAATTCTTTGATGCCGCGTAGGCTGGCTTCTCCTCGGATAAAAAATTTCGTAACCACCGAAGGGAACGAGCACGTACGACGAAGGGCGTGTTTCGACCGTGTGCCAGAAGGGGATGAAGTGTCCCATCCATCGGTGTCGCGGGAGGGGGAGCCAATCCCTTCACTCGTGGATTGCTTGTTCCGCTATTTAAAAGTGTCCTCCTTGTAACGGGTAAGTTAAGTCCCTTGGACTCGCGTTAAACGCGACTCGAGGCCTCGATCGACAATGGCACCGGCGCTGTTCGAGAAAGTGGCGCTGTTTAATATTAATAAGCCGGGGAGGCTCTGCCCTTGGCAGGCACGTAGATGCATATCAGACCAGGTATTACGAAAAGACGACTTCCACGCCAAGGCACGCGAGACATATTCCTTTTTTTACATTTTTTCCCTTTTTCACTTTGTAATTTGTGAATAGCCTCGCGGAGCGGATGCGTCAGCGTTTCCTCGTTTATCTTGGAAATTTCTGTTTCTGCTTTCTTTAATTTTACCAATTGGGGCGTTATAATACTATATATAAGAAATCTTAAAATTGAAACTCGAACTAATCGAGCCGCAATTTACCTGAAACACTTATCTTTGTGTGTACCTTTTTATCCGTACTCCCGTTACAAACTGAGTCGGTTAAAGCGCAGGCGATCGAGTAGAACGCGGAAATAACTTCGTTATTTTCCCAACACCCGTATGATCGATATCGCATCCAAACACCGGTGTTGATTTAATCGCGAGCGTATCCAGCGTGCGCGGTAATTAAAATCCCAGCCAGCCGGCGCACACCTTCCGCCAGTAAAATCCAGCGAGCAACCGAAAGGAACTCGGCGTCACCAAAAAGAAGAACGATCGCTGGCTGTGGAAAGAAGGAAAGAAAGAAAGGAACAGAAGGGGGGGTCCTGGTAAAACGAATATACGCAAACACCCTCTTAACTCTCGCAAATCCTTTTGAGTGGAACAGAGAGACGGTTCGCGGGTGGTGCATTGTGCGCGTATTTTGAAGTCTTCATTCGTAAACCATCATCGAGGCGGCCGAGTGGCGGGAACGAGACACGTTAAAACTTCTAGCGGGCGCTGTCGTCCCCCTTCTGTCGTGGTGGTTGCTTCGCGATTACACACGTAGCGGCGATTTAATGCAAAACGGTGCTTCGCGGCGAACCCTGCGCAACAGGGACAGAAACGTCCTCCTCGTCGGCGTCGAGTTCTCTGCTGTTTTGCACGCGTGTTGCGCGTCCGTTGAAGAATACTCGGACGGGGTATACGAGTGTATTCGCATGCGGGCTCCATTTGGAATTATTTCTTCTTTTTTTTTTCGCTCGCTTCGCCATTTGCCAGCCCCGCACAAAGACCATTTTCTGTCCCTGAACCCGTTTCCCGGCCTCCAGTCGTCGCTAAAAGACCACGAAATCGCGTGTGATCTGTCCTTCGTCCCGGATAACAGTCGTCGGATAAGCGACACGATCCTGAAGTGAAGCTCGCCTCGCGTACGCGCTCTTTTCTCTCCTCCTCTGCTCGGATAATGCACCCGTTATCTCGCTACCGACGACACATTTTTCGGGGGGAACCGCTACGAATTTCAAAGCCGGTGTCGAGGATCTTGGATATACACAAAGGAAGCCTGTGCTTGATTAAAGCTGCGGAGGGTTTAACGTGAAATGCTCTATTTTTTTCATTTTGACGTTGTTCGGAGGAAAATTATTTAACGCGTTAGCCACTGACGTTAGCCAGCGGATAAGAAAGTAATTTAACCCAAGGGTTAAATTAATAGTAGAAGAAAATTGTTAAGATCGGAAAAGACGTAGGTTCGAAGGCGTAACGAGGCGCTCTCTTTCGAATCAATTAGCGGTAGCTGAAGAAGGTTGACAAATAATTTGCCGGCATTGTGTGTGCAGGGGGATCACGGTTCTCGCTCGTAGAGATGCCACGAGGCTTAAAAGCCGATATATCAGAATAATAACTTGTCCATTAAAACGCTTAAGTAGTAATAAGTAGGCGAGCCTAACTGACAGGCACTTCGAACTTCCAGCGGATTAAAGTGTCCAACTTCACGAATTTATTGGAGAAAATAAATAATAAACGTGTTCGCGCGACTGACTTTCCATCCGCAATTAGAATCCGCTGACTTGTTTTTTTATTTCCTTTATAAATTCGTTAGATAATTTTACGCAACGAGGAACCAACCCCTCGAACAATCCTGTCGCCCTTTCAATTTATATTGTTCCGTCCTTGTCGTTGGAAGATTCAATTTCCGATAGAGAAAACGATGACTTTTAATCCAGAAAGAATGCGCGTACGTGCTTTATTGATCTTTATATTATCGCTCGGATCTCGAGTTTCCCAGCCAGACGGTTACATGGTTGCTCGGTTTCTTTCTTCGCAGATAATTAATAAATCGTTCATCATTACTAAAAATCAAATAGTACACAATCATTGAAGTTTATAGAAATTTCTATAAAACGTTTCTACAACTTATATTTTGTATGTTTCCAAAAAATGAGAAAATTACGATTCACTTGAAATGCCTGGAAAGGGGAAAGATGGAAAATTTGGAATTTATAATAGAAATTTAATACGTAGCTTTAAAAGTAGCTCGAGTGCAGAGGCGATAAATAAAAGACGAGCTCGAAGAAATTTCGCAGAAGCTCGAGGATGTCTGGATAAGATACTCGTATACACGAGTAGAATTCCCGAGATGGGAGCCCTTTCGGTGCTGCAAGACGGTATCGTTTCTCAGCGAGGAGAGAGAGTAGAATTAAGGGCTGCTCGGTACGGATCAGTTCGTGCCGCCATTTGCCGGCGAGGAAAATTTCGTCGGCGCTCGTAAGGAGAAGCACTCGGGAACAAATCGAAAATGGATTTCTTCGGGGCTTCTTCTTCCGGCCGTGTGTATGGTCCGTGGTGGCGAACGAAAGAAAGCATTTACCAGTTTATTCGGTGGCTGGCTGTTACCCGGCAGCCATCTTCCAGCCGTCTCGGCTGGCATGAAAGTTGCAGAGGCGTCTTTCCGGAGCTACGCCCATACGTGGCAGACGCTCGTTTGCCCGTGTGCTCGCTTATAAGCCCACGAACACACGCGCGCGTACCGAGGTTACTTCCACGCAGGTATCCTCGAACCTGTCTGGTTCCAACCCACCGGGCCAACTTCTTCTATATCGCCTTTCTCTCCCACCTCCACACCCTCCTTCTTCTTCTCCGAAAGGATATGGGAGGAGAGGCAAAAGGTATTTCTTCGGCGAAATACGTGTCTACGTGCCTCCATATTCTCGTCCTCTACGTGGAATACTCGAGGCTCGCCTTGTCGTTGGACCGACCAAGACTCGAAGACGTTCCTTTGACCTTTGGACGGGGGGAAAGGGACGTACATTTTATGTACGCTCGCAGGGAACCGAGACTTTGTTCTCTGCGAGACTGGGGTTATTTTCCAGCGGTCTCTACCTCTTCAGGGTACTTCGGTTATGCAGTATTCTGTGGTCTTCTTCTCAAATCGATGAAGCAAGAATTTTCATCAGTTTTGCTTCAAATTATACTGTACTTTTTTATTGTAAATTTATTACAATTACTGGGCTTTGATAAGTGCTCGGTGTACAGTAGTGCCCCAGGGTGATTCTCGCTGTTTCTTAAAACTGCTGTTTGCTTATTTTTCATTTTCACAACTTAATCACAACTCTAAAAGGAAAGAAAAATTTTGGATTAAATATTAATATCTTAAATTTTGAACCCCTTCGTAGCAGCAATCAACCTACAGAGTTCTACGCTTCTTCCGTGAAAACTAACTCCAATTCGATTCCCTCAGGTATATTCTGAAATTAATCTCCCTCCGTAACGAAGAGTCTTCGATCGTTCGCGCAAAACAGTATCGCGTTTAAGATTTAATGCCATCTACTTTTTGGCAAAGACATCCACGCGGCGTGTACGTGGACTAAGCTTGTTCACAGGTAACCGAAAAGGGGCGTTGGTAGCAGGGACAAAGGGTTAGGGAAGAAAGGGGGTTGGTCCGCGGAACAAGGGGGACGTTGAAGCGTGCAAAGGGTGCAGGAATTCGGCGTCTCGCGTTTCACCTGCGTTTTCCACCTGTCCTGCCGGGGCGTCGCTGTTCCAGGCTCCACCTACGACCCTCCTAGCAACGGGCGTGCGTCCAACGACGTCACGGGCTTTCTCAGGCTCCCATTGGTCCCGTCGTATCGACGCGCTACACAACCGACGTTGCTTGTATTTTATTATTTTACTTAGCTATCGTCCGGCCTCGATGCATGCGCCTTTCCCGGTTCCTTTTCCCTACCCCCCTTGTCGTTCGCAAAGTCGCGGTACCCCTGTCGCGACGAGGGGGGTGGCCCGTTTCCAACCCTCCCAGACTGTAACACGAGGAAAATGCATTTCAGCTACCAACCCCTTCGAGCCGCTCCTTTTCTTCGCAGCCTCGAGCCGCCAGACTACCAGAAATATGCGTGTTATTAGACGGATACGAAGGGGTTGGATCGTTTTTCGATCGCTGCTACTGCTATTTTGTTGCCTCCTCGGGTTTACGTCACTTTCCATGAACGTGGTGTTCGCCTCAATGGAAACGAGGGTACGAGGAATTGGTACCGGCATTTTCGAGACTCTGGAGATTCGAACGATGATATCGAGGGGTGCGGACAACGCCAGCCAACAAAAGTCTGAAGGGAAAATTGGTTAGATAGGGTATTAGGTGTATGCAAAAATTCTCGTATCTCGCATTTATTAACGTTCCTAGATTGCATGGTATTAACCCCTAATGGCAGTATTTCAAATTATTAATATAATTTCGATAGTATTCGTGGGTAACGAAAACCCTAGGCATCCCCCTAATAAAATTCTATCCGCATCCTGGCGACCACCCTTTCACCCCTGTTGTCGCGTTCGTTCCGTTTACTGTTCAGAAAAACCGCCGTTTTATCCCCCTTTTTTCAAGGGTCACGCGGGAACACGCGGTGAGAAGTTAACGATCGACGAAATAGCGTTTCCTTAAAGAATTCATCGAGAAGGAGTCGGAAATTTTATGAACCGCCACGCTTCCGGCCCCGTGTGTTTCGATAAATCTTATCGAAAGAGCGTCTCAGCTCGAAGGACAGAAATTTACAGGGTTCCATCAGCGCGAACAAGCGTTGAATCATCCGATATAGATACGTCGAAGAAGAATGACTTTCCCGGTCACGTAGAGAAGCTCCTCGCGCGGGTCTAGACGAATTTTCTCGCACCGTCCTTGTCCGCTTCCAGCCGGAGCTTGCGGCAACCGATTGGTTAGCAGGCTTCCGCTTACGAAACGACAGGGTAACGCGCGCCGCCTAAAGACATCTAAGCCGCAGGGGTTAACCCGGCACCTGGTGCACACTCCCACGAGACACTGCTTGCTATTCGCCCTGCGCACCTCCGCCTCCAACCCTCTCGTCTTACCTTGCCATCCTTTTACATCGTACTGCTCTTACACCCCCCCTGTCTTTTCCGACGAGACAATTCTTACGAGCTCCTTCCGAGCAACTTACCTTGCAAACTTTTCTTTTTCCGTTTCTTTTCGATTATGAAATTTCGAATCGGAATGCCTCACGGAAGAGATACCATATTTTTCTGCCGCAAGGTGTATGAGTGCGATCCGTAGCTCGGTGTGTGTGTGTACAGAGGACACGTGTTCCACGCTCGTCGGCGCGTGGAAAATGACGCCGGGCGTCGTGTCAGAATCCAATAAGACGGTTGATGCAACCTGGTCCTGTCGTAAAACAAGGCAAACAAATTTCGTGGACTACAACCCCTGGATCCTATACGTTTTCTCTTCTCGGTATAAATCGACGGCAATAAAGTCCCGAAATTAGCGGAACAGGAAGTGGAGCTCGCCTTGGAGCACTCTTCTGACGTTCAACTCTTTGCTTACGAACTTGTTTTTGTCGGTGGAAGAATTTTGCAATAATTGTTTTTATATTTAATTATTTTCTTTGGTCGGCTGTTATTGCGAACTGGGATTAATTTTATGGTAATTTAGTTTTATCGAAACGCTGGATCCTGAAACGGAGACGCGTTGGAAATTAACGATCTCGTCAAAGTTCCGGCAACTTGGCGACCGAATCGATCTTAAATTCATCGCTGATTAATTATCGGTCAGCCTCGCGACAACGAAGATTTCCAAAATTGTTCAAGTTTAGTCCCGTAGGACACTTCGATGGCTCGTTTGTGTCGATCTACTCTCCTGTTGTTAAGCAACGATATAGTCTGGCAAGTTGAATTGCGTTTAATATTACAGACTCAATCAGGATCCGGTCAACCTCGTCTCGAGACCGACGTGTATTAACCCTCTCTTGACTGCTATCTTGGCAAACACCTGTCTATCCTGTGATTCAATCGTTTTGTTAATTATTTCGTATCATAATCAAATACTGGAATTACTAAGTAGACGACTAGACATTTTTCTGAAGAAATTAAATATTCATTATTCGTTCTTTATGTTTTTTACAATATAAAATTTGTTAATCTGGTAGCTTAAATATTTTGAAATCGACGTAAATTATTGAAGGTACCCAGGTACCTTATTGTATCGAAGGTTGGAATTGCGAGGCGACTTTATGGACTTTTGATATCGATACAAATCAATTTAGAAGCAGTACGATGAAGATGTCGAGCACGTAATGAATCAAGTGAAGAGCCCCCACACGGATGAATGTTTGATGGATCTTGGTGCACGAAGAACGGTTCGGTGGCCACGTAAATCTTCGAAGGAAATTCGAGAGAACCGGAAGAGAAATGTGTATCGGTGGCCTGTACGGCCGGCCTAGGAACACCGCAGGAACATCCTCCTGCAAGATGGACGATAATCGTGATTTCGATAGTGGAGGCACTCAGCCTTTCCACGAAATGTATGCAAACAGACCCAGCCGATGCACTGTCCATAAAATGCCGTGTTATACGGGATCACTTAGGAGGCGAGCCTCCCTTCTAACGAGCCCCCGCCGTTGCCTTACGCCATCGTTTAATCGCTTTCCAACAAGCCGGAAAACTTGGCGAACTCTTCTTCGTTCGTGTCGTATCTTCGCCGACTTTGTCCTCTCTCGAAACATTAATTCGGGGATCTCGAAGCCATTTACCGGCAACGTCGAACCGCGAGGGTGTTTTTAAAATGCGACATTCTCTGCCTCGTAAAAGATAATAGTCTCGATCGTAAATGTTCATCGTTAAAGATTCGAGAATTTTGAAGGGGTTGCATTTAACCCTTTAATAAATAGGATAATTCTTAATATGTTTGACACGAAAGAACATTTCCAAAGGCTCGTGATCGTAGCGCAAAAGGTTAATTCTGTAATTGAACGCTTCGTTGGTTTCTTTTATTAAGGAAGGAAAGGTTTTGTTCAGCTGGGAATCGTTCAGCTCCAACGAAGGATTATTTCCAAGACACCGAGTGTTTCGTTTCGAAACAACGTACCAGGGCGTACTCGAAGATAGATAGACTTAGGTTGGCTAACGTGGGTGTGTAACTGGTCTCAATGGGGCTGAAGCATGACCACTTTATTGGTGACCGAGTAGATGGCGGTTAATTTAACGGCTTGGACGTTTAATGATCGATTCGCCAATTTCACGCGCCGCTCTCCCTTCAACGACAGCTCACCCGCAATTTGTAAATTGATACTGTTCCGCTTAAATAAACCATCCGCGCCTAGTCTTACAACTAGACAATTTATTTTTCTGTTAACATTTTTGGTACCAAGATATTTCTATTTACTTGTTGATTATTACCAGGCAATTATTAATGCAAAATAGGGCAGGGCGACAGGGTGTTTTGCAACTTACAGGAGAATGAAGTTTGCATAGAATGTAGGTCGTTTTCAGGCCGGTGAAATTAATTCACCAGGATGAGAGCGTAAAGAGGAAGGGAAGGACGTTTCGCGTGTCCCTGGGGAACTATTCGCGAGTCCTTCGGGGTATCAATTGGCGTGCTCGTCCAGGTCGACAGCTGCGATAGTGAGACGCATTGTCCACCGCTTGCCGCGGTCAGTTCCTTAATATTGAATAAGACCGACCCAGCTACCGCTTCAATAACGGCGAAATATCGACGGCCACGTCGCACACTTCTTTCGACAGCACCCACCAACCAATTGAATAGGGTGAACAGAAGTAAAAGAAAACAGATTCTTCGATCTTGTATACTTTCAGCAAAACAAAAAAAGAAAATTAAAAAATCAACTTCCTAAATTTTACACCGTATGTAAAATAAATGATACATTATGCATTATTGTAATTAAGAGTCTGAAAGATTTTACGCGCAAAGAAATGAGCATGAAATCGATTAATCATTTCTAAAGAAGCGTGTAATTAGTTCGATGCTTCTAATTTAATGTCTGAGCTTCAACCCCTTGCTTTCACGGGAATAAGGGGCCACCCTCGAGAACGATAAACATGTCGGTAGTCTTACATAATAATCATCTTTCGTATGAACTTGAAAACTTAATCGTGATACAGCTTGTACAGCAATAGTTCTTAGCGGAATTCCTTGGAAAGGTCGAAAATCTTTCTCTGGAAAAATCTGAGGCTATCGGTTATCGAGCGGCGGTCACGTTCAGATTTTCTCCGGCAAATTAAATTTTCCGAATCGCAAGACACGACCCGTTCGCTGACAGGAAAATTCATCGTCATAAATCATGATCAATCGCGTGTCCATGATCGTTCGATTCGTTTTCGTTTTCCCTTGCCCATTTTCCCTTTCGACGTCCGGCCCAAACTCGGCTCCGTTTCGTTTTCCTTCTAATTGACCGCGCTGAAACATCGCCGGCTAAGAACGTGTTAGAAACCGTACGTTTTAAAGGAATCCCAAGATTCATGGAGAACCATCTGTCGATCGGCATCGCGACAAATGGCGGAGATTAACGCGATACATTCGCACGGATCTCTCACATAAATTCTTATAAAAACGCGAGGCCTGTAAGCTGGATTCTGGACTAAGAAAAATCAACGATCCTTACCAGCCGTGTTTCATCGGGGAAAGATCGAATTAATCTTTCTGCATGGACGATGCATCGATTAATTTCGAGGGAAAGATACCTTTATGGTGTATTAGTTAAAAGAATTGGTCTATACAATTCAAGTAGTTTGATATTACGATAAGTTTGAGTGGAATTATCATTTCAAAGACTGGAAGCAAATTAGTATTCCCAAGAATGTGCAAAATCCCCTCGGAGGTGGCGAAATATCTCATAAATCAACATCTGGTATTTTGTGCCACCGAGGAGAACATAAAAGACGATCAAAGGATGATTGTCGGTGAACAAAGACGTGTTCTATTCACGAAAAGGCAGCTCCCCGATGCTTTCGAGTTTCTGTTCTGTTTGGCGGAGAGAGGTTTTCGAAGACTGCTCGTACGCGACTCCTCCGCAGACACTCTTAAATTTGTGTCCCATTGTCGTGCAGGACGAAAAGGAAGACGGAAGTCGCTCACTTGGCAGAAGTAGCGATATCGTGTATTATGGCGGTCTGTGCAGTGACGAGAGAAGGAGATGGGGGAGAGAGGGGGGGACGGGTTACAAGGGAAAAGACAGACGGAGATGGAATGGAAACGGGAAAGAGAACGATTCCCTGTATATACAACGACGAGGGAGGCTCGACTTTGGCGAAACCAGAATCGGCCATTGTTCGTTACGAGTGGCTATCTCGCTGGACATTTCCGTACCCGAGTAGGTACATACTCTGGCCACTGTGGCCTACCAGATATTTCGATGTCGTGCTCGAAACTCCCATCGAATATCATTGTCGTGTGTTCGACTTCTCGATGTCGGTCGGTGGGGTACGGATTTACCCTCCACGCCACCGACGCCGCTAAAACGATTTGCTCAGTTTTTCGTTTCGGTAATCAAACATCAACCAGACAGAACCTGTTCTTTGTTTTATCAGAAAACCGACCTTTCGATCCTTGACCGTATTTTTTCGCAGAAGGAACTTAGCCGACTAGATTTTGAAGTAAAGAAATCTGCATCTAAATTGGAAAGTTAAATGATCGTGCCTCTAATAATTGCCACCGTAACGCGTCGTGCTACCCGCAGCCAATTACCACGGCGTCGATGTGTTCAAATATGTACGTGTGAATTTAATATGTAATCCAATCATCCTAAGCGTAATTAGTTTCCAGCTTGATTGCATTCGTTATGCTTCGGATGTTTCGTAAACGTTTTGCGAACGGGGCGAGCGAAGTTTCGTAGGAAAGGATGATTCTGTTTTTTCCGATGGACAAAACGGGTCATTGTTGGCGGGCTGAATTCCATAATGACGCGCAACGGGAATTTCGAGCACGATTTAGCAATAGCTGGTAAGCCACGGTAACCACCGTATGCTCGCCCGGAAATGCGTTATAGTTGTGCGCGCCGAGCCAACGAATTTTTCATCGGAACAACCGCGTAAATGCAATAAACATTGATCGAACATCGTCTTCACGGTGAAATTACACCTTTCCGATAACCGCTGTAAACCAACGTTTTCCTTTTCTCTTTCGATCGCGCATCTACCCGCGGAATAATTTAATGAAATCGTTCCATCAGAAACGTACGCGCGCTAGACATCTAGAAAATTATGTTCGCCATCTTCGCTCCATCAGCGTTCAGCCTTCTCCGTGAAATAAAAAGAAACAACGATTGTGCACTATGCATATCCATATACGCGCATAACTGTGCGATCTTAGTCAAATATACTACATTATAGATTCGAAAATCCAGAATACTTACAATATTAAATCGTAAATAATTTTAAAAGTAAAAATTTAAGTGGTACACGTCCTTCCTCAACCCTTCGACGATAGTCTATTTCGTGTAGGGATGAAACGTTAGGTCGCGATATACGTCGATAAAGTTATCGAAGAGGAGTAAGGTATGTTAAAGAGGAAAGATGCGATTGGTCTGGATCGTTAGTCGAATCCTTGGTAATTAAGGAGGTCGACGGCTGTCCAGGATGGACGTCGGACGAGCACGGACAGGGCGTGGTTGCAGTAAACGTCATCGGCAGGACACTAGACGTCACGGGCCACACGAGTATCACACACGCGTCACATTTGCATGAGCCTGTATACGCACACCCACGGCCGGTTAGGAACAACGGATGCACACGTTGCGACGCAATGTGTTACCCTGGCCGTCGAGTGGTCCGCGCTTGGACTCTTGCGCTGAATTTTGGACGGTACTCAATGTTCCATTTGCGATCGTTCGTTGGACGGGTTTGGATCCGCGGAACATCGCGATAAGGCCCGAGGGCTGGGTCATTATTCATCCGGCGACCGTGGTGATTTCAGGATAACGCGTGTTGCACGGTCACCCGGGGGAACTTCCACTGAATTCCATCGAGGCAGAGATTTTATAAGAAAATCATTCGCAGTGGCGAAATGTCGAGGAGTTTCCCGATTTTTCACGCAGCAATCGATACAGGACCGTTAATAGCCGTCGTGCCGATGCTAGGCCGATCGTTATTAATTCAACGCGTCCGTGAATACTTCACGAGAACGGTATCCGCGTTGGAGATCGTGGCCACGTTCGATGGATTATCCTTACCGATTTTAATGGAAATATCCTACACATCTGTATCCGAAAATTACGAACGCGGCACGAGACACCGATAGAGCCAGGAATCATTTATTAATCGAGCACGTTTGTATCAAGTAGGGGATAGAGGGGAAAGAACCTCTTTAATCTTCGTCTCGGACTTTGGTCGTTGATTTTTTTGACGAGAGAGAGACACGTGGTGAAACGACCGATAATTCAGTTGCCGAGTAAGCGGCAATAAGCATCCAGGGTTGGTGGGGGATGAAGTCGAGGGAGAAAATATCGCGTTTCTGCGTCAGAAATATAGTCCTTTAGAGTTCCCACCCAATAATACTTACTACTCGACGGTAAATCTTCGTTAATTCGTGCCTACGACTTCGATCCCCCGCCTCCCCTGTGTCCGTGGCACAAAGGCAGGCGTTATTCCGACCGGGCAAGATCGTCCATGAAGCCGCCGCTCCATTCTAACCATTCCATGCCACAGGAATGTCAATACTACCCCTCCCGCGTGCAATCGTGAAACCCCCTTCCTCTCTCTCTCTGCTGGGGCCCCCCTCTATATCTCTGGTCGCATTGACGTATCCGTTCTCGTCCAAGTCATCCGGAACCAGCTCAACCTGACCCCTTTCTTCCCGAAGCAGCCGGCCAGAACACCGGGAACGCCAGGATACCCCGCCAGCCCTCCTCGATAACCCCAAGTACCTCGTCGCGATGCGATGCAAGGACAATTCCTGCCGATACACATACACATACACACACACGTACACACACTAACATAGAACTAGGGGGGGAGAGAGTCGATGACACGAAATCGCGAGTACTCGTCCATTGTTTTCGCTAAAGGACAAGGAGAAAACTCGTGGCTTGGTTACCACCACCACCACCACCGCCACCGCTGGTATCATCATCCCCCCGTGGCTCGGTGGTGGTCGTATCTGTTGGTATCGGTTACGCGTTGCAGGGTACCGTTTTAGTAGGGGGTGAGAAACGTAGGGAAAAAAAGGAAGAAATCGCGACAGTGGGAGGAGATTGAGAGAGAGAGAAAGAGACAGCGGCGCGGTAGGCTGACTTTTTAATATCCAGGGATGATCTGTAGCTGCGGGATGCTGCGTCAGCCGCTGTCATTGTTATATGCCCGGACCTCTTCAGCACAATGACAATTTCTCTGGTTTTATTCTTCGCTAGGCACTGCCTTTTTCCCGCCCGTTTCCGTCTCGCGTATTACCGTGCCTTCCTACGCTCCCTCCTCTCCGTCTCCGTTCCTCCACCGCCACCCTCCTCCTCGTTTTCCTGCCGGGACCCCCTCTTTTTTTTTACCTTCCCACTCGTTCCGACCACCGCCAACCGCGACTCCCTTCTCGTTTTCTAGCCGGGTCTCAACCGACTCCTCGGGATCCGTTCCGTTTCGTTGGTCCACGCCGACCCGCGTGTCCATCCGTCGACGATTAGCGTCTCCAGTCCTCCCCCGCGGTTTTGTTCATGACAATTGCTCGGAAAGTGGTCGTCTGTCCTTATTCGCGACCGCGAGTAACTGCGCCATCGATATTCGCTCGTTATCACCTCTGGCGAAGATGGCAGATTTCGCAGACAGCTCTCGGGAGCGTGCTTTTAATACGGTAATGCTCTCGATAGTTTCTTACGCGAATTTTACTCTCGATTCCCAAGGAAAAGTTCACGCGGAGATAAGAAAGGTCGGTTCCCGAAGGTCTGCCGGAAACGAATATAGATACCGCTCTGGAGAACATGGCGCGAGGACGAAAGAAGGATGGCGGAATAAAGAAAAAGTCTGGTGCGTAAAAAGGCGCGATCACCCTGGAAGTCATAACGCAGATAGACGCGCATCGGAGCAATCCCTCACGCGGTCTCTATACGCGTCCTGGCCGCGTGCGTGTGCCACGAGGTCGCGTGTATTCGTTTGTACGGCAGCCGCCGCTTTCAGCCCCCACGGGAGCGGGTAATAGATTTATTGGACACCCGGTACACGGGATATAGATATGGATGTTATAGGCGCTCGAGTTAGAGATACAACAACCCCGCTGCCACTGCCACCCCTGGCGAATACGGATGGCGCGTCTCCTAACTTTATAAAATCTACACTCTGACTCCACTTTTGCTCCTTCTTTCACCTTCGCTCAGCTTTCTTCGAGGGGGCACTCGATGTTGAACTTTTTACATTTTTAAATCCGAACGATTTTAATAGAAAATAGAAAAATTGACTGGACAACTTAATAATCGCGTGCAGGGACGAAGAGACACGCGTCTGTAGTTAGCGTTTCGACTAAGCGTTCCAGCACACGGTTCGTTTCGGAAATTAGAAACGCGGTATCTCTGTTCCTCGTCTCCCGTATCGTTCTTCTCGTAGTCATCGAGTGTGGCTTCGCGAGAGTAGCGCGCATAATAGCTTTGAGCTGTAATCAAATATGAATCTTCGTTACGGACCTCGCCTGCCGCTTTTAATCAGGCATTCAGGGCTGCGAAGTTAATTTAATAGCCTATGCAGTGACGATGTTTCGGCCGGTTATCAAATCGTATCAAATGATTGACTTCGAAACCCAACAGGTGTAACCTATAGCTCGTTATTTGTTCAAAATTTAATATTCCAAAGTTTTTAATTTTTGTCTAACTTCGAAATGAACACGTTAAGATTCAAGTCGGTAATTAAATTACGTCGGGGTTCCGTGTTCGGAAATCGAAAGAGGAGTTTTTCATTTGACAAAACTCGTTCTCGTTCATCTTTCCCGGGACATTTTCATTGGCCGAGACCCTTGTCCTTTCGCTTTTTCATCCTGCTGCGAGTTGTCGACCATGAAATTACGCGCGCACGAAGACGGTAAGCCACGGCGGTGAAAATATCCCGACGAATCCGCCCCCTTTCTTCCTCCCCTGTGCCTATTGCACCCTCCACGCGGATACTTAGCTTCGAGACGACTCTTATTTACCTAGAATCGGTCCCGACCACGCTCGCCGGGCGTTCTTATGCGTACGTGCACGCGTGTGTGTGCATGTGCGCGAAGTTCGGCGGCGTGGGGGGGTTGGGGGAGCGAGTGGTCTGTTGAAAGGGCTGGTTTTGATTAGCTCTGTAGACAATACCCACTCTCTGATACCGCCGTGATTCTCTCTCCCGCTCTCTCTTTATTTCTCATCGTCTGCTCGTCTCCAGCCAGGGTAGGCACACCCTCAAACCCTTCGCCCACTCCGCCCCCTCATCACCCACCGGCTCTCCTCGGTTTCGCCTTCGCCGCAGCGAACGCAGCAGCCACTTTGTACGCCGACTGTTTTGTGTCTGACGAACAATGGGCCTGCACCCACTGACAGTGCACCACCACAATCTAGCCTCGTCGTTCTATGCGCCATTGCCGCAGCTAGTTTCTCACCAACACCGAGACTCACCAGCTATTAAATAGCTCGCGTGGCGGACGCGTGCATCGAGATAACTTTCTTGTCCCTGTAAGTAACCGCGTTTCGAACTGTTAAACACCGCCCCGCTGAGTTCTTGAACTCGTTTCACCCTCCACCCCCTCCACCAGTTGCATGGCAACTCGATTTTCGATACCTGACCGCGTGGCGCACGATCCTCAACCCTCGAACGATTTTTCTCAAAAGCTAGGAAGTTCTATAAGTAATTATTAAATTGTCAATGGTTTAATCCGAAAAAGAATATTCCAAGAATATTTAATCTCACGATACCGCGGATGATTTTACCGCAGCCACTCGCGCCGTAATTGTGCTAAGCGACAGGTAAGTGTTACAGGATATTCCATTAACCGGGAACAGGTAACTCGTAACTCAATGAATAGCATAGTTAACAAATGACACGGGTGACGGTGAGCATAGTCGACGAGTCGGCGCGTTAATGCTTCGTTATGTATATTAAACTAGTTAGCAGAACTATTTCGGTCATGATACCGGGAACTCTGTTTGCCCGTAAACTATCGATAAGCCACGAAACACCAGGTATCCGTTATTCGGTTACTCTTTAACCAGCGGGAGTTTGCTTTAATTCCATCGGCCCCTATCGAGACCAGCGTTACTAGATCCAGGGAATTATACAGGGATTAATAATTATGTTTCCTTCTTATATTAGAAAGGAGGCTGAACGCGTTATTTACCGCGAAAATGAAAAAATAAGCCCTAAATCCAGCAGGGTTATAGAAATAATAATAAACGGTTTTCAATTAACCACCTGGCCACGTTGGTTCGAAAGTATCGCACGCTCCGTTCGAGATTTAATCAAGCACAATGGCAGGACGATTCTGTCGCGGTATTGTCAGCATTGTCGCTGGCAGACAAACGTGGGCAAAGGGTGGCGAAACTTAGTTACTCGATAGAGCACACGCGTTACACTCCTGTTAGCGATGAGTGACGATCTGACATCGCACGACTATCTTTGCGCTTCCTGCGAGAACATCTAATTCGCTTATGCTCCCGGTGAGATAGCTCGCAATCTCTTGTACAATACACGTTACGTTCGAGGCAAGTTTCATTGCGTCGAGCCGGTTGGTAATTGAATAGAGCCGGGGACAAGTTCTTGCACCGACAAAAATCGGCTTTATCGCATTGTACGCCCGCCGGCTGTGGTTACGGTCTCTTCAATGGGAAACCGTAATCTCTGATTTGCTCGAAACTTTTTGCGTGTCCCAGTTTACGCTGGATTCGAAAATAATGCCCGACTCCCGGCGGCGAGCGTTCCACGCGAAACCGCGTACGGAAAGTTTGTTTCGAATTTTTATCATTCAATGCTCGGACACTGATTGTACGCGAATTGGATTTTTCCCTCCGGTTCGATGGTATCGTACGAGCGTTAAGTTAATTTCGGGTGGCACCGGTGTGACAATGCCAAAGGCGCCCGCATACGATGCGTTAACCAACCCTGATAACGTTTGGATGGCGATAGCTGCTGTGTAGCTGTCACTCGTCGATCGCCAACGTAATTGATTTTCTATCCAGAGAGATTCTATTCGTTCAAGTTTGCCACAGAAACGAAGACGAACTAACAAAAAAAGGGATGGTGGTCAATTTTTATTCGTCAGATCCCGATACTTAAATTTAAGCACAGCAAGCTCTTCAAGAAATTTAATTTAACTTTAATTCAAATGTAAAAAGACTAATCAATGAGGATGGTAAGGGGCTGGTTTAAAGAATGGACCGTAACATACGATTCCTAAAGAGTCGTTTATGGCGCGAAAGGCAAGATCCGTTCAGCAGAGAGCAAAGGCAATCAGAAAACTATCTGGTTGTCTATCACGCGTCCCTTCGTCCGATATTAGTCGATCAATTTTCATGCGACCCAACACGTTTACCGCTTTTCATTCGTTCGCAGCCTCTCTGCGACCAGAAAGAGAAAGAAAAGGAGAACAGAGGGGAAAAAGCCAGAGGGAAGAACAGAGAAAACGGAAGCATCGGTCCGTGTAGCCGGTCTCGATTGGAAATTACTCCCTTTCATCCTTTCACGGGGTGAAAGAGTAAGTAGGAAAAAAAAGCGATGCAGTTCGACGTTATCCAGCTGCGCCTCGGATACCTTTTTTCTTTTTTTTTGTTTTTTAATACTTTCTCGGCCCTATGCGTCCCTTACCCCTCCCCCTCTCCCTTAATTATCGACGCGGATTTAATTAAAAAATGTTCCTCCTCGTGGAAAACCGCGTAAATATTAGCCGACATTCCGCGGTTAATTTCCTTGACGTGCCGCGGAACGTTGTTGCCCGGCCATTATCGCTAAACAATAAAAATAAATGCCGGGGGTAGATGGTGGACGAGGCTACGGATAATTACAGCTGGCTAAATTAAAAATTGCGCACCGTCACATTGTACCCGTCTTGCGGGTGTAATGAAGCTGCAGTCAGGGGTGGCGCGTGACACCCTCGAATGAACTTCCTTCCGCTCGTGTCCGGCTTCCTGCTGACGCTCCTGGGAAGAACGCGAAATTGCATCCTGAACCGAACGGACCTCCCTTAAGGTCCATTTATATTTCACGCAAAGTTTGCTATCCCCAAAATCATGGTTGAATCATTTTAGTTTAGTAATTTTATAAATGGACTCCAGTTCTTTCTACGTTTGAAAATATCCGCGAATGGTCCTGGTATCTTCACCACATATTGGAAATTAAAATTTTGTAAAAAGCACCGCATAGATATTTTAGTAGCGTTTTGAACACGAACCGAATGAATCCCATTCGGGATGTAAAAAAAGAGATCTCGCGGTATAGCGTTCGTGACTCTCGTTCGTTTTTCCGAAGCAACAAGTATTTTCAAGCAGTTTCCATGGATCTACGGAGTAGCGAGTTCCTGCAGCATCGTGCGATATACAAACGAGAATTAAATAGGCGTCACGGGGGTGAAAGGGTGGACGGGGTGCGCCGGGGGCGCAGATTGGCGCGATGGTATTGGATTCGTTCGCGTTCTTTGCGGCGACGAGAGGAAATCTGACTTGGCGTGGAATTTTTTAATTAGCAAAAGCAAAATCCGATGGCCCGTTGTACACGTAGGTAGTACGGGATGAAGTCATCGACGTGCACGCAGCCCTAGTCGTCCCTCCCCCTATTCTAATCGACGATTCCCGTCGGGGCTCCAATAATTGTCCAACGATCGATTCAACTATGCGTAACGTTTATTATTGATATACTTCGTTAGTTGGTGCGTGTCCAGAGACTGTGCTTCAAAAGCGGACTTCGCGTGTTAGGCGACTATCGAACGGGGACACTGGTAGTTACAGTTATTGCTCGTCAGCGATATAGCGAGCGGAAACGTAAACGAGAGATTCTCGTATGTCCGTCGGGGGGACGGGGATAAACTCGGCCAACGAATGCTCCTTTTTTGGCTAAAAGTTGTACAGAATCGAAACACGAAGGGGGATGATACACGAAAGGAAAGCACGGGCGAAAAGCAAAATCATTCGACGGAATAATTCTATGAATTCGCGGGATTGCATGATTGGAGCGGAACACCGAAATTCCGATACCGTTAGCGTATAGGCACGCTAGATTAAATCAACGAGAAATACTCTTGTCGATCGTGACCGTTCAAAAATTAATTACGAAATGGTGGATAGCGTACAAGCATCGATCCACGGTTTTCTTTTTTTTTCTCTTTTTTTTTTATTCTTTCCGCGTGTAAAGAGCGTATACCGCTATCCTTCATCTGTTCGGTACATTAACGAGATAGAATCTTGAGAATTTTTCCACTTTGGTCTGGTACATCAGCATTTTCAAAGTCTCAACATCAATCAATTTTAACCGAGAAGATATATTCGGGGAGAACCGCTGAAAGCATAAACTTGCAATTTTATATTACTTTTCGAACAAGATTAATCCGATGATTTCGTTTTGAATTGCAATCGATATTGGACGAAACGAATAACGATAAAACATATTAAATGTGAAAATTATAGTTAATAAGCATTAAAGATATCGAAGCAATACGGGACGTTTCATGTTGCATCTTTATCCTTTCGGAACTACCCCCGACGATGCTCGGTGTCCATGTAGGGGTGAGACGAGGGTGGCGCCACGCGTAATGGGGTTATGACAGCGTTAAAAACCACCCTTATCCGGGTATAATGTCATCCGCGATCGCGATAAAGCTTCCGCTGTTCGCTTAAACGACCACGACTTATCCGGAATTTGTACCTGTTTCTGCGGTTATGCTCTCTCTTCCTTTTTTTCCTGTTTTATCAACCGTCCAACGTTATCTCGTCGTTCGGAACATTCTGCTTCGAAACGGTTGAGTTAAGAGCGCGAGACGGGAACGTTCGCTTTTAAAGACGCGAAACGTTCTCGCCGCTTTAATCAGGAGATTATACCGGAACTGGTAACGTCACGATTTGATGAAATTCTTCGCGCGCGGAGTAACATCAGCGTCGATTAAAACGATCAAAGTCTACGTAGCCGGACAACATTTACAATTTCTTCAATTATCCGGTTCTTTGGTCCAAATGTTTCTCGATTTTGCAAGTTTTTTTATTTCAAGAGTCGGTTTTCAACTTTAATCATTTTTCTCCGGCCAAGTTTCGGTGGGGTCAAGGAAAGGAGTGTTATATCTTATTAATATGAAAAATTGGAAATATATTTTGAGGAGTTTACAACCCTGGGAATATTATATTTGGAAAAAATGAAACTGAGCGAAGAACAGGATCATTCGATGATCTCGAGGAGCGAAACGTTTGACCAGTCGAAGGAAAGACGAAGGAAGGGAAAAGGCAGAGCGTCTGCGTGCCGGCTGATAGAACGTAACGTATATATCTGTCGCGTCGCGAATCATTCACGCGAGGCGCGCATAAGCACGTAAGTCCATACTTGGACGCGTGCTTTCGTAGGAATACGGGGCTCCATGATGCGTGCGTGTGCGGGCCTGGAAGGACCGCACGCGCGAGTAAAAGGGGGAATGGTGGGGTTTGTATTCACCCCTTCCTACATCCGTGGCAACACTGTGTGATGGTCCATGGGCGCAGCGATCAATGCCACCGTCGGCTACTCTATGCTTCATCCCCACCGGGCTGCATACGTCTCCATGACGACAGCATCCCTACAACCCCCCCACCTTGTTGCTCGCCGATCCGCCGGTGGGGAGGTTCGAAAGCCGCGAAAGGGGTGACGGAGCACCCCTATCGTCGCCGCAGCAAGGAATTCCTAGGGTGCGCGGGAGACGACCAGGGGATTTTGACCCTCTCCTCTCTCCGTCTCTCCCCTCTCCGCGCCTCTCAAACCTTCCATCCTTCTGCGATTTTTCTTCTCGCTCCCTCCCGGACCATCGTACCGTCCGCGTCTCTCCCACGCGCCCCGTCCTTCTCCCGTCACCGTGTGCACCGAGGGTCAGGTGGGTCACTCCAGGTGGCTCGGCCCTGACACGATATCGTCGACACGATTTCTGGATCGTCGATTAGATTATCACGATCAGCCTGACGGGAGAATTCGACCAGGAAGGGTCACGGTTCTGCGGTTTTTCCTACAGGCTGATTCTCTCGCCGGTAGACCTCAGCGGTAGCCATCGTTGACATGGGACAATTTTACTCTTCTGTCCGAGAACTTTATTCGACGTCTATAGAGCTTTGAGCAATCTTCAACCTTTATGTTTTATTATACGTCAAATATCCAGCGCATGGGTCGAAAAGGGAAAGAAGGGTGGACGAGAGGGAATTCGATTCGCCTCGAAATCGAGTTACGAGGCTTGTTGGAGATAATGATATTTATGCGCGTGAAGCGCCGCACATGGATCGCGCATATGCTCCGCGAGCAGGATTCCAGGCGGGCAAAAACAGCGCCAACTACGAAAACGTGTCAACCTCGTGAGAAGCTGCGCCCTCGTCTTCGGGAACGCTGAAGATTCATGACGTTCTCTAGCTCGACGGCATCGACCACTTTGTTCTCGCGAATCGAAGAGAAATTTGAAACATTGAAATTTCATGCAAACGCGAGGGGGCGGGCGAGCGGTACGCGCTAGGGATGCGAACGATGAAAGAGAAGAGAGACACGAACGGGACACGAATGCAAGTCGGGTTATTTTTCTGCCATTGTTCCTCGGTTCCTTTATTACGAGACGCTTTGTGTCCCTCTGCTTTTTGATTCGAGCCGTGTACCACGCGTACCTTTCTGCTCGCACAAAACGCGACTGCACGTAATCTTAACTGAAACAACGATATCGCTGTTGCTACTCGCCTCTTTGCGCGCGGCTCCTTATCCCGGGATGACAGTTTCTAAACGTTCGATACTGAAAAAACTTTCTTGCATAGCGAGAAAAATAATAAAAAATATATTACTCGCGAGGAAAGGTCTCCTGATCCTTGGTTTTTAATTTCGGGTGTTCCCAGCACCGTAACCGACCCCGTCTCGCGGCCACGCGTCGGAAGATTAAACGCCGCGGCGGTACACGTCGTCGCCTTTCAATGAAACGCGACTCCTCGGACCGCGTAAATATTTATCGCGAATAATCCGAGCGCGAAGCGTCCTCTTTTGCATCTCGCACGTACACACGCGTCTCCGCTCTCTTCATCCCCGAACGGTATCGTCTCTTTTCGACGAGAGCCGTCTCTAGCCGGGTCTGACCCTGAGGGACATTCCTGGCATGACGCGTAAGGTCTATCCTCCGGCGAGAGAGACGAGGCAGCAGACCAGACGGCCGGAGAAAGAGCTCGGGCTGGTGAGCCACGGGGTTTTGAGCACGAAGTTTACACATTGTCATTTGGGACACGAGCGGGAGGGGTGAGGGGTACGGCGACGAATAGACGAAGAGGGAACACGCGAGGACGAAAAAGCGAGACGATTCGTCGGTAGCTGGTTGAAGAGCGACGAAGAAAGGGCGAAAAGGCTCGAGATGGAAAAAGTAGAAACAGAGAGGGATGTACCGCGCAGGAAGGAGCGAGAGGGTGAATTTGGAAACGGAGGGATGAAAGGGTGACACACGTAGTCCTTGGTGGACCACTAGGATTCATCCCCACGTAGCCGGAGTGTTCCGTGCAGGGGTTGTTACGATGGTGGGGATACTCAGGGGAAGGTTAGAGGGGTGGGGGTGCTATATAAGGCCGGCGCGAGGGGGGGAGAGCTCAGTTCGTCCAAGAGAAGCGTATCGGTTACGTCGTTGCGACGATTGTTCACGAGGATCCCCCCATGGAGCACACGGGACTCGTCCTCGCACACAACACCGTGCTTCACCTCTTCCACGAGAGAACCACGAAGAATAGCAACAACAAGTACGATTCGCATCCAGGATTCAGGGTGCTTTTCCATCGTCGCATTTGGAAACAAACTACCCGCAGACAGAGCCGAGAGCTGACCACGGTAAGTGCATCGTCGAGCTACATTGCGTAACCTTGAAACGTGCTCTTCGTGGACGGAAACCATACTTCGGGGTCGAGGTTGAAACCTTCGCTTCGTTTCGTTCAAGTCGCGGCGAAATTGGCTTATCGAGCACAGTGTACGTAGTAGCTTTTCACTCTCGCGTTTTGCGAGTGACGTATATATGCGTCGATGGAGATCGGGGATCAGTGACGTAAAAGTTTATATACCAAACGTGAAATTAGTGTCGAGCTCCAGAATTATAAACAGATTACTTTCTAGTAGCTAAGGGTGGAAATTTTTATCTAATTTCATTTTGAACATTTAGAAATACTAGCTTAGTGGTCCCTAAATTTAAAAATGAAAATTTGGCAATTTGGAAATTTAGAAATACTAGCTTAGTAGAAAATTTACAAGTAGAAACTTGGTATTTCGATAATTTTAAAGTACAAGCGTAGCAATCGGGAAATTTCCAAGTAGAAAATTTGGAAACAGAAGTCTAGGAACTAGCGCGTCTCAAGAGTGAACCAAAGCAACTTTTGATGAGAAGTAGAAACGTGTCACGATGTTTGATCGCGAGGTTAACGTTATTAGAGCTTAGCTTCGAATTGAAATGGAGAACTCGATAACGATCTGACTAGACGTATTCACCTTTTTTTCCTTCATTCGAGAGAAAAATCTACAAATTTTTCGACCACTTATAGCACGATTTCAATCATTCATGAATTATTAATAAGATAACATCGAGCGTTAATTTTGATCGGATCGAATTGATTTTAATCGAATCATTTAATCGTACGTCGATCTGTCGCTGATTAACTAGCGAGAAAATAATTTGCATGAGACTAATTTATTAATAGTAGGTAATTTATATATATATATATATATAGATAACGATGACGAGCGCAAGCGCGTCGATATTTGCCGTCAGGTTTGCTGACATTAAAGCCAATAATAGCTTCCAATATATTTGATTCGCGAGCAAAATCGGGAAACTCGTATTGAAATTAACGTTGTCGTCAAGAGCCATCGAACTGCTGTGCAATTTGCTTCCAGTTTTATTGCATCGTTTTAACGTTTTTGTTGAAGGAATTAAACGTTGTGTAATTTATTGGAGACATCGTTATTCGAATTAAAATCGCGGTACATTAAAAATGATTAACATGCCAATGATAAAAGGTCTTCAAAAAAATCGGAATTAATTACAGAATACTCATAAAAGCCCCTACATTATACGATCGTTAATTACATTTGAAGGCGAGTGAAATTTTTAACAATTCAAACTAGTTTTTAATTTATCGATTGTAGATTTGAAGAACTTGTAGAATTTTTATTTTGTACGCGTTCGAAACTCTGTCTTGTATCTTAGCGAATGAAGGGGTTCGGTTGATAGACGGTCGAAGTGGTTTTTGATAAATGAATTTTGACACGGGCGCTATTATACAGGGAACGTGTTAATCAAACAGAAAGAGGATTTCTCGTGTCTTGCGGGATAACAACTGGTCGTTAAATAAGCAGCGTTGTACGTATTCGTCGGTCGGAAGAGTGGAATTAAGCCGCGCTAGTTCCACTAGCGATACAATATTTGCCAGCTGCGACAGGAAGTCGGATAAATGAATATTTTCGTTGAATGAAATTGTCTGGCGTACGAGCGCGACATCCGTTAACGAGACACACAGACTTTTCGGTCGATCGATCGCGACGTTAATCCATTAACACCTTCCTAAATATAATCCTCATTCATTGACGGTAAAATTTAAAAATGTTGGATTTAAATTTGATCCTGCGATGGCATTTAAGGGTTAACCTTGTCGATTCGATTAAATTGGTCCACGATACGTGATAATAATGTATCCAGTCTGAATTGAATGGAATATCGGAGGCGAAACAGATTTCAAAACAATCATTTCGCGTTGATCGAAGCGTACGGTTAAACATTGTTTTGTCGTATCATTTCTGCAAACAGACGGGGGATATATACATATCTGTCAGATGCTGTCACTCGTTTCGTCCTCGTGTGACTTTATGAACGCCGCTCCGTTTCCTGCTGTACTTCAAAAGGATGCTGCACGGCTTCAAATTGAATTCGTAAATGGACAAAGTTGAGTGAAAATCTTGTTTCCTGTCCTATACAGACAAATCACGTTTCTGTGCATCGTTTAAATTTTCCAGGGAACTTATACCTACATTTCGTTTCGACCATCTGCTCCTGCTACAGAATTTGTGTATTTCCAAATAGAAATAATTCGAATATTGGAAAATACTAGCTTGGCAATTTGAAAATTTAAAAGTGTAAATTTGGGAATTTAATGTTTGGAAGTGTAAAGCTTGGAATGTTAATATTTGGAAATAGATATTTGACAGTTTGGTGAACACAAAGCTAGGAATTTGAAAATTTGGAAACACAGAGCTAGGAATTTGAAAATTTGTAAACATAAAAGTAGGAATTTGAAATTTCTGTTGGTCGAAGAGCAGTGGTAAATTTCAAGTCGCGTCTCCACGAGTACGTGGCTTAACTGAAGTATCCGCTTTGTAGGGTCACGCTGAACCCGCCTTAATCCTGTTAACCTATCAACACATTCAAAGCCTTTTACGCCATACAAAGATATCTTCATTCTCAATCCCATTAAATCCCTCCATCCGGGAGTTTGGGACACGATGCCTTAAATGTCAAAGAGGGTAATCTTTTATGGCGAATATTATTTGCTCGTTGAACGAAATGTACCTCGACGTTCGCCTCTATTTTCTTCTACTTCTCGAACGCATCGTATCCTCTTTTTGTTTCTTTTTCTCGTATCCGTTTCAACCGTAAAATATTCTGCTTCCAATAGAGAAAACACCGGAAAAACGTTAGCTTGTTAATATTTTAAGCAACGCGGTAATTAACTTCCCTAGATGAGGGCTAATGAAAAATCGATCTTGTTGTTTTAACGAAACGTTACACGACGTACTTTCAATGGCAAAGGTTCTTTACTGATAACAATAAAGAATTTTTATCTTTGTACGCGTATATTATATACCGTGTATATCTGTATGTAAATTAATAAGGGCACGAAACATTGTGTATATTCAACGATCAGAAATCTCTACTCCCCACCCTCTCTCTCTCTCTCTCTCTCTCTCTTGAACCATTGAAAGCTCTTTTCATCGAGATTCTTTTCTCGTACGATGGAAACGCGAAGAGCGTCCTATCTACCGTTAATTAATACTAATATGACCGTGCCTCATTAACGGTTACATTCATTAAATATTCACACCACGCAGACATCTTGTATCCAGGCCGCATCGATTCAATCGCATTGTGAAAGAGAGGCAGAAACCGAGAACTTGTCGTCCTTTACCTTTCAATCCGCGTGTTTCGCTTCATCTCGCGACAGGAATTCAGCCGCGTTCACAATGAAAACTGACGCGATATCGAGCCAACGAAATCGTGTTTCGTTCCCCTTTTTGTGGCTGCTTCGCAGCGATACGCATGAGAGTCGATCGGAAAGGGAGAAAAAGAAATCAAAAATATCGTCGCGCCGTTTCTTCACGCGTTTAAATATACATATTTTAATTACAATTGGAGTTTGCTCGGGACGTTTAATGGAAAATACGAATTTATTAATTCGAAATTTTGGAAATGCAAACTTGGGAACTTAAAATATTTTCAATTGAAAACATCCGAGTTTCCAAATTTGAAATTTCTTGACCCATGTCTTCGTCCCTTGACCCCGCGGAAAGGATCACTCGCGTACAATAGGAAAAATTTATTGAAACTACGAATAAGTAGAAAAAAAGTTGGTGGCGCAGGAGTTTTTTTTCTTTGTCTGGTCGGCACAATGGCGATACTTTGGAAGAATGTGTCTCGTGGCCCATTAATCTCTTCTTCCTCCTTTTTTTTCTTCTTCTTGGATAAATACATCGACCGTTCGCAAAGTTTCGCTGGAGTACGATCGATCTCGGTCCGTATTCGAAAGACCGGATGAATTCTTGGCGAAATTCCGTTCAAACTCCGACTCGAAAATTGTTCTCCATCTTGAGGAGACGAATCCACAGGGTTGAAACCCGAGGGGCGATGATCGATTCGAGTTGGAAATAAAGTCGAAAGTTTATTTAACAGGGGAGGAAGGCCACTTTGCTCGCTTCTTCTGTTCGAGCATTAAATAATCGAGCGCGAAGTGGACATAGCTTGTTCGCCGATCAAACTCGATGAATTAATATCGTCCGTGCGGATTGAAAGAGTTCGATAAACATATAAAGCCGCCGCTTTATCGTACGAATTTTCGCGTCAACCGTGCACACAGCTCGCATTCTCTTCGAATTTACGCGTTTTGTCAAAGTTACACTCATCTTTCACGTTTATTCCAACTGTTGGCACACTTGCATTATCATTCTAATATGCAGAAATACGAAGCTGGGAATTTTGATACATATTTGAAAATGCAAGGCTGGGAATTTTAATATTTGGAAATATAAATTTGGCAAGTACAAAGCTAGGAATTTGGGTACTGAAAAGTAGAAACTTAGAAAGTCAAAAATTTGCAAATTATTAGAATTTTATTGAGAAAAAAGCAGCCGCGAACATCCAATATTTTCTCCGTATCGAGTCGTTTCCATCCCCACGGTTTTCCCTCCAAGAAAATTTAGTTCGATCTAAACGGGATGGAACTAAAACACCAAACATTCCCGGTGGAAAGATTGATCGTTTCTTATCACCCCCGGCGCGTTTTCAGCTCGTTTTCTCGCGGATTTTAACCGATATCGATTCCACCGCATCGTCATCGCCAAATGATTTGTTTTATTCAGCCGGCGCGGGCGCGATATACACACACACACACACACACACACACACTGACAGAGAGAGGCAGGCACACGAGGAGGAAGCATAGGCTGCGATCGCAGGCAGGAATCGGCGTTTCGTACAGGACGCTTCGCACAATGGCCAGGCAGCTGACAATGGCGTCGTTAGCGATGGCCTCGGGGCTGTTCTCTATTCCTCCTGCCTTCTCACCCTCTCCCTCTATTTTACCCCCATTCCGTCCGCTTCTTTGCGTGTATATATACACGGTCACAGTGTCTTGCTTCCACCCTCTCGATCTTTCTTAAACTCTCTACCCTTGTTCAACCAACACCCACCCCCCGGTTTCGCCGATTCTATCCATCTCTTTTCCACAGTCGGTTAGCCGCGTCTTTGTTCGACTCGCGTGGCAGCACGAAATGCAAACTACTCCGAAGGGGGGTGGCGGCGGCGGCGGCGGTGGTGTTCGGGTCCAAAGCCGACGAGAGAAGAGAAGCTTAGCGCCGGCGCTAACCGAACTCCCATAACATCGTCTTCGTCTACGCTACCGAGCGGAGGGGGAGAGAAACACCTCTGCCAGCGATATCGTAATGATCTTTCCTCGAGCCGTGTATCGCGTCGTGAACCGCTTGAACAACCTTCCATTCCGTCGGGTATTCCTTCTTTTTTCTCTCTTCTTTCTTTCTTTCTTTCTTCTTTTCGTTTTTTTCCCCTTCCCCCTCGCTTCTCTGTGAGCCGAGAAAACGCCGGGATTTTCAAGGGCTTTGAGAAAGGTGTTGGTACACGGAGCCGGATCGAGGAGTAGCTTTCTTTCCTTTTTTCTTCGTTCTTTTCTACTGTCGTGTACTTAACCCGTAGACAGAGTAATTTTATTAAGGGGTCGCGCCGGTTACTTTTAAACCAATTCGGTTGATTGTACTTACTTTGCCGGGATTTCAGTTTATTCGTCTACCCCTGTAGCGATCTTTTAAATAATCATGTCATAACTGGTACGTACGAGCTAAGCGGTATTACGGGTTAAATAAAATCTTAAATAACCGTGCAGGGTACAAGTTAAACGAATCTTACTCGCAGGGTTGTCGGTTTAATTAAAACTTAAAATGCAATTTACGAATTTAACGTATCAGAAATGGTCGTATCCGATCTGGGACAGGATAATAGCGATTATTAATAAATATTTTAAGAATTTAAAATACTTTTCCCATTTGATTTTGAAGACGAAAAGTTTCACGACTCGTTGCCTTTAAAATAACCAGATCCCATTCAGCTTGAAGATGTCTCGAGTGCGAACGAGTTAATAAAAATCACATTTTAAAGCGTGTTATTTTATCATTTTTAATTACCCCCGGTACGTGTTCGCGCGGACGGCGAGAAGTTGATTAAAACCGTTCCACGAGATTCAGTTTCATTTTCCCTCGGCTACCACTAAATCCATACTAATTCCGCGAAGAAAAGACAAACGGGCCGGATGCAAATCCTAACGGCATGGCACAGCAAGGGTAGCTTAGCGCCGGCGCCATTTGAATCGTCCGCGAACCAAGTCGGCACTACTCTATCGACTCGAGCCGAGAGTATCGTGTGTCCCGTAGATATCGTGTGTAATGATCTCGTCGCGATCCACGCTGTTGTGTATCTGGCTTGAAAGCAAAGAAGAGTGACAGAGAGAGAGAGAGAAGGAGCAAAAAAGAAGCGAGCGAGAGAAGAATGTGTTTCGTCGCGAGTGGATAGATCGTGTCGTGCCTTTTAACGCAGATGACAGAGGAAATCCAGGGAACGGCACCGCAACGGAGAACGGTTTCTCACACTTAAAAGCCATTACTCGCCGGAACTTTCGTCTTCCTTCCTTTTAGTTTTCCTACCTTCCTCTCGCTCTTTCTTCTCCTCCGTCGTACTCCCCCGCTTTTTTGCTTCTTCTCTACGTTCACGCTTCACTTTGTCGCGACTTCTTGACGGTTGAGTGAACGACAACCCTGATGGACCGACACGGTTTAGTTTCCCTCGAAAAGAATCCAAATCTTCGTACGACATTTTTCTCTTTTTTCTTACGAGAAAGAATATCGTTCGCTATTTAATTACTTACCAAATAAATGCAACAGAATTTAATCCGAGTCGCCGAGTAACCGTGAAAGGTAACTCGATAGAGAGGGAAGTTTTTTTTAATTCGATTTCCTGTTCTCCATTTCACGATTTATTATCCCTGGTAATAACTAATTGCCAGAGGTGGAAAATATATTATTTTCAAGGCAGCGCTTTCTTTTATTAACGGAACAAAAATTCTGGAGAGGGTCGTGGATTTAGTTGACAGCGTAATATTTCGACGATTTATTGGTCGCGCAACTCATGAAAATGCATCGCGTACCCCGTCGCGACAAAATCGATTCATATTTTTCCGTTCTCGAATCGAATCCCGAATAAACAGAGTCGGGGGGAAAAAAAGACTTAGGCACCCTGACCGTGTCTGCGAACAGAAGAAAAACAAAAAAGGGTGGATAGAAGAATTATCGATCGGACGGAATCGAATCGAGTCGTAGGAAATGTGCGGTCCCTGCAAATTATCGCGCGATGGATAAGAGAGAAAAGGGTGTCGTGTCGAAGTTTGTCTTCGTAAGGAAAGAATACGAGAAGGGGTGGATCGTGGGTAACAGGATTTTCGGATTAGGGTAACATGGTCCTGGTAATTGTTTCCTTGTCTCTCTGTTCGTTCGCAGCCTCTGTGAAAATGGTATCGACAGAGGGAGGGAACTTCTGATCACTACTTCTGTAATCAGTGTTCAGATAAATTAGTCATTTCTGATCAAATTTCATCACATAAAATCATCGTAGAATGACACCTGTGATACATGAATCTGAAGCTTGAAATTCTACAAAAATTACTATACAAGCACCCCATTAAGGTTCTTAACACAAAATGACTGGCTCTTTGTTGCAACAAACAATAGTTTACTCGAAATTGCAAGGTTGTAGATTCAGCGTTCGGCGAAGCGCCGTCCATTTTCTATTAAGAATCATGATAGCAAAACTGAAACGATACCGCCTCTTTATATGTATATCCGTTGGTGGACGTATCGTAAACGGGAAGTATCAACCGAATAAATCAGATGGCTTCTAAATAACAAGCCACACACACACACTCGGCACGGGACGATTTGTCGAAGAACGAAAGAGATTTCATGGTCGATTCCCTGCCAACAAATTGTTTCCTACGCTCTCGAGCGTTGTTTTCTGCGCCGTATCGGAAACTTGTTTGCGGTTAGTTCGGTTCTCCGCGTTATCCCTTCCTCCCATCTGCCCCCTCCGACTATTAACCGTTTTTCTTTTTGTCCCGTTCCTCGATCGAAAGAGAGGAGCATCCTCGTTTCTTTTCCTTTTTTTCGTGATACGACGACCATCGGTGGGTACTCGTTAGCCGGCTTTCTCAAATTGAGCGCAATCGATACGCGATCGAACGCCTCCTTCCGGGAAGACGCGTCTTCGAGGAAAACGGCGTCGCGATAAGGGACGAAAGAAAGGGAGGGAGAATGGGAATCGTGAAAAAGGGATTACAAGGTAGTAGTAAACGGTATTTCGAGATCGAACAAAGAAACCTCGAGGGTCCTTCGAGGGAGTATCGGCTGGAAAAGTGGCTGTTTCACGAACACAACGGAATGGCGGAACTCGTCGCGCGGGCACCGGCGCACCGGAAGCAACGGGAAGAGAGGAAAAAAAAAGAGGACGAAGAAGGAAAAGCGAAGGGACCGTCGTCGTTGACGTCGACGAGTTACTTGTACCGATCGCGGTTGTACAACGTTTCAAAGAGTTTCACGGGATCAAACGATTTTCTACTCTTCTTCTCAGCCCGGCTAACCATTGCCCGATGATAAAACGAGCATTTTATGGGCTGCTTTCGTGGCTACGACTCGATAACGGGATGTTATCGTACTGTTTTTGATCGAGCGACGTTATTGGACGGCTGGTTTGCTCCTTTTCGATCCTATCGCGTGCCAACGATTAAAGCTTCACGCTAAATTATGAAATACATTATAGGCTGAAACAAATTTTTATTTTCTTCGCATTTAAGAATTTCATTTCGTTTCAAAATTTGTTGCAACCAGAATTCGAGATAGAAAAGACGTATGATGTTATCTTGCCACATCTTGGCACACAAACATGGTTTTTTTTTCAAAGAAACGTATAAAAATGTGGAGATCGGGGGAATAAAAGGAAGAGGGCGGGGGGGGGGGGTGAGGGGGTGCGTGAAGAAAGGTGAGACGAGAAAAGAGGGAGAGCAGTACTTGGAAATCGAACAATGAAACTTCGAGGACCCTTCGGGAGTAGCAGCGGGAAAAGTGGCTGTTTTACGAACACAACAGAGTGCAAAACTCGTCGCCCGGACACAATGTGACGACTTCAGAGAGGAAGAAGTTGAAGAACTACGTCGGCTGTTCTAAAAGTTTCAAGAAATTTCGTCCCTGTAATTTCCTGCGTGTACCGAAAGAGACCAGAAAGTTCATCGTTCAAGTGCGAATGAAATTCCAAAATCTTACCCAATTTCTCCCACGCAACGAATACTCTTTGGCTACCGCAACTTCCTAACCCTAATCTCCATGTTCTTCGATCGAGCTTCAGAATAATCTAAAGAAAACGAAACTTTGCTATAATTACACGTTAAAATTGAATTCTTCTTTCGTTTCTAATAAAAGTCGAATTTCACGCTGCATAAGAGAAAATACCGCGAATTTATCCGTCGATCCGTAATAATTTATATATTCGATTCGTAGTAAATCAAGCTGCGCGAAAGCACACCTAACATCCAATATACCCGTACACGTATCTCGTAAAAAGCGAGCTGTCAGCCAGCTCGTGCGTTAATTTTGTAAAAATTTCGAAGATATCCAGCCATGGTATATCATCGTTTGGTCGGACAACGTCGAACGAGAACGTTCGTTTGGTCATCCTCCGCCCCTATCGTTCATCCTCTCTCTCTCTCTCTCCCCGTTGCCTCTTTTTTTTTCATCCCGTGTGCACCACCCTCCGCGATCGATCTTTGTCACCACCTGCGAGCAAACAGGACTCGCGTGTGTGCCGGTGGCAAACACGGGTCCCAGACAATGCGGACACCACCAAGGAGAATTCATATTTCCCGGTTGCGCGACCAACGAAAACAGACCAGAAGAACCGGGGCTGAAGCAGAAGAGGGTGAAAAATGAATGAAACAGAAAGGGAAAGAACGAGAGTCGTCGAGGGTTGGGAAATTTTGGAACTGCTAACCTCCGCATAACGCGGAATTTTTGTAATAGGATTACGATCTAACACATGGAGTTATTAAATTTATTCAATTTAAGAATACGATATTTTATTAAAAAATATTGAACTGTTTATTGTTATTGCTAGGAACAGAATCCAATCTGAAACATTTTCAGACAATTTATGCGCGCCAGCCTAATAGAAACGTGCAAATATTTTTCCAGTCCCAAGAAAATCGAGCCTCCTCTTTACCCTCTCCGCCCTACAATCTCGATGCCTCTCTGTATTTGCCTGAGCCGCTCGTTTCGTTCCTCTTCACTTTGTTCCACGCTTCTTTTCCAATCTGCTTCTCCTCCTCTGCCCTTACCTTCTTCTTCGTCGTCGTCGTCGTCGTCGTCGTTACCGTGGATTCTTTGAACACGGCAACCCGGTTGACGCTTTCGCGCCTCTCCGGACCTCCAGCATCCTCAGCCCCCTTTAATTTCGTTCCTCGCTATCCTTTCTATTCGTCAGAATCGTTCCTTGTCATTTCGCGCGACAGAATTTTCTTTTTCGAGCACCGATTCATTCGATAAAAAGAGAGGAACCCGATGACGGGCGCAGAAAGGAATTATGGGGGTAGTTTCCCTCCTCGAGAATTAGAAAACTATAAAGGGATTGTATCGCGAAATGAAATTGGCTCTTTAACAGATTTTAATTGCTAGTATCTCGATTTTATTAGATTTCAATCGCATCAAATATTGACACGTCGTGAACATATATTTTTCCAAATTTTTTACCCTTTGAGGAAGATTTCTGGGACCGAAGCTGTTTGCCGGTGCCTTCTTCACGGATTTTCGCCTATCATTCACGAATTCTCTTGCTTCCGCCGACTATAACGATTCCTCTTTTTCGGATGTTCTCTTTTGTGCGCCACGGCTTCCAACCGCGACAAAAAGAATCTTTGACGCGCGATAAGCAGCTTTTCCCTTTTCGACCAGATTCCTCGAGAAAGTGATTCGACGGTATTTCTGGTCTCGAAAAAAAAAAGAGGGGGAGAGACGTTGATTCGAACGCGATTTGTCAAGACTCTCACCGTGTTATTCCCTTTTAAAGCGTGTGGGATGATGGATAATGGTCGGTGCGGTCATTTATCCTTCCTTTTCGAAACGTTTCGTGAAATCTAATTTCTCCGTGGTGCGGTGAAACCGATAGAAGAATCAAACGATAGACGGATCGCTTCGAACGCGGGTCGTTTGACCTCTTTCGAAGCGTTTAAGGGGGGAAAAACTTGGAAATTTCTCAGCGAATGAACTTTCCACGGTGTTTACTTATATTCATCCCGAGTTTGGTTTCGATATTATTGGACAACCATCTATCGTTCCTGAGGGAACCGAGAAGCTTCCTCGTACATCGACGAGAATGACAGAGCACGTAACCGTGATACAAACTTTTATATAGCGCGATAAAAGCCACTGAAGTCTCTCGAAAATTTTCAAATACTTCCGTGCAAAGTTCACTCGGTTATAAAGCCTTTCTTTAAAATACAAGAAAAATACAAGAAAAGCAAAGAGCTCTAGAATTTTACAAAGATTTAAATTAAATTTATCATTTTTTAAAGTGGTTAGATTCCTGACCTCGATTCACGATGATTTTGCTACATTCGCAGAAGGGTTAATTAATTACGACATTCAAATCGATCGACAATTCACAGTTCACGAAATAACGCGGACGTTCTTCGCTTTCTACAAAGAGACTCGATTCATCTCCCCGAATCTTGCAGGTTTATTAATTAAATATCGAGTGGTATCCACGCGCTGGTACAACAGCCGCTAATGGAAGCGTCTCGTTAGCAAGTGTCTCTCGAATTAGTCTGGCCTCGTTTCGCTTGATTAAGTACAATCTTAATTCGAGACCCGGGCGCTGGAAAGCGATAGTTTTGACGGGTTCGCGTGTCAGCTCGGCGAATTACAAAATTACATTTCTGGAAAGGTTGACTTGTCGCCCGGCGAACTCTCGCGAGAGAGAGAAGGTTTCCGTTTCCGTGGCCAAGTCTGTGACGAGGCACGTGCGGTTAATTAAAGCTCGAAACCCTGCCCCCCACTTCCAGTCCCCCCACGGGTCCGAGTTAATTAGCGAGACGTCGATACCGCGTAATTAGCGATTATTACCGTCGAAATCTCGCGGAAAGAGAATGTCTCGATGCGAGAGAGACCGGGTACCCGGGTTTCACGCACCGGCAAATTTTAATTAGTTCAATCCACGGCCGACTCGCCGCAAACACGCGAACGACAAGTTGTTGCGTTTCGAAGAGAACAGCTGATTTAACACGTCCACCTCTGCGCTCAAACTGACGAAAATTTCGTCGATTGATATTTTCGTTTCGTGCTTTTCAGATTCATTTTATGATTACAATTAAGAAAATATTAATTTTGAATGTAAAAAGAGATTTAAAGTCGCAAAGGTGTAGACGTGACAATTGATAAGTGTAGACAGCAGATAGATTAATTTAGTAACGAGGCAAATAGAATATATTTTCCTAGAAAATCTTAAGTTGATCGATAGTGTATCATAATCTGGTAACCTGGCATCGTCGTCTCTTAGCGGGTACCGTTGGATGTTAATGAGCGCACTGGCGTCGGATATATCCAGGTTTCCGTTAACTTGCTCGATGGGCCGCTAACGATCCACGATGCAAATTTAATTATTCGAATCCGATCGGCGAACGATGCTTTCTCGCTGATCAAACGCGATTCTCGATGGGGAGCAGCCGCGGTATCCTCGCTTCTTTCTATCGTTTTGCCTCGATTCGCAATGATAATTGAAAAAGATACCTTTGAAGGAGCATCGTGTTTATTGAATAACGAATTAAAGGGATGGTTCTTCTCCTTCCTCCTTTTACCTTGGCTCCGTTCGAGCGACAGGTGTAATTGGCTGCGACAGATTCCTTCGTACCTAGGGAAATTAGACGAACCGGTATCGAATCCATTATCGTACGTCTCTTTTTTTCATTTTAAAATTGCATCAAAATTACGTAGAGAAAGAAAAACGTGATATCTTGAAAAACGTGATTCTTTATCTGGTAAGAGGCGAATCGTTATTGAACGAATTCGGTAAAGGGGTTAGGTGAACCGATCGTTTTTACGATCGTTGGAACGCGATCCGCGCGGATGCGGGACACGCGAAAAAGCGTGTAATTAATTTGAGGGGCGTCTGGACAAACTCCAATCAAAGTGAGCAAATATTAGAAAGCATATCGCGGCATCCCTCCTACGCGTTGCACGCTACCTCCCAGCCAATTACTGTTCTCGCATGATACGACGATCACACGCGCGGATAACGAAAATTCCGCCACGCTATTATCGCGACTGGCCAGCATTTTTCTGATCGAACGAGCTCGTTGGATTCTTCTTGAATTGCCTTTTCCATCCTTGAGCAGAGAAAATGAAACGATCGCTTACCAAAGGCTTTAATTAATTCTTATCACCTTGACGATTGGTGTTAATCGTTTTGCTATTTAACTTTCTCATTAACGTTCTTCGGTTCAGCTCTGTTTATTAATTGCTAATTACACTTTGGAAACTGGCAGTGTCTGAAAGGAACTTGGAAATTTCAAAATTTGATTATAGTTTAAGAATTCAAAAATATTAAAAATGAAAAATAATGGGTGAAAAGCGACAAACGAGCATGGAAATTTAATTCAGTACTCGCGCAGGTAAAGCGTTTATCCTGTTCACGATCTCCGGGCATTTTCCAAAGCGTTAAAGGAAATTGTTTTCCCGTCAACGAAGGGAAAACCGTGGCGTTGGAGCGCGCATAATATTACGCGTGGTCACGCTCAGAATCCCAGAAGCGTGGACGACATATTTTATTACTTATTTTGCCGGTGTGCATATACCAGCTGTGCAAGCATCCCCCGGGACTGTTGCGCGACTCGGGGAGCAGGCGAGTACGCATCGATACGGGGGGTAATTTATAAATCCCGTGCCACGTTAGGAATTATCAGCCGAGGTGTTAAACAATTTTTAATCTCGGTCGCCAGTTGGAATTACCCACGGCTTGCTAATCGCTTTTATCCGCTACTTTTACTAGCTGTGCTACTTCCCAAAATTAAAATGAAAATAACACTTTCATTCCTGAGAATATTAAACTCGTTCGCGCGCGATATCAAATAAGACCGCCAATTATTTTTGCTAAGTGTGAAGTTTAGAAAACTTGATTTTATAATATTTTCATCTGAATTTTCTTTTAAATATCAATTCAAACGTAAAGAGGGAACTAAATTTCTTATACATATTCTGAACGTCAAATATTAAACGTGACAAATCTGGAGACCATCGCGAAGCTTATCACGGGAGAAAGAGAAAATAATTCCAGACCAGGTACCGAGCGTATTATCCCGAAGAATTCCTTCTGTTTCTCGGGAAGCTGACAGAAAACGTAAGGAACGCGTTCAGTCACAATTACCCGGCGGGCGAGGAGGACTTCCATATCCAGCCGGCGTTGGCTGTACATTATCCTTTATTTCGCGGTTATATACGCTTTCGGAGGCTTATATAGCGCGACCTTTATCCGACGCATCATCCGACGAATGCGCTCTCTTCCGTTTATACCGGGTACGGCGTGGCGGCCGACTAAAACCTCTCGTGTCGAGCGCGTGCATGTGCGAGAACGGTTTCCACGCTCGCGGAGAACGGCATCCTCGCCACCTCGCCACCTCGAAGCCCACCCTCGAGCTAGCAGGGCGGCAATCGTGTTCCTGAAACGTCACGGAGCCGCTGCCACGATGAATGACACCGAGAAAGCCAAGAGGGATATATAGGTGGCGTTTCTCCCAAGCCTCTCCTCCATTCTGCTGATGGAACGACCGAGAACACACCGTGCTCTGAACGGTGAAGCGAGACGCGAAAGAGCCGGGGAGAGAGAGATCGTAACTTAAATCCAGAAGTGATCATTTTAATAGGGCCAAATTAATTTCTCGCGAGAATGCGGCTGCTGCAACGGCAGCCTACCGGCTGAAAAGAGAGAACGGGGGTGGTAGAGGGGGGACGAGGGCGAGTTCCAGAGGGGTCGCAGAAGCGGCCCTGACAGAGGGGGAGAAAGAGGAGGGGGGTTGGAAGCTCGAGGTTAGCGGTCGAAGAGAGGTCGCTGGTTGGCGGGTCGGGGAGGAGGTGGAGGATGCAGGGCATAGATTATGAGATGGGTGACATTCTCTGACATTTTAGTAATGTCGCCACCGCCTAACCCACCTCTCCCCGGTGCTGGTATTTGGTGCCCAAGGGGCATGCGGGCATAGTTCTACGGTGGCGCCCCGCTACAATTCGCCCCGACCAAGTTTCCTCCACGGCTAATTACCATACAGTGTCTTGCGGCTCGCAGTCGAGTCGATTTAATAGAGATTTCACTCGATCCGAAATGGCCCTCCGTCCGGAAGCCGATCCATTTTGAATTACGACCCGGGTTTATCCGACCGACCGACACCGGCTCTCACTCGTTTATCTCGCTTTCGAGCCAGCGTTTTAACGCCTGATCGAGCATCGGGGGATATTTAGGTCGAAACAGAAGTTTTATTTATTTTATATCAGCAAACGTGGACACGTTCGACGCTCGGTTGTGAATATTAATTAACGCGTTCCCAGTTTCACCGACGTAGCTTCGTACCTTATTTTCCATTGAGTTGTCATTTGAATAAAAGTAACAAGTTGGTAACAGTTTGTTAGTTTCGTCCGGTACAGCGGAGTCGAGAGGGGTTTTTTCTCTCTTTTCGATCAATCGCTGTCAAGAGTGTAAATACGGTTATCCCCGCTGATTGATGCTTCGACGCTTTAACAAGATCACACGGTCGTTTTAACGAACTCTCGTCGAGGAAATGGAGTAGCCGGAGAAAGATGACATTAAATTCTTTCTCTTCCCTTTGCTTTTTTTCACCCTGTCTCTCTCTCTCTCTCTGCCGGTGTTTCTCCGTGAAAAGGAATACGCGAGAGGGAGAGAGAGAGAGAGAGTAAGTAGCGAGGATGCGGCAGCGACGTCGATAAATCCGTCAAAGCGTCGTTGAATTTAAAAGAGCCCGCGTATCGAAACGAACGGCCGATGCAATAATATCCGCGAGAGCCGGCGAGAAAGCAATTTCCAGCCGCGCAGAATTGTTCAGCCCCGTATCAGAAACGGGAGAACAAATGTCTTGACACCGCTCGTCGTTCATTGTTGCCGTGAACGGAGTCTGGCAACAATAACAAGCAAGAACAAAAAGGAAAGAAAAACGGACGGAGGCTGAAGCACGTCGGGAGAAAAGACGATAGATAGAAGCGTAATGCTTTCCAGCGAGCGCATATAAATGCATGGAGTTGCGCCAGGCTGCGCTTGGCAGAATACTATTAATTTCATATTCATTCCTTCTTTCCCTGTCCCGTTCGTCCCTGCGGCCTCCTCGTTAACGCGTTCCTCCCGTTTCCCCCGTCGGAAAATCCGGCTCCCCTGAAAACTTCAAGGCTCTTTCCACGCGTCGCGATGCGATCTATGCAAATAACGTACGCGCGAACATCGAAGAAATCGAGGGTATCGCGGGGATACGCGAGAACAGGAGACCGCAGCTACCGGAAGCGCCGAGGTCGCAGGTTTCCTCGTCGTTGGGTTCGATGTTCGTCGAGCATTATTTGTACCAGTAAACAAATCTTTTACGCTCGAGGGTTAATAAAGAAAACGTCACCCTTACGAATAAGACCCCTTCCATTTTGATTCACTACCGAAAAATTCTGTCCTCTCGCGATTAATTTTCCCAGCGAGTTAATGACCGTCTTTCCCAATAACGGACGCGCTGAAAACCCGCTCGAAGATGAACTGGATCGGTCGAGACGCGTTTTAATATATCCAGGGAACCTTGACGCCCGTATCCAGGAGGGGGGCAGACTTCGTATTTCCGTCACGAGAGACGAGGACGACGTACCAATTCGGTATCCTGTTGGATCTCGGTCGTAATATACGGAAGGAAACGGACGGGAAACGAAGACTCGGACGAAAGAAGACGTAGAAAGAGAGCGAATCGGAGACGAGACGAGTTCTGGCCTCTTGTAAGTAGTTTTATTAAGGGGTTCCTTTCGGAAAACCGTGCAGGATGGTTGAATATACATCGGCAGAGATATATGTGATATCGATTACCGTTTGGGGTTCCGATATTACGCTCGTAACCCCTTCGCACCCCTTCCCTGGTCCACCCCTTTCTGCCTCTCTTTCTACACACTGCTGATGGTACTCCCTGTCTTTCTCCATCCACCTCATACCCTTTGGTCCTCTATGTACATATCCCTCCTCTCTCTCTCTCTCTCTGTCCCTCTCTTCGCGCACACATTCTAGGCACTGTCGCATATTTCTCCGTCTCCTGTTCTCTCGTCCGTGTGCCTCTCCCCTTCTAGCAGACACACGCGAACGCTCGTGGTCCTCGTACATAGGGAAATTGTATGTACATAGGGAGCCAGGGACGGTAGGTCCAGAGGCACCCCCCGCGAAATAACTTTGGAGTGGCGTGTCTACACACAGTGGCGTATGCACGTGGCAGTGAAAGAGTCCTCCTACGGCTGCGTTATATATTTTGACCCCTTAAATAACCCGGTCCAGGGCAGACGCGAGGTGCCCGTCGTTTGTACGACACCGCTGAAGGTAAATTGAATATGGCCGAGTCGGAGAATGTTTGTTCTCCGACACCGAAAATTCGATGCTGCTTAAAAATAGAAAAAATCCTGTTCTACTTCGAAATGAACATTTTATTTCTTCGAGCAAACGTATCAATTCTTTATCGAACACGGAGAGACGAAGTTGGGAAACCGATATAAAGCACTTTATCGCGATACACCTCGTAAAATAACTTGGGTGGTTCGTAGGGGAGAACAGTGGCAGGACATCGATGCTTTGACCCTTTAAATAACCAAAGAAGGCACGAGTGGCGTCCGTGTCGCCTGGGACGTCGAATCGAACAGAACACTGAAAGCAACGTAATTGTTCGCCGAGAAAGCGATCAGCGATTCTCACTCGAGCCGATTTTGGAAATGAGGTGGCGAACGTTCGATCGCGCACTGTTTAATTCACTGGATCTCCAATTAACCCCGTGGCGCACGATCCTTCTCAAAATTAAAATGTTTGATCGCAGCTTGAAATCCTTCCAATAGTAGCTAAAGGGTTAAATTGTCTGTAAGCTCGCAAATTCGTGGATTTTTCCTCTTTCGAAACAAGTAACGCGGTTGAATTTGAACGAAACCGTGTCGAGATAAAATTCTATTCGTTCTCGGGTACGGGGTTCGTAGCTCCGGAAAAATAACTTGGGTGAATTATGTAGGTCCGTAGAAATGTTCCAAGCGGAGGATATATTTTGTACCCTTTAAATAACTGAAGAAGGTAGACGGGGCCTTCGCTGTGCCATCAAATGCTACTCTCGTCTCGTTGAATAATACACCTGTCCGTTAGCAAAAAGGAGAAGCTTAGCTCCGAAATAGGCACTGTAATCTCCTTTCACGAATAACCAATTAGATTGTTTTTGTTTTAAATATATCATTTCTTAAAATGTATTTCAAACCACTTTCGTAGCTTCGTGAACGTGAAAACCATTTTTCCATTCCGGTCAAATCACTATAACGTTGTTAATAATCCAAAACGGAAACTACGTCCGTTCGAAATGTTAGGAGGAAAAATCGTCGGTACACAAGCCGTTTCGCTAAAAATTCTCGACGAAAAGAACAATTCCAAATACGTAGCAGATTCTTTTCTACGGAATCTCGGTCGAGCGTATTCGGTTTAGAAACGCAGCATTATTCTCGAATACGATACATATGAAGTGGCTGAACAAAAAGCAAAAGAATTACAACGAAAGGCGGTCTCATGGAAGAAGGCTGCCTCACAAAATGTACCGATAGGTTGAGCAGTGTGGATGTAACTACCGTGCCATTGTCTACGAAGCTACTTGCCATTGAATCGAGCCGAACCAGAGCCGATACACGTCTCGAATCTTCTCCATATCAATCCATCGTGTCTGCTCTCCAGTTTTCCATTACACGGAAAGTTGGAACGTCTCGTCGCCGTCCATGTACTGGGTGTTCCGGTATATTCGCGGTCTATCTTCGTTTTCGAGAAACTTGACTTTGGAAATATTTCAAACAAAATTAACAATTCAATTTATTCGCTTCTTTATTATTCTTCTGGGACCTTACGAAATATTCTTTGCAACAATTGATCCAGGTAGTCAAATTTATTATTAATCGAAACAAAGTGTCCATTGGAGGATTAATTCGTACAAGTTAAATGACCTGGTACCTAGTTCGCCCTTTATTCCCCGGTGTCGACCGGAAGCTGTCCAAGACCATTCTCAGGCGCTAGAAAAAAGAAGGAATGGAAAAGAAAAAAGATTTAATCGACAGATCCAATTGCGAGGCATGGTCCCGTCGCATCTGTAATTGGTTTTTCCGTCCCTTCGTTCGCCGCTTTAAAGACTCACCCTCTCGAGTCCTCGGCGTCGTTTCGAGCCACCCTGTATACGCAATACATACTCGTCCGAATATCCCTCAAAGAACAGACTACCGTGTACACACGTACACAGACGCGATCGCTGGTGCAGGTGTACACAGAGCGGGCTCGGTGTGAGTAGTCCGTGTCGGTTCCCTCTTCCACAAGTACATCCATCTACCGCTATCCGGACAAAGCGAAGGAAGCCGTATGTGCATTGAACATTGATTTTAAACGCAGCCCGTGCTACAACACACTTCCGTGGACGCGAAAAAGTATGTACGCGCGCATACAGGGTGTCCCGGCATTCGCAGAACGCGAAGAAGTAACGCGGGAACGTACTTAGTCGGTTTATCGATGCTCGAGGATGCGTCGGCACGAATTCAGCCTCGTAGACGTCAGTAATGACCGGTGGACCTTGTAGGGCTTCTTATCTAGTGGAGGATTTCACAGCGCAGGTAATGACGCAAGAAAGTAATCTCCGATCGAAGATAAACCGGTGAATTTTTGTTTAATCGTAATCTGCTCGAAACGAATCGACTTAATTTACTCGAGAATTGAGTAATTCTGAAATATCGTAAGAAATTTTGGCTGTAAGCTTTCCCACCGTGTATTGTTCTGAATTACAGATTATCCGTATTTACAGAAGGGGGTTGGGATAAAGTTAGGAGTTTTAATGAGGTCAAAGGCTCGAAAGACGGCGTCGGATAGTTACGGCAACGTCTTCGAAAGTATTTCGCGTCTTGCAACCCTACAAAAGACAAAGCTGAAAGTCGAACATTCTTGGTATCCCGCGTGAACTTTCCATCCCCGAGCCCCGTAATATCCGTGCCGTCTAGTTAGAAGGCGTACGTTGTAGCGTGAAGTTTAACAATGCGGTTACACGTGCTACCTCGAAACTGCTGCCTGCACTTTGAGGCACGAAGCAACATTATAAAGGCCAACTTCGGGGGCCAGGCTATCAACTTCCTCCAAGATTTCCCTCATCGACTTTGGAACAGCCGTACTATGGGATCTCGGATCGTTTCCCTCTATCCGGACCGATACCACCTTAGATTATCACGTTGACACGTTTCGTGCTAGGACTATTTTTTAGAAATCTCGAAGTACAAAGTACTAAATTTGCATTCTTTTATGTTTCAGAAATCTCATGATGACAATCAAAATGGACACATTCGGGCCTCCTGATCATCCATGAACCCATCCAGTGGATCGTCCAAGTTCATCACCGGTGAGTTCCATTAAATTTCTCTGTTTTCCGAGCTGAAACGTAGTCCTGGCTGATCGTGAACGCACATGCGGGAGTATTGTCGCTATCAGGCTTCGAGTTCGTAATCTTTCGAGACATTTTAGTAATCCTCTTTCACCCGTTCGAAGATCCTTTGTCGCGTTTTAAACAGAAAAGGGACCAAAAAAAGAAAAGAATTTTAGTCTTGCGTTGAAAATATATTTAAAAAAGTTAAAATAGTAAGTGACTCGAATCGTCATCGTTGTCGCGGTACGAGATTTCGCTTTAACAAGCCGCGAGGAGGATTTTTGTGCTTTCCATCGCCGGAAAACGGAAATTCGATCGAGCCAAGCTTGAATGTATTCAAACGATCTCAGGTATTTACGGTGGCGCATCTCTTCTTGGCCACAAGGAATCGCGTCCCGGGATGAATAGGAAATTTATGAAATTTTTCCCATCCCCGCGAGCCGAGGAAGAAGAAGAAGAAGAAGAGGGGAAGGACGGATAGATCGTCGATAAGGGGATTGTTAAAGGAACGAGCGTGTCGTCGTGCGGGGGGCAAAGTTTACAAGGTTACCAGGAAATTGACTCGAACCGATCGATTTTCGGCTCGTTCCTCTTTTATGAATCTTAAAGCGACACGAGGCCCCTCTCCCCTCGTCGGCTTCCGTCCCCTAACACCAGCCAACTAGTTGCTTATTCGCGAGATTGGAATCGCGATTTTGATCAACTCGTTGGAAAAATTCTCGTCCTCGCCCGGGCGGACAGAACAAGATTTCCTTCGACGGATTATCGAGCAAAATTCGTATTTTCAATCTAAAATTGTTCCTTTTTTTTTCGAACCGATGTTGAGACGCGTCTTGCGAAGCTAGAAGGCGTCGAAAATCCTCTCACGAGGACGCATTTCCGTGAAACTTTCCGATCGCCGGAGGCTCGAGGAGCACTCCAGCGTGCATACAGCTTTTTTCTCCTCTCCTGCCTCCTCCTCTTCTCCTTCGGTTCTCTTTCCACTCCTTTCGCCTGCTTATTTCTCCAGCCTTTTTCTCCTCTGTGCCGTTTAGCCTCTTTCAGAGGAGAGGAGAGAGCACCGGCAGCCGGTAGCGCCGCACGCTTCCTCTTCTCTTCTTCTTCTTCTTCTGCTGCTCTCGGTTCGCTCGCGACAGATTCCATCAACGTTGCGTCGTTCAGCCGCCGGCATCGTCGTCTCGTTTGCCGAGGAAACAGGCTAAAACGATCAGACATCAGCCCGCACGCTGGATTCTCGAGCTCGCGGGAATGCGGTAAAGGGAGTGACGAGGATGAAGTTCGAAATGAAAAAGGGCTTCAGACGCGTGGATGGAATCGAAATACGATTCAGAACAGTTTGTTAGACGAGTGGAACGACTCTGTTCTTCGTGGATACTTCATTTCATATCGTGTTGGCTTTTAAATACAAAAATCTCGAATAATTTATTATCAAAGTATTAAAAATAGAACGTGTTTTCTGTTTATTTCGTATTTAGTTGTCATATAAATAGGCACCGTTCGTGCCGGATTGTGTCCGCGCACACCGCGTCGAAATAATGAGAGATTGCAGCTTAATTAAAAATGGCGAATCGTTGAAATTTCCCTCCCGTGATACATTTATCCTCTTTTTTTCTCTGTTCCTTCTTTTTCCACGCCCGCCCATTATCGCCCCACTTTATCATCGTCATTACGCGCGATGATTATTACGATCGCCCCGGCGTCTTTAGTTTCCTTTTAGCGCCCCTCACGGGACGATGGATTCGCATAAAGGATCCTCGACCACGAGGCTCCGCGTTGAAAACAGGAGGACTCACGAAGAATAGGGAGAAAGTGCGCGTCGAGGGGAAAGAAAGAGGCGCGCGAATCAGAAGGAAGTATTGTAAAAGATACAAAAAACGGCCAGGGAGGAAAGGAGAAAAAGAGCGTGGAAATATTGTGCGATGGTCGGAGACGGTATCCTTCGCGCGTGTGTCCTCGTCGCATTCGAGTAAAAAAAACGCAAATTGGCGAACTTTGACGAAACTCCTGGACTCCTCTACTCCTGGAGATGGTTGGCTACTCGAGTTGGAAAATTTTCAAGTGATAGTTAAAACTAACTATTATACTCGCACAGAAGCGTTAGGATCAAGAAATTATCGCGGACACGATAAGAAATGAATTCGTAAGTCGATCTTTGAGCAAGTTGAAATCAAGAGAAGGAGGAGTTGTTGGCGAAAGCAAAAGGGAAAATAAAAAGGGAGGAAAAATGAAAATGGATGCCTTTTAAGAGCATTACTTCGCATTTAACGATAATTGCTCATTCGCCGTCAGTTCGTTATAAGATGAAAGAGTGGTGACTTCGCCTTCGAAGCGGAATGCGACGCCTCCGACGCGAGCGACCGAGCGCTGACAATATTCACGGTAATCCAATTGAAATTAATTCTCGAGCGAAGCCTCTTTGTTTCCGTCTTCGTCCCCTCTTGGTCCTCTCTTTCGCGCCGGCTACGAAGTCCCATAACCTCCTGTAGCCGTGGCTCTATGGAACCGGAAGTGACGTGAAATATCGCCGTGCGACGCAATCGAGCGGGCCCGAGCAACCGAGAATCCTCCTCGAGGTTTCTCCGCTTGTTATCGTGGCCCTCTCCGAGGGTTAATCATCCGACCAAATCGAGGCAGTAATTCCGCTCGTGCGAGAGGACACCAACGACCCACGGATTTGCAGTTAATTCTCCAAGCTCGTTATTAATTATCGTTCGTTAAACGTCCACCGCTCTTTGGCCCTTGATTTTCGATTACCTTTTTCAGCCTCACAATTTTGCTAAGTTATGTGTATATCAACGAATAATCGAGATTCGTATGAAACAATGACGCTTCTTTGACAGTACGAAGAATGTCCTGAAAATTTGGGGAATTTTCTGTAATTTCCTGTGTGCGCCAAAATTTAATGAAATATGCGGTAAATGAGGTGTAGTATTCGGTTGCTTCCTGCCTCTCTTTACGGGTAAATTACAGTCTCACATCGTTCCATTTCTGTGGGATGATGATGCCGAGCCGAGCGTAATCAGTTTGCAAGGTGTTTTCAAACAGTTGCCACTTTCGAATTCTTCGTTTTCTTGGTTGGTTGTTCTGTAAAATCGTTCACGCGACTGTAAATAACTAGGGTTCACGGGATCGAGATGTTCGATAACGTTCCCGCAAGGCTGATAATGCGAACACACCTGGAAGGTGGAACAACCTGCTAATTTGCCGCGAAACACGGTCGAAAGCCACAGTGATTCGGGGATTATCGGCGTACGAATTAACAGTCGGAAATTCGACGAGGCGATTCACATGGTCCGTGCGGTGAAAACGTCGACGCGTGTCGCCCACACGCGACACACCCGATAACAATCGCGTTCAGCTCGCGTGAACGAAGCATAAGGCGTGTAAACGCCGCCTTCCTCATTAGAATGCCAAACATTCGACCGCAAAGCGACTTCCTAACCTTCCTAATTCGGTGCTTCCGCGTCTTCTACTACCCGCCCACGCGCAACCACGTTACGTACGCGTTTACACGCTAGCAACTTTAATTTCCCACGAAACACCTGTTTCGTTGTCGCAACAATCGAATTCTATCTTTCGCTGTTTCGAATCTGCTACAAATTTTAATTGAAATTACAACATTTTACCTTACACGACATTTAAATATCCACATTTTCCATAATAAATAAATTGTAGCGTAACGGAACAGATATCGTAAAAAAGTTACAGAGGGTTAAATTAAAATGAAATCAAATTAAAATTTCATTGGTAGTCGTGTATCGTTGCCGGTATCGATCGAAACCAATGAAAGGGTTAATGGAATTAAATCAATCTTCTTTGCTCCTCTCGGAGCGTATACAAAGAAGGGGGTGGGAGTGAAAAAAAAAACAAATTCTGCTCGTCACGATCGAAAAGGGGTTAGCCTCGACATTAGAGGCCGAATAAATGTGGAATAGGGTGGGACGAGCGCGAAACCGCGATGCGGTAAATCAAAATCCTCGACGCCGGCTGAAATTATCTCCGCCGTGAATCTCCGTCAATAGACGGGCCGCTTTTGAAAAATGAGAAATATGCTCGCGTCGAGGTCCGCGAGATATTTCTTTCGAGCAGTCTGCGAAACGGGCAGAGTAGGAGAGGAGAGGAGAGGGCGGCGAGAGCAACGGGGATGAAGTCATCGGAAATTTGTCGATATTTTAACCGGCTCTTGCCTCCAGGGGATTTCGTCTAGCCGCCCGTACCCCCCTCGACCGGTACGTTTCGTTCACGAGACCCCTACCCCTCTCCTCCGCCCTTAATACAGTCGTACGTGCGTCTATGATTTATTGAAAGCTGGAAAAAAATTCTCCCTCCCTCTCTTTACTTCCCTTTCGACTGCCCGATTAAAAAGTTCGCCCATTACCGGTCGCGCGTTCGCCGCGGCGCCCATTCAAGGCCCATTCAAAGATGTCGCATTGTCGCGAAGCCGTTTCGGTGCCTTGGAAAAAGCTTTATACAACAATGTGTCCTGGACGGGGCACATTCGAAAGGAAAAACCGTCAGCCGTTCGTTCGAGAAACCGGCATTTACGCCCACGATAGAATAATAATGGAGAGAGAGAGAGAGAGAGAAAGAGAGGGACCCCCCTGGTTTTATTCCAGAACCAACACCGACTCCAGGGCTGCTGAAAATTCGTGGATCAGCTGGGGGCTGAGTCTAGCCACCTTCGAAACCGATATACCGGGTGTTTGATAAATCGATACTCGTTTCTGGACCTCGGATCCAGAGGGGGCAAATAAATTTTTCTTACTGTCTTTAACAGTCAAAAAATCTGACAAAATTCCAAAATACTTGCCAAAGTAATGGCAAGTATCAGAAATATACTTTGGCTATATTTGAAATTAGATATTGATTTATCAGACACTCTGTACAAAAACGTGCCGATAACAAACGTCGGGAGAAAAAAGACACTCGACTTGCACGCGTTAATAAACGTTTCCCTCTCTTTCTTCTCCGCTGTAATTTGATTGGATTGCACGCGAACCGATTACCATGAAATTAATTGTGATTGCTCCGGCATCGGGATCGATGATTTTAATTAGTGAGACGAGAAATTTAAGGAGCTTACGCTCCTTTGCGATGTAATGCCCCGGCCCGGTTGATTATTTAAATGAAAAATACCTTTTCGTCGAAAACGAAACCGTGCCGCGGTGGTCTGCTTTTCCGGAAGGTCTGTGTGTGTTCGCCACGATGATGAGATAATAATGGCACGGTTGCGCGAGAACGTTGACGACATGGAAACGGATAGGAACAGAGCAGGAGACAGAGCTCACGAGGGAAATCTTTCGAAGTCGCTTCGAGCTAACTGGACGCAGAGCTTGTCCCCGTTAAGACGTGGGATAAGATGACGCGAGACGGTTGTTCGTGGATTTGCTGAAACTCGAGGCTCGACCTGGTCGGAATATAAATTTACACGGCGATAATAAACTTTGTTTGCAAGAAAAATATGCGACGTGTGACGCCGACTGATTCCTCTTTGACAAACACTACAACTACCGATGTTTTGTGTGCACTTGCTTTAGTTGATATGAAATTCATCGAGCATACCCTTCACATTTTAATGTATCTTGATACCGACATCCGTCGCAACCACGACAGCACACAATGTTATTACACATAATAACGAGACATTGTTTTGAAGCAACGTGGAAAAAACGAAATTCACAGAGCCGTTGCGGTTAATTCGTCATTTCCTCTGGCCTCCACGGCACGTTCCTCGTTGCAGTCGCTGCCGCATTCTCCTCCGTAACGCGTCCGCGTTCTCCAAAAATACGTCGGTCCTTCTCTTATCAACAGAAAATTCCGTGGAATACGCCTCGGTCTGCTATCTTCAGGAAACCACTCCTCTTAAAAGCAGTTCACAGACTAGGGAAAAATTACGCGGGGATGAGGGGAGGGGGTGGTGCAGAGAAGTCGGGGGCTGTAGGTAACACAAAGCCCGGGGTCGCGATGCACCCGGGCGTCGTTTCATAAATCAAGAAACAAAGAGGAATATAAGAGGGAGAAGGGGGGAGTTGGGAGAGAAGAGAGGGCAGACGGTTGGCAAAAGGGAAAAAGGAGGGCATCGAAGAAAGAGAACGGTAGATGAGTGGCGTTTGGTTGGGTCGCATCGGTCCCCATTAAATATCAGCATCCTACTTTCCGAACTTAATTCCATTCGAGTCGACCGCTTAATTGTACGGTCACGTTCTGGATCGTGCATCAGGGCCGTATCGTCGTCTGATCCCGTCGGGGAACATGGATTATACGGGGTGTTTTTGAATCGAACCACCGTTACGCGGTTCAATAGAATAATATAGAGGAGAGAAAAAGAAACGCGCTAATGGTGTCGAATTAAAACTGGAGGATTCGATGATGGTTCCCTCGGTGATTGTTATGATAATTAGCGGCTCAAAGGAAGAAAGAAAGGGTGTTATGTGAATTCTACGGCAAGATTAATTCGATTGTTATCAGGCAACCGAACAACGTTATTATTTTTGTATTTTTCTCGAAGACACCCTGTGTAGATGGACAACGGTGCACAGGAACACGCAGGCAGGCAGGAAATCCCCCTCGTGGCACGAGTGTAGTCCACATTAGGCGACCGATAGCGGGGAACGATCGTCCAGCGGGGGCTAATCCGACCAAGGCATTTCCATCCGGCGTTTCGGAAGTTCCCTGGCCGCCCGTTCACGGATTCCTACGTCTACCCGCAGCCATGGACCGCCGCCTTCCTCCCTCCTCTTTTCCACCAACTTTGTTGCGAACTGCAGCTAACCCTGGCCCACCGAAATCACGGGACTAATCGCTATTTCAGCGATGCACCCCATCCAACCGTGTTCCTCCGTTCGTTCGCCACGCTCACTATTCGAACGCTCTTATTCGCGGCGTTAAGGTTCGTTAAGGACACATTGTTGGATGATTCTGTTTCAGTCTTGAGGCCAGCTCAGCGTTCGCCTTACTTTTACGTCGCCGATCTTTCGCCTTGCTCTTTCATTTTATTATTATATTGCAACTTCATTCCTTTTTCATTTCAATTTCTTTTTTTCTTCATTGTTTTATTATTAAAAAAGTCCTTTCAGCTTTCGCGTAAAATTGCGTATAAGCTTGTTACGTGATTTGCACAGAATGGTTATCAAAGTGCACCTACGCTCGTCTTCCAGTTTACAGTCGTTATTGTGTGTCTCATTTTCTCGCCTTCTATCGCCTAAACCGCCAAAGTGCTCTCATCCTTTCCCCGTAATTGCGCTTTGTAGCGAAGTTGAGCTCGTTTTAATTACTCCGTCGAGTCGGGCAAACTTTCGCGAAAATCTTATTGTTCGCGGAGAGAAATTTCGTCCGCGATATTATATTAACGTATCGGCGCGGGAGAATCCGGGCGGGGGCTTTGTTGCAAAACGATCTTCGGACCATCGAGATGTTGGCCGGTTTGGTTAGAGCGCGTCGTTCGAATATCTCCGCGAGCTGCTTAACGATGTTCTCGGATTAGACGAGGCTCGTGCCAACCGCATTTTCCGTGAATCAAGCAGAACTTGCTCCCCTATAAATCAACGTCTTGTAACGTAACTTTCTATTCTCGTCCCCGTGAAATTTCGAGTTAGCTTCGGGTTAGAACGTACCTCGTGCCTCCGTATCTATCAAGCGCTATTTCGATACACTTTTATGTCAACAAATTCTGACAGACTTTCGAAGTCTCGAAATCTGGCATATGATACGCAACCGAATATAATAGTGACGGGAAATCAATTTTTTCGTATTGCATTCCACTCGACAGGACGGTGTACGCGCGCAACTTTGCATTATTTTATTTGTCGAGGTGCGAACGGCAAATACAGGGCGTTTCAAAGTTAGAGAACGCCACTTGGAAGCGGAGTGCTCGCCCCTCGTACCTTTTTCTTTCGTCTTTCTACCCTCTCTTATCCACTTTTCTCGAACGGTCGCGTCGTGTCGGTCCCTTAAAGCCGTGTACACAGATCGCAGCGCGCAGCATAGGTGGTACACACGGTGTGTGCACGTCAGTCTAAAAAAAAAAGGCGGCCGGGGCCATTCGATGGCAGCTGTTCCACATTTGAAGGATGGATATTCTTCGGGCTTTGTCGCGACTACAAAAGGGAGACCCTCTTTCACAAAAGGCCGAGCCGAGCCGAGCTTTCCGCGCGACTCTCCTCTCTCCTCTCCTCTCCTTTCTCTCTGTCTCTCTGAGAGGCTGGCACACAAGCATTCAGGGGGTCTAAGTTCCATATGCGCCACGGTGCAGGGCACGCAACACAAGAGTGTAGCTGCTGTGTGTGTTTCTCTCTTTCCGAACTGTGACCCCTGTTGTGCGCAACACGCCTCGATGCCTCGTGTTCTTGTTTCGACACGGTGGCTCGGGAAAATTCGCATCTCTCGTAATTAGACGCCGCCTATTATCGTCCTCGTCCCTCTTTAACACGGCTAAAAGCTGATAATCCGTGCGAGCTCTCTCTCGCCGCGTCGCGTCGCGTGTTAATGATAATTCCGTTGAGTCGCGGCTGGTTAGGTTGTTAGCGAAAGTATTTTTCAACGGAACGAGGTTTCTGGAGCACGATCCTGCCGCGCCGTGTTTTCCTTTCATCGTTCACGGTCCGCCGGAATTTCCAGGAAACCAATTTCCCTCTCCAGCCCGAACTGATTTTGTCGCGTTTCCCAGGAAACTCTTTCGCCCCCTCCAATTCTTTTCACGATCTGGGCCCTCTGTTTGTTGGACGCGCGGTAAGGTCTCGGTAAATTATCAAGCGTATCGCAAACTTTTAATTTGCTCGCCACCCATTTATATCAAATATTGCGTGTACGTTCGTTAATAATGGAAAGTGGTGTTACGGGGACAATACAATTTCGAGCTCTGAAAATTGATGGATTAATGAATATCTGAGGCAACGAGCCTCCTTTTGATCCAATCCTGTTTTCGGTGGCTGCGTTCCCGTACCAACACGACGAGCAGCCCGTTCCTCTGGTGACTAATGAATTTGCTACGAGCTCTTCTTGCTCAACGACCCCGTTTGACCCTGTCGGCTTCGAAGCTGCTACGAATCGACCAGCGTGCCACGCAACCAGGCTCCCTCGACGTCTAACTCGTAGTGACTCACTAATGATTAAGTCCGTCAGCCGGGCCATGATTTCACGATGGAATTCCGGCTCTATTACTCTTGTCTTCTTCGTTAATCCCGCTCGACGGTGAACATTGTATTTTTCCGAGAATAATTAGTCATATCGAATGATAATTATCGAGTCGCAGCTCTCGCGTAAATTAGAAAGGCGCACGGGATTCTCGCGTGACACGGGCAACGAACGTTTCCTGATCGGATGCGTGATCGAAATTAATAATTCCCGATTGGAACGATCGGAATCGACCAGCTGCGTCGCATCTCCTCGAACAAAAGAGAAACTCGAAATTTATTATCCCTCCTCCCTGTGGTCGTTCGTCAAATCGGTAATTAGTTGCCGCGTGACACGCATCGCTCGCGTAATGTCGATTCTCACGAGAGTCCGCGCTCTCGATATCACAAAAGATGAAAGAGCGCTTCTAATTTCGAAGAGTACCCGACCGCGATATTGAACAAATTTCGCTCGAATTGAAATTCAAAGTATGAAATACGAAGCGGAAGCGTGTCCCTTACTTCGATATCAATTTTTCATCGTAGACTTTTCCCGTGGTAAAAAAAAAGCAGGGGAGGCGTCGCTAAAAACGAGAGAAGAGACGCCACACTCGAAGGGATGAAAAATCGAATGTATTCGCGCGTCCCGAACATCCCGCTCGGATATCTCCGCGGTATCGTTCGATAAGCTTCGTCCGCGCTCGGCTGTGTTCGCTGCCTGTGCTTCACATAGGAGGGGATCGTGGTCCGTGATTCGATTCAGTGCTCGTAGGTCCGCGCAACCGTTCAGATCGCATCGTGTAACAAGGGAGCGAACTCGTGGCCCCTCTAATTGGACGAGTTTGTGGTGAGCTAAACGAGATAAACCGATACAAGTGCGCCCCGTGAGATAAGCCGACCCATCCTTCGTAATTGACCGAATTGAAAGGCGAACAGCCGCCTGCCTAGACGATGGACGCTGATTCCAGACAGATAGCCGAAACGGTAACGTACATTTCACGAATTTCTTTAATTAATTCTTAAGCGGTTGCGAGTCTTTTCTCTCCGTCGGTTGTTCTCGTTCTGAACAGAAATCGATGGAAAAATAACGGAATATGAGTTGGGGGAGGGGGATGAAAAAACCATGGGATAACATCGTGACGCGACAGTGCATTTTTTAATGCATACATTAAAAAAGCAATCTTCCGAAAATCGAACGGCAACTCGATGAACTTTGAACTAGCGCGGGTCAGGGGAGGAAAAGAGCGAAGAGGAGAAGGCGTGTGGCGCGTATCGCGTCGTATCGTTGCTCGACCACACACGCCCCTGCCCTGACGTGCTCCGGTTCCCATAAACGGTTCCCCACGTGGTGTTCAAGCCTTCTCTCTGTATCTCTGGCCAGCTCGTACGGTTCGTCCATCCGTCCGTGTCCATGTGTTGCGACGATACGAGCCGCGATGACCTAACCAGACCGTCAATTAAAATGCCACCATATGCCACTTAAACTGCTCTAAATTTCAACCATTAACTGCCTATACGTCTGCGTCTGTCGTTGCCGACCTATAACCCGCGATACGGAGAAGGTACGAATCGCGTAACGACACCAAACGCGTTTCCTTTTAACTCTTAGACACCGACAATTCGTAACGTAATATTTTATATTTTATTTTATATTCAAAATATAAGATGAGAGGACAAACTCACCCTTAAATTATAATTGTCGGTGAATTACGAATTATTAATCTCGTTAGCAAAGTTGTCGATTCTATAAATTTTCTTTGAACTGGTCTGATAGTGGAATTAAGAAAATTCGAATGCACAAGATGGCGAAAGGAATTTCGAAGTGCAAAACGATCTCGTAACAGAGGTCCACGTACGCGAGCGTGTCTGTTCGTTGTCAGGGCAGCTTACAACGAAAGAAAGGAACAAGAAAAAAGGGTCTTTGCTCTCGAGTGGCATCCGATGAATAGGCAGCCCGTTGGCCGCGTACCGAGTCATCCGGCTTACGTTCTTCTTTCGTGACGAATCACAGGGCCAAAGTAGAAGAAGAAGCCGGAGACACGGCCACGTATATACTCGCGGATGCTTCTTGTTTGTCGTCGAGCAGCCAACAACCCGCCACCCCTAACACGAGAAAACGAGTCTGGCACTCGTTCGATTCTCTGGCACACAAGCACTCCGCCACGTCGTAGCTCTGCTAGAAACGAACAAGAAAAAGTGCTCGTACGTTGACTTTCTCTGTCGTGCGCGCCGAGTTATGCACGGATCATCCCTCTCGTAACGCCGTTAACGCGTTGATCGTCGTAGCAAGACGTATGAAAATTCTTAACTTTAGTAACTTTCGATTGTCGATGTGAAAAAATTTGGAAACTTCAAATCCTTTTTCAAAAACTCTTTTTATCTGCCTATTAAGGATTGTAAAGGGTTTTTGAGTTATAGGGGTATGCAATAAAAAAGAAATCGATTTTTTGATCCCCCGAAATGGGAATACCCCTTAAGGGACGTACTCATTAGTAAATGAGCCCTGGGCAATCGAGTGGCGGGGTCCCAGGTGTTATCTCCGTTGCCGAGCGAACGAACGAACCCCCTGAAACGAGAAGCCAGCCACCTTTACGTGTCCCACCGAGTATATAAATAGGGCTTGCGCAACGATGGAGGGGGAAAGTCGGTTCGTTCTTCGCGGCATAATGCCTTTTGTTAATTATTACAGCAGCCACACTTAGGGGCTTAAAATTCGCCATAAATAATCGGTGAGACAATACCGACCACCCCCGCCCTCCTCCCGGCACCCACACACACAGGCGCAGCGAAGTCGAAGAGACGCGGCCTTCGTTCGTCGTCGTCGTCGAACACCAACACCTCCAACGTCGACCCTTTTCTCTGCTCATTTTCCATCCCCTTACGCCCACCCCCTGTGCTCCGCTGCACTCTTTGCCTGTCCCGTTTCACCCCACCCCTTGCCCCAGCCTTTTCTTTCTCGTTTCGCTCGCTCCGTTTCCTGTTCGTCGTTTCCTGTCGATATCCTCCAACGAGAGAAAAAAAAAAGGGGTTCGCGCGATATTTGGCGATGGCGGTGTGTGCCCGGGGGGTGCGCCGTCGGTGGTGTCGGTGGATGGAAGCGCGAAAAACGACGCCGCGAGAGACTACGGCAATTTAGCCGGCGATGTACCTGCAGCCGGGAATTAATTGACGGATCGAACGCGTCCCTTCCAGCGCGTCGTTACCGTTTCCTTTAAACGGAACGAAACGCTAATGATATCCTCCTCGGCTAAAAATACCCTTCTCGTTTTTCGAAACATCGCTCACAAACTTTGACTTCGAAAATATTACGGATTATTTTCCACGACAAATATCCGATTCTTTACTGAAATTAAGACTTTGTAAAATAAAAGAAGTCGTCGAAAGCTCTCGGAATATTATAATTTTTCGAGCGTCGGCACGTCGCTTTCAGCCAGCCGGTCCCAAAGCATATTTTCCATCAACTTAATTTTCTTCGCGATGTAACTCCGCTTCCCCGTTCCTTGCCGGCTCCCGGCTTTTAAATTATCCGCCTCTTTAAGCGCGCCTCCCAGCCAGCATCGCGAACGTAAACCCGGGGACATAATTGAAGAGAAACAATCCATTAACGTTGCCAGCCGGCGAACGATCTCGAACGCGGGAGATGCGCCGCGCGAAATCGAACCCGGTGCCAAAGGTTACCGCGAAAACGGATCCCTTTAACGAAGCCCAGGGAGCTCTCGTCGATAATCATTTCGGTATAGCTTTAATCGTCGAAAGACGTCTTCCAAGGCTGGATTTTCCAATATATATATTTCAACGAATTAGAAGGGAAAGGTTCTTTACGCCCGGTACTCGGAAAAGCCTCGTACGTGTGCAGGAAGATAGATACTTACTTAGAAGTCTTTACATCGGCCAGCGCTTTTTATCCCGACCTCCTCCTACGGGTGGGCGAAAAAGCAGCGGTCGATCGGCCACGATTCGCGAACCAAAGAAAAGAGGAAACGATTGCGCCGCGTTACCGTGAAATTTATGACCACTGCTAAAGCACAAACTCTCTTTCTCTCTATCCCCGTTTCTTTTCCAGCCCTGAAATCCCGGGCTGAAGTGATTTCTACCAAAAGATTGCCGGTAAGAAGTAGCCCGGAACGCGGTCGGAATTAACCGGTGCTGAGACGTCGGTTAACGCGCATTGACCGGTCTTGGGATTCAGTTCGAATCGTGCTTATTTTATTAACAGTAATTCACAAAAATTCCATTCGAAGGATAAAAAGAATTCCAACCATTGCTTAAAATGTTCGATGTGAAATCAGATAGACATCCGTCACGGAAAGTCGCAGAAAAAGGAAAGGATCGAAATTTTTTTGACGTTGTATTTCCATGGGACGCGTATCGATGACGAATGCTAATTAGAGGGGTTTTGGGACGTTGATTGAATCGACAGAATGGAAGAATTCGTTCGCGACAAGAATCGAACACGCGCAGCACGGTTTATTTTCAGCCAATTAGCCGTCGAATCAAAAATGAAAACGGAGAACGGCTTTGCGTTTTTCCACGGCGTCGACGTCGTTCCGATCGACGAGAGCCGAACGTATTGTACGCGATCGAGATTATCGGCTACATAATGATCCTTATTAACGCGGTGGTTAGCGCCGTGTATCTTGCAAATTGCAAAATTTATTATACGACATTCGATAAATCGAATTTCGAGTCGACTAAAATAAGTTTTTCCAATTCCTTTTGAAAAGGAAAGATCATGCGTCGAAGGGTTCATACACAGCTTGCAATGGACACCTTTGGTTCCTTCGTTACAAGCCGCCTCGTGACAAAATGCCTTTTGTCAGCTACTCCGCTGGCAAACATCAGTTTAAACTTGACTAACAGAGAGAGAGACAAGGTGGAGGCGAACATAGAAAGAAGAGAGGAGAATGAACGGACGACAAGGGTCAGCTGATAGCAGACAATTATCTCTCAGTTTAACTCGAGCGATCCCAGCCTCTGGCCACGATGTTGTAAAACATAATTGCGTGTACCGGATCGATCTTGCTGGCCAAATCGGTTCGGCTACTCTGCAAAATGGAAATTCCTCACGGTTAATTGAAATTCTTTTCTTCGTCCTTTCTTTCTCTCCTCCTTGTTTGCCTTTGATAATTAAAAACACGAGGAAAACTTCATTTATATGGATAATGGATTCGACTATTCGATATTTTTCATTTTCATAAGAATCTTTCGTCTGTTTCGAAATTGAAGAATTTCTTGAAATAAGCTTTAGGGTAATTTTATGAATAAAAGTTTACATAGTTACAAAAAATATGATTGGAGACGTAAAATTTTGAAACAGAAATAATATTTCTGGACAGCTGATACGTTTGCTGGAATAGCGGAGATAAATGGAGTAGCGTTGTGATATATGATTGCTCGGTGTTACAACACGGTGCAACAATTTCGAGGCTGTTTTGGATATCGTGTGCCTCCCGGGTAAGACGACACCAAGCGAGGGAGTGGAATCGATCGTTCGGTATTTTTTTAATCTTCGTTCGACGTGGCGAGCGAGTGTACGTATCGTTGCTTATCGACGAGTTTTGCAGTATTATGTCATCGGTTGTATTAGATTCCGCGACGTGGGCACACATCGTGTACTTCCCCCCCGCCATGAATTGCAAGCTGTCAATGATAAAGACCACGATGATTTTCGAAGAAACGACGATATCGTGTGACGAAATTGAAATTTGCCGAGCCCTTTTGCTTACTTTTAAAACAATCGACGCATTGTTAGCTGTGCAAAAATTACGATCAGAAAATTATAAAATTACGAATAGCAGTGAATTCCAGGCTTTTGTATTTTACTTTAAATTATTTTAATTTTACGTATATATCGCACAAAAGTTTTAATACCATTCTTGTTATATAATAATTACACAAAATGTAGAAATTCGTATCGCGTTAAATTATAACACCCAACTCGCTATAAAAATACCAGGTTGCGAATAAAATTCGATGGATAAAATTATTTCATTCACGCTTGCATGTTGAGTGAAATAATTTGAGCGGTAGCAGTTGAAAAATTCACAGCTAATTTTGCAGTGCGCGTGAAATAAAATCCCCGGATTAATCGCACCAGTAATCGCTCGTTAATTGGCAGAATGAAAGATTGCACGAAACGTGGTGCCGTCAAAGCGTTAAGAAAATAGCTGGTTAGGATGTTCCTCGTGGTCCACGCTGTTCCACTGCTCTTCACCGGGGTCGAGATTTCTCGTTAGAGGTTAATTCGCGCAATTGAGCCGGTTGCCATCTTAAAACGACTCCTCGTTCCTTGTCTTGTTGGGTGCTGCTCCCCTCGACAGCTCGGAGACGATTTTTCGTTTCTGATACAGGTTTTAACCCTTTGCACCCAGGATACCAGTTGAAGAATATTTTTCCATAATCGCATTTAGAAAAATGAATAATAATAAAAATTAAAGGGGTGAGAGACGTAGTTTTTTCATTCGATCCGCGGTCAAATTCGCGAATCGGCTGGGAGGTTGCACGGTTCGCGAAACGGGGCAGTAAAACCTGGACGCGAGCGAGCGCGGAGGGTTTATGCTCGGCGAAATTAGTTTGTACACGGGGAAATTTATCATAACTCCACCCTGGCCTCGCTCCAGTAACGTAAATATTATCGTGAACGTGCAGCCGTCGTACGCGACCGAGCGAGTAGCTTGGTTTCCCGAGGAAAGAAGGGGGTTGCGGATGGAGATACCGGCAAGCAAAGGGTGGTAACCTCTCCTGGGGTCGATGCGCACCCATTCGCTCGGATTTCCATCCGAGCGACGAGAATCCGTCGCCTTGAATACTCGTCACGAGACTAATGGCCCATTTCCGCTCCCGCGACTTTGACTGTGTTCCGCGAACGGTTTTTCAAAAGGCAAAACGGAGGCTTGATATCAAGAAAATACGAGGCGAAACAATCGATAACACCGCCAACAAGGATCCTTTTCAGATCCTTGATAATTGTCCTTAAATACCCCACACTTCCGATTGTTATATATTTGCTTTCCGTTTTCTGAGAAAAGAGCTTTTAATGCTTTGAATTTCAACCTCAATTAATAATTCTGCCCTCACTTTAATTGTTGACTGTTTCTGTTGTACAAACCTTGAGGCATTTAACAAATTATTTTTCATTTTCTACCTTAAAGTGAATAAATTGTAGATTCAATTTCGACAGGGTTGAATTTATTCCTTAGATTATATAATTCGCGGCATTTTGTTCCTTTCAAACGTATCAGATTTCTCGGTTGAAAAATCCATCAAACTCAAGCGGTATCGCGGCCCGTGGATTTTAAGGGTTAATTAAAAGCGTGCATCGTACAGAAACGCATCGATTTCCAAATAATCGACGAGCATCGATGATGGATCGAGGAAAAGGTTGTTCGCGAGTCCTTTCCGCGGAGATTGGTAAAACAGGGAAACGACGAATATAGACGCAGCCGAGACGAGGGGTTGGGGTGTATAGCCGAAGAGTGGATCAATGGCCGGAAAGCACAAAACCGATGCTGGAAATAATGCCTCCCGTTGCACGAGGAAAAATCGCAACATGGCTGTCTCGTCGCGTACACTTTTCACCCTCTTTTTTTTTTGTTTTCGATCGACGATTTCTCCACGATTGATTGACAGATCATACCCCGGTCGGACCCGCGTTTCACCCCTATCTCGCTTAATATTCCGTCGTTTCGGACTCGAGGAATATTCGCGTGAAAATGTCTGTTCGTGAACCGCTCAAGTGTTTGCATTAAACTTTGATCGTGATTTAATCCGCGCCTCGAAGGAAGAGCAGGTCATTTGTGTCATTTTATTTTCGTATCTCGAAAGTTATCATTTTTAGAATATTTGTAGAAAACAGATTTATTCGTTTGACAAAAAACAAGACGAATCCGTGTCGTTCGAACAGTTGCGATATTTCCCCCAATGCCCATAAAGCGGGGTACCCTTTTTCGACAACATTTCCCACGATCGTACGACGAAACGCATCGTTTTATCGGGAGAAATAGGGAGAAACGAAGGAAGATAAGATAAAGTCGAAGGTAGGATCGATCTGTACGATCCAATAAAAAGTAATGGTACGTAAAGGGCGGGGGGGGGTTCTTTGGCGAAAAGTCAGCTCGACACCTTTTAAGCCCCGACGACGGGGATGTTCTTCTTCCTTCCATCCGGCCCGTTTCGTGGCCGTTTCACCGTAAACTCGACGCGACGGGACAATCATCCTCGCGAGACACGAAATTAAGCAGCAGTTAAGTGCAGGTCTGATGAAAAATTAACGGTGACTGCAGCCACGGATTTCCTTCCTGTTTCCTCGGCCCTATGGAAATTTTCTCGCCGAAATTCCCTTCCCCCCTGTCGCAGTCTGCGCGAAAATTGTTCTCGAAATTTATTAGAAACCTCGCGATGCCTTGGATCCTGGCCACTTTCGTGATACAAATTATTCGTGGGTTAATATACGGCACGATATTTCAATAAAACAATATATATTTTCAAGTCTCCGAGTTCTTGAGGATATAATATTTCCTTTCTTAATTTCTATTTCAAAATTACGATCTTTGAATAATTGATAAACGAACATCGATTACCAACGATGGTAATTTTTCTTGGATATCGAACTGATATCGAATGTTTCCAAACGTATGTGACGGGATAAAATAGTGCAACGTGGTTATCGGTGTCCGGCCTTTATCGTAAATCATTGAGAGCAAGTGTCTTTTTTCCCTTTTTCGTTCCTATGATGCGCCACAGGATGGAACTGGATCATTTTTTCCTCTTTTGTAACGTGGCGATCTCAATAAATTTTTGAAAGTTTTTTGGCAAATATTTTGATAAGAAATAAAAGTTTGCAAAACCCAATATTATAGTTATCGTACAACTGAGTAAGTTACAGAATTAAATGGGTCCTGTGTATCGAATATCAACCGAGATCGATCTTGAACTTCTCGAAGTTCAATAATTATCTACTCCAATGATTCTCGCAGTCAGACCTTCCCATTTTCCAACCGCATAACTTTGATTCATCGATCAGAAAGGAAAGAGAAACGAGCCCGCGTCCCAATGGTTATCAGACTTATCCGTGAATTTCATTTTCACACGTGTTACGAATCATCGTCGCGTCCCCCAAGGATTTCTTCGTTTTGCACCCTTCGTTGCCCCACAATCGGTAGCCGGGCGTCTCTGTCTTGTTCTCCTCTCGTCGCGTTTGTCCGTGGAAAGCTCGAGCCGCGAAGGAGTTCGCCCATTATCACCGGAGAGATAATTAAAAAGGCAGTCGCGGAGAGAGATATTAAAGCGTCGAAGTGAGGGTAGGCCCTTATCAGCGGGCCGTTATCGTTCGTCGGCCATGTTGAGGCCAACTTCTTCCTCCCCCTCCTCTTCTACCTCTTTGCATCTCTTTTCTTTTGTACCATCCGTCTGCTCCTCTTTCGTTCCCTCCACTTTGTCTTTTTTTATCCATCGAATTGCTTTATTGTTCCGTTTGTACACGGGGTGACCGAAGCGTAATAAAATTGAGGTTCAATGATAGTTTATCTTCAAAAGTCGCTCCAAAACAATTTGAAATTTCACAGAAGCCGCGGATTTTTATTTTTAAGAACAATATCCCTAATATTTTATTCCAGTTAAACGATATTACGATAGGCCAACGAATGCTTCGATACTTCTACTGCCGCAGTAGAAATGGATACGCGTAGTCAGACATGTGCGAGCTATATATCGTTACCGTGGTAAAATTGTCATTGTCCATTTCGATTCTATTAAATTTATAGTGTATTAAAACGGTATAATATATAATTATCATACCGAGTGTTCTATATTCTTTAATTTATGAATGCATACATAGTGGAAAGTATGTTAAATCGGGCAAAGTACTTTTGAGAGATTAAAAAGGATTAAAACGAACGGGGATTGCCAGTAGAAAGGATTATAGAGATTTCAAGATGAGAAATGTGCGCCAGTCCACCTATTATTCCGCATATAAGGTTACGAAGTTCGGATAATCGAACAATTATTATCACTCGTAAACAGAGAACACTTTCCATAAATTTAAAAGGAATAATCTGGTTACATTATTATCGATGCAAGAGAAATTAAATAAATATCGTTTCACTGTACTGAAAACATATACCTGTTATCGTTTCACGCGTTCGTTAGAATTTTGTAATAAAGCGTTTATCAGCTCGTGTTCTTATCACGGAAAGACTATTCGTGGATGTAGTATTTAATATATAATAAAAAGAAACCGTAATTGAATGATGAAGATTAAATCGTACGAAAGCGGAAGGTGAGGTCGCAGGAGGCGAACACAAGGGGTGAAAAGAAGGACCCAATAACGTCACTGCGAACGCTCGACATCTTATTTCCTACGTGTCTGATACGACACGAGTAATCTACAACAGGAACAAACCAAATGGCAGCTGCTTTTCCTCCTCTGCCAGCTTTGTTTCTTTTCTCTTATTTCGCCGGAACTTCAAGCTGCTTCTAATGTAGATCCTTCCCTTATAAGGTTATCGGTTGCTCCCTGATGGTGTGACATGTTATACCAAATTTTTATTCTGTGCACACTTCACTTTTATTAAATTAACTCCTGAAGGCTGAAGTCGGGTGAGTGGTGAGGTAAAAGTAATTTCGAAGGAAATATTTCAAAGTTTGGAAAATAAATATGGCAGGGAGTACAGAATGAAAATTAAATCCATCATTCACGTTGGCAAACACCAAGTCCGAGGAACGTTGAAGATGAAACGGATGCATTAATATTCTCGGGGGTATCGTCTTCTCTCCTCGCGTGGGCGACGTTCCACTTTAAACAGGTGACAAAAGCAATCTTTTAAGACACAGCGAACAACACTGACCATGCCCGAACGTCATAACACGTCCAGATTACTAATCGCGATTCTGAAACTTTACAACTCCAATCTGGACGATACTATCGCGATTCAAATTTGATCGTCCACCGGCGCGGAATAGATTGGTCCAACCCTGAAGGCGATAAATAAAATCGTCAAGGTCTCCAGCCTTCCAGCGCGCGTTCGAACGCAGACGAGCCTTTCACACCGGCACCGGTCCGTTCATTTACGAACAAATGAAAAGATTGGGCGCAATTTGCCCCGTCCTGTATCGGGTCATACACGACTCCTCGGACCCTACGAGCGATTTTAAGGTCGCTAAATTTGCGAACGGAAGTTACGAGAATCTCTTTCAAAGACCCCATCCCACTTCTTTCTAGCGTTCGGTATCAGTATCGTCGATAATTTTGCGATAGCTGATAGTCGAAGGCATTCTTTGATAATGTCTATCATTTTATCGACTGTTTGGAATTTTGTGAATCGATCAAGCTTCACTGACTTATATTTTCTAAATTGTTTCTTAATAATTATTTGCCAAAGAATTCATGGGATGAAAAGTTGAACTCGGGTCTGAGTGAAATTTCTCGGGGGTGTATAGGAAGTAGATTGAGACAGCGAGAGAGAAAGGATGCTGCGATCGAAAACACGAAATCCATGGTAGTCAGGAAACGTGACACGACTGGCTGAAGGCGAGATAGAGCAAATAACACGGTGGGGGGTGTGTTTCGCGGAGGTTAGCCCACTTTTATCAGAAGCACGCCAGCAGTGGCGTCTGTGGCGTTACTTTTCCGGCCTTTCCGCCCTTTTCCAAGCCGGGCCAACACAGGGCTTGCTCGGCTGCTTGAACGTCGCCGTTTACGAGCGGGCTGTACTCCGCGCCGCTCTGTACACGAATACATATTGCCTGCTGGCGGTAGCGGTGCAATTAACATCGCTCCAGCTTCAAACCCTCCAGCCGATGAGTGACGAAGAACGAAAACGAGCGGTGGAAGAGTGGCGAGCGCGAGAGAAACAGAGAGTAATAGTTTTCCCAGCCTCCTCTGCCTCCTCCCTTTTCTCTCTCTGTCATTCTCTTGACGCGTTAACGCGATTCATCTTTCTCTCTCGTATAGCCTCCCCCTTTAACCAACCCCCGTCCCTTCATGGTCGCCATAGCAACCGTTCTCCTCTATTCGCTGTTCTATGCGTCTCTCTCTCTCTCTCTCTCTCTGGTTCTCTCCATTCTGTCCAAGTCGTTCCCTTTATTCTCTCTCTGGCTTTGCCTAGTGGCTTCGCCCTTGCCGTCACGACCGTCCCAAAAACATTGACCTTAGCATCGAGAGATTGACCTCTCTCTCTCTCTCTTTCTTTCGGTCGTCGTACGATGAATATCTGGCCCGGTATTCATCGGGTCCGGGATGAATCGAAAGCGGAAACTAAAGGAGAGGAGCAACCCTCTTTGCCCTGGCTCGTACCGTCGTTGAGAACCCCTGTGATACGTGACACGTGCGAACCGCCTCTAACCGATGATGTTCGATCGGTGATGCTCACCTCGTATCGATTTTATTGCCGTTCATTGAATTTTACGACGAGACACGCTCGATCGACCTGTTAACTCGTATTCCTCGATCTATGGCCTGTTTTATAGCGCCTCGGTTAAATTTGCGGCGATGTTTCATGCCCTGGTCGGTAAAGGAACTCGCTAGAGTTTAGTCAGCTACTTGTTTCTGTAGAAATGTAATTTTCATTACTCACGATTAGCAAAAAGCGTAGTATTTTTTTGTAATAACTAAGGTTAATAGTACAATATTTGTATAATAATAGAGTTTAAGTTAGTTTAAAAATGGTATTCAACTATTCGGTGTCTAAGGCCACAGGCTTTGCAAGGTAGGCTTATTGACGAGTTCCACTAAACAGGCCCAGAACGGAAACGCTCTTCCTCCCTTCCGTTTCTGTTCCGCAGCACAACCGCAGATTAAATTCCAGCCAGCGATCGTTGACGTCTACCAGGGCAATAACAGGGCGGTGTGTGTTAATCTTTGGTCCCTCGAACATTTTTGAGCAGACGTATTCGTAAATTTATTTGAAAAGTAGAATTTCTTTTTTTTTACAAGACGAACGTTATTTTTCCCGGCGTCGATGTTTCGTTAAAGGTGTTCGTTAATCGATACATTGGCAGCGTTTCCACGAGCCGTAAAGAATTTAATCTGATCGGAAAGGGGGGTTCAAACGACGCCAGAGGTCGTCGAACCGGAGGAATACCTTGGATCCGGCAACGAAACGCTTCTTCGCTGAAAAAAAGTGATAAATTATCCATCGCTTATGAGCGAATCTTCTTCTTTTTTTTATTTTTTCCAAGCTGACGCTGCGCTATTTTCACACATCGCGACATATATCTTAGAAATACGATCTCTCTTCCGTTGCCATCGATAATCCAATGGCAGTCTCTTACGTTATACCGGAAGATGCTCTTCGAAAAAAGATGCATCTCAAGATTCTTTTTCACCAGCCTGAAAGCTACCGTGATTATTGATTGGCAGTTGAATTTTAATCGTGTAACTTACAAAATAGGGTCGTGAAATTTGCAACGATAGCGAGTCAATTTCTAAGGGGTTGAATTTGCAAATTAGAAATTCGTATCTCTGATAACTGGATGATTCACACGTTGGAAAGTCAAACGGAATACGTGTCATCGAGACAGTTGGCAAAAAGATAAAAAATACGAGAGGTAAAAATGGAGAAGGATCCCCATAATCTGATTAGCCAAAGTGTGTCTGATCGTTTAAGACCCACCACCGTTTTCATCGTCGCGCTATCACCGGAATGCTTCTGTTTACTCTCTGCTCTCTCGCTTTGCATACTCGAATGGAACGAGGAGTGTTCCTGAATCCATTAACCGTCGTTTCAGCTTCCGTTTACTTAACACCTAACCACCGGGTTTGACGCAGTTTCTGCCAAGAAAGCAAAAAACCCCTCCTGTCCCCCGTTACGTAAGGACGGCTCTGTCCACTCGGGGACAAGCTTTAATGTCCTGAGCCGACAATAAAAATCGATAACGAACGAAAGAGTTGGAAATTTTCGGCGATCGAATTACCAACTAACGAAACGCCTGCAAACGACGGTTTATGTAAGACCGGATTAATTAAAATTGATGAAGCACGCGGTTAACCGACCAACGGAGAGAAGTTTGTTACACACATATATACAGAGAGAGAGAGAGAGATTCTTCAGTTCGTCGAGTCGGGCGTAATTCGCGTTGACGTTGCAACTGACAGTCGTGGGGTACCAGAGACCCTCTGTAATATCCTGTAACCGAAACGATCATGAAATACGGCGGACATTGTTTGCAGGATGACACAACGAAAAAGAGACTCGCAATGTTGTCTAGGTGTACGGTGGCCAACTTGTTAGTCTTCTCTGAGAAAAATTCTTTGGCAATTTTTGTATCGTAGAAATTCTCGACAAGTGTATTAAGTGTTGATCAGTCGGGCGGTCAGGTAACGGTTCAATTATTCGAAACGGAGGGAAAAACGAGCTCTAGTACGGAAATCGAACGGATTTGCGTGCTCGAACCACAACCGAATCCTTAATCGAGTGGAAACAGATAATGTCCCTCTCTCATAGCGGTGAAAAGTCACCCTATTAACCCATTAAATACACGATGTCCTATTTACCGACTCTTTATTTGCTCACGGTTTCGCGATCGAACGCGACTCCAACCACCGCTGGCTATCTGTGCGAGGGTACATTTTTCTGGCTTCAAAACCGATACAGGTTCACTTTCCCTCCCCCGTCTATCACTCTTCGTTCTCTTTTCGAATCTGTTGTCTCTCGATACTTGGTTCTTTCAATTAAATTCCGAATTACATTGCTAATATTTATTACGGTTAATCTAAAAATTTGACCAACTTAAATTTTAAGTTTGAAAAGAAGCAGCATATTCGATTCGTCGATGATTCGTTTATCGGTCAAATGAAATCAACGGAAGACCCTGAAGAAACAGAGGAGAAAGAGAAATATGGGGTCAAGAAAGGGGAAGACAGGGTCGAGAAACGTCTGGTCACCCCGAATTTACATATGTAATGGCCGAGTCGTTCGAGCAGAACGAGCGACTTATGCGAACGCGTAACGACCGCCATCGCGAGAAGTGCACTCAAGGAACTCCAATTCCGTGGAAAGTCTTTACCCCTCCGGTTTTTGGTGACCCCTCCGGCTTCCTCTTATACATATTTATCGCCGGTAAGTCGAACATCGAATACTACATCGAGATTCCCATAAAATGAACGCCACAGGAAGCTCGGTTCACTGTATTAACAAACGTTCGTCCAAATTGTCGGTACCCGTCCAAATTGCATATGTATATTTTTCAAAACTCGTTAAGGATGCGTAGTTTATAAAATCGTAACAATTTCTATCGAAACAGAATTTTTTTCATGCAATTCAATTGATATTAAACCGTGTACCACTGAACGTGCCAAGTTTTTAATTAAAACGACGAATTTTCAAGCTGGAGGAAACAAAGGGTCGAGAACTTTGCTCTTTTAATGGAAAAGAATCGCCGAAAAGAACGTCCACGAATCAACACCGCAATCGTAATAATTAATAACACGGTTGTATCTTGTGGAGTTTATTGTAATCGTGACGTTTTGGCGGAGTTTCTTTACCGCGGAAAGGAAGTTGGCCGAAGGTGACGCATAAATAGCGCGGGCCACGGCGTTTCAATTTTCCCGGGTAATTTCGGGGCTTTTAAAAAAGTTCCACGTAAAATCTCATTTCTTCCCGCGGAAAGCAATATTTGCACGCGCCGACAAGCTAATATCGCTGTTTACTCGGGAAACATAATAATCGTCCGGCGTGCGAGCGAACTTTTGCTGAAACAAAAAAACAGAGAGAGAGAGAGAGAGAGAAGGAAAAGGTAGAAAATCATTCTTTCCAAAACACGCTTTTAATATCGATACGAAACGTAAATTCCACGGTCGACGCGCCAAATCAACGGAACTTCGATATTTTTTACGCGATCGTAAAAAACACACAGACGGTCTCTTCAAATTTTCCCTCGTTGCAGCGTTTTTAATACAATTTTACGAGTTCGTTTTACACGTTTGGCTTTTTCTTTCCTCGCGTTTTTGCAATTTTAAAAAACATCTGTCAAGTTAGGTCTGTCTCTTTTTTTTATAAAACTATGGAAGATCTGTTCTTCAAATATCCTGCTCCTCGATGGATGGACGTCTCGAAGTTGCCTAATATATTCGCCAGATGTTCGTAAGCGAATGGTCGATAGCGATTTGCGAATTTCTTGAAGATTCGCGTCTTGTCGCGCGTCAGCCGCGCCGAGCTAAACAATTTGCATAATATCAGGCCACCATCGGTCGAGTGCCGAGCAAATAAACAAACTTTCGTCTTCGAAGAAGCGCTTTCCGCTTCCCGAAGAGGGAGACAATTTTGCGACAATTTGTTGCACTCGAGACGCGAACCAGAGCCCGTCCGCGCGGCTCGGCTTCCACCAGATTTTCGTCGTTTTCGGGCCGCGTTTCTCCCCGGAAATGTGTGTTAAGTAGACTTTTCGAAAGCCAGAAGTGAAACAAGGAAAAAAAGGAGTAAAGAACGTTAGAAATCCAGGGATTCGGTAAGAGACACTTTTTACGAACGGAGGGGAAAAAAATAAATAAAATACGAAAGCTTAGCGTCTCCGTCGTGTATTAGCATTTGGGGAAAATTATAATTTCAGATTTCGAATTAGCATTTCGCTTGCGTCGAGCCGTGGAAAGAATAAGAAAATATGAATATACAAAACAAAACCGACTTATCGGACCAGAGCCGTTTCAAGAACATTTTGGGCCCTAGTCAAGGCCTGATACCCCGCGAACAAAAGCAAACAATCAAGAATATTATTATTTTAAATATCACAAATGCTTCGTAGCTTTGTAATCACCGTAGAAAATGAACGAGCTGGCTGGGAAGCAATTTTTTCCGAGGAATATCGAGTTGATCATGGATAACTAACCATTTTGTATATATACGATGTAGCGAGAAAGTTTTCTGCGCACGATATTTGAAAAATCGCTGGAGGAAAAGGAGTAAAACGAGAAGTTGTTGGCTGGTCTGAAACTTTGTAACGAATTCACCGTAAGCTTCTCTTAGAAATTAATGAGATCCGATGTTCTCGTCGACTAGGTCAGGTGCGAGGATCAGCTAAAAGTTTAAATAAAACAAAATATACCTCGAGCATCGAATCGATAATTGGTGAAAGTTCGGCTTCGATTCCCAGCCAACTTTTCTATTCGTAATAATACGATTGTGTTCGATTCGAAACACGGTAAATTATGGATCCAGCAATTCAGAATTTTCGTTTGAAATTATAATAGAAAGAAGATGCAATTTAATCGCAAACTTAACATTTCACGAGTATGATTTATAAACAGTACGATTTCCAACAATATTTATCGAGTTTTCCGCGCGCGGCTAATTAAACGAAACATTTTATCGCGACAAAAATCCCGAACGAAACGCGACGCGCGTTCGGAGATTTTCGCTCCGATGGAAAAGTTTAATTTTAATCAACCGAAAAGCAATTTTTCCCCGTACGGAGGGGGACGGAAAAAAAAACATTTATTCCCGATTTTAATCCGTACAGATAGGTGGTGATGGTCGGTCGACGGCCATTGTGTCGGTTAATTTTCAAAGGAAATGGGAAGCGTTTCTTGCGCGAGCACGTTCGACATAATAACGTCGCATTCGAATGCAATGGTCGGTTCATTAGCATTTGGTGCCCCTTTCGGACCCCTGTCACCTCTGACCTCGTCAAACGAAACGGTTTCCCGTCGGTTACAAGCTCGCACACAAAGTTGAATCCTCCTTTCTTTCTTTTTTTCTTCGCCTCCTCTCTCTCTTCCGCCAGGTTCACCACCAGGTTCAGCTGGTTAACGAAAGAGCAGTTCGCTCGGATCTTTTGAATAAAAGGGAATCGTGAGCTGGATTTAGCGATGCTCGAGCGCAGGAGATTTCATTCTTGGATTTCCTTGCCGCTGAAAATGGAGATTCGGTGAACAATCGTGGCCGCGTGAGAACGAGAAACTTGAGCTTTCGTTTCTGAATTCTTCTTCCCTTTTTATTTTCCGCTTCCTCGACCTCGAGACGACAACCACGGCCTGGCGAAAGTTTTTCCCGCTCGTGTTTCACCAACTTCCAAAGAATCCTGCCTCGTTCTTTACTTACGATTACCTTTCCAACAACCAGCGAAAGAATCTCGAGACTTTTCGTGCGTCCGTGTTACAAATCGATCGATGGTTAATAATTCCTTTTCGTAGTTTTCTGCAAATTCTGGCCTCGTCTGAATTAACCCTCTACAAAAATCGATAGAATTGACCCGACACCTTTCTCAAAATGACCATCGACGGTCCAGCAACGATCCAGCAGAGCTGGTCGTTCGTTTTCATCCGTCAGGACGGATTAACTCGGCTCGAGCCGTTCTCGTTCGAAACGTAATGCTGTAACGTTGTCGAAAGAAGGCACTCTAGAGGAGGGACGGGGGCGCGAGCGGGTGAATTGCCGCGACAGCGAGCCCGGTAATTAGCATAATTCCCGAGGAAGTACGAAAATTCAGCTGGATGTCGAGGCGTCCTCGTTGAATCGCGCGCGGAAACCGCGGTCGTCGAAAAGAATCGGCCTCGTCTCTTGCTTCGTGAACATCAGCCGAGCCGAGCCCCCTTCAAAGTTCATCTGCCGACTCGAAAACTCCCGCTTCCAGTACAGGTGGATGAAATTTCTCTTCTTCGCCTCCTTTTTTTTCTTCCTTTTATTTTTTCTTTTTTTTTTAACTCTCCTCTCTCCTCGTTTCGAGAATCCTTTCGACGATGTTCCCGTTACACAGAGAGCAGGAGAGACGGCTCTTTTTTTCTTCATCCGCGACGAGTATCGCCCGGTTTTTCATCATTAAGCGTAACCTTGTACGCGCTGTTATCATCAAAGGGCCCGTCCTCCTTTGATTCCTTTTCTCCTGCAATCGAAAGAACGTCCACGAATTTTTAAGCTGTAAGCATTTCTGCGAATTTTATTTTCAAGATGGTCGATAATGATTTTTCCAATAATTATCCCTCATATTCCAGTAAACTATATATCGTTCTAGAGGCGCCACTCGAGCGCAAAGGGTTAAGGACGCGAGAGATATTCAGGAGAGTGAGATTACTTCTGGATCGAAGGTAGCCGCGGCTACCTTTCCAACCATAATATTTTCGGATCGAATCCAACACCGCGTTTTTAAAAAGTGGAATTTACACATTACGGGAACTGTGAGAGCGTAAAGCGAAACGGAAAGCTGCCTCGAGTAAATAGAGAGCGCGAGCGCGAACCTGGGGCTCCGAATAAATAAAAACCACCATCGATAAGATCGAATTTCATGCCCCGTACGTACAGCGTGCTGTAATAAAACACGATTTTTCGGACTTTTCCCGAACGACGGCTCTCCGATACAATAAAAATCGTGATTATCCGACTCGTCGATTATGCAAAAAAAGCTAAGGGGGCGCGAGAACTGCGAACGCGAACAAAGTAGATAATGATTAACGGATGATCCGGGAACCGGTGTAACGCGGTTGTCGATAAATATGTAAAATATCGTTGCGCGTACGAAATAAATCGTCGACGAGGACGTGGAATCGATATTACGAGCTATGCGTTCAATTAACGCGTCTGCCGTCGTGGGAATCGCTGACGAACGATGCCTCAAATTTTCTATAATTGAATAATTAGTATCGCGAAAGTTTCCATCGTCTACGAGATACCGTCGCTGTTATATTAACGATTCTATTTACTAAACTGTGATATCAAATAAAACGCTAAATCCTCCGCTATTTGCCCCCGGGGTGCTAAAGTTTAATTTAAAAACCGATATGCCGAGAGAAATTAAGGTTTGAAATTTTCCAGTATTCAAAGCAGCCGGTCCTTTGGTATTTTTAACCAGAGCTAAATTAAGAGCCGGGGGAAAAAAGGTTGAAAAAGTTAGTGTACTAATTAAATTAAATTAAATAACTAAATCGTGAAAAGTTAATTTTCACGTATTCGGCAGGCTGGATTCTTCTGCGCTAGATAAAATCACGTTTCAAAAGGAAACGAACAAAAATAAAAAGTATATACAGAGTTCGTACCCCCTTCTGTAATTGTCGAGTGCCCGGAGTGCTAGATTCCCTGGTTACTAATCCCTTCTAGCCGCAGGTTAAATTCAGAAGAAACAGCAGGTGGAAGAAATTGAAGAACTTTTCCCAGGAAAGTAGGGGAGATTCGAGAGGGAAAGAAAAAAAAATCACATTTTCCAGCGGGGGTGTGATACAGTCCTTTCGGGTAGTGGGGTTAAGTCGCGCACCACCTTCGACACCGGTAAATTGAAATTATTGGCGCGGCCCGCCGCACATTACTGGCTCGTTAGTAAGATATCGCATTTGCGAACCGGGTCCACCCACTTTCCACCGGTTTCCCACGACTTCTTTTTTTTCCCCTCCCCCGTGCAGCGCGCCGGGGTGGTGTAGGCACTTTTGTGCGCTCGTTCCCGTGCACCTCTCGTTTTCAGCCGCTTCTCGACGAGAGAAGAGTGAAGAGGAAAATAGGGAAAAGAGGAGGGAAAAAGAGAGCCGGCAGATCGGGAAATTATGATTCATTAAGGACTAGATTCGGGACACGTTCGAGCGGCGTGTGATTTGCGATAGAGACGCGACGCTTGAAAACGAAAGAGGAGGAAGGGGCTCGTCGGTTAATTATTGGCGGACTTTGAAATTTCTATTGAGAGATCGAGGCTTTTTTTTATCGGGTTGCTTTTCGTCGAGGAGAGAACAGAGGGAACGATAAAGGGGCCCTTCGATGACGATTAATTCATCGCTGACGAGAGAGATTGAACCCTTGCGTGTAATACCTCTGCGACTTGCTCGTAATCAATATTTCTTTTTTTTCCTTTCGTCGGTCCTCGTTATCATCCACCGCGCCGCTATCTCGATCGAACTTATCGCGACCGCAAGAACGTGGCGTTTCACTTATCATCCGGCCTGCGATGTTTGATAACGGATAAAACGACGTTTCTACAACGGATACAATTTCACGGTCTTGAAATCGTGTTTAACTTCTACACGATTTCGCGATATTTTCATTTACGATTGAATTCGTTTGATCGCAGACTTTGCTAGTAACGTCCTCGCTGCCCAATTATTTAAATCGACTGTTAAATTCAAGGCTATCGATGGCGAATTAATCACCATAGATCCGTAAACCGTTTGCAGGAAACTGTTTTACGTTAGTTTATATATCAAACGAAATTGGCAAAGGGATTGAATATTTGCATCGAAGTCCCGAAAAGGCTATGTCAATGGATACATGCAAGTACGTCGATACTCGATTTCCCCTTTGATGGTCAAGTTAATCTTGTACGCAGTAATTATGGCCAAGTAAGATAGATCGGATGTTTCAATTAGCAGTTTACGAGGCTCGATGCATCCGGGATGCAAGATTCACTGGGGTACCGAAACGAGCGGATTGAAAATTCACCGTGGCACGTCGATGAATGGGGGATAATCAGGTTACCAGGAACACTGAAATTAAAACGAGCATACCCAGTTCGAAAATAACACCCGTGTTCGTTCAGCCTAGCTGTGTATCTCTGTGACAGGGTTTCTCAACCTGTGAAGCCTCGTTAATACATTTTGGGTATCGCTTACTCGATATCTGAAGGACGCGCTGGGAAATAGATATTTTATCAGATACTTGAAGATTTATACGATGGAAAAAGCAAGGTATCTTAAAAATAACAACTGCTTTGTTCAGAAATAAAATGTTATTTTGCACGTTGTCAAACACGCTAAAGAAAATGACTTCTCTAATGCCTTTTCTAAGGAAAATGATGACGTAATAAAAGGTACCCTACGTCTTGCTATAATTTGGTAATTATCTCAAAGCGAGTAAAGAGGAAAAATAGATGATGGGTCATAAACACCCAGTAACTATCGAGTGCTATTTCCTTCCCCTTTGAAACGGTGGTGCCATTACAAACAAATGTATATTGGGTCGTACGGCAAAAAGGGTTGAGAAACTTTGCTCTATAAAATTATATTCGAACACGATTGCTCCCATAAAATCATCGTCGACCAGCGAACTTCACTGTCCCTCTATCTTCTTCTCTATAAATAAAGCAGTGCCACCGAAATCCACTTAACACGGTCTAACTATAGATGCATTTAATAGAACGACGATATCTTTCCATCGTTATAAGCTCGTGTTGCTCTCGATATACATATATCAAATCACCAGGATTTCCTTGCTGTCGTCCCTGGAGCACGGTTCCCACTTTTTTGCCCGAATTTCACGAGCTAGCCTCATTAAGGAGTGACGTATCGACCTGGGAAATCGGCATTACTCTCCATGGTTCTTGCTGTAATCAGTGAACGGTGGGGTATCGCGGGACCGAATCTGCGAGTCGTTACACCCCCGCTAAATCCCCCTCCCCATGCAACCCATGGGACATTGTCGATCTTTGAGAGTTACGAGGGCTGAGAGATTGAATTTGTTGCCGTTTTGGGTGGGAATAGAGAACCCTAATGTAGTATTACAATATCTTACGATAACGAAGCTTCATTCGAATATACTGCACAGGGAGGGTAGAAAAAGTTCGGTGCAATAACTAGTGATAAAAGTGGAAATTCGATTTTTAAACTTACGAAAGCTCATTTTAAAGTTTAACCCACTCGTGACTTCCATACCTAATTTTTTACGTCGGAACCTTTAGTTTCCATTTATCGGATTTTATATTAATCACGATTTGAGAATATGGCTACAAAAGATAGCAAACAATAGCCCGCGCAAAAAGGGATTTAAAATGAATATTACAAAACAGGGGCTTTGAACGGAGAACATTGTCCTTCGAAAATAAATTTTGAAACGCTTTCGAAATCGGCTTCTCGCGCAGCTTCGAGGGTCGAATAAAAAGATTAGTAGGTTCGCCGGTTTGGCCGAGTAGCCTAGTCATGCCGACGTTTCCCCGGAGGTATCGGTGGCCGTAAATAGTAAACGATGGATCGAGGGTTGTATCCGGTACAGGGGGATGCGAGGCATCGCGTCTGTTCCGTCGGGTTCGATCCGTTTCCCTCGTCTCGTTCGTGGAAAGGAAACGGACTAAGCCCAAGGATAAGCGGGAAAAATGGAAAGAGGGGGCGTATAAACGGTGGCAGGGTGAAGTACTAACCATGGTGTGCATATGGGGCTCGGGGTTTAACCTTGACCCTCGTGGAACTCGAAACTCACCACGCCCTGAAAATATACCACCCTCGATTCTCTCTTCTCTTTAGTTTTTCGTGAACGTTGCCTTTGATTTATTACACCCAGACCTTCCTTCCAGTTTCTCGAAAAAGGATCGCCCGTAAATGTGTTCTATGTTTTATGGCGTTGTTTCGTTAATTTATAATTTCTTGCGATTATTTTGTAATGAAATTTCGAAGAAGAAAATGGCAAAGTCTAGAATCTATGAAATTGTTTGAGAAGAAAAAAGGCAGAAAACGAGCGAATCGTTGGGCGAAAGTGAAACGAACGGAATATGCGTGGCACCGAAAATTAAATAATTACGTTTCGGGTTACCACCCTCGGTTGAAACGCAGAATAGGTTAATTAAAGTGAGCAGCGTGTTACACGAGCGTGTATATACATACACGAGGATATTCACGATCCGCTGAAACATTATGCAAACACGGTTAATAACGATCGTTTGTTTTTCCTCTGTTTTTCCTCCGGCAGCTTTTCTGTTCACGCCAACCACCGACGATCGTTCAACTCTTTTCGCGTCCTTTCTTCACCCTCTCGCCCCTCGACCGTCTTTCGAAACCTATACGCGGAAGATTAAAAGCGTTCCTCTTCTTTCTTCCTTTTTTTTTTTCATTCGCCAACGTTACAACGAGCAGAGAGTCGAGCTTTTACATTATCCAGCCAGAAAATTCCAGCCTTATCTCGGTCCACAGTGATGTTCTCATTCTTCTGCCCTCTGTCCCGATGCTTCTCTGCTGTTCTTCCATTCTTCCGGTCCCCTGGCGACGAGTATTCACCGCGCTCTTGCAAATTTTCAATCGCATCAGTCATCACGGCCGGTTTTGAATCGTTTCGAGCATTATCTGCATTCTCGAAAAATAGCTTCAAAGCTGCCAGATTCTGTCTTTTCAATCCGATGGCTCGTGTGTGCATCGCGTATCAACATTGGTTATTATTTTTCCCTTTTTTTCCCCCGCCCCCCCCGAACGCTTACAGCGGCCGTACATACTCGTCGAATCCACGGTTAGTTTTTGTCTTCGTGTTTCGTTGTTTCGTGTTCCTTTGTCAATCTATCAAATTGATTGAAAGAGAAAATCGACTAGAAAATGTTCAAAACGCCATAGTCGAGTTTTTTAACCCCGCTATCTTTTTAACCCCGCTAACGCATTGACTGTTATAAAAGTTACCGTTTCAAGTTTTCTATGATCGAATAATTGGTAAAGAGAGAGCTTAGCGTATTAGTTTGATATTAACTAAAATGTTTTATAAATAGAAGAATTGCTAATTGAATACTGGTAGTGTTAAGAGTTAATTGTGTTCGATTCGTAAATGATTTAACGATACGGTTTCTCCGGTACGTTTTACAGGTCCAGAAAACAGCTGGCCCGAGAAACGAAGGTCACCGGCCATGGGGTATAATTAGTACGCCACTTATGGAACGTGAGGCCGACTATGGGTCCATTCGCGAGCAGCCACAGGCGCACACGGCAGTATGTACTTGGAAATCGGCCTTTGTGCGAACACGTGCAACACACCACGGGCAAACGTGTTTCCTTCTTCAACGGGCCTTCTTCCTTCCTTCTGCAACGACCGCGAATGGGAACACTGGGAAATGGAAAAACTTTCAAGGGGAACCAGATCGTTTTTTTCTCTCCCTTTCAGAAACGATTGACACGCGAAGGTCTTCCTGTTGCTTCCTTTATTGGATGTATCATTCAGATAGCTTGCTCGATCGGTGCTAAAACGGCGTGGGATTTTCCATTTTCCACACAACGCTTCAAGTATGTATTTATTGGTAATTGTATGCGCTAAAGCATTTGCATCAGAAGCGGATATATCGATTCGTTTCGCTTGGTCATTGTCAGGAAAACGGATGTGTACCCGTTTGTATACATTTTCCATAGTATTAACACGTTGACTGACATAAGAGAAATGGCTACGTGCAGTCAAGGATAATTAAATGATATTTATTTTAAAAAAGACCTAGATTGTTTGCGTAATGTTAATTCCAATGACGCCAGGATGGTGTCAACGGTAGTCAACGCAGAAAAGAATAAAATGTAAAGGAAAACGAAGGAAAGTGCTTCGCTCGGAATTAGTATATCCTTCAAGTCCTCTGACGATGCAAATGGATTAAGCATAGCGAAAGATCGTCCCAAAGGTTTTAAGAAACAACAAAAGATCGTCCAATTAACTTTCCTCTTTTAATTGAATCTTATTCCCTTTCTCGCTCTCGGCTCGGCCAGTTTCATCCGGGACAAGAGGGGGGCTTCGTTCTCTCCAGTTAATCGTAAAAGTCAAAAGTTTGCTCTCGAGTAGCTTCGACAAAGGTAATTGAAATCTCGAGTACACGGGACGATTAATTGCGGGCAAGGGACGAGAGGAGCAGGCAAGAACATTTCGGCTTGGTTTCTTCGACAGCTTGCAAATTGCCGCGTCGAGTGGCGGCCGCAAATATCGTGTAAACCGGAAACCGTTGGCGAACGCTTGTCGAGACACGGGGTATTTCTTTCAAATTTTTCAGACAATTCGTTCCATCGGCGGATGAGAACGGGGTCTCGCAAGAAGAAAGAAGGGAAACAGCGAAGAGACGAGGAGGAAGAAGCAATTCCTTGGGACGTCGAGACGAAGGTACCCCAGGTATTCTTTTTAAGGCGGAACACTTTACTGCTGCTCGTTCCACGCTGGTAATGGAGAATCCCCCAGCCGCCCTGAGGAATTAATTCGGGGCTAACGCCGAGACACTCCCCGATATCGAGTCACTTTGCTCCCACGATGCGGTCTTAGTATCTCTCGCCACCCTCTTGGTTAACTTTTCACTGTGTTCCCTTGCCCACTTGGACCCACGAACCGACTTTTTCTTTCCCGTTTACCGGAACGATTTCTAATTTACCCTCTAATTTCCTGGTGATCCTCGAATCCGTTTCACTGGGTCATTTAAAAAAAAAGAGACAGAGTTTCTGTTACTTCGTATACCTCGGCTGCTCACGTTTTTGGCCACGGTTTTCGCCCATCAATTCTGTCTTTAAACGGTCGTGCTCTTTATTGCCTGCAATCGTAATTTCCAAGATAAACAACAAACTTTTGGCCGCGTTCCACGCGAATTAAGAGGCGCTCGCTATTGCACGGCTTTTAATTACCCTGAAAAAAAAGAATCGTTGGGAAGTGGCGGCCCAAATTTCCAGCTGAACGGTTCAAATCTGTATTGTTCATAAAAGTAACCATTAAATCAACTAGAAAACGCATTCCTGTTCCTACGGCTTTTGTCTACCTAAAAATCCGTTTCTAAATTTATCCTTTAAGAGCAAAGTACTCTGCCATCCGTGTCAAGTACAGATAACGAACGATTTGATTAACCCTTATACAACGAACCACGAAGAGAGCCCTCTAATGTAAATTGAATTTTGGATTAATTATCAAAATATCTCTAAAAAATTGTATTGCTTAACAACCGAAATATTGTGGTGTACATTTTCGAAGCGTAGATTAGAGTTGGCCCGGCTTCGTAGTTCGGGGGTTAACCAAACGTTCGAACGATTCATTTTTTCTTTCTGTAATTAAAACTACGGGTCATTTAACGGTTCATCTCTCGCAAAGGGCATTTTTCTCCTTGTAGCAGGAACGTTTCGAAAGGGAGCATCGGAGGTGAACCAGGGTGTCGTCTCCTAGAGCATCTTTGGCAGCGGCAGACGCACGAAGCGCGCGCAAAAGAGATGAAAGGGAGGCCAGCGGAGCATCGACAGCGGGAGAGAGGGAAATTCAAAGATGGCGCCACGCGTGTACTAGACGAAGAGGGATGACGTTGAAGAGAAAGAGACACCGGATCTTCCGTTTCCCTTCCCTTTTTTTCGTTTCGGCCGTGACTGGCCGAGCCGAAACGTCCGAATCCGATCGTCGAATGGTTCAGTAGTGCGCGAGACACATTTCGTGTAACTTGTCGCGTTTGTTGCCGGTGTTTGCCGATGATTCACGAACAACGCGGCCGAACCGTTCGTAGGATACGCGACGGACCAATCCCTGATTCCGTTACATCAGCATCCGACTCGCTCGGTCCTCAACGATTGGCTCTCGCCGTGGTGCGTTCGTTCAAGTTTCGGCCGTCGTCGCCGTCGTCTCGGCTAGCTCTGCTCGTGTTTTATGCCGGGAGGCTTCGCTGTTCGATTCGAGTGCGTGAAATCGTGTTTTAAAGCTAATAATTTTCGTAAAGAAAAACCGGGACGCGACGTGTTCCATGGACCGGGCGACGAGAAGTACCAGGGACGTGAAAGAAAGGGAGAGGAGAAGGAGAGAAGACGCACACACAGCCGGGTATTTTGGACGCAGATCGATCAGCCGCAGCCGTTCTCCGGTTCGCGCCATGTGACCGGTCAAAGACCAGTTCGCACGGGATTGGAGGTTAGAAAATAAGATTTGTCGAGGGACAGTGTCAGTAGCGCGCGAACGGGCGACCGAAGCGGTAGGTCGTTGATGTTGGCTCTCTTCGTAAAGTGTCGTGTTCGTGTCTCTGTGTATGCGGAGAGTTTGAAGTTGGCCAGCGAGGGGAAAAGGGAGGCCCCGGCTGCTGCGAGTGCGTTGTCTCGGGTCAGATGTAAAAATAAAAGGAAGCAGACGTGTCTCAAGGCTATCGGACCGCATATTGTCTCGACCAGGAGCGTAAAATCACGCGGTCATCTCTCTAGCTATCTTTTATTTCATTCTGTTTTAACATGCATTCCCATGATGCCTGTACTATGCGCGCGCGCGCTCTCTCTTCTCTCGTGTTGCACCAACGTAGCGCTGATTAAAAGAAAAACGAAAGAAATTGTGCGTACCGTCGTTACTTTGCACGATTTCTTGATGAGTATACACAACGCGTAAACCACACACGAGCACGTTATCGTGAACGTTCAAAAACCTTCGTGTCTATTTTTACGGCGCGTCGATACAACGAACCGCTTAATTGCTCTGTTGATAAATCTTGTCCCGGCGCGTCGAATCTGTAGTCGATTGAGCTTTTTGAATGTAATACGCGCAAATCTTTTTTTTTACCTTTTCCCTTCAGGGCATGAAACAAAGGAATGTTACATCAAATTCAAATGATAGAAAAAGAAAAAGAATCTGCTTCTACGTTGTTTCTAGCTGCTACCGATATGTGATTACGATTTCATTGAATGATTGGTAGAGAGAAAAGTTAACCATTACGCGGTTCGAATCTTTTACAATGTTTATTGTATTTTTGTAAAATATTTGTAAGATTTTGATAGAAAAATTGCTATTACTTTTCTGTAGAATTTGTAGCACGTGTACATCGCAGTTTCATGGCGAACCACGTGTTTCTGTGACGTTGTTCGATCCCCGTCTGTTTCTCGTTGATAGATCTACAATTGTTTCAATCTACATCGATTCGTATCAAGAATACGTTTTAATTAACGTTGTAGAAGTGGAAAGATCCCGTCTAAAGTATAAGCGACGTATTAAAAATTAATCCGATTAACGACTGTATTAATCACAAAACAGTCTTGAACCGTTAGTATATCGTGAAGCCTTCGGAAGTCGTGTATCGTGCACTTTGTAATAGATAACGCGTACTTATCTAGGGAACTGAGATTCGCGTACAAGAACCTCAGCCATATTAGGTTAATTTAAGTCGTTTCAAAACTGTAATATAGAGAACGATCCACCATTGTTAAAAATATTAACACATTCGCTACCACCTTTGAAGGAAACGTAACAAATTATCACAAAAAGTACTAATGAAGTTGATAAAAATTAAATCTTTAAAGAAGGAATTTTGAATTGAATACTGGTAGGGAATGTGTTAACACAAAGTGTTTGTACAAAGTGCATCCATGTACTCGGAAATGATTTCACGTTCGTGATTTAAAATCGTTCAAATCAACGAGAAAATTGAAGCCCAACGAGGTGGATAAAGTGGGTCACATTCGACTAATGATTTCTGAATTCTCTGTCGTTTCTGAAGCAACAGCGTCATCGAGATCGATATTAATTAAGCCTCACCGATCGTACTAGTTGGAAACCCCATAAAGGGTAACACCGTTAACGCGTTGACTGTCGCAAGGGTCACTGGTGACAGGCGCCACAAATTTAATATTACAAATTTGATTGTACAAGTAAACAAAACTTGAACTATATCCTTGGTTAGTTATCGTATTACACCACATTGTGGCAATCAAAGTGTGTTATCGCTGTGATGTTTGATATATTTTATTTAACCCCCGGGTGGCCGCGATACTGGCTCACTTTTGATCCGCTGTGTACAATTAGATTTCTTGATATTCTAATTTAGAAGTTTGATGATACGCTTGTTGTACAATAAGATATAATTTTCAGCGTGGATCATAAATGACCCAATGTCGGGACGATAGACCGTCGAACAGTGGACCTCTTAGATATTTTATGTTCAATTAGAAATATTTGTACAGATACTGCGTTATCACTGTTGAGTCTGTGGTATTTTTTCAAGAAATCGAGCGCGACGCTCGTACGTTGCTGGTAAGCATCGAAGACGAAAAACTGGGAAGTCTGGACCAAGGTTAGAAGATAGCGCATGTTGTATAATAGCCACACGAGCTTGATTCAGGGCCGTAAAGTTGGAAGTACGCGAGGGGCGACAGAGTCTATTTTTATCCCGCGGCTCGAATACGGAAAATGTAAAACCGTAAAGATTCCAAGGATAGCGTGGTCTAGTTGGAATTACAATTAACAGACTTCATTGACATTTCTCGATCTTCTTCGAAGCATTTAGAGTCACCGTATATTCTAAAACATTGTATTAAACATACTATTGCATAGTTATATTTATTACATAGTTATATTACTATTACATATTATTATTGTTAAGAATATTGTAAACGAGTGATTAGTTTTGTAAGGGATATCGAACTCGTACTTACCGACACTTTCTGTGCAGCATGTTTGTAGAGACCGCCGCGTACGATTTTGACGACATTCGGTTATTAATATTAATAATATCGGTATTACTATACTAATGGTAATATTAATATTAATAATATTCATACTATTACTAATATTACGTACCCGTCGAACGTCCACGGTTCTTGGTCCGCAGCCGAACGTATTCGGAACGATTCGTTTCGTTTTCTTATCACCGTTCTGCGTTCAATTTCATTCACGAATGTCACGGGAGACAAACGTTTCACAGAGTTGCAATCCCCTTCGTAAACGGTGATGCGCGATTTTTGAAAAGCACGAACGAAGAAAAGAAAAAGGTCCTTTTACCTACGCGACGCGTGAGGTTATCGAAAGTGTGTTATCGGCATAGGAAAGCCTTCGGTATTTACATGGTAACCGATAATTCAGGTTACATCTCACTTGGTCCGTTGTATTCTGGACGTTGAGTCACTGCGGTGACTCAAGGGGGACGGAAATCTTGTTTGTCGAAAGGCAAAGGTCTGTTTCGGACACGTTCGTAGCCGATATCTCTTTTACCGGTCGCGTCCTGTTGTTGCAGGCTCTATCGGACAAAATACGAGAGATTACCCCGGCACATTTTGTGTAATCGGGGCAAACATAAATTTCTTCCACGATTAGATAATATCACGCGATAAAAATGCATTCCATTCAACATCGTCAGAAGCGATCAATTATTCTTCCTCGTATCAATACCGTCATTCATGCCGAAGGAGAATAAAGAAAAAAACGCTATTGGAGGGGTAGATAGGAATATGTCTTGTCTTTTTTTCTTCTTGTTCGTTTTAGGCTCGACCCATTGGTGATGAAGTTTTTTCGGTAGTCTTGGTGAAGAGATCTCTCGTGCCCAAAGCCCCTTATCATTCTCCTGTCCGGTGTAGAATTTTTAGACGACTGGACGGAGAACTGATAAGGGCCCGAGGGTCACAGAATCATCGTGGGACTTGGCGTATCGCTAGGCGCAAATTCAAGATCATGGAATGTTCTTTCGATAGAAAACAAATGTACTATGATTTTAGTTTCAATAAAATATAACTTGTATCACTATTATTCTGAGTAACACATTATGTAGCCCCCTGTGCCTAATAAAAATTTGGATCATATGTTACTCAGTACTTTTGTAAATTCAAACAGGGGTAAATAGATGGAAACACCATTACAAAATACTTTCTTTTATTGTAATAAATAAATAGTAAAAGATCTTCACACGTTCCTTTATGCGAAATAATACTTAAACGATGATTGTTCGTGTCTTTTCCCAGCTTGAGCAAATCTGTCGACATCTCGTGTTCACGTTGTATTGCTTTTCGACACATTTTGTTCCAATTCATAGTTGGGATTTATCTGAATAATTTGCCTGGAATTATCTATCTTCCTCTGAGTATTTTGCACGATCAGTATCTGTTTCGTTTCCTCCTTCTCCAAAAGCTGTCCCACCCCCATAATCTTGAGTGCAGGTACCGTCTTGATCAGTGCCGCATTGGGAACCGACAGGTTAGTATTGCAGTCTATTTTTGGAAAAATAACAGGATTCTTCGACGGTAGCACGGATATCTTCTTCTTTGGTACGGTGGACACTTCGGAAGAAGAGAACACCCGTTTCATCGAAGTTCCCATGGGAATCGAACCAGCTACCGTATCAGAGTTCAATGATATTATTTTAGGGCCGAGTATTATACCATTACCTGTAAATATGGAAATAAATAAATAAAATTGAAGACCGGCTTTATTTGTCAGTCGTATTACCTTTCTGCATCGCCTTGGTAACGGGGCAATCTTTATGTGCCAATAAAAGAGTCTTCAACTTGGCGACTTCTGTACGCAGGACCTTTATTTCCATTTGCAAAGCCACGTTGGTCTCGTTCACGTTGGCGACCGTCCTCTCCAGCTGTTGAATCCAAGCTTTCCGTTTCGCCCTCGCTCGCATCGAGCTCGCACGATTGCGTTCGAGGATCTCCTTCTTCTTCACTTGGTCCTCCACAGATTTGCTTCGGTTCTCCTTCTTTCCTGACTCGTCGTTCTTAGAGCTACCGTTCGATTTCAGCTGTTGTAGATCCGTGTTCTTTGTCAGAGTCTGTTTGAGTTTCTGTAACGATACGGGCAACATAAATTTGCATTTAACCGGGTACGATTGAAATATAGATCAGAAATGTTTGCTTCCATACAATAAAATACCATTTTTGCTAAAGTTAGCGTAGAAACTGTGGATTTCTTGGACTCTGGTTTCGTGGCACATTGTAATGGAGGCTCTGTCTTTATGACAATTGTTTGCTGTTTCAACGATTGTACGTTATTCGCGTGTATCGAGTCGCAAATAGGGATCGCCGATAATTGCATTAATTTTCCATCGGACGTTTTTAACAGTAGCTGCACTTCCTCGCCGTTTATCGACCTACGTATCATTGTTGCATACTTATTATTTTGTTTCCAATTGAATTAAACGAGTGACTTACAAGTGTGGAGTTTGCTCTGGTAAAAGTTTCGGCATAATTGGCGTGTGTGTAACCTGATCTATAATACTTTCTGTTAACGTTACACTTCTGTCGACCGTCAATTTGTCTTTCATTAGATTCTGTTCGTCCGTTTCCGTGAGTTTTACGCTGGTACAAACTTCAGAATCGATAGACGACTTTTCTGTTGTATTTTTCTCAGTGATCGAAATGCTGTTACATTGTTGTACAGTGGTTTCAGACAACATTTGATTACTAGTAGATAGTACATCTGCTATATGAGGGAATATGTGGGGTGTGTGCAATGTATCATCTGTAATTCCAGCCTGTAGAAACATTTATAAAATACAGTACTTTAAAAAACTTAAACTGTTGTTAATTAATATTGTACCTCTGGCACTGTTAAAGTACCAGTGTTCCCTGATTCCACAGCCCTTCTAAACGTTTCTTCAAACGGATTCACATTTTGCAGATCCTGAAACAGCCCAACTTCTTCACAGTTCCTGATGAAACGTGTTGGTGTTGGTGTTTGGTCTGCTGTATAATTTATAAGAGAATTTTTACTTGTTTGTCAATACTGTTTAACTATAATTAAAGAATATTAAATTAAATATAATCCTTACCTACAAAACCTCCATTCTTGGAACTGTTTCCTAGATTCAACATCATGTCGTGCTTCTTCTTATGCACTGTTAATTGATCCTCATTTGTAAAACTCTGTTATAATAAAAATCATTTAAATAACCATAGACTTATGTTACATCCTTTTCTGACATAACCACATAAAAGTACATACCATATTGCAACCAGATGAGGAACAGGCAAACATTTTCTCTTCATTTGCCATCGTTAACTATCCCTTTTGTATTATAATACCAGTTCACAGGTGGCTAAATGGTAGATGAAAACAAAGCTGGAAGTCCTTATAATAGGGCACAATCAGTCGAAGATGAATATTTTGCAAGATTCGTCGTTGTCGGTGATGCATTTTCTGTTCAAGAATTCAATCTTTAACGCTTCAGGTTCACACAATGTTAGAAACATCAATGGTAAACATTAGTTACGAGAATCAATTGTTACTTTGCTCCGATCAGCTGTTTCTGCATTTAGATCATAGACTAAAGATAAGGTAGAGCAATCGCCTTATGAAAACTGGCGTTCACGATCCGGAATACTGACTAGCGCACTCTAGTCCAAAAGAAACAGCAAATTTATATCAATAAACGAAGTTCTGTGTTCATATAATCTTAGTGGTAGCTAGAGAAATATTATATTATCATAAAATAATCAGTTTGATATCGCGCTTCGAAAATGGAACAGGTAAATCGATTATACATGTGTTATAATTGTCTAACATAAAAGTTCATAATGTAATTGGTATACATTTGCCTATTTTATTGCTAAAAGTTTAAAAAGTTATAAATATTTTTAATGATAGGTCCTACTTCTAAGAATCCAATCGATCACGGTCGGTAAAGTAGAAGGATCCAAAGGAGTGACAAACTTATCACCTTTTATTTTAATGATACGTACATTTCTTGATATACTAAAGTTATAAGGACATTTATAACAACAAAATATCTTATACAGGGTGTCCCAGAACTCTTGTAGGAGCCGGAAATGGGGGGTAGCTGAGACTATTCTGAACAACAATTTCCTTTGCAAAAATATCGGATGGGGCTTCGTTTTTGAATTATTAAGCAAAAACACTGACCAATCAGAGCGCGTCTCGGGCGCGCGCTCAGTACCGTCAGTGTAGCGTCGAGCCTAGTCGCCCCGGGACAAGCGCCTCGGTAGAACAGGAAGCGTTAAACACAAGTAATATTGAACATAAAAGTAAAAAACAAATGGTAGAATGTTATGAGAGTAATCGTACCTTAGAATAAAGGGAATGACTGAATGGCTGGATATCCCAACAGAAGGAATAAGTAAAAATTGCAGAATATTTTTCGGTATTATAAATACAGTCCTGGGGTCATCTAATTTGAATAGTAGAAAGATAAAACATTGTATTATTATAAAATAATGAATTTAATATCGTTCAAGCTTTATTTTTCAATTTTTTTAAAGAGCAACTGAGGACGGTAGATGGGGTGTTACCGACGAAATTAGCGAAACAGAAAATTGTGTTTTTTCAAAAACCAGGCCACTTTTCGGATAAACTAAAGTTATAGAGACATTTATAACAACAAAATATTTTATGTAATGGTGTTAAAAAGCCGATTTTTAATAAAATAATTTTTACCGACTTTTTATTTTACCCCTGGCGCCACCTGCGAACAAAGTGCTGAAACTGCTCAAAAATTGACAGGAATCTGCCGTACCTACAATGATTATTTTTTAAGAAAATAATTTTTTGCTGTTTTCGCGTGTTTGAAGCATCTAATCGCTTCTATTTTACACTAATTATCGATTCCAATTGTCCGATTAATCCTAGAAGCTCGAAATATTGAAATATTAAAGATTAAATCGCACATTGAGAGAGTGAGAGGTGAGATTGGCGGTCTAGTGTTCACTCTCTCGCACATTGGTGTTGTGCGCAGGCGCGAGTTTCACGTAGAGGGAGTGGGAGACTAGATGCTCGGTGCTCTCTCTCGCACATTGAGGGAGTGAGAGGTGAGATCGGCGGACTAGTGTTCACTCTCTCGCACATTGGTGTTGTGCGCAGGCGCGAGTTTGGCGTAGAGGGAGTGAGAGACTAGATGATCGGTGCTCTCACTCGCACATTGAGAGAGTGAGAGGTGAGATTGGCGGACTAGTGTTCACTCTCTCGCACATTGAGGGAGTGAGAGGTGAAATCGGCGGACTAGTGTTCACTCTCTCGCACATTGCAGGAGTGAGAGGTCCGAATGGCGGACTAGTTTTCACTCTCTCGCACATTGTGGGAGTGAGAGATCCGAATGGCGGACTAGTGTTCACTCTTTCGCACATTGAGGGAGTGAGAGGTGAGATCGGCGGACTAGTGTTCACTCTCTCGCACATTGGTGTTGTGCGCAGGCGCGAGTTTGGCGTAGAGGGAGTGAGAGACTAGATGCTTGGTGCTCTCACTCGCACATTGAGGGAGTGAGAGGTGAGATCGGCGGACTAGTGTTCTCTCCCTCTTACGCATTAGCATACTGCGTTGGCTTGGTGCGAGTGAGAGGAGTGACGCTCTCGCGGAGTCTTTTAATCGTTGCGTTACAATAATTAATAGTATGAGTTATTCGAGGTTCAGACTATTGTAGATCGGTTTTTCGTGTTCGAAAATGTAAAATTCGATACCAAATTAGCCAGTGCTTCTACGTTTTCTATTATTCATTAATGGTCGGGTAGTTACGTTCATCCCTTTTGTGTGAGGTTATGACTAAGCCCCTGTAATTTTATGTACAAGCTGCCTTAGTTTAATGATACATGACTAGAGAAATACAATTTTGCAAACTCGAGATCCTTGGTTTCTGAGTCTAGTTTCATTTTACCAATAAACAATGGGAAGGATTTATCTACTGAGAGTAAACATAATCCATCAAATTCAAACCTGATTGAAAATGATCAATTTTGTTATATCGTATGTAAGTATAAAGTATTATAATTTTATTCAAGTAGTTAATAATAACGTATTTTGCTGTGTTGCAGATTAGAAGATGTATTTGTTATACATTTCTACGCCACATAAGCTGCACATTAACATTATCAAATCAACAGGAAACTTTCTGGCAGTTTCTCAGATATCAGTGTTCGGTAATTTTTGGAATTGGACACTACTAAAATTTCAAGAAATGGCACGAAGAATACTTCCTGTCACATCATATTCTCCTAATACAAATCTGCAAACTTGAGATCCTTGGTTTCTGAGTCTAATTTCATTTTACCAATAAACAATGGAAAGGATTTATCTACGGAGAGTAAACTGTTCTTCAATAGTTATACTGAATATATAAGTACATATGTAATTGTAGAATGTCTTTATTTCATAAGAATATTGTACTGCGCTTAAGCTATATGTTAAATAATTATAAAAATATGTTGTATGTAAAAATACTGATATGTAAGTTTTACAATTTGTAATTATAAGTGCGTTAAAGTTAAGAATCTAATATTTAAGTAAGTTTTACAGTTAGTAGGTATAAGTGCGTTAGAACTGTGAATGTAATATTTAAGTAAGTTTTACAGTTAGTAGTTATAAGTGCGTTAGAATTGTGAATGTAATATTTAAGTAAGTTTTACAGTTAGTAGTTATAAGTGCATTAGAATTGTGTATGTAATATTTAAGTAAATTTTACAATTTGTAATTATAAGTGCATGGAAGTTATGAATGTAATATTTAAGTAAGTTTTACAGTTAGTAGTTAGAAGTGCGTTAGAATTGTGAATATAATATTTAAGTAAATTTTATAATTTGTAATTATAAGTGCATTGAAGTTATGAATGTAATATTTAAGTAAATTTTACAGGTAGTAGTTATAAGTGCGTTAGAATTAACAATGTAACATTTATGTAACATGTATAATTGAAAGAATTTTCAATAAACATAGAGTTAAACTAAAGCAATTGTTTATTCATTTATAAACCTAACTCCCTTATCCAGCCCTTACAAAATTTCACTTAAACAGCAAGAAATAATGTAGAAAAACATTGCACAGAAGTTTCGAAATACAAAAGTAGAAAAAGAAACGAAAAATATTGGTTTGATACAGAGAAGAACAAAATTCGGTCCAAACGGTTTCCAGGAATTCCTGGAATTCGACGTCACTAAAATTCTGGGAAGTGGCACGAAGAATACCTCCTGGCACATCATGTTCTCCTGATACAATTTCGGGATCCGAAATTCGGTGAATTTAAATTTTATAGTCTTCGATTTGCTATTGCTAATTTTCATTATTTTCTGAAATTATTTATGGGATAAGGATATCAAGAGAGGTTTATTTAAATAAATAAACGAGTTCTGGGTTATTTTTGAAAATCTGCATTTATTCAATAAACTAAATGATTTATTATACATTGAGCTTTACAATAGTTATTAAATTATTTACAACTAACGTTTACAATTGTAATTTTGCGCACTATCTATACAACTTTAATTTATAATCGGATTTGTTATAGAATTGATACAACAGGTATCTAAGTTCCGATTATTAATTAAATCCTTGGTTTCTGAGTCCAAGTTCCCGGAAATTCCTGGAATTCGACGTCACTAAAATTCTGGGAAGTGGCACGAAAAATACCTCCTGGCACATCATGTTCTCCTGATACAATTTCGGGATCCGAAATTCTGTGAATTTAAATTTTATAGTCTTCGATTTGCTATTGTTAATTTTCATTATTTTCTGAAATTATTTATGGGATAAGGATATCAAGAGAGATTTATTTAAATAAATAAACGAGTTCTGGGTTATTTTTGAAAATCTGCATTTATTCAATAAACTAAATGATTTATTATACATTGAGCTTTAGAATAGTTATTAAATTATTTACAACTTTAAATATTAAATTATTTACAACTTTATAATAGTTATTAAATTATTTGGTCCTGTTTTCAATCTATTGTAAAAATTAAACAAATTTTATAACTATTTTAATAACTATTCTAAAGCTCAATGTATAATAAATCATTTAGTTTATTGAATAAATGCAGATTTTCAAAAATAAACCAGAACTCTTTTATTTATTTCAATAAACCTCCCTTGATATCCTTATCCTATAAATAATTTCAGAAAATAATGAAAATTAACAATAGCAAATCGAAGACTATAAAATTTAAATTCACAGAATTTCGCATCCCGAAATTGTATCAGGAGAACATGATGTGCCAGGAGGTATTCTTCGTGTCACTTCCCAGAATTTTAGTGACGTCGAATTCCAGGAATTTCCGGGAACTTGGACTCAGAAACCAAGGATTTAATTAATAATCGGAACTTAGATACTTGTTGTATCGATTCTATAACAAATCCGATTATATATTAAGGTTGTATATATAGTGCGCAAAATTACAATTATAAACGTTAGTTGTAAATAATTTAATAACTATTCTAAAGCTCAATGTATAATAAATCATTTAGTTTATTGAATAAATGCAGATTTTCAAAAATAACCCAGAACTCGTTTATTTATTTAAATAAACCTCCCTTGATATCCTTATCCTATAAATAATTTCAGAAAATAATGAAAATTAACAATAGCAAATCGAAGACTATAAAATTTAAATTCACAGAATTTCGCATCCCGAAATTGTATCAGGAGAACATGATGTGCCAGGAGGTATTCTTCGTGTCACTTCCCAGAATTTTAGTGACGTCGAATTCCAGGAATTTCCGGGAACTTGGACTCAGAAACCAAGGATTTAATTAATAATCGGAACTTAGATACTTGTTGTATCGATTCTATAACAAATCCGATTATATATTAAGGTTGTATATATAGTGCGCAAAATTACAATTATAAACGTTAGTTGTAAATAATTTAATAACTATTCTAAAGCTCAATGTATAATAAATCATTTAGTTTATTGAATAAATGCAGATTTTCAAAAATAACCCAGAACTCGTTTATTTATTTAAATAAACCTCCCTTGATATCCTTATCCTATAAATAATTTCAGAAAATAATGAAAATTAACAATAGCAAATCGAAGACTATAAAATTTAAATTCACAGAATTTCGCATCCCGAAATTGTATCAGGAGAACATGATGTGCCAGGAGGTATTCTTCGTGCCACTTCCCAGAATTTTAGTGACGTCGAATTCCAGGAATTTCCGGGAACTTGGACTCAGAAACCAAGGATTTAATTAATAATCGGAACTTAGATACCTGTTGTATCAATTCTATAACAAATCCGATTATAAATTAAAGTTGTATAGATAGTGCGCAAAATTACAATTGTAAACGTTAGTTGTAAATAATTTAATAACTATTCTAAAGCTCAATGTATAATAAATCATTTAGTTTATTGAATAAATGCAGATTTTCAAAAATAACCCAGAACTCGTTTATTTATTTAAATAAACCTCTCTTGATATCCTTATCCCATAAATAATTTCAGAAAATAATGAAAATTAACAATAGCAAATCGAAGACTATAAAATTTAAATTCACCGAATTTCGGATCCCGAAATTGTATCAGGAGAACATGATGTGCCAGGAGGTATTCTTCGTGCCACTTCCCAGAATTTTAGTGACGTCGAATTCCAGGAATTCCTGGAAACCGTTTGGACCGAATTTTGTTCTTCTCTGTATCAAACCAATATTTTTCGTTTCTTTTTCTACTTTTGTATTTCGAAACTTCTGTGCAATGTTTTTCTACATTATTTCTTGCTGTTTAAGTGAAATTTTGTAAGGGCTGGATAAGGGAGTTAGGTTTATAAATGAATAAACAATTGCTTTAGTTTAACTCTATGTTTATTGAAAATTCTTTCAATTATACATGTTACATAAATGTTACATTGTTAATTCTAACGCACTTATAACTACTACCTGTAAAATTTACTTAAATATTACATTCATAACTTCAATGCACTTATAATTACAAATTATAAAATTTACTTAAATATTATATTCACAATTCTAACGCACTTCTAACTACTAACTGTAAAACTTACTTAAATATTACATTCATAACTTCCATGCACTTATAATTACAAATTGTAAAATTTACTTAAATATTACATACACAATTCTAATGCACTTATAACTACTAACTGTAAAACTTACTTAAATATTACATTCACAATTCTAACGCACTTATAACTACTAACTGTAAAACTTACTTAAATATTACATTCACAATTCTAACGCACTTATAACTACTAACTGTAAAACTTACTTAAATATTAGATTCTTAACTTTAACGCACTTATAATTACAAATTGTAAAACTTACATATCAGTATTTTTACATACAACATATTTTTATAATTATTTAAGATATAGCTTAAGCGCAGTACAATATTCTTATGAAATAAAGACATTCTACAATTACATATGTACTTATATATTCAGTATAACTATTGAAGAACAGTTTACTCTCCGTAGATAAATCCTTTCCATTGTTTATTGGTAAAATGAAATTAGACTCAGAAACCAAGGATCTCAAGTTTGCAGATTTGTATTAGGAGAATATGATGTGACAGGAAGTATTCTTCGTGCCATTTCTTGAAATTTTAGTAGTGTCCAATTCCAAAAATTACCGAACACTGATATCTGAGAAACTGCCAGAAAGTTTCCTGTTGATTTGATGATGTTAATGTGCAGCTTATGTGGCGTAGAAATGTATAACAAATACATCTTCTAATCTGCAACACAGCAAAATACGTTATTATTAACTACTTGAATAAAATTATAATACTTTATACTTACATACGATATAACAAAATTGATCATTTTCAATCAGGTTTGAATTTGATGGATTATGTTTACTCTCAGTAGATAAATCCTTCCCATTGTTTATTGGTAAAATGAAACTAGACTTAGAAACCAAGGATCTCGAGTTTGCAAAATTGTATTTATCTAGTTATGTATCATTAAATTAAGGCAGCTTGTACATAAAATTACAAGGACTTAGTCATAACCTCACACAAAAAGGACGAACGTAACTACCCGACCATTAATGAATAATAGAAAACGTAGAAGCACTGGCTAATTTGGTATCGAATTTTATATTTTCGAACACGAAAAACCGATCTACAATAGTCTGAACCTCGAATAACTCATACTATTAATTATTGTAACGCAACGATTAAAAATTATACATCACAGCCCGCGCCAGGTACGCCGATGCACCAGCGAGAGGAAAGACTCCGCGAGAGCGTCACCCCTCTCACTCGCACCAAGCCTACGCAATACGCTAATGCGTAAGAGGGAGAGAACACTCGTTCGCCGATCGGACCTCTCACTCCCTCAATGTGCGAGAGAGTGAACACTAGTCCGTCATTCGGACCTCTCACTCCCACAATGTGCGAGTGAGAGCACCGAGCATCTAGTCTCTCACTCCCTCTACGCCAAACTCGCGCCTGCGCACAACACCAATGTAAGAGCGAGAGAAATTATCGGACCTCTCACTCCCTCAATGTGCGAGAGAGTGAACACTAGTCCGACAATCGGACCTCTCACTCCCTCAATGTGCGAGAGAGTGAACACTAGTCCGCCATTCGGACCTCTCACTCCCTCAATGTGCGAGAGAGTGAACACTAGTCCGCCTATCGGACCTTTCACTCCCTCAATGTGCGAGTGAGAGCACCGAGCATCTAGTCTCTCACTCGCTCTACGCCAAACTCGCGCCTGCGCACAACACCAATGTGCGAGAGAGTGAACACTAGTCCGCCAATCTCACCTCTCACTCTCCCAATGTGCGATTTAATCTTTAATATTTCAATATTTCGGGCTTCTAGGATTAATCGGACAATTGGAATCGATAATTAGTGTAAAATAGAAGCGATTAGATGCTTCAAACACGCGAAAACAGCAAAAAATTATTTTCTTAAAAAATAATCATTGTAGGTACGGCAGATTCCTGTCAATTTTTGAGCAGTTTCAGCACTTTGTTCGCAGGTGGCGCCAGGGGTAAAAATAAAAAGTCGGTAAAAATTATTTTATTAAAAATCGGCTTTTTAACACCATTACATGAAATATTTTGTTGTTATAAATGTCTCTATAACTTTAGTTTATCCGAAAAGTGGCCTGGTTTTTGAAAAAACACAATTTTCTGTTTCGCTAATTTCGTCGGTAACACCCCATGTACCGTCCTCAGTTGCTCTTTAAAACAATTGAAAAATAAAGCTTGAACGATATTAAATTCATTATTTCATAATAATACAATGTTTTATCTTTCTACTATTCAAATTAGATGATCCCAGGACTTAACGCTTCCTGTTCTACCGAGGCGCTTGTCCCGGGGCGACTAGGCTCGACGCTACACTGACGGTACTGAGCGCACATGGATGTTGTTTCAATTTTATCATTTTCAATGCTTTTAGAACAATTATTTAAAGTGGTTTTGTGATTTAAAATGTTTTTTAAGCTGTAAAAGATTAAAAATATTGAGGACTACAGGAAAGGGCAGCTGAAATTAGTTCGATTAGTTCCAAGGTTTGACCGCTAGATGCTAGAGATTTTTGGTGCCCGTGGACTGCATGTTTTTCTAATTTTACAAATTAACACTTTTTGCAATTACTAATAACATCCTACAAATAGAATTTTTAACGTAGAACACGATGCACGTGTCAGAAAAGCTTAAAAATGGTTTATTTTTTTAAAAAATGCAATTATTTGTTTCATCAACTTCGTCTCGCGCCACTAGATGGCGATACATGTTAACGTACAGAATCCGCTGGGAAAGAAGTTAGATTATAACCTAAATTTGTATACCATTTATAAATATTACGGATAAAGTTAATTGCATACAGGTCGTCACAGAAGCCGATAATTAAATAATTATACAAAATGCAAGCATATAGAAATGTTATGAGGCAGCTACTGTCGCGTAAGTTTCGACATTAGTATTTTATTTCTAAGCCTGCCACAATAGAAATGATACCAGTAATATTTTTCTTTATTCTTTTACAGCATTGTCTTTAATTAGACAAACTCAAGTGGTAGGAATGAAGACTTTTAAAGAGCCCCCAACTTTTGAAGGTATTGACACTGCTTATTGAAATGTAAGGAGGAACAAAACAAAATGCATTTAATTTATATACCGTGTTCTTTACAGATGTTGAATATCCTAGTCGTGCTAAGCTTAAAGTTGTTCTAAAAGTACCTATACTTCCACCCAGTATACGTCTCTTTAAAATGCAAAAGAAACTGAGATTAATGCGTGGTCCTGAAAAGTATCATAATACTTTGTTGCACAAACAGTTTGGTATAATGGTAAAGCAATAATTATGAGAAAGTAACTAAATTTGAATGTATTTGAAATGTATAAAATTTTAGGCAACAGGAGGTGGAAGAATGAAATATGGTAATTTTGAAATGATACGTATGATGTTGCTCAGAAATTTGGATTACAAGGTAGCATTTGCGATCTGGCGAGTACAAGATCCTTGGCAACCAATTACCAAGAAGGTTCTTATAGATATTTGTTCACGTATAAATTATCGTATACGAAATAAATTGATATTTAAGCCATCATTAACGATAATTTATGCGATTAGAGTCACGGATCACGTATGGGGGCCGGTAAAGGTAACATCGATCACTACGCCACCCCGGTACAGGCAGGACAGATTATATTCGAAGTTGGAGGGAAAATTGAATTCTTCGAGGTACTTAAAGAAATTCTTAATTAACCTTTATTTTTCTCACTTTTATATAATTCACAATATTTAAAAGGTGAAGGATCTTTTGACGAACATCTCGAAGAGGATGCCCTTCGATGCAATGGTAGTTAGTCAGGAGATAATGGATAAGATGGAGGCGAGGAAGAAGAGATTAGAGGAGGAGAATCAGAATCCATGGACGTGGAAGTATATTATTCAAAATAACCTGCTTGGTTCACAGAATTGGATATCGAAATACGACAGGCGGTGGTTCAACGAATACATTTAATTATGCCCGTACGATCTTGTTAATATTTAAAAATAAACAATAACAATGCAAAAAAACGATATCTACATTTTATAAAAAGTTTTATTTTATTTTAACTAAAGTTGAAAAATTAAAATAAAATAAGCTGAGGAATTAGTTTGATGCCTAAGGGTTAAAGATCAGTTCCTCGAAGCGTTTGCAACGAGGAGATCGCGGTTGCAGATGTCTAGGGGACGGTGAAGAAAATTTGAACAACACCGATATGTTACAATTACAATATTTTTATATATCTTTGATGACGGTTTGGTGGTAACAACAGGTAAATACTACATATTGTACATTGAGTAGGCGATAGTCGTATTCTTATTGTTTAAATTAGCGTATCTGTTGCGCGGACCTGCCGATGCCGACGTGCACCACGACGACAACACCGACGGACGGTGGAAAACAGCGATAACAACAGCAGCAACAACAACAACAATCTCAATAACAGTAACAATAACAGCAACGATGACCGTGTGTTTTATCGATAGAAATTCAGTTTTGACGAAACATGAACGAATAAGTGAGCCATTGTGTATAATCGTAACATAATGAAAGATAAATTACAAAGAACTATAATGTCTATCAGCGAGAAATATCGAAGCATCGTCGATTATTGCCATTGTCGTCGTGGACGCGGTCGTCATCGCCGTCCTCGTCGATTTCCTTTTCGTTTTTTTTACTCGCAGGCGTCGTCGTCGTCGTCGTCGTCGTCGATTATTGCCGTCGATCGTTTATTATCCGCATTTTATATCACACTTAAACGTAGATACAGCGACATCGTGTCTGAGGAATGTGTGTGAATGCAGAGTGTCTCAGCATTGCGACGATATTTCTATTACAATATACGTTTATATATAATTTATATTTATTCAAGAATCCTCCCTGATCGGTGGGAACTTATCAAAAATAAAAAAAGGGGAAAAGAGAGACCGGCAGTTTCGACTGATATGGGCGTCCCGGGGACGCTCTTCATCTATGGCGGGGATGAGCTGGATTTCTCGTCGCGATCAAACAAAACCTTCTCCTCGACACTTGTTATCGAAAATTTCGGCGTTCGTAACCAGTAACATTCGATTGTAACATAAATTTGTAGCCATTTCTTCTTCCATTACAAAGTAACACCTTTTGCTATAAAATTTGATTCGTGTTAAGCGGCGTATTTCGTTCGATAGCTATTAATATTGTAATATTTCAGAATCATAACTTCTCGAATGACAATGAACGGAGTACCAAGTCTCTTTCTCGCTGCGAACTTATGTTACGACCACGAACGCATCCACGAACGAGACATATCGGAAGTTGACCTGCATATTCTTGAAACGAAAAAAGCGTCGAACAAACGATATTGGATCGCGAGATATCTCGTCCGTGGACACAAAAGGGTTAACAGCGCTAGTAATTAATATCGGCTTGGAGTATCGTGGCCAGAGAGGAATGATCGAGCGAACGGATACAAGATTAAGCGTCTTCCGAAGAATAGCGCGCCGTTTTGTAGCCAACTTGGACGATGCTGCCCTTCGATCAATTTCACGATCCACAATTAAAGTAATTTTTCTTTAAAAGCCACGGTAAAAATTATTTTAACTTTACACGCGATATCTTGGCGAAGTAATATAACATCAACGTTATTTACAATTTCTTTTTTAGTTATTCCTACATAATTCGTGCATTTAAAAATTAGTCCATAGTCAGAAAGCACAGAGTCTAATAAAAGACCGCTGCATCGTCCAAATTGATCGGTCAGAATATTTTTTTCGAACAGAAAGTAATCAGACGCGTATATGTACAGTAGCGGCCGTCGGCCAGAGCTGGAGGAAATAGTATTCTTAAGTAAAAAATAGTAATTCGTAAGATCGTTTGTACGTTTGAAATAGTTGTAACAGGAGGCGAGCGAGGGTGGGGTTGGGGGGCGAATCGGTGCGGTCTCGCGTCTTCTCTTTTTATTTTTTCGTTAACATCAGTTGCGAACAAGCGACCACTCAAACGCAATCTCTCTTAGTCACTCTCATTCTCTCTTCCATCACTATTCTCTAAATAGTAAATACTATTTTTGTCCGGCTCTGCACACGGACTCCTCGTCCTCCCCCGCGGTATTCGTACAAGGACGAGGTGTCCCATCGGCGGTGCGATTAGATTTTTTAGGAGTAATTTAGCGCGTGTCTCACTCACTGTACTCGATATGATTGATTCGTTTCACCGTCGTCTCGTCACCGGATGCGTCCCTTCGACGAAACGGAAAGTACAGCTCTGCTTTTTTGGCGCGAGGGATTTCAAAAACCGCGAAACGACGGCGCTTCTCATCCCCCGTTTTTTTCGATCGTTTTGTTTTCCTTTCTTCCTTTTTCTCTTTCTCGAGGATCTTTTCACGTGCGTTAGTCGGGCGAAAGGCAACGTAGCTCGCGCTTCGCGTTCATCAGTTTTCGTTAATAATAATGCGTTAGTTAAGCTATAAGACTAGATTCTCGGCGGGGTATCTCGCGTTCTTTCTCGTTCACCCTTCAACGCTTTCGCTGTCACTCAACCGGAAGTCGAAACGTTTTAACACATACGTTTTCAAAATTTCTAACAAACTTTGTATCTCGTTTCCACAATATGTGGGTTACGCGGTAGTCAATGTGTTAATCTATAAAAGAATTAAAACGACGATAGTTTAGTTCAGTTTCTTATTTAATTGAAGAAATTGTACCGATTGATAGAGATGGCAGCGAATGTGTTAACCCTTTACATCGACTCGAAATGAAATGAAACGAAACGATAAACTTTTAGCAAACTGCATTTGTCTAAACAGATATGTAAAGAATTGACGATCTATAAATTTCATATCTTCTTGTTATCTATTCTGTTAAGATAATAAATACTTTGATATGGGAACTTTTATCGTATTCGACTAAATAAGAACGACGTAAAGTAACGTTTCCGTCGACGTAAAGTTTCAAAGGGTTCAAGTGTACGGTTCGCATCGACGCCTCTTTGGACGCCGATCAGGGGCGTCCTCGTCGACGTATTATCACTATATCCCACGCTTGGACGTGCTAACACACAACTTACAGATACATACATACTTAGACACGTAGTCCTTAGACGCCTATATAAGATAGGGTGAATCTGTTCGGGGATCCGTGAATTTAATATAGATTCAGACTGTTTCGATCGTGGCGCGTTCGTCCATTGATGGCTTTGAAGGTTCCTTTTGAACGCGCACAGGCAACTCCTCACGAACAATAGGAAAAAGCTGCAATGTTTTTAATCTTGTAGAGAAATTATTTATAGAAAATGAGAAGGGTCTAAAATTAAAGGTAGGTCGATTTAACAATCGTAAAATCGTACGGAAGTTTTTAACACGTTCGAGGCATCCGGAAATTGTATCTGTCCAACAGATAAAGTCACGTAACGCTAAAATAATAGACAAGAGGGGGCGAAAAATAAAAACTAGAAACGAAAGTCCACTTTCGAGTGTCGTCTTATAATAAAACATGAAACGACTCGAACGTGTTAAGGAGAAGTACAAAAGTAATGCATTTTCTTGAGTGAGAGCGGACCTGTGCCGTTCAATTGCGTTTTCATAATAATTTATGCACTGATCGCAGGGGACAACGTGGCTCACGATTGGATTCGCAACCGGAAATGAAAACTGGTGCGGAAGAACGCTGACTACAAGGATGGTGTGCGTGTAATTTGCATGTCTCTCTCGCTTTCGTTCGTTCATTCACGCTGGCGCTCATTCTCACGGCTCGTTCTCTCGGCGAATGTAACACTAACGATGGCACAGATGCTTGCGTTCACGCGAGGAAAGCACGTGTCACCGTACGAAATCCGTCTAATATCAGGGACACGTGCACAATTGCGGAATCCAATCGAGGAATGAATGGTAATTAAAAGCGATAATAGCGGAGCAGCGTATCGTAGGACCGCCTCGAGCATCGTAGGAGATCAGCGTTTCCCAGTTACCGGCTCTCGTGAATCTTTCGATGATCGCTCGTCGAAGCCGTTCTGTTAATTCTCTTCGCTTTCGTCGTTTACGTTTAGTCGACTGCCACTGCCGCTTTAACCCTTAGATCGCAAAATAGAAATTTAGACAATCGATGGCACATTCCAGATAGTAGAACTTTCAAAGTTAGACGAGTTCGAATACTGAGAAACAAAAGTTCTGGATCTATTCGATTATTTCTCGACGACTTACAATATACCATCGTGTGCCATAATGGATATCTGGTTTGTATGATCGCAGTCGACGCGATGGTTCCATGGAATGATTCGAGATCGATATAAAACGACACGAAATAGAAGAAACGCTGCAAGGTAGAAACGTGGCGGCGGTCCAGGCTCGCGTTTCCGCTCGGCAGCCGCAACAGTGTTGACCGTTCAAACCCATTACAGTCCATCGTTAACATGCGCTAGGTCGCTTATAATATATATAATTATATAATGTATATATGTACACAGTCTTACAAAGCAAAAATTTACAAACATTACGACGTACGGACGATCGAATAAATATTACGTCTCCTCCGGCGCAGATCGGTTCAAGTGTTGCCAGTCGATGTCCCTAAGTTACGACATCGATCCCGTTCCGTTCTGGAATTACGCTAGGAAGACTAAGCCTGCGATCGTTCGGAAACAGAATCGAGAAGCTTCTTTTGCTAGACAAACGGTGAACGAACAACGGAAACCCTTCAAACACGAATAAAGCTAAGTGCCGTGGCTTTATCAAAGATGAGATCGATTTCGAAACAAAGGGCTCGGTTTTGTTCGGCCAAGTTTCTTTTTTCCTTTAGCGGACAGCCCTGTCACCGCGGCGAGAACGAGAGGGTGGAACGACGTACAGGGGCAAGATTTATTTCTTAATAGACGAAGCTTTGAGTTTCGCGCGAATTCCTTGTTAAAACCGTAGAAAAGTTTGTGGATATAACATTTTAGAAATGTATTTAAAAATTTACAAGCAATGTTGTAAGCAATTGACTAAGGTGTGAATTCGAGAGGCGAAAATCATACAATCGAGTAAACGATTCAGAGCTTTTTTTCGTTCCCCCTTTGGTACACGTGTTCGAGTAGCCGCGGGGAAAGGGATCGAGCGAGAGATCGATAGTGCACGGAGGCGGAAGCGAGGATCGGTGGTCGATCGATCGCCGGGAAAAGAGAAGAAAGCTGGTCGAGTTTGAGTGGCGCGATCTACCTACCCCACCGGCAACCGACGATCGCACCTTTTAAAGCCTCTGCGTGTATATGTATACAGTGTGTAACGTGATATTTTGTATGTGTATTTGCGCGCCTGTATGTGTAATACACTCGTCGTTGTACACGCGTGTACATGAGAATTTATTTACGTACCTTGTATGCGCGCATCTCTCTTCATCTCTCTTTCTCTCTTTCTCTCTCTCTATCTCTCTGTCTCACTCTCTCTCTCCCTTTCTCTCAGCGTGTGTTTTACGTATTTGATGCGTTTGCGCGATACTCTTGATGTGCTGCTAGGAAGCTGACTAGATTATAGCCTAGAATACGAAACGTTCGTAGAGCGGTCCGGCCCTCGTTCGTTCTCCAGTTTTGCGAAACGTGCTGCCCTACGAGCGAGAGAGGAAGCGGAGAACGAGGACCAAGCGACCGTCGCTCTTCTCAACGGGGATCCCGGTGTTTCGTATCGACCTTGACTACTCGGCCTTCTCGAAGGCCGAACGCCATTACCTAGGCGTTCGACTCCTTCAGGTTGTCGAAGTACTGCATGATCTGGTTGTAGTCCATGCCCAGATTCAGGTCGTCCAACGCTACCGATTCCTCTTGCTCCTGGGACGACGAGGAGGACGACGAGGACGAGGAGGATGAAGAGGAAGAGGAGGACGGCGACGAGTTAGGCGGCGAAGAGGACGAAGAGGCCACGGTCGGGCTGGACACGTTCATCGAGGAGGCGACTGCGGACGTTGAGAACGACGAGAACATCGGATTACCAACGATCGTCGCCCTCTTCACCTCTCTGGCCCTCGCGTCCTTCGAATGCCTGTTGTCATCGTGATTCACTAGCTCCACGAACTCCTCCTCCTCCTCCTCAGCGCCGTTCTCTTTCGCGCTACCTACTCTAGTTTTACCGTGTGCCTTGATATGCTGCGACTGTTGCTTGCTGTGCCGTTGGTTGTTCCCGTGATGCCCGCTGCCCGCGCTGCCGCTCGACGCCCTGTGACGGTGCTTCCTCGGGGTCTCTGGAACCCGTACTATCACCCCCGTGTTTCTGTGCGGTGGTACAGGTGGTTTGTAGTCCTCGTTGCTGTTGTTGTTGTTGGTAGTGGCGGTTCCGACCAGAGGAGCGACCGACACGGTAGTGGAGGCTATGGCCGAATTCGTCACAGGCACTCCATGGGGTGGTAGAGGCGGAGGAATGTCGTCGTTGCTGCAACGAAATCGGGCTGTTAGATATCTGTATGGGATGAAGATTGATGGATATGGAAAGTAGTGTAAAGTAATTACTCGTTTCGAGAGGTTGTCACAGTGGACGTTGCCATGGAGGCTGGTGTGGTCACCGTGGTCGCGGTCACCACGGTCGACGGCTTTATCCCGGGCTTAGTAACGAAACTGTTCCGTGGAAACTTGTCCTTCTTGCTGTAGGTCGTCGTATCTATTGGCCCGTTGCTTCCGGAACCGTTGTTTCGTTGTCCTGCGGATGGTAGTTCGATGTGGTTGGGGTTGTCGAAGGAAGTCGCCAGTTCGCTCGTGTCCCCTTCGGTCTCACCAGCCAGAGGGTTGCTCGTTACTCTAACCTATATCAAACACTTTCATTTGCATGCGAATCTTAACGTAAAGCTATTTCCAAGTCGGTACCTGTTGGGGTCCACAAGCGGCCCTCTCGAGGGTGGCTCGTCCCAGCCAGACCCAGTCGTGAGCGTTCGTCGTGGATTCCCTGGGAGGTCTTCTTCCGGACGCCAGTTGGTTGGCCGCCGCCCTGGCCCTGGCCGCTCCAGAGAGTACCGGAAGCGCTGATCCGCCCAACGGTGAGTCCGGCGGCTGTGGCTTGAATTTGCTCGCGTAGACCACGCAGGAGACGACGAAGACGACGATGGCGAAACAGAAGGCGGCCAACAGCACGTACATCCCGATCTCGAGCGGGCTCATCCGTGCTCCACCGTGATGCCGTATCCCGACGCCGCCCATTCCTCCTGAAGACATGCCATTAGCTATAGCCGCGTGGTGCTGGCGCGCCTGCACCAAAGGCTCGTGCTCGTGCTCGTCTTTCAGCGGTAGTCCTTTGCACAAAAAACAAAGAGACAGAAAGAGAGAGGGGAAGAGTGAGAAACGGTACTGAATGAAACGCGTGTCGGCTGACGAAGCTGCTTTATCCCCCCGCACAGGCTGCACACAAGCGAGACGAAGGCGTAGTCGTGCAAGGAGAGAAAAACGTCTGATAACTGAAGAGGCAAGACATGAGCGGCATTATCGTTATTCTTGGCTCGTTGCTATCTGACTAGGGCATAATGGGTTATTCAGCGCGATCTACAGCAGTGGCGAACTTCTCAGTCTGATAATTGTATTTATATCACAGGTGGTGGTTTACAACAAGTAAATTGATCTGGTTCACTGTTTGAAAATTGCTAGAGCCCTTTGGTCCATTTTCTAAATACGTCACAGGTCCATAATTAGCGTTGTTCTCGATACATTCTTCTAAATATGCACCATGATTGAATTACGCAGAGAACTATGTTGAAGTTAAAATCTACAAGCGATCTAGTTTCAAGACTATCGTGTTGACGCGCTAATTAAGCCTATTACGTGGCTCAAAGTTTCTAAGAGTATCAAGAATACATCGTGCAAAGTGATCGGGGATTCCATCGAACAGCTAAAAATTTGCAAAGGACGGTATCGAATACCCATCACCGGGTACAATAGAACTTATAAAGGGAAAGCATTTCGGTAACGACAAAAGGTGTTGGCAAAAGACGGCGAATAACGAGGCGAACAAAGGGATGAGAAGAAAAGGATATAACTAATGCTCGAATAAAGCGATGAAAGAAATTCCTGACGAACGCAACAAGCGCCGTTGAAAGATGAACACTGTTATTCCTCGGGGAAAATGACGACATAGGGGAAGGATGTTTTATCATACCCAATGCTCGAGAATTACTACGCGTTATACAGAGTGTCTCGTGGCTGGTAGTACAACCAGCAAGGGGGTGATTCTACATGAGAAAATAAGTTATTTTCAAGGAAACTGTATTTAAATAATCTTCAAAAAAGAAAAATCAATTATGATAAAAATATTTAAGTCTACATTTTCGACTTACTTTGGCTCACGGAATCACCCCTTTACTGGTTGTACCTCCAGTTACAAGACATCCTGTATATCATGTATCAGAGTTAATTTTCGTTTCAAAGCTAGTTGGTTGATTTAATCCTTAAGCACCGTGGCGGAGTTCGATGTAATCCTGTCGATATTATCGATATTTTCCTACACTATCTAAACTTCGGCTTATGGAATTATCTCCAAACTAATTGCAAGAAATTTAAGTATTCAAATATGATAAATAACTATCGCAATATCTACACGTAACGAAATTTCTATTAGCTGTTGGGAGCGTCAGGTCGGAAGGGTTGATAACGAGGTAAAATGGAAGATGGGCTAAACTAATTTTCGCTTCGAGACTAATGACTCTCAAATATACGATGAAATGCGAGATCTCCTTCCCCTATACCGCCATTTTCCCTAGTTAAAGCTTAATACGCTGAACAATGAAGGTATAATAGCATTCTTAAAGACCGGAACAAGCACGAGACCTAAGAAGAACTGGATCTATTTACCGATCAGAATATCGTGCAAATCTGGCGCCACTTCTCCCCTGCTAGTCTTCCTCTCTCTGTGATGATGAGAACCGACGGTTCCTCCGCCGTCGTTCTGCACGAATTCAGGTCGATTGGGAAGATCGCTGGAGGCGAAATCCACTTCAACGTTGGCAGAGGCTGTGGCGAGCGCCGAGGCGGTGGCCCTTTGAGAGGATTTTCCAGATCTCCTGCCGGTCAGACGACAGGTATCGGCCAACTGAAGACTGACTCGTAATAGATCACCTCGTCCTTCGCCGACCGCGATCACTCGGGGGTGATGAGAGGCGACCATCGGGGCGAATGCCACCACTTCCGGGTCTAGACTCTCCACCAACAGATGATAATCGTTTACGGCGATCTCTCTTAATGGTGTCCTGGTCCCGTCCGAGAATTCCACATCTATATCCAGTAAACCCTCCTAATAGATAAGAAATTATGTGGTACAAGTTTGATTATTTAGTAACTATCTGCTTAAAAAAATATTCAATCTTAAGCTTAGTTCTACAGAGAAGTCAATCCAGGACGTAGAAAATGACGTTCCAAGAATGAATTCATCGTGAAATACAATTTCGCTCGATCGATTCCAGACAAAGCAAAGCTCACCTGATATTGAGCGGTCAGTCTCCTGGTGACAGAGGTTTCCGCGATGTATCCGTTTTCGATAGCAGTATCAGGGCTGATGGTGAGCTGCAGGCCTGACACAACCTTGACGGACAGCCTGGTGACCGCCACACGATCGTTGCCCACTCGCACTTCCTTCGCGCCGATCACACGTCCTGTGATCGGCGACAGCACCTGCACTTCCGTTCTGCCCACCCCGCGACCCTGCACGATCCTTCCCTGAAGAAGGGTGGCTATCCTGGGGTCGGATACGCGAAGCATACCCACGACCAGGTCGGTCACTCGCAGCCAGGTGCGACGATTCACGAAATAAGACACTCTTCCGGAATCGTGGTCCGTGGCGAGGAATCTCGCGTGCACCTCGACGGGACTCTGCTGAAATCGCAGCCTGCAACTCGTCGAAGGTCCTCTGTCTATCGAATTGATGGTGTCCCAGCCGTGATCGTTCCCGCGAAATCTCTCCTCCTGCTCGTCCTCCTCGAGGATCACGTCCGCGTCCTCAACGTCCATCGACGTGTCCTCCAAAGAGTCCTCCACTTCGGTAGCGCTTCTCTTCTTCGTTTTCGCCGGGGACTGGGATCCGGTGGCGTTTAAGCTACGCTTGCTCTTCGCACCGACCGCGTGCTCCTCGGGGACCTTCCAACCTTTGATCTGACTCAATCTGGTATCACCGACGGTCACCTCCAGGGGGAATTCCGGCATCCAGACGGTGAATTTCGCCAGGCCCGTGTACGTACCGTACTTGACTAGCACGGACGCGTTGCTGGAGCCACGGATCTCTGTGCCGTCCACGTACACGCTGCTGCACGAGGATGACACCTGCAACGGTATCGGGGAATGTTTGCTTTGGGACGAAACTTGGGGCTTCGTTGCCGAAGGACTGAAAACTTCTCGAGAAAATTCACTTATTTTGCTATAATAGTTTATAATTTTTGCTTCTATTAGTCAATGTCTATAAAGATAATACGAACTTTGTAAATAGTATAAACTCCTAAAAACAGCATCGTGAAATAAGAATTTTGTATCAGAAGAACATGATGTGCCAGGAGGCCCACTTAAAGCACCCTGTAGAAGCTGAAACCGCAAATAAGTCAGTGAAAACTACCTACCTTGAGCACACTTTCGTCCTCGGAGTGACAAGAGGATTGTAGAGTAACATCAGCCACGGTTCCAGCTTGGCTCACGATAAACACCTTCATCCCCTGGGACACTTGGCGTCCCGTCAACACCGCGGTGTTCATCACCTCCCAGTTCTACGACAAAACGAATTCGATTAAAAGCGTCTGTTTAAAGCGTTCCTGGTACGTCCCGCCATTCAAGAGAGCTCGATTTAGGAGAGGCACGATCGTTACGTCGATGGAAGCTTTTGTTTTCCCCCGGGGAGCAAGTTGTCGGAAAAGTTTCACGAATGGCCGCGGATTCGAGCCGGGCGGGGGAGGGAAAAAGGCTTTTAAAGGGTCTCCCGCAAAACTAGCGACTCCGGCCTCGACTATTTCATATACGTTCCCGCCTATGGAAGTTATTCTACGCGAGCACGGCCATTTGTCTGTGTGTGTACTTTGCAGGACGAGAGGCGAGGTCCGGTGTACGAAGCCATTTCCAAGTTGGCTTCCGTACGGTCCGCCCTTTGGAAGGAACATCAAACGACCCTGGGATATTGCAGCGAGAGGAATTTAAATCTCTGACCCCCCCGAGCGTCCACCTACACCCGTACGTTTCTGTGCCTGTGCACGGAGACATCCACCGACCCCTCTTTGACATCCACCAGCTGGATCTTAAGGCACCCTCGTTTTCACGTCACCCGTAAATTTATCATTAACCATTATTAAATCAATCACTCAGAAATTACTCTAAAGCATCGAATTACCAAATTTTAAAATGATCGAACAAACAAATTGCTAAATTCCCAAATTCCCTCGCATTACCATTTTCTGGAGGGACGTCTGACATCGTGTATTCGAGTGGACTTTCCGTCGGACCTTTTCTCCTTCTTTCTAAAAATATTCCCCACGGTCGTGATTCGATATCCTTCGTATCCTCGCGAGTCCTTCGATAGATTTCTATGCGACGTTTTTCCGGCCGCTCGAGTTTCCACGAGGCGACACGAGCGGCTGGAATTTCGTTGAAAAATCCCAGAGAGGGTTTTGTAGCGGCTACGAATAGCTGTTATCTCCTTTGACAGATACTAAAGTCCTGGGCTTGAATATTGGAAACCGGAAGAAGGGAGAAACGGGTCCAGGGGTATAGGGTATCTGGCTAAACAAAAGGTCCGCCCATCGAATCACTGTTCGCCGTTGGGTCGATTCCTTTTGTTCCGACAGATTCCATCGGAATCATTGCTCGTTTGAGCGTTAAAGCGTTAACACCGCGTGTGCGTGTTAACGCGGTAACTGGCGGCGTACAATTAGGTGCGGATAACTTTGTCCCTGCTGCTATTTTAACCCCTTCGATCCAATGCTTCTCATGTTACACAGAAACTGTTAATAATTCGATTTCATATGGATATACGTATAAATGATAAGGTCAATAACCAGATATTTCCAAAAATAAAACATTTATAAGTTTTAAAAGAAAAATTTTAATTTCATTTTACACCCTTCGTTCTTTTTATTTCCTGGACTGAAAAACATTTCCCCAGACAGTTATCTCTCCAATATACGGATTCAACTAGTTCAAATGTTAAATATAATATAGTAAGGTGTAGCAAAACGTAGCAAGTACGAAAATTTTGGTGTTTAACGAGTCAATACTACAGCACGGTTCGAAGCAATTGCCGAACTTAACAACTCCGCCTCGCTAAGGAAGACTCGAAATTCCAAGAAGCTCCTCCGCCGTGAGCCACGCAAGTCTATCAAGTCAAGAACAGAGTAATAGTTCGTTCTAGCTTCGAGCCATCGAACTTTATCGGGAATCTCTGATCTACTTGGCCTCGTTTCGCCCGCTACGAGATTTAACTATGCATTATCGAGGACTGGCGCTCGTCAAAGAGCTTCGCCCCCGAGTGGACGACCGATCTTTCGAGTGGTTAAGCCTGCGTTTCTTCACCCCGTTGGCCTGGATGTAGTCGCGCATCGACGTGACGGGCCAACAACTTCCGCCAAAACGTTTCCTTCCCGTTGATTAAACGCGTTCGCGCAAACACCGGCCGCGATTAAAGGCGGCTCGATGCCGCGTCGCGTCGTTGCCGGACGAGAAGCGTTTCGTGAAAACGACGAGGGTGTCTCTTTTAATTAAAAACTTACCCTCTCCCGCCCCTGACCCCCTACCGTTGAATCGTGCCAGCGAACGAAGCGGCAATTAGACTACGGATAATCAAGAAAACGCCCGGCTTCCGGCAACTTCTAACGCAGCGATGCTTTCAAAAGGAATATGTAAACGAATTAACGAACTAATTAATCAATTAAGCAGCTCGACCGAAACTCTGACCTGATTGTTGTGTACACAACAGCGTTTCATCACACTTCCCACAGTGCTCCGATTTAGCTTCTAAGAATTTTAAGCAACTCGCTCTGCCGAGTGCCGTGGTTAATTATTCTGACAATAATTTAATGTTCTAAATCGTACGAAACAATTCTATAGTACTCGATTCGTGCGATTAGTTAAGCAAGATAATTGAGCGTTGAATTCCTGTGAAAAGTCCTGTATCTGGAAAACGTGACGCTTGAAATATTAATTGCTTAAAAAAAGAGGAAACAACTGGAACGCAATAAGAAACGAAATCAATTAACCCGGCGGGTCTTGAGCTTTCGAAATCCTGCTGTTCGAAGAAGCTAAGGGGCGGAATAAATTTCTTCTCGAACACGCCGTATCGTAGCTTGGATCCGCGATAAAAACAAGGGGCGCGGGGATGGTGAGAAGCTTTATCTCACGGTGAACCTAACCCTTTATCCGTCCAGCCAAGACTTAATGGCTGATGTCTTTTTGCGCGCACGGCAAACTTTCCTCTCTTTCTCTCCCGTTATTAGTTTATACGCGGTTAAAGAAAAGCCGGCCGACTAAATCACGGGGTGATCTTCAAAGCTGCTACGAATGCGTTGCTCGACATTTCATGGCGCAAGAAACCGAAGCTCTTTAAACATTCCCTCCTCCATTACTTTTTCTTCGGAAGGAAAATGTTAATCTTTCTTCTTCTTTTTCCTACTTTTTCCTCCCGTTTGTTCCATTTCTTGACGGATATTGCGGAATGTATAATTATGAGTGTCTAATTTATCACGAGCCGTACACGGACTCCGTTTTATTACCCTTCCGATGTATTTTTTAACCCCTTAAGCGGAAACGACAAAGTCTTTGACCATATAAATTTCTTCTTTTTATTTTTTGATAGCACAGATTTGCCCACGCGGCTCTCTTTGAAAGTAAATCTTCAAGCAAGGGCTTAATGGCTCAACAAAATATCCAAGTATTAAAAAATGAACGCGAAACGATTTTTATACGCGTTTTACGCGAAAACCCGTAACGCGCGAGTATAGAAATGGTGGATCGTTCGCCAGGTCGTACACCACGTACCCGCTCGTATCGATCCTCACTTTTGCCGACGGTTATCGGCCAACTTAGCGGATTCTTTTCCAAGAGATTTTCGAGGAGGGCGTGGGCGTCCTGGGAGGATACAGAGGCGAGGGAACGGTCGGTCTGGAAATCGTGTTCGCGATATTGCTACGCCCTTCCCCCTTGTCCTCTCGAATTCTCCTATTTACCGGGACGCTCTTGCGGGTCTTGTCGCGGAATTCTCGATGCACACGTTCGAGGACCAGTTGGCGGGAATGAAAATCACCCTCCTCGCCGCGAAGTGCAGCCTTTATCGCCGATTTTCGACCGCGTGTACACAACGGTGGCCGCGATTCCTTGTTTATTGCCAAAAAAGAAAGGAAGCTCGTACCTACGTGATTTTAATCCTCGAGTCAAAGTTCGGTGCATTATTATATCGTTTTTTTTTCATTCTCTACTCTATCCCAGCGTTAGTTCGAAAAGAAACGTTTCGAGGCACGGAAAATTCGGAGCAATTTAGGTGCAACGGTATCTGGAAACGATATGCACCGAATAATCTCCGTTATCTCGGCCGTTATCTCGACGGGAGGATTAGGAAAGTAAACTGCAGGGGGAAATCTTACCTTGGAAATAGGCAACACCGCCTGTATATCGTCCTTTTGTATCTCGAGACGAGCCTGAAGCTTCCGTCTCTCCGCGTGATGATGATGATGGTGCTGAATCTGCCTCTGCTGCATCCTCTGCTGCAGCTGATCCATTCCGTTCACGCGAGAGTCGTTGTCCTCTTCGCCCTCGTAACCGTAACGCACGCTCCACACGATGCGGCCACCGTCCCAATTTCCTTCCACCCCTTCCTCGCTCGCCTCCAAAAGCATTGTCAGAATCTCCTCCGCGGACCTGAACAATCGTCCGACCGCCTTCTTTATCTATCCACGATTCGCCGCCGTCGATCGATCTTTGATCGTCCGGGGTCTTAGGTAAAGGAAATTATTTACAGAAACGTGGAACCCTCGGATTATCAAGGATAGATAGGCGTGGTTTTTGTATACGAAAAGACTTCGAGTATTCTTAAAATTATTTAGATTCATTTCATAATAGTACTGTGCTGTTGGCACTCTGGTTGTTCTGTCACGATAATAAAAATCCCAGTGTTAGACAGGCAGCAAGGGGAACTACGAGCTCGGCAGTTTGGTATGTCAAAGGTACAATGCCGCATAGAGGGTTAAACAGCCGCAAGAAATAGCGTTAACCCTTTCACGTTGGCTGTCACTACGTCAGCCACGCTAGATGAAGGCATTTACAATTAACGAACAAAGTTTTGAGAGCTGAATTGGTGGCGGAATTTTCTTCGCGGACACGAAATTACATTTCAGCAACGGCGAGTCACGAGGAAAACATTTAACGAGTACTGTGCGAGTATCGAATTCCCTTTTCGTTTGTCGAGAAGTTATCAGAGACCCTTCTTTGACAGCAATTGCGATGAATCGAGGCGATTTTCGTGGCGGGGAAAACGCGTCGCGGACGACGAGGGGAAAGGTTAAAGGGTCGGTGTAGCGTGTGTACTCGTCGAGCTCCGAGAAGCTAACGAGGATTTCGTTGAACGAGCAAGCAGCCAGGCGAGAATCAGCCTCGCGTCGAGGGGTATTTCTAGTTGCGAGTTTTCCTCGTCCCCGTTACGTAACGCGAGGCGCAAACGGGTCGCGTTACAAAATCGCGAGAGCCCGCTGCAGTTACGTGGAACGCACGCATTAACGACCCCTCCGTCCCGTGCTCCGGTGCCGGATAAACGAGAATCTTCGGTAAAACCAACGAATTTACGAGTCGAAATAACCGTCCCAACTCGACAGCTTTCGTAAACTGAACAGCGGGAAAACGTCGGAACGAACGTGTTCGCGATCGCCAACAGCTGCTGCCGGCACACGATACGTCCGTGAAAATTCAATCGACCGAATCCTTTCTTAACACCAAACATACCAACACTTAATGCATCAAAAGACCGGTTGCGTTAAATTATCAAAAAATATATATTTTCCTTCTGATCTTACAAATATTTCCTTATACGTCAGTTACCGTAATTTCCAATCGATATTTCCTTCTATTATCAATTAAACGATTTTCAAAATACTTACATAACGTTAAATAATGTTTTTCCTGAACGAATCTTTGCGGGGTCAATTAATTTCGTTTGACAACATTCCTCCAGTCTATTTAAAATATTATTTGCACGTAACGAGTTATGTTTTCTCGGCAGAGTCTAACAAACTAATAAAAGTTATAATTATCGACGCGAGGGAAAAAAGATTGGAACGTTATCGGTAGCGGCTAATGGCCATGCATTTAACGCGACGTTAAATAAATATTAATCGTTCGAGGGAAAGAAGAGAAAAAAGAGAAGAACGAAAGAAACTGTGGCGCGATAAGGCATCTCCTTGACTCGGGCGATATCGAATTGAAAATAAACAGGTCCGGGATATAGAATCGCGAGATCGAGCGCGAAATTAAAGGAAGGAAAACCAGGGCGAGAGAGATCGGTTATCGCGAATTTATCGGTGTTTCCTACGGAGAGGCCGATGGAATCGGAATTAGAACGATCGAAGGCAATAGGCCGACGACGGTGTTCGGTCGAGATCAGTTCTGAAAATGGGACGGGGTTTAAAAGGAAAGAAAACTGACTAAAATTAGCGGGAAAGGCGACGGCACGAAAGAGGAATCGATAGAGAAAGCGAGTCCGCGATCCCAGTCGTGATAGCAAAATCTTCTAGACTCTAGACCCGTGCCGAGCTTTATCGAGATCATAGGTCTCGACATTGCGTGTTTAGCACGATCCTCGATCGTTGATCCAAAACTAGCGGGGACCAGTAAACTGTTGATTCCACGGAAGCCCATGGCCACGTACTAACTCCTCGGGGAAAGGAAGGAGGAAATCAAAGCGGAGCATCGCGAGACTTGGCTCCGCGATAAAGCATCTTTAATCCGAACAGTGATACTCACTGAGGATTTTTAATCCCTTGCCTTGTACGATTTTTTTTACCAAGTAGGTGAATCAGCGCTAAGCTTTTGTTACTGCGATTTTTAGAAGAATAAAGGATGAACTGTGCATATTTTATATTTAGTTATCTCTGGTTGCATCGATTGCAATTGGAATTGAAGTTAAAATTCAATTGTAATATTAATACGAATCGGGTTGAGGAGAACGAGTGTGGCGGGTTATTATAAGACCTCCGTTCGATAAAATCTCTTTCCTTGATTTTTCGACTGAAATTCGGTCAAAATTCAGGTTCTTGGAAAACCTGATCCTCGGATAACGAAATATAACGAACCCGCGTAAAAACTAAAGCAGGGTCACTGGGATTTCCCATGGTTAATGCCCTGAAAATCTTCCTATTTTATACTACTGAGAAATTTATGATTTTTCTTTGAATTTCATTTGGATTTTTCCACAAAAGGAGCTAATTTGAAACACCCAGGTATGTACATTTTTCTGGCGAGCGATTTTAGTCACCCTTCGTATCGAAAATTTCTTTGCGACGAGCATCCTCCGCGTCTCCGTGAGCACCACTGGCGTGCGTCAGTGAATTTTTGTAAAATCGCAGAATTTATCAGGCTGCACAGCTATATAAGCCCGGGCGTCGCGGACCGGCCGTCAAAGTTCCATAGCTAATTACACGATATCATTGCAAGATGCGCTCCAACGCGTTGATCGTCGCCGTGCTGGCCACGACGATGCTCCTACTCGTCGAGGCGTACAACGTCGACAGACAGAACATCCAGGAACCAGAGTTGATCAGGGTGAAGTTGCATCGCGATAAAAGACCCACCGATTGCAAGGACGAGCTGTCGTGTAAGGAGACGGAGGCCAAACTGATGAACGACGAGGCGAAACAGTTGGGGGAGGATTTCGAGGAGATGATGAAGGAAATAGAGGGAACTCTCGTGAGACAGGAACGGTCGCACAAGAAGAAAAAGTGCGATGACAGCAGCAGCAGCAGCAGCAGTAGCAGCAGCAGCAGCAGTAGCAGTAGTAGCAGCAGCAGCAGCAGTAGCAGCAGTTCCTCGACCGACGAGGACGATGATAATGGTAAAAGAAAGGTTAAGAAAAGAGATTGCGACGAGAGCGGCGAGAACGACGACGACGATTGCAAGAAGCCAAAGAAGTGCAACAAGAAGGACGACGACGACGATAGCAGCAGCGACAGTGACGAGGACGATAAAAAATGCACGCGCAGCAAACGGAAGAGGGACCTCGATGGACTGGACAGCAGCTCCATGAGCAATTCCTCGTCCGAGGAGAAGAAGGCTCAGGCTAATAGGCCTAATAATAATATGCAACCGAACAATAACATGCAACCGAATAATATGCAGATGTAAATGCAGATGTAGTTTTTTGTTCTTAATTCTTAAGTTAAAATGTGGTTCGTCGAAACTTCAATTTAGTTTTTCAGTTAGATGGATTTCTTCTGAAATTATTTTTGGACCTTTGCTTTTAATGAGATAATTAAAAAGTTGTGACCGAAGAAGGTGTCAGTGAACGCTTTAACCCTTTACCACCAGAATTTTGCAAAGTATAGTTTTATTGGTACACGTGTAAGCCACGATTGCATGTAGTGTTTTGAATTTATAATAACAATCAAGTATGTTGCTTGAAAATTATCAGAGTGCGCAGTGGGTTAAAGAAGATAATCGTTCGAAATTTGGTCGTGGAGGAGGAACGTTGTCAAAAGTCATGGTTAAGATAACGCGAATCTCGCGGAATATGTAAATTATCAAAGTTCGAAGAAATCCGAATTGTTCGTCGTAAATTGATCAAAAGAACGTTTAACATACATTTATGATATCCTCTGTAAACGTTTTCGAACACAATCGTTTCTATTCGCGACACACTTGTCACAATAAAATAGGAAATACGTACACGTCTTGTCGGACGGTTTTGTTTTATTTCGACCTTATGCACCGTTTCCCCGTCGAATACGCGATAGAAAATGCTTGTCGTATCATTTTTCCTGAAAATACGAGCCAGCCTGGCCGATATAGAAGGTCCTGTCGCAAAAGCGTGACGTACTTACGCGCTTGGTACTCGCGAGGCGTTCTCCTTCAGTCTCGCTGTAAATGTTGCGACCGTGTTCTTCGCATTTATTTCGCTGTCGACGATCCAGTCCGGGCTGCTGGACGACGCGTCCAGGATTTTTATCCCAGATTTCACTCTGGCCCTGGAACATCCGTCAAATAGCAATTAAAATTTGTATTCAACAACTTACGTAGATAAAAAGTTATTAATACGTTCAGGATCACGAATTTTACGGAACTTGCGACGTTTATGTAATTTATTGATAAGATTGCTGTTGGGAGGTTGCGAAATTATTCATTTCCGAATTACTGATCGCCGAATTATTCATTTCCAAATATTTGACACACATCAACGCAGCCTGTTTCCTGAACTATCCAAGAACGTAATATGTAGCTCAAACAGCGCACGGAGCAGAACTTTCATACGGTCGCAACAACCCAATTACACCCTTAAAACTTTTTCAAAACTCGCGTCGTTTCCGACAAATTGATGTAATTTAAGTATTAGATCGAAACGTGAAATATTAAAAGGAACCCTCTTTCCTCGAAGATATAGAACGATACCACATAAAGAAATCGATCGACCGACTGCGAGGCGGTCGTCGTTTCTGGCACAATGAAAACCTACCCTGTCTATTAAACAGATCGAAAGTGTTACATTATTGAAAGGACGAAGAAAAATCGTGACTGATGTTACGAAACGGGCGACTATTCGATTAATCGGGGGCGGAATCGGAACGAGGCCAACGAATTTCGCGGATGCAAACAAAACCGTTCGATTGGGAGCGAGATTCGGAAACGGGAAAGCAAACGTCGCGAGAGTATGTCGTTGTTCCGGAAATCGTTTTCAAAATGGTCCGATAAAAGGAAGGAAGAAAGCTTGATCAACAATGGATGGATGGTAATAAAGAAAAAGATAAAACTAATTTTCAACCATCAACCCCAAATTACTGTACAGAAAAGGGGTGGTAGAAAAATCAACCCTTAATCGCTATAGACGGTCTGCAAGTCCGCTTTCTGTACACAATTATACGCGTATTTACAAAATTAATCTTTATTCGATATTTTTATTTATGTAACGAATCTGCACAATAATTATGCAAGTTATTACGCGTACAACAGTCGAGGATTAACGACTGTGAAAGAGTTCAAGGGTGACGCGTGATTCCGCGACGCCACTCCTCTTCTCCAATCTCTTTTTTTCCCCTCTTCTTTTTTTTTTCAATAATTCTGCACGTAGTTTCGCTGGATCGATGCCACGACTTGGCAATTATCGGTTCAAGCTTCTTGAAATAACGCGATCGACCCGGCTCGCTCAACTTTTTTTCAACCCCACGGGCTCTTTCAATTATCCTGGCCGATTGCGAGCGCGAGCATCCGCGTATCGGATTTCCGTTCGATCGTGTCGCCACCAGGTGAATTAGGCTCATTTCAAACACGCGGATTAACTTCCTACGACGTCGTAAACGTAGCGAGAAACGTCCAGGTTGATGACTACTTTCACGCCTCGACGTGTTGCTCGAAATATCCGCGGCGAACGATGTTTTGACTTTCCCGACGTACGGCGAATTTCGTTTTCAAAACATTCCAACGCCATTTCGTGTCTTCGAATATCGGTGTATTGGAATTGAGGGTTCAATCTTTTCAGGGTTTATTGGAATTTATATCGCTAGTATTTATTATGATTGATATGAAGACTTTCTTGTTGACTTATGCTGTCAATCTTCCATAATTGATATTGCCAAGAGAATCAGTAATATTTCTCTTTTTATCTTCAGACGTTAATTGAAACAAAAGTGACCGTGTAATTAGTCTAATTACAACGTAATAGGGTTCGCCAGAGCATTAATACCCAACGTTGCCGTGTAAGTGATTTAATGGCGCTTTCTTTGAAATTAAGAATAAAATAGAAAACGAAATAAATAAGAATATAGAATGTTGATTTATTTGATTAAAAATCAGCTTACATTTCGACAAAAGCGTCTTGATAAATCTTGTAATATAAAATAAGAGTCTAGTGTTAACAGACTACTGAATCTTCTGTAGAAATTGACTCAGTTTCTCGACCGTAAAAAATTGAATAACCAAGAAGTGGATTTCAATCAGAGAAGCAAATATTTGACGTAAATTAATGATAAACGTTGTAAGTTCGAAACGGGGCATATTTTTCTGTGAATGCGAGAAAAATGCTGATCCGAGAGCAGCCTTAACCCCGATCGCGACACAGTTTCAAACGATGATCGGTCCTCGGCTGTCGTTCGTAATAACGTCATCTCCTTTTGTTCATCGGGATATTCAACGCGGGAGAACGGGATCTCCGTCTCTTTCTGTACACCGGATATCTCGTGGAATCGTTCACAGTCGGCTGCCTTGTCCCCCCGATTACAAAGTATCGGATTGAAAATTGAATTTCCTCCAGCAAGATGAAATATGGGCCTCGGATCGAGCTATTCACCGGTCGAGCTCCGTTTAGACAAATCGTTACCTTCGACGGTAACCCGGTACAGGTCATCACAAAAATATCCTATTAGAAACGATCGAGCACTTTTTGATTTGTTTCGTCTGGATGTTTTTAAGACGACCTGTACAAAATTCTCTCTCTCGTTTTTTTTCAATCGAACTGCGTCGACCATCCACTCGACGTGCCTCGATATAACCATTCGCTAGGAAATCCTCGCGTGTTTGCGTTCGAAAAATATTTTCCGTCGGTCCGATTCAATTATCGGTCGAGGATCGAGTACGAGGCGGCCGATATCAATTATAAAAGAAGAGGGCTTCGTTCGAATTTTGATTTCGAATTTCTGCAGAATCGATCGCGAACTCTTCGAGCTGGTCCTCGATCTTTGCGTTAGAGGAAGCTAGCGATTTCGAGACGTTGATAACGCGAGGTGCACCGGAAACGAGCAATTAAAATCTCCAAAAAACGAGCAAAGTGGCCAGCCCCTGGTAATTCGTTTTAATTATCGCGCGAGTTACCTCTTCTAATCCTGCTCGTCGAAGAAAAAAAGAATTAATCCCGGGCCATAATTAAAGCCGCGTCAAAAGGATCTACTCGTATCTCGTTACTTTTGAACCCTTTGCGGTCCAAGTGTTCTTCAACAGCGTGTCGCTCCCACTCGACAGATCATTATTAAATCGTTAAACAGCACGTGTAATAACGTTCGAGTGTCGAGAGCAGCGTTGATAACGAAAAGGCATTAAAAATGATGAACAGAGAATGGAATCGTAAGTCTTTCACGACGCGTACGTGTATATCTTAATGGATCGACTAAAATTATTCCTTTTTTAACACTCTGAAACGTCTTATCGCTCCCATCTGGAGTCAAAGTTATCTAATTTTATATTTGACATTTTATATTCCCGGTATATCTGTACGTGTATGTTTTATTAACTGTTTCGCTCCGGCTGGAAATAGCATGGTCTTGAAGAGAAATTAAGGGAAGAAATATATAGGGGGTCATCGACTTTTGCACATAATTGCTTCCTAAAAGTGTGCACCAAAAACTTAACAAATTTAGAAACATAAAAATATTAGATGAACATCGTTGCTAATTCGCACGAGTGGTCATTCTCCTTGGAATAAAAGGATTATGGTCCTCGCTGAAATTTATTCGTATCGATTCGTCGCCGGCGGGTTTAATTCCCTTCTTTTATGCCGATCCGTTTAAATTTCGTCTCGTTTCTTCTTTTAAAAAGTTCGCCGGTGAATTTCGGAACGGATCACCGAGCGAAGAAAAGAAACTTCGTTCTTTTCCAAGTTTATTCGTTCGAGTCTTCGGGTCGGATTAAAGCTTCCGTTGTCCGCGATAAGTCTGCTAACGGAGATCGACTTATTTATGGGGCAACGATGCGCGTGCGGAGAGTCGAGTAATTGGAGATTATCGCGGTTGCATTGCGGAAGTGATCGGGGGAAAGGGAAAGGAGGAAGAAAGTGCGTTTTATCCGGCCACCGCCGATCGAGTATGGCTACTGGTTCTAGCCAGCTGAACGTCTCTAAAATGTAAACCAGGTCTGTCCGTAAGAAGCCTCGAATGTTTGCCTAGAAAATAAATCACGTTCGAACGATAGCGGAAACCATAACACCGACAAAGAAAGCTACCGCGATTGGTATTTAATTTATAACAAGTGACACCCGTCTCTGGTCTGTTATCTGGCAAAGACGCGAAGAAAAAGAGCTTCTGCACGAAAGGACGTTGCCAAAGGCGTCGCGACGCCGTGCTTTCGACGCTAGCCGAGTCTTTGCTCCCGAGAATTCATGCTCCAGTTACGTGACCGGGTCATGGGGTCGGCGTCACGGGGAAGTTAGCAACGTTGGAGGAAGCAAGGCTCCCCCGTCTACCCGACGCCACGTCAGATAGATATCTATGCGCTTCGCGCGCTGCCTACTCGCGTTGCATCGCTCCGCTCCGCTCCGTCGAAGCGTTTCAAGCTTTGCTACCCGCCAGCCTCTGATCGTATGGCAAACGAAGCCCCGTTCGTCTTCTCGTCTTACTATCGAAAATTTCTATCCCCATTATCGTCTCGCGACAAGACTGAATTGAAAATTTCAAATTACTCGAATCGGAGTATGTCAACACTTTGAAAATAATTGCTTTCTAATTTAAGATCTAACAATTTAAAAATTATTTCGCGATTTTAAAACGCTACAACGAACGAATCGAAGTGAACGATAGCAATATCAAAGAAGCCGCAATTGAAACGAATCAATTTTCCGTCGCGCTTCCGACGTTACCGTTTATAATTGCGAGGGAAAACGCGTTTTCCGTGGCTGCAGCTCGAAATCGATACCCGCGACACGAACAATCGGTCGCGTGAATTATCGAGGGAGAGATCGGTTGCGCCCATCCCGGTGCAAATAGAATCTGCAGATGGGTGGGCAGAAACGGTCGTTAATTCGATGGACGATGCAAAACAAGCGACAGATTCGATTTACCGGTTCCCAACGACCGGCTAAGTCTTTTCTACTTCGTTCCGGTGAACTGGTAAACTTGGAAATGTCTGTTTTCGCGAATAAAAACATTTCATTCTCGTTCTGATACTACAGAAACGATTAAGGATGTAAATTAATCCTCGGATAATATTCGGTCAGGGTTCTAATGTTTTGTGTGATTTACTGGAACCTATTATAATAATTACTAGTATCAGAGATTACCAAAATTATATTCGAAAATGACGATTATCACTGGAAAAACCAACGCGACGCAACGGTCAAGGACATCGACACGCATTCATCCTTCTCCAAATGGAATTACACCTGGCCGAGGTCGATTATTCGAAGCAAACGAACCAACCCCTCTCGGTCAGTCAGCTAGGCTAATTAAGTTAACCCCGGTTGAGAGCGAATTAGGGTTAGGAAAGGTTACGGTGGAGTGCGGACGTCGTTTGGCCGCGATATTCCAAGCGAAATGGCTATCCAAACGCGAGGGGAAACCTCGTTGTGAAAAAAAAAAGAAGAAGAAAAAACGTCGACAAGGGAGAGAGAGAGAGGGGGACAAGAATTGGCCCGGCTTTTGAAAAGAACCTTTCACAAAAGAAGGGTCGTTTCCCTTGGTGTTGTTGAAAAGCAAGCCGGAGGAAGGGTGGCGGTGGGCGTAAAATGGCAAGCCAGGCTCCGTCGATGCAATTACAAGTTCGAATCAAGTTATTTCCGCGAGACCATCGGCCACATTTACATACAAATCGGCGACGTGCAAAGCGGTCGCCGTTCTACGGGAAACGTTGACGAACGATCGGTGTCGAGCAACCATCGGCCACAATTTATTCAATGACTGTCACCGTTTCCCGATCGATCCCGCAACCGAAACGAAACGAAACGAAACGAAACGTGTAACCGGCCCGATCGTCAGAAACGCGTCCGCTCGATTAAGCTTCAACCTGTCGCTGATAATTCGCCCGATAATTATGATCGATACCGAGGGACCATCCCCCCCAGGATGGGGCTGAACGTCAGACCGATCCTGACCAGGACATTTTCAGATATTATTTAGGTTCAGCATCAATTCTCGAAGGTCGAAGATGCATTTTCAATATGTAACTAAATAAATAAGTATTTACCTGCAATATTGCAGGAACTGATACTGTCTAAAGTTTCAAAGTAAAATATCGAAGACGAACGGAGTCTAAAATAGTAAACAGTGTTTAAATTAACCGCGTTATACGGGAGCGTGTACCGTATACTAGAGGTTTGAAAATTTTGTTATCTAATTTCCTCAATTCCCAAACCGTATTGCAGGGATACTGATTTCACAATTTAGAACCCCGGGGGTGGTTTATGTCCCTAAATAATAAAGAAGCCTTTCGTTTTCGGCCACAAAGCGGCGTATATAGGATGTTTCGATGCACGAGAATAACACACGGAATCTTCCATTGAGGACGCCGAGTCCACAGTACATAAAATGACTCGACATTTTTCAGATAAGACACGCGGAAGCTATGCGAGCAAAAATTCCTTTATCTCTGTCGCGACGTAAGTAAGCTGGGCTCGGTAATCGAATTTCTAAGCAACCCGAGATCACGTTCCCGCTCGTGATTTCTTCTTAAGAAACGGGGTAACCGCCCCTCCCTTTCCCCGATAGCGACACCTTCTTCCACCCAGCTTATTTCGCGATAAAATCTTTCCATTGTTACGCGTCCATCGCGATACGTCAGACTCTAACCCCCCTTCTGAAAACGAACAGATTCGTGAAAAATTGCCTCCGTTACGTCGATATAATTGCTCGTTTTTGATTTACGACGGTATAAAGCTCAATTCCGGCGATCCGATACATAAAATATTCAAAGTCTAAGCGCACCCAAGGGTAGGCAAAGCGTTCTCGGTAAGTCGACCCAGCGCGAACTCTCGACCTCTGATTTTTCAGCAACAAACAACGCGACTTGGAACTTTAAACAACGAGGTGCTTGAACTATGAAAAACAGGGTCGCGCTAAATTGTCCAAAGTTGACGAACCGTCGATTACCGTCGCATCGACGTTTCTCTCTCGTTACGAAAAACAAACGAGATCCCGCTGGAGGGTCGACGAACAACGCGAAAGGTTATAACTTCACGCGGGTGCTCGACAATTCATCCAATTAGAAAATTTTTGTCCCTGCTCGACGTCCCAGTTTCTGTTCGGCCGCCCTCGAGGAGGTGTATTAAAGCGGTTTCCGGTGGACCGCTCGCGAGTAAGGAGAAAAAAAGGTGTACAGCCAACAAACGCGACGGGCGAGCGGATAAAAGCGTCCAAAGTGAATTTCAGCACGGTTCTTTCGCGTGTTTCCCCGAGCGTTGCGTGTATTAACAAAAACCGGAAGTTCCGCGACTCTGTCTCGGGGCGGCAGCGCCGAGTCGGGCGAAAAACGAGGAAGCAACGGCGTAACGTTTGACTCGGGCCGCGTCTGGCATGTTTCTTCGTCGCGAAAGCTGCTTCGACTCTCTCGTAATTACTTCTCCGGCTACGCCCAAAAGAAGCGTCAAGAATTCGAGTGCCGTTCCAAGAAACAACACCCACCCCCGCCGCTCGTTAATTCCCCGTTACACAGTTCGCCGCTGCGGAACTTCTTTAACGCGTTGACACCGTCAGCTTAGTGTTTCTGATTAACCAAAGGAAGAAAGGGTGAAAACGTCAGGTGGCAAATTATTCTGTCGGTTGTTTCGTTGAATGAAAGGGTTGTGTCTGCAGAAATTGCGATTACTGCGTTAAAGTCTAGACGAAATGATTTTACGTCGCGCAAGTTGTTCGAAAGAAGAGACAATGCAGATATCGGTGGTTCGTTTACCTTGTATTATTCGTATCCGACAGTCGGGAGAATCTGTTAGGTAAACTCTGGGGCATTCGTTTGAACGTTCGGTTCTACTAGCCTCGCTATTGAAATCGTGGCTCATTCGAGGCGAACGCTCAGATGAATACCCGGCCTAAACAATACATGGTGTGGTCGAATGTATACGCTCTTGACGTATGTTGGTACGCTGTCTGATGCTTTCTAGCTTAAACCGCGTCCAGAAGGATAAACATCCCGACGTCTAGTCAGCAGCGCAGCGAGATTCATTAAAGGTCCCAGGACATTTTAATACTAGATAGGGCTTAACCTTTTATCATTTTATCACCTCGTATCATTTATCGCGATTAGAGACCCTGTCAGTATTCTGTTCAATAAAAGACTTACCTCAGGTAAACGGCAATAACCAGCGGTGGTCTGTCCTGTCTTGGATCAGTAACCTTGGACGGATGCAGGAAGGCGGGAACGTGTAGCCTGGACCTGGGATAAAGCGGTCCATGCGGCACCAGTAAGGTCAACGAATCATCGGCCTTCAGTTCCTTGTAATCGGCCCGATTCGGGGCCAGGGGCACCTGTCCGAGCGGCGTGACAGGCTGAATCTGTACTCTGGGTCTGCAGAAGCCAGCTCCATTATCCGGAGAACCACCGGTCTCCTCCGTCCGCGGTTCCAATACCGAGTAAGCGACCTGCACGAGCCTTGGCAGGCTCTTCGTGACCTTGATTCGGCCCGAGGCATCGGGTGGAGGCAACGGTGCCCACCAATCTGCGGGTATGGTGATCTGAGCCAGACAAACGCCGTTCTCCCCGTCGGGGCTGCAGGCTGCCGTCAGCGCGGACGAGGACGACGAATACGAGGAAGACGAGGACGAGGAGGACGAGGAAGAGGAAGAATAGCCTCTGCCGTTGTTTCTGCTTGCCGTGCTCCTGGACGGGGAGGCGAGGGTTGCGTGCAGAACCACGCAGACCCTCTGATGCCTGGCCAGTAGCAACTGACGCCTTCCGCCCGCCTCGCTTCCGGCATGAAACAGTACTCTCAGTACAGGTGAATCACGCGGCACGCTGTTCCCCACCAGATGAGCGGACATGTCCAGGTGGCGTGCGCCCAGTTCCTGCGCGTCCAGAATCGTCGAGGCAGTCAGGTTTCGCCTGGTTTCCGGTCCAGGCAACGCGTCCAACGGATCCGGAACTATATAACGGGCAGGCACGGTTTGCTTCGTACTAAACGGGCCGTAAGTGGCTCTTACGGAGACCGGTTCGCTCGTCTGGAACACTGTGAACTTGTCGATCGAAAGGACGGAACCGAGAGGCGTCGATGGAACACCGCCGTTCCCATTGCTCGACGTTCCCGTTGCCGGTGATATAGCTGGAACCGGATCCCCTCTGACAGGGTAGTACTGTCTCGGCGTGTGCTTCAGGAAAAACCCGCCGTCCTTGTTCTCGAAATGCACCTCCACCGAGGCTGCCACGTCTGAAATCAGACCAGCATCGTTTCCGTTAGATATCGTTCTTGTAATTCACGAGAAACGCATTTATATTACTTATTAATTATGTAGAGAATCATGTCCGAGCCTGGGTTTAAGATTTAAGTTCTAGTTTAGCGACGGAAAGCACTGACAAACGCGTCGGATCGAATTGAAAGGAAGATAAAAAGGGCTAACTAGCAGGTAGCGTGAAAGATAAGGGAACAGAGGGCAAATCGGCCCCACCTTTTCGCACGTTTTCCGCCGTTCCACGGAAGAGGGTGTGCGGGCAGCTGGCGCTTAACGGAGGATTTCCCTGGAAATTTATGTCCGGATCGAGCGCAGCCGCGCCACACCATACTCACACCATGCCACGCCTCACCTTGTCGATTTACAACCTCTCTACGTTCACCTGTGTGCGGACTTTCGAACGCGCCTAAGTACAGGAAACTTTGTTTCAGCCGGTGAAAATTCCCGAACTACGGCCTCGCCGTAGGAGGACGGCTGTACCGGTGACTCTCGATCGGAATTCTTCGATTTATCGTGGCGGCGCCGGCGAGAAAAGTATCGCGGAAATAGTTGATATTTTCAACACGACTTTCCACTCGAACTTCCAGCCGTGCGCGACTCCCTCGTGTAATAAGCGGGAGCACACACACGCGAAACTGGCGGAAGAAAATTTCAAGGAAATGGATGCTCGCAATCTAGCCCCGCGCCGCCTCCGGGTCTAAACGCTTCGTTTCTATGTTAATTCAACGCGACCGATAAATTCGGAAAATTACTCGCTTGTAATAGAAACGCTCGTCGCCTCACGGATTTATTAAGGCGTTAAGGGAACTACCGCAGACGGTGTTACCCGTTCAATTAATTTTGATCGCTCTTGTTGTACTATCTACGAAACTGAGCCGAATATTTGGACAGCCTTATCAAGGAATCCGCTAGCAGACATCTGGATCTATCCTAACGCAACCAAATATTTGATAAACCGTTTCGTTCAACCCTTTTCCCAGTCGAGTTTCCTTCGGGGGCGTTACACGGAGAATTAGCCAAGCACTTTTCAAAATTGCACGAACGTCTCTGAGACGTCGTTGTTCGGTTCGGGAAGGCAACAGTCAACGAGAAGGAGCGTGGGCGGGTAATTGGACAATAATTGGGCTGATAGCAACGCGAGACGCGTTTATTATTCAGGATTTTATTCGATGCTCGGGTAAGTACATAGGCTGCGACGATCGATGAGGTACGTCTAGCAGTTGCCCAGGTTCCATGACGAATTCAATTGAACGGAGGCACGTCGAACCACTGGTACTTCTTCGGTTGGCTCTCGTCCAGCTCGTACTCCAAACAAGTCTTTATGCTGTTGGGGATCATTAGAGTAGTCGGCTTGAAACGTTTCGGCCTCGAAATCGACGTTCAATGAACGAGTCGCGATATCGATAACTGCTACACTTACAATATGCCGGTCTTGCGTTTGCAACCGACGATCGGGTAATCCTCGCGGAAACACTTGGTGCCCAGAGCGCTGAAATACACGTACCCTACCTTGCCACCCATCTGATCCTTCGATCGATGAAGACAATCGTAGAATTCTTCGTCGCAAGAACAGGCTAGCCTGTTAAACAAATTCTCCTCTAACGATTTCTTCAAAAGTTTCATTTCGAGCGCACTGCTTTGATTTGTAATTTAAAAAATAAGGCAAATGGTCCAAATCATGAATACACGATAGCAATGATTAAAGCTCAAATTTCGTAGTAACGTATTACATTTCCGTCATAAATTTGAAACTTTCCCTTTCATCTCTTTCAGTACGTACCACTGGGAGTTACGCGTGGACCACAGCAGCTAAATTGTGGCGTGATGGAATAAATATAGCGTTTTAAAGCGTGATTGCGGGCTGGAAATATTAATGGCTTCGAAGATACTTCAGCGTTTATTTTTGAAAACGTAGGAAACCATTTATGTTACAAAATCCTAAGCTTTTAATTAACCCTCTGATTTCCTTGCCGAAGAATTTGACGGATAACAGACGATCTTTAGGAACATTAGATATTCGAAGACTTATGGGATCTGACTAACTGGGCGGCCAGAAGTTGCCTCTAATTGCGAGCTATTTTTCATCTAACGTTGGACACAATAAGCCGATAAAAATTCCGCGCGGTTCACGCGAACCCGACATTACCGCGATCGTTAACGTTCCGCTTAAGAACGCTCGCGTGTTACGGCAAAAGTTCGGATCGTTCAACGGCCTTCCGAGCCGCCTTGAATCGGGTACGCGTTCCACGAACTCAAGAGAACGCGCTGGAAAATGAAATTGAAAAGAAACCTCGTGTAAAAGGCAGTATTGGTCAATCCGTGTTTGCTCTGATGAGCCTCGATCACGTCCGGGCACATGTCGTGGGCCCGGCAGCACGCGTCCGTCTCGTTGTATGTCCCTAGATCCTCCGAACCCGATGCCACGTTACCGCTTCCGCACCATTTCGTCCCTGCCGGAAGTTTCGAGGAACGTGCAAACCTCTGTGTCTTCTCTGATCGTCGGTACTAGGGTGTCACAAGTTAGAACGGTCCAATTTATCAATCGGGACCCAAGCTAGTTAAAATACTATTCCAAATTTGGAATCAAAATTGAACCATTAAAACCCGTAGCACCCTGCACACAGACCATTTCCTTACTGTTCCTCTCTCACCTGGGAATATCAGATCTATCTTGTCCATGGGTATCGGCTCATCTTCACTGTCGATTCTGTTCAGATTTCTATAGTACATCGACCACGCGTGTACGTCGAGACAAGAGCAGAGAAGCAGAAACGACACGAATAGTCCAGCAACCGACATCGTTCTTTGTAACAACGGCCTCTTCCGCGAAAGAAAAAAACGGTGACTTCCGGCACGGTGGAACGACGTTCGCGGAACGAGCGCACGCTTGGTCGTTTCTTCGGCTTATATGAAAAAGCTTCGCCCCCCGTTCGACCCAGTTTTCGTCGCATCTAATCGTGAAAATTACGCCCGGCGTACGAAATGGGCGACCGCGCGATAATTCCGCCTCGCGACGGAAAAACGGCCCGGAAACGTAGCCGCTACCTAAACCATCGAATCAGCCTTATACCCCGGGGGGCGCGCATAAATTTCACGACCGGTTGTCCCCGCCAATTTACGCGTCGCTCGAAGAGGGTAAACATTTCGTGTGCACGCTTTTTTTTAATAACTTTTCGTGATACGAAATAAAACCGCGTGGACGTTTTATTGCCCGACGCGGCGGCGCACTTTAATGATCTTCGCCGTGTAAATTGCTCGTTAGTCCGAATAACGGGGGAACCAGGAAGAGGAGCGGAGGGCGAAATGACTGGTCGTATCGGGCTTCTGATAAATACACGCGTCCAAGCAACACGTGTCCCTTTTGCACGCTGTTCTTGTATAGCAGACATTTTAGAGAGCAGAGCATTTTATCGAGAGGGATTTGTGACGGTCAGTGAATCATAGGGGTGGACCTTCGGGGGTGCCTATCCGACTTTAAAGATAACGAGATCCGAATTCTTTATTTTAATAGTTCCTGGACAAACGAAATTTGAAAATTACTACACGTATGCATCACCCTGCTGAGATCAGTACTGTGTTTTCTATATTTGAATGAATAAGAAATGAATCTTCCGCGGCGAACGTCAAGGCATCGATACACAAGATGACGTCGGACATTTATTGCGCCGAGCAGATTAAAATTCCGCCTACGTTCGCGTATATTTTGAAAGTGTATGCAAAGGCAGCCATTCGTACGCAGCCCTACGATCTTCTGAAATGGACCTGCGCCTATTTCCGGGCCCTCGCGAAGAACGAGGTCCCTCCTGTCAAAGTAAGTGCACATCAATTTGTTTTTATGTTGCGTTGCGTGTGGTTCCCTCCAAAAAGCTCTATACTAGGTTAAAACCTTGTAATATTTCGTATCATTTTATAATTAGAAGGATTAATGATAAAGATATTTAGAATTACATCGCTTTAGAAGCTTTTCTGGACTGTGTACAACACACCTAGTATAATGTCGTGCAGAAAATTCACCTGACGCGTTCGTTCTTCCATTGCTTTGTCTCGTTCGAGGTTCCCGTCGAGGATATCGCTGACGTGTCTTTTCCCGCGTCCCTATTATCTTACAAAGGGTTGATTAAAGTCGATAAATTAAAGCCTGGCTCGATTGCTCGACTCTGTTCCCTCGTTTAAGTGTCGTCGTTCGTTGTAATCTTTTCTATTGCTTTCCATTGTACCCTCTATGTATTTTATTTGTGACCCACAATTAAGTGGATAGACAAATGAACGAATTCGCTAATTTAAATTTAATTATTCAAGCTTTGGGTTAATGATCCTCGAATCCCTTCAAAAATTTAATCGTTGGAAATTCTTCCATTTGATCGGTAATTTTTAAGAATTTAATATTTCAAATTGCCAAAATATAATATTTCAAAGTTTCCAAATTCCCCCAAAATATGGTTCGAAATTTCTAGGATGTTGGAGCGTCGGCTGCGCTCGATACATTAAATAAATGGGCCGACCACGCTGCAACGTTTTTATCGTGATTTTCGATGGTGATTAAGAATTTCGCACCTGGAACCCAATCAATTTCTACCGTATCCCGGGCGTACCATCGTTGCAACCAGCACGAAACGTACTCGAACCGCAAACGGCACGGTTAACGGGCCAAACTGGAGGAAAACGATTAAATCGTTTAATTGAACCGATCGCGATAAATTAATTCGTTCGTTTCAACCAGCTATCCCCCGTATCGACCACGGTCACGATTTTTCCTCGATGCTCCGATACATTATAAAGCACGCTCGCGAGCCTTGAACTATCGGATTCTTCTATTTTCCTAGCCGTTCCCTCCCTCGAAGGATTTTTCATTCCCCGGAACAGCGAAGGCAACCTCGAACCGACGTAAAACGATCGTCCATGACCCGACACGATGCTCCAAGGATTGCGCGGGCCCGGACTGTCGGCGATATTTTTCTATGCTCCGTTTCGATATCCAATCGCCGTCTCTTCCCTTCGAATAAACCTTTCAAACAGATTGACTGGCGATACGGGAATCGACCAGTTGTACGGCGATGTTTTCAGAGGAGCACAATGGTTTAATCAATATACGAAATTATCTGCGTTTATGAAAATACATTGTACAGCTCGAAGAAATAATAAGAGCATTTCGATAGGGAGTCACGGAGAAATTGAAAATTTTGTAATCAACCCCTTTGCTCCAACTGGAAATTGAATATTAAATAATAATTCTGATATCGTTAAATTAACCATGACCTGACGGGTATCGAGCCAATCGTTGACCTTGAATTATCAGTCTACGCTGGTTTTTTACAGGAAAGATTGGAGTACCCTCCCTTCAGCCACCCCACAGGTATCACGCCTGGCTACCTGAAGACCCTTTTGAACATGTTCGGTCGCGTGGAGGAGATCGAGCTGATGACTTTGTTACTGACATGGCAGGGTATCGCGTTGCCCGAGACGACCCTGTTCCGAATCCTCACGGCGGGCAAATTCTTGCCCGCCAAATATTGCCACTTTTACAAATTTCTGGCGACGTGCTGCGGATTTCTGGCCAAGGTAAGACGTCCGTCACGAAAATAGAAATTCTTCGTCCCAGTCGCGTGAAATACTTGAAATAGAACGAATTTTCATCACCGTTACCCGGATGATCTTTATCACGTCGCACCAAAGGGTATTTTTAGAAGGGACCGTTGATCGATTCGCTCCAGCTACCGACTCTTTCAACCCTTTGCCCCCGATTGACTCTTTTACCGCGACAAATGTAATCTTCCGGAGAACTTTGAAGGAAATATAAAAAAAATATAGCACAAGGGGTGTTTGTAACTTTTTCTTTTCGAGATAGAATTTTTCGATTAAAAACGGGGTGGATCCTTTGACTTAACTTTAATTTTCATTTTAACGAGTTCAAAGGTTTGGGGGTTGGTCAAAGGGTCATACTCTCTGTTAAGAGTATTTCTAATTAGTAAATGAAAATGTTCTCGATAATTCGTAGTGACGTGTGACGTGGCAATAAAAGGGTTAAAAGGGGAGTAAATATTTTGTCGTGCGAACATGTAAACAGGAACATATTTGGTCGCTGCGAACGATTAGTCGAGGTAGAGGCAGCAAAATCGTGCGGTATTCTAAACAACGAACCCCTCGTCGCCGTCTGTCCGGAAGAATTCGATCGCCCAAAGGCGTAACAGATGGAAACAGTTAACTCTTTGTTTCGGCCCGCTCCGATTTACGACGGGTCACTACCGAGACAAAACATCCTCTAAATTCATCCTTCTTGCCACTGGTAGAAAAGAATATTTTGTTCGAGGGCGTTGATAAACACGTTTTTAATAACCCTTAAGTATCGTAACAGATTTGACCCTCTTAGAATTAAATTTATAACGTGAAATTACTTTGGGTCAAAGTACTTTCCGATAAAATAGCGTAACCCTAATTTATTAAAGAAAATTTTCCCTAATTTCCATTTGATGAGTCAAAACGAGAAATTTTCAAAAGAAGAATAATTGAAATTAATCTACAATCGATCGAAGAAAGATTATCGCACACAGTCACGTTTACATTGCATTGGACTCGTAGCTGGCGCATTAACGTGCCTCCGGGATGTATTTAATTCATGAACTCGTAATAGGAATCGATGAATCATCGTTACCGGTTGAATTAAATTAATCACCGGCCATTGTTGGCCACCGCGTTTCGTCCGCTGATTCACATGCACCCCATTCTACCATCCCTGTTTCGCACAGAACCTGCTCGAAACGATGGTGTACGTGTGCGAATTGCTGACGGAAGAGCCAGAAGGTGGTTCCTCGATGATACTTCTGTTGACCTTTCTCAATCTGTACGTGTTCCTGGCCGAGCTCGATTGCAGCGGTGAATGTGTCTGCGCCACGATTGACGATCAAGCGAGGAGCCTTTTTCGTCCTTGCGGGCTAAGCACCGATTCCGATCAATCCACCACGATAGACTCGAAATTATTCCAGATTTCCTCCACCATCGTGGAAGAGGTAATATTGCAAATTTATTTAACAATACATAATTTATTTGTCACGAAAAGCGCGGGGTCGATCGATCGATTTTGACGCAGGGGACCCAGCAACGATGCCCTCGGCCCACCCCCTTGTTAGAATATGCTACAATCGGAACCGGCTTCTGTAAATTTGTCCATCGCGTTCCCGTTTCGTCGTGTACGCTCTAAAGCGGGCATTCCAACGCGTTGGAACGCGGGAAATAGCGCGTTCGACGTATCCAGTAATTATTTCCTGCCTTCCCGGTTACCCCCCTTTTACACCCGCGTGTTTCGATTGCGCCCATTTGCATCGGTGCGTTATTAACGACATTATATTTGGTCATCGCTGGGGGGTGAGAGCACTCGACGAGCCTCCCTCGTAACCTTTTTCGTTCCATTAATCGTTGTACAAGCTGGAATCGCTCGAAAAATCATTCGCCACTCTCTGAATAAGCCAACACGGCCTGAATGGGCTCGCGAGTGCATTGATTTTTTCGAGCTTGTTAACCCTTTAAACTTGACAAAAGGACACTAACGACTACTGCATGACAAACACGATAGCTGTGTGTTTTTTTTTCTCTCTTCTCTTTTCGAAGCGATTGCCAAACACAATTGTGTTCAATTTTAGTACGCGCCTCTCCGAAATCAGGGAGGAATTTATTAAACCCTTAATCCTCGAGCTTGCAACTTTTCATTATAAATACTACTAGGGTTAAACCTATGATGCTTTTTACTCTTCTTGATCGAACCATCTGTCAGGCGGAAGACACCGGCATACAAGACGTTTGCGGGTCTACGGTGAGCCAAGACAGTCGAATGTCAGAATCGTTACGAGTTCTGAAAGAGTTCAAAGTCGAGAAGAGACACTCGGAAGCCGATCTGATCGCATCGAAGGAAGGGCAGCAACAACTTCTTGCCGCCGCAGACGCGACCAATCAGGGGGAACAACAGGAGCAACTGAAGGTTCGTCTCTGAGAACGTCGTGAAATATAATCCCGTTTAATTCGGTCGGTAACGAGTTCCCGGCTCGTTATAATTTTTCTTTGACCGAGCGAACGGTAATCGTCGCTTCCCGGAGCAGAAAGGCTGTTTACCCGCGCGTCCGCCTCGTTGAAAGAGCAATTTCCTTTACGAAACGTTCGATATTTCAGACGGCAGAGGCGATAGAGAATCTGTTGCAGCAGAACAATCAAAGTCCCTTCTTCGAGACGGACGATTTTTACAAGGACGACGAGCCGTACATGCCCTTCGACGATGGGGAGGAAGGGGAAGAGGCGGTACTGTCCTCCGAACACATGTCCACGGACGACGGGTACAAGCCCATCGGTCTTAAGGATATTCTTAAAGGTATTTGCGAATGTCTGGAGCCGGTCGCGGAGGCTGCACGCACCCCTACGCCCCCGCCGCCCGATCCTTTCGAGGAATTTTTGAGGAGAATGAAACTCGAGGTGGAGGAGGATCGCTTGGATCTGGTTTTTCGAGTGGACGGGATCGGTGGAAGAGTGTCCACGAATCGTATCACGGCTGTTGGAGTGTGGCTGGCCGACTGCGCCCGGCGCCAGGAAGGGCTGGTCGGGCCAAGGAACATTACGCACTTTCTGTGCCCGGAACTCGAAGATATCCCCGATAATAATCCCGATATATACGACTGAAGTTCATCAGTGTCTCGCAAAGCATCATCGCGTTACAGGAAGTTTGATCCTACTTTCACCTTCGGTTTCGAGGTTGCTTGTTGGTTTCAATAGCGTCCATTGCTCCTGCAACGCCTTGTACACCCTCTCCGTTCGGCGCACTTGCACGTATCTGGCCCGGGTGCATAATGAATCAGTGGCGTTCGATTCTCTCTCGGGGAGTGGACGGTCGCAGCCCTCTGCAGCGCGTGTTTTCTCTTCTCCCTTCCTCCGGCTCGCCTTGCTACGAGAGCACGGGACCCATGATAAAGTCGTCCTCCCACCGGTTGACTAACTCCGCCGTAATGGCCGGGAATAGTTTCCAATCGATCGATCGGGACGAGTGCCTCTTCAGCCGGCGTCGAGTACGGAAAAAGGACCGCCTCTACATAGACGGCGTGCTACCAACACCACCTCTAACCCCCCTCGTCGTCGAATATATACGACACCGACGTTCCTTCATTTCGTCCGCATGAATATCGAAAGCCTGCGACCGGAAGCAATTCCAGCATCCCCCTGGGAATGGCCTTGGCGTCATCACGATCCCGGGACCAACGAATCCATCCAATTCGTCGACGAATCGGCAAAATAATCAGCGTCATCGAACCGCCGTTCTGTATTGTGCCCTTTGAACCCCCCTCTGTGTGTCGGAGGACTTTGTATCCGATTGCCAAGTAAATTCTCCATGAGCGTATTTATTAAAATTTCATTCGATCGTTTCTAATTGAAGCGACCATCGTTCGAATCGATACTCTTTGAATTCGACTCGTTTCGACGCAAATAATATGGAAGGAAATTTCATTGTTAACCTAATATTTTACTTGGCGCTAAACTTTCCTAGAGAAAATTCGGTAGAACCGCTCGGCCTTTTTCTGCGATCCTTATAAGAGTTTCTGTGTTACGTTGAATAATAGCTACGAGCGGAAACTTTGTGGAACTTTAGCGTTTATTGGAAGTACAACTTTAATTGGCCGAAGAATGGTACTTTTCGATTTGGACGAATATAGGGCAACCGTTGTTTTCCTTCTAAGCACGAAACTTAACTTTCATGCGATTAACCCATCGTAGACAATCCGGGCAACGTTTGCACATTCTTTCGATGGGTTAAAATAGTAGAGGAAATGAAACGAAAATATTGCTAATAATATGTTACGATGCGAGATACGATGATGAAATTCGCCGCTCCGATGTTCAATTTTATTTTGTAATATTACGTGTAGCTCCGATTTCGCGCTATCGTAAACATTACGTACCATTAAATGTTATCATCGATGTCGCGCACAATAGATAAATATTGAACGAGTAACGTGATCGTTCGGCTATAAGAAATAACGTTTGCCTTGCGAACTGATAAATCGGCCACAATAAAATCGTATTGCGCGTCCATAATAATTCGATAACGCCTTGTGTGCCGAACGAACGGCAATTTTCCTCGGGAAAAAGATATATCGCGGGGCGTTGTCAATTTCAGCGAAACCTCGTTGTGTCCTTTTCGGGGTCTTGACGCAGCGCAATGTGTACACGGAAAGTGCAGCTTGTTCCCACTCGTGATTTCTCAGCCGCTATGCAATAAAAGTACGAACGGGCTACGGCCAAGTTTCGAGTGCGCCTGGGAGACACGTGTTGAATTTTCAAACGTTTGTTGATCAAGTGAACGGAGTTAAAAATTGTCGCTTTCGAAACGCTAGCTGCATCGCACGATAACCAACTTGTCAGTGTTAACGATTCATCCAAGGAGGTAATCAACCATTTATCGAATATTCGCAAATCGTAAATTTTGGTTTCTAATTTAATTAATTTACTAACAGCTCATTTTTAATTTGTTCGATTATCGCAGGACAACAGTTTAGAAAGCGAAGTTTCGGTAATTATTCGATAGATATTGAAGCGGCGACGTTCGATCGGGGTTAATTAAAGGAGACTCGCGGGGACATCGAAGATAACAGGCAAGAAATATGGTGGAACAAAGCATCGTTAACGGAGAAGTTTTAATTAAAAACGCTTAACGAAAAGGCGAACGTGAGGGGCGGTGATCGCGAAGCGTCCGAGAAAATCCTCCGTGGCGTAACTTTTATTTACTCGGCTCGTTCGTTACCTTGATTACCATAATATAAATTATAGCAGGTACATTCTTATCACGTAAGTTCGAGCACACTCCGTGAATACGCGTAAGACGAGAAACGCAGCGTAGAAGTGTTTCATCGACGGATGGAAATGATTGATCGATAACGCGGCGGGTGGAGAGGGGGCGGCGCGGTGATTTATAAGAAGTTAAGTACCCATCAAAGGGTTCGTGACGGTCACTGGAAGATTGATAATCGACGGCAAGAAGGAAGCATAAAGATAAATTGGTGATAGCTTTAATGACGGCTGGTGGACGTCGTCTCGTTGAACGTTCGAATTAAGAATTACTTCCGTTATTAGTTCGTTAGACGGGGCAGAAATAACGCGAGGAGATCAGTATTGGTTAACCCAATTTACAAATAAAAATGCTATTACACCATGGTATTAATAGACAATTGAAGTATTAATAATATCAAAGTTTCGATAGGCATTCTCACCCCCTGAACGCGAACAACGCGTACTAAAAAGCTATTCGTTCGAGTATACGGTGCGTCATATTAAAATTTCCACGAAATCTGCGTATATCAGGTTCGTAACATTGGTGAAGTGGGCGAACATTTCTGGGAGCAGGTACTTCCGGCGCCTACGTATCACGGAATACGTGGTTACACAGACGCGTCCCATCTAGGTGCACACCTCGATGAATACCCTCGTGTAGCAACGCATTATGTATGTCCGTATAGTAGTTACGTGACCAGGAAACGAAAATAGATGCACCCGCCCATTTTCCGTCACGCCAGCCCGTTCCAACACGCTCGCGGGTTAAGTCTCGCGAGTTACACGTTTCCTCGTCCGGAAACACCGCGAATCGATGAATATAAATCGATCCTGATTAACCCTTCCGAGCTTAATCGTATCACGCTGGTATCACCTTTAGAAAAATCGCTCTACGCTACGATAACATTGTTTTAGAAACTTGTACAAACATTTGTTGGTATTGTAGGCAAATTTTAAAGCCCTAAGGGTTTTAGTACGGGTTTATATTGCGAACGTAACCTACGGGTACTTTTTCGAGAGAGACGAACAATTTTAATTTCGACCTTCCGAGAAGGCGCGTCATAAACCTTGTCACCGGAACGAAGTGCAGGTAGGCGACGTTACTAGAAGGGAATATCATCCCGGAGTTCGTTCCGGAAGGGGACGTCGTAGGATGTGCTTTTTAGGAAAGCACCTAATTGGCGGGACGAGACGCGCCTTCAGGAATATCGATAAAACCTAATGTGCGATGAGAGTGGAAGGAAATCATCTTGATTAAATTCATTTTTAACTTCTCTTAATCCCTTGTCTATCTTATCTATCTTGAAGGGGTTAATTCGGGGATCCTGAGGGGGACAAAAGACGACGCGGAAGCGCAAAACGAGCGAAAGCACGTTTTCAACGGAGAAGCATCGAGAGGTATCGCGAGCGTGGATATTGAATGAAATTCAATTAAACTCGGCCCCCGTTTAACCGCTTAAACGCGAAAGACGATTTTCGACGAGGGAACGGTTCGGCGAAAAGAAATCTCTGCTCTCAAAGTATCTTTCTCGACGTCTTGTCGCGTGCAATTTCCAAGAGTTTTCATATTTTAAAACGGTCGTCACCCCCGCCCTCCTCGACCCTCCCCTGGAGACCGTATTTTTCCGCGAACCTCTTCAACGTTTCAAAGTAAAAGACGGCTCCTCCTAGTCGTCGCATCGTGTGTCGGATTCTAAATGTTTCAGGCAAACAACCGAAACGTTTGTCATCGGGAGACTTTAAGGACGAGGAGGGAGGATTATGTAATAACTTGTGTCGTTACGGAATGCGGGCGACACTCTGGTAAATTCTACTTGAACGTGTAACGATACGAGAGAGAGAGGGGGTGAAGGAGGGCTCCCGTCAAACTAAACCGAGGGACTAAAAGGGACTTAACCCCTCGAGTGCATAATTCATAACACATTAGAGTCGGAACGCGGGCGCGAGCATTAACCAGCCCTTACCTAAAGTCGTTCAATTAAACAGACACAGGGGAATTCGGTAGTTTTCGTCGAAGTTAAAGCTTCGAATTGAACCGCCGGAAATGCCGTTTCCGACTGTTTTCAACCAACGAAACCGTATCAAACTTTCGAGATCGTCCGTTCGATTTGAGACATCGAATGAAATACTTTTAACCTCGATTAAGTAAAGTTAAATTTGAATAAATGGTTCTGTAAAAGATAATGGTGACGGGACGTCGATGTGCCAACGAAGCGATCACACGTGGGTTCGCTTCGAATATCCTCGCGCAGGGTACAGAGCCAAATGCGGCCCAATGAAAATTGCAAACTGTAATTTCGTTATCCTTTCCAGCCCCGCGGCTCTCCGTCCTTTTCTTTTGATCATCCAACGAGGAAAACGAAATTACCGTTTCGCATTGTTCGGCCTGGCTCGAGTGCTCTTTGAGGAAATTTCTCCCCGGTGTCCAAGGAACGACCAACTCTTCCGTTTAACATCCCAGGATCCATTTTAACTGGCCGCAGACAAATCAGCGTCCCAAGGAATCCGCTTGCACGCAACACTAATAAGAGGTGTCGTGAGAATTACCGACGAAAATTTATCCTTAATCCTTTTTCGACTCACCACGCTTCCCCAGAGTATAAAGGAATTATTAACCTTAGAGCGACGATTTGAATTAAACTGCAATTGAAATGAATAAGCATCGAAAATTCTAAATAAAAAGTAGCCACAACGACCCCTTGGTGGTCAAGCTAGCCCACGGATTGGGGATCGCTGAGATAAATGAAATCGGCGCGCGATGGTGGTCGTCGTTGAAAAGGGGGAATTTCAGTGGCATTATCCTTTTGCTTGCCGCCAGCATCCGATAATTACTCGTCTTTCTTCAGGAGGGACGGAGCAGAAGGTCAACAGGATGAAATCAAGCGGAATCCTGGCGTGGTACGATCAAACGATTAGATCGCGGACCAGGGTACAAAGAACGGGGCAAGCCTCGACGAGACGAAGGGTGACGTTCGCGTCTCGTCTTCTTCTTGGAGCGGCGAGAAAGGGAGTACACACAGTCGAATCGAGACGAGCAGGGTCGAGTATCGATTAGGTTGGTGTAGGTAGAGCGGGTCGAAGTCACCAAGATACCAAGAGAAAGAGAGGCGATAGAGAAGGTGGTGGTGGTCGGAGGGTGGTCGGTGGTGGTGGTGGTGGTGGTGGCGGCGGCGGCGGCGAGGATCGATCGTCGCCTCTGCCCCGGCCGAAACAAATAAAACCGTAACGAATGCTCCCGTGACCGGTTTCCAGTGGACCCTCGCGTACGTTTTTCACCCCCGTGCTGAATCGTACCCTCCCTTGTCCCAATCTGGCCCGCGATCGATAAGATATCGGGGGTGAAGGGCAAATTTTGATTGGCAAATCGCACGCTCGATGCGATTCTTTCCTTCGTTACACTATCTCCCCTTGTTCGGGACCCTCGCGACGGGGATGCAGGGGTGACGTAAAGATCGAATCTCGGAAAAATCGTGGGAAACGTGTTATGCACCCTCAGTCATATACATCCTTCATTAATACCAGTAACATTGTCGATACCACTCTTGTCGAGAATTAGTATGCATTTAAACGCAGTTACCAAACAAAAAATGTCCTTTTCAGTGTCGTCCTGTTCCCTAGTAAAGGTTAACATGCACGACACTGAAAAGAAACGTCGGAATGCTTTCTGTATTGCTTTCACCCGTTTCCTCTCGTGCTTCGTCATCTTGTTGCATTAGCAGGCTTTACGTTCCCGGAAAGTTGAACGCGCATCGCCATGAGGGATAATGATGAAGAGCATACGACAGGACACGTGATCGATCAAAGCTGAGCGCAGAACGCGCGAAAGCTTATGGATTATCCCGCGATATAGACTGGAGAGTGCACGAACTGTGTATCAGCCAAAAACGAACCGTTCAACGTGGACACCGGCACGGAGGAAGATAATAACTCAGCCGCAGTCGAACCGTCGCAATTTCGAAGTTTAATTTCAAGAACCAATAAAGCCCGGGGAATGATGACAATGGGGAAGACAGAGAGGATGGAAAGCGAGCAAGTTTAAAACGTTCGAACGGATCGAAGAACAGAGACGCCTCCGTTGTGTGGAAACAATTGTTAAACCGGATGCACTCTATTTCTAATATACCGTGGGGGTGACAATTCTATATCCTGGATAACTTATCGACTCGCGATCTATAACAGTTACGGTGCTACGTAAATTTTCACTTTTTCCTATGCCAACTATTTATAACAGAAATATTTTCTATTTTTGGGAAATTAATGGACGTTCAACTTTTTGCCAGCCGGCATTCTTTACTTTGTTCGAGCAAACTTTCGCGAGGCGAGTTGAAAGAATTTCGAGATTCGGAAGTTTACAAAGTTTTCAGATCGCGAAAGATTATCGAGACTCGAAAAGTCACCCCCGATACATTTTATCGCGCAGAACGAAAGGGGCACGATGTTGAAAAGTACTAATCGATTATCATCGCGGGAGAGCGATCGAACACGAGCTCGAACGCCAGCTTATACGGTCGAGCGGTCGTTTTACGCTAAGCTTGGCAGATCGGTTTGACAAAATGCAGGTTATTCAATCGTGTCGCGATCGATACGATTTCGTGTTGCTCTCTGTTTCGATTATTTTCGAGCGTAAGTCGGGGGGGACGTCGACCTCGCCGGCCATCCTCTAATAATCCGATAGACGGCCACCCGGTAGCCCGTCCCACCGTAATTGCTCGTTCCAATTTTCTTCCGTGGAAAATCGAGAAACGAGCGCGTTAAAAGTTTCTACAGATTTTTCAAGATTGCAGACGAGGACGCGCCTCGGCTCGAAAAATTGCTTATCTGATAATACGAGGCCAGACCTCTGATCTTTAACTCGGAATTTTTAATATTTCTGTTGACGCTTTTAAGTCGTCAGTCCTTGGCTGTTAGAATTTTTCCTGCATTATCGCATTTTTTTAGAATTTACCGAAATTTAACTTCTTCATGGACATGGTTTATATCGAAAAACCAGCCACGGTATCAATTGTTAGTCACCGTTAACCGAACGAACTCGACATCCGTTTCCTTCGGTCAATTTGAATACAGATCGACACTCAGCGACGTTATTAAGTCGATGCAGAAATTCCAGGGATTCCCGACGTTCCGACGGCCGGGTACCGGAAGCGATCGAAGCCGAGTTTCGCGTCGGACAATGGTTGACTACGGTAAGAGGATTCCGGTAGCTGAATCGCGTTTACAAATCGAATTGTACGACTCCCGTTCCGATTGATTCGCGCCTATCACCGATAAAAAAGAGAAACCTTGAAATATTAATAATCCGTATTATAAATCAAACGAAGAGGAGGCTTCGTCCAAGACTGCTAGGTATTTTCATTAATGGCGCTATATCCGAGCCAAGTATGCGATTCCGAACGATATTAGTACTTTTATCGCGACGATAAAGTCGTCCGTAGTTTAATCTAAAGACGCTTTTGGTTTTAATAAATTTAATTTTATATTTATGGATAATCGAACGCTCGAGCGTTTTTACGAAACGCTGTCCCTGGGCGGGCAAAAGCGGAAAAAGGGATTTTCAAGAGCGACACGAGCATCCGTCAAACGCGATATTGGTTTCGGTGGAAAATTGTATACCCGCGGTACGATACACGCGTTTCGATGGAAAGAAAATGTATTACCGTCTGGCAGTCAGCGAAACACCGGGTGTGCCGCGCGCGGACGAAATTTAATGCATAGCTTTCCGCGATGTTACGCGTCTCCTTTGCTTCGCGGCTTCGTGAAATATGGAAAAGTTATTTTCGCCGAGTCGTTGGCGCATAAGTTTCCGCAAAAGAGGCCGCGCGCGAGCTGGGGACCAGAATTTTTCGTTATTTCCTTTTTTGCCAAGTAACCGCTCGCCGTGCGCGGAATGCGTGCACGCCTCGCGTATTTATTCGCGCTCGAGCGACGCACACACACTCGCGCGCACGAACGGCGAGCCGGGATGGTTTTACGAGCGGATCCATAGCCGGCTACGCCGGTTATCCGGGTTAACTGCGGTCCGAACGCAATTTATACTCATCGCGATGTACACCCAGATCACCCGGAGTTACCAGCGAACATTTGCCCTGTTACCGGCGCGCCGCTGATAGCGCGAATTAGACTACGAAACTACGAGCTGGTTTATACGCGAACACCGAAACGGCCGAAAAAATACGGACCGATATTTTCCTCTTCTCGACTTTTATTAAACGTCACGAAAATTTTCCAAAAGTTCTTTTTTCGAACGCCCCGCTGTGCCGTCTAATTAATGGACGGATCAACATTTTTTCTTTAATCGGGCAAAAATTTAAATTTCAAATCTTTGAGGAACACAAGAAAATTACTCGACTCGAATATACGAGCCGAAACATTTAATTACAAAATTCTTAATTTGATCCCGACCCACCGTCGCGAAAGTATAAAAATTCCTCGCGAACGGCGCGCCGTTCTTTCTGTATTTTAAATTCATCGTAATTAGCGTTTCGCCAAACGAACAAGCACCCTAAATTGCCAGAATGCAGAAAGGCGAGGTCTGTCGGCGAAAATAAAAAAAAAAAAAAGAAGAAAAAGTAAAAGGACACAAAGTATCCTGAGAGTCGGCAAAAAGCCGGAAGATATTCGATCGACGGTAACTCCACTAATTGCAGCCGAAAATTACGTCTAATTGACGGGCAGACGCTTCATCAGCATTACCGGGCAAGGCGGAAAGCAGGTGGCCATCGTGACCCCACCGCGTTCGGAAAGGAAACGGATCGAAGAAGACGAAGAAGGACGAAGAAGATGCTGACAACGAACCGGCAATCCCCGTCAGTCAGTATTACAAACCAAGGATTTCCTTTTGCCGTTTCAGCGAATCGTCCCGTTTACAACTCTCTTCCCTGATTTTTACTACGTCGACCTCGTAAGTCACTTCCGGACGATCCCTTTCGAGGTCGACGAGCGCCATCCTCCTCCATGATCCGTCCATCGTTCGCTTATCACCTTTTCTTCCCGACAGCATCCTCGTGGCCCGCCTACCATGTCGGCGGAGCACAAAAGACAATGTCGTGAGAAAGGAAACGGACTCGTATGACCCGTACAAGCATTTGTACGCGAAGTGGGAGTATTTTCAACCGTGTCTTACACGAGCTGGAATTTTTTCGAATGTCAGATTGGAAATGCAAAGTATCGTCTCAGTTGAGTAAGAAAATAAGACGATACTAAATATCAGGAAGGTAAATGATTAAAAGTTTGACGCGTTACGGGAAGAAGTGGAGCGAACTTTCCTCCCTTATCCTTTATTTGCGCTTACCTTCCCGGGATAAACGGGAAGAGCAATTTTTTAAATTCTTTAATGCCTCGAGACGAAACGTACATGGCCCAGGGAGAGGACATTTTTAACGGTACTTTTTCTAGAACTCGAGGAAAGAAAAGGAAGGGTATCCTCGAGGAAAAGTTCCGTTCCTCATGGATAAAACGCGGTCCCCCTCCGTACGTTAGAAGGGAGTCTGCGTTTTCGTGACTCTGCACGTTCATGGAAGTTTCGTTCGATTCAAACCGGAATAAAACGGCGTCCCGTCCGAAAGTTTAGCCCGGTTGTTCTTTAACATCACCCCCTCCTCCCTTGTATACGTATGCTTCCGTGTTGGACAAAATGTTTCCGCTTAAAGCGCTTTTACTTCTTCGCCGAGTGTCGGCCTCGCATCTGTTGCGTTCGTGTTGGGGCGAATAAATTGCGAATCCCCGGTATTGATTTTGCACGCGAACCACCGCGGCTGAAAAGAGGAAGGCAAAGCGATGACGAGAATAAAACGAGCTCTTGCCTCCGCCTCTATTAATCGATTTACATCCCGAAAGAAAAAAGCAAAAGAGAAAGGGACGAAAAAAAAGAGAAAACAAGAAAAAGATGAACAGAAAATAGAGATTTACGTCGACTTTCGGGACTTTGAGTCGCTTTTTTTACGAGAAGCTCGTTCCTCTCGCCTTTTCTCCGGCTCCGATGTTGTTAAATTATACAAGCCGGGAACGAGAACGCAGCTCGCCGCGTTCCTTGTAAAGATTTGCATTACTTCCGCTAACACGGAGCCAAAGTAACACCGTGTATAACCCTTTCTTTCCCGCGGTGATTTCCTTGGAGAACCCGCCTTCGGTGTGCTCGCTACCTTTGAAATTTCAACACTTCTTTTTCCTTCCTTCGTTTTTCGAAACAGCAACCCAACAGCAGCTTACGAAATTTCCACCGAAATATTTTCCCTTTGTTTATCTTTCCAGCTAAATTTCATTTTGTATCGCAGATGTCTTAATCGTTGCCGATATGAAATTTTGAGTAATACTATAGCGTTGCTCGGCCACGGTATTATCGTAAAAGTGGCTATGATAGCCGAAAGATTAAAGGAACGGCGTTTAAATAAGGAACACCTTGTACAACACGGTTCTTTGTAAAAGCTACGAATAGATCAGAGAGAAGGCGAGTATCCTCGACACGTCGAGCCCGGGACCCGTCTAACGAGCCTTCGTCGGGGCTTGATTTAATTTCCAGGCCGGTCGGGAAGGCTTTTGGTAAAAAGCTCGCAATCACCGGCTAATATCTAGACGACTGTTACAGAGGATGGGCGGCCACGATACCATGATGGACGTGACTCGCGAGAAGCCAGCGAATAACCGTGCGATATAAAGTATCCGTCCGCCGGTATTGCGGCGGCCAAAACGCCGGGGAAATCGTATTCCAACGACCGAACGATAATGCGCAAGAGATACGTACGGTTTGTAACAAAACCGTTTCAACCCTTATCGTCGTTACGTACGCCATTAACGTTTCTATGCATCGCCGGTATATTACGTTGCAAGTATTTTTGGAACGACCATGCATCCCATTACTCGAGACATTCTTGGCGAAGCAATTTAACGTCGCCGTAGTTCCGCCACCGGCGCAATCTTAATCAATTTCACAGCGTGTCTGACACGTTTTAGCGTTTTCATCTTGGAAAACAGTCGCGAGAAACTTCTGCTTCTTCGCTGAAACGATGGAATACACTAATTCAGGTGTACACCGTCGAGTGCCATGAACTTACTTCAAGAAAATTCCAATTTAGGGGATAAAGCTTTCGTCGTTACTTTTAATACTTCGAAATTGCTATGTGCTTTACTTTAGCTGCTAATTATTCCGAAGCGAGTCGGTTAATTTATCAATGGGGTCAATTATCGTACCTGGAACTTCTTTTACTCTATTTTCCCTACGAAAGATTAAACGTAATTCGATCCTGCACCCTCTGTCGATAGGACTGACCCTTTCTCGAGCAACAATCGATGAAGCGTGATCTAATTTCTTGAGCCAGGAACATTTTCACGAGATGAGATCCTCTCGAGCCAGCGTCACGATGCAGCGAGACGAAACCTTGACACGGAATGCAGGCGATATAATGTACGAGGGTGGGACTGATATTAGACTGGCAATTAAGTTTGCGACCTTCGTGTTTTTTTCCGCGGGGATATTTGTCGAGATTTTTCAAGCCTTCCCTTCTCGGACGATTGTCTAATTGCTAGTAATTGGGATGTGTATTAAAGAAATACCTACACTGAATTATTATAAAATATTTTAAATCAAAATTATAAGTTTTCAGAAGGTTCTTAATTACAGCTACAATAATTATTTCTTACATCTCAGCATCTAAGTTTTTCGTGATCGTTTGGATGATTTCCAGCGTGAAAAGCCACATACATGATAAAATGTAAAGATTCGAAAGGTTGACGCGTTTCCGGTGCCGGCAGATTTCTGTATTCGCGAGACCGTGTCACCGAGATCTAATATAAAAGACTAATGCAATATGTATTTGAATGTAGGCGAGCGCGTTGGGAGCATAAGCAGACGGCTGGGTCTTAACGAGGTCTTGTCGAGGTCTGATTTAATTTTCAGGACACGAAGGCATTCGACTGATAATGCGAGCACCGCCACCGACGAGAATTGCAGCTGCTCGCTACGCCGTGCTCCCACCGTTTGTTTCTTTAACCCCTTCCCTATTAAAAACGGCTATAGTCGCTGGCAGCGATACCAGGGGTTACAGTCGTCTCGCGCAAAACCGTTTTACCTATTCGAAATGGGAATTTCAAAATTACTATTGCACCCCAGGATACCAAATTACTGCAGTGAATAAATGTGTTTTATTTTGAGTTTGAGTAAATTCAAAAATATTCTCGAAATAAAAATATTCCAAGCAATAATGGCTCTCCTCTGGAACTGGAATTTTTAATTTCGAACGATTTAAAATATTCCTGACAGATCAACGGGATATAAAATAATAAATTTATAATCAAAGACACGGATCAGGGAAATGATATTTTAATTAAAATTAAATACACAAATTCTTAACGTGAAAGGTTTAATAAGTGGAACGATTAAACAGCGGAGGTTTTAAAAACGGCTGTAATACGCGAGGAGTATTATCGTATTTGAGAACGTTAACGGGCAAAAGATACGGAAACGTTTATCGAAAGGATAAAAATGAAATATCGCGTGACCGTTTCAAGTAACTGCGACGATTAACGTTAACGGATTAATTGGTAGAATTATTAAAACAGCAGGATATCGATCGAGCGTTAAGCTTTTCGTCGCGCTAATAATGATGGCTCTCGTTATAATCGAACCCATCAAATTATCGCTCGTTATCGTGCCCATTAATCTGCCATATTTCTCTCGGTTCGCCGTTCAGCGGGACAAATTATCAACGTCGAAACGCGACGGATTATGAAATTTGAAATCTAACCCTCCGAGTTATGAAGTCGACGATCCAAAGGTAGGATAATAATACCAATAGCGAATCGTTTTGGAAAGTGTACTCGGCAAAGCGAAGCGTTATCGGTGTCGAATATTTATTCGCCGAATAAATACTGCAAAGTCTATCTCGAGTAACAATTTCTCAAGCGAATAAACGACTCGGAAAAGAACCGTGTCGCACGAGGGGGTGTAATAAAAAGGTGTCTTCCTCGGGAAGTACTGACCATTACGAGAAAGAGGATAGCGACAGCGGACGTGATTTTTCAGTCGTGCCATTAAAAATACATGTAACGTTTTGCTCTCAAAGGTAAGATTTCAGTAAAATATTGCAATTAGAGAAAATTCGAGTCGTCATCAACGCGGGTATTAGGAAATCCTGTCCTCGTCGTTTTCCATCGTTATACAATAACGTTCCTTAACAGGCTGGACTCTAACGCGTTTACGTACTGTTTCAGAGGAACCGGGAGAATAATTCGCAGCGTAGATGGTTAAATTCGTTATCCCGAGGAGAGAGAGATGCCCCTTCACGGTGGCTCTCGAAGGCTCGTTATACCCCCGGCGCGCGGGCACAGGGATACAGGGATAGGGGATGGACGGCGTTTTCGCCTTTGAATTCAAAGAGAAAGAGCCGGCCAAGTCGTCGAGCTATGTTTACATGCGCATCCACGTAAAGCGACTAAGTGGACCACGCGAGTGACCGTTCCTAACGATGCCTCGTTGCGGTTTGATCCAATTTTCTGGATGCATCTCGTCGTCGACGACGACGCTTCGAATCGTGGATCAGAGGATGAATTCGGGGAAGGTTAGCAAGAAAACTGGCGGAGTCTTTGTTGGAAAACGCAATTGAAGAGCACCCGAGTACATACTCTGTGTCTCTCTCTCTCTCTCTCTGCTCGTGTACAAACTTAATCCGTTCGATGGACGGAATGCGGAATGACGGAAACTGTCCTCCGTTTGTAACTATATACATATATATATATATATATATCTTTTCGAGAGAAATGGAGTTTCTTCGTACAGCATTCCTAGCGGAATACGGAGAAGCCAGACTTTACAGGCGGATATTTGTTTTTCCGGCCTGAATGCTGAACACTACGGCAAATGAAGTATTCATAACGAGAGGGACGCGGGTATACAACGAGGGAGAAAAGAGTAGCCGTGTCCCACGGCAAGAAAAGTTAATTGGACGGAGGCTGAAACGACACAGAGAGACAAGAGGGAGAGAGAGAGAGAGACACGGTGCATCGCCTTCCGGCGACTAGACACACACGGTTAATTTCACAAAGACGCTCCCCGCTTGTCGGCTTTGAATTAACCCCGAATCCGTGTTTCGTGAAATCGATGGCCCAGAGTGTTTCGCCCCGGCTTAACTTTTCACCGACCAACTACAAATTCCTGCTAAAAATACTACAGTAGATTTTCCACAACCTTGGTGTTAATTTTTTAAAGCTAGACGGGTATCGATCAATCGATGGAGGGTAAGGCGATTTCGGGATCGAGAAGACCCGCAAGCGACGAGAGGAAGCACGCGATACTCCGTGAAATTTTCAGACACATCATCGAGTATCGAATTATCAGCGAGGCACGAGTTAAAAGCGCCGTGTTCCCGTTTACGCATGAATTATGAATCAAATGGAAACCGGAGGAAAAACGGATGTGGCTCCGGCACGGGGCAAAGAGAAGTCTCGGGGCTTGGCGGATCGTCGAGCAGATATTGGACAGATGTCGCGTTGAATGTGCAAATGCGCCAACGAACGCGAACCAGAAACTGGAACACGACAGCGGAGAATCAGAGGTACGTTGAAGACCCACTGACACGTACGGGGCTCGTAATCTAACGCAGCCAGGAACACGTGGTACACTCTTGACGTGTACTTAATATACGTGGAATTTCGCCAAGGAACAGCCACGGGGAAGGTGGCTGGTTAGTTCGAACAAGTATTTACCAGAGCGTATAATCGCGAAGAAACGGGCTCCGATCCCGACCGCTTCTTTCCCGAGCGAAAAACTTGCGGGAAGAAGTTTGATCATCCTCGAGAGGAACGAAACTCCTTTAATTGATTACACTCGCGCGAGAAAAACGGGAAGACTCGTGTAATAATTCTTGCCAGAGTCCGTAACGTGTCTCAACCTGAATTAACCCTTTCTTCAAGCGCTTCTAAATAATTGCAAGCAAAATGGAATATTTCAATGGTACTTATTTTTACATTTAACCTTTCTTCGTGCACCCCCGTTAAGTTTCTAACCGCTGCAAAGGGGATTTATTTGTACTCGACGATTCCAGAAACAATGGCCTTTGAAGCCGTTCAAATTTCACAATCCAAAGAAGCATTAATTATCATTTGAAAAGTTGCTTAGCGAACGATTCTAATGAACGAGTTAATTCGACTGCTCCCCGTTAAATTAAAAGCGGAATTCATTTTGTTCGCTGGTGTTTCCCGTTTTGTGCGATTAAACGTGAAATTGCGTGTATTCGCGTAACAGTGGCGGTAGGTAGCCGGTTCACTTAAATCGCTGTCTCGATTTCACCGGTTCTATCCATTATCGATCGGCGTGCGAGCGCGGAACAGCGCGGAATTAAAGCAGCCACCCCCGCGGGGACCGGCTGAATCTGTTCCCGACTGTACCATTCAATTATCGAATAATCAGAAAGTTTGCTGACTCCGGCAAGCCGGTCGGTGTGTACCGTTGCATCGTAAAATCCAAGGAATGGTGCGTTACCGGTTGCGTTCCTTCTTTTCGTCTTTCACCCTTCTCCTTTCCGCCTTCCTTCTCCGCATATTACCGTAACAGGATTATTCTGTTCCTTTTTCGTGCAACCAATTATTACGCGAACATTAATTAACCCCTTTCAGCCAAGGGGAATAAGAAGCGTAAAAATGCATTTGGAAGTTTACAAGTTTCTAAAAGTGTAGTATTTTGAGATTTTATAAGTTTGCTAAAAATATCACTTAAATTTTGAAACTCCTAAATTCCGAAATTTCGGAGTCTTTAAAAATATAATATTTCCAAGTTTTCAAGTCCTTAAAAATGAAATTTTTAATCTTTTATTTCGAAATTAACTTGCGAAAGGGTTAATCGTAGCTCCAAATAAGAAGCATTTATAATAAGTGTTATCTCTCGAGACGTTGCTGCGACTCTTTAGAGACACGCGCCTTTTCTCGATTGCCCCTCGTCTTTCTTTCTTTCACCGCCCTCGCTTTGACCCAGCTCGGTACATATCCGCGCAAGTACGTGTACTTGCGAGCCGTACATGCACGCGGCTCTTTGATATGTACTGGATTCGTGGCTTCCGTGTTTCCAAGATATCCTCCGCTCGCATTTATGCGCCCCCGAGATCGAAATGCCCGCAGTCATGGCATAGTTATGGAAACACAAAACGCTCGGGACGAGTCTCAAAATGAAATTGAAATACGCCCGTGTGTGTCTGGTTCCTTTATTTTTACGGCGGATTTTATTACGCACCGATATTTGTTGCAGCTAACAACAATTAGGCTCGTGTTTCAGTATTTTCTGAAATTACTTGCTAAATTTATGAAGATAAAATTTCAGAATGTTTTACTGACTTTAACAGAATATGTAGTTCGCGCCTCGAGAGTCTAAATATATTGTGGTAGATTATGTCGTGCACGGATTGAAGAGGTTGCTCCCGTTAAACGGTGAAAAAAGGCAAGGAGAGCAGGGAGACGCATTATTTTAGGGGAAAATTAACGGCCATTGCTTTTCCTGTAGAAACTTTTGGCAACGACAAAGACGAGCGAGGCGTGTTTCCAAAAACACAACCCCCAGAACAGAAGTCATTAACGCGACTCCGGTTCAAAGTTTCGAGCCGGAATCTCCGGTCGCATAACGTTCCGCGGGACTTTTCAACTCCGTCCATAAATCGTGGCCGGGGAAATTCTGAAGAGAATCTTTACAGCTTCCCTGTAATTTCCAAAGATCGATCGAATTTCAGCCAAAAGATAATACGACGAGGATCTTCCCTTTTAGGCTAAGATTTCTGCAGCTTTGCGCTTTGAGGAATCATCTTTCACGAGCTTTTGATACTTCCACTTTCCCCCGGTGCGAGAGAAGTAGTTTCGCGCGGGGAACATTATGCATTCCGCAACTTCGAAACTCGACAGCGAGGCTTTAGCCCGCTTTAACAAAGAATACCGGGAAGAGGTTGCACGTTTCTGCGAACGGGTCCCGTGATACGTTTGCCCCCATGAAAATTTCATACGATCCGAAAGTATTAAAGGGACAAGATAGCGGAGTTTTCGCGAAACCGCGATAACGAGCCCCTGTGCCGTACCCGATCTCTTCTGTTTATCATACAGATCCGACTTTAATACACCGACTACCACCACCGAATCATCCAATGAAAATTTCATCAGATGGTGCTTTTATTTTTAATATATTTTATTTCTTATTTTTCCTATACGTTTTTCCACCACATGCAAAAAGGAAGGCCATCGATAGCTCGAAGGTTAACCAAACTACGTAGTTTTCGAGCTCGAATTTCCTTCACCCCCTCTCGAACGCGTTTTCCTCAATCAATCCTTCGAGCATATTAAAAAAGTTTCTCCCTTGGAATTCGGCTCCAAGTATTTTCCATCGATATACCTCTTCCTCGATTCGATGTATCCTGTAATTAAAAAATTCCATCGAAACAACTTTCGCGCCTTCCGATCGATGTTCTATCCCTTAAACGCGTTCTGATCAGTAAAACTAAGTTCACGAAAATGATTATTCCTCTAATTATTCGATCGTTTACAGTCACCGAACAACGTTGTTTATCCTCGAAAAGCTACTAGAAGAGACGCAACGTTGATTTCCCGTCGCTGTCTCGCGGGAATTTCAATTTCCACGCGCCTTCGCAAACGATGTCGCGAACATTTTACAACGTAATCGTGTGATCGTCGAGGATCTCTCGCGAGAAAGCTCTGTTCCGCGAAAAGAGAGGGTGAAGGCAAAACGAAAAAAAAAGAAAGGAAGAAAGAGAAAAAAAAGGTGGAAAGCGAAGCGAAAAGAGAAGACAAGAGGAGGTCTGAGTGGACTGCCGTCGGCACTCGCGATCCTACCTATATAGTGGCACTCGCTTCCACCCTTGTTCCCTAGACCGACTCCGAGCCGGCGAACTCGTCTCGAGTATCCCACGGAACTCTGACACAGACGACCAACCACCAGCGTCGTCTCGCCCTTATCACCGTTGCCCTGGCTCCTCGTTTTCAGACGTACACAACGGAATTTTCTTTCACGCGATCATCCTACGACACACAATGCCGTCCTCTGCGCGAGTTTTATGAGCATCTGCTCGTGTATCGCGAGAGACGGTGTCCAGTGCCAGGGACACCGAGACGCTGCCACGATGTCGCAGTCGATACTGGCTTGGACTCGCGGAACCGTCTGATTTATTGATATCAAGTGGATTTCGTTCCTTATCCCGGCCAGACCGGACGGGACACTCGGAGGTTCTTTGCTCAATGTCGCGCCACGTTTCTCATGGGCGCAGCGCCGTAATAACTCATTTTCTTTTCTACTCTTCAACGGTGGAACCGGATCCTTGGCCGATACTCGGGGCAGAATAGGTAGCTACCCGCTGGGACAACTTGCCGGGAATACCTGTCCCAGAGATACCAGGAATAGGTCCGGATGGTCGGCGACGCACGGTTCTTTCGATTTGAGACTTGGAAATTTTTCTTCGACTCTTGATTAGCATCTAAAAGCAGTCTCCTCTACGGATACCAACCCTTGTTTTGTCAAATTGGCGAAACGGGGACTTGGAAATTCTTCTCTCGAATGAACTCAGAAAATGTAGTGTTATCTTCTAATTGTCTAACTTCTCGAATGCAATTATCGACAAAGAAACATTGCAAGCTCTATCGTCGAAACGTTTCGTTTGCACGGTAGGTCGGTAGCGTAACAGCGCAACGGCCGCAGTTACCGCATTACAACAGTCAACGATCGCGTTGAATGCGTGTAAAGCGTTGGCGCGGTATTTTCATCGCTAGCAGACGCGAAACCCCGCGTTCCAAGATAGGTCGTTGGCTAAGGACACGGCATAAAGCATCCAGGAAAATGAAACGTTGCCACCCGTCTCCTCGCGTGCCCTCCATAATATGTAAAGTAACGCGGCGCACCAGCACCGTCTTCCATTCTCTGTTCTCGCGCGATCGATGCGCGCCGAGCGTGGTTTCAACGATATCCGCCGACGAAATACGTGTCCGTTGTCTGTTTCGCTTGACTAATGGGCCAGGCGGACGTACACGGACGAAAAGAAGATAAAAACTCGCTGAAATTCGTGCCCCTATTCCTGCTTCCCGACTCGTTACCGCGGTCGTCATCGAGGATGCTGTTCCAACGACACGTTTCGAGTCCGCTCAGAACGAACGTACTTTTCTTACGACCACGAGCGGAGTTCGGAACCGCTCTCGATATTCCCAAGCGAACCGGCAACTTCTTCAACTCGCGGCCGCAAGATGCACGAGGAAATTCTCAGGCGGCTCGTGACGCAACTTTTCCCAATTGAAATTACACGAGGTAGCTGGCGAGCGCGGGAATGCAATAATCGCGACGGCAATTCATCGCGTTATTGTTTAACGGACAAATTTCTTAGCCGAAAACGGCCGAGAAGGAAACTTTGCTGCCGTATAACGTGTCTCAAGCCACGAGTTACTCGCCAACTTTCGAGGACACACCGGATAACAAGGTAATGTACACGCTGTTCGCGTGTTCCAAGACGTAGCACCGATGCCGCCAGCCTGCTTCGTATTATCACGACCGTACTAGACAAGCTAATTGACTTACGGCTCTGCCGTCGTTGTTATTATTAATTAATATGCCCATTAATTAAGGGGGAATGGCGAGGGCAGGCCGATCGAACCCATCGACCGGTCGACGATTCGCAAAACGTGAGAATCGTTCCTAGCGAGCTCGTTGAGCCTCGTCTTATCGTAAAAATTCCGTTTCAGTTGGAGAACGAGCCTCTTAATTGACCAACGTTATCGAAACGAAACTAAGACCCCTTTTTAACTTTTAATCAAATAATTTTACTAGCCTAATTTGCAAGATACTTTTATATTTGTCATTTAGAGATTTTCTTCGAACGAGTATTGTATAATCGCCTTGGTAATAAAAGGGTTAACCCCCGTATCCGCGGTTTCACTAATCTGCGGTTGGCCACAGCTCGAAAAATTATATTCAGTTACACCATTTATCTCGAATACAATTTTCACATAATTGTCACGACAAATTAAAATTAAATATGATAATTGCATTACTTTTAAAACAAAGCTGTTTTCGTGTTAATATTTTATGTACAATTTTCATATTTGATAACATCACGTAGCATTACAAGCTAATCAAATAACGTTGCATTAAAATTTGATATAAACCCAGCATAAAATGCACGCGTGTGCACAAACGAACGAATCCCCCGCGGATACGTGAATCTCGCTGCACCGCGTAAGACTTTGAAGGACACGATCGAACGAGGAAACAGAATTAGGGGAGGAAACGATGTACTCCGTTGGCAAAAGACGCGGTATAGGGAACAGTATTAGGTTAATTTCGATAGGGTAGCGGTGCAAGTAGATCGAGCCCGTTGTCTGGCGACGGGTAGTGAACGTCGAAGTTCGGCGCCACGTTAACGAGGTAATATACACGCCGTGCACGTCTATGGTGGCTGTAAGCCTGTAATTCGTATCATCGGTAAGCGCACGGTGCCGAGTAACTCGGTTACTCAGCCTCGGCACGGTGTGTGCACACACGGCTACACACCGAGGGAAGCCCTCGTATAACTGGTTGCAACACCTGAAGCTGCGAGCCGTGTCGTTGACAGCGTCGAAACGCTGAAAAGAGAAGGACGAGCGGAACGGAGCCGTGCCGGCGTCGTTTCGAATTTTAAGCACGCGTACCTGCAAATCGACATCGTTGCAAATTGAATTTCACGTGCCGGCCTCGGACGTTTTCAAACTGGCCGCGATAAAACTGCGATCCATGACGTTAATGTCGTTAGCCCGCGATACGGAGGGAACAAGAACCACGGGCTACGTGGCCCGATTCGTTATTCGACTTTGAAATTTTCCACCGGATAACTGAAATATAGAGGCAAAGTCCGGCGAAGTGGGTCAAAGTATCGTATACCGAAAGTTGACTGCCGCGGTATCCATCGACTAATTTTCGAATTTAAGCTCTCCCTGCTATCTTGCTTTATTACCTTAACTTCTGCTAATTATTCGATCGTTGAAAATTCGAAGACGTCTCGTTAATATTCGAAACAATGGACTAATACCGTTTGCCTTGCGAAATCTTGATTCGCTTTCCGATATCCAGCTCCGGATCTAGATTCCGGGGAAACGCGGCGAATAACGCTCCAAATATCGGCCGGCACGATCAAATCGAATCGCAGAAATTTGCAAAACGATAGATAGGTGGGCCTCCATTAGCGACCGCGAAAAGATATCGCGGTTGCAAATCAGATTTCCCTCGGCACGCATCGTTCAACGGCTCCGATCGTGACCGGTGTTTCGAAAACGCGAACCGAAACATCGACGAGGACAGGATCCCCGGGATTAGTTACAGGATGCACGGAAACAGAAAAGTTAAGACACGGAGACGAAACAGGAACGAGGAGTCCGCAGCGGCTCAGAGTGTGCGTTTGTATTCGTAAACGGGTAAGCCGACCCGATTACGTTAACGGAAACTATATCTCATTAGAGGGATTTAACGGGCGCTCGAGACTTTCGAGGCTGGTTCACGTTGATCCGACAGATTCGTTGGTAAGCTTAAGCGCAAGCTGATCGGAGATGTCTAAAATCCGCAGGTAAACCTGTAGCTAGTGCCCAAGGCTGCAACTGCAGCTCCGTTAAACTGCGGCAACGATTTGCCCCTGTACAACGTTATCTCTACAAGTGGCAAAATATCCACCCCTCTGACTGACAAGATTTCTACCTCATCGTCATTTCCATCCAAATATCTATCTGACACGCTGTTTCCTATTCGCGACGCCAACAACTCAAAATCCATTAACTCGGACACAACACGACAGTCGAATCGGTAAAAAATGGCAAATGGCAAGAACGAGGGAAGGCTCGATTGGCCTTTACGTATCTCGATAATAAGCAGCAGTCGATTGTCGTTTCCTCGAGCGACCCAGATTCGTTTTTAGCTGTATGCGACGGTGCGTGTGCACGAGGAGTACGATCGATCCCATCGCGTAAGACGTTTCAACCCCCGAACGACGTACCGTAAAGAAAGCTAACAATTTCAATCGAATTTCCGTCCATCTTTGCTTTCGATATACGCGAGTGTTTTATTTCGAAATTTTACTTATGGAATACATGTTTCCTGCATCTATAATTCGCCAGAGGGTTAAATGCTTTAAATGCCCTTCTTCGTGTTCCCGATCGATGATATCGATGAATGCGCCGTATACAAAGGGCTGTGCAAAGTTTCAACGCTGTTTCTTTTGCCTAAGACGTCGGCTATGCTCGACCTATATACTCTTCCGACGATTCTTTAGCAGCCAACGAGCACAAGCGTCTCGCCAAAAGATAGAACGAATTCGCTGTCTGTTGGCGATTTTCTTCGGTAAAGGGGTAGAAAAGGGGAGGAGGGATTCGTGTCGACGGTAAGAAGACCGTTCCAACGCGGACGTTCTTAATTTCCACGAGTATTTTCAAGTTGACAGAAAAATCCCGATGGAGTGTACTCCCGTGGAAAATGTTTCTAGGAAATATAGTTCTGATCCGCTATCAACGATGCCGATTGCTTTCGTTCGGACAATCGATTCATTTTTCAAATCCGTCGCCGACGATTTTTTTTTTCGCTCGACTCCGAAATACTAGAACGTAACGACGATTTCATTCGTCCATCAGTGAACTTTGAAATCGAGATACGTCTATTGGAAACCGATTTCCAGGAACGCCGACTTCGAACTTCATCCGCGCTTATAGCGAAACAAAATTCTTTCAATTTTTTATGTATGTCAAATGTATCGAATCGACTGGTATGGGAAAATCGATCAAATTTCAAAATAATTATAATTCAAATGGGAATTCGTAGAAGCTTTTATGAGAAACAAATTCTATGCAAAATGGACCGTTTTCCCCTAAAATTCCCCGCTCCAAAGAATTAAAGCAAATTTAATGCAAAGATTCGACAGGGGATGCATCCGTCATAATCCGAACAAGAATGAAATTATGTTAATGCAAAAAGTTGAAGGAAAGTTTATTCGTCTCTAAAACGAAATTGATTCCGCAATAACGGCTAATGGAGTCTGTTTATTGTATCACCGTGTGAACTGTATATATATGTATGTAAGTAGAAGGGGGTAAAAAAGGGAGAAGAAGGTGGAGGAGGTGGTACAAAAGGGTAAGCTTAGAGGTTTCCCGGAGGTAGCCGGGTGCTCGAGAGGGTGGCGAAACTGCGCCGTTCTTTCGCGCGAGAATTTCGCGGAGCAGGAAGTGGATACGTGCTCTTCTGCGCGGACAAAAGTAGCGTCGGTGCAATTTCACAGCCGTCGCGTCGCAGGCACGAGGAAATGCATTCTTTCGTTCGACGTCGACCACCATTTTCATTTGCGTTTAAAATCGGAGATTTCGACCGAAAAGAAACGAGATCCGACAGCAATTTTTATCTACTCCCGTGAGTATCGTGTCTATAAATATCGAACAATTTATTTCAATTCGAACAACGAAACGAACTCTTGAATATTAAAAAATTACGGTTCGTCTATTGACGAATGAATCTTGCGTATCGAAAGAGCAAGTTCCAAGATATAAAGTTATTTCGTTAGTCGCGAAGAAAATCGCGAATGGTATCGGGAGAAAATGGAAATCAATAAGTAAACACGATACAGATAACGTTAATTCGATTAGGCAGGCGTGTTTCAGATCGGGCGGATAACAAGCGGAGAGAACGCATAGGTTTGCTTCGTAGATGACCGTGCGAAATCCACGGCACGGCAAACGAGACGAAACGAAACGAAACGTTTATACGACAAGCACGGAAAAAGCGTTCCGCCATTCGATACGCGGATTCGCGTTCGTTGAATCGGATATGGGTATCTCGTGACCAGAGATCGATTTCAAATAAAGCGGAAAAGGCAGCAACACTGAAAGAGAGATAGCGGCAGCAGAGTCGCTATTATATTTGACTTTTTGCTTTCCTCCCACGTTCTCCGAGAGGAACGAGGGTATCCCCGTGCTCAAAGGGTTCGACGAAGCAACGCTTGGCTCAGGTACACCGTCGTCTCCTGCTTCCAAAGCGAATCCTCCATTTTCTTTTACAAAAACCGGCTAACGTATCTCCGTATAAAACGGAAGAAAAACTTCTGCCGCTCGACGGGTATCGTATATTCCGACGGAAACGAAGAAAATTCGTGGATGTTCTACAACTACGACCATTTTTGGCCCTCTTCTCTTCGCTCCTTTAGAAACGCGATCTATCCTAGCACTGTTCGCACTACTTGCACATGTATCAAAACTTCTCGCATTGTGACCCGTGAACCCATATCAATTTTGCCAACTATTCGCCAGAAAACTTTGCCGAAGTATATCAAAGAATTATTAAAATACCAAAAATTAAAATTAAAATTAAAAATATATAGGATAGAGGTTACTTTCATATTCATTACTTTATCTGTACATAAATATACATAAGATTCTCTCGTAAGATGAAAAGGGGTAGTTTGTGAAGGAAATTAAAAAAACCCTTCAGCATCATTTTTTTCAAAAAGTGTCATCTGTTAAATAAATAAGTAGAAGCAGTAAGGAGAGGTTAAGCAAAGCACAGCTGTTCAGATGATCGTAGAGGGCGGATTTCGCGTAGAGATGGAGCGGCTAAGAATAAAAAAAAGCGAGCGAACAAAAGCGTATATATTCGCTTAGAAACACCTGCTCTTCACGTTCGAAGGGATACGAGTTCTGGATGAGAGGTACGCTTGTCTCTCGACAGGGTTTCTCTCGCAAGAACCCTTGGCCTTACCTTACCTACCTACCTACCTACCTACCTACCTACCTACCTACCTACCTTTGCCCTCTTTTCCCCTCTGTTCGAGTTCGTTACAACGGTCGATGTAGCTGGCACCAGAGACCCCGTAAAATCATTCGACTTCGTTGCCAGGACGACCCAACGTGTATCGCGAAATCTTAAGAGGACCGACCATGACCAACAACCTACTCGCGGGACGGTCGATCGAGCTTTCCTCGTACTTTTATTTTTTTCCATATATGGGGATACACCGATTCACCATTTACGAACATTCTGAGGATTTTATTGAGGAATCAGGGTTAACAAGGAGTTGATCCTTGTTCTGGTCGGTCGAATTTCAAAATTAGAAAAATGACGATGCTTATGGTTACAGAATACAGAAAATCGACTTGGACGATCTAAGAAACTAGAGAATTATAGAATTAATTCTGTAGCTACGAATCTGAAGTATTACTTCCTCGAAAGGAGGGTGTTAACCCCTTAACAACTGAAATTTTCGAACAAAACCCGCTAATTGCTATAATAATCACCCCCCCGACAACCTTAATTGGAAAGTTGATTGAATCGTCGCAAAATAAATGAATTATTTTCACGGGAATTCATTATTTCTACCATCCATAATTCCTAATTAGTTGGATAAACATTTATCCCCGTGGAAACTCGAGTATCAGCCGTGTATACACGGCTCGCAACAAAAGGGTTAATAAATCAAAGCGAAAGTCCACCACTTTCCACCCCTTCGATCCTGAAAAACACTCTAAGCACTTATTGAGGAGTTTGAAGGGGGATGCAAGTTCGCGAACGAGGAGGAAAATCACTTTGCTCGGGGGCCGGGGAGGGTTCCGTGATAACGAATTCTTTAATTATTTCAGCCACTCGAAAGTTTCAGGCAACTATCGCGAGGACAATAGAGAGCCCTGCTCCGTAAAGTACAGTTCCGAAGGGAAAGTCGACGAGGTTCCACAACGTGGACGAGTTTTCGAGACGAGCGGCGCGGATAACGGATTATCATGGCCTGTTTCGAGAGGAGGTTACATTCTTAATTCATCCAAGACAGCGAAATAACCGGGCGCCGTGTACCTAACCGGTAGATCTTTGTTAAACTTTAAGTAAGGAAGAGCCGCGCGAATTTTATTTGACACCTGATGAATGTGCCCCGTGCCACGAAAAGGTAATGAGAATTCCTAGATCGTGCGCCAGTCAGCTATGAGGTATCGCTCTGCGCGGATAATGAAATAGAAAGAGTGAACCGTACACTGTACAACGACGATCAACCGAACCGGTGGATGTTGAAGCACGCGACTGTATTACCACGATCCATTCGGGGCGAAAGATTTTTTTTGTAACGCGACACCGAGGGGCAGAAATTTGTTAACTTTATTCAAAACCGTGTCTTATTTCCGTGGCTAATTTTTCACCGCCGACCACGAGTCATTCGTCTTTTCGAATTTAGCATCGAAAGGGTTGACACGACGAGAACAGGTAACCATTTAATTTATTGATTTTTCGGGTAATTTTGAAATACAGCAGGATAGTCGTCGAGGTATATTGCAGACGGTAAAGCAATTTGTAGTACGAAACCGAGTGTTTTCGATCGACGAAAGAGCGAAAAGAGAAGACAGATACTGTAGTACGGGTCTCTTTGAAGGGTACAAAGGCACTGGCGGACGCGAATAAACGTGAATAAAATGCATCAAATAATAGTTCCGTCGAACGATGAATAATGCACCATGCAATCTTGAAACGATGAAAGGCTCGAATACGGCATGGAACTCGGTGCAACGGTAATTGATTCGTTACGAGTTCCGTAAACGTTCGATGAATGAAAACTGAATATATATATATGTATGTATTATATCTGTCTAGGAAAACAAGAACGAAACGGGAGGCTTATCGGTTCGGGAGCCGATATCGCGAGGCTTGTAAGTAGCGCCCATTGAAAGAAAGAGAGACAAAAAGAAGAAAAAAGAAAAAAGAATGCGATATTTCCCATCATCTGAGTGACGTTAACGCCAGAGTGCTTCGTACAGTGAACGAGAGCTGCTTATCCGCTTCGTTCGTTTTCGAGTGCTGCGAATGAACGTGAATGGCACTCTAATAATTCGAGCAGAATGTGTTTCTGCGCTGATGAGTACCAGATACTACTCTCGTTCGAGGTGAAAACGGCGTATTCGAGGAACACTCGACTCCTTTACGAACCTGAAACTTGAATCGACCTGATTCCTCACAGACAGAGAGTCGGAGAAAAACAAGAAAATGATCCGATGTAAAACGATCGACGATTAGAGAAATTTCGCTGCTAAAAGATCAATATTCCTTTTTTGCAGAAAATTTAACACGTTAATCGAAACGTCAAAAAGCTATCGAACATAAATCAATGCTCGCTGTTTTAACAATTATTTATAGTTTGATCCATCAAATGCCAAAAGCCGAGACTGCGCTTTCTATTATAAAGCAAAGTATACAGATAATTATGGAAATTCGATACTACGCCGTTTTAATTGAAATAATACATTATCAATTATTTTAAGAACAAATATATATCGAAGCCGGTGATAGTTTATTTAAACAAAAAATCCGATTTAAGAGCGTCCGGTAATTGCTTCTGCTGTATCTATCTGTATTTATCTTGGACTTTGCCCGAAGGGGCGAGAGGGACAGCACGTTCACGAAATCGCGATAGAACGGTTCGATCGATCGATTCGGCGCCAGGCAATTACCGAGACGGGCACGGAGGGGAGGGAGAAAATCGGTATCGAAATTGTACGCTCTCCCTTGGACCGTCACGATCCTAAATGAGATTCGACGAGCACGCTCGTGGATAGTCGCTTCCGTTTCCGTCGATTCTCACGCACGACCGGCTCCAAGGACCGCCCGGCGAGGAAATGAAACAGGGTGCACAAGGGTGCACAAGGGTGGTAGCAGACTGCGCGAATCGTGGATGTACGAATGCAGAAGACACACGGATGGCTGAATTGCTAAGTAAAACCGGCTGTAGCAGCTACAGAGTGGCAAGAAAACGGGAAAGGTCACGTTTCATTAAGTACATGCGAGCCGATGAATACCCAATAGCGTCTGTTAACCCCCGAACGACGAAGTCGGGTCAAATTCTTATGGAATTGAATTTTTGATATTAGATAGACTCTCCGAGGGAACCAAATACCTTTCATTTACAATTTTTTACAAATAATCCAAAATTCAAGTTAAAGTTTTGGCTTTCTTCATGGTTACAGATATCAGATTAGAAACTTACTACTAATCTAACCCTGATCAACAGTTAATGAATTAGCTTTCTTATAAATAGACAAAGTACAAATCGAGCAAGAGTGTACTGAATAAATGGATTACTAGTACTTTATACTTTTCCCTGAAAAATCGAAATCCAAAAAGGACACGGAGCGAAAAAGGAAGATCGAGCTCCTGCATGGAAAGCAGAAGGTTGCAAGGGAGCGGATAGAATTCGAGCGGAAAAGAGAGGATAGAAGGAGGACAGGGGAACGTCAGCCATCTGGCATTGTATCACGGTGTCCCTCGGACAGCGTGCACCGTCCGAGCGTGTACTCGGTGGCGCCTACCCCACGAGGTTCCCCGATAGAAGCAAAAGCAAACAACTCTGGCTGGGAAGAATCGAAAGTAAATGCGCGCACAAAGTATTTTTCTCTTACGACACGGACTGATTCGGGTCGATTCCTCGAACGGTGGTCGCGTCAGAGAGCCTTGAAGCGGTCCAAAAACGGAATGCCCGTGTCGGTTCGCGAGCTAAGAACGAAAGTGGCATCGTAACCCGTTGTCCCTCCCTCTACCCGGGATCTCTGTCTGTCTGTGCGTTGAATGAATCGAGGCGAGCCCGAACCGTGGCACAGATACGACGCACTTACTCAGCGTGCCGCACGTGCCTGTTGTGCATACGTAATGCGTATCGACACGTCGAGTGACAGCACGCGGACCGAGTCACGCCGCGAGCACAAGCCTCGACTCCGAATCGATAGCGGACCGGAGCCGAACGCATCCAGGCTCGATGATTTCGTGAACGACGCTCGATACGATCGATACGGACGGATCGGAGCCGCGTACGCTCCGATAATAATAACAAGAAGAGGAGAAAGAATGCAGACTCACCGGCAATGGCGACGAACAGGAAGAATATCCACGTATCCATGAGTATGCCGGCGAGGCGTAGCTGTTGGAAGCTGCTGGCTGCGACCTTGTCCATCACGCTCCGTGACGCATTGTTGTACACGTAGTGTTGTTTCGTTAGGACGAGCTTCTGCGATTACACAAGCGGTTTATCGTCGCACGAGGATATGCACCCACTGTCCGCGAGTACGAGGCACACTACCGCCAAAGTACGTGGTGGCACGGGACCCCCGGCACGGTCTCGTGTCCTGACACTGTCCTTTACCAGGCTCGCATCGTTTACTCGCGAACGCCTCGCGAGCAACAACTTAGCGGTCACACGAGCGAGGTGAACGATGCGTTGGCTCGCACGCGTGTCCCTTGTCCGCGGCCTGAGGTTACCATTCGCGGCTTAACAACGAAAACGGACCGGTGTCTAAGTCTGGTCTGTTCGATTGCGAATAGAATCTAGGGAATTGATATTCGAGAAGAAGCGAAAACTCGCCGCTTGCGACGAGCGACAGCGTGCACGAGTACGGGCGAGCGTCGTGTGCTCTCGCCACCGCGTTGCCCGGAGTATTGACCGACTCGGCTCGGCTCGGCTTGGCTCGACACACGGTGCGCCGTTCTGCGGCTCCGACAACCAGACGAGGAGAGAGATGCGGAGGGGGCGGCTGCCCTCTGACGACTACCGCACGACTGATCCCCACCGGTCGACTGCGCGCGCAACCTCGACGCGAGCGTACGCGACCGGCTCCTTACACCTATACCGAAGCTCCCTGCCAATTCAACCGTTCTACGGGCCTTAGACCTCTCATTGCTGCTGTTGTTGTTGTTGTTGTTGTTGTTGCTCTTGCTCTTATTTTTCTTTTTTCTTCACTCTACTTGCCACACTACCTGTCCGTATTCCTTGGTAAACAAACGAGCCGAGTACGATTTTACCCTCGTTCCGTGTCCTTTTTTTCTTGTCTAGCTCGTCGATAAGCTAACGAGACGACGTATCGTCGATACGGAGCCGTCTCACATTTTCTTTCCATTAAATGACCGATTCGTTAGGCATCTCGAACATCGCCAAAGCATTCTTCTAACTTAATCCTTCGGTGAATAATCGGGTAGCTCGGTGTCCCGTTTTTATACTCCATAAAATTGACGAAGTATCCCTAAAAATAAAAGTTCTCATAAGAAATTGAAATTATGATACTGCCTGCTTATGGAATTATCCCTGAAACAGTGTTTTCCAACATGAAGACAATTACTCAAACATCAGAAACTTTGAAGCATCCGGGTGGATCACGATTCAAAATATGTTGGAAAATACTGTTCCAGGGGTTAATTGGATAAATACGTAAGAAGAAAATTCTACGTGAAATTAGAAGATAGATACCTTCCATAGATAGGTTCGCTTCTCGAGAACGACTTATCTTCCTCGTGTTAAATTACGCTTCAGATCGAAGATACGAAGAGAAGTTTCAGCAGCGGACCGTAATGAACTTATTCTCAAAGCCGTTTTTCTCCAGGACGAAACTACCTGAAGAAAAAAAAAAATCGCTTGCTTTCGCGTCGTGCTACCTTATCCATGGAGTAAGAGACGTGTAATAGAAAAATCACTCGCCGTGTGATGGATGACCGATATAAACTACGGAATCTATTTACTGAAAACGGAAGATCCCTTGATAACGCATTATCGTTCGACGAAGAAAAGATTTGCTGACGCAACGATACCGCGATGCTTCTTCTGGTACAATCTGGAGCACGATAGGCTTACCTGAGGAAAACTCACCAAGGAAGTCTCACCATTTGTCTCGTACTCCAAAGTTAGCAAGCATTGTGCCAAGCGCGATAATCAACCCAGCCCATTAATTAAATTTCCAAATGACTAATTCAATAATCTAACATAGTAATATTAGGTAAAATAATACGAGACGAATGATCGAGTTTCCTTTCTTTGCATCGTCATCTTCCTTGGGGAAGTCTATCGTGCCCGGCAGTGTACTCTTCGCTTCCGATCCAATAATGATGCGAAGAATCAAAGCAAAGCTTTCCCGGATTGGAAATCTTTCGCTATCTTTTCTCCTCCGAACAATCGGTACTCGGCTTTGCGTTTCCAGCACAGAACGCCTGGGAATCGTCAGGACACCCTAAACAGAGAAAAGCGGTAGAGGGTCATTGAACGGTTGACACAGGGAAATTCAACGATACATACATGCATACATACTGTAAACGTCTCTGGCGGCAGTTTTATACGACGATCGATACCCGATAGCTTCCCGTCTACCAGGCCAAGATTCGATCTCGAGAACAGCTCCGACGCCTTCCGGACTTAAGAAACAGATCTATGGGTCGGATAAGGATCCGGGCCGAGATCCAGCAGGTTGTTCCACGTGCAAGAGGATGATTCGACCGCTTTTCAACCCTCCTCTCTCCTTATACGTTACACGGATGTGTCCAAAATCGAAAGAACAAGTCCGATGTACGTCGTAAGGTCCTACCGTTCTTAACCTGGATAATAAAAGGATATTGGCAAGACATTCTGAATATATATAGTGCGTTTACCAACACAAAGTTCCAATTCCACGTCAATGTTTTACATACCTGGAGGCTTCTTGAAAATAAAAATTAAATATCAAATATTCCAGAAATTCAGTATTTTGGAAATTACTTTTGGCCTTGGAAGATGTCGAGTCCAAAGGGTTAGATCGCCAGTCATTCGTATTCTTCAAAATAAGAGAATACATTTGGATCCAGCTAGGTAACTGTCATTCCAATTTTATCTTAATGAGACTATCGAACCGTGAGTTCTACCCCCTCACAACAATGGCGCCGGCTCGGTAGTTAGACGCACGCGACCCATCGAATCAGCTTAACGACCCGCAGCGTACCGCTCAGCGGGGTACTTTTGTTTAACCGAGGCGTTTATTAATCAATTGCAGTGGTTCGACCGCAAAGCGTTGCTCGTTTGACGGTCAAGTGTCTTTTTTTTTTCTTTCTTTCTTCTTTTCTTTCCTTTCCATCGTCGCAAATGGAGAGCACTCGGCGCACATCCTTTGATCTGTCGGGAGCGTCTTCTTATAATGAGCAGCTTGTAGATTCCAACCCCTTTGCCGCTCCCTGCTGTCCTAACCACAAAACAACGTACAGTACCAATTTACGGGCAAGTTTTTACCAGTTCTAATTACTAATTTTCTCAGAGTTTCGTATTTTCAGCGAACTCCTTCGAAACGGACGAAAAATTCACGAAACTACAATGGACTCTGAATAATGAATGCACTGGCTGCGTGACAAAACAGCTGCATCCGAATATCGTAATGGTTCGATTTATATTAACCGGACTTACCCGTGTCAATAGGTCAATTCATAATGTGCAGGACGCTTTGAGCAGAAGAAGCATTTCTCTGTGCACTCGAAAATGCAAAATCCCTATTAACCCTTTCACTACTTAAACCTTTTAATCACTGTGGTGGTTCCATTAAATAATCGAGATTTATTCGATGGAGCATTACAGTGGTAAACTAATTTTTCGAGGCACGATATTATTTTATTCCCATTCACGTAATATCGTGTCGAACGATAAGAAATGAGAGCACAGAGGAACGTTTAGCGGCAGAGATGGTTGTAGTGAACGGGTTAAAAGATAAATACAAAAGCGTAGCCACGGCCGGAATATTATGGTCAAAGCGTAAAAGTTAACGAGCCTAGGTGCTGAGAGCACGGATTAAAACGGTGTAATCAACGATAATTAAAGCAATCCAATGGAGGCGAGTGTTTTTGAAAGCCGTTTAAACAGGCGGACGACGACGACGACGACGACGTCGTTTTGAAAAGCGAAACTCGATGCCGGGGACGATTCGTAGGCATTAACTCCTCTTAAAAGCCGGTGTGAGTTTCGGATAATTCCAACGGGGCCAATTGCCAATTGTAAAATCGACGCCTCTGTTCGCGTAATTAAACTTTCTTTTCAGCGCTGCGACCCGTTCGCTGATTCCTCGTTTCCAGCTCTCGATTCAATGATTCCGCTGTGAATTGCTTTCCTATCTCTTCCGGTTTCGATCTTGTTGAATCGTTCTACTCTTCGGGGCTTTCACGGTATCTCAATGGCGCCTATTACCGATACACCGGCTTCCGGGTGTGTGTCTCGTGGAACGCACAGGACCATTATGGATAAGGATTCAGGACGTCTTTTGGATCCGATTCGGGACATCTTTGGAATTTTTTAATGGCTCACCTGAGAAATTAACATGGACATTAGTGATAAGTTGCGTTATAATAAAGATTATTTATCGTGTTCGAAGTGGCAAGATTAAACATTAAGGATATCAGTCTAAAGATTAATTTTCAGTTTGTTACCTTGCATTATTAATTTAATATTAAGCAAGTATATATCCCATTACCAGCGTGTTTATGGAATCTTAATAAATACAGCAGCGACGCTAATGAAAATTAAATTGCGACGCTAATTAATTTCTATTGTAAAGTTAAACAGACTTCAGTGACATCGTATCCGAAGAATATAATAGAAATTATAATAAAATAATAGAATTTGCAACATTGCCTGATAATAATAACTTCGTTGGGTTAAAATTAGGGATTCCCTTCTTCTTCTTTTTTTTTTGTAAACACGTGTTCATAATTTATTATCAATCGTGTACTTTATACAGTGACCTGCACAATTAGCACACACACACGCACACTTTTGACAAAAAAAATATACACACGCCCATATTTTTGCGTACACTTATACGCGTGCGTATGTAACATACACACACATCTATTTTTTTTTTGTTACATGAATGACGTATGTATTCATTAGTCTATCATTGTGGAGGAATCTTCGTGTACGTGTGGTTTTTTTTCAAAATATATATTTTTTGTTCTGTTCCTTCGTTTTGTAACTATCTATATACGTATAGGACAAGAACGGTGGAAACGATCGTAATCCAGCTTTACAAACTTCATTACGCCCTTAATTTACCTCGTAGTTCATTGTTTCCTGTGCGTCATCAGATGATTTTTTATTCATTTCTTAAGGAATCATGATAATTAATTATACCGACGTGCGATATCTGAGTGTGGCAATTAGCAAACGCTGGGAAGGAAACGAGAACGAAGTCAGAAAGTTATGCATTCTTTTTCCACTTCGTGTAATTGCGATGGTACAAACGGAGCGCTGATAATTCTACGCTAGAATTAGTTAGAATACAATTACAGCACTAACCCTTTCTACGCCTGCGATTTTCATCGCATGAGAGTTAATTTATTAAGGGTTTGTAATTCGTGTTGTAAACCCAAGGATTCCACGTTTTCTGCGATTAACAGATACTTGCAAGAAAAACAATGTTGAATGGAAAGAGTTAAAATTCTCAAAATTTAAGAAAAGTTAACCTTAGAGTAATAAAGACTAGGTCATTCTTTCATTAAAATTAGACACATTAATTTTTGAAAGAAAAAATGTTGAAAAAATGAAACCTATCTCAAGGAACCATCGTCCAAGGGCTAATTGACAGTGTATACGATTTTTAAGCATTTTTCCATAGTAAAATTGACTTTGCTCAGCTGGTACCAGTAATTACACGACGCTGTCTATTAAAAGCGACTTCGATGGCTCGCACGATCGCAGTATTTGCTACACTGTATCTTCTCGTACTCGTTATCACAATGATTCAACGTATTGACTATTTTACAGATAATATCTTGCTTTCCCTTCTTCTTTTTAATTCTCTACAAATTTTCTCGATAACGTCACTAGTGAAATTGTTCGTTTTAACCCTTTCAGTGCTACCGGGCGTGTAATCACCTAACGTTAAAATATCCTTGCTATTTAATCGTCTAACTAATATCTGCCCTAATAAACTTCGCCGATCTTCTAACGGGATCAAAATCAACTCGGTGCGAAATAATACTATGCGCGTCTGTCGGAAGTGTTCAGCACCGAAAGGGTTAATTCCATGGTGGTCTATCGCGATGCGTAAGCACAGGTGAGCTTCTGTTTTTCCATCGATTCGATCACTCTCTCTCATTCTCACTCTCACGATTTTTTCCTCTCTCTCTTATGGACGGCGATTAAAAAACGTAACGCTTCTGTTACAGATTATTACAACATGCGAGGAACGCTAAATCCTTAGTGGCTAAAAAAACTGTTCGCGATAATGCACACGTTATTACAAATTCTTTCCTCGTTTCTCGTTTCTTGTCTCCTCTCGTTTTATCATCGGACAACCGCTGGTTTGATCTTCTCGTCGATCTTACTCGTTTTCATAAAAAAAAGGAAGGAATTTTCACGAAACGAAACAACAGCATCGCACTTGGGACGTTGTCCGGACTCTACGCGATCTTCCCTCGCGACGCTAGGATCGTTACGTAGAAATTGTCGATCGGATGGTCCACGTTGTTTGCAACGCAACGTCTACGTAACCCGTCTCAAAATTAATGAAACTGATTTCATTAGTACAAATTTTTCAACCCTTCTGTTCGATCCTCTCCGTAGAATTCACAGTGAACACAGTATCAAATATCGTATACGGTGGGCGATCGAATTATTGGAGCCGCAACGAAGATGTACGAAATAATTGAACCGAAAAGCGACTTACGCGGGTGGCTGTAACAATTTCATCGCCCACTGTAATTATCAAAAATACACGACACTATGGTGTCATGATTACGATGATGGAATCCTATTACATCCGGTGTTATTGATTCAACGTTCAGTGTCATTACTTCTGCGACAGACCACGTGTACGTGCAGACTCGAAACGATGCAGTGATAACACGTGTGAATATTTCGGAATAATAGTGGTGCAATTCGGAAGATCTAAATTTCGGAATCGTCTTCGACGCGTACGTATAATTTTGTTCTTTAATTTATATCACTATTATTCCGAGCGACACGTATCACGCCAATTACGCGTAATTACGAAACGAAATCATCGATTCACGAAATCCGATATCTCTCGCAGAACCGATTCGACCTGGCAGACGCTCGACGAGAACCGAAACAACTTAATCGCGAAATTTGTCTTTGCTGTATCGTATAAATATCTCGATAAAATTTGTACGATTTGTTTACTCGTGCATGGCAATTCGAAGCTACGATACGTATTTGAGCACTTTCTCCAAGTAACGCTCTCTCGTTTTGGCAAATAAAAGGAGCAGATCGTTTTTGCGATTCTCTATCGTTTCTTTTTATTCTTTTACTTTTATATATATACTTTTTTTGTAATATTTCGTTGCGCTTGAAAAAATATCGTTAACCCTTGGCCGACGGATACCGGGTCCTCGCTGGTCTTTGAATCGAATTAAAATATTTGTTAAAACATATTGAAATCAAATTTATTTCTATATTAAAATGTTATAGAAACGTTTGATGCGTTGGTTCGAGGTTTACTTAAAATTGAAGAAAAATCGCCGCTATCTCAGGAAGCCGGCGTCCAAGGGTTAATTATTATATTTATAACGAAGCCTATCAAAGTTGATCCGTTTGATGTTTCACCGGTTATAAAATACGATAACGTTTCTTTCTTTTTCACCGATCGAACGATATCGCAAGCAAATTTTCTAAGATACGGACAACTACTTGGATTCCATTCGTTAACCTTCACCGTTTTTTTTTCTTTATAATACAGATTATTATTTTTATCTCAAGGCAAATATGTTTCACTTTTGTTAGAATTAAACGGCGGCGTCGGGACGTTTACGCGCCGTTCAAATTATTATATTCAGTTTGAAAAAGGAAAGTTTCCTACGAAAATACGAGGAGCACTTTGTGCGTGTACCAAAAACCTTCCGATACCGTAATCGAGCTCCGATAAACAAGATCAAGATCGAACTTCCAAAGTTCGTTCCTTGATAATATTACGCGGAGATCGCGATATTGCGAACGGAAAAATTCGAATTTGTTGATGAAGATCAGGGTCGTCGAAAGAGCTCTGAATCGAACCTTTAAAGAATCGTGCTTGGTCTATAGTACGCGTACGTTACTCTTCTGTGTGGCTACAATTTATTGCGATACTCAAATATTTCTCTCAACGACCCTAATTAGAAAAGGAATGAAATTTCTCTAAAGAATTGTGCTTTCCGTCTTACAATTACGTACACTTTTCGTGCACTACGATTAACTCGTGAAATTAAAATACGAACGATCCTTGTATAACAGGATCTAAATGAAAATTGCAAAATACCTTAATATAATACCTAAATAGTTCTCTATTTGAAACTTCCAAAAGCAAGAAAGTTAAATAAATCTGGTCCTAGGTAAATTACGTGTTACAAGAGAGTTAGCTTGAGTTTTCCTGAACAAAGTTCACGAGTCGAGTATTGAAAATAGAAAAATGAAAGGACAGGATAGAACACTCAGTACGATCATCACATCAATGGACAGCGATTGAGAGTAATCTCCTCTGCTTGGTAATATTTCGTACGTACATGGTACTCAGAGGGTGTAAGACGAACATCGTGTGCGACAAACTGTTTACATAGTTTCGATTCATTGACAAGCACAAAAAATACTGGATTCATTCACATATAACATTAAATTTCATTCGCTCGTTCCGCGCTCATCATAGAACGACCCTTAAGTGTACGTATTTTCATTTCATTTTTTTTTTTCTTTTTCATTTTTCTTTCACGTTTAAATACTAATGTAGGCCATGGCATTATATCCTTAATGTATAATTATATTTATATATATATGTATATATATGTTAAAAAGGTCTGACATAAACAAAGTTTGGCGCAATCGTACTCGATCGAGTGCAAAGTATAGAAAATTTCAAACAATCGATCGAAAAGGAAACAACATTGCACGGTGTTTTAAATAAAATTATCTAATAATGCACTAATCCTTCGGCTATATCTATAATTCATAGTTTTTCGAGGGGGTGGCTTTTTTAATATTCGAACGCGACAGATGTTTTACATCAGACCTCTGTTTGTATACGAAAGCCAATAATAAAGCAACGAGGCAAAATACTGCCTGGATACATCGAATGCTTCATTCTTGATTCAGAATATCAATCACTCGATTAGGCTACGAACACCTAATACACGTTTCCACTGACAAAAGAGAGAAACTCGTTGTTAATTTAGATTACTAATTAGTCGAGTATCGTTTACATCGCCGCTGAGAGACGATGATTTAATAATTTAATACAAAAATTACGCGTTATAAAAAACTAATTCGATCAGGAAATATATTTTTAAAAAAGAAAAGAAACGAAATAGATTGAATTTGGTAGTCTTTAGATCGATATCGTTATAATCGAAAGTAATAAAGAAAAGTCGCTTGAAGCTATTACGTTTGACAGCTGTTTTTTTTTTGTTTTTTTTTTCTTTTTTTCAAAGAAGAAGCTGGAACGATACACGAAAACCATTATAGTCATTTCATGACAGGATCTTACCGCGAAGAAGTAAAAAAGATTTCTATAAGAATGCATTGTGCAATAAAAACGCTCAATTCCATAGTGTGTTCTCACGATGGTACAAAAATTGATGTGTGTACACGCGTTACCGAGACGTGGTCTCGTATTAATCCGAGTTTAGATGAACACTCAAATATCTCCGATAAATTTATCTTCTTCGTATTTTTTTTTTCTTTTTCTTTTTATTCTTGAACCTTTAAATCTTAAACTGATGCTGAATCGATCATTTTTTGTTAAAAAATCTAGTTGCACTTTTGGGAGACAGTTTCGACTGATGCATCTTCTTATCGTTCCTATTTTGTACACTTATTTTACACTGGTGGGATATCAATCGTACGACGCTTATCGACACTAACAAAACTCATACGTGGAATCGACGAACGAAAAGAATACATTCATGAGTTATAATAGATACCTATGTACGATGAAGGACAGAAGACCCATGTCTTTATTTTCTTTTTCTTTTTTTTCCTTTGGCAGGTGCGTCTCACTTTTGCGTTAAAAAGGAAAAGTGACCCTTCTGAGAAAGGTAGCGCGTGATCTCACCGCGATACCCTAATGCTCGCTTATAAAAGATTACATTTCCCTGAACGTCTTCGTTTCCTTCGATTTTTCTCCAATTCGGCTGGAGGCTGATTTCTGATAATACGAACGACCTGGAGAAAAATTATTCACACCTCTTATCCGCTCTAATCGACGAACGACCAACAAATCCTTATCTAACACCAACCCCTACCTCGTGGAATGCTGCGTCTACGTTTAACGGCGGATCTTTGGCAGAAGTTTCAATGTAAGGTATACCCAGCCGGTGTGCCAACTCCCTTCCCTGTTCCTCTGTAACCTTTCTCAAATGTACCAAATCAACTTTGTTGGCCACCAACAGCATAGGATACACGTCTCTGTCTTTTACCCTAAGTATCTGGGTATAAAAATTCATGATATTTTCATAGGACTGCTTATCAGTCACCGAGTATACTAACAGAAACCCATCACCCTTGCGCATGTACTGTTCGCGCATTGCACTGAATTCTTCTTGACCAGCTGTGTCTAACACTGTCAGGTACAAACAAACCTTTGTACAAATCAGAGTATATGGTGTGCCTAATACTATGCAGCAAGCGTAATTCAAGAATAGCTAATAGCCAGAATGGAATGAACAAATATGTAAGTGTTTGATGTTACTCACCATCCAGAATGCACCATTGCTTGTCTACCTCTGTGTGCTGGATGTAACTGTCCTCGATGGTAGGATCATAATCAGTGACAAATAACTTTTGAAAGAACTGTATGGTGAGAGCACTCTTTCCAACACCTCCATCTCCAACTACGACCAACTTGAAGGTCATAAGGTTGTCATTATTGGGAGGTCGTGTCATACCGCCTCTTGTTCTCCTGCCACCTCCCCCACTGCTCTCTCTTCGTCTGCCTATCCTGTCAACTCTTTTAATGTATTGTTAGCAGCTCGTCTGCTCGTTAATTGTCAAATTTCGCTAGCTATCCAAGGTACCCTGAAAGGGTTAACATTTCATTAGATCCATCAAATCCATGATGCACACATTCGAAATCGTCTAAATCTTCGAATGCAATGCTTTTGTTTACATAAATTTAAGAATAAAAAAGAATCTAATGCACAGCATCGGGATGTAACGGGTGTGTCAATTACACTTAATGGGCCAAAATTAGAAGACAAGCTACTGACGTTTGACCGGGATTTGGCAGCTTATACAATAATAGCTTTGCTCTGTCAAAATAATGTATTGTTTGATGTAATAAAAGATACTTACCTTACATGTTCTGCCACTGCTGCTTCGCGTTCTTCCAGCTGTCAGTCCGGACCACTGTGCGCAACATTCGTATCTATATAAAAAGTATGTTTGTGTAAGCTTCCGACGTTAGTGTCATATACAATAGGTCTTGTATTCTTTTACGACCATGCGCGCTAAATATGAACGCTCTAGCGGCATATCTCGTAATTATCACATGGGCCACAGTGTTACCAATATCCCTCTCATTTTTAAATTCTTATAATTTCAAGACAACTCTCAATTCGAAATTATTTTTATTCTTATACGTATAAATTTGATATGCATATCGTGCATACTTTGACGATACCTTTTTACAACATTATTATACAATGAACGCGGTTTATAAAAAATATTTCCCTTACATTGGCAAGCCGTTTTGTTTTACCGTATTCTACTTCATTCTATACAATGTTACGTGGTTGTATGTAAACGGGAGTAACACACGTGTAATTAAAAGAAAATATCAGTGACATTCTATATTTGTACATATAATGTAATAATTAAACATTTTTAGAAAATATGTTCATGTTTTATTTCATCACGTTAATTCACATGCATTGATTTCATTAAAGTTTACATCCATACCAGTTACGCGTATAACGTCGATTGTTCGTCCATGTATTTATTGTTTAAATAATACCAATTTTGACAAATGGTCAGAACTCATATTTTGCAAGTGTCGTTACCATTCGAATAAAAGTGGCTAATGGTTGTGAACTTTTATAATAACTGAAATATAATGGATAATTTGTTAGTTTGAGGTTATATGTAAACTCATAACCAATTGTAAACAATCACAATTGAAGCCGGTTTTTTCACATGTAATATGTAAATGATTCATGTTAAATAAATAGCACAATCCCTATTATTTACAGTTAGTTAAATAAAAGACAGAGCTATCATGGATGCAGATCTGTATGATGAATTTGGCAATTACATTGGCCCTGATTTAGCTTCTGACAGCGAAGATGAGAATGAATATGGAAATGCTGGGGATGATGCTGAGGACAGAGAACGTTCTGATGAGGAGATGGAAGAAGACAAAGATGAGTCCAGAGAGCAATCGGAGCAAGGCAATTCTATGGCAGTTGTATTACATGAAGATAAGAGATATTATCCCAGTGCTCTAGAAGTTTATGGGCCAGAGGTAATTGAACTAACTACAGAACTTGTTAATTTTATCATTACCAATTAAATAATTATAACACATTGCAGGTAGAAACATTAGTACAAGAAGAGGATGCTCAACCATTAGATAAACCATTGATAGCACCAACCAGACGACCAAAGTTTCAAATAAAACAGCAACAACTTCCAGAAACAACATACAGCATAGAATTTTTAGCAGATATGATGGATGCACCTCATCTCATAAGAAATGTTGTTTTACTTGGGCATTTGCATCATGGTAAAACAACTTTGGTTGATTGTTTAGTAAGACAAACTCATCCTTACTTGCACAGTGTAACAGATGAGAAACCACTAAGGTATAATAACTAATTATAGGTATCCTAATTATTTAATTAGTGATAATTACAACCCCCTTTTCTTTTCTTAGGTATACAGACACGCTATTCACGGAGCAACAACGAGGTGTATCCACGAAGGCAACTCCCGTGACGTTATTATTACAAGACGTGAAGTCGAAATCCTATCTCTTGAACATATTCGATACCCCAGGACACGTAAACTTCTCTGACGAAGCGACAGCAGCTATACGCTTATCCGATGGAGCGGTGCTGATCGTGGATGCTGCCGAAGGAGTCATGTTAAATACAGAACGTCTCCTAAAGCACGCGCTACAGGAAAAGCTCGCGTTAACAGTGTGCATAAACAAAATAGACCGACTCATTCTGGAACTGAAATTGCCACCCCTAGATGCGTACTACAAACTGAGACACATTATTGAAGAAATCAATGGATTGATAGCGTTGTACTCGGACTCTGAGAACCCGTCTTTCGTCTCTCCGGCGATCGGCAACGTGTGCTTCGCAAGTTCCGAGTACAACGTCTGTTTCACCCTGAAATCCTTCGCGGCGCTTTATGCCAAAACGCATTTCGCGCTGAATGCGAACGAATTCGCGAAGAGATTATGGGGCGACATATACTTCAACTCGAAAACACGGAAGTTCACCAAGAAACCACCACACAACACGGCGCAGCGCAGCTTTATCGAGTTCATTCTCGAGCCCCTGTACAAGATATTCGCCCAAGTCGTCGGGGATGTAGACACGACTCTACCCGATGGTCGGTAAACTTGTCACAAATCATTGTAATAAATTCAACAAGGTATATTTACCACGCGATTTACTTTTGCAGTGTTGGACGAACTGGGAATCAGGTTAACATCAGAGGAAATGAAGATGAACATCAGACCTCTGCTGAGGCTGGTATGCACACGCTTCCTGGGCGATATGTGCGGATTGGTGGACATGTGCGTGGCCCACGTTCCCAGTCCTCAGTCCCATGCTCCGGTTAAGGTGCAACACGTGTACACGGGTCCGATGGATTCGCCATTGGCGCAGGATATGATTAATTGCGACCCGGATGTTAGTACCGTTAAATTATGTACATCTCGTAAATTAAATCTCTAGCATTGGGTTAAACAGATTGTGTTTGCAGGGAAGACTGATGATTCACAGCACAAAAATGTATCCGACCGAGGATTGTACGCTGTTCGTGGTCCTGGGAAGAGTCATGTCTGGAACCCTCGAGGCGGGACAACGCGTCCGTGTGCTGGGCGAAGCGTACTCGCGTACAGACGAAGAGGATTCACGCGTTCTTACGGTGGGAAGACTATGGATCAGCGAGGCACGCTATTCTATTGAACTGAACAGAGTACCTGCGGGCAACTGGGTCCTCATCGAGGGCATAGACAGACCAATAGTGAAAACTAGCACTATTACCGATCTCAACAACTCGGACGACCTACACATCTTTCGACCCCTGAAATTCAACACGCAGAGCGTAATCAAGATAGCCGTGGAGCCCGTCAATCCATCGGAATTGCCGAAGATGTTGGATGGTCTCAGAAAAGTGAACAAAAGTTATCCTCTACTGGGCACCAGGGTCGAGGAGAGTGGCGAACACGTGGTCCTGGGAACCGGTGAATTGTACTTGGATTGTGCTATGCACGATCTACGTCGTATGTACTCTGAAATCGATATAAAAGTCGCAGACCCTGTGGTTGCATTCGCAGAAACAGTGGTAGAGACTAGTTCCCTAAAATGTTTCGCTGAAACGCCAAACAAGCGTAATAAGTTAACCATGATCGCCGAGCCTCTTGAAAGAGGTCTTGCCGAAGACATAGAGGCGGAACATGTTCGAATCACCTGGAACAAGTAAGTACAACATTCGTATGCTGTGGTTGGTACAAGAAAAAGGATGTATTTCGTTGTACAGGAAGCGACTAGGAGAGTTCTTTCAAACGAAGTACGACTGGGATCTGTTAGCCGCCCGAAGTATATGGGCATTCGGTCCTGATGCCACTGGACCTAACATTCTAGTCGACGACACGTTGCCATCAGAGGTGGACAAAACGTTACTGAACAGCGCCCGAGACGCCATCATTCAAGGCTTTCAATGGGGCACCAGGGAGGGTCCGCTATGCGAGGAACCTATTCGAAACGTGAAGTTCAAAATTCTGGACGCTGTCATCGCCCAGGAGCCTCTTCATCGAGGAGGTATGTAGCCTTTGATTATTTTCAAAAATACGGAACTCCAATTAATTATTTGAAGTACCGTTCAGTGATTTTTATTAAATTTTAAGCTTAACACTAACATATTATGTCTAATACATTAACCCTCGAATGTCGAATCCGGCTCAGTCGTGACACAGTCCTAGAAAACGTATGTCGCAGTATTTCAATTGTTCGGTAAAGAAGTATTAAAAGAAGACTTTCGTATATTGCGAGCCAACACGGCGTACCGTTGTAAATCCCATTCGTTTTTAAACTTAGGTGGTCAGATAATTCCAACCGCGAGAAGGGTGGCCTACTCCGCCTTCCTCATGGCAACCCCAAGATTGATGGAGCCTTATTTGTTCGTCGAAGTCCAGGCGCCCGCCGATTGCGTGTCGGCCGTGTATACGGTACTGGCTAAGCGCAGAGGTCACGTGACCCAAGACGCACCCGTTCCCGGAAGTCCGTTGTACACCATTAAGGCGTTCATACCAGCGATCGATAGCTTCGGTTTCGAGACGGACTTACGTACGCACACGCAAGGCCAAGCGTTCTGTCTGTCCGTGTTCCACCATTGGCAGATTGTACCCGGCGATCCCTTGGACAAAAGTATCACGATACGACCGCTCGAGCCCCAACCGGCCACTCATTTAGCTAGGGAATTTATGCTGAAGACACGAAGACGGAAGGGACTATCCGAAGATGTGTCCATCAACAAATTCTTCGACGATCCTATGTTACTCGAGTTAGCCAGACAAGATGTACTACTTAATTATCCATTATAATTTATAGCTATAAATTTCTTATTCTAATTGTAACATAAGGATTTATTAAAGAAGTAACTTTTGTACAAAAATTTATGTGTTTCCGTCTACTATTACCCTCCTTGATATTCTCCTAAACCCAAAAATGCATGGAAAGTTACAAGGCTAATGTGTTAACGTGAAATTTACTTGTAAGTTCGAGCAAAATTCAACGAGCTTTCGAAGCGATAGAAGGAAAAACTCGAGAAGCCTCGTTATCGAGCGCGATCTTAAAATAAAACGAGAGACGCTTTGACTCGTGACCGCGCGAAAATAAATACTCGGTCGGCAACTCGTGCCAAAGAACGTGAAGTGAAACATTCCACCGAGCCGCTATTGCGAGATAGCATAGTCGAGGCCGCAACATATGGACAATTCGTTCGTATCCTTCAAAGACTTACTACATTCAATATCCCCACACTACCATAATGCTCGTCCCAATCAAAATTCACAACCTTTTACTTTTCTAAACGCTAGATACATCAGATTCTAGAAATTATCCACGCGAAACGCTGTTTTTATTGAATTAAATCACGTCTAAAATCAAGAATCGCTTTGAGTCAACTCTAAAACAGTAGTGGTCGAATTCTAAGAAGGTTCTAGAACCAGAAGCCTCTTCTCCGCCCCTTTTCGTTTAACTCAATGGAGTTTGTTTGTTTCATAAGCTATTTCTTTCAAACGTAATGTTTAAGAGAAGTGTAATTATAAGATTACAAGATAGGATTAATGAAAAAGAAAGAAGGGACGCGAAACGAGTAGCGGGTATCGGAGATTCGATAGGGGAACATATAAGTATCAGTAGGACGGCAGGCGCGCGCAGTTGGCAGGCGGAGCCGCAACTGCGCGGAGCTGAATGGGTGGTTGAAGTAGTCGGAGCTTGACGCCATTTTAACGGCTGCGATCCTGCCCATCGGTGTCCGCCCATGGGCGCTGATCGACCAGGGAGTCGTGGCTCGATGGACGCGAAACCCGGTTCGCCCAGCGACTGTCTCTTTTCAAGGCGATGTCGCTATAAAGCGGACTACCGCGTCGCCGCCGATCGATCGGTCCACTTCTCTCTCCGTCTCTATCTCGCTTCTATACGCTCCTCGACCCCCTCGTTGCTCGTACATACACGCGTAATCGTGCCTCTTTGCCGTTTGATCTTTGCGTTAGAATCGAACGATACGCTTTCTTTTTTTTACATATTCGATAAACACGATGCAAAATTGAGAAATTCACACGCGTTTCTGGAGGATCGTTGGGTTTTTCCGTTTACAGCTCCAAACGAAACGCTCGATGTCTGCGTGGCATTAGCGAAATTATGGTACTCTTAAATATCGGCGAAGAAAATGTAAACACGAAGAGTTGTTCACAAACTTTGTTCAACAAGCAAACGTTATGGTCTAGACAGTGTATGGTAAATGATTTGTTCAAATGTTCGTGTATTTTGCGAATAATTTAGGCAATAATCAGAGGAAGGAGACTTTATCTTTATCGTGTAATTGTACGATATAATGGCACCCGAGTTGTTAGCTTCGTTGGTTTATAAACGAGAACATCGCCGATGTTGCATTTATCGAGAAGGTCCAATGCGATGTAAGAATCTGCCGAAGATAACAAGCGGCATTTGCAAGATGATCTAGAAACGTTAATTTACCACAACCTGTTATTATCAGTTAGTTACCGATTTTATAAACGGAGCAACAGTTTGCGAGCATGTCTCTGGCATAGGATCCCGTATCCAACGTTATCGAAGAAATAGCGTACTTGCACGCGTAACTGCCTTCGGAATGCCGTTACGAGGATCGTGGAACGGAAACGCACCGTTTCCTTCGACGGTTAGATCAAAGTTACGAAACCAGAGGCTACAAAGTAATATCGAAGATCAAACGTGTCGAACGAGTAGCTTCGCGAGCAGCGTGCCCCATATACGCTGGCACGCACTTGCCACCGTTATGTACCTGCATATTTATCGGCAACAACTCGTTGATATACATACTTTTTATCACGGCGGGGACAAGCGACCGCTCGTAATACGGCACTGCTCGAAAGCCGTTGTTTTTCTGCTCGATGTACCGCGACGGTACTGGATGCATCTGATAATTAGAACGACCCATGGAAAGTCAGATGACGCTCGAGCATCGGTCCAACGAGTTCCTCGCGCTGATTAGCCGTGCATGCTTTTGCGTTGTTTCTAATCTTACAAATGTACGATATATGCTCGATGATCTACCGTTGCATGATTACCTATTTATCTATAGAAGGGAGCAGATAAAGAAGATCGAATCAAAGGGAAAGAACAGGTTGCGTTTTTGCATATCGAATGTGAAAATGGTAACGATCGAACCGGAGGAAATATCGATCGACGTTGATCGATGGATATCGAAGGGGTGCGAGAGGTTGAACGGGGCGAAGGGCACGGTCGAGGGGTTAAGGCGGAGGAGCAAGAAGAGGAAAGGTCGGAATCGCGGAAAAGGACGAGGTCGGGAAAGGAGAGACGGGGCCGGTTCGTCGACGCTCGCCGACGCTCGGCGTCGCTCGTGCGGCTCCGTCGCAGCGAGGCGGGGTTTAGGCGGGGTCGATACGAACGGAGCCCGTGTCTTCCCGTCGTTTCCGTACAGCGTCGTTCTAATCGCACCGTATCGAAAACTGGCAACGACTACCGCCGCAGTTCGGCGCCACCGGTGCACACACAGTCGTATACACTCTCTCCTACATCGGAATCGCTATATCGTCGTCGTTAGTTGGATCGCGATTATCATCGTGCATCGTTGCACTCGTTCGACGAGAGAGTGGCCCGAGTGCACCGAATTGGAATCGTAGTCGAGAGAGCGAGTGGTTAACGTTGCGTTCGCGAGTCGCGAGACGAGACCCCGTGAGTCCTCAAGGAGGAACGAAGGGGGGGTGTGGCAGAGGCGGCCGCAGTAGGGGGGGGGGCGGACGGGTAAAAAGAGACGGAGAAACGGCGTACGATCGGGGGGAGACAGAAAGCGAGAGAAAGAAAGAGTACGCGGGAAAGAGCGCGCGCGCGCACGCCTGTCGAGCCACCGGTCGATCGACAACCACGTCGTCGACGGCGAATAACGTGATGCGCGCGAGCACGCTAGTGTGACGACGGAATTTCTCTTCTGTCCCCGAGAAAGAGGAACGCGATAAACGAAGAGGAGAGGCGCGTATAGGAGAGAAAGAGAAGCATCGAGGAAGTAGAGAAAGGAAGGAAGGAAGGAAGGAAGAAAGGAAGGAAGGAAGGAAGGAAGGGAAAGGAGAATCGGGTCGAAATCGAGTCGGACATGTGCGCGGCGCTGTACTCGCAGGCAGTAGGGACGTGATGGTACGTAGCTGGCGGCGTGCGAGTTATCAGGATTGCTCGCGGTCACGGGTTCGTGACGACCGTGGTGAGGAGTGCGACGGCGTGAGCGACGACGACAACGAGCGCGCTATCGCGAGAGAGAGCCTCGGGGCGCCGCACGCCGACGGACGGAGCGGCGTTGCCACCTCTCCTGGTTCGGTGCACCGCGAGAAGCGGCGATACGGCAACCAAGAACACCGTCGTTGCCACGTCCGCTGCTACGTTCCGCTGCCAGCCGGGACGGCAGCTCGCCGCTGCTTCGCCACCACGGCCATCTCTCTCGCTGCGCTGGTAAGCACCTACTACACAACCTACTACCTAACCCTCTGTGTTGTCTCCCTATACAACACCGGCACGAAAACACGCGTGTGTTGCTGCTGGTCGCGTGAATCGCCAAACAACACTCTCTCGCGATCCTATGTCGAAGATAGGAGCGTTGCTCGCCGATGCTGCCCGCGAGATCCTGTTGCCTAGTCTGGAATAGCTACCGTGTTCTTCTCTCGACTGTTGGACCGGTGCGTCGACGTTCCCGTAGCAAAAACGCTTCGAATCACCGATCTGTTACCGTGGCAACGCTCCTATCGCACGACCGTTCTTACCCTTCGCGATTCCCGATCGTTTATACCTTCCCTTTTTCCCGTCCTTCGTTGCGTCGCGATCGAATTTATTTACAACGACGTTTTTTCAAACCACGACCTCGTGCTCGTCGAGCGTAGAAGACGTGACTGGAATCGAAAACGTACACGATACGCTCTCCTGGAGGTCGGTTCGACCGATGAAAAATTGAGATCGCAACTCCCCGGGGAATCGAAGCCGGAGATAAACCGCGAAACGAATTCGATCTGTTTTACGGAGTTGGCGCCAGACCTTTCTCAAGTTCGACTCTAAAAGGCCCTTCTCTTATTCATTCCCCCTTTCTCTTTTGCTCCGCGCCACGTTTATCTATATCTGTCTTCCTTTTCTCCACCTCTTCATTACTTGTGCCATTCTTGGTGACCCCACCTTCGTCCCTGTCGCGTTCCCCGGCCTTGGCGGATCATTCACGGACCGAAATTGCTTGAACGTGAGTAGCGGCCGACTGTGTCTCGTATCCCCCAACACACACAGGTGGTCGAGAGTTTCCTTCTCCGTGGCGGAGAGTTCGTTAGCCATGCGCACTGACAACTTGGCCAGTGCGTTTATTATCGCGCGGGAGATCGGTTCGCGCAAGCTCTAAAAACCTAGTTTTTCCAGGCCGGCACTGGTCGCGTGACCGGTTCGTTTCACTGTCAAGTACCTTTCACGCGAGGACCTCGTTGTGTACGTTTCTCGGTGTCTTCGATCTTACTACTTGCCCATCTGATTCGATCGACCGACAAGAAACTTCCCTTTAACCCTTTAACGACGGCTCGCTTCCCGCGGTCAACGACCGTGGCCCACTCTCTACAGACGACAATAATTGTTTAACCCTTTCTATCCGACATTGGTATCATCAAAGTTGGAAAAATTGTTTTGAAAAATATACAGATCGTCAGTGTACGAGAAAACCTAACACGACACTGGAGGGGTTAATTCTCGGGACGACGGACCATGAAAAAAGCCCAACAATATAAACTGAATTTCATTGTTAAAATATTTGGAGGTCTTGCGAAGGTTCGGGTCATAATTGACCCAACTTCGTCGTTCGACGGTTAATTTAACTATCTCTGTCCGCGTGGAGGGACAACGTTCTCTGCGAGGAGCCTAGGAGATTTCATTCGCGGCCACTTAACGACCGCTCGCGAAACAGCGAGCCGCTATTAGAACCGCTTTGCCAACAGCGAGATATGTTCGTTACACGGAACGTACGCTTATCTGCTCGAAAATATGTATTATTGAATGCCTACGGCTGTGGAGAGAGAGACGGACAGGGAGGGAGGGAAGAGAAAGCATCCCCTTTAAAGAGATAGACCTTAAAGTCCCGGCGTAACTCGCTTCCCCCTCAGGATTTCACGAGATATTTCATTACTCTAAATATATCGACGGCATGCACCGGCCTGGCATAAATGAAAATCGCCTCTTCGAATATGTTCTAACGTGATTACTCGCCGGTGTCCATCCCCCCGTTGCTCCCCTCCTTCCGGGGATAACGTACGCGCCGGCTACCTGCATTTCGGAATCCTATGGCCCCATTATGTTTGAATGCGCATCGATACACCGCGGACGTTCGATATTAATGCGTGCGTTAAGCGATTTAATTTTAGATAAGCCAGAGATCACCGATCGCCGACGTGTGCTCCGTTGTGTGGAATGAATTCGAACAGATCTGTACACATCTCGAAAGAACGAGGGATTAAGATGGATCTTTTCTCCTCTTCTCTTTGGCTTGTGCATTAATTACAAGATCCTTTAATCCTTTCGCCATTAAATACCTACAGTCACCCATTGTCAAATGTTTACCGTGTACCAAGGATGATTATACTCGCTTAACGTTAACTCCTAGTTTTTAGGTCTTAACCATGAGAGTATTCGTTTTAAACACGGTGCAATTAAGAAAGCCTTGATAAGATGAACCGGTGTTTCTAATTGTTAGTCGTTGTCGAGTTGCAGAACGATAATGGTTATTATCTGCGAGCGGTAGATAAGGTGTTTAATTGTCTCCGTTTGATCCGACAACGGTGGATTAACAACAATATCGTGCGTGGCACAGCTGTTTCAGAATCGAGTAGCGACATGGAGGCAAAGGAGAGGGAGAAGCCACTGGTTAAAGACTTGAACGAACATATCGTGTGTCCTCTATGCAGAGGCTACCTAATAGATGCCACGACCCTCATGGAATGTCTGCATTCTTGTTAGTATTAATTTTCGAACGCAAAAAGAGAAATAACGAAAAAAAAAATACATTCTTCGAATTGCATGTCATCCTTGCGCTTTTACGTGCATTAGCATTCGTTTGCAATGGAAACACGTTCGTGCTGTTTTACGAGCAATTGATTTCGTTCGGTAACGATGCGAAATAACGCGTGTCTCGAACGAACGTATTTGGCTCGCGTGCGTGAAATAGTCCGCCCCTCCGGCAGGGTGGGTAAATTCGAGGAGGGTGACTAACCGCATCGCGCTTCTGATACCCTAGATGGAGATTTTCGAGTGGCTAGAGATCGCATGGTAACCGGTAAAATCACGAGAACTCTTTTTCACCCTCAGAAACTTTGGGAAACTTTGAAATTAATATATTTCTATAAAAACGATAAAATTGCTAATACGTTTAAAACGAGGGGTTAAAAATATTCGTGAAACTTCGAGCTTGAAATTGATACGCCGTAAGCGCTACTTTTATGTCACCGAATCGCGTCGGACTTACTACATTTCGAAATCGGCCACCTGATACAGAACGATCTAACGCGAGAAACACGACTCTCCAGTTTGCAGAGGTTGCATAGTGAGAAGATTGAGCAGCGGTGCACGAGCGTGTCCCGTGTGCAACGTGGCCACCTCCCCGCCGCTTTTGCCGGACGTGAAGCTGCAACGATTGGTGTATCTGGTGGTGCCGGGTCTCTTCCGCTCGGAGCTCGAGCGAAGACGCCACTTCCGTCTGGTGAACCCGCAATGCCCGCCATTGGCGCTGCCTTTGGGGGCCCTCGAGCTAACCTTGGACGATTTCGTCAGTCTGAGCCTGTGCGAGCTCGACGAACCGGAAGACGAGGCGCGCAGTCAGCCAGCGGAAAATCGTGTCGGGTCACGACACCGTGGCAATCTCGAATCGAAACACGAGGACACGGTCCGAGTTAGAAGCACCAGGTATCTCAAGTGTCCTGCAGGAGTAACGGTCCGGCATCTTGTACGATTATTGATGCTGAAGAGGGGTTGGGAGGACGCGAACTCCCAGGGGTCTAGTGTGAACAGGATCGAGATGCTATGCGAGAAGAATAACGAACAACGAGGTGGTTCTAGGATGATGATCCTGGACCAATCGTGGACGCTGCTGGACCTGGCGTGCATATTTGGTTGGAAGAGGGTGAGTTTCGTATCAATTTCTATTTCTCTGAACTAAACACTTTACAAGAGTCATTTATCTATGATTGGAAAAAACACAACCCAATATTGCAATTACCTTGAAAATTATACCAATTTATATGCAACGAAATTTCTAATTTTAAAGCCACCTAGAATCATTCGATCGATTAGCCAACCGCGGTTGCGATGATTTTCACGTTACAGGAATCGCCCATGAAGCTGTTCTACCGCGTGGTGCGCAAAGAGGAGGCTTCGTCAGAGTCCGGAGCGAGTCCTTACGAGGACGGCACGAGCGAGGACGGGACGAGCAAGGACACGACGACCATGGAGAACATTCAGAGGCCGCCGACGCCGCCGCCGAGCCCGAAACCAGCCCAAGAATGCGAAGCGGAGGCTCGTAGGATTTTAGAAAGTAGCAGCGAGCCGCCACGATCCTTGGAGGCGAATCTGGAACGCGACAAAGAGCCGAAGGCGAAGAAACCCCGATGCGAGGTGACGCCCGTCATGAGGACGCCGGACCTGGTGCCGATACAGACCAACCACGCCGCGGAAAGTTCCAAGAGCAAAGAACTGACGCGAATGGAGCATCGGAAGCGCAGGAAGCGACGAAACAAGCGGGTGATCGCGGAGATCACCACCACGCCACGAGAGGATCTGTTGAAGCTGAAGGTTCGACTGACCCCTTGCCCGCCGAGGATCACGTCGAGTACCAGCAGCGGTCAGACGAAGGAGAAGTTGCTGCAGATGAGGGCGGTTAGAAGAGAGAAGATCAAAGCCAGCCAGCAACGATCGACCAGTTCCTTGGTCCGAGAGGAAAGCACCAGCACGAAAGAGAACTTGGGAGAGACCGAAGAGACCATAGAGGAGATCATAGACAGCATACCGGACGAGGTGGTCAGAATTGCCCAGAACATCAGCACTCAAGGGGAGGAAGCTTCTTCGGCAACGACCGACAGGATCGATCAAAGAAACGTAGCTTCCAGTTGCAGATCTTCGGCTAAGAAAGAGGAAACCGAGCCGGAGACCTCTAAGACAACGGAGCAGGCCGAAACGGACCGTCCAAAGAAGGACGAGGAGATTCTTCGAAGACTAGGACTGGTAGCCGTGAACAAGACGACCGACAATTTCCAGGACAAGAGCAAACAACGCGTCCAAAACAACTGCGAGAAAGGGCTGGACAGAGAGAAGCTGGAGAAACAATTGCGCGAGAGCAAAGCCAATCGAGTGAGGAGCTTGCTGGCGGAGAAACAGATGCGCGACGCGCTGAAGAGCATCATGTCCAAGACAAAGGATCATCCGACTCCGGTCCAGACTAGCACGGGTCCGAAAAAGAAAGGCCCGCCACCTCTGGCGCCCCTGCGAGTCGCCAAACCCTCGGGTTTCGCCGCATCAAGCGCCATCTTGGAAGCGAACACGTCCAAATACGAGATCCCTTTGGACCTGAGCAGCGGCGGGACCGTGCACAACAACGTCCTTGATCTGTCCGCCAGTTTGTCCACCAGTAACTTCACCACATCCCCGTCCTCGTCCTCGTCCTCCTCGCCATCCTCCTCCTCGTCCTCTTCGTCGTCCTCTTCCTCTTCCTGCTCCGTACCCTCGTTGAATCCCAGAGCAACGCGTCCGGCGATCCCCTCAGGAGGTTTGTTACGAGGGAAGAAGGACGCGGAACAACGAAGAGGACAAGACTCGAATCTGGTGACGCTCTCTGACGCCGCCGTGTCTTTGCTGAGCGGATGCATCACGGACAAGAACGCCGTGGATCCTCTGGTGCTGGGCTCGGGCGGCCTCGCCAGCAAGGTGGCCCTTCGGATACCGCAGCCTCATCAGAGGATCTCCGGCTTTGGCATGAAGATCAAACCCAATCTGGGCATCAGACATATCCCGAATCCTCAAGCAGTGGTGGCATCGCAGTACAGGAACCAGAGGGTCAGTTACTTCAACGCCGCCTCACAGCAACCACCGTAAGCAGGGACGTGTCTTTCAGTCGTCTAACTATTCCAACGGTGTTTCTTTTCGTTTATTCTTTCTTTTCCTTTTCGTTAACTTCCGTAGGCGACAGCCGTGCGAGTCTTGAAAGAGTTTAGGGGGTCGAATTTCTTTCCCTCCCGGTTCTTTGATCATTGTTTCGCGAGTAAGATGGTGGAAACGAGATTCCTATTTGAACTAACCCAAAGGCTGTACGTTACCATATACATACACGTATTTTCTCCCGCTTCCTAGAACGTTTCGTGAAACTCGAGCGACTTTCGCGTGGGTGTGAAGAGACACGCGGCAGAATAAAACTAGAACGGCCACTTGGAAAGTGAAAGCGAAAGAACGATCGCGACGTTTGATACACGAAATTCGTACGTTTTTGGGAATTGGACGGTGATCCTGCGGATGATTGGGTTATCGCGACCCGGACTCAAGAAACGCTTTCAAACGGGATTAATCTCTGGACGAAAGGGGTGAAATTACTTGTTAAAAATCTGATTGGCCGTTGTCCACCGTTCGAGGGTCACGCAGGTTCCCGTGTGTCTCGGTCCACGAAGAAGCAACGACAAAGGGGTCGAAAATCGTTGTTACCTAGATGTACTAAAGCTACGTATGTTTGTAATGCATGTATGTGTGTCTATGATTAACCCCTTGCCTCGCATTATACCTACAACGATTTCGATTTTAATTTACTAAAGTGAATATTTTCAAACGTTTCATTTTTCTCTGTTAATTACAACGGTATCAGCCGGTAAGGCGAAAGGGGTTGAACGCAAAACTTCGTGCTCGAGTTAAACTAACCGGTTAGTGGTATGCGAAAGTTTCCGTCGCTTAGAAATACTATCGAAATTGTATTGGTTGTATCATGTTGTTTTATATGAAAGAAAAAGATTCAGTGCTCTATGATGGACGAATTTCAAATTGTTAATAAATGGGTGATATTAATTAATAAGATTGCCTTACGAACGACGGAGACTTTGGCATATTTCTAATGGTTTTCGAGAAGAACAGATTTTAAAAGATGTATTGGACGTAAAATAAGTTAATAGGGGGTCGTAGAGAGAGTAGTCGGATGAGTGGTTAGAACTTTGGTGGATGGTTGAAAACTAAACTGTCCTGTTTCTCAATTTTTTCTTGTTTTTTTCTTTTAGAATCTTAGCGAAACGTGTACTTCATAGAGATGCCAAAGAACGCCAGAGAACGTGTGCAATGTATTAGTGCAATTTAATTATCGTCTATTATAATATACATATATATATTGATCGCGGTGTAAGACCGATATTCAACTCGTGGCAAAGGATAGATGCTAGTCGAGAACGATTTAAAAGCGTGTGAATCGGATAAACGACGGTTTTAAACGATCCTTCGAATAATCATCAAAGATATAATTATTAATGGTACGAAGTGCGAAAGCTTTCGTTCGATTGGGAGATCATAAAATGCGTCTGGGTACGCTGTCGGGCACCGTGGGCTTCTCTAGGGAATATGGAAATGTAGAAAAAGGTGTCACAAAAGTTACTAGGCACGATGGCTAACCCTATCCCATCTGTTGCTAAATTACTAACTTAGTAATTAGTGAATTATCAAATCGTTAAATTACTAAATTAACACAAAACACTAATCTAGTAATATTCAAGTGCAAGACAAACGGTGAGACCTCCTACCCCTATATCACCATTTTCCCTATGGAATCTTATCTCGTCCGACAGTGTAGATCTTCGAAGATCGTGCGAAGATTATTTTTCATTTCCTGAAGGGCGTAAACTCCCGTAGCTGTTATTATCGATTTGAGAATGATACATGAGGTGTCGTGTGACTATTGGTACAAGCTGAAAGATGGCGATTCTGCGATAAGATGATAACAGAGAAATTGCGAAACGAAGCTTCTCTTATCTGAGGACACGGTTCTAGATACGCGTAAAACGGTGAAGCGAGACTTTGAAACGTTTCTTAAGTTAATAAAATAATATTGTTAAAAAATTAATGTCTTCTTTTTCTTGTCCAACACTGTCGAAAGTTTCAAATTTTATTTCATTGTTATACGATTTCTTTCGTTATATAAAATCATCGTTTTTCTCGAATTATATTACCAGTTACACGATACCCTCTGTTGCGTCTGTATTCGAAGCTCGCCATGCGTGATATCAAAGAGAGAATAGAAAAAAAAAACCGATTTTTAACGCTGCATTGAAATTTGTACATGTAAATCGATCGAAGAAGAAAAAAGGATTAACGTTTGCCAGGAATCTAGATCCTTCTTGCTCGAATCGATCGCGCTAATTAAAACGATCGGTGCACATTGATCGGATCGTACGCATTGCGTAAAAAAAAAAAGAAATGTATAACAATTATCGAATGAGGGTCAAGGTGGGTATGCTAATGCAGAATTCCGATCGATCGGTCGAAACGAATCGGCGAGATAAAAATACATATGAAAACGTAGATGTTAAATGGAACTACGTTATGTAACGATACGCGTATATAGATACGTTACGTGTAGGGAAGCAACGCGTCGATTAATAGACATCAAGTTGATGGTACAGGTTTGTCGCGTATTTCCATTCAGACTGAATAGTCGCTGTTGGGCGAAATGGCGAACGTTGTTGATTAATCAGTCGATGCGCAATTTTAATTAGAACAAATGGTGTTTCGGTTCGAATGTAATTTGTAGAGCGTTAATGCCAATTATTGGATCTTGCTACGAGTGTTAAGTTGTTTTGTTTCTGTTAAGGAATATTTGTCGAAAATAATGTTATTTATGGTAAAATTGATGTTGTCAAAATTATTACAAATCTTTAGCGTCAACTTGATGTGCGAAACGATTATAGGATCGAGTTACTCGAATTTTATTCTCACACACGCGAAGCCAAATGTGAAGGGATTTCAAAGAACAAAGCAGGAGAGTTCCACGAGACCGGATGTTTCGATTAAATAACGAATTTGTGTCAATTAGTTTCCTGATTAAACGCTGTATATCGAAGAGGAACCAAGCGATTTCGACTATGCTGAGAATCAAAAAAAAAAAAAAAAAAGAAAACTGCCAGTTTTAGAAAAGAAACGAGGATCGCTCGTTAGAATTTTATGGCGAATTAAAAAGAAAATAAATAAAAAATAAAAGGGACCCAGATTTTTACGGCATTGTTATTTTTCTACGGCATTTTTAAACGAAATCGACTTACGTTCTATCAACGCAATCGACCATAATTTATTCGTTGATCCACCGATTTACTATGTTGAACGACTAATAGAATAACTTTTAACCAGAGGCGATTTAACGAAATAAAATAACCTAACCAGGAAGAACGTGTTAACATTTTGCGGTCCAAACGTGTCTCCTATAATCTCTACACATAAAATATGAATCGAGATGAACAATTCTTCTAGATCGTCGTCCTTAGCTTGATACTTTATTTCCCAAAGGGTTTGCTGTGATATTCCATACATTAGTTCGATGCGAATGGATAAATGGACCGCGAACGGTTAACGTCTGATTTGTTCTAAGAATAAACAGCTGCCACGTAATTGTACGTAATTTTTGCTTGAAACGTTAACCCTTTGACGTTAATCGATAAAACCTCAAAAAAAATCCGATACACTTATCAAAATATATACATTTTTGATAACAACAAAAAGGGTTAATTGATCGTCCGAAACATCCATGTACTTCCTTGTTGACACCTTTTTGTCAAACGAAATAGATACCGTTCCTTGTTTCGATCGAATCGCAAAAGAATCGGTAAGATCAGAGTCTATAAATAGGCTTCCAAGCAGACGTAAGGTGTTAACAGTGCCATCGATATAAATCATTTCTAAAATTACCAATCTGAAAGACTTTAACGCCCACGTACTTTCAGCGTCCGCGTTTGCAAACGAGGGATCAAGAATTCTTTCGATCGGCAAGCCGCTTCCTACGTTATCTCCCCCCCGTTTGTTAGAAACGTTTTAACGTCGTGGAAGGATAAATTCTAGCCGGACTGTGGCGATTTTTACGGACGTTTCTTTCGACATTTCGTGTGCATTGAATGCCAAAACGAAGAAGATCGTCGCGATTGCGATCGTTGAAATGGTGTCTATAAATCATCAAGCTTTGCGCGAATGTTTTAGATTTAAAGAAAGAGAGAGAGAGAGAGAGAGGAAAAGTTATCGTATAATTAAAGATTCGTGTTATTTTCGTTCGATCGTCGCGAAGTTGCGAGCTCTAAGATTATATACTTATAGTTGCGTTCATTTTTGTTCGAGAAATGTTAGAAATTGTATCAGGATAAGCGTGATATATGCTCGGAGAAGCGTATCGTGGCGATTAACTCGCGGTATAGAGTGCAACTAATTACGCAGTTACTATCGATATTATTGCCCATGATTACTCCATATTTAACGCAATACAGTATTTCTACGATAAGCAAACTGTGAGTTATAATCGAGATAAGAATGTCAATAACCATTAAAAAAAAATACAATTATTCAAACTGTAACTTTAATCCTGTATTCGATTACTCGTTTTATATTTTGCGCATCTTTTCGTTTCTTTGCGAGGAAACGGTCCTAAACGTTACGAATTCGCTTGATTGAAATCAAAATCGACGGAGATGAATCGCAAATTATCGTAGACTAATTGTACAAGCGGCAAGATGATCCAGGTTAATAAATACACGTTACGTTATTACTGATTTTTGTTTGAGTTAGGATTCTTTTCGTTCGGAAAATTAACCCCCGTTGCGTCTTGCCGATTAAACAGTAATCGGGGCAACATTTGTTATTCCTAATTAACTAAAGCGTTTGATTCATTATTTTGTTAACATTGTTTTTTAACATCGTGTTACATCCAGTGTACGATCATTGCTCGGCAATAAATCATGATGTGTATAATCACACAACTGTGTACTTTTCTTTGCCATTACCCATCCCCGAATTTTCTTCGAATCCCCTCTGATGGAGTTTGTTTTCCTTTCAACTCTTTCGAAAAAGCTCCTAACAAATCTTTCATTCCTCCAGACCGATCCTACTCCCACTCATTCGCAAAAAACAGGAGTGGGGCCTTAAGGGCGGTTCTTGTCCCTCAAAATCTAATGGAGATCAACCCCGTATCATCCCCTTCCAGTGCGCTGATTGACGGATGTTTGGCGACACCGGACGCCAGGTCAAAAACGCGAATTGGTACCGGTGACCATAAACTCTAAAGGACCTTTTGGAATACGGCTTTACGATACTCTTGCTAAAACGAAAGCTAGACAATGCGCGAAACTTTGAATGGAAATTTTTTAAGTGCCACATGTTGGCTGCAGGCTTGCCTGATAAAATACCCGAAGAACAACTAGTGAGGAATAATGATCGTATCATAAACCGTACCCAGTCGTTCCCAAATACTCTCTAACAGCGAAATTCACGAAAATTCACGAAAATTCAACATTCAAATTTTGAGCACACTTTGAAAATGAAATTAAACGTGCATTATCAATATAAAAATAGTAATTCATACTTTGAGATCGCGATGATTCATAACATCGATACATTCGATTCTCGAAGGTGCGTAAGGTGGCCAGCTCCACTTCCACGCCATATTTGCGTTCGAATGGAAACGGCAACCCTTCGAACGGCCCTCGAAATTAAGGATCCTAACTTACTACCCAATAATTTTGGTGTTGTAATATTTCGAAAATCTTGTAGCGACATGATTTTTTAAGAGTCGTGTATTCGTTTGTTAACCGCTTGCACAAGAAAACCAGCAGAGCGATGGACAATAGAAGATCCTGTGAAAAACCAGCTATTTCGCGTGTCAAAGAAGCAAACGTGAAATATCTGAAAAGAGCCGAAGGCCCGCAACCGCTCGTCAAAATTAATCGCATAACGGTAAAGCCTGTGCAATGGCGGAAATAAAATGTACAAAAGGTTGACCATTCCTCCAGGTACATCGACTCCCCCGATTCCACCTCGATTTATCATCCAAGGAGTTCCGTTCGTGAGCTACGCAAGAGATGGAGAGAGAGGAAGGGAGGTAGGGGGGGCTGACGAAAAGAGCCGAGAGTACGGTGCCCCATAATATGACCTTCGTTACCTTCGTCCCCTACCTAGCGGAGGTAAAAAGGCGAGGAGGGTACAAAGGATGCCTACCTTCGACAACCTACATTAGGTACGGGGCGACGCGGAGTCAGCCTGCGGCCGCGGGCCACGGAAACTCGACCGCTGATTGGCTACAACCTCCCCCAGGGAAGTACGTCGAGAGCGTCGGAAGTGAAGAGGGGTGAGCTTGCTTAGGAGCCAGAGCCGTTTGCACACGAGGCGGAAGCCCTCGTTCTCGACCCTGTCCTTCGAACAGGATCGCTCTTTTATCTCCTTCGCATCGTGTATAACCGGCTTGTTTGCCTACCGCTTCCACCCCTCCTCCTCTCCTCCTCGGTCTCTCTCTGTCGCTCCGACGACTACGGCACCCCTGATGCCGACACCCCTCCATCAGCACCACCCGTTCCGCTGCGAAGCCTGCCCTCTTTCCCCCCCGGGGGCACCTTTCAACGAGACAGAGACAGGAAGAACCGAAGGGTGCACGAATAAGGGCACGATAGATAAGGGAGAGAAAAAAAAGGGGTGGAAGGGTAACGAGGACGGAGAGTGGTGGACGAACGAAGCGGAAGAAAGATGCATACGCCGGTCGAAGAGTAGACGAGGATGGGAACAGAAGGGGGAGGCGGGGATAGAGAAGGAGGGATGGCATCGAAAAAAGAGAGAAGAGAATCTCTCGTATACACGTACTCTCGTACACACACACTCATATACACGGAGAGAGAATGTACGCAAGTGCACGGTTGCCTCATCGACTACGAGGGATACGCACACACTGGCCCGCACCCTCCTGCTGCCGAATGTAGTAGAGAATGAATAATGTACCCACGTACAGCCGATGTCAGGAGGGGCTCCAGGGAATGTAAGCATCGTCCCGGCCCCTCCGACGGCTTTGTAGGCCGTTTATCGAAACGGCTGCGACAGGATTGCACGTAGGCGATCGTAGGATGCCGCCTTGTTCAGACACACTGCCACCTACCGTGGACCCGATGCAAAGAAGATCGACCATTTAAACTTAAACTCTCTCGTCAATGACCATTCATTCATTCATTCATTCCCCGCTGTTCATTGAGGATGGCGTTTAAAATACTTAACATCGCATCCACGTAAAATGACAAGGTTCGAGAGAAGATGACGCGACTTCGATGACTCGTTATTCGATGGTTGCACGCGAATCGGTCTCGTGGCAGCTCGAAACACGTGGAAAGTTTCCCAAAAGCGTGCTATCGACCGATAACGTCGGCGCAGGCTCACTGGGGATCCTGTGCACGTCTACCAATATATCCTGACGGGCGAAACGCACAAGGGATCGGGGCCGCCCACGTATCGCCTACAGATTCGATACACGAAGAAGGGAACGATTCGCGGAACACAGGCTCGACAAAGAACGAGCGCGGAGACGAGGAAGCGGCAAAAGGAGCAGAGCGAAGAAGAAGAAGAAGAAGAAGAAGAGGAGATAGCCGGCCGTAGCCGAATCTAGCGGCGTCTCATTCGCTCGTGATTCGAGCCGCGTTCCACGCGGTTAAAACGACCCCGACCATCCCGTCCAGGCCCTCCTGGTGGGGAGAACCCTCGAAGGGATCCTTTCCGGAGAAAGCATCGGGAGGAAGCCCACACCGTTTGCTGTTTTTTCGAACGACGTGCACGCGGTGCCGCGCCGGGGGCAGAGCTGCCTTTGGAGGGGAAAGGGAACGCGACACGCACCATGCGAATATTTTTGTCGGAGCATGAGGTAGAAGGGGGGAACTGTTCTTAAAGTACACCCAGGGAGTGTCAGGATTGGAAGGTCGATCCTCGTGGTGGGAGTACGCTGTTTGTTGCCTCATAGCTGACTGGTGTAATTAAAAACGCCCGCAATTAATACATCCTCGTCATCCGTGGATTTCTGTCGGTTCTTCTTTCTTTTTTTTTTCCTACTCTATCCGTTCACTGTACACCGACCTTCCTGTACAGCTCGTGTTTCCGTACCATTTGGTTGGGTTTAGGATCGTTTTTTTTTTTTCATATGTAGGATGGGGCTACGCCAACTCGATGCAATTACGGCACGCATGAATGCGAACGGAGTTCATTGTGCACGGGGGAGATTAATTATATGCATATTGCTGCAATGCGTGCGAGACGCGTGGACGATGCTACTTCAGTCGTTTCAACGCATTGTAATCGCTCTTTGTGCTAAGCACGAGGCTCTTAACGGAAGGACCGCCATTTTGGTCCTAGCCGTTTCGTTCTCCCGAATTCTCCATCTTTTCTCGGTACATTGCACGCGTAGATCAATTGACACAACTCATTAATGAACTTTGGACAACGGTATTGATCTTGTTTCATTTATTTAGGTGTACACGTAAGCAAAATAGTCCTTTACTATACAATGATAAACGAATTCTAAACGTGGATGATTAGGCTAAACGAGTAGCCTAACAAATCAAGAGATTAAGAAAAGATGTTCAATGCAACCACTAGAGATATGCAAAAATTTCTAAATACCAAACTAAGACATTTTAATTAAGAAAAATTGATCCTTAATAGCCCTGACGCATCATAGTTTAAAAATATTAGGAAGGTTAAAGAAGCAATCTTGTTTATTGAAAAATGAACACCCACAAACGTTATCTGTTTAAAAAGACTAGAAAGGAAATGGTTCCAGATGTCCTGCAGACGTCCCCCCGATAAATTGTACTCGATAAGGGAGAAAACTAACGAAGTCTTCGAGAAACTGTTCAGCGTGGAACCTCGTAGCCGAGTTTTTCTCTCAAGGAATGACACTTTTAGTTTTGTCCGTTCCTATTCACGCCTGACCAACGCCAATCCCGCTGGATTTCTAATAATAACCTGAAAGATCGTGAGGACTGGTACGTGTTCCCCGGTGAGACGAAAGCGTCGGTGGATTGAAAGATGATTGGAGAGCGCAAGCGCGCCGTACGCGCAAATAGCGAGCGGGTGCACGTCACGGAGATCTGTACGCTGTACTTGCACACGAAGACTCGTATTCGGACACTCGGGTACGCAAATGCGAATGTCCCGATCTGTTTTCAGAAAACCTTGACAATTTTCCAAACACGGAGCCGCAAGTAGCGTGTACGAACAATCGGCCGCCCAAAACCTTCCGCTATACATATTTGCCTTCCCCCCTTCTACTATTGCTTTTTATCTTGCTTATCTATAACTAGACGATAATTTCTGTTAAGTAACGATAGTAGATTGCAACCGTCGAGGTTGTACTGTACGGAGGGCTCAGAAACCAATCGACGACAATTAATCGAGATGTTAGCTGCGAATACGCTGAATTTCAATTAGTAGTGTTCTTTAATCGTAGTCTGCTTCGAAAACGAAAAAACCCAAAGAATCTCTCGGTTCGAAATGATTGAACGATAATTTATAGCGAGTATTGTCTGTACATTCCGGTCGAAAGCAGGCATGCCGACATAACTGCGCTTGTTTTCGGCAGGGACCAAAATGGCGGTAACCTCGATGAGTACAGGGGACCTTGACACGCCATGCCAGAGGTCTAAATCCCTGTCGTTAACAGGATGGTCGAACCTTGGCCCAGCTCGCAAACAAATTCTTCCGATTCCGAAATGAAACGGTGCAGGTATACATTTACCTGCAGATTCATAAATGTATTGTCCGTCGACGAGGCTTTGGAAATCGAAATGCAGGTAGAAGCTGTTAAAAACTTCTTCTGAGACTTTATAATGAAATCGAATGGCACTCTTTAACGTTTTCTACGTTAATCCTTAATTACCATGACTTACAGTTAGAAATATAACATACAGGGTGTATTAGAGTTAACATGACCCTAGGAATTTATAATTTATAGTATAAACATCGAAGAACCTTTTAAGCAGAAGAAACTATAGAATTAATTTCGATATTTCACCCTGCCTTGGTGTTTGAACGTTAATTAGTACAGGTCAGGAAATTCCAAGCTAAAAAGGAGCAGGTATTTGCTCGAACGGAAAATTTCGACAAATTTGCCAGGTCCGTTAAAAACGCGTTCACTAAACCGCGTCTGGTGACTGACCTTTGCTTTTTTCCCCGTCTTTCGTTCGTTTGTTCTTCGATTAGCGGCGTAAATCTGGAATTTCGCAGCAGGATACCTTCTCGAGAAACAACGAGGCGAAAAAGATCGCTTGACGAATCCAAAGCTGACGTCGGCCAGCGAAAATCTACGTACAAACACGAGAGATAATCGAAACTGAAGACTCGAAGACATTCGACAACGCCTGTGGAAAAAGTCTGTCGGTTCCCTTTCGCTACCGTTAAAAATGTTATATTTTTCATAGAAATGAAGAAAATCATTGCTACATTTTTGGGAACTCGAAACCATCGAAATATTGCATTTCTAGAGGCTCAGAAACATTAGAATATTATATTTTCCGAAACGTGAAAGCATATTTTTGAGCTACCTATGCAAATTATCATTCAATAACCTCGGTATAACACGGTATTCTTACAATATTTAACATAGTTTGAAAACTGAAGGAAATCTATTCATAAAACGACACGATTTCGATCATTTTTGGAAGCTAACCTCGTCTTTCACACCGTTTCTTGCTTCGATATTTTAGGAAGCTAACGATCGTGTTACGGGGTTACCTGTAACGGGTTTCCACTGTAACGGGCCCCAGATTTTCCATCATAGATACGTTTGCCGCAGGTTCTTTCGAACACGCGCGGAAATCCGTCTCAAGTGCCGATTTCCGTTGCCGTGGCACGGTGTAATTGGTGGTTACGAGGCAGGAGAACGCTCGCAGAGGAAGAATACGAAGAAGAAGAAGCAGAAGAAGGAGGAAAAGGATCAGGGGTATCGAACCAGGGGGTCGTTCCTGCATCCGCACACGGAACGAGAGAAGGAAGAAGACGGTATCGTTCGGGAGGGGTGGTGAAAGAAGGGTGAGGTATAGTCGCGCGAAATAGAGGGGAGCTTAGTAACCAGGCTGGTAACACTGTTGATCGTGGGGTTGGGGAGAAAAGGGGGAGTAGTCGTGCACGTCGGTGAAGCTTGGCGTAGCGTGCTGGTGTCGTTACGTACCACTCGGTGAAGAGAGGAGGGGTGGCCAGAAGCGACGCATAGAGGAGAGTGGAGAGAAAAACGAGACACTCGTACAGGCAAGGCAAGGCGCAGCAAGGAGCAACGCAGCGCAGGCAAAGGCAAAGCGAGGCAAGGCAAGGCAAGGCAAGGCAAGGCAAGACAAGGCAAGGCAAGGCAAAGCAAGGCAAGGCGAGCAAGGCAGGCAAGTCGAAGCGAGCCAAGCTGGCAGGCCAGGCAGGCTAGGCAGAGGCTAGTCAGGCGAACACACAGCAGAGTAGAGAGACACACGATGCTCGAAGGGGCAGAAAAGAGTCCCCGGGAACGAGGGAGCGAGACAAAGAGAGAAGATGGAGGGTGAGCGGGGCGAGGAGAGGAGTGAAACGAAACGGCAGGCGTAGCGAGGAGCGTGTAAAGCCTGGAGGACAGGAGTGAAAGAGCGTGGAGGGGGTTGTGGTGGGTAGCCGGAAAGGGGCGCGCGGCAAAGGGACGCGCAGGGAGCCGGTGGTAGGGAGGGGGCACGAGGGGAAAGGGCATATCCCACCAAGGGGTTTCGCTTTAGTTTGGCGTGAGACGCTGTGCCATTCGGTTTGAAGCGTGTCCGTGGGCCGCGTTCGATGTCGTTCATTTCCGCGGTTTAGTTCGTGAAAACGCCGCAACGTATTCCGCGGCGCCCGCGTACAGCTCCGTCTCGTACCTCTTCCGACCGTCCGTGTGTCTCTGTATTCGTTTCGTCGTCTCGTCGGCATTCTCGTTTCGTTTTCCTTTCCGTTTTGCTTTTGCCGTTCCCTTTTATTTCGCCCTTTTGCGAATCTCTCCGAACCTAACCGGCGTTGTTCGCCGCCGTCGCAGAAGACAGCCAGCGGCCGCCGCACTCTCCGGTCCGCGGCAAAAGGTGAAAGTAAAATCGCACATCGGCGGAGCCGTAAAACCTCGAATGCCAGGGAATCTGGTCGTACGTCGCGAAATCGCGTACACATCGGGCACGCGACGTCGCCGTTACCGCTCCTCCGTTCGCTGGGACAACCCGCGTCTCCATCATTTCGTCGAACATTGCTGATCCCAAGTGTTCGAACACTATAGTGTAACGAACCCGACTCCTCTCTTTTTTTACTTTTTCCTCTTTTTCATTTCGTTTCGTTTCTTTTCTTTTCCTTTTCCTCGCCGACACACACGGTGTGCTCGCTGTGTCGTTCGAACGACGAGACGTCGTTTTGTGTACCCACGGGACCAGTATGCCTCGCTACCATACAGGATAACGTTAGGCCACTCCGATATTCTCGTATGCGTGTTGGCCGCACGTACGGCTGGCTCTCATGCTCGCACGTAAGTACACAGCACCTACACGATCTACCAGACCGATATATATGTGTAACATAAGCGATCTCGAGCGGAATACGTTTGTGTTCGCGTAGACCTTACTCGCCGGTTGAATGCTGAGAAACAACAGCGAGAAAGAGAAGGAGAGAAAGAGAGCGATAGATGGTGGGGAGAGAAAGAGACAGTGAGGGCGGTTTCCTCCATCTTTTTCTCCCTCTCCTCTCTCTGTCCATCTCGTGTTCCCGTCTTTCTCGTTATTACTCGTTCTGCCCCCTGCCCCTCCACTCTCTCTCCCTCTCCCTCTCCCTCTCTCTTTCTCTCTTTTTCTCTCCTATCCTCTCTCGCGCGCTCGTCTTCCCTCTTCCTTCGACTCGCACGCGTACTCTCGCGTATTTATGCGTTTTCTCATATCCGCGCGCCGCACCGCCTCGTCTTTCGTCCTCGACGGGATCGTGTACGAGTTCACGATACCCGGCCACCACCACGGAACAAACATTCAGGAATCGTGAGATCTCGTTTGCCAGCGACGTTAGATCTTGCCTATTGTACGAAATATCAAGGCAACGGTTCGGCGCGGAGAGTTTTCCGTCGGGAAAACTTCCCTTCTGTTCCGAAACGCGTCACGGTTAAGATGCGAGGAAACGCGTGTCTTGATCAGCTGGCTCGTGAAAGCGGCCGAACAATAGGCGGGAAGTCGCTGCTAATGGATGAAATCAGATTCAAACGGAGCTGGCATAACTATCTACCACTAACGAACGACGCTGTTCGATCTTCGAATAAAGTAAAGTCTTTCGTCATTTGCGAATAACGTGTTTATCTGTTAACGACGATGCCGGGACAATCGTATACGACGGTGTTAAACGCGAAATTTTCGTTTTGCGAATATTGATCCATCGTAGCAAGATTAGATTTTCATTGTTCTCAAATAGCTTGTTCAAAAATATTCGAATAAAGTTTGTCATCGAGCGACTAATTAAAAAGGTAGATAATTATCGTCCTAGTCACTAACGAGGAATCGATCAGGATCGTCGTGTCGAATTTCTGGTCGTTGAAAAACGAGCCGGAAGGAAGGTTGTCGAGTGGTCGAATGTCTCTAAACGGGAAAGAATACAGCAACTTTTTTTCCGCGTGGCAAACGGAGCCTAGCCGCAAAGACTGGCCCCAGACCGATCGAATGCCTTTTCTTTCGCGATCTCTTTGGTCGGTCGCTAGGTTACTTCGAATCACGGTCTTTCCGCCCGGTAGGGTCGCCACGTCTCCCTACTCTCTTTTTCTCAGGGTACCCGGCGTATATGTATAGAAAGCTACGGGCAGAGGGATCAGAGAGCAGCTGGGGGTCTAATCTGTAACTCACGTATAATGCGCGATAAGGCTGTTAAAGTTTCGCGAAAGAAAACGAACGGAGCGAAGAACTGAGACGAAAGAAAACACGTTCCACGCCTGTTTCCGTTCAAATAACGATCCCTTAATGAGACTGCTAGTTCTGTTCCTTCGAGCAAAGCCGTTCCCAATCAACAACACCGGATGGTGTGTACCGTGCTAGGCTCAGATTTCATCGTTTCTAATCGATAAATCATTAGTCGGTACAGACATGCAAATTTTTCTACGCTACGTAAAGTTTCCAGTCGAAATTGTTCGATTGTCCTTGAAAAAATATTCCAGGAAGGCCCAAATGGACCCCCAGCATCGTCCGCGGCTCCGAAACTAACGGAACGATTCTTCCGTCAGATTCGACGCGATCGAAGAATCGAAAACTGAGCGAAATCCGTTTTCTCGGCTCGCTATCGCCACTTGCAACGTCGTTTGAGAAATTCGCTTCTTACGGGCTGGCTCGTTATAAATAGACGAAGTGCTAGGCATCGCGGAACCCGTGCTGTATACCTAAAGCGTACCGATCCGCCGACCAAAATGATCCGACTTCCAACGGTCTGACTTCGAAGATAACGCTCATCGCGGCCACCGATCTCTTCTTTCCAATGCATCGTTTCGAATCCTGGAAAAAAGACCGGACGACTTTCCCGGCTCGCATTGTTGCGAACAGGCCTTTACTTAGGCGCTTCCCCTGCATTCGCGACACGTGCTGCACTCGCGCAGAATCGTAGCACGAGAGTAAAGTGTCCAAGCAAACGGTCGCGTAAGGAACAACCGGACTAACCGATAGAAACTTTGCTAACTCTACGGTTCGAGATATTACGTTGATAACCGAATTCGCGACCTCCTTGTTTTCTTTCTGGACAATTATTTCCGAAAGCGCCGGAAGTATTGCACTGATAATCTAGGAAAAAATAGTTCAATTTGTCCCGAGATAATGTTTCTTATGCCAAGTTAAAAGTTAATAACTTTGAAACGAACAAATTTATTAATTTTTCCACAAAGAATCCGTAAAATATACCATGCATATCCATATTTATCAGAGGGAATTAGCGAGCGCGTTAACGCATGTAAATTCACCGCGACAACTCAATGACGAGCTCCGGCTTTCGAAAACCGATTCGCAAACCTTCGATGATTATTATTGATCCATAACGCGGTAAACCCTAGAATTGACGAGACAACCACCAATTGAAATTTCAAATTAATTTTATTTGAAATCTTACTATGAAACCTCATTATTTTAAAACGTCTCTATCTTCGAGGGTTAAAATAATAGAAGTTAGATGCATCGGAATTAAAAAGAATTATTTTTTTCTAATCTTCGATGGATAACGCGTTAACAATCGATTGTAATTTCCAAGCGAGTGCCCTATGCGTTGGCACGAAGACTTGTCGCACGTCTTGGATGTCCGTGTAAGCGGAGGCGATCAAGAAACACGGGCAGAAGTTAATTTTCTTGGCGACGATAACGATAGCGTCGTTGTCGACTTATCGTGTCGGGTCCGCAACGAAATACCGCGATATTCGATCAATACGAGAGAGCAGGTAGGCAGGCACAAACCGAGAGAGTAGTATTCGTATTCTACGGGTAAACGTGGCTTGCACACGGTGTTTCATTCCGCGTACACAAGCATCGAGCAAGGGCTGGCTCTCGGGCTGTTGCCGGTGTGTGTTTGGCGGTTTCGAGCGAGCCCGACAGCCGAGCAATGGAAAAACGGAAAGGACAATTCCTAAGCGGGGAGAGAGCGAGGATAAAACGCACCCGTATACCTAGCCGGGTGGCTGGAACCCGGTGGAGGGGCAGAGAACGAGGCAACGGGATTCTCTAGCTACCTGAGAAACCTTCGGGAAAGTGGGCTAAACGCATCGTGGCACGGACTTAACCGTCTCCTGTGTGTCGTGCGATTCGTCCGCAAAACTTGCCAATTACCGGCCAGACGATTGCACTTTAATACGTTCACTGTCATGGGTAGATCATCGACGGCTGATGCCTCAAATTTTCTATTATCGAATAAGTACCAAAAGGGAAATTTAGCTACACCATAGACACCGTTCGATATCAGTTAATAACACGGTTTTAGCTTAATTTTAGCTATATACCAAAACAAAAGATTAAATTTGAAAGTTAGTCGACTATCGTGGGGGTCGCTAGTATATACATATAATACACAGCATCGTTCCTGAGTAATTAATACACTATTTGCTGAAAATGTTCATTGATTTTCTAGAAAAATCTTGAGCCAATTCGATGAACTCTGTCCCGAAAGGGTTAATATCGGGCACACGTTGATTCATTCAATCCAATCAGCTTTATGCGAAAAGAACACGCGAAATGCGGTTTAACGATAAGATTAGAAAACAGCTTGATCCAGTGATTATTTAGCGTGCGAATATTCTCGTAGATGCGTGCACAGAGATCGTTTTATTTCCCGTTTCAGATTGCACTTTTTACACGGGATTACAGTGGAATGTGTTTCATGATTACAGACACCATCACGGACAGTAGTTGGTTACAACAATAAGAAAAATGTCCGGAGTGGGTAAAAGGACTTACCTCCGCGAGGTGAATCCCTATCTTATTTGTCCGTTGTGCAGAGGCTACCTCATAGACGCGACCACCGTTGTCGAGTGTTTGCATTCGTGTAAGTAACGTTCAATACACACGCCCTGAATTATGCTCCGTGCAACATCTAATCATAGCTTTTACTTCGTTGCTCAGTTTGCAGAAGTTGTATTTTGAAGCATCTCAACACGGAAGCCCATTGCCCCTCTTGCAAACATGTTCTCAACAAAGCGAAGCCAAACATCAAGTAAGTACTTGTCTCTCCGATACCGATGATATTCGAAACAATTTTGTTCGAACGATGTTCGTTGTTTTTCAGGGCTGACAAAGCGTTACAAGACATCGTGTACAAATTAGTCCCCGGATTGTATCACAAGGAGATGCGGAAAAGAAGAGAGTTTTATAAAAAGCATCCAGAACACGGTAAAGACATTCTCGAACTTCGATACCTGCTAAGAATTAATTTGTTTAAATCTAATATTTCCCTTTGCCAACATTACCTAATAAACTTTGTCGAGACAAAGTCCCCTCTGATTCACGCTCTTCTCATACGATAAATGAATTTTCTATACAGCGGATTTGGCTACTCCCGAGCAACGAGGAGAGGATGTAAGCGGAAGGTTAATCTTTGCTCCGGAGGACGCCGTTAGTTTGAGTTTAGAGTACCTACCCCCTGGTGCCGACCCTCTGACCATTCTACTTAGCACCAACGACGATACCAACAATTCCAACAACCAGAATAACAACAATAATAGCAGTAATAACAATAATCACGGGTCGAATACGAGCAACAGGCGGTATCTTCAGTGTCCTGCGCTAGTGACCATCGCACATTTGAAGAAATTCTTAGCCTTGAAGTACAGCGTCGACATGACCAGATACACAATTGAAATTTGTCATCGACGAGCTCCTCTTCCTGAGCACTGGACCCTCATGGATGTCGCCTACATTTACGCGTGGAAAAGGGTATACCAACTCATAGTTTAATTTTCAAACATCTGAAATCTGTTTCTTCGATCGTCTAACCTTTATCCAATCATGATTTTAGAACGCACCGATGCGATTTTTCTATCGAGTAGCACTAGAGGAGCAGAGATTAGAGGCACCTCCTCACGACAGACCTTCCACGCCTGGTTTGGGTGCCAGTTTGCCTCCCGTTGACGCTGCGGTCACCACCAGAGACAAGGTTAACACGGAAAATGCGAAGAACAGCGCGGAATCTAGGTTGAACAACGATCGAAGCGAAAAGGCACGGTCACCTAGCGAACAGACGCGCGCAAAAGTCGCCAAAGAGGTAGAGGTGAAGGAGGAACCGCCGTCGAGTAACATGGTGACCTCGACGACCGTTACTTCGACCACTGTGTCGACAACAGCTTCGAAAACGGTGTCCACGACCACGATCACCACCACAGTCGCGTCCAACGAGACCAACAAACAGATCAAAACACCGATCAAGATACTGAAAAACCCGGATGGCAGGTACGAAGTTCTGAGAAGTCCTCCCGCTAGCTGGAACTCGAAAGACCAAAACACCACGACCACCTCCAGTCCAGAGTTTAGCGTGGTTAGTATAGGTAACGGGCAGAACTCGAACGGTGTGAAGATTACGTTGAAACAATGCACACCAAATAATACCACCCCCAACAAACCAAAAGTAATTAGCAACGTGTTGCTGCACTGCGGTCAGGTGGAGAAAGACACGTCCGGCTCGTTGGTCATTCAACAGTTGCAGAGAGACAAGGAGAAGCAACAAACGGATAAGCAGGAGAAGCACAGACGCAAGGTCACTTTCGTCGAAAGGGCAACTCCCGAGAAAAGCACGACCAACAACGTGCTGAAAACGATACAGAAGAAACCGGCTGAACAACAGGAAAAGAAACGGTTTCTTCAGAGTTTTCAGCTGACCGCCAGAGAGCCGGGATCTGAAACAACGCTGGAGTCTAGTCTCGAATTGAACAAGGTGAACGCGGTTAGCGAAACGAACGAAGCTCGCAACAAGGGCAACGTTACTCCAAAAAAGGAGCACGATAACGTCGCGACCGAGTCGTCGAACAACGCTGATAACGCGAAGAACAAGAACAACAACGAAAACAGCGGTGCAAACGCAACGAATGCGAATAAACGCGTGACGACGATCAGCGGGCTTGGCGGCAATACGCGAGTGAACGCGAACAAACAGTGCAGTGAGGTGGATGCGTGTGTATTGAGTTACGCGAAGAGTATCAACGCGAACAACAGTTCCACGAAGGTGGACGTGTACACGTTCTCGAACGACCCACCTATAGTGCCAGCAGGAGCGGTGAAGAGGAAATGTCCGCCCGGCCTGCCTATCTGCGAGGTTAAACGAAAGAGACAGAGTCAGGCTCAAAGTCAAAACGCGAAGAAACAGGCTGCAGCTCCTCCGCCGCCGCCTACGGTACAAAACGCGCCAAAGTCGCATAGAAAGCTCGCTAACGAACACGTTATCCCGGCGAAAAGAGCGAACGTGGTCGGAGAAGCTGGTCCTAGTCGAACACCCGTGTCTCAGAGTTCCAAAGCTTCGTCCAGCCCTGTTTTGTCGAACGACACGAGAAATATACTAGATGGCTGTGGACTGAACATCCCTGCCAGCCTCAGTATCACCCTGACGGCGCCCAAATCTCCAGGAAACAGTGGAGGATTCCCCGAGCCCAATGATTCCAAAGATAACCGCAAAAATGCGCTTGGAAAAGTGAGTCCCAGCATCACTTTGAACGACAGATCCGTGGACCCGCGAGTGCTGAAGGCGCTGAAAGCAGGCCAGATCAGAATGCCCGCGCCGCCGAAACCAAGGCAGACCAAGCAGCTGGATCGAGAAACGAACCAACAACGACAACCGCCTCCTTCGAAACGGAAAAGAGATCAGGATTCGAGGGACATCTTGGATCTGAGCGGAGGAAAGAAGGTGGATATGCATCCGTTGAGAATACCTCAGCCTGTAACGAAGCTGAAGACAAAATCGACGATCAGAGACAATATGCCGAGCATCTCGGATCAAGGGCAGGTAGTGACGTTGATGGGAGGTCACAGGTACTATCGTGCACCTCCTGGTTCGTTGACTCCGGCGGCGCATCGAGTAAACGACTGTCCTTTACCTACACCGTCTCGTACACCTGTCTACGCCCCTGGACTTTCCAGTCCCCTGAGCAGCAACAGATCGAACACCAACCTTTCATCCGTTTTCCCGAGCCTGCAGAGTCTCTACGCCCTGAGTCAAGCGCCAAACCTCCAACAGTTTCAGATGGACGCGAGGCTGAGGCTACCCCGACCGGCAGACTCCTCTAACACCGATAATCGAGCCACTAACAACAACAAAAGCCATTTAGCCGCTCAATGCGCGCCGATTAAACCAGCCAGGTCGTCGGTGGCCCCTCTGGCAGTTCCTGCTGCTAAACAACAGCAACAACAACAGCAACAACAGCAGCAGGCGAACGAGAAATCCTCGTCCGCCTGTCTGACCAGGCCAGTAAGCAACGACGCGAGCAAAACGCCCACGTTTCACAACAACGAACCTCTCGACTCCACCGAGTCCGCTCAACAACAATTGTCCGTCCAGACCAAGTACTCGCCGGTTACCGAAGCCGATAATCGATATTCACCGCGAAGCTCTAACAACAGCAACGCAAACGGCGAGAATAAAGCGTCCACCAATGGTACACGCGATTCTAACTCGGAGACGAACAATAATTCCAGAAAGGAAGCGGACAATTCGCACCAGACGCCTCATCGAGAAGCGGCCAGTCCAAGGGTGTCCTCCACGGCCTCCCCGTCGCCACCCCCTGGAGATACCAACGCGAACACAAGTAACAACGACAACTCGAACAGTCGTAACGATAATACGAATACAACCTCGAATGGCATCGACAACGATCTGCCAGCACCCAGCCCGACGAAGAACACGGGCGCCGCCGAGGTGTCGAGCAGCAAATCGCCCGCCAGCCCTGACTCCAGCTCGGTCACGATCGAGAGTCCTTCGAACAAAAACTGCTCTACGGAGGATCAAGGATTACCCTCGCCATCTCCTGCCTCTGAAGCGGCTAAATCATCGGAACTCTCGACGAAAACCGACAACAACGTCGTGGTCGAGGACTCGACAAACGACAGCGACAAGAAGACCTCTTTCAAGCACATAGACGCGAAACAATTGACCTCGGAAATGTTTCAGAAACGATTGTTGGCCGCATTTCCCTCGAATGAATGGGCCAACAATCCCATAGCTGCCGAACATCTTGGCAATTTCTTGAAAAGCCTGAACGCGTCTATCAAATCGGACACTAATAAGTTAGACAGCGTAGGGTCGGAGAAAATCGAGAGCGGTCAGCTAACGTGCAACGAGCCGGTCCGTTTGAACAACGAGGCCTCGTCGAAATCGCGGACGGATGTCGTCGAATAATTTGTGTGTTGTTAATCGAAAAGCTACATCACTGCCAGATTACTAATATCGAATGACTTTTAGCGTGGATGTATCGACCGATTTGTGTAACTACCTGAAACGCTTTCCGATAGAGCCAGGCGTACGCGCGCGCCGTTACAATACAGGGAAAATAAAGAACACAGCACGGACGCTGGTGACATTATTTTTTCAGATTTTTTAAGAACATGCATCCCCCACGAACTTTTATCCGTGCGTTGTTATTTACGACCACCCCTTCGAATGGTCGTTCGATTTCTATACATGGGATCAGGAAATTTTGTTCTTTTAGGACGAACGAACGATAGAAAGAATGTTACGAGAACGATTGAGTTCGTATTATTTGTACGATAATTTCCGATTGCAAAAGAAAAAAGGGAAAAAAATTGTTCCTATCTCGGTCCACGTTGAAAATACGAAAAAGTACCTCGCATCGTGATTAAATCTGATTCGTTTGGACAAACTATTTTACTTGCATAGTATTAACAAGGCACAACGAAAATTTATTTAGACGAGACGAATTTCCTTTCCTATTCGCTCTAACAGAATATGTACGTAAACGAAAAACACAGGGACCGAAATTAATGGAGAAATAAATTAGAGATACAATTATTCGTATAACGTATGGGCGAGCTATATATATATATATACATAGAAGGTATATTGTTAGTTTCTTTTTATTTACCTTGCGTTACGTTTTACTATTAGTTACTACTATGTATACGTTGTATAATAATTGTTACGTTATGCGACTGTATTATATACAAGTGTATTATTTCTTTGTCTGTATATATTTATGGTTACGCTAGTGCATCAATTTTTCGCGAAATGTACGCGAAATCCTATTACTTTGTAAGCTCGTGAACATTCAATTCGAATCGATCGATCTATGGTTCGTGTAAAATTAATCGAAGCCAAAATTTCACGAATAAACAACTGCATGGATATTGATTTTTAACAACAACCTGATATGTAATAACGAAAGAAAATATCATTATATACTTAAACGTGAAATCGTTATATTTCTTTAAGTTCATCCTGTATCGAATTTACGCACATTTGAACGTTTGAAATGACCGTACATTTTTAATGTAATGGCGTACGGTAACGACACCGTTTCGAATTGAATTTTTATATTATTCGTACAAGTATGAAGAAAACGCTAAATAATATTGTTGTCAACGATAGCGATGACAAACAAATTGAAGTTTTTGTAACAGAAAATGATATTTAAATACGATTTTTGTAAGTTTCGAACTTTCGAACCTTCGAACCTTCGTCGAACTTTTGAGCGTATGCTATAATTTACTCGATTTCATTATGAATCAAAAAAGATTTGTTTTTGGGGCATATTATGCAAAGAATATAATACCTTGACTTTTAGGCAGCGTGTTGTTCCTATTTTGAACTGTATTTCACCACTTTTCACTATTTTTAAAAACTTTTCACACGAGATTTGAAATTCCGCACTGTGGTGTTCCACAAACCACTGACTGCTATCTCCAACCGGAAGTAATTGGTGATCAGATAAATGCATAAATCATTTTCATTATAGTGTATTTATTATTTTTCTTAGAAACTTAATGCATTAATAATCATTCGAAAAGAAAATTATGTTTATAGTTACATAAAATATTTATTCTTAATATTGTGTATAATATAATATAACAAAAGCAAGACGATAAAACATCCGGTTTTTAAAATTGATCGCAGCGCCACTCGAAGAAGCGAATTATAGAAGAATTATACTTTTCTAAGTGAATGTATAAACTTTAAGGTTATATATATCAGAGGTATGGTATCCCAGAAAATGAGAGGTTAACCTTTTGTGTGATAAGCGTTTGAATAAGTGAATGTCTCAAATTTGTTTGAACGGTGCAAGTTAAAATGAGTAATACGAAAGAAAATTCTACAGCTCCAACAAAAAATACAACTGTAGGAAATACCAAACCTTACGGAAAGATTGTGTTAACGTTGCAAAATTGTCTTTTACCTGACGAAAAGCTTAACTCGACGCCGTCGCATTTAGATGGATTAGACGCTGAAACCGAAACCGATCTAAGGATATTAGGATGCGAACTTATACAAACGGCTGGTATTCTATTGAAATTACCGCAGGTTTGTGTTCCCAGTTGAAAGTAAACAAAATGTTTGTAAACGCTCTAACCTCTATAACCTCCAAATGTATGATCTTTAATTCTTTTATCATTTTAAACAGGTTGCGATGGCTACAGGACAAGTAATATTTCAACGATTTTATTACAGTAAATCTTTAGTTAGACATAATATGGAAACAACTGCAATGGGTTGTGTTTGTTTAGCTAGTAAAATTGAAGAGGCACCTAGACGTATCAGGGATGTTATTAATGTATTTAATCATATAAAACAAGTATCCAGTCAAAAGTAAATATAATCTTATATTTTTAATATCGTTTATGTATCTGTAAATAATTTATATTTATCAGTCATTTATTTGTTTCAGGCCAATACAACCTGTGATCCTCGATCAGAATTATGTAGCTTTAAAGAATCAAGTAATTAAATCTGAAAGAAGAGTGCTGAAGGAATTAGGATTTTGTGTTCATGTAAAGCATCCTCACAAAATCATTGTTATGTATTTACAAGTACTAGGGTATGAGAAAAATCATGCCCTGATGCAACAGTGTTGGAATTATATGAATGATTCGTTGAGATCCGACGTGTTCTTAAGACATCAGCCGGAAACGGTTGCTTGTGCCTGTGTGTATTTGGGGGCAAGGCAGCTTCAACTTCCTCTGCCTACTTCTCCCGCTTGGTTTTCCCTATTTAAAGTTAACGAATCAGCGATCAGAGATGTTTGCCGTCGTATATTACGACTCTATTTTCGCCCTCGCGTTAAACCAGAACAATTAGAGAAACGCGTTGAAGAGCTTCGTCGTCAGTACGAAGAAGCAAGAACAAAAGCAAGAGGAGGAGATGTCGATAGTCACACACCAAGTCCACCACTGCCTAAACATCATAATGCCTGGGGCGGATTTATTAGCCGTAGTGGTACACACGCCGCACCCGAACGTACAAAGTCTCCTAGGTACAACATTGCTGAAGGAACATCTTAACAAAACTTTTCTTTTTAATTATCTTTTTTAATGTAATACTTAGAACCTTTATTTTTATGCAGGCGCTCAAAGTCTCCAAGTACTTCACCGTCTAGGGGTGAAGGAACAAAACATTCCAAGAGAAAGAAACATAGTAGAAGCAGATCTCGCAGTCACAGTCATGGGCGTTCTCGAAAACCGAAGAAAACTCAACGAAGGCGATCTGGCAGCCATAAATCATCCCGTAGTCGTTACAGATCGCGTAGTCGATCTCGGGAGAGAGATGTAGAAAAATCAAGCAAACATCGCAGTAAACACAGACGGCATTGATTTGTTCAATGCATACAAATATCGTTTGATACATTACAAGTGACACTGCAATCACATTAACAGTTGCATCCATTTTTTAATATAATATGGGGCCTTTTTTTACCTCTGTTGATTAATATGCAACTTGAATAGGACAAATTCATTTAAGTTAATTCAAAAATGGTAACAGTAGATTTAAAAAAAAAATTATTTCTAAAAACATTAAGTCAAAGTACCTCAGAAAAAGCGGTACATTACCGGAAAAAAAATATTACAAATAATGATACTTAAGAAGGCGTGTATTTAATACAAATACAACTTGAAAATAAAGTTTTATATTCATGTATTATTGCTGTATTATTTTATTAAATCCAACAGGTGCGGCTCTTTTTCTTTCGTCCGAAAGTACTGGTGAAAAATCTATTGTTAGTACTTGTGGAAGCATATGAACGATATATCCTCGATAACCCGTCAGACTGGCAATAGGATTTCCATGCAGTGATAAAGATTTAAGACGGCATAAACGTCTTAGTTTCATAACATCACTGATGTCCGTAATGTTGTTTCCATGTAAATATAAAATTTTCAGATTCGGGAATTTCATGATATCATCACCAATACTCTCTATGTCATTAAAGGAAAGATTAAGCCAGCTAAGGTATGTTGGATCATCAAGAAGATTGTGTACAAGCTCTTCGAATCCGTCCATTGAAGTTAACGAATTGTTGCTTAACCATAATGAACATGTTACAAAATGATCTGTTGACGTTCGCAACGGAATCTTACCCGTTCGTACTGCTTGTGGTCTTTTACTTGCTAATTCTCTTGTAATAATAATAGAGTTTTGTTAATATTTTTTCTGTAAAAATCACAAAACAATTTACCATATAACATACCATGCATTGTGGTTGCTTTTTTAAACGACAAATCCAATGGAACAGCTATCATCATTTCTTGTCGTTCATTTCGTTTATAATCAGAATATTCGTCCACCAAAGGACCATTATCCATTTTATTCTGTAAAATTATTATTCAACGGTATTCTCAAACAAATTTTGAAAAAGTTGTTCCGATATCGATATCAATTCTTAAAATCATTATTAAAATTTTCACGTTTTCATTTAACTATCGCCACATAGACAGTCACTTATCCAATAATTATTCTCACATAATCTGGAAACTAAAACAGCAATTTTACAGACGTTATTAATTTATATATGATAATTTAAATTTAATAGTCATTTAAGAATAAAATTGCGCGTATTTTCAAACATTTACCGCCGATTTTAATCAAATCGGACCGGTTGTATTTATGTGTTTCTGAACACTCGAAGTGTGTAGTACGTATAAACAACGCTAGAGCATTTATTCGGAAAACGTCCATGATTAAGCATTCATTTGCTGTTCTATCAATCGCACAATCATTGATGCTAAATTATAAACTGTTAACGGCGGGCAGCGGGAATCAAAAACATTGAGTTGATGTAAGTTCACTAAATACAATTTTTTAATTAATCAAATCTACGAAATTCGCTTGGACGAGAAATAAATTCGTGTGATACGAGATACAAGCGATTAAATCGGATCCCTTGCTTCGTACCCGTTAAAAATGCCACGAACGAAAAATGTGCGAAAACCAAAACAAGAACTGCAGGTCATGGAAGAAAGTGATTTATTAATAAGGGATTTCGAGCGACAAGCACAATTACGAATTTTAAAAATGGAAGGAGAAGGAAAAATGGCGATAAAGAGTCTTGAAACTTTCATCGACCTTACATTATCCCGGCTACCCCCGGAAATACGGCAGATGACTCTCGGTGAGATACTCAACTGTGAGATCGACAATGAAAAAGAAAATTGCAACGAAGTTTCATCGTCCATCGAGGACTGTTCATTACCATTAGTTCCAACAAAAGGAAGAGGAAAGAAAAACAGAATTACCGCGTCCGATGATGGGTACATAACCGAGGATATTGCCACAGCACGCTCATCAAGAGCAACAAAAGTTACAGAGCTTACCACTGCTCGTAGAACACGTAGCAGTTCAAGAAACAGTAGGCTAAAGTTTAGTGAAATTAGGCAAGAGACTGTAAAGAAGATGACTAAGAAGGAAAGAAATAAAGAATCAATCAAGTCTAATAAATTCAAAACACCTGCAACTTTAAAACCTGGGAATCTTGAATTTAGCCTTGTAACTCCAAAAATCAAACCTAATACACCATTAAATATATTAAGACGTCCAAGGCATGGAGAAATGGTTCTCAGCATGCAAGGTAGTCCTTTGTTAGTGTCTGCAATTGTACAAGAAGAAACAGCCAATATTAATGTACCGTTAGCCAATGGTAATGTTATATCTTTACTACCTAATGATGGTTTACGTATGTCACATATTCCTGAATTAGATCCAGAAACTATGAGGCAACTAGAAACTCTAAAGAATCATATTGAGAAAGTTATTTCTGCAAAATAAGTATAGAAACATTGATAGGATAGGTTTTTTAGAGAGTGCCTTTTGTATTTGACTACTGTATTAGGTCATCAAAATCGATCTAAGGATCGATACATATTTTGAACATTCTGTTACAACTTTATTGTAAGTAACATTGTTCAAATAAATTATATTACATTAAATTTAATATATTTAAGTAACATTTACTATCACTTTTTATACCTTGGCATTTGTGTAGTATATAGTATGTAAGATTTATGAATAATAAGAGACATATATTAAATATTTTTCTAGAAATTAGATTTTAAAATAAAATTTTTGTACAATTAAAATCAATATTAATAATGATACATGTATGCTTTTACACAATTATAATAAATATTGATGGACTCAAAAGTTTAATTGTAACTTGGATGTATTCAATATATTATAGAAAAAAATGATAAAATTAAATATGACATTAATATTTATCGTTTGAAATACGTGTTTTAGGTACTTATGCCATTATTATATAATTGTATTGTATATCTTTTCAATAAAACACTTATAGTTTTCAAACTAGTAATGTATCGCATTCGATTAGGCGGTAAATCCGAAGCGTGTAAGTTGTATACATATATGTTAATGGTAAGTGTCATGCGCGGACAAGTATATCTATCTGTCAAATGAACGGTGTATTTGCAGTCGTAGACTTTGTATAGTAATAGTGTTTCTAGATTGCATAAAACCATGTATAAAATATTTTAATGTTCTTTCTGACACATATGAACTAATGTAATTATCATACATTTTACCGTGACTTGTCTTTATATAACAGTATTGTTAAACGCATACAAAGTGAATGAAAAATGTCGAAGTATACATTAGTAAGTGTGTTAACACGAATTTTGCGGCGGTCTAAAATAGAGTTCTCTTAACTTCATCGTACTTAAATAATATCGAATTCGCTTCTTTTTGTAATTGAACCTATACCTCGCTGCAACTAACCCTTCAACCAAGGATTCTGAAAAAACAACGAATTTATCGTTTCATATTCTACTATAAATAACATATACTAATTATATTATTACAAAATGTAAGCTAACCTTCAACGAAGTAAAACAATGTATACTTCTAGATATTACTTAATTTAAGCCATGTATAAAAATGTATGTTTAAGTTGATTACAGAAACAATCAATATACTTTAAACATACATAGTAATTTTCTTATATATATGACATAGATATGATTGAAAAGTTCTTTTAATATAACATTCAACATGGTGCGTGTAATCACTGTACACAATTTTTTGGGACAAAACATTACTCAAATTGAGGAGCCAACTGCAAGCTGTATAGCAAATGTATCTGGACGTGAGATGCTCCTCTTAGCACTTTCAACACACTGTGTTGAAGTGTGGGAATTGATGATGTCTGACATTAAGCTGCATACTGTGTTCCCAACAGTAGATATGATCAATCAAATGGTGCATTGCGTCAAAGGAGATTATGTTGTAACACTAGAATCAAAAGTGATTAGAGATGCAAGCATTAATAATCATATTGGAAAAGCAACCAATAACTTTGTTAGAATTTATGTTCATTGGGCTGTAGTGAAGGATCAAAGTCAACCTATGCGTGCTAGAATAGCAGGACGTGTGACTCCAAGTTTGAACCGCCCATTAAATAGTTTAGAAATGATAGAACTGCCATTAAGCGTACAACCTACATTAATTGCTTGCTGTCAGAGTACTGGTAATCTTCTAGTGGCCTCAGGAAATAGTGCCATTCTTCATGAGTTCAAAATTGAAACACAGCAAGTATCAAAAATGAAGTTCATAGATTTTGAAGCCAGGCCATGGTCTTTAGGATTTTCATTTAGTCCTACCCACATGGAAATTGTGGAAGATTTTATATCAGTTATGGACAAATCAAATTTATGTGTTTTTCGATTAACCAATTCAATGTATGAAGACATTGATCAATTGAGTTCTTTAACTTCTACAAACTCTTCCTCTATTGACAAAACCTCTATATCTACTGATTCCTCCCTTGTGGAAAACAGCAATAATATAGGAAATCAAGATGACAATACAATATTGCAAGCAACAAATTCGAAGAGTAAAGTTTCTGTTCAAGATCTCTATTGTAGTGTAACAGAAAACAGTGATTCCTTTGGAACAACTGTTAAATCCAAAAGTAAAAGGCATAAAAATTCTAAAGCAAGTATATGGAGCAAATTGGAAACAGGAGACTTGAGAAAAATAAAATCTAATAACAATGAAGGTATTATAGATTTGGATCAATTAATCTACAATGAAAAAGATGAGTTACAAAGACTAATTGATCAAGAGATCATAGATAGAAATTCACAACCATTGACTATCAACTTACCATCTATAAGTTTAGAAAGAGCAGGACCTGGACATACTTTAAGTCCCTTTATATTAAATCCAACGGACATAAAGATTATAATTAAAACAAATTCTCCTGACTTGGGATGGTCCGAAAATTATATGATAAAAACTTTGTTGTCTCTGAAAATAATGGCAGCCAATAACAACTCGAAATTCGATGGTAATTCTGAATTGTTCAGTTGCTCATTATTAAAACCATTGTATATGAAAAAGGAATGTAATAATTCCTGTTTGAAGAAATCAATTCTCAGATCAGATAAGTATACGTATTTACAAGGTGTAAGTTGTTTACTGTGCACACTTCAAGAAGGGTATCTTTATCACTTCTCCGCTACTAGCTCGAATCCTACAGATGCAACTTGTTTAACTACATATCCGTTTACTGCACCTGTTAATCATGTTGCACTGGAGCACACTGCTTTACATGCATTAACCGAAGCTGGCCTCGAATCTTACACGTTACGTATATCCCATCATATCGCAAGAACGTCGAGCAACATCGATAGCATGAAGGTAACGTGTCCTAGCGTCTCGGAGCCAGTTTGTTTGATCGGTCTACGGCCGTTTCTAGGGATACAGCAGTTACTGCACAGTAGGAATTATCTGGTCCTCTTGGCCAAGGCTGACAATTCTTGGACCTTGTATTCCTTGATTTTACCTAAACTGGAGAACTTGTATTATGACATTTTGAACGCAGCAAGAAGTCACAAATCGTCTAGTCCTAGCACCTACAGGCACCTATTAGGCGAGGCTCATACTTTGATACGTTTAGCGAAGGACGCTGCGCACAATTGCTCGGACATTAACGAATTCGACGACAGCGTTAACAAGAATGGATTGAAACTGAAAAATTTGTATAATCAATCGTGCGCTCTCCTCGGAGATTATTATATCCGATCCGAGTACGAATCGGATTGGGATTTTTGTATACCTTATTACAAAATGTCAGGGCTAAAGGTGACCGAAGTGTTGTCCAGGAAATCTAGCCAAGAAGCACCTGGTCTTGTTACGTTCCTGACGGACGTGCTTCTGACGATGAAAAGCGGCTCGGAAGCCGATGCCTTGTTTCAAGGATTCAACATCGTCGAAATTATTTGTAAATTGAAGAAACTGGACCTGCTAAAGTTAATCTTTAGCAGCCCCGTGTTAAGAGAGTACACCACCGAGAAGCTGATAAACATTTTGTTGCTGTACGAAACGGACGAGTTGGTCAAGTTAGCTTTGGCCCTGTTGTATATACAAGCTGAGAAACAGGAACAGGCCGAACGAATACTGGAGCCAGTCTCCGCGTTGTGTATTAAAAGAATAGTCGTGGAACATTGGGACTTGTTATTCGATATGACCGCCATGAAGAAAAGAAGTCCGATAATCCCGACGTTTTCCGACTTTGCGGGCATGCTAATGCGCCAGAAGAACTCAACTTTCGCCGATATTTTGATACAGATTATAGAGGACGACGGGATCTTGTCTCTTCATCAAATCATACAGGTGTTCTTAGAGTATTTACCGTCGAGGGTCGGACGGGACGGACACAACGCGGCCATGACCCTGCAAGTTTTCCTCGAGAAGTATCTTCATAATCATTTCAGTACAAAGTTGATCACCGACTCGTCTCTTCTGAATAAAAATCAAATACGCACGGATTTCGCTTTGGTCGAAGCGTTCAAGTTACTGGTGCGATCGTACTTAGGCAAATTAACTCAAACCAAAGTGTACAAATTAGAGAGTAAAGACGATAATCTAGCGGAGAGCTACGATAACTTCATGTTCGCGAAATTCAGACCTCATTATCTGAACGGTATGCCACCGTACGCGAAAGATTACCAGAAGGTGTTGAACATGTGCGATCTGAAGGATTTAGTTAATATTGATAAGACTGACGCCGAGAAAACTATACCCACGGAATTGTTTAAGCTGCAGTCTATATTATCCTGTGATTTCATACCAAATGAATGCTTGTACGAAGTCAAACAATTCCTTGAAACGCAAGAAATTGATGGAAGCTTGTCCTTGAGGACCTTATGCATCAGGAACACGGAGGAAGTAACAGCTCTTCTCATGGAGAACTGTCCTCAAGCGGTTGTTCAATATGCAAAAGTAATTACATTCTAATACTATTTTCTAATTGACGAGATTGAATGAATTTGACCAAATGATTTGTTTATTTCAGGATACGTATACCAAAGACTCCGAATGGAAATACTTAATCGAATTGACCCAGAGCAAAATTTCTGCATCGATCACACGACAAGAATTGCATTGTTTGTATACTCAAATCATGAAAAGTAAGTGATTTTTTATTTCAATTAATCCCTAGAGTCAGTGATTTGGATCCATCTAATATAATTAATTTCATTTATTTTAGCAATTTTGAATTATCTGCCGCACACATTATCCTTGAAAAGTCTGCACCGTGTTCTTCCGAAGGACGATGTAATAGCATTTCAAAAATGCAGCGAAATGTGCAATCAGATCATGCACGCGGAACACGTGAAATCTTTGATCATGGAAACTGGTCAACAACTGTTATCGACTTTAAAATTGTGAGCGGCGATTTCAGCGAATTAATTGTATCGTCGTTCGGCGATAAAATAGGTCCAATTTACTTCAGTTGAGAGAAAAGGAACGATTTGAATGCAACAGAACATTCTGTTGTATAATTAGACTAGGAAGAATAGATCTGAAACAAATAATACTTAGTCGAATTTGTTGAGAACAATAATTCTACATGTGATACGAAGTCTTAATTAATCGCTTCAAGTTACTTGACATTGAATATAACTGCTGTGCCCAATTTCTTCTTTCAGGATGTACTTCGATTCACGGACGACTCTTTTTACTATCGGTTTTGCTTTCACAAACATATCTTTTTCTAATTAAATATATAATAATAAATTGATCGTCGAATGCACAATTTTTTCGATGTATTTAGAATATTTTTGTCGTTTGTACTATTTCAGATGTTCGCACATTTCTTTGGTCCAATTAATTCGAGTGTTCGATTTTCGTTACAATAATCGTGGTTACGCACAAAATTTTTCATGGGTAAATTATATCAAAAAGATGTCAAAAATCTAAGACAAATACTATAGATAAAATTTAATTCACTATAACTAATTGTTGAAATGTTCTATATAGATATATTGTATTATGTCTAGGCGTATGTTATCTTACCCTTAACCGATGGAATAGTTGAGCCGTAATTAATAAAAATTTATACAGAACCAAACATATATAGATATAAAAGTTTTACAGTGTTATACGTATAATATTGAACGTAATAGATTGCTTTCTACACGAGACTAAGAAATTCTGTAGCGATGATCATGTATTTTTGACTGTTGTTTGAATATTTCTAAGGATCTGTTGAACATTGTTTATATTTTAATCGCTAAGGGCGGGATGGCATGTGTTTAGGACACATATTACTAAGATAGTTACTTTTTTATTATATTCGTTGATCTTACGATGTAGTATTTTCATCACTTTCTGAATGTTACAAAATATGTAACTTTGATGTGCCTTTAGGACTAATTTCTCTTTGTTACAAATCTAATAATATAATTATGTTAGAAGTAATCTATGATATTTATAAATTATGATAGAAATAATATATCTGTAACTCATGCCACAATGTTTTTTTATTATACAGTCATACATTTACTATGATTCTACCGATTTATTTTAAGGGAAAATAGAGGTAATCTAATTACCGATATCGTTCTTTCTGTTTTATTAATGAATTCATATTTATTTAATGTCTTAAATTCAATTACTTTGCTCAGGGATTAAAGTCGTTTACGTAACTTTTAAATGCATAACAATTTTATTATATAGATACAATCAATTTATAACCCGTTTTTAATTTATATAATATGAAATAATAAAAATCTATATACTTATTGAATATAGCTACTAAATCGAGTTCTAAAAGTATAGAATATCTTAATCCGATACTTAATATTTTTAAATTAACCCCTTTTATAATAAAGAAATTACATTGTTATTCGAAAGCAATCCTAGTTTTTGTTTGTATATACATTTTTATATTTATTAAAAAATATTTTTAACTATTTTTTTTTTTGTGGTATTTTAAATATTAAACAAGGTTTATCTTTTTTTTTTATCAAAGAAATTTAATGAGTTTAAAGTTATGCAATTTCAAATTCTTCGTTCAACCTTGATAAGTTTCTGAAAAATAAAGAATCTTACATGTATAAGGTGTTTTATGGTTTCGCTAAAAGTATCCGTTCAGTCATACCTAGTTTCTATAGCTTCGTTTAAATGGTATTTATGCATCAACGAAATGACAAGCCTTAAAGTTGACCAAATAATATTCGACATCGCTTTTGGCGAAAAGTTTTCACCTTCCACTCCGCGGCCAGCAGCTTGTTGATTTAAGGCTATTAGAAGATGTTCACCCGCTTCTCTATAAGGAAATAAATAAAAGTATATTAAATGCCTTATTGAATAAAAATATTTTACTTACTTATATGCACCAAGATTAATACAAGAAATTCCAAGATTATAACGAGCTCTAATGAATCCAGGTGATAATTTTAAGGCATGATGGTATGCGTTTATAGCTTCTTCTGATTTTTGACCATTCGCTAGAGTCGCACCTAATCTATTCCACAATCTGGAATCCTTCCAGAAATATTATTTTTAATAATATATTAATGTTTGAAAACGTGTTAAGAACAAAGGTTTATTTGATACATACATTAGGGCGTACTTGTAATGCTGCCTGGAAACAGTCGCAAGCCTTATCGTACTCGTTAGACAAATTGAAAAGTACTCCTAGTCCGCACTGCACATCTGCATCTATTTCGTTTAATGGGTTTATACGTGCAGCTTGAATATAAAGATTTTTTACCTCTTCATGCACATCTCTATAAAAAATCAAATATACCGTTATCAAGCATAGTTTTTTGTGTGTATTGTTCAAACTGTGAGCTACTTACTCAAATAGAATAGACGATACACTGAATTTCGTATTTTGTTCAGTGTTACTCTTTTTCACCGAGAGGTGTTTATATTTTTCGTTCCTCAATAACCATTCTTTAAGAATTATACATGCCTGATTTTGATAAGATTCGTTCGTGTATGAAACTGCAAGCGCCATAAGGGCGGTACCGTTTGCAGGATCCAGATCTAAACAGCGTTTCAAAGCATAAATAGCTAGAGGGTCCTGTTCATTTTCAGCTTGGGTTTTACCAAGTAGCAGCCAAGCTTCTGGATTCTTTTCATCTTGTTGCACTGCTGCCTCAAAACAAAGTATTGCACTTGGTAAATCTCCAATTTCTAATCTTTTCTTGCCTTCTTCTAACGCGTTCGGTAGATTTTTCATTGGATTTTCTTCGTGAAATTCATAGTCTTTAAATGGGTCGTAAAAGGTGTCATATTCTGAAAGCCATGGATGTTTAGATGACACCTTCTCAGAAGGCGATATTTTCTCCAATTCATTTTGAATTTTTAAAAACGTGGATTCATATGTGTCTACTTCTAAAATGAAAATTATTATTCACATATGTATTTCAAGGAAACTCTAATTAGAGATTTTCAATCACTATTATTAAAATGAACACTAACCCGAAGAAGCACTTTCCTTTTGAAATTCATCTATCCAATTATCAGCAACAGCTGGTTCTTTTTCAACCTTGCTTAAGATCTTATCTTCCTGAGTATTACTATCAGAAACTTTACCTTCAGACTTTTGATTTTTTTCAAATTGTTCTGTCCACTCTTCGCTTGTATTCTGAAAATCTGGCAGTGATTTTTTTTTATTTTCAACTGAAATTTCTCCTTCTTGTTTCATAAATTTCATAAATTTTGAGTATGCAAAGTTAGGATTATCAGTATTTTCTATTGGTTGTGTTGCATTGTCTATATTCATATCGCTCTGTATGGCATCTATACTGTGTTCTATATATTCCTCAGCCCATTTAGGTCCTAATCCTAGCTCATGTTTTTGAGGGATCAAAGTGTTTGAATTTTGTTCTGATTCTGGAATCCAAATATCATCTGCATGATGTTCCTACAACACAACATAAATTAATAAATATGGTATTGCAAAAATTATTTTGCAATCATATTAAAATAAAAATAATTACATTGAAGTGACGTCCTGATTCAAGGTACTGATTTGCCCAAGCTGTATCTAAAGTGGTTAATTCTTGAGCTACTCCTGGTGCAGCTATAGGTGGATGAATGTTTTGATCAATTTCACGCATTTCTTGTAACAAATTATCCATTCTAAACGTTTGAGGACATGACTGATGTTCTTCTAAGAACTGTTTAACTAACTGATCTGAATCTGAGGCTTGGAAAGGTTCCACAGGTTCAAAAGGATGATGTATTCCCTCTTCTTTGAATCCATGATCACTTACAAAATGTGAGGTAAGACGAATCAAGGAGCTAGGTCCTCCACAATCACCCTCGACTAATTCACGAAATGCCATTTTTCTTTTATATTATTAATGTTTACCTGTAGTAATCCAACAGATTATGTTAATTTTGAAAGATTCTAATTACAACATCTGATGACACACAATAAAATTAATACAAAAACATAAATAATTGTTAAAAGTATCACACAGTAATCAAGTACAATGGTATTAATTTATTTTTAAAAGAACTGAATGTTGAAACATATTTATAATATAGAATGTTTATTGCGAAAAACTTTTTTTATATATAGCACTAAAAACTCAATGTTAAGTATTAATAAAACAAAGTGATTGTAAATTTGATATTCGTAAAAAAGATCAAAGTTTACAAACCTGTTTCGTGTTTAATATTGCTGTGTACTTTCGTAATATCGTTGATGTTACACTAAAATGTGATTTTATATCATGCACACTGTCTGAGAGTGATCATTTCTTTGCTACCAAACAATATCAGTAACTTGCATCAAATAAGTTTCGTCATTCGATGGTGGGGCGTACAAAATTACCATAAAAAATGTATAAGTTAATGTTAGAATAAGATGCATATTACAAAGACATTCTTTATACACAGTTGGCCAGTGAACGTCAAATCATCGACAAGTTGCTGAACTATCTAAAGCTATGAACGTCTTTTTTGTAACAGCTATACATTATTTTTTACCAAAATTTTGTATACCTTCGAATGAGGACCAATACTTGTTCTTCTAATATTAAACAGAATCTTCTTAATTACTAAATTGTTATATAATGTAACAAAGTTACTACAAAAAACGATATCTGCATTTTATCCTTTGCATACATTTGAAGATGCAAAGACATTAACAGTATAGTGGAGTACTTTTGAGTCATATTCTATGTAGAAAAATATATCGAAAAAGAAAGATGTCATTAAGATAGATACAAAAGGATTCTCATATTGTTCGGCAAAAGTTTGTTCAATGTATTTAAATCAAATATAATTTAAACTACCTATAGAAAATGTTTAAAAGATGAAATTGGACAAAATTTGCACGATGTGCTTTGGGATACAGCTGTATAGTAACGCCACCATACGAGTGTTATAAAGATTCGAACAAATACAACTTCCAGAAGATGGGGCATGGTCTTTATTTGGTTTGATGAAATGCATTGTTAAGAAAACTTATAAGGTTTATAGGTTGTATTCTATCAATAAATTAACGAATTAGAGCATTTTACATATTAATGCAAGTGAAATCGTAGCAATTAAAAACCAGTCATGAATGATTTTGCGAAATCTCAGCTTATGAAGTATGGCTGGACAGAAGGTATGGTTTTAGTCGATATAAATTACAGTTATTGCAATGTAATTTTATTCTACGTTTAATATGATATATTGAATTAAATCTCACGTAAATTATTTTTTGGGTAAACTTAATTTTGCACTCTGTTTCTAATGTAGGTAAAGGTTTGGGTAAACATGAAAATGGTATTACAGAAGCATTAAAACCAAAATTAAAACTTGATACAGCAGGAGTAGGACATAAAGAGAAAGACTGGAATAATTGGTGGGAAACTGCTTTCAATAAAGCAGCTAATAGCATTAAAGTTGATACAAAAGCTAATGATGTTGCCATATCTGTTTCAAATGAAAATACTACGAGCAATCTTTCAAATGGTGTGAACGAAAAACAGATTCAGAATCCTGCAAATTATACAAATTTTCTCAAGACTTCTACACTTTTGAATGGCAATTTAATAACAGAGAATAATTCTAATGTACCCAAAGAAGAAGATTTTACTCATGTTTCATTAACTGATGAAGAATTATTTAAAGTATGTGGTGGTAGAACTGCACATAAAGGAGCTAGACATGGGTTGACATTAAATGGTAAATTGAACAGGATTGCACAGCAAGAAAAATATTTATTAAGCAGAAATGTATATAAGAGTACATCTGAAAAATTAGAAAATAATAATAATACATTTCAAGATGAGTATGAAATAGATAATAATAACGAAATTACATTGCCTACACATCCTTTCACTGAAGAATTAATAGTTCCCAGGATATCTAGAACTGTCAAGAGAAGAAATAGGAAGTGCATAAATGATTTGACTCATCAATTAAGTACTTTTTGTAATGTAAATGATGATAACACTGAAGGAACTGTACATACTATAAGTAATGCATCATCTAAAAAGGAATCAAAAGTAGAAGAAAAAGAAAAAAGTAAAAAATGTAAAAGAAAGAAGGAAAGGAAGGGTTCAGTATCTGATAATGTTGAGAGCATAAAAGTAGCATACACAGATAATATATCTGATGATACATCACCTCCTGTTAATAAAAAATTAAGAAAGAAAATGAAGAAAAAGATTCAAGAACAAACAACTGAACGTTTTAGGAATAACGTCAATGATGAGTTTAAACACAGGAAAAAGAAAAAGAAATCAAAGAAGAAGAATCAAGATTATCAATACGAATACATTATTGATTCACAAGAAGATGAGGAATTAGATGGTTTCAAGACAAAAAAAATGAAATCACAAAAGTTTGATTCTACTTTGCAGTCTTTTTCTAAGAATGAAGATGTTAATGCATCAGAATACAAATTTCAGACAAAACTTTTTCATGATGAAACATCTATGCAATCAAATCAAACCAGTGATTCAGGTATGGGTGTAGGTGAACCTACCTCAAACATGATGGATGAATATTTTAAAGATAAGGCAAATGAATTAAATGCTAAAATATTAAAAAAGAAAAAATACAAATTACGTAAAAAACGAAAACGCCAATTATATAAAATAACAGAAAGCTTAAAAGCTGTTCATATTGATAATGCTGAACCTACAGGGGAAAATAATACTAAAAAGAAAGTAGAAGCAGTAGTAGAGCACATAATGTCATCTGATGTTGCAATTGATCAAACTCGGTTTTTAAAAAAAGAAAACTTTTGGGTAACAAATGAATGCTATAATACTTCTTCTGATAGTTGTATTGTAGGCGTGAAGAGGAAAGGAAAGAGAAAGAAATAAGAAAGGAATAAGAATAAAAGTGAATGAAATAAAACAGAAAGGGTTTCAAAGGGTTGCCAGGAATCAAAGGGCGTTAAAGGGTTTACGGAGATAGTTGATTGAGAAGTATAATAAATAAATGAGGATGTATATTTACACTAAAGATTATAATATAATACAAAGTCCTTAAATATGTAACTATAACTATTCACAAAACTCCATACTCTACAAAAGCTCTCCCAAACTAAAACAAAACCAAAACGTAATCAAATTAAAACTGCACATAATAACTAACTGGCATAATAACTAACTCTTCTTGGCCATCGAGCACGGGGCCATTCGAACCCTATCGTAAATTTGAACTTTTGCCTACAGTATATAAAATTGTATACATGTAATGATCTATTTATCATACATATAAAACGTCTTTTATGTATTTATTTTCTAAATGTATATTAATATTTTTGTAGGCATGATGTTATTAATTAAAATTTTTACTGCAAGCTATTATCATTTTTGTAATTATTTTTCCGTTTCTTTTTTCTAACAAAAGTTGAACAAAAAACAAATGTGTAATATTAAACTCTTAGTATAATTTAAAAAGTACATATTTCAATGTATTCTCAACAGCATTTTTTTTTCTTTTTTATATAATTTATTAGCGGACACAAATCTTTAACAATTCGACAGATACGCGTAACAAATGAATTGTACACATACGATCTTATAAATATGATATTTACCTTGAAACTTTTTTGTGTCTATTACTGTTGTATATACTTATGTATAGTTCGTCTAATACAAAAAAAAGAACATAGTAATATCTTTAATTATCTGTCTTTAAGAACAACCAATTTCATCTTAAAAAATACATTCTTTTTTTGGTATGGTAAACTTAATTCATATAAAAATCAAACGACAACCTATACAGTAGTATATACAACGAATGTATAACTAATTAATTACTATTTAGCACCAAATTTCGTAGTAGCATGCTAGTACAATTTTTTTCAATAATATATTTATATAAAATAAAACAAATTTTCTAAGGCCACTAGAATACTCCGTAGAGTTATTAGTAATCTTAGTTTCGCTTTTACTAGTGAACAAATTTCACTCGACAAGCTTAACGAATTAGATTATGATACGTATTGTTTTAATTGAGCTAATAATTGATTCAAACATTGACTCACTAATTATGTAGTTCGTAACAGGATTATTGAGAAATGTAATCCTTTCTTACATTTATGATCATTCAAATGTCGTATAAATATCATACAATCGAGTCTAAGTACCGGAATTATGATTAATATCGCTAGCCTTAATTAATACGTTGTAACGAACTTTTAAATTATATTAACTGCTAAATACATATCATGATACCTAAATAAATAATTATTAATACCTAGATATCACAATACAATTATAACAGTACATTTATCTTGTATACTACATCGAATACGTATCATTACCGCATCATACGTAATAAAACGTACTGAATTTCAAAATTTTGCAGTAATGTTCTTGAAAAAATTACATCGTTTTGAATGTACAAATGTTAAACAAAATAAACTTTTATTCAACGCAATTAACTATTAAACATTACCGATAGTAAGTGTAAATAGCAAAATATATGTATATATACATATACACCTTTTTATAACAATTCGTTCAGAATTGTGTAAAAGTTAAATATTTATATTGGAAAGAGTTCTTCTTATGTAGGCAAATACTTATAATGTATTTTGTATGTTTTCAACTATGCCACTTTACTTACTAAATAATAATGATCACTTGAAAATTGAATTATGCATTATAAGAGTTGTCATAAAAACGTGAAAATGAGTTCAATTTGAGATTCTATTTATAATAAATATTAAAAATATTCCATTACAGTAATGGAATGTTAAAATGTGATGGTTTGGCCGTTAAAGATTTTGCATTGTACTTTTTGTAAAAGAGTAAAAACAATTCGAAAGAAAATGCAATTATGGAAGTAGTATCATATAAAATAATATCATTTATAGTTAAACACATCTGTTGAGATTTCTTCTTTTCACCACATAATACCCGACGTTTCTGCTACTTCGACTTAAAGTAACTGACTGTTTATCAGTATGAGAATGATTACTACAAGAGAGATTCGTATTATTCAATTTGTTCCATATTAAATACATATTAGAGGCATTAACTTTATGTGCTGTAATAGCATTTTTCAATATATGAGGATCCAATTTACGTGGTATATAACTGAAACCAGGATGATTTACAGGTCGTACTTTTGCGCGTTTTGCACAAAGACCAGTGATATAAACATCTTCTAAATGAAGTAGCGGTGTTGCTAATGCTGCCTGATACAACTTAAGTGCTACACTTAAACTCATTACATACCCAGTACCTGATAAATAATTAGGATATATTTTCTCTGCATACATATATTTTGGTGTATACCTAATTAAACATAATAAATTAAATAACATTCAATTACCACATGATAAATCAACTTTACGGTATTAACACTACTTACCACTTATTCTTTGGATCTAAAATAGGTTTAGCATTACAGATGAGAGATCCTAATAATGTATCAGTAGTTTGTGATCTTGATTCTAATGTCTTCATTAAAGTAGGAATATTTACAAACATATCATCATCTGTTTTCATAAGATATTTAGCTTGGCCACAGTTTGATGTTACCCATTTCAACATCATGACAGATTTCAATGTTAAATTGTTATATGTGTCATAAAATTTTTCTTGTATAATATCATTATTTTGATGACTTTCTTCAGCAATTATACCCTGTAACAAAAATTTTCATTAGTTTTATTATTGTAGTTTTTATTCAGCAAAATTTGAATTGTACAGGGGAACATACATTAATAGTATCATTATCACTTTGTCCAAGAAGAAATGCCACCTTCACAGTTGAATTGTATGTATTATCTAAATTATTTTTATTAGCCCATGTGTTTCTTATGGCTGTTCTAGCTTTGAAATTCGTAATAGCTGAACAAATAACTACAAGGAGATATGGTGGTGGAGAACATATACCACTAGGACTTAAGACTGATGTTGTGTTTTCTGGATGAATGTACACACAAACATCTCTTGAAGTATTATACGCCCATCCTGGTAATTGTGCTGTAAATGAATTATTTAAGAATACTTTATTCTATCACCAAAAAAAAAAAAATGCATTTATAAAATTCTTTCACCTACATTCTGATCTGCATGCTAATAAAAATGAATACTCAATTTATTTTATCATATAAGCATGCTACAATAAGTTGAGAAAAGGAATGTTATTTAATTTTAACACCATTTTTTCTACTATTTCAATTTATTTATTTTACTATAGCTTCTAGCATGAATACTCATGAATTACATGAAATTATTTATAATTATAATATCAATTTTATCTTTTAAATTTATATATATAAATATATATTCTCCTATATAAACTATTTGTATTTGTTAAGCTATCAAAATCTAAATAATTCAAATTTTCATATGACTGATAATTATACAAGAAAAGTTGAAAGCAAATTTATACGTCAAGAATGGTTAGTTTATAATGCAAGAATTCAAGCACTGTTAGTGAATGCATACCTACGGAAACTACAAAGTGTGGATCACCAACAGGCTCAGCAGGAGGTGGAGTCTTACCTAAGCCTAAAAATGGGCCTTGGGCAGAATGGTATGCTGGTACATACAATAAACCTAATGTAGCTAAAATGACAAATCCTACTGCTAATCGTCGAACAAATGATATTTTCCCTTTAACTGTTCCATTATTATTTATACTGGTAGCTGATGGCAATTCCAGTGGCAATAGTCGCAATCTATCCATCTAAGAATAAACAATCATGATACTTGTACCTTAAAACAGTATTAGATTAAGTATATATTTTACATCAGAATCAAACTTTACAAACTTATACAGAAGAGATGTTATGATTTCTTATAATTATTATTATAATTATTTAACATGATTAACATTCATAATCATTATAATTGTATCAACAGAGAAATGGAACTGCAGTTTAATTCAATTACAGATGCATCAATAACTTATCACAATAAATATAAACTTTATAGAAGGCATTACATTAAAATGATTTATTTTCTTGGATGTTTTAAAAGTTACTTTTCTTTAACCAGTAGTATAACACAAAACAACACTGTTGTGATAGAAAAATTAAAAACAATTATAAAGTTATGTAAATATATAATACATAGCAAACAAGTTTACCTTTCAGATGCGGAGACTACATTACGTTGCATTTGACAGTTCTCCATTTACCTTTGTTGTTAAATTTGCTTAATATCAGGAAGGTTATCTTTATTGTAAATGATAATTTACTGAACCGTTTCGAAACATTTTGTACAATCTTGGTGACATGTTTAATTAAACAATGGAAAAAATAAAAAAAATTACGCTTACAATAATACCAACAGTATGAAACCATAAATCAGGGACGTTTGTGACGTACTTCCCCGTTTAAAGCCGTAAAATTTTATGAAACCTTCATATTTATTACAGATTAATTAACAATAGAAGCGTGACCGTGACGTGTGCTTTTTATTTTTTCCACCTATTCAGCTTAGGCTACCGTTAACCGATAACTGTTATCAGTTCCAAACATAGATATATATAATTGGATACAGTATACGGTGTTTTAACTACAGTCAGGTTGTGTGATCTTTCAAAATTACCATATTTGAGAACAAAATCGCTTTGTCCTTTAGATAGGGAAAGATCTTTTGGTCGAATAAGTATATTTTATGCATATTTTTTACGCATGTATGTCTTAAATATAATTTTTATACATATGTATGCAAATTTCAATTTCTAAACTAAAGCACTCAATTAAGAAATTTCATGTAATATATATTATGTAATTATATATATTATTCTATGGCCACTTAATTTGAATCGTGTTAAAAGAAATCATTATATTATCAGAAAATAATCAATTTATTGCAGTGTAGGCTTCATTTTTCATTTTCTTCGATTTTATATGTTGCGCGCCTTAAAAATGTACAAGTAACATCATCTGGCGGTGCGTAATGGAAAATCTGGGTAGTATTTTATTCCTAGAAACTAGATTGTCTTTGATCTTTCCTGATTGATGCCGCAATGACTGATCTAGGAAGTTTCTTCTAGAGAAAGTTTAAAAGATTGTAGTACCATCTAGTGTTGATTACTTGAAGTATTCAGCTCATTAAATGATAACAGAGTATTTCACATGAACTATCACACAAGAAGATTATGTCCCATTTTGGTTTTAGTTCATTACATTTTGTTACTGTATTTATGTTTATAAAGTCATATTTTTTTGTTAAACAATAGTGTACTATTGATATTAATTTTGATACATTTGTTATTGTTTAGTGAATGAACCAATTACTGTTTACTGAAGATACAAAGAAGAGACTGCAAAGTTTATAGAAAGTTTAAGTATATATGCTTTAATAATTGTAAAATGAATTATTTATTTTATTGCTAATTCAATCGTAACTAACTTAAATTCTTTGAATAATATAATGTTTATCAATTAGTTACATTCTTTTTATATTAAATATCACCAATATTTGAAACATCAACCCGTATACATACAAATGAATATTTATTGTTAATTGAGTTTTAAGTAAAATTAAAACTCATTTTGTAATTGATCACTAGTCATGATTAAGGCAATTTTGGTATTCAATAATCATGGAAAGCCACGACTTTCTAAATTCTACCAATACTTTGTAAGTATAACAATAATTATATTTTTTATCATTATATTTAATAAATATTGTCTCTTTTTCTTTAGAATGAAGATATGCAACAGCAGATAATAAAAGAAACATTTCAGTTAGTTTCCAAAAGAGATGATAATGTTTGTAACTTTTTGGAAGGTGGAAGTTTGATCGGTGGTTCTGATTACAAATTGATTTATCGACATTATGCAACTTTATATTTTGTATTCTGTGTTGATAGCTCAGAATCAGAATTAGGAATATTAGATTTAATACAAGTTTTTGTGGAAACATTAGACAAATGTTTTGAAAATGTATGCGAGCTTGATTTAATCTTCCATGTAGATAAAGTTCATTATATACTTAATGAATTGGTGATGGGTGGAATGGTCCTTGAAACTAACATGACTGAAATACTCACGCGAATTGAAGATCAAAATAAATTGGAGAAACAAGAGGTAAGTAATATTTTATAAGTGAACAATTAAAGACTAAAAACATATATTGTATGTCTAAGCTTTAGTCGTATATTTTATGGATATTAAAGATAACAAACCTTTTTCTATGGTATAACAATGCACTGTGATAAAGTTTAATTCGCTAAATCACAGTTGTGATGACTAATTTATACAAACATCCCTTAACTTTTTGGGCCCAATTTCATTTTACATTTATTTAAGGTATAGAGTTTGGTAAAATAGAGTTCTGTATGAAATGGTACTTGAATTCTGATCAATAATAGTTTTCTGGGCTTGAAGAAGTTAAAAGCCTAAAGCAAGTTTAATTCGTTAGCTATGCATGCTTTGGAATGTTTTGTAGAGCAGTTTCATATGGTGGTAGGACTGATTGACCTAACATGAATTTTAGGGAACTTACAAATCAGGACGATCTTGCTCACCTCGTCCGTTTGTCCTTCTGGGGCCCCCTCCCTAAGTAAATCGGCAGTAAAAAAAAAAAATCAGATCATTTTTATACACTTTCATTCCTTTTTACGATTTATCTGTGATTTCTTTTTTTTTTTCACCAAGAATCTCGAAACATAAATCTTTCTTAGCTTTATAAAATAAATATTCATAACACGCATGATGGTGCTATTGTTTGTAAATGTTTGCTCGGTAACAGTGCCTTAATGCAAATGTATACGTCGCCATGCTCTAAGAATAAACTATGTATTGCGTAGCTACTCATTTGTCTTTACTTCTATTTAAGGAATTTAAGTTGAAAAATCCTTGAAAATTTTATCCATTTTCCATTTTTTTTCCATCCATTATGGTATGTGCAGGCAGGAATCACAGCAGCGCCGGCGCGTGCTGTTTCTGCTGTCAAGAATATGAATATACCACAGCAGATAAAGGACATGAAGTTGCCTGATTTGCCACAGGCCATAAAAGATCTCAAATTCTGACCAGCCGTTACGTCGTTGGCCCCAAGCTGACTGATTTCATCAACAATTCCAAACACAAGTGACACCACAAGGGTCTTTTTCCCCCTTCTTCAAACAAATGAGAGTGCACCAATACTGCCCACAAACTCTTCTTATATTTCATCTCAACGATACCAGAATTAAAAATGATGTTTTACAAAAGGAAGAGGACTTCTATTCTGCAGATTCAAAACAAAAAGTATAAATTTGATTTTAAAGACAAGGATATGCAATTTTTAAACTGTCTATCCTCATTATAATAAAGAAAAAGGTAAAACAACTTTATAGTTTTAAAAAATATTGATATTTTATAAAGGATACAGTATCATTCCTACATGATATTTGAGAAAAATATATATATTTCAACTGTAGTATTGCCAAAATTGCATTTTCATTGCTATAACTAAAAGCAGTATATTTAATGTTATCTCATTTGTGAACATTTCCATCCAGTTATTAAAGATATTGAATAATGTTACATTGTATCAAAGAAATATGTAATAAGTAATAAACATTATAGTAACATATGATAGTTTTTATTTTTAAAGAGCTATCAGACAGCTTTAGGTATATCTTAAACGTATGTTTTACTGCTCCAAACAAAACTTTGTAAAATCAAATTTACTTTTTAAATGTAGCAATTTCATTTTTAAGTGTAGTCCATATATATCCATTGCCTCTTTCTGTGAGTGATGGTGGATATGGTGTATTTTTTAGTTTATAATAATCTGATGGAGCATGCATTACAAATTCCATGCATTCTAATTTACGTGGGAGATCCTCCTCTGGACCAATGATATATGTCTCAGGACTAAATCCTTCATCAGGTGGTGGGCTAAACATAAAGTATGTATGAAACAGACTGATTCATAAACACATCATTGTAAGGTCTGGTAAATTACCTTGCTGTGGTTGGAAGAAGCCAAGTAACAGCAGCACTTTTTTCACAGTATTGATCTGTGAGCAAACCACGAATTTGTGCATAGTAAATTCCACCATCAATGTCTTGCATAGACACTATATCGCCCACTTGAAAATAGGTGCCTTTATAAAACACATAGTTACTTGTAACTGGAGTTGCTGTAGCTGTTGGTGCTTTCACAGGCTGCAAATAAAAAGAACAAAGAAAACTAATTTACAGTATCACTTTTTAATTACTAAAGAAATTAGTAAACCTACAGTCTTTTTGAATAAATTTCTTCGTCCTTTTCCTTTGGGTACAATTTTATGTGAAATTGTTTTTGAATTGCAGTATCTTGTTATTCTTGTACTTCTTCTAGTAGGCTTCAATGATCCTGCTTTATCTTCTTCTTCATTTTTCGGATTTGAACTCACTTCTGAGTTTCTCTCCTCCTCAAGGCAGGAATTACAAAGGTTACCGGCTTCGGTCGAGTGCCACAGCGGGGTCTCTCGAGTCCCACACTTGACACATTCAGGTTTACTGCCGAGAGGCATGGAATTTGACTTTAATTCGATCTCATTAATTATTTACCCATCGATAGTCAATCGACAAAAAAATGTTTCCTTCAATCTGCTCCTCGATCTTTTTGTTGATTGGATTCCACTGAATATCATTTTGACTGTACACAATACAGTATTAAGTAAAAGTTGTAGGCTTTCGTGTACATAAATGTAATTGGGGACAAAAGGTATCGAAGTAATTATGCTAATTATTTACATTTTTCACAAGGGAACTGTGCGTATACACAATACACGATTGTATACAGTAATTGTAATCACGGAAATACTACAGTGAGCACAGTGTGGGAATTTTGTCAGCTGCTAAGAAAATGGTGATCAGTGCGTTCGTAGTACAAAGTCCCTAGCATTTAAATCGAGTTTTCTGTAATTTGTCAAAAATCTCAAAAGTATAAATAAATTTTATCTCTATCGGCATGATATTTATTTCTGAAAACATAAATAACAACATATAATATGCAAAAACAATTTTTATTAAAATCTGATTGGTCTTTCACAAGTGTTAAGTAGATTATACTATATTCATTGGTATCCAATTTTAATTTTCATATATAAATGTATATTTTTATATTGCCATTCATTTACTGTATAAACAGGATAAAAGGGTGATAATACATGATGTATTAAAATTTGTTTAAAATTTGAAAAACATTTGTTTACATACTACTATGAAGTGATGATTCACTGAAGTATGTAAATAAAGTCTTCTTCATTTTCTTTCTCCTATTGACTTGTTTCTAATCTCTTTATTTCTTTCGAAATTTCAGCTTTTCTTGCTAATTTGTCAAGTATTTCTTTTTCTGGATTTTTCAACAATCCAGACTTTATTTTTTCCTCCAAGGTTTCAATCTCTCTAATCTTTTTTCTTAGATTTTTCAATCTTTTCTGTGGATCCAGTACTGAGGCTTCAGACTGATTTTGAACATTTGGTTTCGATGATGGAGGCTGACTGTTTGGTACTGATTTTGTACTGATCTGTGGCTTATTATTTTGTGGCAATGATTCTTTCTTTTGTTCTGTTTCTGAGATAGCAGTTTTGGCCAATTCTTCTGTCACTTGTTCAGTTGTTTTGTGTTTGTTCTTTTTCTTTTTCTTCTTCGCTTCTGTTTTAACTTGGACACCAGGAACTGTTTTAGATTTTGCCGCTAACAATGCTTCCTGTTTTGCTTTGTGCTCTGCTATAAATTGTGGACTTGCACCTATTGGGTACATAGGTTTATTCTTTATCTGTTTACCTTTACTTTCATATCTGAAAGGAAAACAATAGTAACATTAGGTATTATAAAACTAGGATTAACAGGCTTATTCTACGAATGATTATGTACAGTGGAACTTCTTCTTGTGGTATGTAACCATCTTTAACACGGCGTGGTTTACGCCATGTGCCATCTGGACGTTGACTGGCAGGGATGAACGTTCCACCTGCGAATATTTATAAAGTATGAAAGATGAATATCATGAATTAAAAGGAACATATTACTTTAGTACGTTTATTATGTCACTTTACTAAATTATATTAAACCTACAGTTCAATTTTCACTAAAAGAATTTAACATGTAATTATGTTGGTATGTGAATTGAATATCAGAATGGAGTCCATATTATGGATAATATTAGTTGTTTACATCTTACAGGTTATAAATAATGTAATAATCCAAATAGATGAAATATAGAAACGGAACCGAATCTGTTACCTTGTTCATCTTTAATATAAGCCGACGCCATCGTTATGTAGCACGATTGTTCGCCGTGAATATTTTTTATTATATTTCTTGATAATTCTTACTACCCATGTGCCATTTTGCGATTGTGGAGACCCCAACTTTCTTTAAGCTGGATTGTGCTCTTCAAATTAACAATACATATTCCATTTCTTACGATTATAAGATGTCGCCACAATATTCTTACTACATCGGTGTTTGTAATCAAAAGCCGATTACGAATTTAAAGATATGTATGGAGTCTCATACATAATAGGATATTAGCAAATACTAATTAAAAGAAAGCATTCAAAATGAGATAAAACTTCGTTTGCTATTTCGGTCTTTAAGAAGTAATGAATATTAAGAAATAGTGGACTTCAGATGTAATTACAATAAAAGTATAATATTAATCTATATGAATTATTATTGTTAATATTATACAACATGTAATCAAATTATTACTATAAAGCTGAATGTATGAATCATGTAGTTTATTGAATAAATGCAGCTTTTTAGTACCATGAACGTTTCTAATTAGTTAACAATCGCGATAAAGCAAGAAAATAATAAATAAAGGCTCTGAAATGTAGTCTTCGAGTCTCGTAATCAAGCGCAGATTTATATCGATTTATATACTTAAATGATGTTCTAGGATCACCAAATTTGAACTAAAGGAAGGGGAAACTTTATATTATCATAAAAGTATCAATTTGTCACTGTACAAGCTCTATTTTTTATTATTTTTACAATTTTTTAAATAATTATATTTTTTTTACCCCTGGCGCCATCTCCGAACAAAGTGCTGAAACTGATCAACAATTACCGACTGAGAAATCCGAAACATCGTTAAAAATGGCGGGCTTTTTAAATGAGAAATGTGTCATTTTGAAATTTTCTTAATTAAATTCCTTAAAAAGGTTTATTTATTCAATTTCTACTTGATTATGAGACTAGGAGAACTCGTGTATAATTTCTGATAGTTTAGATAAACGAAAAACCTTCATTTAAGAACTACAGAAGTGATTTTTGAGCACTTATAATAGTAGCAGAGTATTCCCCAAAGTTATTAATTTTTTACAGCTTAAAAAACATCTTAAATTAATAAAATGCTGTACACAATCGTACTGAAAGCATTGAAAATGATAAAATTAGAACGACATCCATGTTAATAGCTTTGAATCGTTTATTATACAACTTTAAAAGTTATATTAATGAAGAAAAGACATAAATGTCGGTTTTTCTCTTATTGAAACAATCAGAAATTATACACCAGTTCTTCTAGTTTAATAATTAAAGCAGAAGTTTAATTAATAAACCTTTATAAGGAATTTAATTAAGAAATATCAAAATAGTACATTACTCATTTTGAAAAGCCCGCCATTTTTAACGATGTTTCGGAAGTCTAACATTTAATCTTTAATATTTTAATATTTCGGGCTTCTAGGATTAATCGGACAATTGGAATCGATAATTAGTGTAAAATAGAAGCGATTAGATGCTTCAAACACGCGAAAACAGCAAAAAATTATTTTCTTAAAAAATAATCATTGTAGGTACGGCAGATTCCTGTCAATTTTTGAGCAGTTTCAGCACTTTGTTCGCAGGTGGCGCCAGGGGTAAAATAAAAAGTCGGTAAAAATTATTTTATTAAAAATCGGCTTTTTAACACCATTACATAAAATATTTTGTTGTTATAAATGTCTCTATAACTTTAGTTTATCCGAAAAGTGGCCTGGTTTTTGAAAAAACACAATTTTCTGTTTCGCTAATTTCGTCGGTAACACCCCATGTACCGTCCTCAGTTGCTCTTTAAAAAAATTGAAAAATAAAGCTTGAACGATATTAAATTCATTATTTTATAATAATACAATGTTTTATCTTTCTACTATTCAAATTAGATGACCCCAGGACTGTATTTATAATACCGAAAAATATTCTGCAATTTTTACTTATTCCTTCTGTTGGGATATCCAGCCATTCAGTCATTCCCTTTATTCTAAGGTACGATTACTCTCATAACATTCTACCATTTGTTTTTTACTTTTACTTTTATGCGTTATCCTGGTCATCATCTTCAAGGGGCATGCCCCTGGCGCACTGCAATTTATAATTGCGGCGCGCAGCGTCCAGTGCAAAGGTTTAAAAAAGGTTTAAAAGGTTTAAAGAATAAAAAAGGAAAATATGTCGGAAACCTAAAAGTGTCAACCAAATCTCAAAAGAAAAACATTATAACTTGCCAACCAAATATTTAAAATTGCATGGTTGGTGCACACGCTAATGTGAAATTGTTCTTTAATTGAATGTTACATAATTGTTATGTAGCGATTTGTTCTTCTGAAATTTTTTTATTTACAAAAATTCAGAGAGTTTTTTCATTTAAAGAGCGAGTAGAACGATTCCAGGTATGCAGATGATGCACGGAAATATCGCGATCGTAACATAATGCATAATAGGTGGCGAGGGGGATACGCGTTCACGGTACCGGAAGTGAAGTACACACAATCAGGATCGGAAGTAATTCCGGTGACTGAACGCTGCGTTGGCATTGGTAGCCGATTCGCTGAATAATAATTGACGTTCGATACATTTACAGCGGCACGACTTCATAGTGTCAATTTCTTTTCTGATAGAGTGGAAACGTCAGTCGATTGCTTCGCTTCGTGACATAGCGTTGGTTCAGTACTTAATGTGGATCTATGTCTGTGAACTTGGTCGTGCTTGGTACGCCTACGAAAAGTTATTACGAATTAAAATGAATCGTATCGTTAACACTTAAAGCGTTATTTTATCGGGAAGTTTGCCTATAAAATAGTAATAATTTGAAAAACATTTATGGAATAACATCAATAGTAATGCTAATAGTATTATTACGATCGTATCTTTAATAATTCGAGCTTTAACATGAACGCGATAAGTGTTAAATTCGCGGGAAAATATTGATCGAAACCGCGAGATTTGGAGGAGGAAGAACGATGACCGAAGTCGCGAAAAAAGGGGTGTAGTGTGACGACGAATGTACGGTGAAGCTGTGCAGCAAGCTGACAGAGACATATGCATGGAATCCGCGGAGAAAGCGGGAATGTGCATTCCCGGGGAATTCCTTAAACGGTTTCGAAACAGATCCAGGATGGTCGGCTGTTTAGCCGCCAAAGCCTCGGCGCATCGATGTGATTTAACGACGCGTTTGATGCGAGCCATCAAGAGATTGATTTATCGCGTTACGTCATTTCTTGTTCAGCTTCCTCTTTTCTGTTATTGCTACGCGTTTCCGTTCGAAACGCTTCCCCGGCGTCTCTCTTCGACTGGAAAACGTTGATCGCCCCGTAATCTCGCACGTGTACCGTTTACCACGCGGACTTCACTTTTCCATCGATCTTTTTCATTTTATTCTTCTCTTTTTTGTTTCCGCCTCGACAGAGAATGGGCTGTTCACCCAGCGTGCCGTCCTGCAAGAAGGGTGGCATTCGATTAATGGCCACGAAACTCGCTTTTACCAAGGGTCAGCTGTGCAATCTGAACGCGTACTTCCGCAACCTGGTCGACCAGGCTCGCAACGGTGAATGTTTAACGAGCGTTCTCGATAAATGTTGCACGTCCTATTCGACCTATCGCGGAGAGATTGTAAAACAACGAAAATATCGGATTCAGGAGTCAAATAAGATACCGTTCGATTTCTTTTTTTTTCCAATCGCTCGAATCTGTTACAGATTCCTCGAATGTCTCCACCGTTGAAGCCATTGTGGAAAGATTGATCCAACGTTTGATGCTGGTCGTCGGTAATTTGGACCGAAGGTTCTCGTCCATGTTCCTCGTTTCGTTGAACGAGCCTCGACAGATAAAGGTAAAGGATCGTGGAGATGGGAATCGTTGAAACTGTAACGGTATCTTCGAAGTTTAGAAGTAGAAGTTTCAGTTTCGCATACATTTCAATCGAACAAATATGTAAAATAATAGAGGTGCTAAATTCTTGTCTCTTTTTCTGCTCAGCAACTGAGGTTCGAGTACCTGCTGCGGATAGACGAATTGTCGAGTCCAAGCGTAAGTTCCGAGGCGGAGGTCTCGAGGGTGAGCGTCGAGGAAGATGCCTCTCTGCCGGGTTTCGTTCGGTTGAAGCTGCTCGCCGCTGGAACAGAGCGCTGGCAGGAGTACACGGATGCCTCTGGGAGATTGAGAAGGGATCTTGTAAAAGCCAAATTAGCAAATTTGTTGGCCACGGCCATTAAGCGAGGTATTTCGTGGCCGTAGAATGCGTTCAGTTTACCGAATAAGCCATGGATGTGTTTCCGGAATGCTAACAAGTTTCGGGAACGTTTAAACATCGAAGGGCATAAACGTTCGACTCCTTGTTTCAGACGTTGAAAATCCAGTGGAGGGGCTGAGTTGTGTTTCACCGGGCCGAGTGGTCGATCCCGAGGTTCTCGATAAAATACTGAAACAACCGGGTCACTGCAGGATATTTTACGGATCTGGTAATCTTTTCGATTTATATCGGCAAACTAAAAGTATACGTAAAAGGTTAATTACGAACAATAAAAGTAAAGAGGAAACGAAATAAAAATTTCATGCCTTTTTGTAGAAATTCAGTATCGCGAAGAAGAATGACATTTTTCTCATCCCTTTATCATCTTTATCAAGCAGATTTTTCATTTGATACGTTCTTCGTCAACATCGTACGATGATTCATGAATTTCGTGCGCATCTTCGAAATTTCTTTCGCTCGTCTTTCGTTCATCTTCGTCTCGTCCTTCCATCCTTTGTATTAAATAACCGATGCGTCAGGTGACTCGAGTAATTCGATATACCGGGTGTTCGATAAATCAAAACAAGATGCTCCGACGAAGTTACTATATAACGACTGTGCAGGGAATTTAGAATAACGAGCGCCACAAAATATGCCCGGTGGTTCCCGTGTAACTGTATTAAAAGGAGCGTCTTATAAATCAAGCCGTGTCGCGTCTAGCGCGCAACAACAGACCCCTCCCGGCTAACGACGTGATTTTTAACCGTGTAAAACAAGATAACAGGCGGAATCGCGAAACTCTTGGTTGCTCGTAGCCGTCTCGGATGGACCGTTATCAGAACCGAGGAATCATCGAGTTGCCATGATAGAAGACGCCGGAGGAATATTGCTGAGGATCGGCCTGGATGGATTTCAAGCACGAGAAGTCGAAGTCAGACTGTTAATTGGTATCGGTATATCCTCGTGGTCCAGCCTGGCTGATTATCCTCGAAGAATACCTCTGTATCACTGCGATGCTCTTCTTCATTATTCCGTGGCTCAAAGCGTGAGTAGACTTATGATTATTATTACAACTATTAATATAAATAGATAGTAAAGAAAATACAAATTTGTAATCGGTAAAGACAAAGGGAAATGTCGAGAGCGGCAGCTTCTAATTGGCCTCTTTTTAAAAATATTGTTTCGAGCAACTCTACCATGAAGAAAAATGATCAAATACCACAACGCCACTGTGTGTATTGTGCTTTATAATCCCGTTCTTCACGGTGTTTTTGCTGGTACGTGTGTTCCGCTCTAATTCATCGGTACAAAAGTTATTATCGAAAATTGAAGTTTATTGACTCACGCCTTACGCATGCGTCATGCAATTAGAGCATCGATTATTCCTGTTTCATCGTTCGCGGATAAGTGATTGTTGAAAGGAATCGGCTGCGAAAACCGCGAAGGACCGTCGAGCGGAAACCACGGCCGCACCCTTCGTTATGAAACGCAAAGAGAACGTTTCGATGCAAAACAAACGGAAAAAAGTTTCCTAGCGAATCCGTTTTCAATATTTAACGTTGGAATGGTTCCTAGCAAAAAGGCAACATTCTGTTTCACGCTTCCCATCGTTTACTTTGCTCGCAGGATAAATATTGTGTCCGGTAACAAACTCCATGCGGATCCTTTGTCGTCTCTGCTCGAGTTTGAACGATCTATCGGCGCCGATAATCGCAGAGAACGCGAGTACGTATCGCTTGTTCGTATCGATTGCGCGCGAGGGTAAAAATCTTTCGGTTGTAAAATCAAATAAACTAGACTCGAGCTCATCAATCCGGTTACGTAGCTTCCGGTTGAAAATATGCCAATTAACCGGTTCGTAAATAAAGGTAAACTTTTCCAACGGCCATGGCTGGCCGATTTTCAGGGATTTCGGGCATGTAATTTCTCTTGCATAAGAAAATTGATTCGTTTGGTTCACGTCCTTTCTTCGACGTCGTTGTTCCAGGGTATGTACGCGGTGGCCGTTGGACCGTACTCCGGTACACGCTACGAGAGCCGAGCTACTCTCTGGAGAGTACGTGTTCCAGCAGCGGAGAAAATGATGAGTCAACAGTATGCCGTCGACAGTGTCCCTGCCCTCACGGAATCTGTGCTACTGGAAATTTTGTACGAGCTGCGCCAAGGATGTCCCACGAATCCACTGATCAAATCAAAGGTAACACGTTCCCAGAGACGTTAATATTTTAACCCTTTACGCGTCCGTCTAACACAGCGAATTTCTATTCGCGGTAAGTTCGAAACTTTATTTTGCAAGCGCAGGGATTATAAAATATTAAAAAAGTTTAACTTTTCATTTCTAGGATCATTGTTTCTCACAGCATCTTTTTTCAACGCTTTGCGAACGACTTGAACGAGGAGTAGTATGGACAGATTTCATTGCACCTTCTGCTGCACGCGACATTTTCGATCCCATTCGTAGCTGGATTTGTGACAAATGCACTTCTTCCCGATGGATTTTATTTCGTCGATTCAGTCGGGCGTATCATTTGTTTTCTCTTTCGCGACAGACGCCTCGCAGATATCCCCGGCTCTGTTACTCCGTTTCTTTTGACGGTTTCATTTATGAGAATATTACGTTTCATACCTGTGCACGTCGATTTCACGGGGGTGTCCCGACGATAATTCAACGTTCCCCCGGTTCTTTGGTCTATTTCTCGTCACATTCGACGACGGAACAACCACTTCCATCTTTTACAAACGACCCGAACGTCTCGAGACCCGATGCAGAACCTAGTCTCTCAGTCGCCTCATTGTCGTGCCGGTTATTTAATAAAAAAACGTTGCCGCTTGCTGCTCGCCAATAATTTATCTACCTCCGTCCGCGGTAACCGAACGTGTAGCGTCCGTGAATACGTAATGAGGAAAGTTGAATCGATTTTAAAAATTTCCATCCCGTCTCCTGCTCCTTCTCCTACTTTCGGTTTACCCACCCTGACCCACCTTATCGATCGTCAATGCTTTCCTGCTTATTTTTCTGCCATGTACTTAAAGTGTTTGCTCTGTAACACGAATTTTGCCTGTCACGCAACGTTCAAAAATTAAATAAATATTTTAAACGTTGCTTAACGTCTCAGATTTTGTTCAGCTTAAAATAAATCTAGCAAAAATGTTTGCAGGTAACTCGGAAGGGCGTTGGTTCGTCCCAGGATTGTTTACGGGTGGTGTCCAGGCACATCCTGAGAACGGTGCACCGATGGTCCTTGGAAAGGACAGGGCCGGACCCGTTGACGAGCTGGTCGCCCGACAGCCTCTCGCGACACGTTTTATTAGCGTTGGACGAGGTAATCGCCGCTCTGAAATGCCAGAACCTGAGGTGTTACTTTCATCCACGCTGCAACGTGATGTTACAATGCGCGAGAGGTAATTCAGTTCAGTCGTCGTGTAAAAAAGGCAGATGCATCTCGCGAAATACTGTCGATGTTGTTTTCGTTTCGCGTTCCATCCAATCCCCGGCTCCTTTTTTCCACGCTTATTTTTCATATGACAATCAATAACTCGGCCGACACGTAGAGCGTCCGATCGTCTGGTTTCCATGGAAATTCGTAATTGGTGACGATAACGAGGCATACCATTGTATAACCGTGGACGTCGAATTCATAGTATTCCGCGATACTTCTCGATCGTATCAGCGCTTTATTCATTTTTAGCTTCTCCTCTTTTTGTTTTATTTTCATAGAAATCTCTCACCGGTTAAGCGCGTCCGTTTATTCACGGATACGCCCGCTGCTTCGTACAATGTATACAATTTAATCGTACCGTGATTTAATTAAGGAGCTCGAAATCCTGCCGGCACGAATTAGTTCCGCTTGCCGTTTCAAAGTTTAAGCTGGTGGAAAGACGGCTCTTTATTCTAACAGCATTATTACTCTGAGGAAGAGGCTTGAGAAAAAAAATGAGTTCGGCTATATTCAGATTACGTATATCCTTGCGTTCCGTAGGCGGCACGGTCCATCACGAGGATTCTTATGTCTGCGACTGCAGGCTTCTTGAGTCGTACTTGGAATCGCTCCATTGTCGTTCCTTTTCCGTGACACAGCACGTGGCCAGACCTTTGGACGTTATGGAGACCGAGCTCATTGTCAGATGGCGAGACATCATGACCTCCTTGCCTAGGGGAACCCCGGACGAGGATCATCGATACAGCCCCAGGCAACTGGAATATTTCAGTTTGATCCTGGAGCAAGTGTTGCGGGCTAAGGATGCCTCGTTGCAGGTACAATTTTCATCGAAAATGTTAAAGAGTCGGAAGCAAGGAGAAAGTATTTTATATTTATAGGATCACTCGGATAATTGTTTCTACTTGAACTATCCGGAATTGTCTTATCACACGATGGAACATGTGGAGAACCTGGTGTACTTACTGAAACTAGTTCTGATCCAGGCTAGGGATCAGATTCACGCGATGACGAGTCGCAGGATGCGAGCACGTCGGGTGTGCAGGAAAGAAAAACACTACAATTCCAATAGCCAATTCGATTATGCGGTTGGACTATTGATCGATATAGTCAGGAGGGACGGAGAAACAGCCAATATGGATCTGGAAGCTTATCCAATAATGACTAAGATGCTTTTACATTGGCTGCATTTCGGTAAAAAAATAATCACTTTAAAGAGAATTAATAAATTAAGGCGATTGATGAAGCCTACTTTCCCTAGATGACACTGTAGATAAATTATACTGTTCAAGGTATGGACTACGATAAGAAGGTCCTCGAACCAATCCTACGCCCCTATCTGAACAATCTTTTCAACAGCCTTCACGAGCATTGTTGGTGTGCAGCGTCCTGGAAGAGGAAGCAACAGATTTACACCTCAGAGATGCAGTCGCTGGCTAAGTTCTGCAAATCCATAATTAGCGAAGAGGTATCACCCGCCGGCGGCCTCGTAAACTATTTGTCTGAAGGCTGGTGCTGGGCAGAAAGCATGACAAACATGATCGAACGTTCAGGGAACTGTCTGCGACTGATACTCTTTTCTGGGGATAAAACGATTAGATACAATTTAACGTTCAACGAGAATAAGGGACTCAGCTCGTTCTCCACGTGGAGCAAGGCTAGAAGCGTCAGTGCCATCGCCAGGAGGAAAAGGGTGAATTCGAGAGCCAGCGAGATCCTTGAGTCCTTGATGGAGTCACGGCAAAGAATTTCTTCTGAGAAAAAAGGTAAGACCCGAAGCGTATATGTTTTCGAATAGTCGCGATTCAAAGAAAATTTTCGAAAGGTCTTTACTTTGTCTTTACTTTACCAACTTGTACAATAATAAGTTTGTCTCGTTGCACCGAATCGATAGATTAGAAACGTCGGGGAGAAGCTGCGCGTGAGTAATTACAGAGAAGCTCGGTAAATCAGGTATTAAGACAGAAACTTAAGTAAGAAGCTTTCCCGGTTCCGTTGTACTGCAGGAAAACTTGTCGTGCCGTAATAAGGTGTTTCTATCGGGCGTTCCCGAGTTCGAGTTTAGAGAATTAATTAGATTCGCAGGCACGAACCGGTTTCCCGGAAACTTTTCGACAGGGGGAAAAAAACATTCGGAATTTCGCCGACAAGTTTTCGGGCCGAGGTTCGCGCGATTGATAACAGCGACGGAATGTAATTACTTATTTTGAAATGAAGCACGGTGAACGTTCGAGCACGAGTGGAAAAAACAGAAGACAACTTCTCCACGTAATTTTTCCATCGTTCTTACAAAAGAAAAGGGGTTAATTGCTTTTCGTTCGCTAAACGTGCTAAGAAGATCGATCCCCGTGTACGAAGCAAGGCTATGGGCGTCGAAGAAGCTTCTGCGCGTTAACTTCGAGAGTTCCGAGCTCTAGCAGTTTGGTAAAGGTTTGACCACAACTGGCTGAAGTTGAAACTTATCTCAACGGTAGCCGCGGAATAGCTCCGTACCTTTATGGGATGTTTTCGCAACGATAACTCTATCCAGCCGCGATGCTTTGTACACAGGATAAACGTGCGGGGCATTAAAAATTGAAAGGTGAGGGCCGAACAGAGACGAAGATTCACGTGGTCGTCGCTAGAGAATATCGTTCGTACAACGGACACGAATAATTCCGGTTGAAAACAGCGGGCGATAGATCAAGCTGCTCGGGAAAAGAACGGTCGGGATCCGCGCTTCTAAATCAACGCTGCCGACCAGTCGACGTAGGCAAATTTCTGCCCTCGGTCACTGGATCACGCAGCAGCGTTTACGGAAATCACGTGGCATGCGGGCCGTGGCGTAAAATCAATATTTTTGTTAGGCACTGCAGGATACACAGAGCTGAGGGATGTCAGCCCTTTGACGTATGTCGCGATGATGGGCAGATCGCGAGCTCGACAGCGCGGTCCTGGTGATTTGATCTCCGCCATGGTCTCCCTTGGAAAATTTAGGGTGAGTTATTTTTTATTTCACCGAAGAAGTCACGATTTTAAATGAATATTTCCGAAGGGGTTCGAAATCGGCGTAACCTATGACAGTTCAAAGGTGCACGATACGTCGATGCGGTCCGGGTTCGATGATCGATTATTTGTCGGGGTAATTTCAGCGGTGAAACTTGCGTTCGCGTTTCGCTGTTTGCACGGAGTTTCGGTTCTGCTTTCATTCCGCGCGGCAGACAGACGCGGCCCAGGCAGCTTAATTACACACAGTTCGCGCAGTTTCATTAGATTAGACGGGCACGGATTTCCGGTGCGCGATGGCAATTCCGCAGGACAGTAATTTAGCAGGATCGTCCGTCGGGGAGGAACGTTCGTTCGGCCGACGTCGATGCTACGCTGCCAGATTCTGCGACAATAATATCGATGCGGAACTCGAAGATAACTGCAAACTTCGTTGTTCGAGTTCCGTCGCCGTTTCCGACCATTCGCTTCTTCCTCCGCGCTCGTCCTATTATCCTTCGCTTATGTAATCCGCTCGTGGTCGATTTATCCCTTTATGGGGACTGTGCGCCGACTTATTGGGCTATTATGATCATTTATGCTTATGGTGTGGCTAGACTGACAGAGACCTATGCCTACGATGACGTACAGGGTGACCTGTAACTGCTGATACAATCCGCAAGGGGGTGAAAAGGAAAGTTATTTGAAAATCATCCCTGCATTACAGTGTAAGTGAAACTTCGAAGACCTACACCTACGTTTATTCAATTTTTCTCAACTTTAATTGAACGATGGTACTCGCAAAAGAAAGTAATTGCGACGCGGCACGAAGGGAGGAATAAATTTTGCAAAGTTATCGATCTCATTTGCGAGAGTCTCATCCCCATCGCTGATTATATGTACGAGCATCGCTGTGGCAACAACCTTCTTGTCGTTATTACAGTAACACGATCCTTTGAAGCAACATCACAGCCCCGATTTTATGATCTCTCCAGTAAACCAAGGTTTCACTTCGCAGTTTCTCGCCGCCGGCTTTCCCGAAGCATTAAACCGGATTTCAGAGCGGCGCTCGAAAATGCAAGAAAAACGGAAGTCGTTTCAGCGGTCCTTTCAGTCGGTCCTTTGACTACGCTCGTTTCAAATTTAATCTCGAACATGGACATTTTTTTTCTCTCTCTCCCGCCCCCGTGTTCCGGCTCGTTTTCAAATTGTGCCCGGTGTTAATTAGCCCCTCTCGCGCTTGATTGAACGCGAAAGAATCTCTCGGAGCAAACAGTAATTACCGATGGGTACTCGATGCTACCGCGCCTCGGATTCCATCGCCAATTCAACCGCTGCAAATTTTCAGATTATTGTGACAGTTAATTACGGTTAAATATTATCGAAGCTCTCAAACGGTTTCGAGAAAATTAATAATATCGTTGACGCTTCGAGTCTCGTAAAACTTTCGGATGTTCGAACGATGTTTCGAATAATTCAAACGGATGATTTATTTAATCGACAATAACCGACCGTCGCAAGTTATTCGATGGAAAACGAATGATTTAACGTACACGTTCCATTAGCGGTTATTTGCGTCGCGATTAAAAGTCAATTCGCATTCATCGAAGATTTATGAGAATGAAATGGACAACGATACGGGACAGACGGGGCCGGTTTCTTAACGGCGACGCGTGAGCGACGTTCAATTCGCGTTGTCAAGGAAGAAGTTTCCTGAAGGAAGATAAACGTCCCTTCGTGTCTCTATACACGCATATATGGTCATACAGAGAATTGCAACGAAGACACGCGATTACTTTCTCGCCAGTTCTCTTGTCACGACAGAAATGTATTTATAGTGTAGGTGTACAAGAAACTTGTGGCACAAACATTCTCGCACTATGGATATAGGTCACCATAGGTATACTTTTTTCATCCTAATACGTTTTCTGGAGTGTAATTATCTTGGAGACGCTCTCGTTATCGGTTGACCGATCCGAGGGGATAATTAGACAGAAGGTTCGGCTCGATGGCTCGAAGAATCGATGAACGAGAATCATGCAAACGACAGAACACGATCCTGCACTTAGTTCGAAAACTTTTTCGTTTTACCTTCAGTTAGAAGCGCAGTTGGTCTACGTAGGAGCCGTTGCACATTCCCGCGAGTCTTTTCCACGAGACTTTGACCGCAGGATCAAACGGACTTTTCGTAAAGGTTACCGAAGTCTCCGGAGGATCTTAAATGTATCAGCAGCATTCTGGGAGTCGAGGGATCGAGTTAAACCACATCTAATAGGTGTCAGCGAGTTCTCGCGAGATGGGTAGACGGTCGACCAATCCTTTTGCCCGATATCCGTAAACCGACATCGACCGAACTCTTTTCACGGAGCTCCTGGGATTCTATTTTCGCCGACCCGAACTGTATTCACCGGGAAAACCTGAATTTCAAGTAACGTCTAATCGACCAAGTAAACCTCGCACCTCTTCTTTAGTTCAGGTATAATATCGGGTAATAGAATTTTAACCTGAAATTAGACAAATATTTTGGCTATGTGAACAGATTTTTATTTTATAAAGGAAAAATATTACGAACTTATGGTAATTATGCTTCTTTCGTTTAAAGTCGCTGTTGCAATTGAATGGAAAATACTTTGTCACAGGGATATATTTAGCTCTTGACGATAATGCTCGTTCGATATTGTTCCTCGCGCGACGATTATCGCGACGAGTAGCAAGTTTTGCCGAGGAAACTTTCGAATCGAGCGGCATTCTTCGAGTGAATTGGACTCGAGCGTCGAGGATGCTACTCGAAGGGATAATATCGAACAGTCACGGAGGGATGAAAGGGTATTTCTCGCTTTGTTTATTCCGCTATGTGGAGAAGAGCGCCCCGGGGCCTTGGTCGCGCTCCTCCATTTCAGCTAATTTCCGGTCCCGCGTGCTTCCGCCACCGAGCGAAACCTTTTGGGAATGTTTCGACGCTTCGAAGCTCGAAATCTTCGCCTCTTTGAATCGCGATGGATTCTTCTTCTTTCTTTTTTTTTTTTATTTTTACGTACCTCGAATAGAATTTCTCCCAGCGTGCTGGAAATTTTCATCCTGACTGACGTGTCAATCAGCCCTCGAAAGAAAAGATTCTTTCTGTATGAAATATAAACACTATTTTATAATTATAAGTAAATTTCAAAATGTTTACTTTCTAGAATGTAGAGTTTATAACTGGAGCCACTATTGTTGGCAAGCGGCGATACTTCCCAACAGATTTGTTCAAAATTCTTCGACGTCGGTCCACGAAATCGTCTCGAACGTGGAAGAAAAAGACTAGCGACTCTCGTATCTCTGGTATCCCGGATGTATGTGTTTCCAGAGCCGCTGAAGGCTCTGAAATAAAAAAAAAAAAGAAGAAAAGTGGACACGTATTTACTTTCTCGAGCGCGCTACGCCGAGGAGCACTTGGCTGCTGCTTCTCGTCTCCATCCTCTATGTGCCAACTTTCTACTTAAAGAGCGACAGCCCGATTCAGCAGGATGCTACGGGTCCCCTTATGCTTATGGAAAATGCGTTTTGCGCTTCGAAACTAAGTTTAATCCTGGCTGACGTCGAGCGTGGTCTTGCTCCAAGCCACGATGTTTCGAAAGTCTTGCCTCTCGTTCGAGCCGCGAATAAACGGGGAACACCTCTCTCTCTCTCTCTCTCTCTCTCTCTCTCGTTCGACGAGGCAACCGAAGATTCGAAGAGGAACGTTCTTTTTTATTTAGCGAGTTTTGAGGCTTCCTCGTGAATAACGTTCCGAGAAAAAAGCCAGCTTCATCGCTTCAGCCTGAACTTCGTGTCGGTTTCTCTTTGTTCTTAAGGGAAGTTCGGCAACTCGAAAATTTCTGATTTTGTAAAATTGTATCAGGAGAACATGATATGCAAGGAGGTATTCGTGCCACTTCCTGCTTTGCGACGAGTTCGAACTAATTAAGAATTAATCTCAATTTGCTATATCGAATTATTAATATAATCTCAACAGCATTGGTTCGCAGGTTTTACAGGAGCTGGCGGCCCTTTTGCCTCGGGAACAGCAAGGGATGATGCTGGATATGATACAACGGGTTGCTAGAGAATCGTCTCGTCGTTCGAAGAAGCTCGCCTTCGTTGATGAATCGCATTCCCTGAGACAAGTTTATAGACCGAGGTGCGGTCACACCTTTGCAAAGATCCTAATTCATTTTTATCAAACTTTTCATCAAACATCTTTCAATCTAGTCTGCCAACGAAATGGTCGAAAAATCATTAACTGTGCTCGATAATCGTCCTCTTCAGATCCGAATCGGATCTTCTGGATTCATCGCCACGGTTATCGCCAGGGATTCGCGAGCGTCGTATCATCGCGGAGCATCAGAAGCAGTTGGAGAAGGAAATGCAAGAAATGCACGACACCCTGAGACGAAATGCGTTCAGAAGACGCGACATCTGCGTCTGGGATTCGTACTCGGTATCGTCTTGGAGCTCTTCGATCGATTCCTTCGCGGGGACAATAACGCTCAGGAAACACCGTACTCCTATATGGGACGTCATCAAAGGTGCTTTTATTCTTATATGTGTCACGGTGTCAATGGAAGGTCGGTGAACGTAAATTATTTTACCGGTGAACGTACATCTTCATTGATGTTATAAATGAATGAATTCGTATTCAATAGCACTAGACAACGTACACCTGTTGATGATAATTTATGTTCAGCGATTCGTTCGCTTCTTTTATGATACATCGTAAAATAGATTGCAGAATAATTACTTGGTGAATGAACGAAAAAATTTAATAGTACCACGAGTTCTATTGAAATGATATTAATAGTTTACAAATTAATCATCAGTACCTCCAAAACATTGCAGTGTATTAATGAAGGAAACGTGATTAATTTTATTTCGAGCAAAATTTGACTTTTTTTCTCACTCCCCGGAGAATTCTTGTTGAAACAAACGCGCGAAGATATTTACAGGAATATCTCTTGGAGTATTTTAACGAATGAAATTCGGCCGACAGCGTCGATCTCTTCTCGAAGTGAATTATTTTATTCCGGCTCGTGTTCCGGTTTATTTGCATTTCTCTCGGTTCGAGGCACCCAATCGTTTAATATCGAGCGTGGCAACAATTTACCCGTGGCAAGCTACGGGATGCATTTTTACTTTTTCTCTTTTTTTTCCTTTTTTTATTTATTCGCAAACGAACGCGGGTAACGGTGCACAAACAATACGCCGATCGATTTTGCAATTCTAGGAAGTAGTCCGGCACGGGCCAGCCCCCGTAACATTGCAAAAAACACGTTCGAGGAGATGATCAGCCGAGAGGAATCGCCGACTTGGAGCGGTCCGAACTCGCAACGGAAGTTGGACGACAACGAGCCGAAGAATGAAGACGGATTGCCATCTTGGGACGCGCTCGAGGCGACTCTGAATAGAAGGCTGTGTAATTATGGCAACGCTTCGGCCGCATCCTTGGAAACGGATGAAAGTATTGCGGGGAAACCGCGGCGTGATGCGACGTGAGGGAGCGACCGTGTCGAAGAGAATGAATTTTTTATCTCGAGGCGAACTCTTCGCGAGAACTGTCCCCGGATACGCTTTCGTGCTCCGCGGATGTGCTCGACTCGATGCGCAGCTTCGAAAATGCCGAATAAACGTCGGCTGATAAATAACAAACACGCTTCGCTCTCCCGAGAGCGGGAAGGAGGTGGTTACTTAAGAAAGTAAGTTTGCCTTTCAATATAATCGTCGTTTAAAGCCGTGTACATTTTTTTTCAACCCGTTATAAACTTGTTCGCGTCGTCCCTGAAATTCTGTTCTCTCTCCTCGAAAAACGTAGCGGTTTCTAAGTTTCTGAATTATAGACTAACGTGCATTACTTATCAGTCGATTCTCGTATTTAGCGGCCATCGAGTTTCGGCGCTCGGAACTTGGGGAAAACTTATTTCTCGCAGAGCAGAAGTTTGACAGCGTTTCCGTTCTCCCCGCGAGTATATAACAGTTACCGAGAAGCTCGACAAAGCTGCGCGAGCGACTGGATCGTCGTCTTAAATTTTAATCCACAGTCGGGAGCGTGGACTATGCAGGTTCAAAGTTCGCTAGCTCCCCGTTTTGACCCGTCGTTAATTAATGGCGGCCACGGAGACCGGTTTCTCGCGTGGAGAACGTCGAGCGATTTTGGTAAATTCGAAGGTGAAATTTTCTTACGGCCCCGACGTTGCTTCCGCTCATCAATCTCCGCCACCTACGGCTACTCGTGATCGTACGTTTTTATTAAGGATCCCTCGTGCTTTTCCTTCAAGAAGAAGAAGAAGAAGAAGAAGAAGAAGCCTTCCTTGTATACTCTCGGACTCTTCCTTGGCCTCTGGTGTGACGTCGAAGCTTCCAGACCGCCTTAAATTGCGAAAAGATGTAACGTCACTTTATCAGGGGAGGCCAGGGGTTATTTGATTGTACAATGTCTCGCATGAGACACCGAATGAAAAATGAAATTTGCCACCGGGAAATTTTGTACACGCTCCCCTTTCAATTTACCGCGAACGATGCGCTTGTCAATAAAACGCTTGGAAACTTTCCTCGGGAGTCGAGCCGGCTGCCACCACGAAATCGAACATCGAATTCAAAGGCGAGACTGTCGAGTGTCGAAAGGAACATGCAGAAATGACTGAAAACGGGTAAATTTTGTTCAAGCCGTGCAGCAGGATCTTTCCATTATCCGAATATTAGCGAAACTTAGCGAGGTAAACTTAACGTTTCATCGTTTCTAAGCCAAAAGTTACTAACTTTAAGTGGAAAATAGAAGAGCAGTTATCCATAAACCAGGAACAGAATTGCCTCGCCAAGAAAAGAAAAGAGAATGGTAAATGGTGTGTTGAGAGATAAATCGTCCTTCTTTACGTAATTTTCACACGTGGCCACCTTGGAACATCCTCGTGCCCTTTTGAAGGCCGTACAGCCGAGAATGTCTGAACCAGTCGATAAATCGTGGTTGTAAAATTTGGTATGCCAGGAACTTTTCAATTGCTTTCCCCGCGAGGACACGCGTGGGCCGAGTTAGTTCCATGGCGACTGGTTAGCGATTTAACGCGAATCGCCGGGAAACGCGAGGTTCGGAGAGTAATTGGAAGCCGGCGGTGGAGACACTCCACGGGCGTGCGATTCGATTGACCGAATTTAAAAAAGCCCGAGTTTACCGACTAGCCTCGTAATTGCCAATTAAAGTCCTTGGAATGAGCAACATTGTTCGGTTTCTATCAATGAGTCATTGAGTTTCAGCCACGCGAACTCTAATCGAATGAATTCCGCTGCTCCGTGTGTTTGCTATATTACTCGTTTTTTTTTTTTCAATTCCCTTTCTACTTATTTCTACTCAAATAATCGAAGCAACGGTTAAACATAACAATACTATTTTTCGAGTACAAATGAAACGATTCAATGCGGACTAAACAACCTTTCGAATTGGTGCGGTGATCAATCAAGGACGGCGCTAACGAAACGGGGAACGCGACGTCCCGTAGGTTACGGTAGCAGGAAGCATTGATTAATAGAGACAAAAGTCAGTGGCCAGGAAGGCCCCCGAGGTTTCGATTCGCGGGGAATTTCGCGGTCGTCCAGCAGGAAGAAGGCAGAAAAGAAGGAGGACAATGGAACACGGGCGGCGAGGAAAAATGGAAGCGGGAGAGCACATCGTCGTGCTCGTCGCGAAGCGCGGTGTGGTCCTGTTGAGAAGGTAAGTAGGGAGGGACGAGGGGTGGCGTTCGGTTGGCCGGGCTGCTTCCGTGTATACCGGGGGTGGTTTGGTGCGCGCGCGCACCGGGGTTGCGCCGTGCTTTCATCTCAGTTTCGCAGCCTCCCTTTCGCGGTCCGCATCAACGCTGCCGTCTCACTTATAGAGGTGTGTCGCGTTTTTTTTCTCCCGTTCGTGTAACGTTACCGCATTTGTTTCGCTGTTCTCCGAGACGAACCAGTTATTCCCTTAATTATCAATCAGATTTTCCCTAAGTCTTCCGATCGAGACGAAGAAAGTTATCGGAAGATCGCGGGGACAAGTGAACGGATCGTTTAAGGGACATGTAACGTCCTCGTTGTAGTATGTTGTCGTGCGATAAGTGATCCAACGAATAGCAGAACGCAATGGTGCGCGATGCGGAGGTACCGACTCGTGTAACTTGGTAAGCGAACGTTTCTGTAAAGGTCAATTTCCATTGGTAACATACAACATCCAGACCGTAAATTAATTGTTAAAAGATTGCCTGGATCGTTGATGGCACAAACGAAATTCAACTTTAAACTGTACCAATGAAGGACGTGTTATGTTGTGACGTGACCAGGGGTAAACTGACCTCAAAGGTCGATTATCGGACATACCTTTGGATCGTGTTTATTAGATCGATCCTGGCATCGATTTTTCTACTAAACAGAGCTGGTGGTATTAGGTGTAGGTTGTTCCAACGAGATGAGGTAATAAATTCCGCGAGTACCGCGTTGTCCATTGTATTGTCAGGAGAATGCCGCATTCTCTGGTTCTGTCCGCGCCGGTTTTGGGACGATAAAGAGCCCTTTGAACCCTTGCTCGTCATTACGCGTAATGCAGTTAATCGTCGGAAAATCGGTCGCCGTAGAAACCAACGGAGGCTGGTTCCAGTCGGGAAACGGAAGTCGAGACGCAGTCTGGAAGGGCGGAGGGATTCGCATTGTGCCGAAGAATAAAGGTTGCGAGCACGTCACGGCCTCGAAACGTATTGCATATGCAAATTGTATCAAACTTAGACCTCGAAATCATTTTACGAGTTTTCAACGAGTTTTCTCGCCACCCGACAACTACTTTGCTATTCAGCGGCTGTTTCTTCTCTCCTCTTTTCTCGTTGTCGAAGAATTTCCGGCGTAACCAGCCATCTGCGAACAATATCATTTTTCTTCTCGGTGTCTGTATCAATGGTGCTTTCATAAAGGAGCCATAGCATCTAGTAAAAAATGAATTAGACCAATTCAAGAGCCCTGTAAAAAGAAAAGAAAATTAAATTTTCTCATCCAATTTGTATTAAAAATATTTTTATCCGTTCAAATCGGTTCCCCCAAGATTAAACCCTGGATGCATCACCGATAGGCGTGTGTGCGCTGTTTTTTAAATCTTTTTTTCGAGGCAAAAAACGATTCTGTACGGATTATGCCCTAACACGATGTCAAATATTTCGACGATACTCGTTCGACGAGCAACACCACCGATAACTGATTTTTCATGCGCACAGTTTGTACATCGTGCATCCCGTGTAGATGCAGGCAAACGAACTGTGCTCCCCTTGATCCGCTCTCTAGGATCATTTATTAAACGGATGCCGATATCGATGTGATTGATTTATGGTCGGCCTTCTCGGGACCCTTATATTTCTGCTCGAACCTCTAGTTCCACGTTTGTTCGCCGATACACAAGCCTCGCTTTTCCGGTTTCGGCCACGTTCACCGATCTCATCCGGGCGAAAGAAGAACGAAAGAAATTTACTCTTTCGTTATCTGTGAACAATTAATCCCTTTTGTTTGGCTCGCTAATAATTATATTTCTAGAGTATTTTATCATATCCATGGAATATTTTCCGTGGAATTTAACGGGGCCAAACGCAGCGGCGTATCACGACCGTTCCATTGGGCGACGCATAGATGAATGCTTGACGTCGCGTCGAGTTCTCTCGTCACTCGCTCCGAATAATCGTGGCTCGTCCGCTTGATGTTTGCAGCCGATCCAGCTGCGCTCGCAATTACCGCGATGGTCGATGAAAGACAATCGAATTCGCACGGCCGGTCACAGAGTCCGTGTGTTCGCGAAATTTCAATGCAATTTCTGCGGAAAGTGGACTGCAAACGACCAAAGGTGCGCGACTTAATAAGCGAATAATTTTTGCACGCGACGACGAATTCGAAGGGCGCGGAGTCAGCGTTGAAACAAACCGCGAATTGTACGCCGTTTCCGCCGTTCCTTTGACGCGTCGCGGCCCTTCTTCTTTCATTTACCTCGCTCCGTACCGTGGATTTCTCTTTTTTTTTTAGTTATTCAACAGGGTTATGCAATAAACAAAGAGGAAAATACACGTGGTTTCAAAACAGTTCATTCGATGAATGTAACAATTGAGGACCTTGCAGCAAAAGAGGTGCAGTTTCGTTTCTTTTTAGTCATGATGTGTGGCGAATTTAGTAACGAATGGGCAATTCATTACAAATTTTCTAATTTGTTCAAGGTTGTTAAAAATGGAACTGCAATTCTTTAGGCTTCCTTTTGTGCTACTAATTTATTATTTCCTTATAAAATTATCAACGAAATGTATATTCTAAAGTCTGAATCAACTTTGGATATTGTTTTCCCTGTAATTTACCTGCGAGGAAGATCATCCTCGGGTTGTTTGATTGTAATATACACTGGGATAGTATAATTTTTATCGGTACAAGCCGATGAATAATCCCATGGATCGATCGGTTTCTCCACGCGATACGATGCGCTTTATTTATAACTTGTAACTCGAGGAAAACTGCGAACCAGTTACTCACCAGGCCGTGGCAACATCCTCGGGTCTAATGACTCTTGGAAAATGAAATTCTCTACGAGGCATACAAAACCGGCATTCGTTTTCTCTAGGGAAAATGCCGATACAGGAGAAAATTGTTCCATGATTGCTTTCGTACTTGAAAATTAATGGAACGATGATTACTAATTATTAACTTGGCAATTTGGTAATTCCAACTCGTTTTGAAATAGTTACTAAACCTTTCGTTTGATTTTTAAATGGGGTTTTCTTTCGTGCACCATTATCTTTCCTAAGAACTCTCGCGGTGTAGCGAGCCAAAGGGGTGGATCCGTCTGGATCGCACTGAATACAAACGATCGCCTGTATTTCTGCGGGGAGGATCATGTGGAGAAAACGGATCGAGGCTCGAAGCAGGATCGCGATAAATGTTTCCTCGTGTTAATAGCGAGAGGCGGTGGGCGCACGCGTGTGGCAATTACCTTTGAATATTTCAGCCATTCATTTGCCAGGGCGAAACCAGGCCGACCCGAATAGGGAACGTGACTCGGGCTGAATCGGTCTCGGTTGATTTTCCACCGCGATCGAGCTACGAATAATTCGAGTGTTCCTTTAAAACAGCGACGTTTTCCCAATCGAGGTCATCGGTGGAAGAAAAAAGGGTGCATAAACTATGCGCCTTTTTTTCCTTAAGTCGTTTAATCCTTTGCGATCGGTCGATGTCTCTACGGGAATATTAAACGAGAAATTTTCATTTCATTTGTATTGTATTGAACGAGGAATAAATATACAAAAATTTGGATTTTAAATCATCATTTCTATTTTCAGAATTGTATTTATAAAAAGGATATATTGTATAATTGCAGTATTTTTCTATAGTGCCCTTTTCCATCAAGTCTCAATTGTAAAGGTTAGTCGAGGATTTATGCGGAAATTTATTCGCAGCCAGAGCTCGTTTTATGGTCCTTCGAACACGACAATTCCGGTATAATAGAACAAAATGGAACAACAACAATTCTCATAATAATAATAATGGCTTTACGCGTGAGGTGTCGGCTACCATTGTGATCGTACAATGCGCGAGATACTGTTCGCCAGGAATTTAGCCGGCTGTCTCCAGCGCTGACTGACGAGCTTTATCTTGTCTGTTTTCCTTCGTCTTCTTTACACCCTTTTTCTACCCCATTTCCGTTTGTCAGAATCGTTTGTTTCCTTAGATCAGTCAAATTAATTGCAATTTTCGGATAAATTTACGTTGCCATTTAATTTCCTAGTTCTTAGATACTGTTATAAGAAGGTTAGGATTAGGGTAAGGGTGCGCTAACAAGGTACAACGACGGTACGATTAACAAACGAGATTCTAAGATAGCAGCACCCTGTAAACGGGTGACTTTCCAGCGGTTATCAAAGTTTCACGAAAGCCCAAGGTCTTCCGACGTCAGTTCCCTTGTCGCGGTGCAAACGGACCCCGGCCAATGAATTAATCACCAGGAACACGGTGTAGTTGGCGAGGCGAAGAGCAAACAGGCGGTTTCGACATTGTACGTCCCCACTCGAGAGAAGTGCTTCTTGACCCGCACCTCTTCCCCGTAATCATTCATCGGTGGAAAAGTGTAGCGGAACGTTTACAGTTCTTAAACGGTTCTCGTTTCGATCGACGTTTTCACCGGCGACGAATAAGTCCTTTTAGGTTCAAAGGCATCCGTCGGGATGGTCGGCCGGCCGGCGTCGTCAGCAGTTCGGCTTAACTGGAACAAAACGGTGCAAAGTACCCCTTGACCCTTCCCCTAACACCACTTTCCCTCTGTACGACCGTTGCAGAGTGGTCGTCCGGTGTTTAACGTTCTCTCGACAGTTTCTTTTCGGCTCCCTCGGTTTCCGGCGTGGCTTCGCCTCAAGAAAATACAACGACCGAGCCGAAGCACCGGGAAACGCTTTCCACGATTACGAACTCGCGTTACAATATTTATCTTTCCCTACGTGTTTCCCCGCCAGGTCAACGTTATAAGGCAAAGTCTATCGATTCGTCCTCGAGGAGTCGTAAGATAAAGGGTCCTCGGGGTTGGCGCGGTCTCTGAAACATGGACGAGAAGAGAACAGAACGAATTAACCTAATGCGCGTATAAGTGTTTTCGCGATCAAAGGGTGAGAAAATCAACGAAGATTTTTCGAAGGTGTCGCACCGGACGGGCGTGTTCTGCAATAAATAAGTAGATAACGGAAGGAAAAATGGCGGGTCGGTGTTTTAATAGAGCGGTACGGGAAAAAGGAGCAGGAAAAAATCGGAAAATTTACGGGTCGGGCTGATTTATTTTCACGGTGTTTAATGGTGTCAGCGCACGGGAAAAATTTACTCTCCTGGAAATCTCGGCGGAGCCATTCTGGCCGGATACGACGAGCCGGAGATGCTTCCGCGCCGATGTACACTGGAAAGGAATTCCGTAATTAACCGGCTCGAGTAATTAATGAAAACTCTCTCCCGTGTCTGGAGACCCAGGGAATGTCTTCAGCCCCGTCGAGGATTGACGATTTCCGGAAAATATTACTGAATTGGAAATGAAACAAATGATTCCGTTCATTCTTCGAAAGTTCGCCTCGTTGTCTTCATTTCTAAATGATAGAACGTTCGTATAAACATTTGTTGAAAATACCGAGAAATCTTCGGAACGGTAGCTGGCGTTTCCGAAGTCTTAGCCAAGACGTCGTGCAGTTTGCGAGCTGCGTGTACGCCAAACTCCGGCAACGTGTTTGGTTAGCGATACACGTGTTAACACACTGTGTCAGATCAGCTTTGTTCTCCGGCTCGAACTTGCTTTGAACTCGAATTCGCGTTGTTTCCAAGACCCAGCAAGCTAGAGAAAGAGAAGCAACCAGCTTGACCGGTTAAAGTAAGCGAGTTTACTCGTGTCAGTGTGTAATTAATTCTTATTTTAGTTTAAAATATTTTATAATAAGGCTTAAAAGGAAAACCGAGTTTCTTTGCCACACTTATCGCAATTATACCGTTTCTTACGGTTTAAAGAGACAACCGTTGAAAGATCAACGCGTGAATTTGATTAGCTCCCCTTAGCTAAGGGTTTTAGGAGGTTTTTAAAGAAGTTACCCTTCAATGGGAGCCCATCAGCTTCTCGAACAGAGCGACCTAACAGCTTTCAGAATTCTATTAACGTAGCCAACTGAAAGATAGCGTTGAAACGGTTTCTGTTCCACGCTTCTCGCTTATCACGATAGCTCGGTATACCCCCTGCGTTATACACAGCTCGTTTTTTCCCTTTCTTTCTTTCTTTCTTTCTTTCCTTCGGGTACGTAACCACGGTTGTTCAGGGTTAACGATGAATTCTCCGGGTCTACGATGGGTACCGCGCACAAAGAGCTATTGTAACGAGCGACGGCAACGACTACGCCTTCGAAATCGAGCGGACTAACGAACCTTGGCGAATTTCCCAACAGGGGGATATTCAGGACGGCGTACCTGCCACTGGCAACCCGTCATTTTTGGAATCGGAAGCGGAAACTCTGTTCCAGCCCCCGATCGAATCGCGACCTGCTCGCAAAACGTTCTCCGAGCACAACGCATTCTGTCTTTCGTTTCATTAGGGGGGGGGGGGGGGGTGGGGGCATCCTTAACCCTTAACCCTTTTGCTGCTACAGGCGTTCTAGAAATTGCTAAAGACGCCTCCGGGCACTCCGCTGTAACGATTTTATTAATTACGAGGCATTGTCGCTTTCAAGTCCTCCACAGAAGTCGTTTGATATCATCGATAACGTTTCCAATTCCTCGAGTGCGATTTTCATTCGTTTGGAGATTTTGAGAACCTGATCAGTCGTTTTTAAAGGGTAAAATTGGGGATCTCATCGATTGCGAGAGGTCGCGAGCTAATCGGTGACAGTCGCGCTCCACTTTCGTACTTAACTTTAAAATAAATAATCGATGAGTTTGTCCAGAGAATATTCTTTCAACGTCGTTCTTCCAACATCAATCCTGGCGCTTCCAAAGTATCGAAATTCTCCAACATTTTCATCGAAGGAATCGAATAAAATTTGAAAATTAAGCAGCCGGATCTCCGGCAAAGCTTTGATAAACGTTTCGTGAGCCATTGAATCTCGAGTTACCGGTTTCGTCGTTACGTTTCGAATAAATAATACATAAGTACGGCTTTCCTGGAAAGTTGCCTCGTTTTCCATGAACACACGCCGCGTTTAACGCATGCCCAGCCTCGCGAAACTTTCCTTCGCAAAGTTTTCCCGGCTTGTTCGAACGACAACGTCTATCGAAGCCGATCGATCGCCTCGTCTCCTTGCCGAGGATTTGTCCGAGAATATTGTGCATCGAGAAACATGTCGGGATCGAGTTTGCAACGCTGAAAAATTATCAGGGGCTGTAATATTCTCGGCAGGACGTTTCTTTAGAGTCCTGTCGAATCGCAGTCCCGTAATTCACGAACGCGTTCGGTCAAAGGGCGAACGAACTTGTTCAGTCACTCGAAAATTTATGTGATCGTGATATTAAAAAGGGCGCCATCCCCGAGAGCCGTAGAAAAATTCTGTTATTAGCTTTTGAGCTACGACTGCAATGAAAATTCGAATATTTATATATGGATTTGAAGTTCGAATAATTTGGGTAATTTGAATATTTGGATACGGATAAAAGCATAAAAAATCATCGCCCTCTATCACTATAATTCTTACACGACTGGTTATAGGGGTAGTTACTCTCGATAAGTGAAAGATCGATGGTTCAATTTCGTATCTCTACAGTTCGACAGAATATTTTTCTTCGTGCTCGTTGAAAAGGTAGAATAGTTTCACAGGTGAATGGAAAAATTGGCGAGCGAGGAATGTTTCAGAAAATTTCCTCCTTCCTTTCAGGGAAATTCGTTCGAACGAGAGCCGGCTGCTGGGGGAAGGGTAGGTTGAGTCGAAAATTCTTGAAACCGTTGGCGCTGGTTAGATCGGCCATCGAATTCCATGTCGACGGCGTAACAATGCCGTAATGTTCTTCCATAGAACGACAATAAACGTTTTATGGAGGAGGCGAATAACGACAGAGCGGAGAGAACGAAAGGAACAAGGGGAACGGAGAGGGGCGATAACGGACGTATCGAATAGCGTTTTTCGCGAGAAAATGAGATTCCAAGGCTTTTCTACGGCCTGTACAAACGCAACGCTTCCATTTCCTTGGCTGCCTCTATGTTTTCCTAACACACGAACCTTGGGGGGAATGGTAGGTGCGAACAGATGCAAAGGTGTCTAGAAAGTTGCCGATAGCAACTCGAAATGCAAAGGGTATCGATCATGGGTGTACAGGGATGCGAAATTGCGATGGGGCTTTCGATACTTGACTTTCTATAAATTTTTCAGAAAATATACACGAATAATTTCAAATAATTGCAGATAGCGTATCTGCACGAGAAACAAAGATTTACCAATCAATTATATTTTTATTTAGATGTTAAAAAGATTTTTGACACTGTACACATGAAATTTGCATATTTGCGGATTTCATAAATTTTGGCATCGAGTTGTCGTCAAATGGAAAATTCCAACGATTATCAAATTGAAACCGGTGCCCGTAATACGGCCAGAGTCGCAGAATAATTTAATTAAATCGCGTATCGTGCGATACTTCCACGCTCTGCTCGTCCTGCAATTAAACACGGTCTAACGAGCAGCTCGCAGAAAAGGGACACGTGGTCGACCCTTTTTCAAATCCACTTGCAGGCCCGACTTTCTGCTCCACGGAGTTCTCTCCCTCTACGATCTACTCGTTCAACCCTAAACAGCCCGGCCAAAGTTGCGAACCAGTTGTACCCCGCAAATAAAATGCGTTATACGACCGATCGATTCCGAGTTGCACTTGGAAAATTTCAAGTCACCCGTGATCAACGATTTTTCTCGAAAATTTAAACTTCTCAAGTTCTTAAAAATATAATTTTGTCAAATTTCTAAGTTCCTAAAAGTATCACTTTTAAATTTCCAGATTTCTAAAAATATTGTAAAATATAATGTTTACGGGGGTTTGATGCGCTTCATGTTGCATTGAATGTGTTAAAATGAACCACCCCTTTCGATCGTTCAATCGGCGGAAGTTCGAGTAGCGCAACTCGTCAAACGCCTCCGAAGCAAGCCACAGTCAACCAAAACAAATTTCAACGTGTGATGAGACCCAATTACATGGGTCTAATGAGATCCAGTAGCATATCAAATTACGGTTATCAACAGGAAACCAAGTTTAATTGGTTGTATTCCCTGTAACAGGATCGATGCGATATTTGGATAGGAATTAGTTTCGATTAATCCCCGATATTTCAAAGTAATTGCAGTATCGGGTGCATAAAACTGAAATATGACTTCTGTTGTATCCACGAGGGGCTAAAAATTGTAGGTACTTTAAATTTAAAATGTAAGTACTTTAAAATTATAATACTTTAAATGAGTTGAATTTTAATACACTGCTAGATGTATAAAAATAAATGGCTAATCTTGGACGCGAAACGGCTGGAAATCAGATTTCGAACCGCTAAAATTGAATCATCTGCAAAAGTGTGCTTCGGTTTTCATTAATTTGTCACTTCGGCTTAAGGGATTATAATTTCCAATATATACAACGTGAATGTTCGAACACGAGAGATTAAACTTCACGTCATAACAGCAGATGGAGTCGCATCGATCGGCGGCAGGGATGGAAACATGGATTGTTGGAAGACGGCCGGCAGCAGAGATAGGGGTAGAGGAATTGCGGCCGCGATAGAAAGCCGGTCTGTCACGTTTACCCAGTTGCTGACCATTGTTCCTTTGATGCGACTAATTTGCACGCGAATTTGCGTGCTGTTACGTAAATGAAGCCTACCGGAAACCGTCAAATTAGTCGCGAAGTAAATCGTCTTCGAGCCAATTCAACTGCCAACATTCTTCGTTGCTTCAGAAATTGTGCGGCTGTAAGCGCCTATTGCTTCAATTTCACGAATTTCTCTTTGCTAATCTCGCCAAGCTCGACAATTTCGAACTGTTTCATATTTTTGTCGAAAGTCTCAATGCTGGGAGCGTTCTTGGCTGTTTTAACGGTGTATCCGGTTCGTTAACCGTGACTGGTGTAGATCCAGGTTCTCACGGAATATAAAACGCAATCGAAATTGATTATTTTCAGCCGAGCGATCTCTAGAGCGGGCCCGGGGTTTTTGCAAATGGCCCGCAATTATGCAGCGTATGTTACATTTCGCGAAATTTACGAGCGTAGCCGCGGCTATTATCTCGGGCGTAATTCACGTTGTACAAGGTGTGGCACAATGAGTCCGTTAAGTTCGCAATTAGCGCCATTAAATCGACCAAGTTTGCATAATTTAATTGACTGTTCGGTCCGCGGTTCGCGTACGAATCATCGAAACCCTGCCCATCCGATTAATCCTTCCCGTTGTTCGATCTTAAACCCTTTCGAGGATAAATCGAACAGGAGAAAATAAACGGTTCACGCGCAACGCGAAATATCCGTCGTAACAAACAATAAAATATGCATAAGCCAATTACAATCGGATAATAAGAACTGGGAATACGTATTCCCGTCCTGAATTAATAAATCATTCGATACTTGGAACAGGAGCGTACACGCGTCCGACTGACGTCGACAAGAAAACGATTGATCAGGGTCAGTGCAGTTCGCCGTTCGCTGAAAAGCGTTGGCTGAAAGTCGAGACGCGAACGGGGGCAGCCGGGAAAAGTTAATTATAAAGCAGTATCGAAGATCAAAGTGGATGCATCCGGTGCACTCACGAAATTTATTCCGTGGAATGGTCGACAGGTTTGCCGAGCATCGGCCAAATTAATCTACGATTTAATTAACTAGCGATGAGAGGTCACCGACCCGTCGCATCTGTTCTCCTCCTAAAAAGACTTTATTATTAGACAAATCCAGCACGATTCTTTCCAATTTCGAAGACGTTGCGTTTTTAAAAATAATTCGAGCAATCTATCGATTTCAAGTTTTTACAATGCTTCTATATTCGTGCGGTTTCTTTCCTTTCTCGAAACGTTGGTCGCCGGTGACTGGCGCCATCGATTCAATATTATCAGACAATTTAATTTCTCGGGGCGCTAAAAATATGTCTATTCGGGTAGCGAATCGAGAATCGAAGAAATCTTTATTTTTGCTGACCGGCATCGAAAACCAGAATGCAGGGGTGCAAAAAGTTGGCGGATGGAAATTCAAAGTGATTAAAATCAATGTATTCCACGGTATCCGGTTGTTCGCCGGTAAGAACCGGCGTTTCCAATTTCGTTATTAGAACAGACAGTCACGAGTGTCGTAGCTACGGCGCCGGTTTAACGAACCTAACGGAATTAATGTCGAGAAAGTTTCTTATTAAACGCGGCAGATGCCGCGATCGCGTTTAGCTGGCACAGCAGTTAGCGTCTCGAAAGACCCGAGTCGAGTTCGATTATGCAAATCGACTTCGCAACAATATACGTATACGCGTCCTCGTGAAACAGCGTTACGTAAGAATTACCGAAAAAACCATAACGGTTGTTCTACGTACCCCGGAGAACGAACTTCGAAGACGATTCTCCTTTTATCCGCTTATAAAACGACCACGTCTACCTCCCACACGAGCCTCGCGTTTAAGTCGATGTACAGAGCGGTTCGTAAGTGGTGTTATAATTGTGTCCTACACGATTTTACGATAAAAAGTAAGGCAAAGATATGGAATAAAATTTGAAAGGTTTTGTATCTAGAAAATTCAGTTGAAAATTTGATCTAGTCAAATTGAATTCGATTTTCTCAATGAGGAATACATTTTTATCGTAGAATCGTCGTAAACGTAATTTTGCCACCAGTTACAGACCACCCTGTATTCCTCGAAGACGCATGACGTGCCAGAATGGCTGACAGATACTGGTGGAACACCGGCGCCGTCGAGAATGTAAATTTTCATTAAAATCACGGCCCACCAGCGGTCTCGCGATTTTCACGCCTGATTACCAGCAACCGACAGGCGTCACGTTGATTGCGCCAACTCGTGGAATCTTTGTCTTTCCAAAACAAACGGATTGTTTCGCCTCTTTTCCGTCAATTCGGGAATTTACCGTCTGTCGCGTAAAATCAAAGGAATCTCAAGCGAGCAGCTTAGGTATTCCGATCTCACGGACCCTTTCCATTCTACGTTACGCTTCTCCCTTGTAATTTACACTACGCTCTGTACGGCGGTGAATTACGTCAAATTACAGGAATTTTCTTGGATGAATTACGGCTCTCTTTCGCTCTTCGTTTCCACGCGCGTAGAATTACGCGGCGTTAGAAGAATTTTGCCGATGCTCTTTGCTTTCGACGTCATACAGCTAACCAAATATTTCCTCCCATAATTTGAATTTTGTTCCGTACGCGAGGAGTCACGTTAAATTAAAAGAGTTTAGTAGAATTTTTCATTTTCTACGCTCCGACGAACCGAATATTTTGCTTTGCTTTCATAATTTGGATTTCATTCCGCGGGTGTGAAGTTTTATGTGGAATTAACTCTCGGACAACGGGCCGCGGAGAGAGGCAACAATTTAAATTGACGTTTCAGCTACTTTTCGTTCTCACTTTTGTAATTTCGAAACATTACTTCGAATATTTTTTTGCCCGGTACGCGAAACGTATTGTGTTTAACAATTTGATTCCTTCACATTAAAAAAGAGTAACTACACTCTCCGCGTATTATTCTTTTCTCTGTTATTTCGGCTTTCGTTCTGTATGCATAGAATTACGGGCATAGAATTAGAGGAATTTCGTTATTATAATAACCAAAGATGCTAGAAATTCATGAAATCTTTCCTACACCTCCGATCCGGTAGAAAAAAAACTTACTGGAGTATCTTGCGTGAGCCTCGTTCGATCGAGGGTCTCTTAAATAATTTCCAGGTCGAAGATGTCGTGTTCATTAGATATTCTTGGTAGTTTTCGGTGGCACGAGGAAAATGAAAGATGGCGATAAAAGAGGTCGCGAAAGTGTACGTCGTTGGTCCCCCTTGTTCCCGTCGGGTCCGGTGAACTTCCGCGGCAGAAGTGTAATAAATTAAGCAAGGACCGCGTTTTCAGCCATTCAACCGTCACAAAAGAAGCTCCTTCCGCGAGCTGTCTCATTGAAACTCGCCGAAATCGCTTTTCAATCCGATTAATAATTTCGTTTCGTGCCGCCTTGTTACGTCTCCCTCGAGTTCCACTTCCGGTTAGAGTTCCACGTTCATTATAAGGTGAAGTACTCAATTATTGCCACTTCGAGCAGAGCATTCGTATTTTATTCATATTACAAAGTTTCAGGGTTCTCCTTTGGCTGGTATCGATTTTTATGGCTATCTCGATGTTATCTTCCGTGAAGATAACATTCTGTATATAAATATACGAGTTAGCGGCGGCAAGCATTAGCATGCTCAATCTTCTTGTCATATAATTTCGATATAACATGGAACTAATGCAATGCGTTGTAGGAGGGTTGACTGTAATTGTCACATGTTACTTCTAGGTACGAATGAAAGATAGAAATATGGAAACGGGCATTTAATTTTAATTGAATTATTGAATAGAAACGAAAGAACCGGCAGTTCTGGAGATTTTAATTATTCTACACGATGGAGCGTGAGGTAGTAAGGGTGATTAGGATTAGATGCATCCTGCCTCGAGCGCAGGAGTGTTCTCGAGACAGCCGCAGTGCAGTTGCAATTTCAATGCGCCCTGCCAATTAATGCGGAGTCGTGTTCGAATTACCGATGCCTTTCGTTAACAGCGTCCCGGCCTGCCATCGAGTGCCAATTACCGGCCATTAAACGTCCGAACGTAATCGTAACATCATCGCGTGAATATTTTTCTCGGTTTTCCAACCCTAATCGAACCCACGATTTTTGATAACGTTCGTTCGTTCGTTTTCCCGCGTTTCGGACAAATTTCGAAGCGAAACGACGCGGAAACGAAGCCGGCCAACTGCTTTTCACTTTTACGTTTCGAAGCGTCCGCTTAACGAGGGGTGCGTAACGTTTTTAGCGAAAATTTACGCTGTGAAAAACACGTACAGAGGAGAGGAGCGAACGTTCGGAGGAAAATTGGAAAGCACGAGGTCACCGTGCCCGGGGCAACGGTGGCCGGATGTCGGGCAATCCTCCTCCCTGGCCCGCGGCCGCAACTCACATGCACACGTTTATTACGAACTTACGCTTATGAATAATTACTGGACCGCTCGGAAAACTGTTAGCGGAACAATGCTCGCGCTAACTATCGGCCAAGTTTAATTATCGAGTGTGCGTTCGCTTTGTAAACCATCGGTTGTGACTGCAGCCGGGCTATGCTCCTCGTGAATTGGTTACCCGTGGCTGCTTTGAATTCAAGCTAGATCTATTGCTAATCGTTGTCAGCCGCGTGTATAGCTAGATGAAAATCAGTTTCGACCTGCTGTTTACCTCTACGCGTGCATCAAACGGTTAACCCTTTTGCCGCCGCCCGAAACAGCGCGGCTCGCCAACTATTCAATTTAACGTTTTATTTGACCGTTTTGTTACCGGCTAATACTATCATCACAGAACGTACACACTTTCAGATCCAAAGGAAATTAAATATGAATATACCGCTTTGCAAAATTATTTTAATTTCGTGAAAATTGAATAAAATCGCGAGTCTGGGGCGTACAGCGATTACTGAGAGTACTTACAAGGTCTTGAAGCAAGCGAAACGAACACGATTAATTTTTCGCCATGGATAACTAACGCAGGGTTAAAGGATAAAGAGCCGAGGGAAGGTTGTAGGGTGAGACACGAAGACACGATCAACGGGACAAAGACAAATTCGGGAGGGTTGACACAGGACCGAAGATGAAATATGTAGGAAATTCTCGGATTTATCGAGGGCTTACCGGATAAGTGAAACAGGGAGATCAGGATCACGTACAAATTTTGTACGATAAAATTTGACGCGTGTCGTATCGTTTAAGCGAAATTAAAATATCACGCGTGTTTCGCGGAAAGCCATTTAATTTATTCACCCTAATCGCTGTTGACGTTGGACGTTCATTTTTCTCGAAGGTTTGAAAATGTTGCGCCGAGGAGAGGCAGCAGAGCGGGCAACGGGAAGGGGGTTGCAAACGACGTCTCGAGCCGGAGTTTTACGAGCACGGGAAAAAGAAAGAAGGGCGGAGGGCGAGGTGGATGATGAACCGACGTGAAATGGCCTTGAAAAAGATTACTCTGCCGAGGATCGCGCGCTTAAAGACGGTAATGACCGTGCAAGCTGCCGCGGCATAAACGCGTGAGCGTCTACGCTGTCGAGGATCGCGCGACGAATCGCAAGATTCCTTCAAACGCGCCCCTTAACGTCCTTCCGGCCGCGAGGTTGGAGCGTTCTTACGATGCCCGATGAATTCCCCAACAGGAAATGAAATTACACGGACGGTTCAGCTTTGTTCTTTCTGTTGCAGAAGGGAAACGGCGAGAATATACGACGCTTGCTTGGTCGGCTAACAGACATCAACAGGATCCTCGGAGTCCACGTGGACGAAGATCGCTGCTAGCTGAAAAAGAGGCAAAGATCTTCGAGGCGAAGTCGTGAAATTATCGAGACAGGAATTGCAAAGAATTCGTTCGTTTCGATCGAGAAGCAGATTCCATAAACGCGTTGCTTTGATCTCCTGGATCATCCTTGTCGGCCCGTTCAGCGGGCAGGGTCTCCTGGGAAGGGATCGGTAAATCGCGTTCAAAGTTAACCGATAGAGCCAGTCTGCGGGGGAAGTTTCTCTGTACTCGTTATCGTGTTCGTTAATTGATCGATAGGATGCCGTTGGATCCAATTAACCGGCCGTCTTTAAGGAAACCGGCTTGAGTCGGTCTTGTCCGGCTAATTGCGTTCCGATCGGGTCTCGCGCGTTTGGCCTTTTGGGGGAAGAGATGCGAAACGCAGAGGCACGGATTCGTGTTCGCCACTCGATCGCAAGGGACTCGATTTTAGCTCGTTCGATCCGGTCAAAGGTCATTTGCAGCCCCGGACCCGTGGCGCGGGCTAACACAATCGGTGCAGCATCCGTGTAAATTGAATAGTAAATCGTGAATCGATCTCGAGGATCGGGATAAGGGTTTGCGGTCGTTCGAGATCTTGGACAAAAGTGATATGCTGTAACCGGGGCAGGGGAGAACGAGGTCCAGGGCGACAATGACGAGCGAGCTGAACGCGACCAAGGTCGAGAACTCGACCGGCATCACGATGAATCTCCTATCAACGATATCGTCCTCGTCGCCGCGCAGCGCGCTGCCAGCCGCGATTACCGCTGGCACAGCAATTCCGACTAATCCGTCCACGACAGCTACCGCTGGAGCTGTGGTCACCAGCACGACTAAACCTGACCATCACGTCTACAATGTGACCGGATACCTCGTGGAGCACGACGATCTCGATCACAGTAAGTAATAAGGCCGTGTGGACAGGATTCACGCGCTTTAATCCTCTCTTTGGATTACCAGGCTTACACCAATTCACCCCTCGAATCTCGAAACTGAAAATGCTTAACACGCCATTTTCTCTGATCCTCTGTTATCTTTGAAAGTTTTTAAAATAAGAGTTAAACACGATTAGAAAGTTTCACGAGAAGGTTATTTTAAACAGCGTTCAATTTGCTAGAAAATACATCCATCTCAATTTAAAGCGTTTCCTGTTAACCTATGGTAATTTTGTCATTAGAACGAATAAAGAGATACTCGGAATACGTAGAAAATTAGGGATTCCCTTTGGGTGATAGTTCACGATGATACGGCGGTTGTTTTGTGAAACGTGATTCGTGGATATTCGGGTACAGAGGATTCATTTTCGACTCGAAGCTATTTACTAGCCCGGCTCGACGTCCGAACCTCTTTCGGCCAACTCGAATCCCGTTTCATCGGACATCAAGGGGATTTTGGGAATTGGTCTAAACGTTGCCCTCACCATCCCTTGACGCACACTGCCCACGGCTTTCGTACCATTCCTTTGTTTCGCCTCCCTCGAGTCCTGCAAAACTGTTGTCTCACGCCCGCCCCTCCTTTCTCCGAATTTATTGTTAGATTCGTTTTCTGATTGGAAGAGTCCCGTAAACAGCTACTCCCCGCGATTCTGCGAGAAATCGAAGTCTGGAGATACTCGAGGTTGATTCGAAATCGTAATAATTGAATTTTAATTTGGATACGTACATCGACAGGAGGGTATAAATTCCGTCTGAGACACAGTTCCATCAAAGGATAATCCTTAGGTAGGATTAGAGGCTGCGGGGCACGCATCGTCCGTTTTGCCAGAGCAAATCTTGCCATCCTCGTCCTTGTTCGATCGGCCGACTGCGACACCGGCTGAATACTAATCGTAACGCTGCGGTCTACCAAAGTCGGATCGATACCATCCGCGCCCGCTACAAACCATGATATACGACGGAATTCAGTCTCCGATCGAGGCCTTTTTTTCCCCGTTAGATATTCATGCGACTCGCGAGCTACTCACCCCGTCACGTTTTTTCTAATATTTATGAGGCTTACCTGCTACGCATCGAGCTGCCAAACGAATCAGGGCTCTCGTCTTTCGCCTCGAGCGAACTCTGAAAAATCGACGGCTACGTTTTCTCTTTCAATCGAGTGCCGTTTCACTTATTTTACGCCAGTTTACCTGTTTCACTGACTTCCATTCGTGTTCATCATAGACACGAGTTGTCAAACTTAGGCGCTGAAAACTTTTTCAAACAATGAATCATCGTCGATGTTTTGTCCGTGATACGATTAATAATCCTTGGTAATTACCTTCGATTCGATAGTAATGTTCGCCAAAACCTTCTGGATTTCTGACTGTGCTTTGAGCGCAACCGGTTTGTCCAACTTTCTCAAATGTTTCGCGATGATCTTCGAGAAATCGTCTATCTGATCGGAATCAGTCTCGTTGGAACTATCGCTCGATGACTCGCTGCGTAATTCGCAGAGTATCAACTTGCGACACTCATCCTGTTCGTTAACAACGATCTGTTAAACGTAGAGTCTTCGAGCGACGAATTAACCCCTTCTGCTAATTAATAATTCCACAGGAGTCATTTCATCTTTCAAAACTGCATACGCGTTGATTGACACGCTGGAACTTCAATTATGACACCTTACAGCGTTAGGTTTAGTATCAACGATTAGTCTCGAAAATTTGAGACACCGGTCACCGGTGTCAATCAACGCGGTAAATCAAGACGGAAAGGGTTAATTCACCGCTGTCGCATGATCGATCAACCTGTCCTGTCCCCGTTAATTGGTCGGCGGTCGCATCCCCCTGGTGTCCCAGATCCTCGCAGCAGAAATCCAAACCGTCGCCCGTCGAAAATCTGTTCGGCTGCCTCCTCGTGTCGTTTATTCGGCTGCAGGAACAAGAGCAGCCTCGAGGGCGAGTCTTGACCTCTGGCAACGAGATAAGGGGGGAGCTGATCGAATTCGGGGCGCAGGAACCTCGATTGCACGGCAAGAAATTGTCCAACAACGGACACTCACTGGACGAGTGCGAAGGACTTCCATCGAGTCTGCACGTTTTCCTCGGTTCGACTACGGCTTGCTCGATGTTCTGCCGGACCACGAGAAATCAAGTTTTAGGAAATGTTAAATTCGACGCTTGTTAAAATTGTGGAATTTTATTTGAAATTATTCGCAATCAGCTAAATAAGGTGGTTCTCTCTAAAATATGAAACGGTTAAGTCCCCTCGCCAAGTTAAATTGATAAAGTTCCGAATCGAGATCCATGTTTGCAACGAACTTACGTTACAACATAGATTCCAGGCCGGTGGATTATAGCCCGGATATTGGTAAAGGGAATAGGAAATCTATTCCTCAAGTATTTATGACTTCTACAGGCGTGTTTTATGCATAGGGCTTCTAGCCAAAGGGATTTGCAACGCTTGGTCATTTCGATGCTCGCCCATTAGCTTTGAAAATTTCCCGAGTAAACCGATGCTCTGTCAGGCAAAAAGAATATGATAACGTTGCAATTAAAAGATTCAAATTTCCGTTCGTCAGATACTTTGCGCCGATTTTCATAGTAATCCTATTTAAATATTTTAATGAACGCGTAATAAATATGTTTTTTGCATTGCACGAATCCACGGTGTACCGAGTTATGACTGAATCGTTAAAATTGCCAGTATAACCGGTGGCTGAGGACACTTTACAGCGGGGGTGGAGTAATTTGAAAGGATTACGAAAACGAAGCCCCACGCACCTCGTTATCGTAATCAAAGCTAAACGACGAGCATCGTTGTAACGGGGGAATTAAAAACTCTCGAGGTCGCTACCCCGAAGCCCTCCAAACGAGAGGTTACGTCGTGGTTAAGCGAGGAAAAGCGACGTAGCCGGTTAACGGTGTAACGAGTTCATCGATACGAACGTGCAACTCGGCCGACTCGTCGTAATCCAGGTACGGGTAAAGGAATCGATGCAGATCGTAGAACCAGGGTATCCCGATACGGCGTCTACGGCAACTCGACTCGGCCCTCAGCAAGTTCTTCAGCTCGTTCACGTAGATGCGTCGCATCTCGCGAATCTTCAGGACGAGCCCGATGAAAGTCAACCCCGGCAGGTTCATGGCTCGGTGAACACGGGCGTAAGCTCGATGCCTGCGCTCGCTGTTCAGATAGTACCGCGCGTCCTTCTTCCACAGGCACGGCGATTTTCTGTACAGCGAAACCAGCTTCCGGAAGTAACAGTTCATCCATTCCTCTTCCTCAAACCGCTCTCGCGACAGTTCTGCCGCGAAACGCTCGCTCATCGTATCGTTCCGTTTCTTGGGGCTTCCAGGTTGAGCGAGACCGTTGAAGGATTCATCCTTCCAGGACTCATCGTTAACGGTGATGGATACCGGGAGGTTGGGTTTCGTCCGAGGAACTGAAAGTACCGAGCGAACTTTTCTTCATGCTTCCACGAGACGATTTGAATGATGCTTTACCAGGAATTTAGATGGTCGGGTCGTTTAATTCGATGCCATTTTCACGACGAAGTTAGGGGAAACGCGAGCGTCGTCCGTTCTTGTTGGCAACACGCTCCGCTCGTTCATTACACTCGTTTGCATCGCTCGTACGTTTTAATTGGTGAAATCGAAGTGGCCGTGACCACGGCCCGAGCGAAATTCCAGCCAACTTTTAATTGCTATATTTCAAGACGCTATTGTTTCAAAATTGTTTCGTTCGAAACTTCATACTTTCGCTACTGGGTTAAAGGGAATTTTCAAACAAATGTTGCAAATAAAATTTAGCAGCGAAATTACTTTAGTTGCGTTTATTTCAATTTAATGTACAAACAGGCAACAGCGTTGGGTAACAAAAGCAGTTCTATTAGGAAAGGGTTAAGTTTTGATGAAATTTAATTTTCAACAGCTAACAATTTTAATTAACTTTTATTATTTAACTTGGTTTATGATCGATCCAACTTCGACGTTCGAGGGTCATTAAAAATTGTTCATACGATACTTGCCAAAAAGAAATTCCAGTATTGCGATATTAATATTAACGCGTGTTTGTTACAGGTATACTGGCTGGTTTCTCAGATATACAGACAGTTTTTCTAGCCTGTATCTCAACGCTGCTACCGTTGATCGTCGCGCTGGGAATCGCCTTCGGCGTCAGGTAAGATGAATATAACTGGCTCCCAACGTGTGCCTAGAAAACTGTTGCAAACTTCTGCTCCCTTTCTCTCGCCAGCATACTTATCGTCAGGGATTTTACATTCTGCCGACAACCATGTTTTTTTAAACGAAATAAAAAGGAGGAAAAGACAGTAGACGGCTTACGATACATTTTTGTCTTATACAAACTTTAAGAAATTATTTGAAGCAGTCACGTTAAGAGACTCATCCTTATTTGTTTATTGACATTTTCTAAAAGTAGGAAAGATTTAATCGAAACTTTGTCAGCGAGTAAAAGCAACAGAAGTTCAGCGGAGATTATCGAATGCTTCACCCCACTTGGTAAAAGTCGATGGCGCGTAGGCGAACTCCCGTCGAAGGGAACAGGATTCGGGATCTAACTTCTCGAGGAGAAGGGAAACCGTTAAGTCAGCGAATAAGTTAACGGTACAACGACGGTCGCGTTATAACCGCGAATAAGACGACGCGCCGGTGGCTGTCCCGCGCGAAACCGAAACCCCTCGACGTTGATTAATGAAGCAATTAAAGACTCGGTTGTCCTTCAAGTCGCGCGCGGCTCGATCATTGTCGAATTTGCCTCACGGCGAACAATGGACCGGCTGGAAATTTTAGTCCTGATCGATTGTCGTCCTTGCCGTGACGTAATCCATAATCCTTCGCGATGTATCGACGCCCGAGGTCCCTGCGATTCCGACACCTACGCGTCCGAGAAGGGTAGCCGAAAAGGGTTCTTCTCCACCCTCGAAACGCAAACTATGCTGCTCGAATCACGCGATCCTCGCATCCTTCTCCTGGAAAATTGAATTTTCCGCAAATAATTTCATCTCCCTCCTCATTCTTTTTTGTTTGGATGAAAAACCTTTTCTGAGGTCTTCTTGGGTAATTGTTGCAAACTGATTGGCAAAATTTAAAAACATGAAATTCAATATAGCAAATTAAGGAAAGAAATTCAAATAAATAAATTCATAAGTATTTGCAACTCTTTTCTTCCAGAACAGCGCTATCGAATTGAAGAAGCTAGGAAAAAGAAATCTAGATTTAATAACATCCAAAAATGCTTCGAGTACAAAGGGTTCATACATAAACATCAACGAAATAACTCTGCTCGCTGAATTTTATTTGCAACATCCGTCAACCGTCCACAAAGGATCAAATTGGATTTATTTCTTTATTGCACGAGCATGATTCGATCAAAAAGATCAAACGCACGCGCGTACCCTGGCATCCTTGAAGCTTCGAATGGTATATTTTTCTCCAACCCCGGCAAAATTGTCGAGCACATAAAATTCGACTATCCCGCGATCCCTTGATCCCGAAAAATTAACTCTAGCCTAAAACCCGGGTCTCGATAACGGCGGTCTAACAATAAGAACCGATTCCGTGGATTCGTAGCCGAGGGAGACCAACTAAGCTCGCGTTATTGGCGAATTTGTGGCAACGAGAAGGGGGATCGCATTTGGGGGAGGAATTTATTCGCGGACGCATCCAACTTATTTTCCACGAAAACGATCCGGTTCGTCGCGAAATTACGCGACACTCTGTTGGCCGCAGTTTCGAGATTCTCTTATCAAAATAATTGCCTGAAGCGGGGGAACGTTCATTCGCAAAGAGACTGCTCGCGTATGCAGGCACCATGAGCGTTTGCTTTTAAAAATGACTGCTAATTGATCCTTTGCGAACCATTAAAGCATATACGCGTCTAAACGGAATCGTAAACTAATGTTTTACCGTCTTCTCGGTACACAGAACAATGCCAAGTGTCTTGTTTTGTTCGCAAGATTCAGCACCTGCGTGTTTCTGCATTAAACTGTTTAATTTATTTAATTTCCATCCGGTCGTTACCCTCCGCGAAAGATTAAAAGCCATTCTACGATCGAAACGATTAATTCGTTTTTACCATTTTAATTTTCCGGTCGCTCCACACACTGAAAGAACGTTCGGGAGGTATTATCCTTTGCGGCGTGTTTTCATTTCACGGTTAAGATTTCTTCTAAATGGCGATGCACCAGGTGGATCTAGAGGGTACTTGTTGCTTTTGAAGCTTAAAGAAACACGACTCTCGTATCGGCTAACAAGCTGAAAGTTTCGTCGTCGATCGAAGGAACGACGCAATAAGAAAAACGAGGAAATTAAACAACGGAGCAGAGAGATAGAACCGTTTTGTCTTGTTTCGTTTCGCAGACACGTGTGGAGGAAATATCGAAACCGACGAGACAGCTCGAGTGGATTGCCCTGGTACAGAAGTGTCTGCTCTCGAGACAATACCGCCGAATCCTTGCATCATCGACCACACTCGGGGAACACGGCCATCCAGTCTGCCACGAGGATCCTTTCTGCCCAGGATGTGAGTACACGTCTGCCTTATTTTTCATACAAATTCTGTGATAGTTCGTCTTGTTCCATTCTTTTATATTCTTCTTTGTTCTACCTTTTTTAAATTGTAAAATTAGTCCTTAAAAATTCTATAGAAACATTTTATTACGAAAATTTAAATCGACGTAGCCAGAATTAAGTAGCCAGAAATGATTAAAGTATCATTTAATTCTATTATTAGCGTTACATGGTTGTTCAAAACTGAAAGAGAAATTTTCTGAGCAATTTTTCCAATGGTTCGTCAGGGTTTAGGTCAGTGAACATGTGGCTGACCGAGAAGTGTCCCTGACGCGTTCGGAAATCGATTTCCCGTCGATAATTCGGTGGTGGCCGATGCTAATTTTGCCGGGAATCGTGAATAAATAAAATTCTCGATCCGCTCGAAAATCGAGCGGTGTTCCCGAGCGCGGAAAACAGAATTCTTATGCTCCAGTTGTCACGGATCTCGTGCCAGTCTAGCTCGTGACTTTGGTCAAGGAACGCGAGCCGATATATCTCTCATGGTCGGTAATCGTGACATATACAACCCCGATATTATACAAATTGAGAACAATATTATTCATCGACAATCCGCTTATCCGCGGCTTTGTTTTATATTCAATACAATTTATATTCAATCTCTTGCCGTATGATTTTTTCAAGGGATGAGTTAGTTAACTTTGCCAAGTTGCGAAGAATAACACCGACAGGACGTACAGGACCTTCGAAATCCTCCGTAGACATAAAAAAATTGTTTACACTGGACGTGACAGCAAAGATGGCAAGTTCGTTGGACGTAGTCCCGAATAACGAAGCAGGGGTGTCGAGCGATAGGCAATGAACGAATGGAAAGGAAAAAGGATAATGGACAGTCCCTCGGATCGGTTGTCCAATGGGATGGACGTGACAGGGTACAACGATGCAAGCGTACACTGCTTTTCCATTATGTGGCATCAACAGCATCCGCAGCATTTTTTTTTCACTCCGGTGCAAATGAATTTTCACCAGATCCTTTTTTTTCACCGACCATTAATCATAGAACGAAACGTTTGCAGAGACCCTTTTCGATTCCGGTCCCCGTTGTACGAGCAAACGGGCGTGAAGCAACGAAGGAAGCGTCGCGATTATGCTAGAAGTTTGTGTGGCCACGCAATTATCCTCGATTTAGCCCGTGGCCTGATATCTCTAAGGAAACACTCGCCCGCCGAGATAAATCCTCCTTAACCCTCTAAAGCTGGAATTTTCTATGTTTGCGAAAGCGAACGATAAAGTGGGAATAAGGTATTTTTACCTTCGGAAACATTCGCGTATCTAAATCGTAAAACGATCGCGACCATCGCTCTTGAAATCCTGTTTATCGAGCACGGTGATAATTTAAAGTTTAAAATCAGTCATTTTGTGGACTATATCGTAAAAGCTGATTAATTTATTTCTGAATTCATAAGAAAATCTGAAATTATAAGATTCATTAATTTCATGTGTTCGAATTCGATGAAAAATGGCGCCCAGCATCGATCCTTCGTTCTTGTCGCTACGTCCGCTCGGTCATCATTCCTCAGGCGTTAACCGTACCTAGAATTATTCATATTTTATACTTATTATAATATTTTGAAACATTTCGGTACCACGATGCGGTTCGAGGCACTTATCAAAATTTACTGTAGGGTTAAAGTTGGGGCAAGGACAGGAGAGAGGAGAACAGAACTAGGATACATAGTAGTTATATTTTATTCGTATAACAGTTTGTTTCCGTGAAACCTCCTAGTCCCACACTTTTGCCGAATGAAAATTTGCGAATTAGTGTTAAACGCGCGTATCGTTGGCGTAGATATCCTTGAATCGATGGCGCGTGTAACGGTAGAGCGGGACGCGCCACCATCTATCGAGCGCAGCTGACACGATTCGTTCCAAATGAGTCGAGCTCTTCCTATCGGACATCGATCGAATATGCAAAAGCGGGCAGCCGATCGGGCCAGAAATCTACCACGAGCTACGGCCACGATACGACGATAGGCTCGCCTTTTTAACGGCGAACGTGTTGCTTCGTTGCAAACGGCTGCAAAACCGCTTTGCGAACCGCCCGCTCGAAGCCGAACGAACAATGTAGGTCAAACGACTCGCAGCCAGCCTCGCATCGCTGAACACCCGGCTTCAACTTTACGACCGCGTCCTCTTCTTCTTCTTCTTCTTCTTCTTCTTCCCTTTACGACGACTTTTCGTGTTCACGGAGTACCCTCCCTCCCCCTGTCTCTGACGCTTCAAACATTCATGCCTATATAGAACGATCTTGTCCGTGCATTTTTCCTCTGACACGATTCGCGCCTCGAATAGCGCCGTTGAAACGTGCACTCTGCATCGGGGTTATCTAACGGGTTCAACGTGAGTTAGAAGCTGAAACGATGCTTGACATTCATGCTGCTCGGTCGTATAATTCATCGATACTTAGTATGTTAGTCGAGTAACATTGACGAGTCGTTGCAGTAACAGTAGATACGGCCAAGCGTGGTCAGACGATAATACAGATTATTCGCGCTTTGGCTTTTGCTATTTCAAGTTTAACGACGAAAGATTACTACTCGAATCGATACAATTAATATTTTGATAAAATAACGCGAAAAGTTGAACTTCGAAATCACGAATATTTGTTAAAGGTACGTGGGAATCAGGCAATGATATAATTGAACTGTTAAACTCGCTACTCAAAACGTTTCTTTACCGTTCGCGTTTTAATTACTCCACTAGCGAGCGAGCGTGAGAGTCAGCGTGTTAACGGGTTAATTCTATCGACCGTTCAACAGCGCGCAATGTTACACGCTCGAGTCGGGCTGAAAATATCAAGAGCGATCGTTCTGACGGCAGTGACCTGATTTTAATTTCACGCGTGCTCAATAGCACTCGCCGTGGCGTTTAGACGAGTTCTCCCGGCATGTTGTTTCGCCTGCCTCTTCACCGGTTCTCCGTTTTCCTGCGAACGTTTGCCACGATTTTAATCGCGCCTCTCGCCGACCGGAATCTAAAACGACTCTTCGTTTTTCGCCGCGCTACGCTCGAGCCGGTTCAAAGATTTCTCGTCCTTGCAGGGAAAAAGAAAAACAAACGGCTCGAGTTCCTTTCGTCTTTTCTCCTCGGGTTTAATGGTTTCGACGTCGTTGTACGATGATTAACGGATGAAAATCGCTCGAGATCGTCCGCGTGCGGTATAACGATAGAACCTCTCTGTACATGTAACAAGGTTTTGGAGGTGTTAGGGAAACGTTAGAAAAAGGGGGACGGTTGGGGTTTAAAGAGGCGAACGGCGAGTGTGTCGCTCGGAATGCCTGCTTTTTCGCATCGCATTCAGCGCAGAGGAGGTGGACGCGCGACATTACGTAGTCGGGGTCAAGGAAAATGCGGTGCACCGGCTGAAACGGGGAATTGCCCGCTTGGCGCCGCTTTTTCGCAGCGTCAGTGTTCGGCTGCCCTCGCGTCCCTCGCCTCGCCGCGGCGCAGCACACCTGGACGAACAACGGGAACGATGCCGCGGGCTGCTGGAAGAAAAAGAGCGAGGGTTCTCCGCGTGAGAGGCGTCTCTCGTTTAAACGACTGGGGAGGCTTTTTTTCAAGGAAATAAAATTACACGAAGCGACGGAGGTGGGCCAGAGAACGCGAAATACGAGTTATTAGTTCATAGACCGTCACCATTTTTCAACCCTTCTTTTCCTTTCATTTGCTTTTATCACCCACGCTGCGGGGCGGAACGAAATACACGGGCAAACTTAATTTTACGTCTCTCCACTTTTAATTTTCCATGAATACGTTTAAAAATTCGTAAAATGGTTGTATTATTGGAAGGCAATTTTTATTTCTTCGTTCCTTTTTAATACACGGTTCGAACGATTCTGTCAGCGGCGGAAATTTTATCGTCGATCGCTTTCAGCGATCCAGGTCCACGGACCGAAGGTTCGAAACGGGCGAACCGATCGATCGAGCGTGTACGAAAGTAGTTGGATAATTAAGAAACCGGACCGACGTTCGTCACGACTTTATTGCCGTCATAACTCCATCACGAGTTCGCCTTCTCGACGCGCTGTCACAATCGAGCGACCGATAAACCTTTTCTTTTTATCGAGCCTCGCTCCATTTTTAACGCTTCGAGAATGCAACGGGGGTATTTCAAGGGAACAGCCACGAAATTGAGTCATGAAAAACAGTCTTTAATCTTTTCATGCTGATATTTGTCAAGTCCCTGCAATCGATTGCCCCTGTGTAACGAAAGGTGTGTAAAAGTTAGAACATTAAGTGATAGTAATAATAAAAATACGTTTCAAATGATTTTTCATCTGAGAAATTCGGAAATTTATGACATTTACAGAATTCTATGGACACATTGTTTAATGCGATGGAATAAAAATTGTGGTTTAATTGGGTTAATAATGGTGAATGAACGGGTTGAGGCGAAGGACGTTACCTGGAAAAATAATTTCCCGGGAAGTAATAAAATCTCGGAATCTGAAACGGTCGAGCGTAAAACGGGAAGGTATCGTGGTCGATTTTTACGGCGTAAAAGTTCAGCGACTGCGGGGCACTTTGACCGCCCCTTTTGCCACCGTTTTCCCGCCCAGCAGCGGAGGCGAGCCCCGGGGGCATCGGGGCGCCCGTTCGCATTGGCGTCGCCCGCTCTCGCTGTGTGCCAATAACATTACGATAAACGATCCGAACTCGCTGCGTCTAAACTTGGCACGAAACGGGCCGGCGAATAAACCGCAACCAACTTCCGTAATAATGCCGTGACCGAACGAAGAAAAAAAGAAGAAGGTGAAAGAGATGGAATGAAAAACGATGCACTAGTCGACTAAAGAGGCTGCAACCGCAAATCCGGTAACGAGGGGCATTCAAGAAAATAGCGAGACATCGCGCTTTGTACAAAGTGCACCGCGATGCACGCTGATTCTCCATAGGAATCGCGGACAATGCATGCCAGATGGCGACGCGTACCTTTTCATGCGGTGCATCGGCCTCGAGTGCTCTCGAGTTACTAAGTAGCCAGCTTGTACGCTCATTATCTATCCCGGGGCTTTTTTGTAACTCGAGGTCTGCTCCTGAGGTTAGATACCGCAAGATCGCACGCCAAAAATCCTCCACGGCCCGTGTATACGACGCGCTGCTGGGATAAGTGTTCGCTTTTGGGTAAAAATCGCACGTGAAACCGTCCAGGGCATTTGTCACAGGTGGACACCGTACCGAAAGTCGGTTTCTCGTGAAAAATATTCCGGATAGCGAATTTCACTCTCAAGTGGACACGTAAATTTATCGAGCAACGCCGGCGACGCCTTGGTAAATTGCATAAGCCTGTTTCCGTTTGGGCAGCACTAATTTATCCGGCGTTTGTCCATTGGATTTCATCCGTCGCTTCGCCTCGCTACGTATAATTGCCCGTGCACCATACAGCCTGATAATCCCCGCGACCGTTATAATGCCCGTAAATGCTTGTTAAACGCGGATTTAAACACGGATTTCGTTGCATCCCGCCACTATTACGACTATCCGGTCTCCTTCTGCTTCCCACCGCTTCCTATGTGGCGCACAATGCTCTCCTAAGCAACCAATTTGAATATAAGCTTTAATATTCAAAGACTGTACATACATTTGTATCACGAAATCGTTCGAAAATTTTCGCATAAATCTTTATCGTGGGAAGGGGTCCAAAAACGAAGGATTTGCACCGTAAGAAAATTAAGCGCGTAAAACGGACAACAAGATCGATTTTACAGCATGCAAGTCGTTCGTTATGCCAACCGGTTGAGACACCAGCGGAACTCGCGGAGACCTCCAGGTATCCTTCGTTAATTATTCAACCCCCCTATCCTCGTATACGCGGGATCTATTGCGCAACAATTACAGCCGGCAGTTGAAACTTGAAGCTATGAATAGTTATAGATGCAATTCAGCCTCCAGACGTTACGTTTACAGACTGCGGCGCATCGATTTCCGCCGGTTTGACAGTATCCGGTCTAACTGATACAATTTCAGCACCCGTTCGATTCGTATATCAGAAATTCGAGTATCGTTCTCTAATCAGAATAACAACGATTAATCCGTTTCGTTGGTACAGGTAACACGAGTATTCAGCGAAACAGTAGGCACCCGATGGAAACTTTCGAATACTAATTAAATATGGAAACACCGCGTTGTGAATCAAATTTTCGTACACAAAGTTATAATATTAACTGGTGCACAGAGGCGTTTATGCGCTTATGCAACTTCCACGAGTTTAGCCTTTAAAAGATTCTCCGCACACCCCCGGCTCGAAGTTAGCCAGCTTCAAACTCAAACTAGAACTTTCGAGTAATCGTAAGACGAAAGTGGCTCGTTCGCAGGATGAATGCCACCATTACGGGATTCGAAGGATTTTAAAGGATCGCCATAACAAATTCATGCTCGCATTAACGCGACCGAATCCGTGAACTCTCGATAAATCGAGCAGATCAGATTGTCCCGGGGTAATGCGTCTAGCTTGGAGAATATCTCGGTTGATGCATGGCTCCTATCGGCAGTATAATCACGCGCGCTGTTAAGAGGACATTTCAATGGTTTTATACAAAATTATATTTGCTACGCGACTATTGTTTGGCGAAAAGTATCAAAAGTATGAAAAATTGTTAGTTTAAAGTCGCGTAGGCTCGTGAAGGCTCTAATCTGTCGATTATTAATTCTTTATAACTCAAATTTCGTGAATTTCGGATGCGTAGACGCGGAAGTAAATCTTGGGGGTTTTTCTAAAACTGATCGATGATGCAGTTTACCGTCATACGTTCTTTATCTTCCGTCTTAAAGTCTCTACTCCGCGGCAGTGACCCGCCTCTGTCCATATTTCAGCCGATAAAGGGTAATATAGTGGATTCCCGATGCATCCGGAGGATCCTATATGCAGCACGTGAACTCTTAAAATAATCCCTGAAAGGGTGGTTTAGAGAATACTGGTTACCATGAATATTTTACATACATATATCAAGCTAGCTGCGTCGTGTACGACGCTCTCGATAAACAGGAAAATGATGTCTTCGAACGTGACGCGAGACGTTAACGATCGTCAGAGAGTTCTGTCGGTGCCAATTTGATACATATAAAAGAATTACCTGCAAATTGTCAAATCAAATAAAAGCAGAAACGGATATTAGAGACGGAATAATGACGCCGTTTAAACTCGATAGGGACATTAACGGTGAAATCGTATCCTTTTACGGTGTACGTGCGGATTTTCTACACTAGTTCACTGCACACACGCTCGCTTACTTTTTATGAACCCTTTAATTTCACTCAATTCACTGTCTTCTCAGAATGCTGTCATTAACTCGTATCGTTTAATGTACACTACCGATCAAAAGTTTCGGACCGCCGGCCGTGCTAATTCTACGCGAAAGGGAACGCTGGGAAGATTGACCAAAGGAAATCCTAGGATATTTTAATTTCCAACTTTCATTTCTTCTATTTCCATGTTCTAAATTTCGTATTGGTCGTTTAAATAGTAGGTATCAATCGTGCTAGGTATTTAACATTGATAACCGCAAAATCGTGAAATTGAAAAAATGTAATTTAAGAGAAGTTTCACCGTTGTATTCACAATTCGATCCATTTCACTAAAAATTGATAAGCATCGTTGCTTTCAATTTCTTAGCCGAGCAATGGCATTCACGGGGGCAAGGTTATACCATTTCTTGTTTCCCAGGCGCAGCAGGGTGTCGGCGCGATTACCGAGATTTCAGTACGTGCCACGATAAAAGATTAGATCTCTCGTACGTGCAGAAGCTCGGGCGAAAGGCGAAGAGGTTCGGGCCTGGGTGGTAGGTGCTCGTGACTGCACTTTAATCTCGCAAATGATGCGAGGGACTGCTTTTGTCGGTCCCTCCCCAGGTGCCGTCAGATTCGGGCCGAAAGAACACCGCGAGCGGATTCGGGGATTTCCCGAATCTTTCCGGCTTGTTTATCCATCGCTGTGTTTGCTCTCTCTCTGTGCCGAAACGATTCCTTGAACGTCCGAGGAAACCGTAGCGTCGATCTTGAAATACTGTTCGGCCGAATTGAATTCCGCCGTCGAATGGAAGAAGCGTGGAGAACGTAGCGAGACCAGCACGAAATTGAAACTCTGGAACGTTTCGAAACGTGGAACAATGCAAACGATGAGAACACCTATCCGATGGAACGGCGACAGGTATCTTGGAACTTTACCGTTTGCTCCGTACATATTTTCCTCTTTTTTTCTTATCCTTTTCCGATGGAAATTTCGCAAACCAGCACTGTATCGACGTACTAACATTTAAATAATCATTTCTCAAAGTACACACGTGTTTCACTCGATTTACAAAATGAATACTCTCCATACAGGAAAAGCACACTCGCGCACAAAGCCACTGAATCGGAAGGATTAAATTATTAATAATCATTGTTATAATCGAACGTTACACGAGTTTCACTCTGCATGGTTATTTGCTAATAATAAGCCATTTCCTATTCGGGTTGTTAATGAATCGTTTGTTTGTTCAAAATCCATTCGATGAAATTTCATTCTGATAATTTGGGTTTGGTACCTGACCATTTCAGAGTACAACTATCGATACACCCCGAGCACGTTGTCTATCCTCCAAAAAGGCTCTCACATACCCTTACTTTCTGAGATACGAAATCGACCGGAAACGCGAGTCGGCTACGCGTCAAACAGCATCCGACGGATCAACGGATTCGAACAGGGCCGTACGTGTGTAACATACGCCAGGCCCCTGGTATACGTGCGAGTTATGTTAACAATACGCGCGTACGTACGCTCGCGATCCAATTTTCCACGTGCCCGTGAGACGGGCGTAAGCGGTTTACGGGCTCGGCGTGTCCATAGCCTAGCCACCTGTCTAAATGCAATTGCGGATCACGCGGTGCACCGATACAGCCCGTTGAATAATTTCGCGATCATAGGAACACAGCCGTCGACCGGAAGTTTCGAGCGCCCTAGACGATACCCTGCGCCGTAGCGAGTCGCGCCTCGTCCTCGTCGAAACGACTAATCCTTTAATTGGATGTCACGTGTTTGCGAGACCGAGCAACTTTCGGTAAATAACGGTGCATCTATACGAAACTCGATAATCTTTACCCGTGCAAAAATAAATGAAACGTTGCAAAATCTATCGGATTCATGAAAAGTGTACTCGAAGAGACATCAGCTCAAGATAAGAAGTGAATAAGAAGTGAATCGATAATTAGAGGATGCAGCTTCGAGTTTAAAGAGTCGATAATTGTCATGATTGCGATTAAACAATTTAGCAGGATTTTGAAAGCGTTCGCGAAAAGGGGACGGGACTGTTGAGCTGGCAAGAAAGGCTGGACCATGAAGACGGTCGAAAAGTTAAACAATGGTTGCTCGGAGTACAGAGAAGAAGTTCTTGCCGGAAAGGGAAGCGTTTTCATGAACGCAGCGAAAGCAGGAAGTTGGAGCCGTGTAATAAATTAGCCGTCAATCGAACGCCGGCCGCCCCTTTCAACCCCTAAAATTATAATACGGAGGCGAAGCTCGATAAATCATGCAGCGTGTTGCTAAACGATCGCCGCGCGCACAACAGCGGCCAGTAAATCTTTCCGCTTCGACCCGATACCCGTAAAATTTCTTCGTCGAATCTAATAAATCGCGTATCCCAAAGTGTTCGAAAACGAAAAATAAAAGAAAAAATGAAAAGGAACGGCAGGACGATCGATAAAACGTTCTCGCGTTTTAATCGATGCCGTAAATTATCGACGATAACCACGGACGCGCACTCTATCATCGGAACACAGTCGTTTCTATGTATCACCATTACTTTTTCCTCTAAAGATCCCAAAGATACGATCAATTCGATTCCTTTTCGACGACCTGCCATAAAAGGGTGACCTTCTTGCCGTTTTTCAAGCGCCAACACGATGCTTGTCCCATTCCCAAAGATGGTCGTTGAATTTCCACGAAACTCGATCGCTCGAGGTGGCAGGGCCAGGACTGCGAAGGACGAAGCCACGATTGTCGAAAAAAGAGACCATAAGTAGGCTAAGAGAGCCAATAGTTGCCACTGCTCCGGTTATTGCCACTTCTTTTGTCTTTGCTCGATAACGAAGTTGATATTGAATTATTTTTTAAGGATCTTTTATATAAATCTAATTTTTGTAGAAAGTAATTTTGATATTGTCAAAAATCAATATTAGCCGAATAGGAGAAAGCTTGAATTTAATAAGAGAAGTAAGATTTTGTGAAAATTGCGATTCGTGATTTAGAAAATGTTCCAATAATCGGGTACTTTACCCTGCTTCGATAAGAAGCAAATCACCCAGCCAACGATGCAGAGTTCTAACAGTTACATCGCGTTCGACGATTTTCCAAATTTCGTACAACCGATCGGTTTTCCAGCGTTCCTCTCGAGGAACGATTTTCGAACACGATATTTCGCGGCGATAAATTCTGCCGATACACGGATCAATTCGGACGGTCTCCGGTTTTTCCGACGGCGAGAGAGATTTCATCTTCCTATCGAACGAATCTTCCCCCGACTGGCAAAAACGTTCTTCCGGGAACCGAATGGCTTCGAACTCGAGGAACACTTTTTCACCGATCGACGGATTTTCCGCGACGACGAGCTGCGTAGCTCGAACTATTTTCCAGTAATAGTAAGCCGCGAGGCTTGTCTATGTCGGCCGCTAGTTGCTCGCGTAGTACTCGAGGGTGGGGGGTGGCGCGCGCCTTCTTAAAGCTTTGCGGTTTTTTCAAAAGCGGCGCGCCGACCCCCACCACCGCCAATCGTTACCCCCACCACCGGACGTTGCACTCTGTCCCACGTTCGGCTTGCATTCGGCTCGTCCCGGTTGCACTCGCTGCCGACGCGATTCGTTCCTCTCTGATCTCGCTCCGACTTCCACTTTCTCCGTTGCACTGCCTCCCGAGGCTGACGTTCTTCCTCCGCTCCCTCTGCCTCTCCTCTACCCGGTACCGGCCGTCGTTGCACTCGCATGCCGCTAGCTCTTTGCACGAGCCGATCGGCTGCACCGGGCTCGGTTATGCAGCCTCGTACGAATTTTGATCTTTGCCCGTACGGCCACGGCTTTCGTCTTCTTCTCTAGCGAATCTCCATGACCTGTATGTATTTGGAGAGAGCGGCCTTTCGTGTATTTTCGCGGAAATTTACGACGGGACGGGGCTCTGGCTTTCGCGAGAGATCGCGAGGCTGAGCTTTTTCTTCTTTCACAAGTATGAATAATTTACGAGTTACCCGCGGTGTCGCAACAGTTAGCGATCAATTTCTGTCCCCGTTTGCAGAAACGCTTTTTAACCATCGTTCAAGGCTGCCTATGCTGCCTCTCTTAGGTACAACGTCCTACCTACCGTTCTGTCATTTTAATATTTAAGTGAGATCGAAACACCGCGCTCGTTTCGAAAACAGTTCGTTTATTTATCCCAATATTCGAGTATTAATTAGGATCATTGTGCCAAGCACCTGAAATTTGTACATATCCAAAGGAAACTCTTCGAAAATGGGCAAAGACATCCGACACATACCTACTTCCGTTGCATGGCTCGAGGAATTTTCTTTGGGAGAAGTTTCGGGGCAAGTTTCGCGGCTATTTCGCTTTGTCATTGCAGCAAAGTGTGCCGGAGGATGCAGTTGCCGCAGGATGCGCTCGTACTCGGTTAACTTTAAGATAAATAGAGGCAATTATTTCCGCTACCAGGTACAGTTCCGTGCAGTCAGTCACGCGAATGTTTTTCGAACAGGCGAATATTTGTCGACGGTGATCGTGCAAAAATTACACGCTGATTAATCGGTTTCAATCTCCTTCCTTAATTCGTTACGAAGCCTCCTCGAGAAGGTAGCTCTAACGGGAAAAATTTTATTTGCCAAACTGCAGCGTGTTAAACGATTAAATTCGATTATATATTCCGATTGATCCTTACTCTAGAAAATCTGTACAGTTTTTCGAAAATTAGAGAAAATAAATTAATATGGAATAACTGTTTGCCCGGAGCGGTTCAGTCCCATCGCGTGTCACGTCGCAAACATTTCTGGTGTCCCTTTCGCCCCGAAATTTCAGGGAATCGACGTTAGGGGATACGTAATTTGTCAGAGGCGTTGAAGAAACGCGACGATCGAGGAAAGATAAAATCCAGGCCCGACGAAAACAAGCTGGCAAGCCTGCTGCGATGCACTCGGCCCGCAACCGAGCGGGGAGATCCAGCTAGCTGGACGCGGCGCTAATGCGCCTGCTAACCTTACTTTCGCATTGCTAGACTCAATTCATGCCAAGGCTGACTGGGTGCGTTGCCCTCCATTGCCCCTATACCGCCGTCATTGGGTGCCTCCCCCCTCGTCACCCTCCCCGAGCGTCGCCCGCTTCCATGCCGCCCACCGACAGTTTCTTGCCCCCTCGCCCTGCCCGCTTAGCCCCTGCTAGGCGACTTCGTCTTCGACTGCAACTCCCTGGCTCCGCCACCGACTCCTTTCGCCTTTCGATGCACCACGATGCACCACGATGCACCGCTGCACTCGCTTTAGACCTTAATCAACCGCTCGCTGTCTAAGTGTCCCAATTTTTCCTCGTTCCGTTTCGCGTCTCGTCCGCTAACCTTCTCCTTTTCGGTTCACCGCGTTCGACAACGCGTCCCGTTCGTTTCTGTTCGATGCAATTGTTGCGAGTTGGTCCACGGAGTCGTTTAGCAGGGGTGTTCAATTTTTCTATATTCAAGAACGCGTGTTTGCTCGGGACAGCTTCGTCGATATCACGCTGAAAGTCACTTTTAGCGAAATCGTTTTGGTACCAATTTGCGAGAAGTGCTATCGACAGCTTCTCGCGCGAGTTCCGCTCTCGAGCAAACAACTATCCTTGTACGCGGTATTAGTCGTGAATTCGACGAACGATATTTTCAGCACTTTATTATTTCCGATCGTGTTTTTATTGTTAAATTTTGATTCCGCGGTCCCGATGGGGGTCTCGTCGTCTTGTTTGCCGTAGACGTTCGTCTGTTTGAACGTTGCTCGAGAAATATTTGGCTAGCAGAATAGCGCGGCAAGACGGGGGAGTCGATCTCGATTGATAAGCAAACGTTGCTTCCACGACGGAAATAGAATTCGAAGGAATTGTTTTCGGATCGAATACAGGAAAGCTATTTTCGTTCACGAATCTCCACGCTGATCGTTCCACGTTATTATTGTTTCGTCGATCTTTCGTAGTGCACCGGCGAGGATTTGCGGAATACCCTGGTGTTTTTCGTCCGGTCGGGAACGACGATCGTTGCGCGTCAGTTGTATTCGCGTCCGGAGAACAATGGGGCGACGCTCGTAAAATTTTTATATCGCGCCCGAACCTCGCTGCTATTCGCGACGGAAGGTTACTAAACCTCGAGGTTAGATTAATACCTCGTTACGAATTTTAAGAAGAAAAGATTAGAGTAAATTTGACATTACGCTCTTGAAAAATTAATCACCGACGTCGTAAGCGTACTGTTGGGTAGCCAACGTTAAAAACTTATTGATGCACCAATGTTTGTAAAATAACGCTCGAATCTATATATGTAGCCTTCGATGCGTGTCTAGTCGATCGAAACTTTCCATTGCGTGTCAGAATCGTCTCCATTATCAGAAAGTGTGTATTGCAGCCGCATGTTTGATCTTTGATAACGTAACATCGACTGCGTTTCGTTGGTCTACGCTGTTCCCGTCACTATTTCGAGCGAGGAACGCTCGCGAGCTCGTTTTACAGCAGGATCCGTGCACTATCCGCTGTGGCCCCGCCCGTAGAAACGCCGCCTATTATTAAAATCCACCGCGCGGCGTATAAACTTCCCAAAAATAAAACTGCAGCATCGCTACGCGGACGTAGACAGCCGGAGCGTACTCGTGTCCCCGCGAGCGGGAACTCGATCGCACGCTCGAGAAACAGGCTGAAACCGTACAGAGAGGAGCATCGATCGGACGTCTCTGCGGAACCAATCAGCGTTCGATTTGATTTGCAAACCCGACACGCGATTTCCAGCTCCCGTAGGATTCGAGGACGGCGTGGTGCGTTAATTGCTTCGCGATTGGTGTCGAGAAAACGATCTTCATGGACTAGACTTCGGTATCGGTTTCGTATTAGCAGCGTGGCTGTTTTATCGTCGAAAAATATCCGAGCACCCGTTAATTACAAATAATTAATTTGGATAAGGGAGGCTCCGGTACCGTGTTTGTATTAGCGACACCAACACGTCGTCGAACGCAACGCTTATTTATAACTTTTTCATCCGGCGAGTTCTCTTATCTGGCGCCTTGCCATCGGTTCCTCCCCTCTCCTTCTCTCTCTCTCTTCCTTTCTTTTTCTCTTTTCATAGCCGCTTCTCGTTGCAACTGCACAGCACGTTGATCGGTGCCAGCGTGCATTCGCGTTCCATCGTTGCGTTGCCGTATAAAATAGTTAAGAAAAAAACAAGAAAGAAAGGCTCAGTTTGCCCAAATGCTCTGGCGGAGAATACATCAGAAAAACTACTTCCCTCGATAAAAGCGCACTCCTCGTCTCGTAACTCGTTCTCGGGATTTTTATTCGCAACGATCAACGGAAACCGTGTCGATCTTACAAAAATGTACTCGGTGCAATTCGCTCGAATGCATCAATTAGTTTCACTGAAGATACACGGTGCGATACCGTTTTCAAAATTACTATCTGTTACACTACTTTGGACGTAGTTGTATTAAAGGATGCATAGGTTGATGCACGGAAGATACGCTCGGTCCCGTGCAAGCCGAAGCGATCCAGAAGGCAGAGAGCCGGGCAAATTGGCGTGCACGTTGCGCTGCTCTCTTTCGGAAGGATGCAACCCGTTCGAGCTGGCGTCGTTTCGTACACCTGTTTACACGGGAGCGGCGCGCGACCGCGTCGATATTAAAAGGATTTAACGCGGCGTGCATCGTGCGTCAAGAGGAGGCTGCGATCCTCCGAACGGATCGATACGAGTTTTTCGCCGATCGTGACGTCGATAAATCGATACGTTCCCCCGTTCATAATGCATTCGGCTGTTGCGTAAAGTTACTTTATTTATAGGCTGGTTAAATTATGCGGCACACTTCTACGAGTATTGTTATGAGGAAAGTGGCTTGCATCTTTCAAGGCACGCGGCCACGGAACGGTCCCCGTGATTCACGAGGAAAGTTATGCGGACCCGGTCAAAATTCTGTACACTTTGCCCATTGTTCGCCGGTTGCAATTAGAATACGTTTTGCGCCGGCCGTGTTACGACGTTCGACCGAAAATGACACCGTTGCGAATAAATATTCTTTATTGGCGCGCAAACACCGGGAAAAACAAACCGGGAAACGTTTGAGAACGCGGTATGTATGAATATTAACGCGTTGACCGCGGACCGACGACTGTGGACATTGGCAAAATATGAAATAAGTAAAACTAATATTGATAATAGTATTGACATTATTAATATTAATAACCGAGTGCAACGCGGTTTCGTGTCGAATGCATATCGCCAAAATATTCGCTACGAACGTGTCGAAGGTGAACGAAGGTGATGCGAGGGCATTATTTGACAATTTTAATATTTATTATATATAATACCTAATTATATTTAATATAATAAATATAAATTATTGAATTAAGTTTCCTTTTTACCGTGGCAATCGAGCATATAGTTTAGAAATTGGACTCGGCGCAACGGCGTATCGAAAGTAGATTGTGCCGCGAGTTACGTAGGTGGTCAGACAGGCGCGTCTCGCGGAACGTAGGTAAATACGAACCAATCGATCTTTAGATCGTGTTGCGACCGCGGTTCTCGATATTGTATTGCGTTTCCTATTCTCGGTAGGTTTCTTCGTTCGTTTCCAATATCATAGCCCGAGCTTTGTACATTCGACTTCCGTCGAATGGAAACTCTCCTTTGTTCTGCCTTACGCATCGAAATTCCGTCTTCGATCTTGAAACATAGACTCCGAGGAAACGGTTGTAACTCGATACTCCGGGGCTTTTCCCGTGGTTCAACCGACGTGTTTGTACTCGACCGTTGCCTCCTGATAAAAGCACGGGGAATACACGGGGCAATTTGAAAGTAAATTTAGAAACATTTTACGGTACGTTATGCTTCGTGAAAGCCACGATTTTATACTTCCGCTGTACCGGCGAAATTTATTCCGATTTACATGAGTTGTTGAGAGGACAGATTCGATCCAAGATGAATTCATTATAAAATAATCTATTAAAAAAAAGAAAATACAAGAGGAAATCATTTCTCCGAATTATTTATCCCTTCGATGGAGACTTTGATCTCTGGTCGATACAAAGGGCTACGTGATACTCGGCATTGGCGTACACCGCACGCGAACAATCGGTTCGTAGAATCGTACGAAGCAGATTCCGGCCGGAGTATCGAATCGTACGCGAGATGAACGTGTCGCGGTTACTCTCTCCGCGCGATTACACGATTCTCCAAGTTCGTCCATCGGGCTGTCCATTCGTCTGTACATCTGTCCATCTGTATGTCCGGCCGACCACCAGCCCGGTCCGTCTGTCCATTCGTCCGGTCCGTTCGCGTTGCTTCGTACGTGGGGTAGCTGACCTAACAGAAGGGGTCGTTGCACTCGAGTTGGGCCCGCTTTCATCCCCTCCACCCGTCTCCGTTTCTTTTCTGGTCAGCCTCGCGGACCTAACCGCTCCTCTCCCCTCCCACTCTTTCTTTTTCGGCTCGTTCTTCCTAGCTTTCTTCTTCCTCTTCTTCTTCTTCTGCCACGCTCGTTTCTTCGATCCTCTGCCCGGCCCCGGTATCCTTCTATCGTCGCGCGTTGGCACACACGCGTGTGTACGCTCCGGCCACAGCCTACTCAACCCCCTGGAAACGTAGTGGGGTCCAAAAGAAATTATAGTTATTTACCGTCGGCTCTTTCGGATAGTCGGTTATTTCGCGGTAGTTGTTCCCCGCTCTTGTAGGCATAACTCGACTTGGGAACCGAGAGACAACTTCTTCGCAGAGCCCGGGGAGTCACGATAGAAAGGCTCGAACAGCTCGAACGGTCCCGAAGAGGAGAGACAGACGGATAGACGAGCGTGCAAAGGAGGAATAAGGAGAGGGAAGAAAGGAAGGGGATGGTTGCAGTCGAGGAGGACGTGGGGGCTGGTAATGCCGGTGATGTTGCTGCCGTTGCTGCCGTTGCCGCTTTCACCCGATGCCTGGCACCGATCCTCGAGCAACCAGGAATCCTCTTTTTCTTCCCTCCTTTTTTCCTTTGACAGGGGACTCGCGATAAGTATCGTATACGATTCGCCTATCTCGTCGCGCAATCTCGAGGAAATTATGATTCTCCGCTCGGAATTTCGCTGTTTCACCGTCCCTTCTCTCTTCTTTATCTCTTTTACCCACAAACTTTACCTCTCCTTCTCGTAATTTTATACTTCGTGCCCGTCGTTAGACGAAATCGTATTTGTCCCGGACAAGAAAGTAATTGTAGCTGGATTAACGTATCTCTGACACAACAAACTTTCCTAAGGGAAATTAACTTACGGTATTTCCTCGTATGCTGTGCAACAAAAGAATACGTAAAATAGAGCAAAAATTCGATTTAAATAAGGTAGAAGCACGAACGCCAGTATCGGCAAAAGCGATCGTAGAGACAGATGCAACGAGGCTCTAGCCGTTGGTTCGTGCTGTTTCGTGATACACTCGGTAGGCAAGGAGTCAATGCCTTCTGAAAAAGGGGCAAAGAGAACGGTGGCCAGGAGGTGGTGAGAGGGGAAGGGAAAAGGAGGCCCAAGGAAATCACGCTGTTTCGACGGGATTCACGAAGCGTGCATGACGGAAATGCAGCGGCTCGGTCGTGCAGCGGTGGCACGAAACCTGGCCAAGACAAAAAATCCTCTCCGCAGGGGAGGAAGAGAAAGGAAGAAGCGCATAGAATGGAAACGAGAGAAGGAAGAGGAGATCTGGCTGGTCGAAGGGGGGCCAAACAGAGCCAACAGCAACGAGAAGAAGAAGAAGAAGACGAAGACGAAGAAGAAGAAGAAGAAGAAGAAGAAGAAGAAGATGAAGGAGGTGGAGGAGGAAGGAAGGGAAGTGGCTGTAGAGAGAGGTAGCAGAGGAAAGGGAGAGAAAAAGTTTTGGCGATGCGATGTACACGCGCGAGAGCCTCGGCTCGAAGGAGTCGCGACCGGCTAGGTATCTTCGTGCGATCATGATTATAGCCCTCTCGTATTTTATTGCGGCGTCGGCCCGCTCTCTGCCCTCTCGCGATTCCCGTTTCACGCGCTGCTGCGGTACACGAAACGCGCTCGAACACGGAACACCGAAACCCTAGTCTCCGTTCTCGCTAGGACTCGAATCGATCGCGACCTGTCGACTCGACCACTCGACTAATTTGTCCTCCGGTCGGCGGCCGCGATTTTCCAATCGGCGAAAACACGAGGCGAGGAACGATAATTCTTCATGGGGCGGGCGGAAAAAAACGGGAAAGGACGGGTTATCGATTCGCAGAAGCAATCGCGGCCGCGAAACTATCCGCTCGCCGATTTCGATTTTCACCCACGAAATGGCGCGGCTCTCTCGTTATCGGCTGACGTAGCGGCCACGATAGCCCGCGATAAGGATATTTGTTTGCCGCGAGCTCGCCAGACTATGATAGAGATTAAACTTATCTCTCGACTACGAGAGAACCACAAGGAAGTCTCTGTCCGTTCGTCGGCGTACTATGTCAATATTATTTCTGCGACCGAAGTCGTGCAAATACTGGCGTAGAACCGGCGAAACTTTCAGCCCCGAGCCGCGTTCTCGCCGAACGATAGAAACTAAACCGGGTATCGATTCGACGTTCAATTTCGACGCCGGAAGAAAAGAAACCCAGAGACACGTCCAGTCGTCGGTAATAACGCTGTTCTCCGAAGTCGTCCATTTCTATGGGAACGCGTACGAATTTCATTTCGAGGGCTAGAATCGGCCGGAAATCCGGCCAACATTAATCACGGTCTATTTGCTCGCGCGACCGTAGAATACGAAACAGGCTACCACGAAGGGCGGTCAAAATTTATTTCGTTGCATTCATCGTGCCCGAAGGAGGGGTGGACGGATGATAGGGAATGTACGAAATAATTTATCCGTTGATGTTTTACCGTAGAGGCTTTCCTAGCTGGTCGCGCGATCATTAACCTAATCCATCGTCTGCTTTATTATTAACATTCCGAGTGCCACGCCGAGGTAGTAAAAAATTCCTGAAATTGATAACTTGCTTTCCGATAAAATCAAATTTTTGCGGAAATTTCAGCGAGTCGAGCGACGATACTATTTTTCCCTGGAAAAGCTTACGCTACTCGAGGGTGCAGCAGGGGGCGACTTCATTTACGAACCGCGCTGTTTACGATTCGACGCTTCTCAAACGGCGAAACGCGTCCGCGTTCCTTTCGTCGTGAGACTTAAATTATTAATGCCAGTTGCTTTGGCCACTCATGCAACATTTATGGGAGGCGGTGGTACGAGAAAAAACGAGCGAGGAGAGATTCGCCGATCCGCAGTGAACGAATTCGCTTGACCTTTATAATAAAAGCGGCTCGAAATAAATCTAGTAGCGAATTCAGCGAGCGCCTCTCATTATCGTTTGACGATACGCTCGTTCCCTCTTCTCGCCGCCTCCTCCCCCTGTGCCGATCTACGAGCGTTTCCACACGATTCCACAAACTTTCTACCCATAAAAAAAATACGACGTTACGATCAGAGAAGAGCCGCAACTACGATTTTGATATGTACAGAGCGTTTCCCTTCGGGTCGATTATTTTTGGCCGGTACAACGATCTCTGTTCTTGGCAGCGGTCCACTCGACTCGATGGCCACGATTCGTATAATTTAATTAGCCGGCTACGAATCTACGATATTTCGATCGAAGGCCAATCGAGCCTGCCGAACAGCCGGCCGGCAGAGATGATTTTGCACGCGTTTTAGCTTCTTTCCACGCGAGATCCCACGCCTCGGTTAGACACGAGCGACTAGCTTAACGCGTTCCCAACAGCTCTCGATGAATATCAATCGGAACGCTGTCGAGCGTGCACGAGCACCACTCACGGCGGGTGGCGCGTGTGTGGAAAAGCGTCGAGTGTTCTCCAACGGATATTTTGCCGAATTACGCAATCTTTTCAGCGAGTAAACACGATCCTCTGTCAGAAACAAACTCGTTCGAGGAGAGTGGAACCGTTGTTCCGACGCCGCGTATCTTTGTCCGCTTACCGGAGTACCGAGCCTGCCCCTCGTGGAATTTCAATTTTTCCACTCTCGTAGAACCGTTTCCACTTTTGCACCGACGACGTCTGAGTGGATCATCGGGCTCGCTTCTGTTGTGCTTTCATTCGTTCATAACGACTCGATTCACTTTGCGTCTCCCGTTTGTTTGTTAGACGAGAACGTGTCTGCCCGATACGCGGGGCGTTATTTTCAACAACTCCAATTATCCTTCTCGAATCGACAGTTTACGCTGTCCTCGTTAGAAAGAAATATCGCTATATCGGATTGTTCGTGAATCGATGGAAGCCAAGGGTAGATCGCGAAGGATGAAAATACGCGAAGAAATCCAGCTCGCGCCGAGCTTCGTTTAATTAAAGCTGCCGAGAAGGCAAACGGTCGTCGGAACAATGTTTGAAAATTTAATTTAAAAACTCATTTCGATGCGACAACGAGCCGCGCCTAGGAACTCGCGAATCCGAGATTACCGTTTCCGTTTTCCCTTCGCCGCTTGTTTTATTTCTCGTTAATTGTCCCGTGTCGACAACGATCCTCTTCCTTCCACCCAATTATCTTTCCACGAGACGCAACGACGAATTCCTGATTGAAAGTTTTCCTTCTCCGCGTTCGATGATATGGCCAAGGGGGGAAAACGATAAGGAAGATGTCAAAGGGGATGCAGGCTAGAGGCGGGGGTTGAGAACGGTTTTCCTCGACAGAAATCGGAGATTTCGGCGGCTAGCAGTCGGATATAATGGTGTTTTGGACGGTGCAAAGCTGGCGGTGCGGCGGAGAGAGTATCGCGACAGGCCATCTTTGCTCTTTGTCTCGGTGACCTCTCCGACGCAGATTGCTTTTGGGTATTATACGAGAGACGTGGGCATAATACTCGCACTACCTGGCCGTTGGCCGTGGCTACCACTATTCTCTGTACTAACGGTACATACACACCGAGCCACCGTGTACAGCCGCATAACGGACGACTGGTTTATGACGGCCCACTAACAGACAACTAAGCAAAGTCCCTGTCTAGCCGGTGCTAGCCGGTTCCGCTAACGAGGACTCGAGAAAGCCGTCTTGCGATTTGATGCGTCGTTAAACGGAGGGAAAAAACCGTGGGCTAGGCAGGATCACTCGTGGACGATCCTGCTACGAGGTCACGGATTAATTATTCACGATCGTTTCAATATTTTATCGGCGAACATTGGCCGCGGCGTTAGCGACTGACGAACTTTAACGCACGAGTTTCTATGAAAAGACACGAACCACGCTCGAATACAAACGAGGAATCCTTTCGCGTAAGCGCCTCCTGATCTCGCCGTTTACGAAACTATGATTGGCCTAACTCGAATTCGTGCCGTTCATGGCAAACGACGAAGGTTATAGTTTTGCAGGTAGTCGATTGCACGAATCTGCGTCTATCCGGACTAATTAGGTATCGGTGGTTCTATTGTGCAATTATGCGAATGACATCGATCACGAGACCTCCAGCAAACAGTATCCGATGCGTGTGCACGGATACATATCGTTACCGTTATATAGCGACTATCGAGGAAATTATATTGGCTCGATCGAGGCTTATTTGGACCAATCAAGAATGAAAAGAGAAAAAGTCTTGCTTTCCATCATCTGGGACTCCTATGGAATTCAGGTTAAACGACAAAACGTCCCTATCGCGACGAACCTTGCGAAAACGACCTCGGCGAACGCCAGACGTTCCTGTGCGCCGGCGAAGACGAGGCTGGAAATTTGGTCAAGTTCGAGCATTGGCCTCGATCGACGGGTTTCTAACGCGTCTTAGAACCGGAATAGAACGAACCGGGCAGCTGGTCCGCGCGCTCGGAAAAGTCGGCCAAGATCAACGAAAGGACGAGTGTTCGCGATCCGTTGACGTCAGCCTGCGTCTCGTCTCGCTTCCTGCTTACCAGTTTCCGTGGAAAAGCGCGTCTCACGAGATAGGAATTTCACGATTCCAGACAAAGAAATTCCACGCAGGAAACAAAATGTGCGTTCGATTCCTGAACGCGTTCTTTCTTATTAAAAGAGCGTGACACGCGATTTTTTGCGGCAAAAAGTAATTGTTTTCAACGATGCTAGAGATATTTTTCATTCCCAACGCGGAACCGGTTATCGGGCCGCGGCCGGATCGAACAAATAACTCTTCGTTACGATTGTTTTATTCCGTATAATTTAATCGAGGTGGCAAAACATTTATGCCCCAAAAATACCGCTATAAATCGCGGCATTATATTCGCAGCGTTCGCGCAAGCCCCATCGATATTGCACGATTTATCGGCCTAGACCTGGTGCACCGTTGTCGCGCGCACAATTATTTGCGTGTTATATCGCGTGTACAACGCGAAACTGATTTTTATTTCGCCAGGCTGGCGATAAGTCGGCCTTTGTAACGTTCAAATGAATAATCACGTTCTCACAATAATGGTAATGGGAACAACCTGGCCCGCTATTTCCGTCCGTTTGTTTACCTCTTTATTTCGAACTGCAAACAGGTCGGCCGGACGTTTCTCCACGTTTTAACATTCAAAACCAGGCCCTGTCTCGCGGCCGCTTTTGTTCCCTCGTTCCAGGTTATCTAGTCGACTTTATTCGTTCGGTTCTCGTAAATTCGCGACGTAACGTCGCGAACACAACGAAGAAAGAGGCGAAGAGTCGATGATTGAAGCCGGGACCGGAAATCTCGAAACGTTGCGCCGACCTTGGCCGTCGAGAAGTGTGTTGAGCCACTGTTTTATTGGTTCCTGGTCGACTTTCTTTATTCATCGAAAACGTTCTTTCGTCAAATTTGTCGGAGATGAGTGGCACCTTTCGTTTCCATAACGGTTGACAGCGTTTGTACAGGGTGCGTCAAAAAAGATGTTAATTAGGTTCTTACTCCGAGGAGTCGCAAAAGTCGCACACGAAGGAATACGCGCACGGTTTCGACCATTCTCGCAACAAAGTGTTTGTACTATTTTGTGACGACCTGTACAAGAAGATCCGTAGGCGTGCATTAATACGAAACACCGAGGAGGGGGAGGCTGGATTAATTAATCAGCGTTGGTAATCGAGCGTATCGTCGAGAGGATTTCGTGCATTCAGAGCGGCGGCTCTTTCTTCGCCGTTTGATGAAAAGAAATAGCGGGACGCCGGTGTACCGGCGAAAGAATGGGCTCCTCCATATTTCGTGCGTCACGGAAGACGGAACGAAACGTGAGCGGCACTCGCGATGCCGAGGGGATGAGAAAACTGAATGGCGGACCGATAGAACGAGACACCTCGTTGATATCTTTCAAGAGGAAAATAAAAAAAGAAAAACATTTCCCACGTTCGCTCCTTGGAGAACTTTACGCTCGAGGATTGATAGTAAAAATGAAAATAGATTCATAATATTTTCGATACAGGACTGTTGAAAGGTATACCGTAAAGAATAGTCCATTCTTGATTGCAAAGGGTTAAATTGACCTCAAGTAACAATGGATTTCCGCCTGGTTGGAACGAACGAAGGAGGAGAATAAATAAAAAGAAGTTTTGGTATTCTTGCCGGTCGGAGAATCTAGTTGGCATTTAAAGTTCGCCATTGCGGGGCCACATTTGCAGGCGCTTAGGCTCACTTAGACACTTACGTAATGGCCGTGGAACCGGTGTGCGAGCGAGCGTTACGGCAAAGTTGCGCAACTAAGCCGGAATAATAATGATCCTTGATCGTTCTAACGAGCCTACCTCCGAGCGACCGTCTGCGACCCCACCATTAGAAAGCAAAAGTTAAAGCCGCCGGCTCGTTCTAGTCAATCAACATTATTTCCTCCCGAGACGGTTGGCCTTCATTCTTTCTTTTTTCCTTTTCTGACCCAGTCTATCGGCCCGAACTAGCCGCACAGAAGCTATCGTCGCCGGGCCATAGTCCGTCTCTCTAGCGAGATCTCAAGGAAACGTGGAATTTTACCGTCTGGACACGACGATATTATCGAACGAGCTGATTGCGCGTCTCGTCGTTATCGTCGTTGATGCAACTTCACGATCGAATTAATAACCTTGACCTCGCCTCGTTGCAACAGGATCGATTCGAGATTCGTTCCGATGATGACGACTACGTGTTTATGGCTTTAATTAGAAATTAGGAGGCGTCGAAGTTTCTTCGTCGACCGTGGCGATTATGCAATCTGGATGTAAACCGATGACGTAACTGGCGCGGTTCTTCAAAAACGTAGCTAACTAATTTTCGAATCCGGCAATAAATACAAGTTTTGATACCATCTTTATTTATCGGTTTCTGATGCAAAATTTCTTTAACCTGTTAGAATCAGGATACAATTTGGGTACATTAGTGTAATTGTTTTATCAATGTAAGGTATTTCGATCAATTTCATTAGAGCTACGATCGTGATAAATCACTGTGTCTATTTCCACTATGGCAATGCGTCAACCGAGTCACTTTTTCATCGGTAAAGAATTATTTTTTTCGAAAGAAAAAGGCACGAGGAAAAGGTGACTGCTTGGAAAAAACCCATATACTGTTATAAATAGAAATTAGTATCTTTTTTTATGAAACCATACAAACGTATTTGACCATGGGATTTATCCAATTTACATCAGTGGCAAACCGCAAAATTATTTACGTTCGAACGATTTGCGTCAGCAAAAATGGTATCCTTAGAAATCTTATCTGAGGCATAAGGAAGGATTCCACGTCCATGGAGCGAGGTGTCCCTGAAGTCTCGACGGTTAGAACGTTTCCGTCTAATTGTAAGTGTCCTTCAGAGTTGCCTGACCGTCTGCAACCTCTAACGGTTTAAGGAGAAAAAACTAGTCGTTAAATAAAGATCCTTATCCTTGAGTGTCTAGCAAGCTGCTTGTTGCCATTGAAAGGGAGATACACGAGCGTCTACGGGTCTGCTAATGCGATCGCGATAGAAAACGATCCGTGAGATACGTTTGCCGACCACGCGTCCGCCCACGTTCTCTCCAGAATCTTCTATTCTTTCTGCTTCTATGTACTCCTATGACTTTCAGAGTAACGCGACAAATTTATATGTAAAAACACTCATGCTTCTCTTCTTTTTTATAACTAGACTGTAAAAGCATTCGGCTGCCAGCTAAAAGATATTTACGACGTCTATATTGTTTCTTTCTGCAAAATCATTTGTTGACGCGTCGTCGGTCACAGTAAAAATGGACGTAAACGATACTTTTGACAAGCGTACGGTGTTTACACGTAAATTAAAAGATTTGAAAATTCACGTCTACAGAGTTCAGCATCGAAACGTTAAAAGCGCCAATTATCAAGTATTGCTAATATAATACCAATATTAGTCGAAGTTCATTCTTCTTTTTCTCTCCTAGTGCTTTGAATAAATTAAATTTGAATGGCCGCCGCAGCATCCGACGTGAATAAATAATCCTTTGCCCCTTCGCAAACATAAAAGGATCGCGTCGCGAAGACACGAAAAGTCTTCAAAGAAAATTTCATCGTAAACATCTCGGTATTCTATTAAGAAATTGATCAAAATATCCTGGATCGTGGGTGTTCGCATCGTCTATGTCTGGGCTGGCGTTAAATCTTGTTCAGCGGCGCGATACTTGGAAGAAGTAAAATATTTGCTAAAAAGCGGCGACCAACGTTTGACGGGGATGGTCAGGACGTGGACGGGCAATGGTTCCAGGCGGCCACGAAGCAGGGCTCGGTTTTTGTGGGCGTGTAACGTAAACACTGGCCCCGGCAGACTAAGCAGTGTCGGTGCTGCGACGCGTCTAATCTTGCGGCCACTTGCGAGCCCTCGGTCTGCATGCTCGTAAAGCCATCGTTTACGCGAACTTTATCGCGATGTCGTTTCCGTTTTTCCCGGAAATGACGGCTTCTAGCTCGCGAAACGCGATAACCAGCCGGCCAACTTGTTCAACGAACGTTCTCAAACGGTTCCGTCGTCATAGAGCGTATAAATGCGAAGTTTCAGGCTAAGTATAGCCGAATCGTGAGTCACGAAGACCGTGACTCAATCTATTTTTCCTCGTAGCTTCAATTGACTCATTGTTTGAGCCGGGCTGTAATCAAATGCGCGAGAAATTAAGCCACTTAAAGGCGTCGATCGGGGACGAATCCGGGTCGTTTGATTTGTGCTCTACAATAAAATCACGTGTTGCAATTCGACGCACCGATACCTTGCCTTTCGATTGAACGGATTACGAAACGATTTTACATCGTTAAACCTCGCTGCGAATCTTTTTAATAGGATTAATCGTTTGTTTAACTACGGACGAGCGTGTAACGAGAGAAAATGTGTACACGCAAAATGGGTATGAAATGGCGCAACGCGAAGCTTCGTCACTCTGCATACCTAAACACTTAAATTTGCTTGATCAGCCGTTGGAAAATTCCATTTAATCCACTTTCGCGAAAACACGCGGCCCCCTCTCTCTCCTGCCACCCGATATCCCACCTACGTTGTTCAAACTGAAACTCTTCTAGAAACTGTTTATTCGCTAGGCAACCAGTCGAAAATTGTTCAAACAACGACGTCGTTTGTTCGCCCAACAATATTCAAAACAAACAACGCCAGACTCTGCCTGTTAACATCTATTCCCGAGGCGGTGGCTGGCGAGTAAACGCGAAATTGCAGGCTGACCGAATGCATATTTTTAAGCGGACCGTGTAAACGCCATTAGATAGCGTCACGATACCGGCAACCCTCGTACAACCTGGCATTTTTGCAATATGCTTCGAGAATTGGGCATATCTTTTTGTACCATGATGTTCCTAACCCAAACCCTAATTAAAATATAATCTATGCTCGACTGTTTACTGTTACTCTCAATTTTAAGTAGAAGAACTTAATTTCTCGCTTCGGGTAACAAGGCATCTTTCAGGAACCTAACAACCGCGCTACACGAAGGTTGTCTGTACCTCTTCTATGACTCAACCGCGTTTGTGTCATTTGTTTCAACATGGTCTGGTACTAGGCACACTTAGCGTGACCTTCGCAGTGTCACTAACCTATGATACCGCGGCGACTGGCCAACCAGACGATCGTCTAATTCGTTCCCCTCGCTGGAACGCTTTTGGACAAACACGTTCGTTCCCGACGCGTACGTATTCCAGACTTCCGTTTGATATGTGCTAGCCTTGAACTAGCGTCGTTAACCTTGAAGCCCCGTCTGAACGCTTGGAAGCCACGTTCCCGCCCTATGAATAGAAGCCGCAAGCTGTTAGAATCTTCCCGTTGGAATGTCAGCACCAAGTATTCCGTTCGTGTCATCTTCGCCCGATTCTGAGATCATTTTATCAAGAAAAGAAACGAGATATTCTTGTTAACCATCTCGGTGTTACGCTGAAGCCATTAAAAATTTGTATCGCTTGGCATCTTTATTTCGAACGAATCTTATTCTGTTATTTTCTTGATGATTTATAGATTTTTTCAAGACACGATCTTAAATGTTTAATAGTTGTGCTCCTGATTAGATAAATAAAAGAATTTCTTGAAACATGACTGGTGTAAGCGTCACCCACACACGATGACGTGGTGGTCGATGTTTTAATGCTTTAATTTTTAATGCAATCGAATAAATCAGTGAAAATGTAATAGTTTTCCGAGTAAAAAAAATTGAACGTTCAGGTGCTCGAGGTTCTAATCCGATGCATTAAATTCGGCAAAGTTTCGATTGTTCTCCAACGCAATTACCGCACAGAGTTTGGCACGGCTCGATTTTTTTTAGCCGACTCGAACGAGAATAATTCGCAACGGACGTTAGCCGGGGTCTGTGACCAGCGGTCAACGACGAGGATTAGACTCAAGGCCGAATTAGAGCGAACGAGTATAGTCCGTCCGTGACGTTGTCCAAGACTATTGCAAGCGGCGATATTTTAATTCGCTTCGTTCTGCAGATGCCCGCTTAACATTGAACGTTGAGTAAATTACTCCACAGTACTACCATTTATCGCTATTTACTTTGAAATTAAATTCTCAACGATTCCAAAATCATTCGAGTTACATCTCAGAGGGATACAAAAATGACCAAACTGTAATTTGAGGGAGAATAATACCAATTAACGAACCAAGGCACCAACTAACAAAACGCCAACGTACGTGGAACACGAAAATCTCGAAGATCGGCTAGATAAATAACCGAAGCGCGAAAGGTCGAGTAGCAAATGGAAGCCTTTCGAAGAACATCTGGTTTGAAATTTTTGCTACCACGGCCAGAGTGAAAGGCTCGATTATCAAAGCGATATTTTTACGATGCTGGCGGAGGAATCGTCTCTCGGTGTGTCGTGGCGATCACCGTGACGATCTTGATCGTTGGCCGATCGATGGATTGGATCGATCGGCACGGTTACATAACGAGAAACCGCAGGATTTCTGAATACTCGCTAAGGCACGCTGTTTACAGCCTACGCGATCGTGTTTATCGCGTGACTTCATTCACTCGTCGGATGCCAACGGCTCGACTATTTTCATTCTTCGAAAAGCGAGGCTCTTGTTGAAACGAGCGACGAACGCCTGGACACGAACTAGCCTGGGTGGTCTGGCGGGAACCGGGGCATTAAAAGAAATCCCGAGCAGACCAAGTGCAACATTTCGAAACGATTCGATTTCCTGGAATCCGCTCGCTAACCAGAATCCACCAGAGTTGCCACTCTCGAGTCCTGGAAATTTAGTTCGATCATCTTCTTTGTTATTCATTTTCTTCGCGGGAAGAGTTTTCTAGCGATTTTTCATCGGTAAGAGTAGGCTGGCTGTTTCTTTGGCAAGAAATCGCACGCTCGAAGCGGAATGGCGAGAGATCAGAGCCGCGCGAAAGGTGAAAGGCCTGGTATATGGGACACCGGCTGGCCAAAACTCGTCTACGTGGTATCCTTTTCTTGATGGTACGTCTACAGGACGTATTGGAAGGGGCGGACGAGGGGGACGAGGGGCCACGGGAACAGATCTTAGCCGAACCTTTTATGGGGAAGGCGAACGACCAGCGAGAAATCGGAACGCGAATCGCTCGACTATGCTCTTTCTTCGACTCGCCCGTTCCAGTACTCTAACAATGATGGCTACTCTTTCTCCATTGAAGAAATTTTACAGCTACGCTGGAACCAGTTTTATCGAAATTAACGCTTTGGGCGTCACGTCTGCCGTGTCTTGAAAATTTTCATCAGTACATATTCAGTTAATTGTAAATTAATTTTATTAGATCCTTGGACGTTTGTACGATAGAATAGATATTTCAATTTTAAAATAATAAAACTATATGGTAGACTTATTCTGAAATAAATGAAAGGATCGCGTAATAAAAGATTCTTTAGAAATTTTTGATCCTGTGGCTTTCAGCCTTGCGTTTATATCAGGCCGAGATCGATGGCCATCGATCACTGCTATCATCGATTCGATGCAACGCAATTCAAACACTTTTTCTTCGTATTTCGAGCTAACAATATGCGGTAGAATTCCGATAATTCACCATTCGATGGTTTAATGCATACCACAGCTACGCGGTGGAAAATTACAACAAATTTGGTCAAAAATCATTGATTGTTATTTACCAAATAGACACACGTGACAAATCGATAACCAAACATCGAAATTCGATTCTTTTTTAACCAAAAATATAAAATTTCGCACGACACCGATCACGTTAAATAGAATCGTCAAAATTCCTGTTACGTGGGGATCGTTTAGCGTGCATTCTAATCGAAACGATCCGCGACGAAGAAGAGAACGGCATCGGATCGCTTCCTCGTTCAGGCCGGTACAAAGCTGATCCGTCGAGAGTAACGTCGATTACTAGTTTCCAAAGCGAGCCGTTTAGCGTTCGTGCAAGGAAAAAAAAAGGAACTGAGAAAGAAGATGGTCGATGATGGCCCGGGACATCGTTACTAAGCCGTCGCTACGCCGGTGTGAGCGATCTAACAGAAAAGGAACGGAGAAACGCACCGTAGGAGCAATGCCCCTTGGGTCAGGGTCAGTACCCTTTGGCACAAGCCACTCCGAACCACAGCCACGCACGCGAAACCACGCACACAACACGCTTCGGATCGCGCCTGCACACGCACACCTGCGTGGTCCTTCGGCTTTTTTTCACGATGATCCTCGCCTAGCCCGCACCATCTTTCTTTTCGCTATTTTCTCGATCAAGGACAGGTCTCATCCTTCTCGCGCGGGGTGTTATGTAAAATTCGTCCTTACGGGGCTTCGCTTTCAAGGAAATTGATTTTGAACGCTTGTTCGGCAGCACCTGAACACCGTTCCCCTTCAAGTATTTCGCAATTTTAGTCGTATTATCGTACTCGCTAAATAAGGATCTACCGAACACGAAAGTGCCTTCGCTTGTTAACAGTTTTTATTTTTACGCCCTGGGGTTGTCAATGATTGGCGCCTCGAACGCAAAACATTCGAATTAAAGAAATAGCAAGGCAAATTTTTAGCAGCGTTTCTAAGGTGTGGTATATGTATGACTTGGATTTTGAGAAGCTAAGAATTGAAAAGTCAGAACTGGAAGTTAAAATTTCGAAAGGCTTAGAATCGAGAGTGGGTATTATTGTTAAAATAATGAATTTTTCGGACATCTGTTCTTCCTGGAGGATGAACGTGGTTGTGAATCGTTCTACTTAGAAGGTCGATCGAGCGAGCAGGCAAGCGAGAGATCTTGTTATGCAAAGAAGTGCGCGACTAGGTTTCGTTTCTGATTCGGCCAGCTGTAGCTCGGACGCGATCTGAAATTGTAATGGTAACTCGGCTCTGTTCTGGATTACCGTTTCTTGCCGGTCGTCGGTCCCTTTGACCGGTTCTATCGCAGTTCAAACACCGGCTAGACGAGCAGGTACCCATTCACCTGAATGAACTCGGACAACCTTGGCCTGTTCAGTCTAGGAATCCACGTCTAGCCCGTGTCTAGCCAAGCCGAGCGTGACTATGGACTATCGTCGTTTCTATCGTTCTTCTCGAGGTCGTACCGTCGGTTTCTATGACCGTGAAAGTATTCACGGTTCGTTTACTCTTTTCCTTCTCATGTTTCTGCTTTGCCTTTCTAACAATTCGATTTTCAAAATCGAATTAAAATTTAAACTTCCAACTTTAAATTATCATTTAGTTTTTATTTACGATGGTGTTTGGGTGTACGTAATTTATTGGAGAATTTGTAAACATGAAATTCAAATTTTATTTATAATATTGAAATAAAAACGGACGCGTGCAGGTTATAGTTTTCAGAAGCTTCGATAACTTATCGGATTGTATAATAACTTTTTTCTCGACGCAGACTAGACTTTCTGGCTTGTTCCGATTCATCGATCCATTTCTTTGGATGTCCAACTTCTTCCAGCCGGTTTATAGCGAAAAGCTAGTTTTGGCAAGCGTTCATCGTCCGTTCCAAGAACGTGTATCGATGCCGTTCCTCCCTGTACCCTTCCGTTTTATCACTCGCGGCAAATATGTTCAGCCTCGAGTATCCACTAACCCCCCCCTCACGAATTTCATTTCGATTGCCCGTATCCTACTTGTATATTTCCTATGATACATGTTTCGTTTTCATATCGGCCAGCAACTGCTTTTATTGTCTCCTTTATGCTCCTCTTCCACAATATTTTCTCGAACTTCATTGAAATGTTACCAAACCGCATAATTAGTTTGCAATTCTTTTTTAAAATTATCATCAGTTTCAAGTCTTTCGGTGCTTATTAACATAGGGGAGCAGTGAAATTCGTTAATTATTTTTATTACTGTATGGTAACTTTATTATTTCTGCTTATCTGTTAAACATCCTTAAAATTTCAAGGAAAAATGAATTTTTGCGCAAGAAATTCGCGAATCCCGCGGTTCGATGAAGCTGTGGTAAAAATTTCCAGCAAATTGCCGGTTGCTGGCTTACTTTCTTGTATACGCGGAGTTTCTTCGTAATTGCCACGGTGTGTCCGGTTCATAGGCGCTAACTTTCTTACGCTAACTGCCAGTCGGATGGCCCGGTTCCAACCGGGTAATTAGGGAGAGGTAGCCGTTGCCTCGGATCCCCCCTCGTCCCTTCGATCTTTGAGAAATCGCATCAATCTCCTACCGTTCGGAGCCCACGAGATTGTAATCGACCCGGTGCACCGTGATTCTCTCCGTTCTCTTTCGTTAGATCCACCGAGGAACAGTTTAGTCCGCAACGAAATAAAAAGTAGAGCGGTAATTTAAAAAAGATTGATGCACAGATTACTCGGAAACTATCAGAAATACCATTATTTATTACTCGAGATAATTAAACAACGTGCGCCAGCCGGATAATACGCGATTCGAAATTGTTTTATCGAATAATAATATATTCCGGGGGGTACGAACGATTTCTATTCGAACTGTTTGATTTTGTTTCGCGTAAAGAAAAGTGGATTTGCGGCGGGATATTTTGCAAGCTGTTGCATAACAATTTGCATGCAAAGGGATTTCTCTGTGAACCGTGCGAAACCTCGAGTCGAAAGGGTTAAACGATCGGATGGAACACGCGATCGTCAAAGCGTTAACAGTACCTACGAAACTCGACTGTGTTTCGAGGACACGGACGGAATGTATTGTACCTTTGAATGCAAAGTTCCACGAAGCAGCCTCTTACAGCGTGCTCGAACCAGCAATTATTTAAATCAAAAGACCTTCTATGGATAGCGGCGCTGGCGGAGGTATCGAGCTCGTCGACGGTGTCCCAGATCGGACGGTGTTCGCATCGAAGCGAATAGAGCGTGGCTGTACGTGTTCCCCCAGGAAGCTCGAACGAAGAAACGATAAAGGATAGGAGATAAGGATTCCCAGGAAACGAGGGTAACGCGGTATATATCGGTCGTTCGAATGTAACATTACTTACAGACGTTCTCGCCGAGTCGTTTAAATCGGCGATTCCTTCGTTTCCGATAGACCAGACTCGGTTCGTTCCAGAAAAGCCGGGAACTCTGTGTGTTTCTCTAGAGAGGAAGCGCGTATTTTCTGTTTCGCTGGAACCGTACGACGCCGGGCGACCGGTAATTTCGTCTGGATACCGAGCCAACGCTTTTCAGCGACGCTCGCGAATCGCCTCGTAATCGAAATAAAAGGAGAATCGTTAAGGATGGAACCGAGAGGGCCGGAAATTATATACCTCTCGATGTCGCCCCTTTAACGAACGCTCTCGAGGAACGCGGAGGCCGCGTTCACCCTTTCTAAATCAGGGACGATCATCGAGAAGAGAAAGAGGCAATGAACCAATCAGCCTGTTCGATCGAGAGGGTTGAAGAAACGAGGTCGCAGCCGTTCGTCGCGCGACCATCGCCCAAGACCACCGCCCTCCACCGTACACGCGTTCTTATTCTTAATTTTCAAATAAAGCCCATTTCAAATTTCAATATTTTAATATAGAATATAATAAAAGAAAAGATTCTCAAAGGGGAAGGATGTATTTCGCGTCCTTCCTGCTATTGATATTAAATTTCCGTCGTTATCATTACGTCTCATCTCCCGTCAACGACGCCAGGTGAGAACCTACAGGAAAATGAAGATCGACCACGGAAGCCTTCTCGTGAGATGTTCGTAAAGGGAATATAAATGATTGCGTTGCACTGCTTCGGAGATCTCGTTGCGTCCCTGGATCCTGTTCCAGACCCCGAAGAAATCTGCTGAGCGCGTATGCGGTTATTTGTCGAGCGATGACAATGGAACGTCGTCTTTCGACGGTAAAATTTTCAACGATACGTGAAATCTCACGATATCTGCCCTTTGCAGAAAGATTAGACGGAGATAAGCGTTTCTCGTTACGGCTCGTCCATCGATAACGCGTTCGATTCGCTGTACATCTTGCGCGCCTCTCGATTCTCGCGTTATCTGTTCTTATCGGACGTCGTACCTTGCCACGTCATTCGTTGCTCATTATCCTGCGGTCCTGTCGAACAGGCTGCCTCGGATAAAAACGAACAGGCTGGGAATAAAAACGCGAGGTAACATTCTTCCTCGTACTCCGTTATCGTCGTAATTACAAGACGTGTATCTGTCGTGCATCGTCTTCAACGTGCCTCGGAGGGTAGGCAGACCGTGGCTTTCTCGTTTAACCCTTTACACTCGATCGATCTCTCTACAGAGACATACATATGTAATGATATTTAAAGTTGAATATTTATAAGTTTTATTTTTCAAAATGAATTTCAGTTAAATTAAAAATTCGAATAACCTAAACTCTGTTAATATCTTGGCGAGTTGCTTGTTATTTCTCGTAGAAAGCGAACAATCGGTTGATCAGAAAGGGAACGAATTAAATTCCGCTCGATCAGCGCGCAGTTATCCGAGAAAGGGAAGGATGAATTTCTGTTTCGAGCCGCGTAACCGGGGGGCGGGTGAGGCGGGATGTTCCGTTTCGCTGTCAATTTCCATGACAGATAACCCCTCTTCCGTTATTCAGGATCACAGCGGGAACGGTGGTGGCTCGAGGATACCGGAGGTTGGTCGTGTGCATCCATCAAGAAGGGTTAGAAACGTATCCTCGAGCCTATAAGCCGATAGTATCTCGCGCTCGTTGACCCAGTTTTTCCCTCGCCTTCGTAACAGCGCGGCGCGAGCGTGAAAAGTTTTCTTCGCGCGAACGAATCGAACCGGCGCGGTGTGGCGCAGTTTTAAAAGTAGAAACAACGTGTCGCGAGAAGCCGTTTTACCCGCTCGAGCCAGCTCGTAAATCTACCGCGAATTCCGTTGAATTTTACTCGGAATTCTCCCTCGCGCCGCTGTAAATTCTCAGATTAAAAACTTTTAATCGCGGCCGACGCTCGACGAAGAAACCCGCCCGATCCTGGACCTTGCAACTTCGTAACAACCTACCCACGCGATTACGTGGCCGCTCGAGGTGTGGATGACCGGTTCCACTCCGGGAGAAACCTTTTCTTTAGACCGAAGCGACGCCACCTTTTTTTCCCTTGAATAATTTTCGTAGAATTTTTCAAGTAATTCCGAGAACTTTGAAAAGAGACTGCACATAAATTACCCCCCGTTTTACTAAATTCTGCTAATTTTATCTTCCATCGTCTGAATCTTTGATGACCGAGGGAAAAAAGGAAGTCTGAAACGGTAAAACTAATAACTTTTTTAAAAGCAAATTAAAACTAACAAGACGAACCTCGCTCTTCTGCCAGAATTCTACTCGAATGCTTACTTCTTGTTTTAAAACTTTCTCGTTTACACAGAGGCGCGCACACTAGGCCTGGCTGACCTGGATATAACCGAGAATCGTTGTTTATTTCTTATCTGACACCATCTAATTAATTGATAAAATCAAGCGTGTGTTTTATTCTGGTTTCAGCTGGTGAACGGGCTCGATGGGCCCAGGTACATTTGCGAGACCGAGGTCATGGAGGAGGTAAACGTAAGCAACGCGGCCCCGGTCGAGTACACTCCTCCAGAGAATCATACCAATAAAAACTCCAATGGGAACATCATTACGCTCACCCTGAAGAACAATCATCTTATCGTGGAAACCGAGGAACGAGCGGTGGGTATATTAACCCTTTTGCGTTTACGGACGGGATGTTTCGCGAATTAATTTCGGCTCTCATAAATATCTCACCGACGAATGCAAATGGGTTAAAAATGTCAGCGGAATTGTCGTAAATCGATCATGAATTGACTCGACATCGATATTCGGTACAGAGGCTCGAACTATTTTTACGGGCGATCTGCCAAGGGGTTGAGGATTCGATTTTGTTGACAGACAAAGGACTTCTTCTGTGAATCCAATTAAATGGAACTTGCCGATAATTGGAGGTCAGCTTCATTAGTGGCCCGTGCGCAGTGAATTAGTCGGGGGATGATGGGCTGCAAAACATTTCACAGAACGCGTAATAACCGAAATGTCGGTTAATATGTTTGAAAAGCGAGGCTAATTGAAAACACGGATGAAAGGAACTGTTAATTAACTTTGGAAAAAAGAGACCTTTCCAAAATTAATTTTGGAAAGTCGTTTAACCCCCGAGATTCACAGAATATGTGTTTTTATTTATAAATAATAAACGTTTCGTATCATCCGAAATAGTGTATAATTTAAAGTGGTATTTCACGGTACGTCGTTCGAAGATTAATCGAATATCGATCGGTTCCTTTGCCAGAAGCATCGAGCCACCGAGATACGACGAAACAAAGGTTCCTGGACTCCTCTAGCGGTTGCTTCGCGTCGCGACGCTCGTGTAAGTCGTGCCACGGAATAATCAACATCCCAGATACAATAAGGGTGCAACAGGTGCGGTAAGGTCGACGAATCGACAAATCGGGTGGAGAAAATGGGCCGATAGGTGGCTGTTTCTAACTAATTAACCTAATCGCTTCACGCAACATTTGTTTTTATTGGGAACTTTTTACCTTCGCTTCGTGTCGACATTTCAACCCTTATCGGATTGTCTCTAAGAACTTAACATGCTTTTATGTAATAAGAATAAAAATTTAAATGAAGTTTTACATGATGGATATCGCGATGATACCACTGAACGATACACGGTTTTCCCGTCCTCGTTCATGGTTCCCCATCGCGTGTTCACGATGAAAAGGGGGCTAGTTGGAGGTCCGCACGAGATTAATACCTCCTTTTGTTCGAACGAGTCGACAGGGGCATCCGTGAAATCGATCCACCGGTCGTAGATTCGTGCAGCTGGGTCAGCCACCGGTTCCCCCCTTTGACAGGGATAACAGGTTCGCAATTATCAGGAGTCGTACGGCCCTGTAAGGTCGAAGGTTACCAGGCAATTTCGCCTCCGCCTATCGTCCTACTTACGGGCTCAGGCTTATCCGTGGAAACTCATCTTGCCGGGGATTCTCGAAACCCGCCATCGCGCTACTTCCTTCTACTCCTGCACGGATTACGATGAAATTTCATTGAGGCAACGCTTTCAAAGTAGATTCGACTCGTCTCTGCGAACGAATGTTTATTAAAAGCAAGTTTTCAATCGTGTCAGAAGCGATCCTTACCCCTTTTCGAATTATAGAGCAAATCCTTAAACTAATTACTCGAAGTAATTTCTCAATGAATATCCCTGAAAACGCAGTAACAATCGGTCAATTTTGGAAACATCGTTTTATGGCAACCCCTATTCTCACGGGTTCTATTTACCCAGTCACGTAAACCGGCACAGCTGAAGAATCCCTGGAGGAACAAGATGTTCGAGGACGAGCATCATTCGAGGAGCTTCGATCGAAACTTTGTCCCTTGTTCTTTTTATCCCCGGCTGACACGAGTACACGATCAAGGTACGCACACTCTAAACCATGGGAGGCGATCGAACAACGAAAGGGCGTGGATCCCAGAACGAGTCTCTAAATCCGAGGTAAGTCCTCGCCGTGGCCCGACCACCGCACCGGCCCGTTAATCGACAGATAAACGGAACGAAAATTCGCCTGGACCCGGGACACGTGCATGCCACTCGAATGTTCTTGCTTCCGCGATGATAAACCGATACGGCCGGAGAGAAGAAAAGGATTATCGTGAAGGAAACTTTCGATGATAAAAGTTGTCAGGGGAAGAGGTTACTAAACCCTATAATTAACTCATCGCTATAAATAAAAGTATTCATACGTAAATAGCTAGCACTATCTACTTAGAATACGATAAGCAATGTAGTTGAAAAAACTTTGAAGGAATCAGGTTGACTCACTTGACGATCCGGTTAAAAATAAACAGATCCTGTCGTACCCTCTCGTAGTTTTCGAGGTACAAGAGTCTTACGAGGTTTCCTCTTCGAAGGAATGTAAAAATCGCACGATAGAGGACAAATACGGAAAAGGAAGGAAGAAGGAAAGGGGTCTTGAAGGGTGGATGCCCGGGATGCTTCGACGTAATACTTGGCTCGTCGCCAAGTCGCGGTATTCACCCTTGGTCGCGTTGAATACCCTCCGAATTCGAGAAACACTGCCGCCATTCAGGTTACCGTCGTTTCTTTCGAAGTGCACTTCGTCGAAGACTCATCCTCGATGCACGTTTGTCCTATCCTTTACCTTCTTGTCGAATCGAATCGGAGGAAAAAAATCGACCCTTTGAAACTCCGCTGTTTCTCGTCTTTTGAAAAACTCTTTCTCGTCCGACGAGTGAATTTCTACCATCGACTTTTGCATAATTGCTCGGCTGCATAAGAACCGCGATTGCACCCTCGCATAATTACCTTTATTCCACAAATTAGCCATCGCTTAATACGATGGCGCGTTTACATTGCAAAGTTGAACGGAATTTTTATGGAGATGCAATTACGGGTGAAAGTTCAAGCACGTTCGGGACACTGGAAACGGAACGTTATTGAAATTTTGTTTAATTGAAGCCACTGGTGCAAAGTTTGCAAATGAAGTTAAAATTCCATCGTTCGCCCTCTTCGTTTTGCGTAACGAGTTTCAATTATTCCCTGTAACCAGTTTTCGAATAGTTTCGCTGTTCGAGGAGCGGCGAAAACAAAAGAAACAATTTGGGTTATAAAAGGTTATTAACTAGCAGCCGGTATAAATAACGGCTAGAAGGGGGCACGAACTGCTCGTCAACCGTTTAGTAGAGCATCCGGGATCAGTAACGCGTGATCGGTAATCTTGCACCCCATTATGCATCGATTAATTTATTAACGTGGAAGATTGAATTCTCGGCGAACCGTTCCCCTTCTGATCTCGATAAGCAAACATATTTATACGTATAACGTCGTAATACGATCGTATCGTAGACGACATACAAGATGTTTCAAAACAAACAATACTGAAACTCTGGGATAAATATTATTTTATATCTATGCAGCTTCTTTAGTTTTTGTAAGATAGGTGCACTTATTTTCTCGAACTTTAGAATTCCATTCTTTTTAATCTGAAGATTCGTTTGTAACCCTAATCTAAATTGTATCGCACCTTTTGTAACAACCTGTACCCGTACACACCTACATATTTGTTTTTAATCTTCTCCGTCCAGCCATCGGTAGTTTCTTCGTCGAATTTCGGTCGGTGTATTTGCGTTCAATTTGTGGCCCCTGTTCCCCGTCCACTTTCCAAATAAACAGCAATTTCGTGCGGCTCACCGTCAAAGCATAAAGCTGGATGTTTAATAATCGCGTGGCCAGGTGAAGGTGCGACGAGCGTTTCGGGGCAACAGCCGGGGCTTCGAGAAGCAACTTACGTCGGACCTCGCGTACGTGAACCAGCCCCAAGAGACGGAATCGCTCCCCAGTCCCTGAATTATGGCACTTTCCGCAGACTTGGCTTTTCGAAAATGGCGAGTTCCTTCCAGCTAGCCGAGATTTCGAGGCAGACTTCCAAAGTGGAACAAATGGCGACGTCGTCCAATTTTCCTTTTCGTTCGGCCAAACCACCCCCGAACAATCTCCTCGAGATACGCTCTTTCTTATTTTCAGTCTCCTTCGGTGTTACGGTTTTACGTGTCACGCGTCATCAGGATTCTGCGGACCGTCTACGGCGAACGATTCGCCGGTTTGATCGATCGAGGGATCGACTGGAAAGCGAACGGACACTTTTTGATGGAGGGTCGTGAAAAAGTGCCAGGCTCGCGGTCCCCGCTTCGTACGACGCCTCCGGGAGTCACTTTCCACGAAGGAATCGTGAAATAGAAGCCACTTTACTTCTTCTTCTTCTTCTTCTTTCGCTCTTTTCTTTTTTTCTCCTTCTTCTTTTAACGCTCGACGACGCCTCTTTGTCCTCTCAGACGCCGTGGAAGGACAAAGGTGCTATCGGTTCGACAGATTCCGTTTCCCCTCGTTGAACTACTAACCGCGAGCACTCCGGAGAAGTTTCTTGAGGAACGGTCTCGAACTGTACGCGACGAGATTCGTCGCTAAAAGGTCCTTACGGATCAATGAAACTGTTCTTCCTTTGAAATTATCCGCCCGATGATACTGGCAAAAAATCTGATCTTTCAAAATCTCAATTAATCTTTACCTTTACGTATTTTTATGAAATACGAACAAAACTAACAAAACTAAAATTTACAAAACGCGAAAGAACGACGCACGCCTATCGAGAAAGGTTATCGATCCAGCGAAGCAGCGTCGATGGGGTGGTCCAAAATATAGCTGAAATAGAAATAAAGCCTGGACGAGAGTGCCGGTTCGTTTCAGCACGATTTATGAATCATAAAAGATACGTCGTTTCAGCGACACGATACTTTTGTTTATGACCGTTTGGCAAGCATCGGGAGGCCGGTCGAGTTTTCATCCATCGCCGTCTCGACGTGCCCCGCAGGAGGACGCACCACGTACAGGTCCAGTTTTGCGAGAAACGTGCCGGAATTGCAACGGAACGAACAATAGAGAGAAACTAATTCCGCGGCCGAGCAGACTAACTTCCACTTGCGTTTATATACGCGCCTCGCGGCTACGTCTGCCCCGAAACTAGAAACATCGCTCGACGAATCCATGGGATGGAAATGTGTCGGTTATACGAGCTTTGTGTGACCTCTTTGTTCCAGAACCAGCATCGTTTGTTCCTAGCGCTGTGATTCAATTAATACAAATTTGTGATACGTACAAATTAATCAATTTATGAAAATATATGTGAAACGATCAATCGATCCTTATCGGTTCAACGGCGATTAACACGTTCCACAGATTTTCTTTTTCGCAACAAGAGTAATAAACGCGTTTTATCGCGATGGTAATGATCCGCCCAGCAGTTAATGAAAAATAAAAGAGACTGTGAGAAGAAGTTAACGAAGTTCGTCTTCGGGTTTCAGGTGACGATGGAGGATAATAAAAACCGTAGGTACCAGGATAACGGGTGTTCGTTCGTGGTCGAGGTGCAGCCTAGTTATCAGAACGAGGTAACCGCTGCTGTCACCGATCAACAAGCCTTGGTCCACAGGGCGGAAATACCGGATGATCGATCGCCCGGTATACATATATTGTGGAATTTTATATGGATAAATAGCTTGCTCGTCAAATAGTCTTAAGTGCCTTGAGTGCCACCGAAAACTTACTGTATTTGTAAATGTTGGAAATAAAATTATTTATACCGTGTCCCGTTTTCCACCGTAGGTATCGAGAAGGCAAAACTATTTGGAAGCACGAACACCGGGCTATCGCAGTCGGATCTGTCGATTTCCAGCCAGGGCTCGGTTAATCCCAGCTATCGTTATGGAAATCAAGTGGAGTACGATGCGGGCCATCTCGGCTATCCGATGTACGGCGGTAGTTACGAGTCCGACACCTTGTCCCGGAAACTCGAGGGTGGATCCAAATGGGTGGAATTCGATAAGTCACCGGATACCGAGAAGACGTTGCTGAACGTGTCCAACACGTCTAGCATGGAGAAAGACGGCGAGGAAAGCGTAAGTAATCCGTCTGAAGTTCAATGTACGATAGTAAAGTACAGACCGTCGCGTCACCGCAAGACACATTGGTACAGTTTCCAATTTGCGTCGGTTAAGCTATAAGGAAATCCTTTAACGTGTCGTGTCGTGTCGTGTCGTGTCGTGTCGTGACGTGTCGGTATTAAATTCGAGTAACGCGCGATTGAAATAAATTTCATCTCGAAAAACATTGATCTTTTGTTATCCAGCCGTCGATCCAAGGGAAACAGAACAACCTGGACGTGTCGCAGGGATCGGGAGGATCGATGGAGCAACAGGATTCGACGGATGCGAGCATCTCGACGGACACGGTGCGCTCGAATCCTAATCTTCAGGTAAACGGGGCCACCCCTAATAAGCTGGAGATCATGGAGCAGAAGGCGTTGAGCAATGATTTCGGAAAAATGGAGACGAGCAAACCGGTGATCACCGGGGCGTTGTTGAAGGACGACGTGCAGGAGGATACGTTTCAGGAACAGCAACGAAAGCTGGGCAACGGGACCTTGACGCCGGAGCACAAAGAGGACAAGCCAAAGGATCAGAAACCGGAAGGCAGCACCTTCGTGCCAAGTCACAAACGTTCCGGCAGCATCCCGCCGCGATTGATCGAGGATACGCTCGAGTTGGATCGGAAGAAGTCGCTGGATATCTACAGTCAGATCAAAACCAGCACCAAAAGCATCCTGCCGGGGCTGAGCACAAAGTTCGAGCTGCTTCAGAACGAAGTGAGCCCGATCGAGGAGAAGGAGAGTTAATGGGGATGGCTGGTTATCCCCGGCGATTAGTCTCGGGTCAAAACGTGACATCGACCGATCGAATTCAAACAGAGACGCTTTTACGTGGCTTTTGGGCGCACACGGTCCTTGGCCACGGAAATTTTGCTATGTAAACTCGAAAGTCCAGGGAGGAAATGTGTCCCTCGCACGGGAGCCAAATCAAAAGAAGAAAGAAACAGAAGGAAAAATAAATAAAACGACCACCGGTTTTCATACGTTCGCCAGAAACGGTTTTTATTTCACCGAAACAGTCCAAACTCATTGTAGATATCTCATCAACGTTAACGAGCGACTCCATCCTCCAGAAACTCCCGGGAATCCCGAAGCCTGCCGAGGAACTTTGGCAATATCGGTGGAACAGCAGTTCCATCAGGTGTCCCGCGTTAAACGTGGCGGATCTCGCTCGAAGAACTCTCCAGTGGCGGAGCAGGACCGGCGGGAAGAATAGCGATAAAAACGGGTCACGTCCGAGTTTGCCTACGATAAAATCATCCAGGGAGAAAATCACGGCGGATCGATGCGAGTGAAGCGCTACCAGTGACCAGACCGAGTCCTCGTAAACACCAACCCTAATCTTCTCTCCACACGCAAACGCGCCCCTCTCGATTTATACGTTTCGAATGAAATTTTTTAATCTTAAAGTCTGTTACACTCCGAAACTGCACGAGAACGAAACTCCACGTTCAAATATTTGTACACGGAGAGAAGGATAATTGACCATGCGTCCTAATGACTTACCATAGTTTCCAACCCTTCACTCACCACCCTCCCCGTTCTACCGCTAAAATTATCGAAGCGAGGATCCACGAACAATCGTCGGCTAACGAACTCGACGCGTTGGCCGCGGATTTCGCGACCGCAACCGCGCCAAGAGGGTGCTCGAACCGTACGCGCGGAATTGCTCGTCGAGAGCGGTCGCGCTCGTGTACGTGTTCGAAATTTGAGGAATTCATATGCGCTCGGAGGAATAAATTGTTGAAATTCGGACGAATCTTGTGTTTCGCTGAAACACGATTCTGTTTTTTAATACGCGAACGAGCTTTCCATCTTTCTTAGCCCTTTCGCTACGGCCACTTGGATTCATCTGTTAATTGTTAAAGGGACGCGCCTGTATCCGAAGGGGTTAATTGTTGTTCGAAAATATTCACCGAGTGGCCGTATTATTAAAGGACGAGAGGAAATTGTTTGGAAGACAAGAAAGCCGTCCAGGTCGCGCGATCGCGCGTTTGGAAGCTAACCCGGCAACGTTAGCCGTAGGGCGAGAAATATGTATAAACGCGTGCCACTTTCGTTCTTCCCTCTTTTTCCGCCGCTTGTCTCCTCCTTTGATCGCGCCGTGCTTTCTCCTCGCCGCGATTTTGTGCGAAGGAAAACTCGTTTGCGCGCAACTTTCGAGGCCGATATCGTTCGGGAAGCACGCGTTCCGAGGCAAGGGACCGACAATTCGACGGAGTCTTCGAGCGGATTCGCTGTTCTGTTTCTTCGAAATCGTACATCACAGATTTGTATGTACGAATTTTTTAAGCGGTTCCAGAAATCGTAGGCGACGAGGTTCCATACGATTAACGCAGTTTTACAAACGACGAACCAGATATGCTAAGAATTTTCTATTGTCCGAATAAAAAAGAAATAAGAAACACATAGGTACGAGATAAATGATTAAGCATCGTAATTGGAACGCTATTTAAGTGTCCAGATCCGTAGAACGTAAGATTTCGATCATTGTACCCAGCAGCGTTTTGTCGATGATTCGATACGTTAATTGGCCAGAGATACCGCTAATTAAAGATACGATTTATTCCAGTTTGTTACCTTGCACTGTTCAACGTTTGTATACTTTTCTTACTTGACTAATTATCCGATGATACAAAATTGAACGCGGCCGTGAAACGTGGACAGAACGCTTTTGGCCCGTGTCTTGATCCAAGATTTTATTAAGTATATAGTAGTATCGAGTAATGTATACATATACGTTAAGCACGAGATTCGCGACTCGAGGAAGTCGAACGCTAACCACAGAGGCTTAAAGATTTAACGTTAACGTGGATTCTAGTGCCAAAATAGTTCCTTAAGGTTTCTCGAGAAAGCAAACTCGACGAACGTATTTTGCCGAACGACTATTACTCGACGACCTTCTGATTACGTGTACGTTTCGTGCCAGATGCTGCGTTACCAATATTTCAGATTTTATACGCTTCCGTTGAATAGTTACGAACGTTTGTTGTTGATATGGTGCTATTAAGTATGAGTCCGCGGGACATGGAGCTTGTTCCCGGCTTCCACGTTCTCGTTTCTTCGTTCGTCGCGCCTCATTTGGCTTTCGAGTGCCAAATCGATTCGTTCAAAATCAACGATCTCACGATCGGTGCCAGGCTGGCGACCGAATTCGCGATCTTTCGAGTTTACGATAACAGATTCTCCGGAGTCAAAGGTTGTGAATTTTGTCGTCAAGCCGATACCTCAGAGACGAGGCTTTCGGTTGTTTCGAGCGACCCTGCACGGTATTCCCTTTCCAAGTGGCGAACGTTCAATCGAATAACTTTCTAAGAGAAAAGGCGTCCAGTTTGTGCCACTTGGAAAGATAATAAGAATTTTACGAACGATGCTACTCTTTGTTAGGTCCTGGACATCCGATCCTACGATACTGTGATTTGAAAGAATTTTTACACGTCGCGATAATCGAAATGTCCAAAATTATCTTTGACACGAACACTTTTGTATGATTACAAACTAACGTCGCTCGCAAACAACCGAAACTAGACAAGTCCCAAGAATACGACTCCGCATCTCGTGTAAAGCCATCGTCGAGCCCGAGCCGACGAAAGCGATCGCCACGACGCGTACACACGTTCATCGAAAATGTATTCACCGTCTACGTTTAAAATGATAGATTATAGCGCATCTAGACACTAAGATACACCCCGTACGTAAGAATCTCTTAGCCGTAATCTCGAATCCCATGAGAAGGAAAAAGGAAACAAAGGATAGACTCGATTCATTTGCCGGCTCGCGCGTAAACCGCGAGCAATCTCATCCCCCCCCGCTTTTACACGCATTGCTAACGAGTAAGTCTAGTTTTCAGATTTAGCGATTCTCGTGTGGCTGTTACTAGGTGGTATTAGAGGTCTAACTGTGGACAGGTAATAAATTTTCTATAAGACCTGAATGTCTCGCGTATTTCTAGAGATACAGTACCGAGCAAATGTAGACGACTATTTAGGTCGTTCTCGCGTCGATCTCGAACGCCCTGAGCCGCGACGAGGATCATCGTCTTTGGGGGAGACCGCTCGAGATCGGCTCGAGGCCGAGTCACGCTTCGTAAGAGGGAAATCATTCGACTTTCTTTCACGTAAAAACGCTCTGATATTCTATCGCATCGCGCATCGTCAACTCGTAACGACACTTTAGAGGATAATTACTCATAGAGACTCGATTAACGATTAAGCGAGACGCGGATCACCGTGATCCCGGCACACAACCGTTCCATATTGTTCAATTAAAAGAGAGAGAAAAGGAAAAAAAGGAAAGGAATCCCGAATAGTAAGTAATTTAAGCGAACGACGGACAGAGAGCAGCGTCGGTTAAAACTTGGGCTTGGACGATATCGCGCTTTCGATCACGAATCACGTTTTTAAAATCGTTCACGCGCCTTCCTTGCGTTTGTCCCGACGCTCGTTGGCGCCTCGCGAGGCGGATCGTAGCGGATCGAAACGAATCAAAGTCCGAAAGTAAGTTTGTCCATCGTGCTGCATAACTGTACGCCCGAATCGACACGTGCAACTCGTTTCAGAACGAAACGTGTAGACATTCATTTTCGCTAAAGTACCATGTTGTATATGTCAATTTATTTTGCAAAATAAACCATTGGACACGAGCTCTGAGTTTCCACAACGATCTCGATCAACCCTTTCAATTTTTCATCTCCCGACCATTGATTTTCCTTACCTTATCTTCGTGGCGTATAACGGAGTTAACTATGGAAGATAACATCGGGTCGGTAAGGCGATTCGATAAGGTCGCACACCTTATCGAAGGGTGCACACCCCCGGGAACGTTGATCGACGGGGTAGTTTCACCCTCGATATCGTACGCCATCTGGACGCGGAAAACGGAGGGTGGATACCATACGGCTCGACTGATAAACCGGCACCGGGGGTTGGAACGCGACGGGGGTTAAAACACTGGCGACGCCAACGGCGGGTCCGGAGAAACGCGAAATATCACCGAATTATACATGCGCGTTTTTAATTCGGTAATCAATAGTAAAAACCGCTAATACATCCCCACCATTTTTCCGCTATTTGAGATTCGCCAATGCCCGACTGCCAACAACCCTTGATGATCGCGGCTGGGTGGAGCCGCGAAATAGCGGCCCTCTGTATTTTCGCAGCCGATCGATGGATTTTTTCGAAGCCAAGATTTTTTTCCTGGATCCATTTCAACGAATTTGAACATCATGATTTAGAATCAGAAATAGAACAGACAAGAAGTATAATTTTTATTCTTCTTTGTTAGAAATGAATTTAGTTTCGTCAGAGTTAAATTTGAATTTACCACGATCTTTGAGGGTTGGATACGAATTGAAAGTACATCGAGAAACGATGCACGGACACTTTTCCAAACCGAAGTCGAACGAGCGATAAAAAACGGAAAACGGTGGTGGACGCGAGTAGTCGGTGGCACGCACAAGCCGTTTCGTCGGGGAAGCGCGTGCAGCAGCGCAATTACTGTATATTAAAGACGATTGCAAAAACGGGGCAGGTGCTCCTCGCGAGGAGAACGAGAGAGGGCCCGTTGTTAAACTCTCGAAAAGCCTGTACACCGCTATCTACAAGAGTTCTCAGCGGTTTCATTGTTGCCCGGTTGGGGAGCTCTTTGCGCTAATTTCCTTGGCCCCTTGGCAATTTCGTTTTCGCTAAGGTGACTTCTCGAGACGCGGTGGCACGCTTCGCGATCGTCGGCGTTACGTGGACGGGCGTGTACGCGGGATGGTAGGGGGATGGAAGGGAAAAAAAATCGGCCGTGGCAACGATAACGATTCGCCCGATCGACGAACTTTCACGGCGACGCGACGCGACGACGTCCCACCGTCCCCGCGTACGCTGACACGCTAGCTGGCCGCGAATCGAGGCGAACGGGACTGCCCACCCGCGCTCTTGGCCAATTATTTTTACCCGTGGAATCGAATTATCGGGCGCGGCGATTAACGCGGATTTAATCGCGCCACTCGTGTCGTCCTTCCGCGGATCGACGACCAAAGAAGCAGGGGACAGCAGGGCTAGGCGGACGCGGGCCCGGGGCGGGGGACGGCGGGCAACGAACGCGGGGACAGAGAGAATAGAAGATGGAAAAAAGGGGTGGCAAAGGGCGGTAGCGTCATACCTACGCGTGGGTGACAAGAGAGCGAGGCTAAATAGGAGGTTAAGGGTGAGCGGGAAAGAGAGAGGGTGGATCGAGCGAGGCGGACGGAGAAGGAAGAGGGTAACAGGGGGTGACGCGCGGGGGACAGAGAAGGGTGCGCTCGAGCGTCGGTACAGATACGGCATTATGAAAACACGAATGTACTTTTAAATCAATACCACCATCGCATTGTGGGGAGTGAGCTGGTGGGGGCGGCACGCTCGCATCCCGGAATACAGGAGAGGAGAGGAGAGCGAGCAAGAGAAAGAAAAAGAGGAAGAGGAAGAGGAAAAGGTCGGTGGCGCTGCCACGCGGGAATCGGCGGAGGAGCAAAAGGGGTGTCATAAAAGGATAGGATAGGATAGGGAGCGGGGTGGCGGCGGGAGGGGTTGAGGCGGATGGCAGAAGGTGGCCACGAGGGTGGCGGAGAAACGATTCAGCCGGGTGAAAAGTATGATCACCGGTTACGCCGTTGCTCAGCCTCGTAACGAGAACGACGCGTTACACTTGCCGCGAGAATGGCTTTTGACAACGCGATCCGTTCTCGTCGACGCTTTGCAAGCGTCTCGATGCCGCGGGACGCTTCGTTGTTAATCGTCGTTTTTTTTGTCCACCGACGACGCACACCCTCTTTATTTTCCCTTTTTTTCCTTCTTTTTTTTTTTTTTATTCACCAGACGCCAACGGAGCCCGCCAGTGAAACGAGAACGAAATGACTTTTCGTTCGAGTTTTCCATCGGAACTGGCTTCGATTCGGCACCGTGTACAAACTGGGACGAGAATCGTGCCATTCGAATCGATTAATCCGGTCAGCTGAATTTTGATCGATGCACGACAGAGAAAGTATCGGGGGATTATTAAAACATAGAGCGCGGGGAAAAAAGTGAAAAAAAAAACACAGAGAACGGATAAAACGAAACAAAAATGAACACAAAAAAAAACGTACACGCCATACACACACATATACAGACGAAAAAGCAAAACGACGAAGGTTGCTCTCCGCGCGGTGTGTACGGGTAAACGCGAACAAATTGGCGGAGAGAAATATTTATTTTCAATAATATCGATGTCGCGAATCCCGATGTACGTAGCCTTCGTAACCGTTTTAATGCATCACCGACCGGCCAATTTATACGCGACACGAAATTAGAGTTTACGTTAATTATTTTAATTGGTTTTGCTAATTAAGCGCAACCATTATGTAGGATCGGACAATGGTCACAAAACGGACATATTATTTGCTAAACACATTATCGTTGCCGATTACTACCACGGAACTGACGAGTACCGTCAGGCGGCTCGTCTACTCGGTTAATTACGTTGATTAGAATCCCTCCCGTTCAACGTTGAAACCCTTTACCCTTTTATCCGCTGCAACGGTCCGCTCTATGCGAAAAGTTCGTTCGTTTGTTCGTTCGTTCGTTCGTTCGAAATTACCCCGAGGTTCGAACGACACGCGTCGGGAAGACGACACCTGATTGGAAATCGAGACGAAGCGTTGCCGTTTCCCACCCCCTCTGCTCGCTCATCCCCTTGTTTACAAACAGGACACGCAAGGTCAGCGATCTTGAGGGTATGGCACCGCTGTCGTTCAACCGGTGTCCCTCTTCACCCTTCGGCCAAATTCCTTGGTTGTGGAAGGGTGCAGAACGGAACAGGGTTGCTCGCCGGATGTGTCGGCCGGGGGTGGGTTTTCCGATACGTAACCACCGACGCTGGCAACCCCATCGTTCGTCGACGTCCTCTCCCAGCTTCTTATCCGATACGGCTCCCTCTGTTCGTCTTCGTGGCGGTAAACATATGCCCGTGAGCAACCCAGACACGGGCCTCGAGCACGGACAACCGCATACAAACATACAACACACACACACACACACACACACACACGGTCGCACATGGAAAGGATGATGAAAGCGTGCTCGGCCACCTGTATGCTTTAACCGTGGATCGAACCTTACCTGTTACTCGTCCGGCGCACCGAGGTAGTCAGCCCGAGGCCCTCGACCGGGGATTTCCGTTTCCGGTTAAAGACACCACTTTTCCCGATTATTCTTTCCTCCCTTGGACTCGTTTCACACGTTTCCAGCGAGCCAACTTTTGCCACGAAACTAAGCAAAATTTCCGCGTTGATCGATAGAAAACGATCGTCGAAAAGGAATCTTCGATTCGAACGGAAACCAACGATCGAGAGTAGAGAAAACGGGACAGGCGAAAGTGTGAAATCCAGGGAAAATGTCGATAGATCGAGAGAAATAATTTGACTAACAAATCGGATCAGTGGTATGCCGGCGGGGGAAAACGGTTCGATTTAACGAATGGCTCGCAGTTACGCGGCAACACAACAGGTAACACACCGATTATCCTTGCGTGGTTCCGGGGCCCGTTTCGCGGCACCGGAATCGTGGCGGCTTGTTCTCGTTTCAATCCTGTGCACGCAATAATATTTCGCGTTATTCGCGCCACGACTCGCACCCCGGGATTAAATCTGCCCCGCGCTCTCCAATCGGTCGAACGAATTTCAACGGGACTCAATCGCGGGAACAAAAAAAGTGATGCGGGGAATGGAAAAAAAGAGTAACAACGTGTCGCTTCGACGCAGAGAGAGAGAGGGACAGAGAGGGGTTGGAAAAAAAAGAAGCGATCGACGAGTGAAAAAAAAAATAAACGGAACACACAGAGAGAGGAGGAATTTGCGTTGAATCGCGAAAATCACGCGCGACCATCGAGAGAAAGTGTATCGATATACCGGCACTATTTCCGAGCACTTTTCAGGGTTCGAGGGACACGGTGGCTGATGAGGGTGGCGGTGTTCCTGGCAGGGTCCCCGGGCACGTGGTGCTACTATTGATTTTAATTTTAGTGAAAGAGGTGGAAAAATTAGAAGGGTGGCGCGAGGAGGGCTGACACGCGGTAGGAAGGTAAAGGGAGTCTACAAGAGAGAGATACAACGAGAGGAGAACGAACACGGAACGTGGTAGAAGAGAAACGCGGCTCCGTGTGAGTGATAGAAAGCGAACAACAGAGAGAGAAAGAGAGATGCGAAATCGGGTGAGAGCACCGCTTTGAACAGTTTCGCTTTCATTTCCCTCTTTAGCCGAAGGCAAAGGTAGTCGTAACCAGGGTGGGAGGGATCTCGGTGCCCGAGGGAAGGCAAGGCAAGGCAAGGCAAGGCATGGCAAGGCAAGGCAAGGCAAGGCAAGGCAAGGCAAGGCAAGGCAAGGCAAGGCGAACCAAGACGAGAGGGTGAAATCGTATCGCGGTGGGATGAGAGGGTTAGAGCGCGATGGAGAGAAAAAGCGAGATGTAGAGTGGCGAAGAAAGACACCTGGAATCGGTTGGAAAAAGAGAAGCCGAGGCTAAAAGGAGGGTGGTACTATTGAATGAGAGGGTAGGACGAGGCAGGGCTCGTGAAAAAGAAGAGAACATACCCTCGACTGTGTAAAACACAGAGGTTCGCGGTGCCGAAGCGAGTTCGCGTTTAAAAAACGGCTTCTCTTTATCTCTCTCTCTCTCTCTCTCTCACCCCCCCTTCTTTCTTTTTCTTCTTTTTTTTTTCGATCTACCCCAGTCCTATCCGCGAATCTTCTCCGTGTACCCCTTTCGCTCCACGTGGCCGTGTTCCTCCTCGGTTACCGAGGACGACCTCTGCGATAATTCTCACCGCGCGCCACTTTTTCCTTTTTTTTTCTCCTCCACTTTTCTTTTTTGCTATTTTCCTCTCGAAACGACCGCGTGCGCGTGGCACGCCGCGGATCACGGACAAACGCACGCTTTACGGGTGCATACGCGTACACACGCGCTTCCACGCCGAGGAACGAGAAAGCGAGAGTGAGAGAGACGGACAGGGGAGGGTAGATGTGCGCGCGAGAGGGTGAAGGATGAGTTCCTTTGTGACCGCCTAGATTAAAGGCAGACGCTGATGGGCCGTCAAAGGAAACTATTAGCGTAGAAGGTAATGCAATATTTTTTCCCAGCCCGCAAGCAGGATGTCTCTGAGAGCGACGACGACGATGGGGGCTCTTTCGAGGAGAAACGAAGAGGAGCGAACGCACGTCCGTACTTACGTAAACGGTGCGTATTGGCTGTGCCGGAATCCTTTTTTTAACAGCCGCTTCGTTTCCAGCCAGAGATTTTTCCTCCGTCGACTATTTTATTAATATCCGATTCAATAATGGCGTTACGCATCGGAACTCGTTCGAACGAACGAGTCGCGACGATGGATAATTAATATTATTATGCCCTGCGAAACACAAAGAGCGGAGTTACGACATTTAATTAACAATATTACGAATCGAGGGGGCGCGGACGAGGGAGTCGAGGGGGTCGGGGGGTCGGACGGGCGCGTTCGGTCTGACGAGAGGTTGCGGAAGGGAGCAGGACGAGGGGATATAAAGAGAAACAACGATGTGTTTTTCCCGTGCGATAGGCGAACCAGGTATGATGATCGAGGGGCGGAGGAGGTTGAAAAAGGGGGGCGCCCGGCTGTATAAGCGGCGTGTCGAGAGGCAGTGGGCGGGGGAGGTGAGGGACGGGAAAGAAGAGCGACAAAAAATTGACTTTGCCAAAAGCCGGCATCGGTCGTGATCGTTCTCATTGGCCGGCAGCGAAAAAATCCCATCGAATCAGCGGACGAGGTGAGATTTGCAATTAAAACGCGGCATAGTATACCACGGGCCGGAGGGTGACGGAGGGTGGTGGAGAGCCGTGGCTGTTAAGCGGGGAAGGGGTAGGCGGATACCGTCGACCGAAAGGGCGCAATAAATGTACGCATTGCGCAGAATTAGTTGATTAAAATATAAAAGAAGAGCGGTGGGGATGGTGGATGGGTTCGGTCGGGGCGCGGTGGCGCGGTGTGGCGCGGTACGGCGCGGTGTGGCGCGGTGTACAGAGGAGGAGAGGGTGGCGGATAGGCGCCAGAAGGAGAAATCTCTTTTCCCCTCTCGCTTTTGCTCCTCTTCGCTCCTCCGCGAGCCTGGCGTTCAGAGAGCGGGGTGAGGCTTGAACGCGGCGCCCCGGCGAGAAAGAGAAAGAACAAGACTAGGCGGGAGAGCGCAGCAGCCCGGGAAAAGAAATAATCTGCGAGCTGTATTGACGTTTCTAGTCTAACTCTGATTGAATTATGCATGAGCACACCGGAGATGCCGTGAGCCGCTGCCCTTCTCTTTTCCTCCCTATGCGCATAATTTCCTCCCTGCGTACATAAATATCGTGTACGCGTACGGCTACGAGGATCCGAGTCCGAAAGAAGGGTTCCAGCGTCGCCAGGTGCGCGTAATAGTCGCGAAAATCAGCCGAGAGGGGAAAAAAATGAAGAAGCGGAAACAAACGCGTCGCTCGATATAGTCTAACGGACCGAAGGTTCGCGGTCCGCGTTTCCCGTTTCGCGTTCGCTAGTTTCGCTCGGCCGGTGTCGAAAAGATCACATTTGTTAAACAACCGCATCCGAGCGGTGAAACACACCCTTTGCAACACGCGTACGCCGATCGTTCGAAACGGAAACCGCGAAGCTCGATCAACACCGCGTGTGGATTCTCTGGATTTGTTCGTTTACTTTATATTTTTCGATGCGTTTTTTTTTTTGTTCATCAAATGCCGCTCTTCTGTATTTTCACAGCCGTCCCTCACACTCGTCCGTGTATTTTGATATCATATCCGCGTGGATCGACGATCACCGTACACGCACGACGGTATTTCGTCGCTCGTTATCGACGACCACCACCCACAACCCTCCCCCTCTCAATCCGTTATTGCGAAACGATCGAAATCGTAGCTACGATCGCGTCGATATTTTTTCCCCCTTTTCCCCTTACAGCGACGAACGATTAACGAAACTTGGCGTGCTTTGATTTCGGAGAGGAAGGGACGGGTTTTCGACGTAGATCGCGGCAGGATCGACGTCGAAAGAGAGAGGACGAACCACTCGTGGATTCCCCGACGCGCGTCGGGACGCGTGCCTTTGAAAATCGCGGAGGGAAAGCGGCACCGGTATGAGCAAGCAACGCGTATATACGTATACACGGTGTCGTTTGAAAAAAAAAAAGGAGTTGACGCCTCTTAGCTACCCTTGGCAACGTCGTCGTTCGCGTACCACCCTTTTCGACGCGCTATCCACCGTAGCAGTCTCGAGTAATGCATTTTCTTTTTTTCTCTTTTTTCTTCAACGTTTCCCTAACTAATTTGCTGAGAACGGTGCTGTCCTCGCGCGGCTTAGAATCTCACAGAAATAGCCTCTTCTACGCACGAGTGGCTCGCGTTCCATCTCGACAGTTTCGCGGAGCGGTGAACAAACCGGAAGCAACGGTTACCACCCTTCCCACGGTTCTTCCGTAAACGTATGTCCTCGATAACACTGCCTTGGTTATCGACGTCTCTTTTACACCAGTTCAATTCTGTATAAATTGTAACTCGAATTTGAGACGAGAGCTGTGGTTTCCCAACACCTAAGGTTAATACGTAGCCTTATCGGAAATGCTTGCAAAAACCACGTCAGTTTCGTGACGACCAATTGATTGATATATATATATATATTATTTTCTAGGCGATCATTCAGCGAATCACGCGTGTCTACTTTGCACGCACAGCAAAGGAAAACTCGGGGTTTCGCTATTAATAGAGAAAACCAGGCCAGGGGAGGACGGTCAACGGTGCGTGAAAGAAGGGAAGGGTAGAAAACGGTGCGCGATATCGAGGGAAGGGTTGCTCGGCCGTGCGTGTATCTCGACTGTGGGTAACGCGCGAAAATCTTCCTCGTCGACGGTGTCATCGACTCCTCGAACGCGGAAATCGCTCGTAATCGGTGGTAATCGAAACCCGTCGATTCCTTCTGACGGATTATCGAGGATCGCGCGACGAATTTGCTCGCATCGCTTGAACTTGAAAGGTTTCGCGCACGAAACGATAACCGACCTTGGAGGATCTCCGCAGAAACGTTTTGGATGACTGGCGTGAATCGACGAGCACGAGGATTAACCGGATATTCCGAATGACCGAAGGCTCGACGATATCCTGGATTCGTCGTTTTATCGCGTAAATATTGCGTCGAACGGCGGACGAACGGAATTGATAGTCGTTTTCCTTCGTTTAATTTATTAATCGAATATTTACGATCGAGGCTGGCAACCGGCTGCCGACAGAACGAGACAGGGGATGGCCGGTTCGGGTGGAAACGCAATTATCATAGAAACAGAAAGAGCTCTCTTTCGTGTTTGTTTAACTGTCGAGATAATTATGAAATGCATTCGTTGTTGCTACGGGGAAAATAACAATAGGTATATACTTTCTACGGTAATGCGACTAATTATTATAAATGGTCATGTTAATTTATAAACGAAATTCATCGAATTACGCGAACGCTCAGAGGGTCGAAGGGTGGCGGGCAGAAAACAGGCGGGTGGATCGGGGCGGTGGGTGGTACGTGGAACTAGGCGCGATAGGCAGTCAGAGGGGAGGTGAAACGCGTCAAATGGAAATGCATGTTTTTTGCCGCTTTAGTAAAATCAGGGGCGCAGGAATTACGTCCCTCTGATGCTCAACGCGTGAGTTTTATTATGCATTTACACACTTATACAGTCAGTGTAACTACGCATCGCTCTCTGGCAAGCCAACCCGCGACAGGGGCTGGCTGCCAGAGGGATGTTGAATCTCCCACCATCGCGGTCCAGGTACATCCCCACCAGCCCGACCGCCGATGAGGGAGTTTCGCGTCTAGTACTAAAAACGAGGATCGATACTAAAATGCTTTAAACTCCTGAATTTTATATCCGACCAACGAGTTCTCTCGCCCTTCTAACGCGCCTCCGCCCGGACGGTTCTCCGGTTTTCCTCCTTTCCGTTCAAGGACAACCTTTCGTCTTCTCGATGCTCGATGCTTGGAACGACCGATCGAAATAACCATCGCGATCGCTCTTCTCCCGACCACGGGGATCCACGATTTTTCGACGGATCGTTCGAACCCGAAACCACCCTCGAACATTCTTTTTTTCCCTTCTCTTCGATAAATTCGTTGTCCCGCCTCGGATTCTCTGCCGGATGTCTCGTTTTCGAGGTCCCTCCTCGCAACCGATGGCTCCGCAGAGAATCGACGGAGATCGTTCTAACGTTCGAAGATTCATTTTTGCTCGATCGTGGAGACGGTAGAAAGAAAGGGAAGTATTTCGTAAGGAGAAAAAGAAAACACGAAGGTCCTCGTGGTTGGTTCCTGGGCTAGCGTGGGTGGGCAGTCGAGCAGAGAGGTCCAAAGGGCCGGCGAATGTCTACCAGTCGCTCGGTACGCAACTTTTCTCCCTTGTTGGCAAGCCGACCCTAGAGCATCGAGCGTGGAGAACGCGAGAAGAAAGTGGGAGGAAGAAGGCGAAAGGCGTGCCGCGTGGTAGCGAGAGGGACGGAGCGAGCGGCGCGGGGGGCTCGCCGGGGGACGAAGCACCCCTTGTTTCATTCCGCTTTTTAATAAGGACCTCGTTTGGAACTCTAGGCTTTAAATAGATCAATACCTACGTACTTCATCCCTGGCAACGAACCCATCCCGTTCCCGCTCGTTCCAGCCCCCCTAGCCACCCTTTTTACCCCGCGTTCAACTTCTCTCTTTCTCCCTTTTCTATACTTTCTTTCTCCGTCGTGCACTCTTTCGTTCCTTCTCTGTCCTTCGACCTCCCGTTTCTCTTTCCACTCCTCTCGCCACTCTAGCGTTTTCCCCCCTTCGCCTCGCTCGCCTCCCTCGCCTCGTTCGACTCTGTCCCTTCTTCGTAGCCCGTCTCGCTTCCTCGGTCGTCGCGCACCACCACCCCAACCGTCCCTTGTCCTACAACCCATCCGCGACGAACCTACACCCTTTTTCGCGATTCCCCTCCCTCGGCCACCCCCTCGAGCGGACGCGTATCCGTTTGCAAACGTGGCGTACGCGTAGCGTAACGTGCTCGTCGCTCCCGTATCCGTACGCTCTTCGCTATTAGTGTGCACCGTACATACTCTCGTTCAACCGTGCTCTCTCGGTGTCTCTCCGCAAAACACCCTTTTTCGCCGCGTCGCTGCCGATACTGGCACCGGCTGCCTGCCTGCCACCGAGCGTCCTGCTTTTTTCCCTTTTTTCCCTTTTTTCCCTTTTTTCCCTTTTTTCCCTTTTTTCCCTTTTTTCTCTTTTTTTTCCTTTCCTTCTTCTTCTTCGTTTTATTTTACTTTCTCTCCTCTTTCTTCTTCTATTCTTTCTTTCTTCTTCTTTTTTTTTATCGCTCTACCTCCCTCGCCGTCCGTTGCCAGCCACCCTCTTCCCTCGGCTACCCTCCAGCCTCCGGTTCTCGGCCTCTCTGCGTGAATGGGCGAAATGTAGGTAGGAGCCCGTTTTCGCTTTCTATACGGCAGCCGGCGAAAACGAGAGTCACGTACGCTCCGGAGTACCGACGCCGGTAGCATCACGCACCCGACACACGTGGTCGGACAACCTCTCACCTTTCCACCCTCTTTCTCCCATCCCGCGACCCGCACGCTTCCTTTCTCTATTAACCCGTTCGCGGAAACGATCTTTCGCCGTTTTGCACGGGTAAGATATTACCTTGCGTCCGATTCGATTTGCGAACAATGGACGAAAAGTAATTGCGTGGCTGGAGTGCCGAGCTCGTTTATAATAAAAAATTACTCTACTCCTCAGACTCGACTGTTCCTACACAGTCAATAAAAACGATGTAATTTGCCGTAACTTCCAAAATACCTACAACCAAATCGTGGGTTTTCCGATTATAATTAGAGCTCATTCATTATATTGTCTCGATACCAAAGTTTCCAGATAACTTTGCAAATGAAAATTGCCAACGTTTGCGTTACGCCTCTTTTGCTAAATTAACCAATTTCCTTTGAGACGATTATCAAACCGAATACTTCGGTTTAATGCGTGGTAATTGCCGAATATTGCGACGAGTGATGAGATCTGTTCCCCTCCGACGTCGTTCTCGCTAGAAAAGCGTGCGGGTTCGATGCAACAAGAATTTTCTGTTCACCCGCTTTTTTCCCCCCAACGGATCCTCTTGGCTCGTTAAGCGGATCGCTATGTCGGTGCATCGCGATTGAGCGTGAAAATCGGTCAACACACGCGAATACGCGACTCGTGGTCGGTGAAAGCGGAAGAAGACGAAAGAGAAACGCGCTCGATTTTAAACGCTCGCAACCGATGGCACTCGAGCGCGCGTGAATAATCGGGAATGACTGATCCGCAATTTCTAAATCGCGACGTTTTAACGTTATCGAACAGAGTCGACCGAGCCGGTTGTCATCAATTTTTATTTTTTCAGTTTGTCGGCCGACACAGCATAGAATCGAGGGACCAGATGCATTTTATCAATTTGAATGGGTCGTCGTTGATTCGAGAGGCACGGGACGCCGAGCGAAAATCATTAATTGTCGTCGTTGCCGGCAATTCGTGTAAGTGATCGGTCCAATAAATATGTTTCAATTAATTAAAACGAAATCAAGTCTGGTCCATCGAACTTTTCGCCGGTCGAAAACGCCCGTTCGAAAATGGAGGGACGTGGCACCGTCCTCGATGGTGGTTGTGAGCGCAACGACACGGCCGGCCGGATCGTTTCCAGCATATGTTTCGAGCGTTTATCCGAGCGTTGAAGGCGAGTCACGTAATTTCGTGGCCGATCGGGCGAACGACGGAGGGTGGCTCGGGATTGGTCGCGAGATTTGTCATTTTTTTTTTCTTTTCGGGGTCAAAGGGGAGCATCGATGAGTGAGAAAGCCGAAGGGTGTCGGATTTTCTCTTGCTCGCACCCCGTCTCTCTCTCTCTCTCTCTCTCTCTCTCTCTTTCTCTTTCTCTTTCTCTCTCGCTTTTTTTTCACGGACGTTCGGCCCGGAAAGGGTGATTTGTCGACCTGACCTCGAGAACCGTGAGAGCGTCCTTGACCTATCGACGTCGACGCGCAACGTCGCCCGTTCCAAGGTGTCTCATTTCCCTCGTTCGCCACCTCCCGATCGAAACGTCCTATCGAACCGCCTTTCCGCTGAATTTCCCGCGAGCCAATTGATACCTGGATCGATTACTCGCCTCCTGAACTTGCTTTCAAGCGGAGTCGTCGTGGAAACGAGCGGAGGAAGCTCGTCGTTTCTGTAACCGTCTGTTCCGTTCGATGGTCTCCGAAGGGGACGCGGCGCGGAAGATACGCTCGCGGAGGCGACGTTGTCTTTATCGTTATCAAAGATGACGGCGTGCTCGCGAAGCTAGCAGTCAGTCATCCAATGCTCGAAGTCAGAGCGGAGCGAAGAAGAGGAAAGGAGAGGACGGGGCGGGTGGAGACGAGATGAGACGAGACGGGAGGAGACGAGAGGAGACGAGACGAGACGAGACGAGACGAGACGAGGCGAGCCAGGGCGTGCATACATCCATGGGCCGTATAATTTCCGCGGGTCGCCGCAAAATCAATAAAAGAAACATTACATCGGCGGCTGGCAGTACTGAGCTTGGCAGGGGCCATGGGATTGGATGGGGAAAACGAGATGGGAATGGGTCGCGCAAGCGTTGCTAGAAACTCTGACAGCGGCACGGGGCTCCGCTGGCTCGACCGTTCGACCATCGAAAGAGGAAAAAGGAAAGGGAAAGAAGAACCGGAGGAGCCTGGAACAGCGGTGGCAGCAGCGGCAGCACACAGGAGGAAAAGGAGCAAGAGCGGCGGCAGCAGCGGCAGGAGGAGGCGGCGAACAAGGAGGCTGAGGAGGAGGAAAGGAAAGCAGCCGGAGGAAAGCAGCGAGTCTTATGAAATATGGCCTCCTTATGAAGGAGTCTGTACTCGCGTTCTTCGGCTAAAGGAGCGGCTGCGACCAGGGGATACAGGGAACAGAGAGTATGCCGAGAGAAGAAGACGAACGGGCCAGAAATAAAGAGGGCCAAGTTTGCGCGGTTATCTGCTCTAACGCGAACGTACAGGCTGTCCCACGATAGCATTACACAATCACCTTCGACGGTCTTATTAATTAGCAGATATTATTGGTGGACGGTATTGTGCTTTTGTACGTTCTTCGAAAAAAATGAAATTTTCCATCGTTACGTCGGAGGGCCGATGTGAAGCATGATTAACCCTATTCATCGTTCCATCGTAATTCAAAGCCGTCGGCCGGCACAATAGAATCGTATCGATCATTAAATTATGTTAAATGTAACCTGGTGTTATGTTCGCAGTATTCAACATCTCTTTGCTTATCATAATTTTTCACCGTTAAGATAATTACGTATTGTTTCAAAACTTGCTACCGAGCTATCCATTTCTATAATTGACGCTATTAAATTTATTAACTTCTCGCTAGAATATTGAAAAGCCGTCCCAGATTTCTATTCCTTGAATTTTTTAAATCGCATCCATTTCATATGAAACACCTCGCGTACCCGAAAGCTGCCAAGTGGAAAGCTTAATTTCAGAAGCGATACGATTGTATTCTAAATAATTACACGTTCTGATGGACACGTATCGATCCCGCTGACAATGAACCAAGCGTTCCTTCGATTATCTTTTTCGTCGAACACGCGAAGGTGTTGCGTAGCGCCCTTATGTAATTCACGGCCAACGGGTTAAACGTGTAGTTATTCCAGAAATAATCCGAGCCCGACATTGTTCTAAGGTACACGGTCTCTGGCGTCCCGTTGGCAGCGGTAAAGGAGAACCGCTATTATTCCGATTGCGAGCAACAAGGTGCACCACTTGTGGCTCGAGCGGCAAACGAAACACCTACGTCAGTATCGGTTCTCCGAGCAAAGCCAAAGAGAAGAGAAGAGAAAGGGGGTGGGAGGGGGAGCACGGGGTGGAATCGCGGCTGTGTGTAGGGGTTGGTACGGTGACGTACAATCGAACGAACGGGTTGCTCGATGGAACGAGAAGGAGGCGAGCGTAAGAGATCAGGCGCGGATACCGGGAATGCCGGACAGAGGAAATGAGAAAGCCGCCCTTTCGAACGGTGAACGGCGAACGGCGAACGGCGAACGGCGAACGGCGAACGGCAAACGGGCAAAAGGAAAAAGCGAGAGGGCAGGAGGCGGTTAGCGGTGAAGGAGGAGAAGTTTGTTCGTCACTCGGCGTGGATATTTATCGAAGAACTCGATTCCTTGCGCGGGGATCGATCCTTTTTCCACGCTTGTCATCGAAACGGAAAAGGATCTCGCCGAGTTAAGGGTGTGCTTTATCCGTCCTCGAAAAGAGCACTTTCTCTGCACTTGCTCGATACCGAGTGGCGAGCGTAATTGCACAGACGTATCGTTTTCTTCTCCGCTGTGCATTAAAGTTACCCACCGACGTTCGCCTCACGGTTCCTCGATGTTGGATACAAACTTACAAAAGGATTAAAAAGGAACGCTCGCTCGATTTTTGTACAGACTTTCTTTTTGCGATAATTTGGTACAGCAGGTGCCTCGCGACACAAGGCTTATCAAGCTTTATATCCACGGTTCAATCTCGGCTAAAACGCTTGGCTCGCGTGTACCAGGCTGCTTTTCAGCTGGTCCAGGCGCGTTCTTGGTGGCGTGTGTGCGGCAATTAGCGCACCACTGCACCGTTTGGTGCACGGCTGGTCCTTCGACGCTCGATCGTTTCTTTTCCGTCGCGAGCCGATAAATTCTCGATGCGCCGCTTTAGAATCTCGCTTGATATTCAATGGTACGGCTCCATTTGAAATTCACGTCGATCGTTCGTTTTCCTGAACGATGTCACGGGTAGTTACATATTTTACGTAAACGCGGTAACAGGCTACCGAAATTCGTCATCTTCTCGCGCGATAACATGCCGGCCCGTTGATTTTCGGACGATAAGGAAAGTACATCGGTGTAATCTGCGGTTAGACGAAAGGGTCCAAACGGGCTTCTTCTTTTTCCGTTCTCAAAGCTTAACGCCGTGTACGATCGCTTCCTTTTTATTTCGAATAGAAAGCCATTTCGCTTCATTCACGTAAGAATCGATCTTCGATCGGTATCATTGTGGGATGAATCGTTTTAAGATAAAAGGAAAAATGAACACGATGGGAGATAAGAGAATAAATTTGAACGAAAGCAAAACGTTCGGAGACGAAAATTTGCGAACCACTGAGGAAACTAGTTGGCGTTCTTGCGGCCAAAGAAGTCGAAAACCTCCCGTGAACCCTACGTACCCCCCACCACAGGGCCAGGCTCCTTTCTTTCGTTTCGTTGGGCCCACTCCTCGATGGCCGGGCCCGAGCGTGCACCTAAAATGCATGCTAGGCTTTCCCCTCGGGCTCGCGCCCCCGCCCACCAAAAATTCTCCCCACCAAAACCGTTGCTAGGCATCTTCCTCCGGTTGCCACGGCCCCGTGCACTCGAACCTCCTTTCCCTCTGACGATCAGTCCCCTACCTAGCGATGGGCTCAATACGCTTCGAACCCATCGGGCCGGAGCTTTCTTTTAAATATTATTTTAACGCGCGGCTCCTCCCTGTTTTCAATCATGGCCGTTCAACAAAAACGGAAGATATTTCACTTTATTAATTATAACGATATCGTAAAAGTTTCAACCCTTCAGCGACGGTGATCGCGTTTCAAGTTTTCCTCGTGTTTTAATGCAGCTCGTTAAAATGGCTGATGGAAATGTTTCGTAAGGGTTAATAGGCGGTGCGCATGGGAATTGTCGTCTAACAATGCAATCGATTTAAAGGAATTCTTTGTAATCTCGCAACGTTCGCGAGAAAATTCAAAGAGTTCGAAGAGAAAGCAACGACTCGCACGTTTCTGTCAGCCATCTAAATTTGCATAACATTTGCAGCGACGTTAGCCTTCGCGCGAGCGAGTCGCTTGAAAAACTCGCAAGAGAGAGGAGCGGAGAATCGAACGGCCATCGCTACCCCTACCCCGAAAGCAACCCCTCGGCCCCCCCCCCCCGGTCTGCAGAGCGTACCTACGGTCTGTTCGCTGCCAAATAGTCCCAAAATGCATCGGTGCCCCGTTCCTCGTCCCTCTAACCGCCCGCGCCGATGCGAGCGACCGAGACGGAGGGGCCCAAGTGCAACGGCTTCTATACCACTACGATGTTAACGTGGCGAACCACCACTACACGACCGTCATCACCACCAATACGATCATCGCCACAATCACCTTCTCTACCGCTTTGCCTTTGCGAGGCTGCTGCTGTTGCTGCTGCTGCTGCTGCTGCTGCCGCTGCTGCTGCTGCTTCTTGGTCCTCTTTCTCCCCCTTCACCCTTCCTTCCTTCGTAAATGCAGTTCTCCAACCTTCGCCGTGCACACTCCCCTCTAGTTGCTAGGTCCACTTGCCCGCTTTCTTCGCGAATAGGCACGTAGCTATATACATAAGTTATATAGCCACTCGCAGGAGGAGCGGCGTGGGCAAACCCCACCTTAGGTGCAACGGCCTAAATGCAACTTGTTCCCCGGGCTACGTTTCTCTGGCCCGGACCCCGTTTACTCGCTTCTGCTACCGTCCTCCTCTCGAAACCTCCGTTCTTCTACCATATTTTTCGAAAGCTATCGCGGAAATTGCTATCTGTATCTAATCCTTACACGAAACATAGAAAGTTCGATCGATAGACAATTCGAAAACCTAGGTTACGTTAGTAGAGTTAAGTTTGACGTTCTCCAGACTGTAACTTTATGATTACGGCGACTCGATGGGCCGAGTATTTTTCTTCCTCCAACCGACAGATTGCCACGCAATTTTCTTGATAATATGAACTGATACGGTAGCATTATCTTCCGCTGAAGGATGGAGGAATGAAAGAGGGATTGTAGGGAAACTAGGAGGGTCGGAGAGCAAGAATTTTTTCCGGAATATGGCAACAAAGAACGATTCGATCGATAATCCTTGTTTGTTTCTGACGTGTTTCTACTAGGTAGAAGCTAACGTAGCCACCGTGTTCAAAGAGGCTATATAGCTTTCTTGAATTATTAATAGAGCTTGTGTTTGTACTCGAAGAAAAATAGTTGCAATAATACGTTGATTAAAATACGTCAAACGCTCGTCTCGTGATATCATAGTTTCGTTGAAACTCGAGTAATTGGAAAGGAATTCTGATATTTGTTCAAACTGACATCGAGCGTCGTACGGCAGATAACACGGCCATTTCACGATTCGAATCGCTGATCGAAATGTTTTTTTTTGTTTGGCACGCGAGACAACTGAAGTCTAATGGAACACAGAGGCACACGTTCGGCCACTCGTTGCGTGAAAATTTCCAGACGCCCCCGTTATGCTCGATCCATTCAAACTGCTTGCTTAGAAGCGTTTCAAGTACTATTTCAGCTCGGAGAGACGACACCGTTCGAAAGTTTATGGCCGAAGGGCAACGGCTAGTCATCGGAAACCTCGTGTCTGTGACGTGTCGTGACAATGCGCTCGAAGAAAGACGTAAATATTCGGATACGACAAAAGGAGTCTCGATGGAGTTTGAAGAAACGTGACAATACCTTCTGCTAACTAAGAGGGTCCCATTAGGGACAGCGTGGCGCTTACCCCACACCCTTAATGAGACAACGATTCTAAAGCTTCCAGCAGAGTATCTTACACGTAATTTTCTTACATGCTCGTCCTTCGTTGTTTCCCTAATGTATTCCAAAGAAACTAAACGATAGCATGTGGACCGAGACTAGCTCTTCTGGAAAATGTCAGAAGTACCAAGACGTACTGTCAAAAATAACTGAAAACCGTTTCTTAGGATAGTGACAAATGAATTTTCAATAAATACGCGTGGTATTCGAGGAACTGGTAAAATCGTTGCGACAGCCTCGAAAGCTGTGAGAATTTCGATGGAAAACGAGCGAGCCGGGAAGAAAGGAGATCGAGGGTCGACAAGAAATCGACGGGATAAAAAAATTGCGAGCCAGATGCGGCCCTGTCTCTTTGCTAGAGTCCCCCTCTCTCCGAATCGAGGCTGCACCTAAATGCGCTATCCCTCCGTGGTTCGTCGTTGCGCCTCGCCACCCCACCAAACGCATTCCTCCTATTTGGGCCCCCCACCATAGCGGGCCGAAAAGTGCAACGGCCTAAATTCACGTAGGGGAAGGTAACAAGGGCCTTGGGCTTCTCCCACCCGTTACCCCGGTGCAACAACCTAATTTCTAGAGGCTCCTCTCTCTCCTCGCCCGTCCGTTTTGCTTCGTCTCCTCCTCCGCCACCTCCTCCATCCTCGTTTTCATCCTCACGATAGCCCCCTCGCCCCCCCCCCCCGCCCCGCGCCGCCTGCCGTACCCCTTTGCCCCCTGCTCGTCGTTACCCTCTGGCCCGTCGTCGTTGCTCTCTACGAGAAGTTCAGACGTTCGTCGAGGCAACCGCTCAAGGAATCATCGTGCTTCTTCTATTTAATGCAATCGCTAGTCGCTTTTTGGCAGCGTTTACCCGCTGTCCCCCTGGCCGCTCCTCTGCCTCCTCCTTCTCGTCCCTCGCTGCAACGTTCCGCTTCCATCCGTTCACTTTGCTTCCCCTCTCTCGTTCCTCTTCTTTTTCTTCCCTTCCGTGCAATCGTCTCGGCTTACTAGCAGCGAGTCCTGCATGCAATACGATGCCCTCCGTGTACTACGGCTAGCACGAAGCCCTTGCCTCGTCCTCTTCGCCTTCCTCGGCTTCGACGCCGCACCGTCCCCGATTTCTCCTGAGAACCGACAGCTTTGAACACCGACTTCGCATTCTTCTCGCTGATCAACGCCGTCCGGGAACGTGGAATTTAAATGACCCACGTCCACGCTTAACCGTCTAAGCTTCTCGTTACCGTCGGCCATTCTTCCCTAGGAAAAATCACCACGCAGGGGAACAAAGTGTAGGCACCGCGGTCAACTTAGTTTTTTTAAAACTATTATTTTACTGACAATCACCTACGGCGCCATTTTCCCTAGGGAACCCTATCGTGTACGACGCCGTAGGAAGCGAGAGCCTCTGCGACGGGTCGTGCTCCGTCGTACAAAATTTTTTGAAAATCTAATACGAATTTTGGTAGCTACTTCTTTCATCGAATCGAGTTTTTTTCTTTGCTAAAGCGTGTAGGTTGGCGGGCTTCGATGAATATCATTAAGATTTGACGATCGTTGTTGACGTCGACGTGGTCGGAGCAGCGGTCGACCGGATGGATTTATTCCGTTGATTTCGACAGACGGAAAGCAGCCAAGCTGGTTCTATGGTGTCTCTCGAAAGTAGAAGGCGTAACATCGTTACACAAGAGATCGCCGCAAGATGCCTCGTTCCCCCCTCTCCCCCACGGTTCGTTGCAACTGTGCAACTTTCGTTCGATAAAACGCCCCCTCGGGGTATGGAGAACCTTCCGGGGGCCGGTTCCCTACACGCTTTCGAATTTCACGCGAAAATCGCGGGATTTTGATGGAACTCGTCGCGTGTAGGAACGTTCTCGTGCGGCCAATGCACCTTTTCCTCGATGGCGTTTGCTTTTAAAATCTGGGAACAGGGAACCTTGGTCATCCTCGCGTTAACGTCCTCGCGTAGAGGTGTCTCCGCGGTGGGAGAGACAGAGAGGCTGCTTAGCCCGTGCTCGGGAAGATCAACGCCCCGACAAAAGTTCTTTGAGCCGGGGACCACCTGCCCGCGAAAGACCCGCCCTGCGTGCATCGACTCTGGTGCATTGCCCTCGTCCTTCGCCGTTCGCCTCACTTCGCTTGACTTAGTCACTTAGAAGCGACGTTGTTTACGCCGTGCCACGATTATCTATCGCGAATTACTCGCGACCAACAAGGATTTTATTCCTTACAGGGCCGGAACTAATCGTTCCAGTGGAAACAGCCCCCAGTCCCCTATGATCGTAATCGAGCCATCAAAAGCGCAGGGCTTGCTAGACAGTTTTGGTCCACTTGGACGAATCGTATCGCAGATAATGGAATCGAATTATCGAAGAAAATCGAACGGAGGGCATGAAAGACCGGTCAAGTCGATAACCAGTAGCCAGTAGGTAGCGCGATCGTGCAAGTCGAGTGTTTCGAGGGTTCCGGTGCAACGGCCTTAATCTCTCTAGGGCCAAACTCCGTGCAAAGCGTGCGTGACTATACGCTGCGTGCACGTGTAGGCGTGTGTTCGCGTGCGTGTACGTGCACGTGCACGCGAGGAGCTCGCGTGTTCGCACGAGCGTATACAAGCGCGTCGCGTGTGCAACAACCGGAGGCCCGCCTCGCAGATTGGCCAAACTTTATTTCCAGAATGTTTGATTTGAGAAAGAAATAGCCGTGACCCGGCCGCGGCCAGGAAAGCCTTTCTCGCACAGCCTGTAAACTACGCCGAATTTAACGGGTCTTCTTGCTCTTCGATGGTGGAAAAAAAAAGAAGAAGAAAGAAATATAGTAGCGAGACCGGGTGATGCTACTTGCACCGCTAGTGTATTAATAGAGCGGAGTCCGTTGCAGCGGAAAACTTCGCGCCGCGACCGCCCGCTCGGTTTCGAAGTTTACACGGAGGCCCGTTAAAAATAGGACACTTGCGTTACGAGAAAACGCAGGTTCTTCGCGCATAGAACGAAATTCGAAGAAGATATTCTTGCCACGAGAACCGAGCTACGCGTATGCACAGTGATTTTACTGGATCTCCAAAGGAAATCCCTCCCTAGCTCTTTGGTGATGAATTTTCATACATCGACCATCTCGTTAATTGTAATAGCTAATATTAACACCTGATCGCGTCAAACAGCCTACTTGATACTTAAGTAACTACCATTGTCCAAGTGGAGAACAGCGGCATACGGTCGTCGACTGCACCGAAAGAATTTCGAACGATATGATCGTCGTCGTTGAAGGGTTAAAGGGTTGTAATCGTCTTCATTGCGTTGGCAAGGGACAATTTTTTACCTTACGGTTCCTTTGAAACCTGGTATAGAGCAGAATCAGCTTGTACTCGTTAATTTCCCGCGATGCAGTGGAAAGAGGAGGTCGCATCGAGACGTGAATTTTGGCTGCGGCCCGGTCACGGGCTCGTGAGCCCGCTAAACATTTTATCCATTCTTCCGGCGAACGATTGTTTCGCTGCATCCTGCCGTCTCGCATTCTCCCACAAACTTTGGGAATGAAAGCGACGCGACGCCCCGTGTTTTCGCCGATACGTATCTACGACTACGAGTCTGCGAACGTCTTCTTCGAAAGAAGAACGAGACGCGCGGCTGGGCCCGAGTTACCCTCTGCCGTCTTACTTCGATCGTTTCTAACGCGAACAAATGATCGTAACGTGTAACTGGACTTACGTTATCCGCTCCGGTTATCCCGCTCTGTTCGCGCGGATTCGAGAAGGGAAGGGAAACACCGGAAACGATAGCGCGCCGCTGGGAAAATAAAGTACCGACGCGAATGCAATAGGTGTTATTTTTCTCTTTTTTTTTTTAATTTTTCAAAAAGCCAATCGCTTAAATCGGTAGGTGATTATAGGATCAGCGAAGCGGAACGAGGCGAAAGAGGGAGGAGAAAGAGAGAGAAGAGAGAAGGGGTGGCCAGATCTGTATCTCGTTTCGGCGGGTGGCGCGTTATCGACGAGCCGGGCGCATTATATTTTTGCAATTTTATCAAAAAAGAGGCGAGCGAGGCGAGGCGAGCCGGAGAGGGGTGTACGAGCGTCGAAATAAATGTGCGAGCCATCCGCCGTCGAGCGTGATCAGCATTATCGAATTAGCGCGGATGGTCTACGGAACGAAATTTTCGATGGTGCCGCGGCGCGTTTGCATTAGCGCGTCCGCTCCAGGGAATATTGCGTTCCGATTGGACGTGCACGCGGAAATCGTGAATGATAAATATTAATTATTTTTGTTTGCCTCCCGCCGCGCGCACCAGCATTAATAACACTTCGATCTGCCCCCGCCCCATCCGACCCCTCACCCTCCCTCCCCCCGGAACCCTCCCCCTCGTCGGTTCGACACAAAACTATAACGTTGCCGGCAAACGAATCGGTTAGCACCGCTACCTGTCCATTCGACCTGGCAAAAACGTTAAAATAACAGAGATCTCTCGCGCTCGCGTGTTCACCGGACGAACCACCCTGTTACCGTCTCTTGCCCCGTTTAACCCCGCCTTCTCTCGCCCCCATCTAGCTTGCATCCGCCATCCCTCATCCCCCTCTGGACGCTGGGCTACGTAACCGAGGTACAATGATCGTCGCGCGAATACGTAATTTTCGCAAACAAAGTAGCCACGCAAATAATAAAACGCCCCTGTTTACCTTGACCGATCCTGCCTCTTCCCCTCCTCTACTTTCCTCGAGCCACCTACCTACCAACCGACCTAACCGAACGACGTTGTATCGCGTTGAGAATTTAATTGCGATACCGGTCTGACCGAAACGGCGTCGCCCGGTTCCGGGTGAAATCGCGTTTTCGCCGCGGCTTCGTCGAGTTTCCTTTCGATGTTTCGCGCCCACGATTCCCGATGGAAACGGACAGGGGGCCGATGTCGCAAGGAATCTCGCGAGGGGACGCGCGAAAACGACCGCGTTAATCGCCTTTACGCACCGGTCACGGGTAATTAACGCTTCGAACACCGTGTCACCTGTACCTGGCTGTGAGTTTCACAACGCTGGGGCGGATTAGGGTAGAACCGTCTGTTCGAGCTCTGGCAAAAAGCTAACGGGAATCTGCGTATTTTTATATTTTGAAAATAAGTTAAGGTCTAGAACTGCACATTTATTGCTAAGGATAACGACATGGAGACCCTTCAAACCCTGCCAAATTTCGTGCACAATGCGTTGTAAATACTTTGTTGAAGTTCCTCTTCTGTATAATAAAATAATAACCTAAAGACCATAAAATTTTGGAAACAATTTCTTTTATTGATCAAAAATCAACCCTCAAAATGACCAGAGGAAATAAATTAATTTAAATATCCCAAGAATGCAAAAGTAACCAGAAGTCCTTGTGGGTTTTCCCAATGAACTCGGCGTGGAAATGGAAAGACAAACTGCTAATTGCCATTACGAGTTAGAAGACACGCGACAACGGCTCATGGGAAATTTCGGAATCCCTTCCGTCCAGAGACAGTCACTCGCGGATGCATAGAATTTCCCTTTGCGTCTATTGAAAAATTCCATGCATCCGTGACACTTACCAACCGCAGAGATACATCTCGCTGGCACCAGTCATTTGAATTTCCCGCCCGGGAACCCCTGCTTATATTTTATTCTCGGGGTTAAAGTTGAATTATCCTGGCGACGGTGAGCGCTCAGACATTCGCCGCGAAAGAAAGTTTTCATCGTTGTCGAGCTGGAACGTTTTCGTAAAAATTTACAGTCCCCAAGGTTCGTTCGCGATTTCAACGAAATCCCAACGCTCGTCTCGATATTCGTTTAACACGACAGGTATTCGGTTTAGCGATCGTTTCAAAACGAGTCGTAAAGCGTAATAAAATTATAAAGGTATAACCGAAAAGTATCGTTATGGCAGCGGTACTTTACGTTTCGGTACGAGTGTCTGGTTTCAGGGACGAGCATGGTCGTGACAACGGCCTAAAGTTTCGGCATGGCCAAAAACTGCGAGGAGGAAGTTCACATGGGTAAGCCGGTGCGCGTTTGCTAGACCGAGTACACACCTAATTACGACTATCTTACATCTATCGTATCGTATTATTAAGCCGAAAGGTATCCGTCAGTTTGTTTGCGCGTGGTGCGTCCAGCAAATGTTTCTGACGAAATTTGTAAGGATGCGCATAATAATCGTCCATTATGCAGTCGGTCTACGTCCGGGAACAGGGCTTTCCCACGCGTTGTCCAATCGCATAATCGCGGTCGTTTGACGATCGATCGGCGAAAGAAATGAAATAAAATAAACTTGACTTTCGGTACAGGAATCGTCCCGCGGAAAATGTTTCTCTTCGAATTTCACCCGGGATATTCGCTGGTGAATGAAATTGAATGAAGAAAAAACGATAAAAAAAAACAGGCGCGCATACATATACACACACACACACACACACACACACACATGGTCGAACGAAAATGATCCTTCGTGACGCGAAAATAAAAACTCGACCGCGAAAACTCGGTCGGATTAAAAGCCGCGTCGGGCGTGAAACGAATTTAAAACGTTTAACCGTGAACATCGATTTTTATACGCGATAGAGGAAAGCAGATTTTCAACGTTCGCGAATTAAACAAGCCGTGTACGCGTGATTTGACCGAGCCGTGACTTATGAGCCGATTGTTCGTTTTTCCGATTGTGTTTGCCGTTTCTTTTTTTTTTTTCCCCCTCCCCTTCCGTTTTGTCCAGAAGCGAAAAACGAAAAGTAGGCGGACGAAGAAAAATGATGTTGGGAACTGCTTTTGGATCGCCTTTGGGGCAAGAAGTCATCCGAGGCGAGCTGCAATTTTTGCAGTGTTGCAACCTTATGCCGAAACTTATTTATCACTTTGACTGGCGTCCTAAGGTCGTAAAAAATCTCTCGACTTTATACTTTCGTTTCCAACAAGTACGTTTCTATAGATTTTCATGTACCCGACAGAATTGTTTGTAATCAGCCGAATAAAATCGTTCATATTCTTGGCCATTTGACTGAGGAGCCTCAATTTGACACTGAAAATGTTGTTAGGAAGTCAATTGTCGGGAAGGGAGGATGCTGTTTCGGTGAAAGTCGGGGTATCAATGAATATCTCGATCGTGGAAACGGTGGTTAGGCATCGGGGAAATTTACGAGTATCAGCACGGTTATGTATGTAATTTATGCAACGATGTCGCGAAATCTGCAAGCGAGTCTAAAAATCGCGCGGCAACCTCTATGGGGCCTCGTTTCCAGCGATTTCATAACCAGTCTTGCGTCACCGGCTTCGCACAACCGAACGTTCCATGCCTGTCCGATGAACGCGTTTGCACGATTGTGTCGCTCTCCGCTACCCGTTTTGTAGTGCACGAGGTCGTGCTTAATGTCTCGCGCCGGCTGTTGCTCGGCCAATCACGCTCGATACGCACGATACGCACTCGTAGAAACCTCCACTGGCTACAGGACTTTTTGCACCTTCTTGAATACCTCGAGCCGGCCGTGTGTCACCTGGCCGAAATTTTACCAACTTACATTACGGGTTCTCCGACGAATTTTTGCCCCCGGTTACCGTTTCTTCGCTCGAGGTCCCGAGACAATTTTTCCTCCCCGTTACCGGACGAAAGTAGATAATAATTCGAAGAATTCGTATTCGCGAGGAATGCAAACTAACCCAACCTTAGCCTAACATAAGTAGGACTCGAATGCCTCCGGTTGCAAAAGAGACGTTTCGTCGCAACGTTCGTTGAAATCAAAGTTAAAATCAAAACAACTTCGGCGAAACGATGTTGCAACGACGTCGTTGCCACAATTTTAATAACGATATGTTAATAAACGTATTTTCTTTGTAAAGCGGGAATTCGAAGGATCGTAGAGTCGAGGGGACGAACGAACGAGCGCCGTCCGTAAAATTTCATTTATTAATTCCAACGTGCGCGTTTAAGCGACGGGGCACGTCCATCGGTTGCACAAAAATTCTCTCGAATCACGAAGCAGAAGGGGGAAGTCACTTCCGGTTCTTCATTATGCGTTAGAATGCACACGCGTGTAATTGGGTAGCCGCGTGCTGAATTAGGGCCCCCGGTGTCCTCGTTTTTTTCTTTCTTCTCTTTTTTTTCCTGCGTCGAGCGAAATTGCAGGAACGTCAGAAGCGCTTCCTGCTTTCTCGCGTCAACTCTGCCTCTTTGACGCATCCTTTTGCCGCGTGACATCGCTTTTTGCCTCGATACCGCAATCCCGTACACAACAGACACACAATGAGCCAATGATCCTCCGCGTGGAAACGAAGGGCAGTTATGATTCTCGAAATTGCCACCCGTCCAACGATCAAATACGCTGCGATACATTATAATCAAGCCCTTCGAGGCACGGTGTTGCGTTGAAAAATAACGTCCTAGAACGACCTAGAGCGTAGAATTTTAATCTTTCCAGAAACTCGAGTCCCAACATTATTCCCGGTGATGGTATTTCAATTGCTAAGCGATATTCGAGACGCGAGCCGAGCTAGAAGCTTAGAGAAAGAGGAGAAAAGGAAAGGAAAAAAAAATGGTTGTTTTACGTAGCTCGATCGGTGAAATATACGGCCGTCAGAGGTGGAACGAGGGAAAAGGTAAGAGAAAAATGAGAGGGAACAGAAGTAACGATCGAGACGAACCTGTTCGTCGGTAGGTACGTCCAGGTAAGACAGGAAGGATTTATTTTTAATATCGATGCGCGAGATCTTCGGCAAAGGGCTCGTCCCAAATACTCGGCCGAAGTTCAACGACCGGCGCGCGCGACTTCGCTGAATGGCCAAGGGTCAGGAAGCAAGAAGTTGCTGGACGAAACGACAGGCGGAGGAGCGGTAACGAGCGCGCGGAGCGGCGTGGCGCGAGGAAACAAGCGGATTGAGGCGAAGTGACAGTGACAGTGACAGTGATGCATTGTTCGAACGAACTCGATTGCCAAATCCGATGAGCTGGTAATAAACCTTTTAAAACAACGACGACGGAGGGACGGGGTTCGGTTCCTCGAACGCCTATTTCTTCATTGAACCGGCTGCACGTTTACGGTATGCGCTTCATGCTATCCCCATGCAAATATATATTTCTATCGCGCGACCGTGATACTCCTTTGTAACGTCCTCGTATCCGGCCAGTCAGCGAAATCGCGAACGGTCAGCGTAATTGAAGCTCTAGGAAAGGCTCGCTCGTTCGCGCTGATCGCCTAACGCTTCTCTATGCGACCATTTAGACGAGCCGTTCAATTCTAGCTTTCAATTTTAGCTTTCAGCGGTTCCCGATCGTGAAACGAGACACTCGAATCGAGTTGTTAGCCGGTTCACGGATCGACGATGGTCGCGTGCGATCGATCGCGGTAACGTTAGACGCGTCGACGAAGAAATACGAGCAACCGTCCATTCGAGACTACGAATCGCTCGCTCATTAACACTTTGGCTAACACGTCAGCCGTGCGTGGCTGACACTTGAATCTCCGTAGAAATCCGTCACCCATGTTCTTAAGGAATTCATTCATTTCTTTAATTGGAAGTACGCGTAACAGCGGGTACTCGAAGTCACGAATAATAGAAACAGCGAAGTAACACGATTCGTGATACTCGATTCTTCAAATTCTCGAACTCGTTTGCTTCATAAACGCATACCGCGAACGCGTTTGCAAGTTTCGATCGTCGGCTGTCGTAATCAGCGTATTGCGAAAATCGCTTCGATCGCGACATTTCGAAAATTCCTATTCCGTCGCGACGCAACGCGACGCGGGAAACGTATCGTTGTCGAATCTATGATTCTTCCATTCAAAAGATAGCGCCGCGTTTACGATCCTCTTAGATAAGAAGCGAGAACACGGATCGCAAAATGGTGCAGCTTAAGGGTGAGTACAGGTCCTAGGTTAAGGGTCAATTTCCGTGAACGCGGGTTCCTCGCAAATTTGCATCCTTATGTACCGCTTCGAATTTAGACGTTTCGTTCGCACGGCGGATACCCGGTGAAAAAAAAAAGGAGGAACGAAAGAAAATGAAAAGCACAAGCGGAGAGAATAAAAATCGCGAGAAAAAGGTGGAATGTTTGTAGAGGAGGGAAGGGGGGTCGAACCGGAATTCGAATCGCATCGCATAGCGCCTATTCGAAACAGGACGGATACTCTGGGTCGGGGAACAGGAGGAATTTTTGCAGAGGGCCCCGGGGCCCCGGGAGAGATTTTTAACGCGAGAGATTATCTAACAGCGGCGAAGTGGCGCGTGAATACAGCGTAGATCCCGTGTTGGGTATATAAGGCAAGGGGAGGAGAAAGGAGAAGGGACGAAGGGGTTCGAGGAACGGTAGGAGAAGAGGAGGCGAGGAGAGGGGAAACGGAGGTCCCTGGGGCCCAGGGTGGCTAGCTTTTGAAGCTGGCCAGAAAAATGGTGGTAGAGACGAGAGGTAGCCGAAGAAGAGAGAGAAAGAGGGAGGGCAAGAGGCGAACGGACCCTTCGGAGCGAGATAGAGCAAGAACAAGGGCCAGGGGGACGGGTGTTGAGGCGGCACAGGAGGTGAACGTCCAAGGGGGCAACCTGTTCGGGGTTCATGGCCCTCTGTCGACTAGCAAACTCGCAGGAAGCCATCCTTGCCCAATCTGCTAGGCCCGTGCGAAGGAGCGCCTACACGAATAAAGCTGCTTCGGGCTAGATGCTTCTCGCGTTCAAGGACGCCGAGAAATGCACATCTAGGATGCAGCGGTTGAAGAAAAAAAAACCAACACGTTCCCCTTCCGTTCCCTGAACCGACTACAGCCGCGATTAGGGATGATTCGATACCATCAAAGTATCGATACTTGCTCGGTTCTGAAACGAAAATTTTGATATTTAACATTTCTAGTACAGTGTACATAGAATAGGTATTTGGGACAGTTTTATTTCAAAATCGGTAATCAAGCTCAATGTATTTTTAGGCGCTTACGGAAGGATTAAAGAATAGATTTTTCCTTAATAGGAAATAAAATGATTGAAAATGAGCAAACTATAAAATGTGACCGAAATATATTTTGCTTAATCCTTTTATCTTTCGTGTGAAACATCGATACTTGGCTCGAAGCAAAAATATCGAGTATTTACTCGCGTTTACCTGTATCGATTCATCTCTGATCGTGATTCTTTCAAGGAAATAGAGCGGTTCGTCGTCGGTATCGCGGGTTGTTTCGTTTCGATTAACTCGTTCCTTGCCGGTACATTTGTTTCGTTTCCTCCGCAGGAAGAGATACGGAGTCGAGAAAAAGGAATCGGTTCAACGAGGAGAAAAGTTAAAAAAGATCGGGAAAGTAAGGAGAAGAAGTATCGAGGCTCGAGCGAGGCGAGTCTAAAAGAAGGAACCAGTTTTCGAGTTTTACAGTGACGGCACGGTTCCGCGAGCCGAATTTCGCTTCTCGTCCCGTTGCTTGCAACTGCCGCGGACGATATCCTATTCCGTTCTGCACGGAGATTTATTTGCCGTGAAACGGTGCGATACACCGGCCCGGTCTCGTTATAATTTATAATTCATTCACGTCGGGGCACAACAGTAGCTTATGCGAGAAACGCTCGCAATAAGAAGTTCGTTTCACTTTGCCCGATCGGGTGAGCCAGGTCAAGGATCCCTGCCGAGAGATCGTTCGAGCAGAGATCAATGATTCGTGGAAACATCCTTCCCCCCTTTTCGTTTATGGGAGCACGATTACTCGTTCGTCGTTTTTTTGTTCGATACGTGCCCGTTTCGCAGCGAAACTCGCACGGGAAACTATCGAGAGCGCTTTCCGCGAGTGGACACTACTCCGAGACCGATTGTCGTCAGCTGAAAGTGACTCATACGCTCGTCAACGAATCGCTCTTGATAGTTACTTGCGTGACTTTTACTCTCGAGTGGTCGCGTATCGCGCAAAAAAAAAAATAATTGCAAATTTCAAATTTATCGCGAAACTACTCAAGGACGAACGAAAATCGATCGAAGTACGCTTGTTTTTTTCTCCTGTAGATAAAGAAAGTATTATGCCTCGGTGTAAAAGCGTCGAGCGGGCATTAGGCAACCGAGATCTTGACGAGTGTGAAATTATAATCTTATCTGACGCTCGCATTAGTCACACTATAAATACGTGCGTACACAGGAAAGCGATAGGTTTAATTCTGCATCGTCGCGATAATAGGTGACTTCTAGATAGGCTGATTAATCGCGACGGTCCGAGGGGCAAGGAGAGCCGAACAGTTGACCCTGGGGAATGTGTTTGCGTCTCCAGGGTCTCGGGTGGAAATTCTACGCTGTCAAATATGCTAGCTTCGTTTCGAAAAAAACGAAGAAAGTGCCGTCGTTCGTTTCACACTCGAAAATTGATCAAACTTTGTATATCTGTATTTTTGCTATGTCTAGGGTTAATCAACTTGTTTTGAAATAATTGCTAAGCGGAATATTTGACAAATTTAACTTAGACGTAACGCCTGGTAACTTCCTGGTGCTATTGCAGCGAGTGGCGGATACAATTTTCCGTAGGGAATCCTATCGTGTACGAATCGAATCGTGGATTCTCGCTCGGATGTTGCGATTCTTTTTCAGCCAGGCGAATTTCGGTCACGGGTAATACGAGACTCGGCAAGACCGTCCGCTCGAAAACTCGTCGTTGGCCACGGATCCAGCTCGATTTACCTTTCGAGACCGCAAGAAAGTGGACGGCTGCGAAGATTCGTGCCGCGGTCGAAAGTCGATAAGCCGGAACGTGGAGCGGGCTCGCAGGGATTAGAAGTTCATCGACGTCCGCGGGATTCGTTCGTTGTTTCCTCTCCCTTTAAGTACTCGCGGACAGCCTCGTCTAAACTTTCGATCCGTTCGAAATCCTTCGCTCGGCGAATTCTTTCGTCGTAGACGACCTGTGATCGACGAATTGAATTCGCGATTCGATTGTTTCGCGGAGCGGTTAGGCACGATGCACGTTCCGCGAACGCGTACCAGCGAGCACACACGCGCGCGCGCGCGAAAACGCTGTTTCAGAAATGGTATTTTTAGAAATGGCATACATATCTACCCGATGCAGAGGTAACTTTTTATCGACGACGAACCGTTTCTTTTTCAGGTCGCAGCCACATGCGCAAACATCGACCACCGACGCATTCTTTCGTTCTTTTTTTCTTTCTCTCTTTTTTCCTTTCGACGCGTAGAAAACAGCGACAACCGCCGACGCGTACGAGGTGTCGCAACACTCTAGGACGTTCCTCGTAAACGTGCACCGGATATTCTCTGTGGACGAACGGGAGGAGCGCGCGCGGGTTAAGTTTGATCTCGACGACCTGGCGCTCGTCTTACCCGCCAATTAGATTCGCGAGTACGCGTTTTTAGCGATCGGATCGAAGACGATCAATTAAGGGCGAACGAACGGGAGTTCGCTAATGACCCCGCAAGATATTAATTGGCCCCTCTCAGGTCTCGACTGGACGAGGCCTCGCAGGCGGATCGACCAATAAACGAAATTCGAGATAGTCGTGGTCTCACGTGGAACACCTGCCGGCAATCCTGTCGACGCTCTCGCCGGGGACAAAGAGAGCCAACACATCGGGGAACGTCTTCATCAGAACTTTGCTTTGCTCCCAAAAAATCGTTCATCCTTCTAGCTCGATGCAATCGAAATATTTGTTCGACGCGAAGATTAGATCGTTCGATTCTCCGCGGATCGAACCGTCGAAGGACACGAACCCGTATTCGCCCGTTATCATTCCAATCTAGACGCGTGTTGGGACCGCGGAAAGGTAAACACCTTGCAACTTATTGACACAGATGCATCGGAATTGTCGAGCAACGTCGAAGGATATTCTCTTACGGGTTAAACCAGCCGTGCCACGAAAGCAGAAGTAACGCGTGCAGAAAACGCATCTGCGAAAACGATCGATCGTTTTATTGGTTTTCTACCGAGGCGAGGCGGTGAAACGACGAAAATCTCGATCGGTCGAGCAGAGGCGAGTAGGAAGGGTCGTTTCGAGGTGAAAAATCGACGTCAGGATCAATCCGCGAGAGACCGTTCGAGAGATCGTGGAACGTCGAGCGAAAAATTGACAGAGCTATTCGATGCGCAGCTAACTGTACACAAGTTCGGCTATGCATGGCTAAATACCGCGATAAAGTCCAAGGGGGAAAGGCAAAGACGGAAGGGTGCGTGCGACGAAGAAGAATGTAAGGAGGAGAGAGACACAGAGACGTAGAAGGGGTTCCGAAAGGAGAAGGAAACCAAGAGAAGGGTGTGCAACGAAGAGTAGGGAGCGGAGAGGGTGAGGAAGGAACGAAACGGATCGGGACGGAACGGAACGAAACGAAACGAAACGAAACGAAACGGAACGGAACAGAGAGAGGGTTAGGAAGGGTGCAGGCAGTGGCGAGTGTACAGAGGGAAGTGTACGCGAAAGGTAGTTGCGAGAAGAAGACGGAGAAAGCGGGCACGGATAGAGAGACACGGGCCAGGGGTCGAGGTTCGGGGTGCGGGGTGACGAACAGAGAAGCAGAATAGGAAAGCAGGAGAACGGTCGAGACTCGAGACGCGCGAAGGGAACGAACGAACGGATAAACGAACGAACGAACGAACGAACGAACGAACGAACGAACGAACGAACGAACGAACGAACGAACGAACGAACGAACGAACGAACGAACGAACGAACGAACAACGGACGAACGAACGAACGAACGACGAACGAAGAGTTGCATGGACGTGGCACGGAGGGCGAGAGGAACAGAGAGGGACAAAAGCGAGGGTTGGGGGACCACTAGCGAGGAAGTGGTGGGGCCAAAGAATTGGCGAGGACCAGGCTGCTCGGAGCAGCAGCAGGAGGAGGAGAAGGAAGGTGGCGGTGGAGGAGGAGGGTAGTCGAGTGTACGGAGGGGTAGCGCGGGGCCAGAGTAGAAGGTTAGGTGGGGGTTGCCGCCCCTCTCACGCGTTAACCCCGCCAACGTGGAGAGAATCGAGAGACGGAAAGAGAAAAAGGGACGAACGAGGAGAGAAAGAGAGAGAGAGACGGGGCCACTGCCCCTCTCTTCCTTACGCGAGGTTCCTATGAATTTTGCGACACTCAATAAAAAGTGGTTCCACGAGGTTAACATTTCGGTAACTATACCCTCGTCTACCCGGGGCGCGCACGCACGTACCACCGACGAACGTGGATCGGGACGGACGCGCGTAGACACACGATCGCGACGGCGACGACTACGACCACGACTACAACGAGGACGAAGACGAAGACGAAGACGAAGACGACGTCGACGACGATACGACGGCGACGACACGACGACGACTACGAAAGGAGAAAGAGCGCGCGTAAAAGCGCTCACGGACGCGTGTACGCGCGCGTAGAGGAACACACCGCATATACACGAACGACGAAAATTCAGCCGTGTGTACGAGGGAACACAAGCGCGCGGAGAGCTAAGCCGGTACATACTCGTGTCCAGAGAGAGAAACACCGTCGTGTGTAACACACAGCGAGGAGAGCGAGAGAGGGACAGGAAGAAGGAGGAGGAAGGAGAAAGAGAGAAAAAGTCCGAGGGACACACACAGGAGCGCGCGGGTCTCACGCATACATGCACGCGCATGCACGCATACCACGAGACCGCCGAAAAAACTGCACGGGAGAGGCGCAGCAACGGGCAAACCGAACCGCGCGCGAATCAAGTGCTTTGGCCAGTCGCGTTCCCAATCACTCTACGACTAGGTAGTCCCCCGGTGTGTCCCAAAGAAGCGGCAGGAAGCTGGTCCTTCGCTCGATGGTGTCGTCCCGCAAGATAATATCGGATACTATACCGCGGGATCGTTCTTCGTACTGGTCAACGAAAGATCCTACGTCACATTCGTCGACACCGTTTTAAGAAAAATAAAGAAAAGAAGCGAAAAACAAAAAAGAGAGGAAAAAGAAGCGAAAATAAATAATAGATCTTCTTCGCGAATTTCGATCGTCGTTCGAGATCATCGACGCGTTGCTGTCTCATTTACGTTTCGTGTACTCGGTTATCACACACGGGAGTGCGTTCGTTCCTGGTTTTTATTTTATTTTCTTTTATTTCTTTTTTTTCACCTGAATCTCCGTTCCCGTTGCATCACGTACGTCAACACGGAAGAAGGAAGAGGAACGAGAACGAGAAACAGTGACAAGCCAGGCCAGTCGAAAACGTATGGGAATCGTTGAGGATAAGGGATTCACGGTGATCCAGTTGCGTCGCGTCGCACGTTTACGAAGATCCAGCGACGAGGAGAGAAGGGAAGATCCTTGGCGAACGGATATTCGTCCTTCTTCGTGTACGCACGGTGTTGTTACGCTGTAACGGCTACGAGCATCGTTCCTTCACGGACGCGCGTTTCCTTCGTCCTCTTCGTCCTTCGAGGCGCGAGTGACAGCCGCGTGTATCCCTTGCGTCTTCTAATTCGCGAGGAACAAGACGATCAGTGCAAAAAGTCTGCGACGAACAGGCTCGATCTTTGGCAAACAGAGGGAAAAGAAGAAACAGTGTGATCGTATTTTTGCGCGTTCGATTACGATAAACGTGGCAAGAAGAGGAAAGTTCGTCGCGTCTCGAGGATCGAGACGAGCAGTGGATTCGTGTCGATCGAGCGCAACAATCGTCGAGCGCGTTCTCGGCGGGGAAATCACGTCGTCGACGGGATCGTCGACGGGACCGTGATCGTCGACGCGCTTCGAGACTCGTTGTCGTCTGAACGTTGGCTGTGCGTCGTTCTTCACGAGGATGGACCTACGAGTGTCCTCGAGATCCTGCGGAACGCACGAGACTGCCAGATACGATCGCGTGTTTTAGAAAATCCTCGATATTTCCACGGTGTGATCGATCAGAAGGGGGCGGACCACGGTGAGAAGGACGAGTTTGAAGATCACGGGAGAAGAAGAGGACGAAATCGAAATCGAAATCGGGGAACGGGCAAACAGACAATCGACAGAGCCGGCGTTCGAACACACGTAAGAAGAAAAGAAGGCTTGCTCGCTGGTCGTCGCGATCGTCGCATCCGACAGTCAAACGGTGGGTTTAGCACCGACGACAAGGACACCGGGCAAAGGAGCCCCACACTTTACTTCGCACTCGACGATCAAGGTACGTCCACAGCTGAGAGCGGTGGCCTTCGGCCGCCTGTCGGCTTCTAAAGCGAGAGACACGACCGATAGAGAATACGCGAGCGCGCGCGGCAAACGGAGTAAGAACGAGCGTATGGACAGGAGAGAAAGGGAGATGGCTAGATAGGCGTACGAACGGAGCAAGACGAACGGAGAGTGCATGTACGTATATGCGTGTGGCAGAAAGGAAACGACGGATCGCGTATCCGCGTGAGCGAGAGAAACGAAAACCTATACGTATATATGTGTGTATGGGTGTGTGTATATATATGTGTGTGTGTGTGCGTGTGTGTGTGTGTGTGTGTGCGCGCGCGTGTACGTGTGCGAATGTGTCACGAATCGTACGTTGCATGCGTGAACGCATAGCATGGTTGTGTGCGCGGTAACGTTTCGTGGTTGCACACTCGTGGCAGTAAGCGCATGCATATTTGCACGAGAGCGTGTTACAGCAGTCGGCGCACACAAGCATAGACTGGCTGGCGAGTGAATACTATGTGTGTACGTCGTTAACGGGCACGATTTCGTGCGTGTTCACGGACAGCGCGTGTACGCGCGGCTAGTTAACGCGTCGCGGTAGAGTAGCCACCTCTCGTCGTCGGGTAAAGAGCGCGACCGTGAAAGGTAGCGGCACTGGTTCTGGTTGGAGTGTGTTTGTCCGAGGCAGGGATCGCCGCGGCTAGACGACCGCTAGACGAACACATAATGCCAGACGTTAGAGGTTGCCTGGGAAATGACGTAATCCGTCTGCGAGTGCCCCGATCCTTTTGTCGCTCCGCGCCAAGCCGCGCAGCGTGTTACGAGCACCGTGTGTACGTACCGTACGTACGTACGTTAAGCTCGACCCTGTTCCTCTCGGTTTCTCGTTCACTCTCGTTTTCTGCCGTGTTTTTTGCCCGATTTTTCCTAGTCGCTCCTGCGTACCGCGTATTCTATCCGTCTCGCTCCTCGCTTTTTTTTTCTTTTTTTATTCTCTCCCTCTGTGTTCCACCAACCCCTGCTGCTGCTGCCTGCGCCCGCCGGTTGCTCGTTTTCCTTCCTCTCTTTTTCTCCGGCCGTTCATTCACGAAAAATTCCGCGTCTCCGTGAAACGACGACGCCCCCTCGCGGAGAGCGGGAACGGAAACGGGCAGAGGTCCGTGTCCGTTGGCTCCGACGAGATTCAATTAAAAAAGGTTTCGTCGAAATCGCCGTGAGAACAATTCTTTTTTATTGCGCGCCACCAGACGCTTCTTGTTTTTATCTCAATGTATTAGGAAGAACGGTCGAAAATAGCCCGTACCAGGAAATCGTTCGTTTGCCGACAAGGTCACGCGTTGCAGAGAATCTAGCGGCGTAACCGCGGCAAATCCGATTCCCGATACGTTTATACTCGGACTTTTCCTCGTTTCCCGCTTTATTTCTTTCAATCGTTTCGACTAGAAATTCGCTCCCACGATGTCGTGTCCTCGACCCTATGGCGCGACCAATCTCCCCGGACGCTTCACGAATTCTTCTCTCGCTCTTTTCCGCTCTCCTCTCTTCGTTCTGCAGAGCCGCGGGGCGCGCGCGACGTATCGTACAGATCCCCTATTTTTACGAGCGACGCGCGTTTGTTACACGATGCCGCTGCAACTTGAAAACACCGAGCGACTAGGTATAAATAGATCTCGCGATACAGAACGAACCTCGGGGAAAGAAGATGGAAAAGCAAGGGTGACGACGATGCGAAACAGAGAGAGCCTCAGAGGGAGGGGGAAGGAAATTGCAAGGGACGAAAGAAGAAAATCGGGAGAGGGGAGAGTAAAAAATAAAAATCGAACTCCCTCTCTCTCTATCGCGCGCTCTCTCTTTCTCTGGGTTTTTCTTTTCGATGACGATGCGCGGTAGCTTCTGAAAAAAATTCAGCGAGAGAACCGTGCTCGCACGCGTATATTATGCGCGCGTCAGACGAGTACCAGCTCCGCCACGTCGCGGAGTGGTGTGCCAATAAAAATTCCTCCGTACAAAGCCGATCCTTGAACGCGAGAGAGTTTGGAACCGCGATCAAGGAGTCTCGAGGCTTTCGACGCTCGCCTACGAGCTCTCGTCGAATCTGTCCTCGCTAGAAGGATACCCGTCTTTCTTTTGTTTCTTTTCTCGTCTTTTTATTTCTTGTTCTTTTTTTCTCTTATTCGTACTCCGTTCTTTCGATCGGATCGGTAGCTTGCCGATTTGCACACCGTGTTCACCACCGTGGTCGTCACGCGCCCTTCTCTCGATCCTCTCTGACGAATCGCACACTTTTCGCTCGTCAACATATTTTCGAAACAGGTACCGGGACCTCTCTGTTTACGTAGCTTTAGGGCCAGCGAAATACTTTCGGGATAACGTGGCGTTTCGTTTCGAGAGGAACGGTCGGGAGAAAGAGGAGATCGCCATTCAGCCACGTAACCGAGGAGCGGCTCTTAGAAAAGAGGGAAAAGACAAACCAGCTTTACTAGTCGCGTCGCTGTTTTGTCGACGTTTCTCCTTGCATTCTGCCAGCCTTACGGCTTTTTTTTTATCGTCCACAATGACGCATAGATGCCCAGGTGCTCCTCTTGCCTTGCTTTGCCTTACCTTGCCTTACCTTGCCTTGCCTTGCCTTGCCTTGCCTTGCCTTACCTTGCCTTGCTTTGCCTTGCCTTGCCTTGCCTTGCCTTGCCTTGCCTGTGCGTACGCGTACACACACGCTCGATTCGAATGCGTGCAAACTCGCGCGACGACGCAAAAGTGAGCCAGAGAAAGGATCCGCTGCGTTTGTCGTTGCCTTCTCGTCGCGTTCGTCCATCCACGAATCGACTTTTCAACGATCGCGTAAACGAACAAGTGTGGCATTTTTTCTCCCCCCTACCCCGAAGCAACGCCTCGCTCCCCCCTTTCCCATACCCCTCCACCCATGGAGACGTTCGATGAGTCGGCAAATCGTTTCGTTTACCGTGAACCACTTCGAGCAATTTCGAAACAACCTTTTCCCGCCTCGATGAGTTTATTTTCGCCGATCTAACGACACACTTTTTTGACGACTCGAATAAATCTACTTCGGAACCCCCCCTGTTACCCCTCGGCTCGCGGGTTCCGCGAAACAGTAAAGCAATCGGTCGTTGCAAAACGGCCTGCACCGTTTTCTACTTGCACCCGCAATTTGCAATTTGCGATTCGCAATTGGCCTGGTTTTCGCCAGGATAACGTCGCTTTGGAAATTGTGTAGAGGCGGGGAACCGGTATTTCGATCGACGTTATACAGTGGGCATCTGTTGCTTCAACGTCCCTTCTTTATTCCGTTCCCGTGCATTTCTCTGGCTGCGTTTTTCGCTCCTCGACAGAGACAATGCTCGATGTCGAACGTATTTTGTTCCGATTGAAATTGCACAATGTCTTTGTCGAGGTGTCCAGCCGATCTCTGCCGACATTGACATGATCTCGAATTCTCTCCACTCTCTGTCTCTCTCTGTCTCTCTTTATATGGTGGCAGAGCGTGTGCGCACCTGGAAAAGGGGTATACAGTATCCGATAACGGTTTGTTCTCCTTGAACGGCGGAGGGCAGTGCTTCTCACACCCGTTATTTCTCCCTTTCTCTTCTCCGCTTCGCTCGTCTTCTTCCCTTTTGCTCGTGTTTCCCCGCGGAACTGTTTCGTTGCGCGCATCTCCGTTCCGTTTCGTCCTTTAACGACGACAACGACGCAATTCCCGACCTACATCGATACGCTTGGCGATTCGAAATCGATCGTAGTCAGGAAATAAACAGCCGTCGCGCAAATCTGTACCCGAGATTTCACACTAACCTCGAGACCGTCTTTGTTGCTCTTCGGTAAAGCAAAGCGATAACCACGATGTTTACAGCAATCTTCGCTGGTGTTACAAATTTCTATAATAGAATAATTGGTAAAAGCGAAGAGAAAACGAACCGCGAATATCGTGAATATTAGGCTGATAATGCAAGGTACCGAAATGTAGCGGTACGACATTGACGACGAATTACAAGGAAACAAAAATAGCAAGCGTTACGATGTCGTAATACATTTACCGAGATAAGACAAATATTTAAATAATTGGTCGTGCGAGAGAATCGCGCACAAAAGTCGTGAATAATCGCAGCAGTCGTGTGCGCTGACGAAAACAACCGCGCTCGCAACAAGATCACAACCCAGTTCGCGAGCATATTTTCCTTTTCTTTTCTTTTTTTTTTTTACAAATAAAGGAAGAGAGAGAGAGAGAGAGGGACGGGGCGGGGGATTCTAATTAAATTTAATGAGTACCGCGGCCGCTCGTCGTTGCGAACCGTTCGACGAGTCACGCTTTGCTCCGGTCGCGGCTAGTCGAAATTTTTGCACCTCGATAGTATTCGCACGCACACCGCGGTACGCGCAGGTATGCATGCACACACAATCCGAATCGACCGATTAGATTAGACGCCTAGTAACTAGATTACGCGACGCCCGTGTTATCTGCGAAATTAGAGCCCGCTTGAATACGTTATTTAGGCGAACCGGATGCTAGAATAACCTTCGCGAGGATTTAACGCTCCGCTCGCTTCGCCGCACGCGATTCAACCGTCGTCTCCCGTTTCTGTTTCGGGCATAGTCGATTGTTCGCCGACTTCTTTACTTTTCGCCGCGACCAAATTCTCCTCCTCTTTTGGCTCGCGAATCGCGATTAAAAATTCGTGATCGAAACGGCGGCCTCGTCTTAACGCAGCTGCCGGATTCTGCCGCTAGGCAAATATGCATTTCGCGTGGCCGCTCATTGAAATTCATCGCGGGTACCCGCTGTCCACGGTCTCCTAGCACGTACGTTACAGAGAAACACTGGCCATTATGAGAAGCACTGGCGAGACGTTCGCGAATATACTTACATGCATTTGAATGTACGCGTTGATCCGGCGACCGGCGTCGCCGGCAACGAACTTTATACCGACGAAACGAACGATTAGGGAAGAAAGAACGACTCGGTTCTTCTACGCGCGAGTACGCTCGCAAAAAAAGGAAAATTTAGAGCGCGTGTCGCGATCAAAGTTTGGTCACCTTTCCCAGACTGGCTCTAACGCAATTGCGAATAAAATTAATATTAAATCGTTCGGACCATCAAGGACTAGAGTGAATTTCTTTCTTATTAAATTATTGTGCTATAGTAGAATTTTAAACATTCTGAAATTGAAAAACATCAAAATTCGTTCGTTACGATGAAAATGAAAGATCGATAGGTGCGAAGAGCGGAACGTCACAGAAAAGTATGACACGCGAGAAAAAAGAAAGGAAAAAAATGAAGAGGTGTGCGCCAAGGTTGTGCCGCGTACCCGCGAATCGTTGCGCCTCGAGTCGCTACGTTGCACGTTTTCACTTGTCGAAATTCTTTCCGCGTAAAGGCGGCCGGATGTCGCATGGAATCTCGATTAATTATCAACGCGTGCATATCGTTAAGGTAACAGTATCCATCGCGTATTATAACTGACCGTCGCCGAATTAGAGGGAAACAATGGGCCGCGATCGCGTCGTTTTTCGCGCACCTTAAAATTCAAGGTGTCTCGACACAGCTGATCGTGACGAATCACGGTCTGCTCGCTCGGCAACCGAGTTACATCGACGAGGATATAGCCGAGCCACAGAGAAAGAAAGGTTGGCTCGTCGCCTCTTTGTTTCGTGCGGTGCGTTACACGCACATGTGCACATGAGAGCACCCACGACCGCCTCGACGAAAGAAAAAAAAAAAAGAAGAAAGGTCTCTCCTGTTGGCCCATCCACGAGCGTCTGTTTCGCCAGCGCCGTTTAAAGATCGACCAGATGAAAAACTTTGGCCCCTGGTTCGTCCAGCTTCGATGGTCGACGTCTCGAAGAATAACGGGCCCGTCCCAAGGTGCAAGAAAACGGGCTCGACCCGAAACGAAACTCTCCTCTTTCTCTCATTCTTCTCTGCTCCGCTCCGCTGGAACCTCTTCTTCCGGGATTCCGTGGAAACCGATCTCGCGTTTTTGCCAATCACCCCGATCGAATTGGACGGAGAGCCGCGTCGATAGATGGACGCAGGGGAAACGTCGTCCTGCTTTCTCTTTTTTTGTCTCTCGTTTGATTCAATTAACGAAGAGAGAGAGAAGAATCAGGATGCACCGTCGTCTACGTAGGCGTCTGCGGCCCAATTAAAAATACAGTCGATGACCCATTTTCGGTATTTTTAACCGGCGACAGAAATAATCGACGCGGTGGATCATCGTGTTCTCCCCGATTAATCGCGCGAGCCACCGATGGAAAAGTGGGTCGACGCGAGATTCGAGGACACGGATATCGGGCAAAATCAGACAACTCAACGACAAGATTTCTACTGATTCGTTAGCTATCCTTGGTTGCCCTGAGAATTTAATCGAGAATTGGCCTGGTTCGTACCGTGCTGTATTTATGGTCAGACCGCGACTATTCCCTCTTTCGGGTTTCTTTCTTTGGTCCTTTTTAATTGCTCGATTGATAGAACGAACAAACGCGTGAATACACAACGGTACGCTGCCGTTTTAAAGTCTGTCCGTTATGAAAATTACACGGAGTTCGCTAGTGAATGCACGCGAGTCAGACACGAGCGGCGATCAAGTAGATACGGACGGCCAGACGCCGGCCGCGCGGCTGCAGTAGTGCGAGTGCAGCGCTAGTTAACCGTAGAGCTGCAGTAGAACAAGACCGTGTGGGAATAGACACGCACTAGGCGGCGGTGCAAGTAGCGCGCATCTATTACTAGCCAGACAGGCAAAGTCCCGCCGTAGCCCTTTCGCGCGTTCAGGCGCTCGCCGTTCGCGCTGTTCTTGTCCGATTTTCTCCGTTCTTTTTTCCACTTCAATCATATCATTTCTACAGTCTATCTTTAATCAATTTTGCCACCTTATCTCTCCGTGTATTTTGCATCAAATTATTGACTTTTCAGCAGTTTAGTTACTAATCTAACAAGTTTATTTTCGCTTCGGTTTCGAACCAAAGAAACGAGGTCCGGGTAATTTTGCTAATCCGCTGACACCCGGTTCCTAAGTTCCAAAGTGCGAAACGCGGCATCGCGGAAAATTGACCCGAGTAATTCTCACCTGACGCGCGCGGCGCGGTGGTGGCATTCGTCGGCTTCACCTCCTAATACATTCCCACGTTTCACGGTGTGTATCGGCCAGCCACCGCTATACCGATGAAAAGAAATAATTGGTTGTTTGGCTGCCGGCGGATTAGCCCGTTCGAGGTCAACGGCCACCAAATGTTTGCGAATGCAGTAGGAGGGAGGGAGGGAAAAAGGAAAGGGTACCGGTTCGAACGAAACACGCTGGTAAGGAGACGAGGGATGAGGAACGAGGGAGGTGACGTCGAACCGTGAAACGGACGGAGGTGGAAGGAGGGAGGGAGGGGGGCAGGAGAGAAAGGAAAAAGGTGGAGAGAGAAAGAGAGAGAGAGAGAGAGAGGAGGGAGAGCACGTACGATGCAGCCACATAGAGAGACTAACAGACCCCGCATATTCTTTTGCCCTGTTGCCTACCTACCTACCTACCTCCCTCTCTCCCTCCCTCCCCCATCCCCCGCGACAGGGCTCGCGTGTGTAGAGTGCATTTAGGACGCATGTACGGCCGTGCCTAAAGAGGATGATATTCTTTATCGCTGCAGTTTCTGTCTATTGGGACGAATTCATGCGCCGGTTGTGTTGGCGAGCGCGTTAACTGGCAGGTGGGCCGAGTTAATGAGCGGATCGGGGGTTCAAAACTGCCGAAAAGGACGCTTTTGGTGGCTTCTTCGTTGTGCCAGGCACCGTAGGCACGAACAAACGATTTTCCTCCCCCCCCTCCCCCCCCCCGCCCCTTTCCGTTCTTTTTCGTTAATTGGACCAACGGTGTATCCGGAATAGTTAATCGCGGAATATCGAGATTTCTGTGCTCTCGGCTCGCGCTGAACCGTCGCCACAAAGCTGTTCGTTTAAAAGGCAGAACAGGGTCTTCTCTCTTCCATCGACGCAGATATTGGAAAGAATTTCGAGCAGCCACTGGTGGTAAATATTTAGTCGCGTTGCTTTCATCGAGCACAAAAGGATTAGATGTCCTGGAAGCTTTCCGGAGATAAAAATTCTCTTTGACAGCGAACGAATATATTTTCTCGGGACCGGGGGGTTCTTTTTTCTTTCCTCATCGAATGACAGGTAGCGCGAGGACGATATCATGATTTTGTAGAGCTCGTTACGTTAAACGGTAAGAAGACCGGTAAGGGGAAGGGTAGTCGACGGAGGAGTAATCGCGTGACGTAAAGGACGGTGGGGAGAGAATTGGTAAATGCGTGCGAGCAGACCGAATAGAGAAGGGAAGGTGTGCAGGGGCAGGGGCAGGGGCAGGGGTAGGGGTGGTTAGATCAGAGGGTAGGAATGTCTTGTTGGTCCAGTGTTCCGTGATAGGTTAGCCTTGAACTCCGGTACATCGACACACATCGCCGATTGATATACGTCCCGAGTGATATATGCACTCCGTTTCTGGATTCGTGAAAAACCAATCGGGAATTAAACTATCCGCTGTTTCGTTCCGATTCCACGAGGTCGAGACTTTCGACCTAAATATTGAAACGGGACATCGAATTCGTCTGAAAATATTACCTCTGCATACCTAACGTCGTTTAATGAGAGAACAAAAATGGCTTAATAAATAGATAATATCGGGATTCGTCGACCGATTTGGTTATACCTTCGCAAAAATTCCCCGTTTCAACGTGGATCGATCGCGCGGTCTAGAAAACCGCTTCTGAAATTCGTGCAGCTGCAAAATTACGCGCTCACTAGCGAAACAAGGGAGAGAGAGGATCGTGTATCACGCGATCGAATCTAACGCAGGTGAGACACCACGAAACTTGACTGCGCGTACGAAGGACCGGTCGAAACATCTGCATTTACCCTTACGCGCGTTTTACTACGTACATAAGTACCTACGTCCTATGTGAACGAGCGCTGCGTCCTCGTTTACGCGTTATCCTTAAGGTCGCTACCTTTTACTACGATCCGAAACGTTTTAACGCGCAAACGATCTCGCAGCAGGACGGCATGGCACGACGTTACTTACGGGGCTTCCTTCTTTCCCCCCGCGGCAGCCCATTAATTTTTCAACCGTAGCCTCGATTCTGCAAACGCGGAGAGAAGGTGTAGGTAGAAAAGGCGAGGGAGACGTGCAACGCGCGGCATCCTGAATATGCACGTTCAAGGGCAACTGACTCATAGACTCCGGTGGCGTATTCCATAGGAAACGACACGTCCAATGTATCGTCCACCGATAGATCGGGGAGGGGATGAAAAAGGCGTCGTGCCGTTTCTGCTGTCTCAATGGCGCATCGTTGAATGAGAATAGCAACGACTACGACGACGACGACGACGACTACGACGACGAACGATGACGACGGCGGTAGCGTGGACAACGGACGACACAACGTGGATGGCGTAGTTGGAGGAATCTATCCTTTTCTAAATCGTTCGTTCGTTAATTCGGCGCTCTGTCTGTTCCCAGTCGGTTTGGCTCGGCCCGTTCAATTGGCGTTTAAAGAAAAAATAAAATAGCTCGCAATTACGGGTTTTTGCGCAGTTACTTTTAACAGGGAAATAGAGCGCGAACCACCGACCGTGATTCATCGCTCAAACGGTCGATTTTTCTTTTTCAAACACAATTGCGCGTGATGGGATAAACGCGTTTTATTTCGATACGCTTTATCGTCGAACCGATTTCGATATAAAAGGATTAACGTTTCGCGCGCGCGCTCTCTCTCTCTCTCTTTCTCTCTGTTCCCTTTCTCTCTCTGTTTATTTTTTTTTTAATTTTCGAAGAATTAACGTTCGAGAGCCACGTTTCGAACATTTTTCACGTGGAATTTATTTCTCGATCGGTCGATCGGTTGGTCGTAAAGCTTCGCATCGTGGCTCACGGCTATTTACAGTGAATTATTCGACCAAGGTCAGTGGAACGCGTTTCTCCGATCCGCTGGCAGCGTCGAAGAAAACGGTCGGATCGGGAAAAGCTGAGATTCGCCGTGGACGGCGTGGCGCACGGAAACATTTCTAGGCAATCTAGTCGAAGTATAGGTGCCACAGCCCTCAGCTTTGGCTCCTAGGAATCCAATCAATAAATATTACAATGGAACCCCTAGAGAAGTAGGGGAGCGTATCCTCCTCTTGCCCGGCTCCCTCCATCTCCGTGACGTCTTCTCTCTCTCTCTCTCTCTCTCTCTCTCTCTCTCTCTCTCTCTCTCTCTCTCTCTCTCTCTCTCTCTCTCTCTTCCTTTCTCTTCGCCGTTACTCCTCTTTCTGTCGCGTCGGTGGAAAAAGGATCTGTCCTACGTCGCGCTCTCACAGTCGTCGCGTTCCTCGTCCTCCTCTCCTTCGTCTCGTCCTCGACTACGTTCGCGAAACTTTACTTCTTTCCTTCTCCCTCTCGTCTATATCTTTCTTGCTCTCTTGCTCTCTTACTCGCTTTTTCCCTCGCTTTAGCCTCTTCTTTTTCTCTCTATCTATCTCTCTTTTACTCCCTTTCTCGTTCCCTCTGTAACTTCCCCGCCGCCCTTTTCGCCCGTTTCCTTGCCCTCTCTCTCGCTCTCCTTCTCTCTTTCTCTGGTTCTCTCGCCCTTCCTAAGCCCGCGCCAACCTCCCGTTCGACCCACCCTCCACACCCTCCCTTATCCCTCTCATCCAGCGGCGTTTACATTTTACTTTTCTAGTAGCGAATTAAAACCGCGTTCATGCGCAGCCCGCGGAAGGGCGTAATGATTTTTTGAGGGGCGAATCGAGTGGGGTCGCCTACAGCACACCGGCAGAGGGGGTAGTAGTAGCTGCGGGCGCGAGCTTAGGCAGAAGCAGGACGGCAGGAGGGTTTCCACGAGACAGGCCGCCGCGGCGCGCCGGCTGCCGAATAGATGGATGGTTAGATTCTCTAGCCAGTCGAGAGACGGCGGGGGCACGTTCAAACGTATCGGCTCGAACCATATTACATGGGAATCCCGGAGCTAGCATCGGCTACGAAAGGGTGGCGTGCGCGACCATCGTCGTAAGTGAAAGCAAAGTAGCAGTAAGAACTGGTGGTGGCGGGAACTTCGATTTCCTCGGAAACTTACGACCCTTAACTGCACCCCTACGTGTGTACGTGCGGGAATATCGGTCCAGTTAGAATCCGGTGGCGACGCGACGGTCTATCCTCGATAATCCTCGAATACGGAATTCGCGCGAAACCGTCTTCGTAGGAACATCAGGCAATGGTGGCGCCTTTAAAATTCCAGCTCCGGCACTTTTAATTGGAAGTCGTTAGCTTTGCGCATTTTCGTCTCGCGGGCTAACGGGTGAAGTGGGGTGGGCCTGTTAACAGGAGGGACAGAGAGGGAAGGATATCGTGCAGGAGAGAAAGAAGAGAAGAGAAAAGAGGTGGGCTGGGCAGGGGTTGAGCGGGGTGAAAGGGGAGGCACGGCCGATGCGGCCACAGGCATAAAGCTCCCCACCATCGGTGGCTTTGGCTCTCTTTTCTCCTTTGCTCTCTCCTCTCCTTCTCCCTCTCTGCGTACGCACTATTTTTTAGTCCGCACTTATTACGACAGATGTCTCATGCTCCGATAAAGAATAACGGCGGCCGGCGGGCGCCGCTTCCCCCCGCATGCTAGTCCTAACCAGACTCGGGAGCTGCAGCCCGTACTCTCGGTGCTTCTCGGTTCGTGGTGTCGCCGTGTGACACACGACACGACACGGACACTGTACGTTACCTTAACTTACGTTACGTTGCACACACACACACACGCGTTCAACGGTTTTTTTCCTCTTATTTTTCTCCACCCTCGAGGGAGCCACGAGGGCTCCACCTCCCTCTTCGTGGAACGCACTCGCGGAACGTGTTGCGTCGCCGTGACAGTGACTTTGTTCCTCGACGTGTCAGCGGCTGGTTCGTCTGTGGTACGCGATTGAGCCCACGCGCGACTCTCTTGCTCGGTTACGTGGTGGTGGTTGTTACAGTGGTAGCGGCGGTCGTGGTGGTGGTGTGTCTCTCTCTCGGTGGAAAGTAGCGGGCGAGAAAGCCTTCGCATTCCGAAGTGGAGCGCGCGACAATTTGCGTCACGGTGGCTGCTTGCATCCCGACACTGAGTAACACGTGGCTAGGTGGGTCGTGCGTGCGAGACACCGCACCGGTTCGAAATTCCCGCGCGCGTTGCCTGTCCGTCGCGTCCGTCCGCTTGCTCGCCTTCCCCGCTGTTTTCGTATTTCGCGGCTAACGCGAACGCTACGAGCGGACCGCGAATAAACGAATAGAGGAGAACGATGACGAATTAAAACACGCGAAAGCTCTCTCTCTTTCTCTCCCTCTCTCTCGGTCGCGCTTTCCCTTTCGATCTTTTCTCTCTCTCTCTCTCTCTCTCTCTCTCTCTCTCTTTCTCTCTCTCGCTTACTTTTTTACTTCTTTGCTTCTGTGCCACGGCGACGACGACGACGACGACGACGAACGTACCGTGTATGTCGCTCGCTTGGGCGTTGTATCGCCAACCGGAGAGTCTCAGACTTCTCCCCTCGTGTCTCGGCTGCCTCGAGGCCTATCCTCTCGCGGCAACCCTCTTCTCTCCTCTCTCGTCCTCGCACAGATCGAACGCGAGAGAACGAGCGCGGCTCCGCGCCCGTCCGCTCGCTCGCTCGCGCGCGCCCGCGCACACGCACACGCACACGCACACGCACACGCACACGCACGCGATATCTCGCGTGTGCGTGGCTGCGTGTTTCGCGGACGCGTACGAGCGAAATGCGCGAACGAAAGAAAAAGAGAAAAAAGAGCGTGCGGCTGCTTTTTAGGCAACGCGCCCGACCGCAACTGTCGTTGCTTGGTTTCGCCGCGAGATAACGAGTACTCGTCGCGAAACGCGCGTTATTCCCGTCTCCTATTCGCATGGTAAGCTGCGAGAAAACGCGTGCAAAAGCGGCGCGGGCTGCGCTCGAAGGATGCGCTTGTGAATCGCGCGAACAACGGAGCAGGAGAAACGTTACGCGCACGTGAGCGAAGTGCGTGCGACACGACAGGTGCCGCAAGGTAAACCACCCTCGTGATCTTCCGCTTCTGTTCATGGTCCGGCACTTCCATCGAACCAGAACGTTCAAGGGAGTACGCGGCCTTCTTTCTCCGCGAAATCTGCTCTTCGTCTCTGTTCTCCCGTTCTCTTTTTTTTCTTCTTCTTCCCTCTCGACCCATGTCACTGTCCGTTCGTTCGTTCATTCGTTCATTCGTCGTTGTTCGTACGTGTGTATGTCTGTGTCTCTCCGTCGTATACGTGTGTACGTGTGTTTGTCGGTGTCTTTGTCCGTCAGACGGTGGCTCTTCGTCGCTCCTGTCGGTCGCGTTCCCGTTCGTCGTACCGGCGATCGCCGGCTTTTCGTACGTTTTCGTGCGGCCTCGCTGCCGCGCCGCGCCGCGCCGCGCCGCGACGACGACGACGTACGCCCGCGTCGACGGAGCCCACACAGCTGCACAGTCGTGACGTGACGTTTCGGGGGTTAGTTCGCACGGTATGTGACGGAGAGAAAAGAGGCCACCGGTGGACACTGCTGCTCCCCAACGTGTGCTCCTTCGAGGATCGTAGTGTGCGTTTCCGGTTTTGCCAACACACCTCGTGTACTCGCCCTCCTTCTCTCCCTCGAGCGCGATTCTCTCGTTCGTTGCTTCGTCGCTCCTCTTTCTCCCCCTTTCTGTTTCTGTTTCTGTTGCTCCAGCCGGTGCCGCGTGACATGTGATCCTTCGCGATTTTCTGTCGATCGACGAATCGCGGGGCCTGTAGAAAAGCGGGAAATCAACTACGCACTTATCTCCCTTTCCCTCGATACATTTTTCTGTCCCTCTGTCGTCTCGGTGTACGCGTCGAGCCACGCGCGAAATCGCACGCGGTTGCTACGATTTCTTCACTCTTCTTTCTTTTTTTTTCTTCCCTCTTTCTGTCATTCTTCCCTTATCCTTCTCCCCTTACGCTCCCTCTCCTTAGTGCGTTCTCGATCGACGAAATCGCACGAACCCCTGTCAACCCGGCCGTGTTTCGTGCGATTCGATTCGATTCGATTCGAACTCGATCGATCGATCGACATTCGTGGGAGATCGAACCGGGACGCGAATCGGTGGAGAATGAGTTTCCGGCACGAAGCAGCACTACTGGCCGAGTGTAGGGGACCTTTTCGCGAACTTGTGAAGTGCGCACTTTTTTGCGAGGTGGCGTTGTGCAGATAAAACGCAGAGCGTTTCAATTCGGTTCATTGTTACGGTCATTAGCTTACGCGGCATGACGAGTGATAGGTGTGCTTTTACGATAACGCGTCTACTTTCTTCGAACTGTGATTCCTTTCTGGATAGTGTTGTGAATGTGCCTTAGAGATACGAATACCTTAACAGCCGTGTTTAGCCGCGATCGCTGAGAAACAGGTATCGTATAAACGAGACCGATCTGTGTCGCTCGCTTTCGATCTCCTGTTTTTCTTTTTTCTTTTTTCTTTTTTCTTTTTTTTTCAATCCTCTTTTCTCCATTTTTCGTCTATTCTCACGAATCTTTCGACAGCTTTATAACGCATCGGGAAACCGGGAAGAATTCGAAGAAAGGGAAAAGATCGACGGTTTTACGCTCGTATTCTTCTTTTTTCTCTTTTTTTCAAAAGTGTCGCGCGATGCGGGGAAAATATATTTAGCAACTAGTATGGTAAATAACTTTCTTTCTCCGTTGTCCTCCGGATCGTCGACAGAGCTCGAAACCGGGCCCCTATTATCACAACCGTTGGCCAGGATTTTCACGAGACTGTATGAAACTTATCTCGAATTCGTCACACATAAATTTAGAAGTACGCGATAGCAAACTTAAAAAGTCTGAAAACAGTTTCCGAATCGCAACGCGGTTTATGATAAACGATGTATCGTCCGAAAAAACTCTTCTTCTTTTTTCTCCGTCCCCCGCCCGCAATCCCTCTCCCCTCCATCTCTGTTCTCTCTCGTGCTTCTCGATAATCGTTCGTACGTATCCAAAATATTGTTAACAAACATACGCGCACTATGGACATCTGGTCCCACCAACGACGATCGTGATCGCTTTAATGGTGGCTGTTTCTTCGAGGTTGACCAACGCAGAAAAAAAAAAAGAATAGAAAGAAGTACCTTCCGAATCGACGATACGATATCAACGGAAACCTTATAAAATAGTAGACGGGGTATCCGCGCTGTCCGTTATCGTAATAACGCGTTATAGAATATTAAAAGGAGCAAAAACAAGAGGCGAAAGAAGAAGAAGGAGAGGACGCGTTAAAAGGAAAAAAGTGGAAAAGAGAAAAGAAATAATAATCGGCGATCATTAATTCCATTCTATATCGAAGCTTTTGTCATGACACACACCACCGCAAAACGACGCTAGCAACGAGCACTGTAAATTTGTTTTAAGATCTTTCCTTTTTTTTTATCATTTCGCTAAGATAACACTATCAGCATACATTTAATGCTTGCGCTTTTATAAGTGGCTGAGAGAATTATTTAATCGTATGTTCTGGCTTCGCTCCAGCCTGCCGACCTAATTTTTTTTCTTCTTGTATGGTGCAAATAAAAAGTAGCGTAATCCATCGGTTCGCTTCTATTTTTACGCCATCATGCACTCTCTTTCGATTCTCTTATTCTTCGTCTACGCTCCACGACGTTCGGTTCGATTTTTCTTAATCTTCTTTTCTTTTCTTTTCTTTTTTTTTCTCTCTCTCCGCCTCCTTTCCGTAATTCGTGCGGCCAGTTTTCGTCGACGCAGGCAACGCGTGAAATCGCGTAGACCTTCGCGAACGTCTCGCGCGCGAAATCGTTTCGAATCGATCTCGAACGTCCAAGTAAAAAATAGCGCAAGATCTCGCGCAAGTGTCGTTGTTTTTTCTATTCGTATTTTTGTATTCCGTCGGTACGAACGACGTGGTGTACGCTCCGTTTCGCGACACCTTTGGTCCGCTCGAATCCCGTCTCCCTCCTCCGCCGCGATCAATTCGCGAGTTATATAAGTTACCGTGACCCTTCGAGAGTAGAAAGAAAATTTGCATCTGTTCTAATCTCGTATGTAGGATAAACGCACTAATCGAAAACGGTACCAACCGTCCAGAGAAAGATCGAGGTCATCGTTGCATGCGTGTGTCGTAATAGTTCCTTTTTTTTTATTTCTCAATTTTGAAACGACAGTTATTGACGATTATCGGTGTCACAGATATTATCTGAGAGTCTTATCGAGGTTAGAAAGTTTTCGCGAGATCGCGGCTGATTTCGATTCCCCGCAAACGAACCTATCCTAGAAGCGTTCGAGTGTTCCTTGATTCATTCGCCGGGTCGAAGCATAACTGTTTTGTTCAATGATAAGATAAGTTGGCCGGGTTTAAATAGGATACATTATTTCTCTCTCTGATTATAGGTGAATAAACATAACGATGGTAGATACGCAACACTTTTGCCTGCGATGGAACAATTACCAAAGCAGTATAACGTCCGCGTTTGAGAACTTGAGGGACGATGAGGATTTCGTGGACGTCACACTGGCCTGCGATGGCAAAAGCCTCAAAGCTCACCGAGTCGTACTTTCCGCTTGCAGTCCCTACTTTAGAGAATTGCTCAAGGTAAGACAAGTTACCAAGGTAACTTCAACCCCCTTTTATCGTTTTTCGACTCGATTATCCAATCGAGGTGTGGTGATAACGTGAACGTTTCGACTAATGCGAGAAAATGTGTCTTCTTTTCTTTTCTACGATCCGTTTTGCAGAGCACACCGTGTAAACACCCGGTGATAGTACTTCAGGATGTAGCGTTCAGCGACCTGCACGCGCTGGTGGAGTTCATCTATCACGGGGAAGTGAACGTGCACCAACGTTCCCTTAGCAGTTTTTTGAAGACCGCCGAAGTCCTTAGGGTATCGGGGCTTACGCAACAAACAGACCAAACAGACAGGGACGAGGTAAGAGAGCAATTTCAGCCCTCCTCACCCCCTTAAATCCTGTTCGCCGTTGCTTCCTTTCCTCCTTCCTGTTTTCGAGCGTGCAGCATCGACGTAAAAACGGTGCGCGCAACAATCGAGATAGATCGCAAAATTGATTACGCTTTACATGTTATCGGGCCGATATAAAGAGACGATTTTTAAGTAAAGAGCGCGCGTTATCTCGCTGCACAATGCGTATCCATCTTGATTTCCATCCACAATTGCCATAGGTCAAGCAAACAAAGATAACCGCGAGCGTGTAACAGAATTTCGATCCACCGTCGCTTCTACCCGTTCTGTTTCCAGCTGTCCCACGTCCGCGCGTTGGCCGCCGGTGGCAATCATATTCCGTTGCACGAAAAATTGGAGGAGAGCTTCCTGCGGGGTGGCTCGCCGCCCACGCCGGTCACCTCGACGCCGACCACCGTGCAACAGCTTTTACGCAGAGCGCAGATCCGCAGGAACGAGAGACGAACGCCCGATCCCCACGATGAATCGGCGAAGAAGCCGAGGGTGCCGTCGCCTCCGCTCAACAACAACGACGCGACGCCCACGGACTTCTCGATGGTGAAGAACAACCATCTGTCGGGCAAGGTGGAGGGTAACGGGGTGCACGAGGAGAACAGCCCGCTGGAGGACAACATCAAGTGCGAGCCGTTGGAGCTGACCGGTGGTAACAGCGGCAACGGGGGCAACAACGAGGATTCCTCGGACTCTGGAGCAGCGGCGTCCGATCGACCACCGGCCTCGGCGAGCAGTAACGAGCACGAGGTCGAGTCCGAGCACACACCCACCTCGAATTTTCTCTCGGAGACGAAGATTTTCCCGCCTACGCCTGGAGGCTTCAATTTCAGTATGGCAGCGCTCGCCTCCGAGCACACGCCATTGTCAGGTACGTGAACGGATCGCGTTCCCCTTGGGCCTGTACGCATTGACCAATTTTGTTTATCACCTGCGTGGAACACGCAATTTGCCTTTTATTTTTAGCCTTCCTCCGTTCATTCGACCCTTCGCTTCATTTCATTTCAGGCTATCGTTTTACTTATTTGTCGTTCATTTTCGTCTTTTGTCTTTTTTTTTAAAACTTTTTTTTACGTTTGTTCATCACGTTTCACGTACGCTGCCGAGCATGCTAGGCTTCCATAGAGAAAATGACGACCTAGGGGAAAAAGGGGTCTTTAAGATATTATAACTTAATATCAGTTAAAGATTAGAAGAAATTTTCCCTCGTTTTCGATTTTTATTTAACTTTCATTATTGCAACATTGTTATAGACGAAAGTATAGTAATCAAATATCTATTACGTAGCTTTCCATCAATAACTGAGATAGTATCGAAAAATCGATTAGTCAACTTCCGGTGAATAAAGTGTTAAGTATAATATCTTAATGCTGAAGTGTCATTTCATATCAGCAATTATTTTATCACATTTCTATGACAAGCGAAAAAAAGCGGAAAAATTAAGATTTCATAAATTGACGCGAATTCTCGAGCATTGTAACATTGTTGCCCTATGGCGGCATTTCTCTTAGGAAAGCCTACGGTTCTCGACTGCGTACCCGGTACGTAGACGATCGCAGACGATTCTGGCCCGGAATAATTGCGATGTTGCGTACAGGCCGTCGTTCGTTTGTTCACGACGAAAGAATGTTCGTTGCTACGTGTGACGATAGTGAAATTTCCAGGATTGGGCCACGGGTTGCAACCACCGGACTTGGCAGGAACTTCGCAAGGTAAGAACGTTTTACACATTCAGCTCCGTCCGTGAAAAATCATCGGAATCGCGCCACGAGAGAACGATCCAGATACGAAGAAAGGAAAATAAAGAAATGATCGTTCCCCTTTGTTGCAATTATCTTGTCCCTGTTCGCGCAAATCGGATCAGGATCGATTCTCTGGTGGCTGTCGATCTCTTTTGATTTTTCGTCGGGCATTTTCTCTATGCTGTTCCATTTATTTTCCACCGACAGTCGATACATCGTGGCCGCAATTGTCTGCGGTGTAGCGGTTTGCTCTAATAAAAGAAACAAAGTAACTAAACAAATATCGAAAAGACTTGTGCAGTTATATCAAACACTAACAAAATCACAAATCAGTTACAAAAATGAATCTTATATATGTATATATATAAACGCATATATATATATATATATGTATATTATTTATTTGGTTGCGGTGAAAGAGCACTACTGTCTGCTTGGACGATTAAAACTTCTTCTAATTGGCATGCGTTACAAAAATCATTGATATCATCATTCTTTATACGGTACATACGGATCGCCTTGCATTTGCATATTTCATGATGTCATAACTTCACTATATTATTTTTATTTATTTATTTATTTTTTTCTTTTTTCTTTTACGTTCGCTCGCCCGTGCGATTATCAACGAATTCGCGCGACGTTAGAAGGAATTTATCTGCTGACCTATCCGTTTCGTGTATCGCTATCGGTTTTGGTTCCCCTTCGCTCTCTTCCTCAAACTTCGTGGGCCAACTGTCGCGAAACCAGATAACCTGGCCGGACTTTTTCAATTTTTTTTTTCTCTGTGTGTCTTTTTTTTTATTTTCCTTTTTACAGACGTAACATTGTTTATCGTATTTCGGCACCAACGACAACAAATCTGTTTAAATTGTTTACGAGCCGTTTTGCTCTTTGTACCTTCCGTCGAAAACGAGACGAAAACACGTAACACGATCGATACGATTCATAGACTTCTTCTTTTTACGATCCCCTCGCGAGAAGTAGCGGGACCAGCAGATACATTCGCTCGAGCCAAGTCGTCGAATTCGCGCTCCGATCATGTTCGAATTAGCATAAAGTATCGATGAAAAGGAAAAAAAAAAAAAGAAAAGAAAATCTATAAATACCATCATTGTTTGGCATCACTGTACAAAGTATCACAAGCCGCAATCGCTACCATACATAATGTCTAATGAAAATCAAAATTCAGAAAAAACTATACAACAACCAGTAAAAAAAAGAAATGCAACGAAACATATCCCCCGTCCCCTCTTGATTAAAATTATTCAGCAAAATGATAAACACAGAAGAAGTTGAGACGATTTAACGATGCAGCGACAGACTGTTCTCTTTGTACAACGACTAGCATTCTCGAAGAAATTTTCAAGAACGAAAAATGCTATTTTTTCTTTCTTTGAATAATAATAGCGAGTCGTCCGCGCGATGCGTCGTTTTATCGACGATCGATGATCGTTCGCATTATTATTTATTATATTATATATATACGTGCCGTGCTCGTATTGTCCAATTGGTCGTCAAGTTTTGTATCAGTGTTGTCCCATTATTATATGAACGTTTGGTAACGGAATACAAGCCGCTGCCGCGATATCGCCGATACGATATAGCATTATGACATTGCTTACAATATTTTTATATATATATACATATATTCACCAATATATATATATGTACATTATAATTTATATCATTTTTCCTTTTTCTGTATCATTACATATTTATCTATACATATATGTGTATATATATATATATATATATATATATCCATCTGTATATTATACACGTTTCTTTTTTATTATATGTACTTTACAGACGTTTTATCGTACGTACTAATCCGAAAGCTTACAGTTACACTCGTAATTGTACGTAATTATAATTGTGAAAGGTTTCGTCACGAAAGAGAACACTTTGCAGCTTGCTGCTCATTTTCAATTACGAAAGAGGATGCGATAGGTCGACCAAGTTTGTCATACTCTTTTATGTTATTCGAGCAACATTTGACCCTCCAAGTGCGTGTACCATATGGTCGCGTTTATTGTATATCTGTCGACTTACTGCCGATCTCTCTGTTTCTTTCTTTTCTCCCGCCCTCCGCGCGCAACTTTTAATTTGCATCGATTGAAGAAATTCGTTTGCTACCTGTATTTAGGATGTTGTTTTCCAGGGTTTGGGGGGGTTAAATGGTAAATAACTCGCGAATTTGATCGGCAAAACATATATAAAGGAAAGTAGCCTTTTATTTTCTTTCTGTCTTCGAGTCGAGGAAACTCGATGGATCGTTCTTTATGGCGGTTCGCGAAGAAGAAGAAAAAGAAACGAAAAGCGGATTTTTTTCTTCATATTTTTTTTTTAATAAATGCATTCTGACAGTGTGTCATTAAGTAAATTCAGGTGCGGCCTCTCTCGCCGCCTTTCTCGATTAATATTTGAACGGCTGGCTTATACTAGGTTAGTACTGAAAAAGTTATCAGGGGCCGTCGATAAGGCCGCAGATGTTATCCGCGAAATTCAAGGTCCCTCTATCTCCGACGGACGTGGCGAACTAAACATTGGCCTAACTAAAAATACGACGACCTTGGTACGCCACTCACGTTCTTGCGGCGCACTGCGAATCATTAGACACATTAAATTATACGTGGCTGGTTTCGCGAGGTTGACTTTGACCCGTAGCCTTAACCCGTTGTATATTCTCTTCGCTCTTTTTTTTTTTTTGCTTTTTTGGCCCCTCTCTCGTCAATTTTTTTTTCCCCGAAAAATCATCTCTCCGTCACTGTTTCTTTCGCTTTATCTGGTCGGTTCTCTCGCTCTCCCGTTCGTAGCCGACAACAAAACACACAGCGAACGAGGATAGAGGTCGTTGCGGCATTTCGATGCAAAAATAGACGGGTTGTTTGGACGATTCGTTAAAAACGATATCGTTCTTTCTTCTCTCACGCGGGGGGAATTTCATCCCTCGAAATGAACAATTCTAGAAGCGCGCACCGCATCCTTTAATCGATCATTTGCAGCGATTTCTACTTCTCTCTTCTCCCCCTCGTATTTTTTATCTCCCTAAGGCTAAGACAAACGTAGGCATTCGACTTGCGAGTCGGTTCTCGCGACGGACATTATTTTTCGGATCGAATTGAGCCGGTTGCAGGCTCCGCGATTTTGGCAACGTTTCAGCGAGACAGTTGCAGGGTCGTCGGTCCCGCGAAACTTTCCACCTACTCCGTGTTCGTTAACGGCAATAACGTCGAACGATCGTTCCCTCTCTTTTGCATATATACACGTATTCGTTCGGCTGTGTGTTCGAACGAAATGACAACGATTTCGATTTTCAATGTGACTTTACTGCACCCGGTGCCCGTTTCTCGCTCGTATTGTTATATCGGTGTCGAGTATCGGAACGATCCGGCTACGATAATAGTGATAGTAGCATTAGCGTCGATGATTATCGGGCGTTAATCGAAAGAAAGGAGCAAGGGTCTAGAAGTTTCGTAGATCAAATTTCTAGAAAGGCCGTTATCGGACGCGGCGCGGCGAGAGCGATAAAGTGAAATTTCGATTCGCGTCAGTGAATCGCGTGGTTCGGTCCGCTCTTTTAATCGTCTTCAATTCGCGATGCTCTGGTTACGTAAAAAACAATCGTGCGCCAGATAGAAAGTACAACGTACGACCACTTGTCGCGCGATCGGCCTTAGGAAGACGGGCAAAGCGCTCGGGCTTCTTTGTTCCTCCGACTACTTTTGCTCCGCTTCGTTTAAACGTCTTTTTATTCCGACAAAACGGCCGGCTGCGAGCATATGGCAGAGGTTTGTCTGCTACCTCGTGCACGTATGTTTTCTAGCCGACGTTCGTTTTAGCCTCGCGAAAAATCTGTTTGTTTCGCGAACGGATTTGCACTCTCCTTTTTTTTCCCCCTTTCAGTTACCTTCTCTCTTTATTTCCTTCCTTCGTACCGCCACCACCACCACCACCGGCGCAGCTGGTGTTTTGCGAAACGGTGGCCGAAAAAGTGTTCGTTGCTCCGTTACGTACAATATTTTATAGATGAACGAGAGGAAATCGTTGGGAACAATGGAAATTATACGATCGAACGTGTTAACCTTTCGCACTCTGGTGTGCTACGTTTTGTTTTTTCTTCTCTTCTCTCCCCGATACACGATCGTCGTGAATTTCGTCCGGGAACATTTGAAATTAAAATATTAAATTGTACGAGAATCATTTTGCGCGCGGGCGTACGCGCGCGATCGACGACCACGGCGAGACGAGGATGGACGTGTATTTTACGCGTATTTCTTTCGCAGGCGGAGCGAGGTCGCGTTTATTGAGCGCGGCCAAGAGCAGTTTTGCATAGAGCAGACCGACACGCTCCGGAGAAAGATGCGTTTATCGCGGTCTAATTTTAAATCTATTCATTCTGTTCCTTTCTCTCTCTCCGCGCGCCTCTATGTCCGCGTTTCTCGCCGGTTTCGATGTCATTATCGCAAAGAGAGGAGAAATTCTTTTCCCGGGCCTAGATATTCTTAGCCTGAATCCCGCTAGGCACTAAAATTGTTTAAAAGAGCCTGATGATGCGTTTTGCGTTGCTGCTAGCGGCACCCCGTCATCACCCCGGTTCCCTTTTCTGCAACAATTCTGCCCGCCCGCTACCGTTGCGTACCGAGACCTATCAAAATCGAAATAATTGAGAACATGATTGAAAATTCAAGGCGACGCGGCCGACCACCGTGTCACAGTCGGCGCGTTCATTTTCTTCGTTCCGCTATTTTTCATTTATTTTCTCTGCTTCGTTTTTTCCGCGAACGCCTGCAAACCGTGGCACGGTAACCTGTTGTAAAAGCCAGGCAGGCCGCATTAAAAATAGCGGGTGCCGGGCTCTGGAGTCGAGGATCACTTTATCCTCTTTCTTCGTCTCTTTGTATCAGAAGAGGCCGCGTTGCAGCGCATCGAGCAAATATTTATTTCACGGGACCGTTCCCGGTGCCGGATCCGCGGTCTCCAGGCTTTTCGTTCTTCTTCCCCCGATTTGCGCGCGATTTTCGACAAAATCGAACCGTATAAGGGGCGAGAGGGGTTGGATCCGGTGACCGAGCCGCTATTGTCCGATGCGATAGACAAACCCGTTCCAGGCGTACAATAGGTGTACCCGCGAGAGGAAGAGGAGGACGAGGAAGGGTCGGGGATTTTGTATCGGGAGAAGAGCGGTGGAAACTAGTCGAGGAAAGAAATTTCGGGTTACGTAACGTTTGCTAATGGGCCGTTTGCGAAACGTGGAATTCATGCTGCCATCTGGCGACGTTGGCGATTCCGATGGTGTGCAAAAACCTCTCCTCCGGCTTCTCTTGCTTACGTGACGTCCGCCAAGTCCTCCTTGCATACGTCTATTTACTCGATACTTGCTCTTCTCCCTCTCTTTCTCTCTTTCGTGTTTTTATTCCTGCTCTTTGCCTCTGTGTATTCGCACACCACGAACACACACTCGAGCCGCGTTTGTCGTTTCGGTAGCGAACGATCCGCCTAGCGAGTTGGCAATTTACTTTCGGGCTGCGGGCGCGGACGCGACGCGGACGTGGCGCCCGCCAAGGCCAAACGAAAGTTCGTTCTGAACCAAATCCGACGGAATTTTTTATCTGTAGTATATGTACTTATCGGGGACGCCCAGGTCTAGCTGCTTGTTTTCGCCTTGTGCTATTATCGATGATGAACTTGAGGTGACCTCGAAAACTGCGCAACAGTGAGCGTGGGTGTGACAGAAACGGGTGGAGCGCAACAGATCGAGAGAGCATGAGAATCGGGGGCGGGAGAGAGGGGGGAGGGGGGGGGGAGTGAGGGGGGGGCCTAGGAACGACGGGTCAGGGAGGGGCAGGAGAGAGAGAGAAAGGAGGGGGACGTTTACACTTTCGTTCTATATCATTTGCTGTCATGGCTCGATCTCTTTTTTTTTTGCAACACTTTCCAAAACGACTGATACGTTTTCGTCGAAGAATTTCTTTCTGATCGCTGGGTCCATCCGATGATCGAGAATAATTAAATGCCGTCCAACCTGTCGGTCCAGTCGACAAGGCTCTTTTTTTTTGGCGAATTCGCATATCGTTACGTAAGAGGCGAGAAGAGGCGAAAGAACCCGCGCGACGATCGATCGTCGATCGCGACGCAACGGGTTGGCAACCTCGCGACCAATCCTCCTCGTTCCGGGATCGCGATCGCGGCGATCAGGATCCGTCCGGGAGAGGCGTGTGCACGCTTCGGGACAAGGTGAAGGTCTGCCTGTTCGCGATGCTTAATTCATCGAGGCACTTTAGTCTCGAGCCTCGTTGAGAAGGAATTGGTCCGCCGTGATCTCGCTTTTTGTTAGCCGCTCCGCGTTAGATCGATTTCTCGCTTTACACTTACTGCAAGCTTGCGTCCGTTTGCATCGCGAATTTTCATAGAACGCGGTTGTCGGAGCGAAATTTCCCGGTAATACCTATTATCGAGCACGCGTAAATATCCGAGAGGACTTATCGTTTGATCGCAGTGATTTGGCGAAGCGCGCAACCGCATCCGGATAGAAAGAGGGCCGGTGGTCGAAGGAGAAGGTAGAATTCTTCCTGAGGTCGTCCTTCTCCTCCACCTTCTCCACCTCCTCCACCTCATCCACCTCCTTGCTTCGCGACTCCCCGTCCTCCTTCTTTTCCTCCTTCTCCTCCTCCCCCCACCACTGTCCATGTAACTCTTTCAAAAGTTCGTAAGACTAGCGTAACCAATCCGGAAGCTACTTAGATTTTTCTCTCCCCGCCGATCCCTCGGCCCTATCCTCCACCTCTTCACCTGTTCTATCCTTCTCCGACGTTCTCCTCTTTTGCCAACCCCTTGGCCCTCCTCCCTTGGTCGTTGCGCTCTCTCGGTTTCGTAGTCGCGATGTGGTAGCGGAGCTATCGATCGCCGTGGCTCTCCGCGCTTAGAGTCAACATCAGTCATAATACAGCGCAACGGCATACGGGGGTTATTAAGAATAATACGCATCCTAGGTATATATCCCCTTCCCGGCACCACGGAAAAACGGGGGAAGGTCGTGGGGGGTTCCGTTGCTAGGGTAACCGGCTGGGTAAAATCCCGCAAAGAAGAAGCATCGCCGTTATGTTCCTGCTCTTGCTCTTGCTCTTGCTCTTACTCTTGTTACTACCGTTGCTCTCTCGTTGTATCGACATCTCATCCTCGCGAACGTTATACTGGCTTTTATGAGACGATGAATGTACACTCGCCCTACCTTCTTCACCGAGCTCCCCTAGTCCACCTTTTACAACCCTTCTTCAAACCTTCCTTCCTTCCTTCCTTCCTTCCTTCAACCCTTCTTCGTCTTCTCGATGTTCAAGATTCCTTTTAACCGCTGAACGATTAACAACATCCGTATCCGTTTAGCCGTAAAGCGAGTCGCGTTTTTGTTGTTTCCTTCTTCTTCTTCCTCCTCGTCTTCTTTCGTCTCGAACGCGCCATCGCTACCACCACCGCCGTTACCACCCTTATTCTCCTGTGTCGCGACCGTGAGCCTTTCGACGCGGAATGAAAAAAAAGCGAGGGCCGTCAGGATAGGTGTGTATAAAGAAACGCATAATAGATCGTCAGCGTGAAATCTCGGTTGACATCTCGGTGGACTCAGCCCCCTCCTCTTTGGTTGCAGACCGGGAGGTCGCCGAGGAGGACGGGGGTTGGCAGTCCGCTACCAACGGAGACGGTCAACGGCAAACCGGCCAATCGAGCCAAAGTACGGGAACTAGTCAATGCGAGATGGTGCAGGGACACCAGCAACACCAGGAACTGCCGATTACCGATCTCTTAGACGACATTCACGATCAGATGCAGATCGTGCTGAAATCGGAACCTCTGTCGCCGAAGATCGAAGAGTTCGAGACCTGTTTGCTCACGGAGCAGATCGATCTGCAAACGGATCGTGGCTCGACCGGCCTGCCTAACAATCAGCAAACCCGTCAGCAGAACAACAGGCAATCCCAGCAACAGTTCGCTGATCTACGCTGGCTCACGCAGAACGACAGCCTTCAACCGACGCCAAAGCTTCGCGAGGCGTCGAGAACGAGCGTCGAACAAGAATCGAAGCACTCGAGTCGCTCGGTTAGCGGCACGTACTGCAGCTTCTGTCAGAAGACGTTTTCGCGCGCGTGGTCCCTTCAGAGGCATCTGGCGGACACGCACTTTTACGTGCCGCAGTCGTTGTCCTGCGACCAGTGTGGCAGGAGTTACAAGTCGAGAAACAGCCTGGTCAGCCACAAGAGCCAGTATCACGCGAAGAAAGAGCGCAAAGAGCACGAGGAACAGTGCGAGGTCACGTATTTACCGGCGTCCATGGTTTAGTGACCGAATTCTCTGCTCCGAGGTTCCGTCTTCCGCACCGAGCCACCGGATCCATACCAGAAGCGGAACGTGCGAAACGGAGAGGAAACGTTCGCGAGAGGATCGCTCGCGTTTCCCGGCATGAGAAAGGAACCAGTCACTTTTCGACGCGTCCTCAAAAATGTCTCGTTCGAACGCTTTTTTTTCGTACAGATCATAGTTTCGACTTTTGCCATCTAGATCATATATACTTGCCCGTAATTTTGTCCATTTTGTCATTTCATTCGCGAGGAACGATCGCGTTACCGTGATTAAAGCTAGTCCTCTCAATAGCGAAACAAGTTACCTCGATGCACGCCAAAGAGAAATGGATAGATGTCGTTAACACGCGCGCGTTTCCTCCGGAGGATTCTCCGCTTCGTCCGTAGCCAGTCGATGAAAGGATTGCGCGAGGAACGTGCAGTCCCTCCCCTCGCAGACCGGAAATAGGTTCCGCCATCTGGACTATTCCGTGCCAAGTTCACGAGTGTCCTTCCGTGGCAAAATCGATAGTTCTCTCGTACGGTACGACTGTACTCTTCCTCATCTACCCCCGGCTTTACTGGCCAGTGGTAGTCCACCCCTTCCTCCCCCGCGCAACCGACCACGATAAAGTCGACCCCGTAGCTTTTTCCCGTCGATTACACAAGCGCTGCTGGTGACTTCCGTAACGACCGACAACCGGAAGCGTTGCTCTCGGCTTGTTGCCGACAGGGCGCCTTCGAACACGAACTCTCTATCTGTCGAGTCCTCGAAAATCATTTCTCGCTTTCGATACCGTTTGAAGATCCTCCAATTTGTTTCTCGTCGTTCCGTCCGTCTCCCCGAAATTCGCCCTTTCTCATGCCAGGCCGACGATCGCTGCGTTCTCTCTGTTCAACAGTTAAAAAGGACGATGTGTTAGAACCGTATTAGCGCGAAAAAGAAATATGTCGTTTAGAGATCACTTGAGAAAATAATAAAACACGCTTCGAAGGAATGGAAATCTGTGTTGTTTCACTGACAAAACGATACCATATATGACCCGGGCGACGAACAATCGCGAGTATCTTATCCCCCCGTTTAGGTGTACACGTTGGTTGCTGTCGTGCGAATCACCAATGACCAAGAAAAACCGACCGTTCGCTTCATCGCATCATCCCCGTTTAAACCAAAATAATCACATACTCTTGTATATATATATCCACACACGTATTACCTACAAGATCTACTCTGCTCTGTCTTGCTGTAAATAATACGCATCGACATGGATTACATCTCTGGTGCTCTGAAAACACTAACGTCATCGCTCACGATCGTTCACTGGAATCTTGGAATTGCTTGCACTCTACTATCGTAATACGCTAAAACAAAAAAAAAAAAAAATACAAGAGCACAACGATGAATCGTGAAATAGAAAAAAAAAAGTAAAAGGGGTACGGCACGCGTTGCCTTTCGACCCGGAACAACCTTCTGCAACACAGTCGCCAACCATTGTCATCGTTTCCGTCGAACGATCTGATTTTCATGCATCGTGAAGAATTTTTCTCAACGATTTCGTTAGATTTTTAATAGAGTTCTAGAGACAAGACGAAGACACGCTGGTTCGTGGAACGCTCGGGACGAAGTAGAAAAGGGTGACAATGGTGAGACGACGACGCTCGCGGAAGGTGCTTCCCTCGGAAGGACACGGACGTCGTATCGATGTTGTAAAAAAAACACGTACACGCACACAATGAAAAAAAAAAAATAGAATGGGCATAAGATGAAGATGCTGTGTGTCTGGTAGCACCTGCAAGCATATTAATTACGTGGTTCCAAAGTAACGCAAAAGTAAAACAAAAAAAAGACAGTTTGAGCACGGCTTGGTCGGGTGACGGTGCAACGTGCGCGACTAATCGAGAGAGGAGGGCGCACGAAATTTTTCTCTCTCTCTCCCCTCTCGGCTCGGATAGATGGTGGTAGATGGTGGTGTTAAGAGTGAGAGAACAAAATAATAATATAACGAGGATTCTAGAGAGAGAGACAAGAGTCTATAGAGAGAGAGCGGAGGGGAACACACGACGCTTTCGTCGTTCTCCTTATAAAAAATAAAAAATAAAAAAAAGAGCGTGTGTCCAAATCCACGATATACGTCCCGAGCTGTCTGGACGTACGAGCACAAAAAAGCAAAAAAGTAACCCCTGTGTGTCTCTGGTTCTGCCGCCAGGTCAGTTGGCCGGCAGCGGCGGCGCGTCCGATGAGTTTCGATGCGAGCCTTGCAACAAAATCCTCACCTCCCTAACGCGGTTGAGGCGGCACATACAGAACGTGCACACCAGGCCCAGCAAGGAACCGATCTGTAACATCTGCAAGCGGGTATACTCGAGCCTGAACAGCCTCCGGAACCACAAGAGCATCTATCATCGCCAACACAGCAAGAACGAGCAGCAACGCAAGGAGATGGAACAGATGCGCGAACGGGAGAGAGAGCAGAGAGAACAATCGGAGAGAGTTAACTCTCAGCAACAGCAGCAACAACAACAATCATCATCCCAGGATCAACAACAACAACAATCGCGATTAGGATAAATTCCCGTAAGATCGAAACACGGGCCTCTCCTAGGTCCTCGAATCCTCGTTGATCATTTCGAGGACAGAGGATCGATCGAACGTTGCCCGTGATGTTCACAAGCGGACATACCTGATCATCGACGCGTGTGTTGTCTTTTGTCTCGTGGATGAGATGCGATGTCGTCGAGTTCTCGCGAGAATCGCGTCGACTTTCCGTCGTTTCGTGTACGCGTACGTCGTTCGAAGAATCTCTGTTTAGAAACGGTGATCGGATCGTAAGTTCTTTTGGGTTGTCAACGACACGTCGTGTCGCCATCGCTCGATCAAACTCGAGCCACGATATTAAGGCTGTTTCGTCGGTGTTTTAGCGAACGTTCGCACGAAGCGTAACCGCGCGGATCATTCGTTTCTAGCATTTCAATACCCCTCCACGACGAGAGACTGGGATATAGTGCCGTCTTTGAGTTCGAATCGCGGGGATGACCATGTGATAGTAGGCGATACTGTTATTAATTATTATTATAGTTTTTCAAGTTTATCGTCGAGCAAATTTACAAGGGTATATATCGTGTACGAGACGAGAAAGGGAAAGCTTAGGGCTCGAGTTGCGCTGGTGTTGCGCGGAAAGTTTAATTTTTCTACTAAAGTTACAAACAAAAAAAAAAGAAGAGAGATATATATATATATACATATACACACAATACTTATATATATATATATATGATACGTTGCGTTGAGTGTAAATAATTGAAAAAGGTTCGAGATTTAAACTCCTTGCTCAGAGAGACGTTTTCTTTAAACTTTTGCTCTCGTGAAAAGTAAGAATACGGAATAAAGCAACGTTCCTTTGTTATTTTTCTATTTACTTAGAATTTGTTCGCGAACGGTGGTGCGAATCGGTGGTAGTCGCTGTGTTTTAACGAAAGCAAGTCGCAGTACAAACGTGAAACTAATAACTATAAACTATAAGTTAGCTGTATCTAAGTTATAACGATAATCACGAATGCTCTCCTCATCGACGAAGCTATAACCGTGGATGCGCGCGGTCGCATGTCCTTTTCTTCACACATCCTGTTCCTGCCTTTTCTCCTCCTTTTTCACGTCCCGTCCAGGCACGCGTACGAGAACACGGTACCGGTCCCGGGGAACGCGTACCGTTCTCGTACCAGTGTCCATTTATATACAGCGACGAACTTAAAACGAGAGCATTGCAATGCGCGTAGGTACCTCAAGGTGCAGCCAAAGGAAATTACTCGATACCTGTTCTTGCGGGAAACGGTGCAATGAAAAAATGAACTATCGAAACGAAAGGGAAAATAAGTGAAAAACAGAGAATCAGAAGTTTTTCGGGAATCGTTAACCGTCGCCGGAAACGGCGAGAACGACGCGTGTATACGCGACCGCGTTATTATCAGCCCCGGAGAATAATTTCATTCGTGACAATCAACGTCGATTGCCAAATTAGCGGTTACAATTCGGCACAACCGAGATTTCGATCGATGGGTTCAACGGTGGCATCATTCGCGCTACGCAATTTTATAGCATTTACTTCATTCGAATTTATTCTACGTTCGAGACACGCGGTTTTTTCGTTTCCTTCTCTCATTCGTTCTCTTGCAATTGAAAAAAAAAAAAGAACAATGTGATAATTGCCGTGATTTTTCTACGGAAGAAATTCGAGACACGGAAACGTTCTGTGACGTTGATCGAGAGAAACTCGATTCATTTTGAGGCTCGCGTGAAAATAATTGAGGCTTCGAGCGTAGAATTGTTCACGACGAATAAAAAGTGCGTCTCCTATTCGCTTAGAATGTAAATAAAAAAATCTGTTCGATCGAATGAAACGAAGGATACAATAAAAAAAGGAAAAAAGAAGAAAAAAAAACATTAGACGCCTTAGAGCGCGCGTGCGTGCGTACGTATAACTCGTATTTGACGAGAAAGTCTTTTATATCGGAATTTAATTATCGATACGAATCGTAACTACACAAGTACAGGCAAGTTTATGAATACGTAAACACACGCACATATAATATTATTATATGTATTAAATACTTCGTTTCTTTTTATCTTCAATATCGTCGTTTCCTCTTCTTCTTTCTCTTTTTTCTTTTTTTTTTTTTAATTGTTCTTATCGGGCTTTCGGGGATAGCGTACGTCCAATAGTACTCACGCACGTATACGCTTATCGTATCCTTGTTTTCTTATTCCATTACTATTAATCAGATTATCGAGTGAATTAATTATCGATGATCGATCATTACTTTATTATTATTATTATTATTATATTACCATAATTATTATTATTATTATTATTATTATAATTATTATTATTATTATTATGTTACAATTATTAATATTATTATTATTATTATTATTATTATTATTATTATATTATTACAATTTATCATAATAATTTATGAAATAAAATGTTTCTTTTGTACGCTGAGAGAGAGCGGCCCCTCTTATTTTTCACGTATAAATATATCGGAGAAAGGTGCACGCGGGTAACGTAGTGCCGCTCGTTAACCTTCGCAGTTAGCTTGTTATGCAACCACCGGACGGTTTTGCATTTTCTTTTCTATTCCTGTTTGGCCGCGTTACACCTCGTTGCCCTGCGTGCGCTTCCGGCCGACCCACATACACGCGCGGAACACACACACACACACACATACACACACATAACTCGATCGTGTGGTACCAGCAATGCTTATACACGGTCGTCGTGTTTGTTTGTTGTTGTTGAGCCCCAGACCCCGTGACACGTATATTCGACCGAGGTGCCTCTCCCGTGTCCGTCGCCGCCGCGTCGTTCCCCGAGTCAATGGGTACGCGCGTTCACGCTCCACAGCGCCGAGGGTCAGACTCTCGTGAATACGCCGTTATAATCAGCCCGCCGGAGGACGCGCCGTACCGTCTCCTCGGTACTCACATACTTCTTCCCTTTCTTTCTTTTTTTCTCCCTCTTCTTCTCTCTTTCTTTCCTTGGAACGGAAGCTCTTTCCAGCGAAAGAAGGAGCAAGCAAGAGAGAGAAGTTTACGCGTCCTTCGGGTTCCCGGGACGAAAGCGGCTGAACCCGCCGTCCTGCTCGCTGGGTCCCACCTTTTTCGCTTTCACCTCGCCACGATCGCGAGGCCTCCGTTGCATTCCTCCGGACAACGCTGTTCCCTTGGATCTGAATCGAGCCGTGTACACGCAGACACACAGCAAAAGAAACACGTGTTTACCTTAGCTCGCTCGTGGTGCGCGAGGCGCGTACGAAAGAATGCAGCGGAGACCTCGACACTCTCGGTCCACGGCTCAGGGCCGCGCAGGAACGTGCATGCGCATCGATAACAACCGTGTGCCTCTCGAGGGATTCGTTCAGAATCATGCCCCGACTTCCGGTGCCGACGATCCGCCCGATCGTTGCGTGTTACCCAACGGTCAATGACAAACCAGAGCCCCGAGCCACCGTTCTCTCTGCGATCAGAACGATCAAATGGAAAGGAAAAAAGAAAAAGAATAGAAGCGAGAAAAGCAAAGTAAGAAAAATCTATCGAGCGGCCGCACTGCGTTCTCGTGGCCGGGGGTTGAATGTGCCACCACGGCCATCAGCGGCCCCTCGACACATTTACTGCATTTCCTTATCGTTTTTATCCTGAAGTTTTCAGCTCCCTTTAATATTTCCTTTGTTAACCCCGCCCATTATCACCGTTTAGCCTTACCACCCGCCTTCGCCCCATTACCGATCATGTCATTTGAAAAACAAAAAAAAGAAAAGAAAGAATAGAAAGAAAGAAAACCCCCGGCCCTGCGCATCGAAGAACACTATCAGCGTACACTAATTTTGTCCAGTGATAATTAATGGCAGTCGTATCTTTGTTCTTGTTTGTTCCCGGTCCCGCTCGCTCGGCTATACGTTCGGCTCTGGTTCGTCATTGTTCTGTGTGTACCTACCCGCTACCTTCATGAACACGGATTTGCGCTGGGGGTCCATCCACACACGTGGCTCTCCGTGTGCCTCCTCCTACGCCACAAATATTGGTTCGTAACGGAAAAATATCTTTTCTTTTTAATTGGGTGTCGATATTTATAACGGACATTGGTGCTTGGTCTCTCTCTCTCTCTCTCTCTCTCTCTATCTATCTATCTATCTTTCACTCTAATTCTCCGTAAATTCTTCATGAATCTATTTTATTTGCTATCTATCTCATTTTTATCTTTGTTTTTCTGTCTCTACTCTCTGCTTCAAACATTTCTTTCATCTAACTCTGTCTCGTTCTTACGCTACTTCACGTGCTACGTTTCATTTTATCATCTTTCTATCGTTTCCGTTTCTCTGTCTGTCTAACCTTAAAATCGTCTGACTGTTTCGCTTTAACGATTTAAAAAAAAAACGATATCGCCGTTTCGAACCGAATGGAATATAAAAAAAAATATGAACGAATAAATTCAGGTCCACCATCGGCGATCCTCGCGATGAGATTGTCGCACCCGTTGCACGGTAGCTTGCTGCCACCGGGTGTTTGTTACACGTGCGACGTCTGCGGTAAAACCCTATCCACGAAGCTCACCCTGAAACGGCACAAAGAGCAGCAACACTTTCAGCCCCTGAACAGCGCGGTCTGCGCGCTCTGCCACAAGGTGTTCAGAACGCTCAACAGTCTGAACAATCACAAGAGCATCTACCACCGTAGGCAGAAATAGAGCCGGTTATCGTCGCGTTTGCTCGCATCGTGTCGAGGAACACTGTAATTACCGAGCTTAACAATGGTTAGGGACTGAAAGGCAGCGAGAGAGAACGGCATCGGTGTTGTGTGCCAATGGACGAAGACGACGACAACGACGACGACGACGGCGACGAAAGGCATCGAGGAACGATCCCTCGAAAATCAAATTGCGCTGACAGCATGTTCGCTCGAAGGATAGCGCACCTTTCTCAAATATTCTTGGTTTCTTTTCATTTTTTTTTTTTTTATTTTCTTTTATTTCTACACATGTGTTCTATAACGCGCACGGTTACCTTTGTTATCGTCCCGTTTCCTCGAAGAAGCTTCGAGTTTCGTCGCGTTGTTATTGTTGGTTGATCGAATCGGTTGTTCGTTGGTTCTGCGAGATCACTCTGTTAACGTTTGCGATACATGGGACCAGTTTGCGGTAACGAGATATCTCGCGCGTTCATATTTAATCGAATCCAGAGGACATCCTCGCAGAGAGAGGGACGGTATCAAAAGTAGGGTGCACATGCTGTCCGCGGCGAGATCGAACAACCCGTTCGAACGAGTACGATGTCCGTAGGCGAAGCAACGTCCTGGAAAAATAATATCGAAGAAAGGATCTGGCTTATACAGAGATACTAAAATCAGTGCTTCCAGACCGAAGATGATGATGAACGTGGCGATTCCGTGACATTTTTCACCGAGTTCCGACGTCGAACAACCGCACGGTGTATCTTATAATATTAATCCGTGGCACGAGATTTTGTAGCGGCGGATTGCGCGGCTCCCCTGCAAAACCTCGGCTCGATTTGGCCTCGGTTATTTAACCGGACTAATGTTATCAATTGTTAGCGCTAAGCGATACGAAAGGAGATTATCAGAAATCGGTAGAGCAGTAGCGATTCTCTGTGTGGAAACGATAAGGTTACGGTTCCTTGGCCAAAGGCTCTCGTACACCGTCGTCCTTTTCCATCTGTAGTCGCGGAAGTCCGTAGGGAAATTGATCTTCCGGACGTGTCCCGTCCGGAGTCGCGGGGCGTCGCTCGCTGCTGGCGTCGCTCGCCGGCGTCAACGCGTCGGAATCATCCTCAACGCACGCCTCGGAACGAAAACGGATCTGACGCGACAATCCTTTCGAGTACGCGTGCTCTTCATCGCCGGATGAACGATCACGCGGTAGCGCAAAATTAGGATAAATTGCATAGTTATTTTCGTCTACTTTTATATCGCGTGACTTTCTTGATCCGTGTACGGTATGCAGGCCGAGGGAAGACGCGTTTAATAATCGGTTCGCGGATCGACAATGTGTAGAATTCTCGATTCTGAAACCACGCGAAAGCCTAACTGTATCGGACTATACGTGTCTCGAAAATTTTTCGGGCGTACGTTGACGGTGATCGCTCGGCTGGCAGCTTCGTACAATCCCGAGGATTCCCAGAGCGAGAATCCTCTTTGGCCAGTTAACCGCGATTCGGCCTCGAGACGCGCCTACGCGACTCCCGTATCGATACACGGCTTAATCGCAGGCTATATACAGTAGGTAGATTTACGTATTGCGACGAATGAAAGAATCGAGGGGGAGAAAGAAGGATAGGGAGGAAGGGAGGGGAAAAAAAAGAATACTTCCAGGTGTCGAATACACCATCGTCCAACTAACTTTAGGCGGAAACGTCCGAAACGTTTCGACAAGACTGTAAACGAAAAAATATTGATTAACCAGAAGACTCGAGAATTTTTAATTGTTTCAATGTTGATAGGGACGGGGTTTAACAGAATGATGGAACAAACAGGGAGGGTGGGAGGGAGTGAAAAAATTAGCGCGTTAAAGAAATTCCAGGGGTAAATGTCCGTCGCGGATCGACGACGATCGCATAATTATGTGGTGGCACGGTTGTATAAAGGTAGATAAAGAAAACAAAAAATTACAAAAAAGTTACGCAGAGTCAGGGTACCCGTGGCAGAGAGATTTCGTTGTCGTTCCGCGACGGTCCCTGAGACCGGGCAGGGCGGGGGGCGGGGGGCAGGGGGGGGGGGGGAAGATACATTGATATAATATAATATAATATAATATATATACATATATTTTATCTTAATATATTCATTCCATATTAAATGCTTTAGAGGGGTACCTTGCACACAGACACATATTCATTTTCAATGGTATATACCGGGCTTTACGTAAAGTACCTTATCTTATAAATATTATTTTTTATTACTATTATTTACGTACGAACGAGTATAGTTACATATCTATCGCTATTAATTATCGTTATATCGTCGTCGTTAGTATCGTCGAACGTTTTATTTCCCTTTCATTTTCCACGTTGTTTGTTGTTACTCGTCGTCGCCGCAACGCCACTCGTTACCTTTTTCTTTTTTTGTTTCGTCTTTTAACACGTCGATCGCCACACTGAAAAATCTGCCGTTTTCTTGAACCACTGCCTAGCCCATATATTCGAGTTTCATTTCTATTATTTCTACAATATTTTATTATTTATATTAATAACGGCACGGTAAAAATAATATGCACGCTATAAGTGTTTTATTTGAACTTGATTGATTTGTGGCCAGAAAGTACGATCGTCAGTGTTAATTTTCAAATTTCCAGTATCTTTTCGCAGTTATTGTTCGATTATGAAATATTTGATGGCGATCGACGTGCTGATTCGTTTTTCCGTCATCGCGCGTCATCCCGCCGCCGTTTTGAGAAACCGAACGCCATATTCCGCATCGTTCTCGAAAGTTTTACTGTTACAATACTCAAAAAGGAGGAGCAGGAGCGAGAAAAGCAGGAAAGGAAGGAAGGAAGGAAGGAAGGCGTGTATCACCCTCGCGGCCTTGGCACGTTAATTTGCATATACTTCATTCTCTGTCACCTCTCTCTACGCCCCGTCTGCCCAACCTCGTCTCTACTTTCCTCTTACTTGCACCTTTTGGATTTTTCTTGTTTCCACGTAATCACGGAAGGACGCGTGCTAAAAGCGAGGCGAGACGAGGGACGGAGTGCCGCGATGACGACATCGTTTCACGGGGAACCTTCTTCTTCTGTTTTTTCGCAAACGGCAAAAACGCGTCGTGAACTTGAACGCCCATATCGTGGTTTTGTTTTTTAATGAGTTCAAAAAGAAAAGGGGTGGGTTGGTGGGTGGGGGGGGGGGGGGATGAGAAACGAGGAAACACGGTCCACTAACACTGACAGGTTACTTATATACTAAACGATAATAGCCATATATACATATAACCGACTACATAGCATATACTTATATTTTAGTAGAACTTTGATAAGCCACCTTTTCGAGCACTTCCTGATGGTTGCGAAATCGTCCATTTTTTCTACGTTCATCGTTCACGTCCAGAACGTGATCTTCCCTTCGCACGACCCACAGTTCGGTATCACGGTTTGACGACAAAATTTCAACGATTCATCGCAATGATGTTCCATAGAAAAGAAAAAGAAATCTAAGGTTTCGTTTCGATCCTTTATTTCACCGTTTGGAGACAGTGAAATTGTTAAAAACGATTGATCGTGCGTCAGGAAGGCTTGGAAGGTTCCCGAACGATAAACATATAGACAGACTAGGTCCCGTGGTGCGTCGACATTTGTAGAAAGTCGATCGCAAAATAATTCGCAGAGCACACATAGACACATATAACGATATATTTTACAACGTATCGATCCACTATGCATCGTTGTACAAACGGTTAACCGGGCATACACACACACACACACACACACACACACACACACACACTCACACATACAGGTACACAAAAGACTAACCGACTCGGACAGCTCGATATAATACACACATATTTATCGATGAAACACGAAACACACGTTTGACACGAGGACACTTGTACATCGTTAGATAGGCTATGATAATTTAAATTAGGTTGTATTTCGTTAAATGATCCGTGTCGCGCGTATTTTCGAACCGGGGATTCTGCAAAAATGGAAGTAAAGAGGGAAACACACGAAGAAGGGGTGGTTTTTAATTTTGAAAAATGTCGAAGGTACGCTCGGCGCCGAACATTTTCTTATTGCAAATAGATGAGCGGGGGAAAGGAGGAAAGAAAGAAGGAACGATGTCGGGACACGAGTGTATTGTGGTGTTTCTTTGTTTGTGGTCGGAAAGAGGAAATGAGGAAGAACGAAGCTTTAAATTTACGCGAGAGAGAGAGAGAGAGAGAGAGAGAAAGAGAGAGAGAGAAAGAGAGTAACGAACACAATTTTATAGTAGTCAGAACTGGAGAAAGAACTGATATTGATAATATTTAAACTAGTAGATTTATTCAAAGAAATTGATTTGTGACTACTGTGAAGAAAAGAAAAAAAAAAAAACACGAAAAATGGCCAAATATTATTGCGGAAATATATATTCGCCCTCCGATCCGCGGTCGGCGCTATATTATGAGAATAATAAATTATTAATGAAATTAATATAAATTGAATGAATATTTAACTGCAAATTATATATTTTTAGTAGAGATTTATTTGAGAGTATCTTCATCTTATTTTTCTTTTTTGTTTATCGTTCGTTTAATTTCGCTCTACGTTGAATGCGTTAACGTTGAATTGCGAGACCGTGTATAAAACCGCGGTGGTTTTTCTTTTATTTTTTTTTTTTTTTTTTTAATAATTTATAATTGTACCGACGGCTCGCAAAACGCGTGTATAAATAGGTAGCCAACCGTTGGGAAATAATAAATTCTCGGAATTCGCGCTCTGTAGTTGGCCTTGCGAAACGCACGCAAACACAAGGAGCGATGGTGCTTCCTTTACTAATTTTACGGATTGGCCAGTGCAAATTAATAATTAATAATAATTAATTAAAAAGAAAAGATGCAAATATTAACAAAACGGTTCGAAAAATCGTTTTCGAACTTCGAAAGACTGAATTGTTGAATTGAACGTGTCGCGGATGGCAGTCACGGTTTCTTAGACCCTTTTTCTTTTCGTTGGGGGTGGGGAATGAGTGAAAGAGTGTTCACGAGATAAAAAAAAAACATTAATTAAATAAAAGAAAAACGACACAAGCTCGAGACGAGTGTACCTGATTGCAATCATCGTAAGTTTAGCCATCGACTGCCATTCGCGACACGATTTGGCGTCAGACTGAATTGGACTGATTTATCTTTTTTTTTTCTTTCTATATTTTTTTTTCCTTTTGTTTGTTTTTTTTTAATCGTTTCTAATTAGTCGACCCTACATTGGACTGATCTTAATTAATGTTTCTTGACTGATGTTACCAAACGAGTGTTAATTAAAAAATATCTAATTTCTAAGTTACGAGACACGGTTAGAGAGGAAGTGTATGATGAACGCCGCGATCAGATTGGCAGGGCACCGCAGCAGTTCGAATCGACTGAGAAAGATAGCGAAAGAAAAGAGAATGAATGGATGAAGAATTTTCAGCGGAACATGTAAAAAAATGCGTATCGTTTCGAACATTTAACAGCTGATCAATTCAGACACGATTTTTTTTAATTTCGTTCGTATTCGTAAACGCGAGTTTCTTAATTACCGCTTTTGTACTATCTGACATTATCCTTCGTTCGCTTCTCGTTTGTTTTTTTGTACACGATAGGCTTCTTTTTAGCGCACAGACACACCACTATTCTGTTTTTTAATAATTATGGTCATGGGTTACGAGGCACGTTTATACACATAGTTACTTACGTAATACGCGCACGCAGCACCGAGAACCACACACACCTACACGCATACAACACCACATCCTTTTGTTACATTTTCTTTTTTGTCTTCTTGTTTCACGTAATTATTAATCCGTAGACTTACGCCATAGAGACGATAGGATCTTTGCATTGTTCACATGTTTACTCGAGTTTTTTTTTTTATTCTTCTTCTACTTTACCGTCTTTAAATAAACGCAAGCAGCTATTATCACCGAGTACAGACGGGAAAAAAAGCAAGCAGCAGCTTCCTTATAATAAATAAAGTAAGCCGTATATCATCCGTTCAATTCACCGTACCGATAGAGTTAACGATTTACCGTTCACCCACGGATACTCCGAGCAGACCGATTACATAGAAAAAAAAAAGAAATAAAGTAATAAAAAAAATCATATCACCTGTGCGAAAACGATATATCGCGATAACCGTTCGAATAAAAAAAAAGAAAGAAAAGAAGTTAATTTTGTAATTCTGAGTTAGAGAGTCGGAGAAAAGAAAGTTAGAAAGCGAGCGAACGAGTGAGAGAGTGCGAGTGTGTATGAGGGAGAGGGCGAGAGAGAAAGAAAAAACGAGGATAAAAAAAGAGCAAAGTAGAAAAAAAAGAAAGCAGCAAAAAGCACTGAGAGAGAGAAAAAAATCGAGCTTATTCGAAATTCGTCAGATATGTAAAAAAAAAAAAAAACAAAACGAAAAAAAGCAAAAAAAATTGTATTGAGAAATAAAACGAAAAGAAACAACCGGTGCCATCGGCTCGAAACATCTCGAAAACATCCGGGGAGCATAGAAAAAGGCTGAATTCTTTCCGGTAACGACTCCGTTTCGGGTACAAATTGTTTCTTCTTAAGCGAAATATGTCGAGCGTTACCGTGCTTACTTATTATTTGTTATCTGCCAAGGTGTTCTGGTTATAATATATATTTATTGATGACTATTATTAATATTATTATTATTATATTATTATAATTATAGTTATTATTATTATTTTTATTTTTAAGCAATGTCAAATGCATCCTAATATATTTTCAACTTTTATATATATATATATATATATATATATATATATATATATATATATATATACATAATATGAAAATGTACTATTTGGTTTAATAATTCGCTTGTATCTCTTCTTCTTCTTTATTATTATTATTATTATTTTTTAATTCTTCATTCTTGGTCACCCATCACATCCTCGCAAAAAGACACACACAAGTGTTTACACCCTCGCGTAAATTCATCGTCCACCCTTTTACACCCCGTACGCGTAGTCACGTTTCTTTCTTTCAGCAAGGAAGGTAAGTTTCGTCGGTCGTACGATGACATCGTGGCCACGCTTCTGGCGCGTACACGCTCGCGCTTTTTCCTCGTCGTCGATCCTCTTTTCAACGCAGAGAAAGTCAAACATGACGACGATGACAGGCGACGACGACGACGACGACGATGATGATGCGTGGTCGTGCGGAGGTCGAAGTAAGAACGATCGCGTTTTCAAAAGGAAAAAAGAAGGGATTTTCTTTTGTTTCTTTTCCCAGAAAAATTTCTGACGATGTCGTCGCTAATGAAAATATTCCAGCACACCGCATCAGAGGACTCGATACGTACGAACGAAGACGGCCATTCGTAGTATGGCGAACTGAATAAAAAGAAGCAAAGAAATTACGGGGAAAAAATAGCAGAGAACGATTAAGCCGCCACGCCGCTCGCCAGGCTCACGCATATTATTACGTTTACTTCGAATTGCATGCTTTAAGTGTCACCCAGAATGCTCAGTGTTTCCTTCTCGTCGTCTCCTTTATTTCTTCTCGTTCGTTTTTATTATTATTACGTTTCTTTTTTTTCTCAATTTTTTTTTTATCATCATCATTTGTTCCTCACGTTTGCCCCAAGGCTTCACACGAACGTACGCGTGACGCCTAACGAAGCATACGTGTAAATCACATATTATATGCCCGGGTAGAAACGACTCGAGAGAGGAGCGTTCATATATTATGTATTCTTTCTTTAGAAACGGACAGAAAGGAATACACGCAATTTTTGCACAACCCGGATCTCCGTTTATCCGTCCGTTCATAACCTTCCCCCTTTATTGTCCCAGTATTCCCCTGTATTCGCTCGTAGCAACGGCTCCGTATGCATTTGTTCCGCGTGTGTGCGTATACTTGTGCACGTGTGTACAGCGAATACGTCTGACCACGATCTCTCTCTTCTTCTTCCATCGAAATCCTCCCGGCCGACCTCATCAGAGCGGAGGCTGTTCACAATTTCTTTTGGCCGAAGTTTAACGAGACGCGGCTCGAGAAATTGGATAAAAAGCTTTTTTCTCCGGCCAAAGGCATTGAACGAAGGGGGTTGGCCTCGCCTTCATTCGCGTTCGATGGCTAAAGGGCGAAGGAAAGAAAGAAAGAAAAGAAAAGGGTAGATATACCGTATTATATAGACACCTCACATACACACACATATAAAACGCACACACGTATAAGGGTAGCAACGTCGTTCGCGTTCAGCAGCCGTGCACCGTCTGACCGGATCTTTTTCTTTTTCACTTTTTTTTTTATTTTTAATTAACGAGCACATGCGGCCATTACAAATGAACTGTGCGCCTTTCTTATATCGACGCTTAATTCGTTTCCGTGTTCGTGCTTCGTTTCGTTCTTCAGCCGTACTCCCTTTCTCCCTGCCCTTTCTTTCTTTACTTACCCCCTCCCCCTATGCCTCCCCTCGCTCGCTTGCTCGTTCTTTCGTTCGTTCTCTATCTTCTTGTCTCAATTGCATATAAAAGTAAATGCATAGAGTCGCGCAGACGAGACCAACGGGATCATTCTACTTGTTTTCTGCGAGCGCGCGCGCGCGAGCACGAGTCTTAAACCCTCTCGAGGAAAGACCTTTGGTTTCGCGCTGGATTTTGCAGCGATTCGAAGAAGAAAAATACCGGCATTGAAAGTTCTTACTTCGCTCCCCCGAAAGACGACCAGGCAGGCATTTTGAAACGTCGTCGAAAGAGTTTCCGCAGCCCCCAACCCCGACCCGTTGTGTCCCCCTTTTCTTTTATCCAGAACCAAGCTGCTTCGCGTCTGTTTTCTCTTCTTCCGGGCTGTATTTTTATTCTGATTTTTTTTTTTCTTCAATCGTTCCGTCGGATCTTAGCCCCGTTCAATTCCGCGACGGTCGAATGAACAGCTCGCACGACGACGGGGCCGTATCGTGACTAGGGGTGCAAAACTTGCTTCGTGATTGTCGCGAAACGTGTCGATTGACGTAGAATTTATCGCGATAGGGTTTAGCATCCTTTGAATCCTTCGGAAGAAACGAACTCATATCCTGTACGAAGATTCCTTGGAACCGACACCTTATATCCCCTTTCGAAACGCGAACCTGCTGTCGAACTTCAGGAGACATACGAGCACGAGTAAGGAGAATCGGTGAGAGGGAGAGACATTGAGAATAAGAGGTACAGAGGGATCGAGTAAGAGGCAAAACGGAAAAAAAAAAAATACAAGGGAAAAGAATCGTGAGCAGAGAGAAAGTTTATCGCTTGCGTCACCCTTATTTTGAATATGGGATAGGGTATAAGTGTGGGGGTTGCAGCTGCATGTGAGGTGCATTGTTGTGTTTCAGTGCTCACCTCTATGACGGGGCTGACCTTGAACTCTCTGAACACCCAGTCAGCGAAGAAGCTGTTCACCTGCCAGCTGTGCGGCAAGGTGCTATGCAGCAAAGCATCCCTGAAACGCCACGTTGCCGACAAGCACGCCGAGCGACAGGAGGAGTACAGATGCGTCATCTGCGAGCGGGTATACTGCTCGCGTAACTCTCTGATGACCCACATATATACCTATCATAAGAGCAGACCCGGCGACATTGACATTAAGTTCTTTTGAAGGTTTAGATAAGGTAGGGACACCACGTACCTATCAAAAAACACACCGCACACACTTTTTTCAAAGGTTTCTCGCGTTCTCAATCTCGTCGTACGTCCCCTCCCCCTATTCCTTCCGTCTATCCAATATCCTTCTATTGTGATTCTCTGCCATACTTTTTAACATCGTTCACCCTTCGATTCGACCACGTTTTAACCTACTTTTATCGTACGAGGTTACGATCCTGCGTAATCGTGGTTGCGTCGTTACGACCTCGGCTTCGCGTACACACTTTATTCCCTTCCTTCTTTTCTGTTCAACTTGAAAATGCATGCCAGAGAAACCGGTCTCAACTCCCACGTTGAACGACCCTTCTTCCTCCTCTTCTTCTTCTTCTTACGGTTCGAGCTTTCGTCCCCGACGTCGGTCGTTCCTCTCCATCCTCGTTCCTCAGAACTTGCTTTTCTTTCCTCGCCTCTCGTCGTCCTTCGTTCTCTTCGGTACCGTACGCTCGCCGATCGAATTCTTCCGGTATTCTCCAGCTCCGTTATACCCCCTGTCGGCCACTCGGGATCGACGCGGCGTCCAGCTTTGTCCTTCGGCGTGCCAGCCAACCACGCCGTGGAGACACACAGGGAATCGAGCCGAGAGAACCGATCGTTGATCAGAAGAAAAAATAAATCCGATTTTTCGTTCGATGGGGTTACACGCTTAATTTACGAGCAGGTCGGACTTTTCGTTTGCTCACCGTCGACCAAAAACGACCGAACTTCAGGGTATAATTACGCTTCAGGTTCTTCCCTACTAACACCCCTTCAACTTCCTTCCGCCTACTCTTCGTTTCTTTACTTTTTCTTTTTTATTTTTACTTATGTACGTTTTGTGATCGTCACCCTGTTTATACGTGTATGCGCTTTGTTTCTTTTTTCCACATTCTTTACTTCTCTGTTCTTCTTCTTTCAATGCAGTTTTATTTCAGCGGTTTACTTTCGTCCCGATGGCTTCTTTAGTGTTCGATGTTTATGTGTGCATGCTGATGTGTAGCGTCGTTTCAGAGCTTTTTTACGCGGCTAACACGGAATGTCAGCTTCCAAGGGCGGTGAATCGATCGTCGACGAATCGTCGATCGTCATCGAAACGATCAGATATTAGTTTCTCTATATTTTCCAAAAGAAACAAACTGTTCGCATCGTTGCATGAAGACAGCGCGTCGCACACGCGGCTCGTATCTTTCTATATTCATATTGCCGCGTATTAATTCTGTGATCATTAATTAATCGCACACGAGCACGAAGGCATTTCTTTTCTGCACGTTATGAACATTTTCCTTTCGTCGTTCGAAGAGATCAGATCAAACGTGTACGGTGGCTTACTTTATTGCACGACTACGTAACCTCTTGCACCTTCAAAGCATTCAATTAACATTCTTTTGTTTCTTTTCTATTTTCTAACCGCCTACGATCGACGAATGTAATTTTTCAGCGTTTCTCTAACTCGGTATCGAACGCGACGCGTCTGGCATGGTGGTTTTGGTTCTTCTTCATCTCGACTCACTCTCGACTAATTACCGGTTCAGTCAATTTTTAACGATAATTCCAGCGTCTGTGATGGATCGGTTACGCGATTCGTTTCGTTTCGATTCGATTCGATTCGATTCGATTCGATTCGATCCGATGTATCGATCAACGAGACAACGGTACTGCTCGACGCGAAACGAGGGAACGAGATAGAGGGAAGGGAGAGAGTTAACCTGCGCTAATCCTTAATTGATCCCGAGACAGCTGGTAGGGTCGAGTTAAAACCGAGCCGAGGTCGTCTCGAGAAGGGAACGGGAAACCTTAATCGAGAACTACATCGAACGTTCGAGGTTCCTGTTAATTACTAGATACACCATCGCACCGAAAACCTTCTCTAACGTTGAAACTCCTGTCGGGTTGATTTAACGCGTTCCTCCTCGATCCGCGAGAACATCTTCCTTCCTGTTTGATTTTCCGTTTCCTCTCGGACGTTCGACAAAGATCATGCCCTAAGCCCTAAGAGAATCGTGTGTATTTCACAGACTCGCGCGAGAACAGTGTCATAATTCGAGCGAACAAGGATTTTGCTTACCGGGTAAAGCTCCTCGAAGCTTTCGAGCGTTAACCGCTTACACGCTCGGAAGCTGTAACCCCAGCAACCTACGGAAACTTAACACCTTGACGCCTGGTTCGCGTTTACCGAAAATTTCCACGCGTTAATCAATCGATTAATTCTTCAATTTCAGCTTACAGTTTAATATGAATGTTATACCAAGGCGTCGGTAATCAGTAAAGGTGTTAAAGGAAAGAAAGTTGTTAAACCGGAGACACGTATACTGTTCTCGCGCGAGGATCAGTAAGGATTCGAGGATAGAAGGTGGTAATTATTCTGATCGGAGACGGACGATTTTCAGGTACGGGCAACGGGATGCATCCAGCACCGTCGACGCCTCCCTCTGCCATGTACCGGATGCCACCCCCAACGGCGGGTGGTATAAACGAGCCTCAGGAATGCCCGTACTGCCGTCGCAACTTCTCATGCTACTACTCCCTGAAGCGTCATTTCCAGGATAAGCACGAGAAATCGGACACCCTGTACTTATGCGAGTTCTGCAACCGCAGGTACCGAACCAAGAACTCGTTGACGACGCACAAAAGCCTGCAGCATCGTGGCTCGAGCGGTATGCTGAAGAGGCTGTTGAAGACCACGGCGATCAAGAACGTTCTAGGCAGCATGCAACAGACTCAGATGCAACAGGCCCAGATACAGCAACAGCCGCAATGAAAATGTCGGAACCGTCTTACAGCCTCCTCCCCGTCCCCTGGACTCTGTGCGTCCTCGTCGTCGGCGTCTGCGTCCTTGCCACCGCCATCAACACTCGGTTCTTCGTCGTTCGACGATCCTCGATGGATCAAAGCAAAGCGGACGCTTCTCAAGGCACGCGTCAATCGTTTGCGATCCTCGAATCGATCGGCTCCTTTACGCCGTCGCTCCTTTTCGTCCACCACCCCTTGCTCGGCCGCGTTCTTTCATCGGCCGAGGGTCGTGCTTCTCGCACCCTCCTGCACCTTGTAGTCGTCGTTTTGTCGTTCTCCTCGAGTCAAGACTGCGATTAATCCAAAGAAGAAGAAGAAAATGGACTGAGAGACACACGATCTCCTAATATACCTCTGCGTAGGGGTTGTTAAAAGAATATGGTAGCAGCGTGCACGTAAGCGCGCATCAGCTGAGAATACATTCCATTGCGTCGGCTTCCAGCCCCCACTGACCGGAAGCGGGTGGCTCGGGCCGATTTAACCGAGGTTGTCGAACGCGTGACCGTCGCTTCGACGCGTTCTAACGAGGGACCGATTCGACAGGGATCTTCGGCAACGTTTGTACAGGCGAAACGCACCCGTCTTTTCCTTCGCGAATTACGAACCACAAAATTCACGCATCCAAACGAACGAGGATCCTCTAGGATCTTCTCTTTCAAAAGATTAAAATATTTTTCTGTCGCGAAAGGAAAAGCGTGGCGTTGCCTGTTACGCCCGTTGAATCGTTCTTCTCGGACGGTCCCGCGACACATGTCAATTCACGAAATTATCTTGGTAACGATCATAGCGCTAGATCGGTTCGGATCGTTTCGAGGCGAGGGGAAGGGTTTCGAAGCAGCGATCTCGACGTTGCGAGGAACCAGGGACAGGATGGCGACGGGTGAGGAGAGGAGAAAAAGAAAAGAGATTTGAGGGAAACGTGTATCGAGGATTGATCGAAACATCGTGTTGTACATAGGTGTTAACGCGTATATGTGTATACGTACGGTATGCGTGAACAGTGAGAAAGGAAAATCGTGCGTGTATGGGTGTTGATTGTACGTCTCTGTCGCTGGAACTTTTTATGCGCACACACGCGAAAACACGTGAACGTTCTCGGACGTAAGGGACTGGGTCGAGGATCGGTGGGAGGGAGGGAAGTAGGGGGGAGGGGGATGATTGTGTCTTAGGCCTAAATGAAATTCAATTACAAAGTCTACAAAATATGTGCTCAAATTTCGGGATTTAGGGAATGAGGATCCGTGATTTCGGCGATCGAGAAACGGATGTCGAGAAATTAGCTAAGTAGGCCAAGTTAGAGCAGGATTTTAACCAGGGGGGGGATCGTGTTGCGTAGAGACAAAAGTTGGGTGAGAAGAAGCATTAAGAGAAAAAAAAAAAAGAAAAAGAAGAAAAAAGTGCAAGTAGAAGTTAGATATTGGGCTCTTAAACGTGTACAGGTCCGTCGTGCGCGCAAATTACAGACTATATTTTTAACTCTTTAAAAATAAGAATATTTTGAGCTGTAAATATATATATATATATATATAAATATATATATACATACATATATATATATTATATTCGTACGATACTGATAACGATGATATTCTCTTGTTCAGGTTTTATAAGGGGGGATGAACGAATGGAAGAAACGAGAGGCAGAGTGTAGATCGACGTAGATAAAAAGAATCACGGCGGGGGCAGGGCAGTGATAAATGAAAAAATTAAGAACGGCTTACGCGTCCTTTAATTTTCGTTTCGTTTCGTTCGAGATTCGCGCGGTTTATCGTGCGCGTGTCAATTGGCGAATGTGCAATATTACGAGTAAGACGGGGGGGTAAATTAGCGGATTCGGAACACCCTTGACCGATAGTAGGGCTCCGTGTCTCGATCTTTTTCGTTTCCTCTTCGCGTTTCGTCGTCGCGTCGTTCGAAGGGTTTCTAGAAAAAGACAGAGTGATTCAATTAGGCCAAAGAAAGAAAAAAGGAATTAAGAATAGATACACGGGGATAAGAAGTGTTTCTAAAAAGTAAACAGAAGGAAATTCGCGCGAGAACCACTGCCCTGTTCTTTTCGAATCTTCGAAACCTTAAGGAACAACGTTGTTCATCGTGCAACATATTCAGGTTTAGAACTCAAGTATAAAGAAAAAAAAAAAAAAGAAAAACTGAAAAAGAATAAAATTGATGTTTTATCGTAATTAAGGGGTGGGTGGGAGGGGTTACAAACGAGAAAAAAAAATGAAACAAAGGAAAATGCCATTATAACTAACGAGCAAGTACAAATTATTATCGAGGGGGAAAAAAATGATAAAACAAATTACGTCTACGTCTTAATTCTTAGGTTTCGTAGTAGAAAGGAGAAAGAAGAGAGGGAAGATATTTAATGAGACGAAGGGGGTAGAATTCGCGTGCGCGTGCGTCTTCTCGGGCTTTAAACGACGGGGTCAGCGTGGAAATGAACAGACAAGGAAATAAAAAGAAACGAAGGAGGAAAGAGGGCGAGGGAGAGAAATAAGGTTTTCCAAAAAAAAAAAAAAAAATAGAATAAAATAAAGAAAAACATATCTTCGAAACGAGAAGTATACAGTGAACGAGAAATACGATTTTAGATTTAGGCGTCTTCCGATGGCGGGAGTTTTTAAAATAATTGCGTATACATTGCGTAGGGGTGGAGAGAACAGATAAACCGGTCAAAGCATAATGTGGAAAAATAAGAAAAAACACGAAAAGGTTTTAGGGGTGGGTGGGGTCAACGCGCACACGTGTTTGCTTTTCTAAAAAAAAATTTCTTTTCGACACGGGAAAAGCGTGAATATAATTCGTTAGTGAAAATTATCCTAGTCATTTTGGAAACTTTTTATAATTCTGTGATATAACGTCGGACTAGTATCAAAATGTTTGTATTTGGCGCTACAAAATAAAAATAAAAAGGGGAACAAGAAATCAATCAGGGTTGGATTGCGCGGGAGGAATCACAAAAGAGGGGACAAAACCAAAAAATAAGGAAACTTATGTGCATCATTTTCCACATTATGACATTGACGGCGTGTGTGTGTGTGCAAAATTGCGTATGTATAGCTAAAGGAAAAAAAAGAAAAGCTAATTGGTTAATTAATATATCGAGGAAATTCTGTGATGTTCTTCAGTTGAGGTATACTAGAAAACGAAAATGTTAGAGGTATAACGATGAAAAGAAAAACTAAGTATACGGAATTAGGTCGATGTTTGGTGTTGTATAAGTTAATATCGTAATTTAAAGGAAACTCAGAAAACAAAAGAAGAGAAAATTACCGGGACACAGGACGAGACTTTTACGCCGAGGAAAATTCATAATCGAACACCGCACGGAGTTCCTGCGATTGTCCAGGCGACTACCGATCGGTTTCTCGTGAGATCGTTTTCAAAATATGCGTGTTCGATCGAAGTGGAGCACCGGGCAAAGAACTGAACCGCGTGTCGTGCAAAATTTTCCGAGGAAAAGAGGAAAAGGGAAAAAGATATCGCGTCGAGCCTCGATGCGTCTTGTCGGCTCGAAATTTGAACGATCGGTACGATACCAAAGCGGATTTGACTGTTTTATCGTGATTATTTCTTTTTTGTTCTTTCGTTTTTATCGATTCCTATTTTCGTCTTCTTCTTTTTAAGCGAAACCAAAGCGTTGCAACGAGTTTTTCCCGAGGACGACGCGCGAATCACCCGCTCCGAAACCGCTTCTTAAGCGATCGGCTGTCGCCACGAATCGAGGAACGAAGCGCAGCGTTTCGATACGTCATATAACATATCTCTTCAGGGTACTCGACCCACTGTACGCTGACACGGTGTTGAATCGATAAATTGCAAAAAAAAAATTAAGAGGAAAAAAACAAAAAAAATTATATATATATACATATATATATATATACGTATTATACATACACACATACACAGAATCTATTCCAATGTGCCAACGTCTTCGAATTCTTGAACAAAAAAAAAAAAAAAAGAAAAAGAGAAGAAACGCAAGAAACTTTAGGTCTTTTACTATTTACACGAGAAAAGAAGGGGGAGTGGGTAATAAAGAAGAAATAATGTAGTTAGAGACTCGTCGCATCTTCTATCGAGAAAACGAATACATTACCAACGTCATTACTACCACTAATCGTTTTAGAATTTAAAGCGAATATTATACAAAATATTATCGAGGAACTTTTTTGAACTTTAATGCATGAATTTTTGTCTCGTATGCTATTAAAACAAACAAAAACGAAAAAAAAAGAATAATAATAATAATAATGATACAAAGAAAACACAGGTTTAGAAGTTCTAAATGGAGGGAGTGAAAGAGAGAAAACGAGTACAGGGGGTGAAGAGAGAAAGAGAGAATGAGTATGAACGGGACGATGAGCGAAAGAAGATATTTTAAACTATCTATTTTTATTTGCATTCTGAATATCACGTGCGTGTAAATATATATCGATATTTAGTAAGTAACGTGTGTACCTCTGACGATGGATTAGATGGTAATCGTAGAGGGTAGGGAGGGAGGGATACGACGTAATTTTGGGACCGGCAGAGGGCGTTCATATCGTATCATTGTTTTGACAAATTGGAATGCGATCGTATGCGAGAACACCGGACGTTGGAAAAGGCTCTGCGTCTCTGTGTGGACGATGATACGTGGTTCGTTGTTGTCTCTATTTCTATTCGTGTACTTCCGTTTTTTCTTGTCGATCGTGAAATCGCAACCGACGAAAAGCCAACACGGCCAGACCTCTTTGTACCGTTCCAAAATCGATCGCCATCGATTGCGAAGGGAAGCTCGTCGAATCGTGGACGTTCGAAACTCGCGGTACCACTTCGCACGGGGTGATTTTTTCGCGAGTAGAATTTTATTCTATCTGTACAGGTCTTAGAGCCTCGAGAATACACGTCGATCCACCGTTGACGCTTCCTTCGAAGGGTAGATCGCGATTTTCGGCCGAGCCACGCGTTCCACGAGGCTTTCGCGAGCAAACAGTACACAGCAACTCTATTCTATAATAGCTTACGCTCGAGCCGTTGGTCTTAACAGCGTTACTTGTGTCACACGATTTCGTTTGATTTTTCTTTTTTACGTTTCAACGTCGACGATTTGCATCGTGTTTGAGCCGAGCCAACAGCCGGCTGTGGTCAAATTATAATTTCCTGGCGCTGTGACGAAATACTTTGATACGCGAATTTACTTTCGAGAAGGCTGATTTTTATAATTCTTAAACGTGTCCACGTTTAATTAAGGACTAAAATTTATTTTTACTAGTTTCCAGACTCTTTTTTTTGTTTGTTTGTTTGTTTGCTTTTTTTTTAAATCCCTGCGTTCAGGGGAGAAATCGACTGATTAGACTGTTTTTTTTTTTCGATTGGTTTAAACTGTGTTTTTTTTCCTTTCTTGATCATGTGATATTGTCTTACCAAAGAGCATTGGGAAATTGTGAGACTCTCGGACTTTCGTATAGACGCGATTGTTTTCCAAGAAAATTTCCAACGAACTTGTTTCATTACCGTTTCCAGACGAGTCTTTAAGACACCGCGAAAGTCCGAGGAAAACGTCGCGAATGTAATTATTCTTGGTACGAACACTGTTTCGATTTCGATCGAAAATCAAGCAAAATTTCCATTGTTTTCCAAAAGAAAAACAAAAAAATAAACGGGGGATCAAAAACAAAAATGGAACTACGAAAGGGAAAAAAAAGAAACGAGAGATAGAGAAAGAAACGCATCTTTGAATCGAAAACGAAAACTGCTTAGGAATGTGTAATTACAATGAGAAAAATCGATTTAAACGAAACAAAAGGTTTTAAAAAGGGGGAAAAACGTGAGAAAAAAAATGAACGAAAGAAAAAAAATAATAATAACGTCGAGCATATAGGAGAAAGACTACTTAGATTTATTTTTATTATGTCTTCAAAAAGACTTTAAATATAATATTTATATTGTGCCATAATTAATATTAACAGAACCTTAAGTATAAATTAATTGTTACGAAAGTTTTTAAATTTATCGGAAGGGGAAAATTGCAAAAAAAAAAACAAAAAAATTGTGAAAAAAACGATAAGACGAGAAAGAAAAAAGATATATGTACATATATCTGCTGTCTGTCGAATAATTAACTGTAATGCTAGTTATTAAGCGAAAGAAGAAAAAAAATAATTGCGTCATTTTTAAGTGAATATCGCATTTACAAGAGAAGTTAGGATTAAAAAAGATATAACAATGGTCGATCACATCCGCTCATCATAACGTTAACAGTAACAGATTCACCAGCGTGCGTCTTTTTTTGTCACTTTTGTCGAATAGTACACGAAAAAACTAAGAAAAAGAAACACCATAGAAGAAGATAAAGAAGAAGATAAAGAAGAAGAAGAAGAAGAAGAAGAAACGTTAAGAAACACCCATCTACCCGTCGTTCTTCCGCGTACGAAGTAATCCGACTCGCTTCGTTCTTGCCAAATTTTCACGAAACATATATCTACCCGTTCCGCGGATCGTCGACCCGTTTCTTGCGAAACATATTTTTCTGGCTCATACATTTGTTCGCAAGTTTTCTCATCGATGCTCGGAGCAAGCCGTTTAACGATGTATATCAACCGTCCCGTACGAAAAGCACGAGCAAAGAAACGGATCGACGATAACAACGGCTACACGACTGTTCGGCGAAAAGAAGCACGACACACAGCATGTATGCGAGATAACGAACGTCCGCGACGTACACGCTCCTAATTAGGAGGGAAAAAAAAGAAAATGAAAGAGATTTATAACCGTGTAACGATGTTTGCGAAGCGTCTTACATGTGTCGGATTTTATTTTATTCCATCGTTCGCCTTTCGTTTCTAGAACGGGGGTGTGTACGCGCGTGACACGTTCGATCCGATAGCAAAGTCAAACCGCATCGAATATCATCGTTTCATTCGATTTTACATATCGTCTATGAGTGTATCCCTTAGATTGTAGATCCTCCTGTCAACCCCGATACTTTTACGTTTCTGCTCCGTTAAGCGTATTCTTAATCGTACGACGAACTTTTTGTCCGTTCTCCGGCTCTTCTGCTGTCCGTTTTCAAGCAATTGCTTTCTCTTTTTTTAAATCTTCGGTAATTACGACCGTGCTGCTGTCATTAATCGACTTTAACCAGGGATAGTTTAATCATTAGTTAGTTCTCGCGAGGGAAGGAATATAAACGAACGAAGATGTACGATATACAATATTATTATAATAGTGACGAGGAGTCGATGGCACGTTATGTTAACTTTTATGCAGATGTGTACGTATACATATACATGATACGCATAAAATATTATATATAGATATATATATATATATAGGCCTATTTTGTAAGATTTCTCCTTGGTTTTATTTTTTATGTTAATCTTTATTTTTCTTCTATTCTGTCGACTTGTTACTGCGATTTCTCGAGAGTGATTTTGTTTAAACGCGTTAAGGAGAACTTACTGGATACTTATTATTATTATTATTATTATTATTATTATTATTATCACTATCACAATTATTGCTATTATTACAATTATTATTATCATCATTATTACTATCACTCTTGCAATTATTGTAATAATATAATTATTAGCACTTAGAATTATCATTATTATTATTGTCGTTTCTGTCACGATTACGTTAGTTTGTTTGTTTCTTCGAGATCGATCGATCGATCGCGATGTGTGCGCGCAACCCTTATCAAATCGCTCGCGATTTTTATTCGACTCTCAGACTTGTCCGTCTACGAAAATCGCTCACACATCGTGAACACACCGTCGTTTTCTCGCTTTCGAGTTTTTGTTGCTTGCGATTTATTATTATTATTATTATTATTATTATTATTATTATTATTATTATTATTATTATATTATTATTATTAATTTTCTTTCTCTTTTTTCTGTTTTTTTAATTCTTCCTTGTCACGATCACGAAGCGTCGATGGTTTCCATCCGTTTGTAAAGGTTAATTTTAGGTCCCGTAATTAACGATACGAAGCAGAAATTTAGTAAGAGATAGACCGGGTCGTCGTCGAGCGCAAAAGGATCCACGTGTTGCGAGCAAGCGTTTTACAGACTCGATCGCGATGCTTTTCGTCAGCTTCGAACGAGATCTCGGCCTCACCATCAAGAGTTTACCGGACACGAACAAGATATCTATCCTTCTTATCGGCTTGTAGAAATACATTCTCATCGAGCATCCTTCGATTCTTCACCTTGTGCTCGCTTTTCAATCTTTGTCACCCAACTTCGATCATTCTCCATCGCGAAAGCACTGTCCAGAGACACACACACACACACATACACCCAAAATATACATGAACACACGCGCGCAGCTCAAAGCCTGCGCGAAAAAACAATAACGAAAAAATACAAAAAAAATTGGAGAAAGAGAGAAAAATCATTCGCGACGTTGTGGAATCTTTCGTGGACAATCACGGCCCGACTATAATTGTAATTGTAAACAAAGTGCAACACGCTGCCTTGCTGAACAGTACAAGTACAAAACGAATACAAATACATAAAGCATGTCTTCGATTTAATGGATGGAAATGAATTCCGGTAGTTAAGATATCAAAAGTACGAGAGAACGAGAGAGAGTGAGAGAGAGAGAAAGAGAGAGAGTGAGAGTGAGAGAATGTGTGTGAGAGAAAGCAAGTAAAATAAGAGAAAAAAAGTTAATTAAAAAGAAGAAAAAAAAATGAAACAGAAGAACATAACGTTTTAATCGTAGAGAATAGAAGAGAAAACGAGCCTCCGTTGTAAGCTACGCCGCTGTTCATCGAACGTGTTAAGATAGGTGTCCTCCCGAGAGTGAAACTCGCGCAAGAAGTTGTCGATAGTAAATGGATACTGTGCTGAAGGTAATTATTAAGCTGCGTGTTCACTTGGGAGGGAAACTCGTTGGAGAAGCTATCGAAAGTATTTTTCGCTAGTGGACATTGTGCCGAGAGTCACTTTTTGCACAGTGTGTCCACTCGTAACGAATGCCCTCGATAGCTCCTCGCGTGATTTTCACTCTTATCCTTTGTGTGGCCATCCAGTTATGCGAATACACATGGAAGTTGCTTCAATTTTTCTTTTAAAACCGTAAATCGATACAAAACGTTCGTAATATTTTCACAGAAACATTAAAAGGAATATCATTGGCCACCCAAGAGTTAAGCGGACGCGCACCCTTAGCTGAAAACGACTCCCAGCGTAGAATTTTACTGTTGGGTGGATGCCTAGCCTTAAGGATCAGAGAGGCGTGCGTTCGTTCAGAAAATACCTCAGTTGCCGTGGTCTCAGACATTCGAAAATCGCCCACACGATCCTTCAAACGCGCGTCTTACATATCTATGCATTTTTTCGCCGATCTTTGTAATCTTCCGTTTCCGTTTCCGTTTCCGTTTCCTTCTTTTTCCTCGCGCATCGCGTTTTGCGCTTCGAGAAGGTGCCGTTCCTTTCCAAAAGGAATCGCTACCTTCTGAAAGCTCAAAGGGTTAATCGAGACGCATTGAGATCGTTGGTCCAAAGCACGACTTCACTGCCAAACGCAAAATAAAAAAAGAATCCACGCGTAAAAGAGCCTTTCTCGGAACAAAGAGGGAAAAAACAAAGAGAAGAAGAAGGAGATACGTTCCGCGTCTGAGGCCCGGCAATAACAGATTCTCATCTAAGCTACAATAGTTGTTGTACTTACTTGTCTTCTATTTTGTCACTACATTTGTCTGGGTATTAATAGCGAGCAGGGTGACGGGCGTCGTTCCCCGGTCGACCGGCGGCAGGCTGCTTCCGGTCTCAACGCCGGAAGCGACAGAACTCTCGGTAGCCGGGCACCGTGGTGACACGAACACGAAATTAAACGAAAAAGATCAAATAAAGAGAAAGAAACAGAAGCAACAGAAGGAGAGAAAAAAGAAAAAAATGAGAAAAGAAACGTGGGAACGTCGCACGTGTACCGCGATCGTGTAACAATCGCCGTATTATTATATTTTACAGAATGCAAAGTATATAAATATATAAATAAGAAATGAATAAATATAAATGAAAAAATTATATATATATATATTGTTCCGTTATCGCCGTTATATACCATCCGTGTAACATAACATTGCGAATAAATTTGCAGTTTATTAATCGATGAAATAAACAAAAGAACAAAAAAAAAAAAGAAATCAATTCTTCAGTGTGCTCTGTAAAGAATTAACGAGCTTCATTCTTCCGCATATTAATGATATTATAATATATCGCGTATTTCATAAAGTCTCTATCTCTCTCTATATATATATATATATATATAAATATAAATAAAATAGATATATTATAAATATATATATATACATACACACGTATTCGATCGAACTTTCCGCCCGGTTGTTTCACCGTCTGTGGATGCAAACCCCGGGAAACCTTCGTTTCCTGATTATCATTGTAACAAACGTACCTCTTGTCTTTCTTGCGTAGAAAAAAAAAAGATGACGATAACGAAGGAAGAGAGCGAAGAACGCGACGGGAACCGATATTGGGAGAAAGTGGTAATAAAGAAGAAGAAGCGAGAATCGATACCGATCGATCGGAGGTTAATGTGTATTTAACGTGCATACGATACGATAATGTATCTTACGTATTTAGGAGACGGCGAGGATCTCGCTCGTGAATTTTGCGCCCCCCGTGTGTGAATCGTTTCGCTCTTCGCAAACAAAATCACGATCACGAATCGTCGGATCGATCAACGAACTTTTGTCGTAAATCGAGCATTCCACGTGTCGGCGACAGAATCGAGAGTAATCAAGGACAAACCAAGAGGCGTTCGTATGCAACTTTACCGATCGCGGGACTTTGGCGAAGCTTCGACGGATCGATCGCGACTCAAATATACGAAAATGCGATGAACAGAGAGAACACAGAGAGAGAGTGAGAGAGAGAGAGTACGAGAGAGAGAGAGAAAGAAATGAGAGAGAGAGATATATAGTTCAATATATACATATATATACAAAACAAATTATATATATATATGGCGAACAATGTCGAAATATTTTCTAACGCGCGTCGCGTCTTTAGGCTATTATTACATTAATTGTAAGACACTGCAATTAATTAATGTATGTATGTAAGCATTCATTCGTATTTTTTAATGCAGTAAAAAAAAAGAATTATTATTGTCTTTATTATTATTATTATTATTATTATTATTATTATTGATTATTATTATCTATTAATTATTATTATTGATTATTAATTATTATTATTATATAAAAATTCAATAATAGTTGTTGGTGTAATATTATGAAATAAATCTTTAACGATAGTAAAAGAGAACCCCACCTGTGCTTCTTCATTCTCTTACCCGAATATTTGAATAAATGACTCGAGGCCGGCTGCACGCTATGCTAGAGCTTTTCGATTTTTACTTTCTTTTATTTCGATCGCGTTTCGACGAGCAACAAATGGCCACGATGGATGGAGCTAATCATCGAGTTCCGATCGATGCCGGCACGTACAGAAATAGCGGCTATTCGTCGATAAATCACGGAATCGATAGGATCGCATCCAGTGACGCAAGAGCGCAAGGTGCAGCACGCGGTGTTTCCGCGTGGAAACGCAACGGAAGACAACGAGAACCCGAGGGCGGAACGGCATTTGTGATCGAGAGCGGATTCGAGGCGAGCGTATACGCTTCTAGGAATAGCATCGCGCGATGAGAGTACGAGGAAGGCTAACGAAATTCACCGCAAGGAGAAATCGATTCCTCTCGATAGCGGATTCCGTGCGAGGCGATAAAGTACGCGAAGAGTACCTTCTGCGTGGGTTGCTCGAGAAACCGGATAAATATTTCATACAACAGGCAGGGCGCTCTTAGCCCGCCTCGTCTTTGTAAACATTAACGCACACCGCTGGGTGATTAAAAGAGCCGTCGTCGTTAATTAACAACCGACTTAATGCGGTTTTAGGCGGCCTATTCCTATATTATATATATTATGTACACGCACCCCTCGTAATCTCTTCGTTGGACTTTGTTAATTAAGAAAACCCCCGCGACACTCGGGGAGATCTCGAAATATATTGAAGTTTCAAACTGTAATTTACCCGAGGCAAAAAAAGAACGGTTACGGTAAGGATCAGAATTCCTATCGTACTTTCATCGTTTCATTTTCCGATCCACGCCAGCTGTTCCCCATCTAACCGAACTTCATGGGCTTGTGACATTATTAAAGACCGCAATCTCCCCACAGTGCTGCTTAACTCTTCGCGGCTGACTCACGTTTCCAGTATGGCGCAGAACATTATTTACAAAAAGATCAAATAAATAATGGTTCTCTCTATTGAGATTACGAGTTTCTATTGTCTATACGCGTATGGTTGAAGATAAGTCGAAACATCATCAAGACGTACAGAGTAGCCGATGAATATTTAAACAGGGGTTGAAACGTTGGTCTACAGAGTGGTGATTCTCTTAACGGTGGCAACAGAAGAATAATTCCAAGGTGAAGAGTATCGGGAGTAGAAATTTCCCAAGGAAACGCGAGGCTTCCGTTCGACGATTGAAAACGGTAACCGCGTGTCCGTGAGCGGAAAGCTCTAGTTGAAAGCACTAGATATTCCCAAGGTGTCGAATGCATGGAAAAGTAACGACCGAGGACAGGTTGGACGGTTACGCGAGGTGGACGGAAGCTTTCTGAAGACGTAGTGCACGTTCCACGGCCTTGGTGCTTCGACCTTGGCACATCTGGTCTAGGCGTCCGTAAAGTAGGCGCGGCCCTGGTGTACACCGCTATGGCGTCGCGGCGAGCGTGCGCGAGAAAGCGCCGGGGTGGTTTTCTCGCTCCACCTCGGCTGCTCGGAGACCAGCCAGACGGGACAACCGGTCAGACGCTACTCGAGCCAGAGCCGCGTCAACGTCCTTACGCGTACATCCTCTCCAAACGTCCCAAAGACGTTTCGTTTCCTCTTCGTCGCGGTTTCAATCTCTGTGCGTCTCGCTGTTCTCGCTTCGACCACGTTAATCCTTCGAGAGAAACGAGCCAGCTAACCAGGAAACGCGACACAGCTGTTCTCGCGAACAGGACCACCTCTCTCTCGACGGTTCCCTTTTCCCTCGTTTGTTCATCAGCCTCGATATCAGGTGGTTCCGCGCGCCACCGCCTGTTTCCGTGTGTACGAGCCTGCGTGGCGGTTTCCACCAAGCGAAACATCGCATCGGCGGGAAGGTCTAGCGACAACGCGCGACCACCTGTAGTTTGTGGCCTCGAGCCGCCTCCAACGGCCGTTCGGACGAGCCTCCCCGCTTTCCGTGGATCGGAAACGCTCGTTTCGAGCACACGTCGCCGAGCAGAACTTGGACCAGCACCGCGAAGGCCAAGGGCGACCCCATCCCGGACGCATACCGTACAAGTCTGCCAGGATTACCACCAAAATGAAGACGTCATCGTTCTCTCTACGCGTCATGCGACGGGTAAGTGGACACCACTGATCCTTTACATCACTCTCATGCACGCTCGAGACGACGAAAACGATCATGATCACGGTTAGGGACTCCCCCGAACCTTTCACCGCTTTCTGGAAGGTTCGCGATCCAGTTACGTTTTCCCACGAGTTTTCCGCTCGTTGGAAAACCACCCACGTAATCCTTACGTTGGGACGAAGGTCCTTCCAGCCTCGTAAAAAGGCGGAATCACGCCCTAAACTGTGGAGCGGAGGGTCGAAAGCGGGAACCGTGATCGGTTGAATTTCCAGCTGAATTTGATTTAGATCCGAACCGAGGGACGGTAAAGTTACGGGCGACGAAACGCTCGCTTCTTCCCTTCCCGATTTTGGCATCGGTTTTTCAATTTCAAAACGATTCGTTGAATTGACTCGACAGCGCGTGGGAGGGATACAATTTGTTCTGTACGTTTCCAACATGCCATAGCTGTTCCTTACGCGAGGATATTGTCTCACATGGAACTATGACGCCATAAATAAGTTCGCTGGCGAAAATTCGTGCCAGCATCGCGGATGTACTCGCGCAAACTGATTTATTCGCTTAGCCGACACTTCCCATGCATATTCCATTCGAATTGCATATTCAAGCCCGCGATCCCCGTTGCATACGAGTGCCGATTAATTCGGAACGGACACGAATGTCGAAGATCGCCGAAAGGCGGAATAGAAACGGGAACGGAGATTCTTAAATTGGAATGTTATTCGCGACGCGGGCAGAATGTAGGGGCCACGCAATAGTAGTTGGCAATCAATTATCCTCGAAACGTTTGATATCGCGTGGGATATTATTTCGAAATAGGAGCTGGCAATATCGGCGCTGAACGCGTTAATTGATGTACCGGCCGCCGTGAAATTGAATTGGTCCCACGTGAAATAACGTAGATTTATGTTATCGATTCGAATATCGAATGATTACTCGTTAACAAACCTCCTTCGCAAAGTACTTACGTTCGGGTCACCCCCCCCCCCATATTTTTAAATTACGCCTTGATATAATTATTTGAAAATTGATAGGAAAAAAGCGCAAAGTGACGATAGCCATAATGTACTCGCGCAGTGTATCACTGTCACCCTAACCATCGATACCGAATAATGAGAATTTTTGACATTGTTTCACGATACAGCTGTCTGACGCGAATTAATGGCATAAACAGCGAGCATGTTTGTACGAACGTGACGGTTTTGCCAGCCCCTCGTGCCCAAGCGAACAAAATAAATTACTCCGTGTATCGGAAGAAACAAATATCGGTTATATCGTTGCGAATCGTGTATCGGTCCTCGTTCACAAGCATTTCCTCGAAGCTTGGCGTGAAAAACGACGGTATCCAGGATCCGGTTTAATTCGCCTTTCAATTATTTCCCGCGAAATTCGAGCGATCGTCTCCAAGGGATTCGTCGAACGAATTGCATGCCCCCCGCCCGTAATCCTGTCGCCCGTCAGGAACCTTCGTTTCGCCTGAATCCAGATCCTCCCCGAGAAACTTCATCCCCGTGATAGACAATTAAATTGGAAAATGCAGCCACGTAATACGACAAGTTGAAACGTGCGACCCAGAATTCGTCTTGTAATAACTTCTCTCGTCTGCCTTAGATCCTCGTGATTCTAATAACCACGATTCGCATCGAAACTTGTTAAACTCGGAGGCCGAGATTAAAACGCAATCTACGTTTTAACGACCCTGCCTGCGAAATTTCTTGATTAATAAATTTATGTCGAGAATTTATACGTATAATTCTTTCGTGGAATAAAGGGAGACTCGTTCGACTCGTCCCTTTGTTCTCGGCAAATTCTCGAATTTACGCGTTAAACATTCCTCTTGTTCTCGTTCGACAACCCGTGCTTTCCTCGCGGTGTATTATCCATATATTTTCCAAAGGAGAAGCAGTATTTTCGACTGACGCATACGAAACACAAAGAGGACCCGTTTTTGGAACGGCCCGTGTAACTTCGTTTCGTCGGCCGTCTTCTTTTGAACGAGGCGGAACACAAAGAGACGTTTCGAGCCGTGCCGTGGCGCAAACAGTTTCAAATTCAAAGGAGCTGTTTCCCCGCGAGCCATTTCAGTCCGCTTTTCACGCGAATATTTCAAATCTCACAAAGCTCCTCGCGCTCTCGTCCGCGCGAAGAAACCTTCTCGCCTATCGTTACGTGCATCGAATCGGACTTTTACGAAATCGTGCACGATATCCAGTCAAATTCTTTTTCCAAAAAAAAAAAAAAAAAAAAAAAAAATAGAACGATCGTTTCGAGTTCATTTCATTAGCGGTTCCCCGCATTGACCTAAAAGCATTCTTTCTATTCGGTCAAATACTTTGAGCTTTCGAATCCGTTTCACCGATACGGATAATACGCCGCGATTTCGACAGTCAGGAAAAGCCCTACTTTAGCTAATTGAAATAACAGAGTTCGTGGAAAAGGTAATTAATTATTTACTGTTTAGAATTTTACTTTTTTTTTGTATCAGTTCTTCATTCCACGTAACACGGCATCTTTTAGGAACCCAACGATCGTGTTATTACGTGGGTTAGGTTTCCATCATGACAATTGCGATGGCAAATGGCAGGATTTTCCGGAGAAACGTGTACTCCTGGATAGTCGATAAGCGGACAAACGTCTCGAAAATCCGTTTACCTTCTCGCGCATTCTTGCCACCCTCGCGGGACAACGACGAAGGTCCAGCCGCCTTAGAAGTTTTCTCATCTTCCCTGGAAAAACAGGCTACTCGTCCTTGGCTAAAGCCATCATTTTCCAGGACTCTCTGTTGTCCTCGTTACGTTTGTCCTTCTATACCTCGCTCCCGCAACTGTGATACGATAAATTGATGCTACCAGCGTTCAAATTACTGACCCTAAAGCCTTTTACCTTTTCTCTTTTCTTTCCTCTTTTCTGGCTTCAATTTGCCGCGGCCTTGTTCTTAGAAGACGTGTGTATATTCCATCGAACATCGAATCACTTTCGAAAGTTTCGAGTCTAATACGCGTTACACGCGTTCGATTCAATTTATACAAATGAAACCGGACGTTTAATCGAAAGTAATTTTGCAAGTTAGGCGTCGCTGTTAAAAGTTTTCAAATGGTTCGAGTAATTCGATTTCCTGTCTGGGCGGGGTAGCTGCACACACATATGCGCATACGTGTAACGCTTCGACACAGCCAGGACGTGTTTGCACGTCCTTTCAACCGCTTCGCCGCCGCTCACGGATAATATTGACCATCTAAGGCGCAACACGATGCAATTAAACCGGAGGTTAATTGATCGAGGCATCAAATTCCTCCGCTGACACGTGGAAAGCTCGAGAGCTTCGAGGAACGCTCTGTCGATGGGACGAAAAGGGAGCAAGCTTCGTTTCCGCGCCAATTAAAAGCGGAAAAGCTTCCGGGAGGGGTGAAACGTGACCGTCGTACGAGCCGAGCTCTCGCGTTGGAAGCTGAACAGAAGCGGCTAATGTAAAAGGCAACGCGGATGGATCGTAACTGCGAATTCACGAGACACGTAATCCGATTGTCGAGCCTGTCGATTTTCTCTGGATTACTCTGCGAGTGTTCACGCGTAGATGTACGAGCTACGGGAACGCAGAAAACCCACACGCCTAAAAAAGTTCATAAAGCTTTACCGTACCCGCTTCAATGTTCTTCGTGATGCTATCTCGCGTGTCGTTTCATCGTGACTAGAATCAGCTGAACTTCATTCGCTCCAGTTTCTAGCGTGGCCAAAAATGAAACGCTTCTTTAAGGATGTATCGAAGCTATCTTCAAAATGATACGAGCTTACAAAACCCTATAAAAATTATATTTATCTTCATGTTAGGTATTGCGTACCACAAATTATCAGGGAAAAAAGCTAGCTTCTTTTGAGAATCGTCCTTGCGACGAGCTTTACTTTGGTGTCATGTGGAGCACGTACCGAGAAAATGGTGGCACGTTTTATTGCGTGTCCTTCGCGATCACGAAGGATTCGCACTATCCGATTATAGTATTCCCAAGCTGTTGCAGGCGACGACAGATTTTTGAGAAAGCCAGTGTCGTACGAATGGCTCGTTTCATTTAATCATCGTACAGACGTTTCTAATGCTTTAACGCAGTTTAAATATTTTCACAATGGCAATGTTGAAGATAGAAATCAGAACTGGTGGTTAGGAGTTGAAATCTGCAGCGTGGCCTACGTACGTAACTTTACAGAAACAAAGCGATACAGTCTATCGTATGAATCATATCGGCAAAGTGATATTTCCTTTGAGGCTCTCTTCATCGAGCCAACGAGAATTCCCGGGACCAGTTCGAAAAGGAACATCCCGGTTGTATATGAAATTCCTTTCACGATCGTTCGATCGTATCCAGCGTTCCCAGCATTTCCCGGTATCCGTGGAGGCAATGAGACTCGTGATCCTTCTTGAAAAGAAAGTTAAGAGTAAGACTCGCTGGGAATAAGCCGAGAAAGCTTTCATAAAACGAAAAGCGAGAGACGAGTTTTCTAATGTTTGCCGAACAGCTCTCGCGGAAGGTTCGATTCGATCGAGAACTATTCTTGCTTCCCGATGAACAACGCGGTCGTCCGTTTCCGCGTGCTACGTTCTATTTCCTGAACACTCGAGAGACCACTCTGTCTCGGAGAACATAATGTTATCGTGGGATAACGACTCGCTCGGCAACCAGCTTCCCCGCGACGAAAGCTCGTAAACACACACGGAATCTGAAAGCTTGTCGCCTTCCATTAGAACAGGAAACGCTGATATTAGGAAGTATTAGCTCGCATCCTTATTACGGCGCCGTTAAATCGTCCTGACGTTGCCTCGAGAGATCCTCGAGAAAAGCGAAAGGTCGAAGGTCACGGCTGGTTAAAGGCCGATCGATCTTCGCCGTTTCGATCTCTGCGAGGAAACGTGTCGCGGAAACCACGCGAAAACACAGCGGCGTTGGCCTGGAAAACCGATCATCCAAAATAGACCGGGCGCGAATGCGTCGATTAATCGACCGGCATCCATGGATTTCCAGTCAGACGCAATTTTCTGCTATACGATTCGTAGCGCGTTGAAATTGCCACGGCTGCAGCCTTTACGACCGAAACAAATTAATCAAAATTTTATGCCGTCGACAGGTCGGCCGTGCTCGATTCTCCGATGAACGAGGAAATATAACCCTGTGTACGCTGTCAAAAATTGATTGCTTTTCATTTTTGATCCTCTTCGCGGAACGGTAGCGGATGGTTAATGTATGAAACTGATCCAATTAATGGGTTAAACGAGCTTGTTTCGTATCCAATTTATCTGGCAGTCTCCTTTTAAACTCGACGTCCGACTCTTTTCATCGTAATTCACCTTTTCTCGGTAATAGGATTTGCTCGTTAAAGTAAACGTTTTCGAGCTGTCGTTTCTTTTCTACTTTTTGAACCGTCGAGCCTTAAACGACCGTTTTGTCTTTTTTTTTAAAGCATGTCTGGACGGCGACGTACCGCGTTTTATTTTTCCGTTTCGAATGAAATCTCTGTCCCATTTGCGGCGTGATCGCAACGATAAATCAGCGATAAACGGTACGACGTTAAACGCGACGGTAATAAAGAGGCGTACCATCGAAAACAATGTCCACTTTTCAGCCATTCGTCGACGAGCAACGATTTCCTGCATTCGATTCAACGGAACATTCCGCCTCCGTGGAAACGATAAATCCTCGCTTTATTTTTGTGGCTCAAGGATTACTCGATGCCCGACTCGTAAATCTTTCGACGATACAGACTGGTCTCGTTGGGCGCAGTTCGCTCGCGTGTGTAACCTTTAACCTGTTAACCGGTTGACCGGTTCGCTTTTCGATCGAAGAAACATTATTTCTCCTCTGTTCGCCTAACGAACAGTGTACAGAAACGAATTGAGCTGTCTCGGCTGTAAAAGGTACAAATAAACGCGAAGCATGCTTCACTCAACAAGTTAATCGAAGCCTCGAATGCGATGTAATCAAATAATTAAAAAGAATCGTATAGCGTTGATATAATACCAATAATATAAAGAAGGAAGTTGAAGTTTGATTCACGTGTAGCACGTCGATTAATTTTCCCACTCGAAAGATATTTATCCCTTTTCTCTGCGTAAAAAAAAAATTGTTGAAAGACCCAGACGAATACGCACGAGAACGTATGGCGATTTCGAGCGATAATAAACGCGTTTCGAATTATTTTCAATAAGCTGTCAATGAATTTTCAGCACAGGGGGTTAATTGTGTTTTTCGTGGGATTGCGTGGCAAGAAACGGGAGCGGATAGGCGAGCGAGGTTGAAATAGCGCGGCGTGTCGGCGTGCACCCCGTGACATGCAAACTATCCTGTCGTGCGAAGTCCTTGCATTTCCATCAGCTTAATTAAGCCGGCCACCGGGCAGCGGAATTGCGGCATAATTCCGCGGGCTGGTCGCGTCACCGTCGTTGATAAACAGCGTTGACAACGATCGGCTACTTGCCCCAAACCGATCGTTTCGCTCGGGGCTTCCGAAATTTCTTGGCCGTTCGCGACGCGATGCTTAGCTTTTAACCTAATTACCGGATTACCGACTGACTGTCGCCGTATTTTAATATCGTTTGCAGGCGTCCAGCTGCCGTTTCGCGCCCGTTACCTCCACCAATCTTTTAATTAAACTCTTCGCAGAATTATTCAACCAATATCCCCTCGGTTGCATAGAAATCGACGACTTTGTTAATATTGGGAAACGTGTCAGAGTGGGGTAGATGTAGGCTACTGAATGTGTAAAGAAATTTATGTATTTTACCCTTCGAAGGTTCGGTTGGTGTCCGTTTCAGATAGGTGATGTGAAAAATCTTCAGACTCCAAGGGTTAACATCGAATCAAATCAAATGAACTTATATTTAAATGAGGCTATAATAGAAGAAACGAGTAGGAATAATGCACTTCATATTTGAAATGGAAATCGTAAGGCTCAATGTAGCATGTGTCCTACTTAACCCAGGATGGTCCATTTCAAAATTATCCTCTGTTTATCCCCCTCCGTATCTGATAAGAAGAATCGTGAAATGGAGGGTGATAGCAACGAACTATAATGAACAGCAAAGTTTCTGAACTTTATTTTCTATCACTGTGCAGTATCGTGTTCACGTATTATTTAGAGAAAAAAAGCATTCAGGAATAATACCCGTTAAGAGAACTGCTAATGGAAACTCGTACGATTCCCATTTCTGTTTTCGTTCGTTTTACAATTTACGAAGCTTTTTCCTTTAATGACATCCTTCCATTGCAAAGAGAATTAAACGGACCGGCAAGAAAAAAATACGAAAAGAAATGCAATTACTTCTTGACGTTGCGAGGCTCGCTGTTCAATGGCCATCTCCCAGGAGCTTTAAAGCCGGCCGCTCGTTAACCCATTTGCATAAATAATTATGATATAACGCGTATCATCCGTGTCAATCGTCTGCCACGGTCGATAATGTTATTTCTCCGGATCAAATGTTTGCAATCTGTCAAGAAGAAAGTGGACACTTAACGCGGTGCCTGTTGCTTAATAAGACACAGGTAGGGTTAACTCGATGAACGTTTTTCTTGGTCTACGAATAAATTTCTAATCAACGGTATTCCCGTTTCCTCAACTTTGGTCGCTAGTTCAATTTTCGACGTTGACAAAGAACGAACGTGACGGGAACGCGAAAGGATGCAACCGTTTTTTGCCACAGTGTCTTTCGTTCTCTCTCACGTACCGATCGGAGATCAATTTTCCCAGCTATCGAGTTTAATTTCCGCTCGGGTCATCCCCTCGAATTCAGAGGCCGTCAGAAATGACGTGGCAGCGGCATATTTATAACGGCACGAGTTTTATAGGTAAGAACCGGCGCCGGACGCGTGTTTCTGGCGCGATTTGCATACGACGCCGGTGTGCAATCAAAGGTGCACCGTTATTGAGCCGCGTACGAGTTTCGCCGAACAAAGGTTAAGGATTAATATTCATGGGAGAGTTTGTTAAGAAAGAAATTACCCGTGGCGCAGGTGGATACGCGAAACCGCGAATTATTCATGCGATACTCGTTACGCTTTTCGAGGAAGCGAGATTCGCAAGAGAGCCGGGTGCAACGTTTGAAAAGCTACAGGTACGAGCAGCAATTACGCTCGTTAGCTTTTCGCTTGGCTCGCCTACGGCACGATGTCAAGGTTGCTGCTCGCGTTTCCCCTCTTCCGTAAATCTTCCCTCCTTGTCCTCTTTTTATTCTTATTCTCCCGCTCTTTGCTCGAGTCTTGAATGCAAGCAACCAATCTCCAACGTTTTGCCCGGGAGATAACTCTCGACTACGTGCTGAAACTTTGTCCGAATCGAAAGAAAGAAAATATAACGTTTGAACGTGCTGGTACACGTTCCCATGCCCGCTACCAGAGGAACGCTTGCGAGAAAGTTATCGCAAGTACTCGCTCAACCACCCACCCCCATAGGTCTGTTCGGAAAGTGTCAGATTTATAGAAACATCTTTCTATCCGCGTGTAAATTCGTTGAAAATGCGTGTTTGTCATTTAGGAAGAACTCTTACGATGGCCTCTGCCAAACGACACGGCCCTGAAGATCTTAAGTTTAGAATAGAACGCAATTTTTTAATGGTCCAAACCCGGGAAGAGTCTGCAATAAATTTTGTCGATGGCTTGGCCGTTCTTGTTCTTGTCATTCTGGCTATTCTCCAGATAAAAAAAAAACCTGTAAAGGAACAGATATTTGAAGTCGTAGAGGAGATAAATGAAATATGACAAGGCAGCTATTAGTATATCTGTTGGTTCGAAACAGATTGTGGCTTTCAAAGGGTAGTACCCTGAAGAAGATACCATCGATCCAAGCTAAATTTTTACTGTTGCTGTGTTAAGATAAATAAGCGTAACTGAAATTAAAAAATTAAAATTCGTTCACCAGTGTGACAGGATATTATATACCAAAGGGTTAACTCTTTCTCCTATTATAGCACGAGGTCAAATCCTTCTCGTGTATTCTCCAAACTCGATTTAACTTTCTCCAACTCCACCTTACAACATACCCGTCAGGCGGTGAACAAATTCACGGTAACAGGTGATGAATCATACCCGTCGGAAAATGTAATTTTTTCGCGGTTTATGAAACACGCAATTGGAGAAACAGAGCGTGAAAAGGGAGGGAACAAAAAAAAAAAAAATGAAATGGAAACGTTGCATCACCGTGCGTCTGGGAATTAACTAGAATTTCACCGGCGTTGCAATTCCGCGGCAATAACCGAGATGCATCGCGTATTCCCGGTGGTCGACAACGAGGCGAGAAAGCCAATCTCTTAATTAATCTCGTAATTAACCTTCATTGATGTTACAGGCGCATAAACGAGCCGAACATTAACGTACGTGCGGTTCCCTGCTGGAACACGATGGAAAAAGCAAAGCTACGTACAGGCTTTGGCATCGAAGCGTAAGAATAACACACAAAAGCATCGCGTTACTTGTGTGCGCGGCCTAAAGTGCAACCCACCTGTTGCTAGGCCTATATCGCGCGATCTCTCGCATTTTCACCGTCCTACTCGAATCCTTCGCGTTCCACGGCCAACCCCGCTTTATTTCCGACCGACGACGATCGAATTATCCGGATAAATGATCGCCTCGTTTCCTGCCGGATTCATCGGAAGCTCTCTTTTATCCATGAAACACTCGCAAGAAAAATGAATACCTCCTCGCGTGTCCTCGACTTCGCGATGATTAATGTGCACCGCGCCGAGAATAAATAAACGTAACAAATATGCGATCATTAACGTCCCATTTCTTATATTTATCTTGACTACTTTTATTCATATCTACTGGGCGGGCAAATGAATATGAATTAGAATAAGTGATTTCGATTTATACTCTTTCGCCCTCCTATCAGAATTATATTAAGAGAATTGCTTCTCAGCTTCCTTATTCGCTGAAATGAAATTGCATACGACCGGAGGCTTAAGGTATTGGCAGAGCACTGCGATGCAGTCATTCTATGGGGTCTGTAGTTTCTCCAGATTAATTCTGTCTCGAGAAGTCGATTCAATCCAATTTTCCGTGAATCTAATTTAACCCACGCGGAGTTAGCCTTCTTGCGTCACGAACTTCTGGAATTACTCCTTTTTTCTTTATCTCTTCTGCTGGTAAGTTCGCGTTAATATAGGAACAACGAAAGGGGAAGTGTTATCTTGTTAATTTACGACGCTCGACGCAGATCCGCGAGACAAGCGAAGATTAAATATTTAGGTTCGCGAAACTCGCGCCAGTTTTGCCTGTCGGGTAGATGTAAATTGATGGACTTAGGACTGTCCGCCCTCGTTAAAAATACATACCAACCCCTTTGGCGAAGTTGGTCGCGATATTTGTTCTACTCTTCGCCGCCCACGGAACTCTTCCTTGCGCGCGTCCCTCTCGAAAAGAAAAATAACAGTCGAAGGGAAATTAAATCCGCTTTAAAACACTGCAACTTCCCCCGGCAAGTTTCGAGAGCACCGCTTCGTTGCTATCGCAAATATCCGCTCGGGGATCGTAAACTTTTCAACGATTCTCTTTCGATCTAGCGATTTCTTCGCTCAAAAGAACTTCGTTGTACGAGTAGCCAGGGCGGACGGGAAACTTTCGAAAGATCATTAGTCGAATAAATTGCGCTGTTGTTAATTGAACGGCGATACTTCTGAATTGAAAAACGAGGCTATTTAGCCGCGAATAATATGCGTCGGAGGTTATCGAGCACGTAAGCTGTTTCAAAGCAATCTTCTTTTTTTCGATCGATCCCGAAGAAATTTCGAAAGTTAAACCATGTTATCCAGCTGCTAACTAGCAGAACGTCTTGGAATAAGGGAAGCAAAGGAATTAAAATAAGGGCAACGAGCGAGCCGGTAACTAAGTTTCCGTGCCGTCGAGCAAAGGCAACGTCGCTGAATCTCATTTTCGACGTATTTGTAATGAAGTTTCCGTGAGTTATCAAGCATACATAGCGAGAAACCCTGGATGCTGGCGGTTGCTAGGGAAGCCAGTCGCACGTATCGACTACGTGATCGTGTTCGATTATATGAAATACCTCGTATTTACCCGTGCGAGCGTTCCTCCTGTAACTTCACGAAAAATTCTACTCGCTGGCCCGCCGAACGCATTATCCACGACTTTGATTCGTTTTGTTAGAAATCTTCGGGAGACAAAAAGGCGAGAGAAAAAGGCGATCGAGAGTTTCACCTGGAAAATGCTTACGATTATTATCGATGCGAATACGTATTATTATGGCGGGCGCGTAAATAACGCGAAAATGCCGGGGACTTGGCGCGAAGATCCCTTAAATCCCACCCCGTGTAATTAAATATACGTTGCACACGTGACCAGGCTTTTCGCCGGCTCAGAAATTCCCTGGCTTTTGCTTCGAGCTCGATTCCCATCGGACTCGCGAAACTTCCTGTCGCTATTCAACACAGCGCAGAACGTTTCGCAGCGTGTACCTTAATGCAGGAAACTTAGAGGGAAGGATGAAGCTGTGGTTAGCGGCAACGCATTCGTTGAATTATGAAAATTTACACAAGCATTACAGTTCGCTAAGCGATCTTGTATGCGCAAGTAAGAACATCTGCTGGGAATAATTACGTTCGCTAGCGGGATTCTTCGTTATTTTGCTAATTCGAGTCTATAAAAGTTTCGAAGGGATGTGTGACGGAGAACCGTGCGTCGCCGACCGTCCGGAGGGATCCCTAGGGGTGAATTAACAGAGGGAAAACTTCCAAAGTTCCCGTTTCGTTAGTCTGGCTCAAGTTCCGTGCATCGCCGACTATTCGGACGAAGAGGTTGGAGAAGTTATCGCAGGAAACAGCAACGGTGATGTTATGAGGAACGATGTAATGCAAAAAAGAGTGGGACGTTGCCGACGATATTAACGACGTATTCGTTCGGCCATTCATCGAGTAGAAGTTAGATAAATATCTAGCCGCGATGTTATGTGTTCACCGTGACGTTGATAAAGCGACTGTTCCACTTTTCGATAGACCAAGGGCTTCGTTGCAGGTACAACGGCATCGAACCCGAAGAAATTGCATCGTGGCGTAGTCGAGGTAAACCCGCTCGCAACACGTGCGAGAAGATGAGACTCGTTTTTCCAGGATGAGGTTCGTCTAATCGCGCAGCGCGCTCGAGGACAGCCCTGTAAATAATTGCAGTCTCGTGCCTCGATGAAAGTCGCCGGGATTTTGATGCACGACCTTTCGCTGGTTGGTCACGAAAACCAATCTGGCTGGAATAAGCCCTCTCTCGTCGCTGTAGAAACAAAACGGGCCACTCGAGGAAAATATCAATCGTGTCACGGAAAGAAGGCAAAGCTTTCCAACGATTACACGGATCCTCTCCGGACGAGAGCTTGGACAAACTCGACGAGCTTTTCAATCCCTTCAGTGTTTACAAAAATCGCGAAGCGCGACAAAGAAATCCTTAGTGTTTTAACACACGATAACGCCGATAAGGGGCAGCGAACAAATCGGGATAGTGGAAACGGGCTGTTTAAAGGATAGTATGGTGGATACATTCGAGTGACAAGAACAATTAAACGGTAATAAAACTTAAAGTAACTTGGAACTGTTCTCTGAAGGGAAATCGAAGCCGTTTCAATGGCGAATAAGCTGCTGTCACGTTCAGGAAGAGGACACTCTGTAACTATCGTTTGCGGACCACTTTACAATGAACGTCGCCTTCATTGTCGTAGTTGTATCGTGTTTCACGCGTAACTGATAGTCAAGCTGATCGTTTGCGCCTTGAAGCTCGTCTCAATTACTCGCCGTCCGATATCGTTTTCCACGCGAATTTCCTCCCCTGATTTTATCTTCGATTTGAAATTTCGAAGGTTTTCCTGTATTTCGAGAATCGTATTTCCTCGCTGGCGAGATAAGTATCGAGGCAAAAATGTATTTCTATGGCGAATATTCCCGATATCCTGGCTGAAACGTTACGGATCCGTGAATCGTCGAAATTCTAAGATGATTCATGGGAAAAACGAGAGAACAGGCGCGAAAAATCTCTCCTGACTGAGAGCTGAAAGCCGCACGTGACCCTTGACATTACCTGCCCTACATTAATGACCTAGATCCTCATGATTCCGTTCTTGCAATTTCCATTGGACAATAGTGCGATCCAATAACGAGCATATAACGCCATATTCGATGGGGATCGCCCGATTCGCCGGAACCGCTAACAATTCCACGCCAATAATTCGATTGCCAGCCATTCGATCGTTCCTCGACAACGGTTACGTAAACGCATACACTTTGTTCACGATATTTTACAAGTTTACGTAACCGTGAGATCGTGATCTCCTTCGATTCGTGATTCCAAGAATCAAAGTTTTCCCCTTGCCGAGGAAGAGATACAGGGAAGAAGACGGGCTTCTTCTTAATCCCACACGGTTTATCTAGAAACAGCAGAAGCTCGGTAAACAAAGGCAACCGCCAACCCAGATTCATTTTCGTCCTCCATTCGACTGTTTCGCCGCTTTCTTACGGCTTCCTCGAAGTCGTCCCGTCTGGCGCGGCAACTCTTGGGAGGCTTGGCGGAAAGCAATAACGCGGAACTCGTTTCCGTACACGTGTCGTGAACACAAAAACGGGCTTCCCGTGTTCTCAGCTTCCGCGAACGTTGTCGGACTTCCTTTGACTCGAAAGCGCTCTTTTTCCAAGAGAAAACGTTCTTACCCGCCGTTCGAGGAGAACTCGAAGGTTTTCGAGCGGGATTCGTCCTTGGGAGAGCATGGTGTCGGCCCCTTTCCCCCCGTCCTATTGACCCGTTGAACGAGATTTCCTGTACCGATGGCGAGAGGCGACACGCGGAAAATTTCATGGTCGCCCCCCGTCGGTTTCGCGTGTCTTGCCTCGGTTTTCCATTGAAACAGCCACCCTCCGTCTCTGTCCCGCTCACTCGCGGGTTTCCATGGTGATTCCCGGATATGAAGCGGCTCGTAAAATCAATGGAACGAAGTCAAGCCGCCACCGGTAGTCGGACGGAAGTAATTACGGTATCAGGAACAACGAAATCCATGAGACGCGATCGACACGAAGTTTCTTCTCGATCAGCCACGCCGGCGACCAGATTCCGCGTTGAATATTTTATCGAGTCTCTGTCTAGCCTCGTTTGATCACGTATTTCAAGGCTCCTTTGTCCCCCGAAGCAATAAACCCGCTTTTTTCGACGTCCCTCTGTCTTGTTCATCCTTTATTTTCTTTTTTCTTTTTTTTTTCCATTTCCCTCCGGATGTATAATCGACGAGTCGGTTCTCGTTTACTGTATGCGCGACAGATAAAAGCACGATTTTACATTTTAATCTAGAGCGAGGGGGAGAAGGGGGGCGAATCGAAGGTCAGCAGCGCTTTGAAAGTAAATTGGCTCTCCTGTTGATCGCTACATTCATCGACAATCGCGCGGGAACCTGAATAATGGACCAATACAAATCCTATAATTAATCCTCACGGACGGAAAAGTTTCTCTTGAAACGGTTCGCTTTGAACACCGTTCGATGCACGGCTCTGCTCACTCGCCAACCTCCACGAAGCTTCCGTCGCACAATCACGTTCGCAAACGGCCACGCGATCTTCGAGAGTTGTCGCGCGATTAAAATCACCGTATTCTTCTTTAGAACCACGCGGCACCCCTCGTACAAGCTAATTTCCAACGCGCGTACGCTGCGTCGGCTAACAGTTAAGAACACGAAATATCGCGTCCCCTCTGTTTTACGCTCCATCGCGAGCTTGCCAAACGAATCACGAACGAAGCATATCGAGCAAGGACGCGAGCAGACGAATATCGAAGGGGGTCGATTCCGTTGCATGCCGCGCGAAATCTATCTCGGTTGTCTCGTAATCTTTTCCTGCTCTTATCACGCATTCTTACATACCGTTCTATTTTTTTCGTTTGATTCCATCATTCTACCTCTACCTGTCTATATAACATTGTTTCTTGTGTTTCTATTGCACAGGCGCATCGCGGGCCGGCAGTCGTGCAGGTACAAAAATCTTCACGCAAAGTTCCAAAATCTTTCAGTGTACCTAAAAAAAGACACCTTAGGCGTCTTTAGTTTAGATTGTTCTGTTTTTTATCCAGCTAAATCGCAATCCCTGATTGGGATCAGTAGCCAGTTACTGTTAGCCGCGTAGGTCGCAAGAGCGCTCTTAGCAGAGCGAAACGAAAGCTTTTTTAGCGAATTGACGATTGTCAATTAGTGACGGTGGTGAGATCGTAACAGCAAAACTATACATCACGATAGATCGCTTTAATCGGACACTTAGCGATAGTTAGATCACTGAATGCCTAGAACGTTTGCGTTGCATAATAAATACTCTTTTTTGTTTTTCAAACGAGTGTTTCTACGATCATAAAAGTAGCGGTTCGTCGCGAAAGTTCCCAACTTTTGAAATCGATACTCCCGTGTCGATAGGTTGCTCCGATTCGCCAATGTGCCTACGAGAACAGCATGAAAAACCTCGAATAAGCATGACAATTTTTTCAGCTAGGCCGCATGATTTCCTTTTGTGTTCGATGCGTTTCTGTCTGTCGTTTCACCTTAGTTCCACGATTGAACCTTCTAGTGCGATGCAGCATCCGCTCCACGCGAACTTATTGCCAGAATGTTTAACCGTTTTGCTCTTTTCTCTTTTGTAGGTAAGTGACTATCACGCTCGACGAGTTGTCCTGATATCCGGTCGGTAAGTCAGCTTGTCTCGTCTGAAAAGCTTCGTGATGTCACGCGAAAGCTCGATGCACTGGTGGTCGATACGACAGGGCCGAGCGAAAGCTCTGTCTGATCGCGCGCCGCCACCGTCGGTACTTTCCTCGACTCGTACTACTTGCGCCGCACTTATCGCCCGTATACTTACTGGTTTCCTGCCGTGTTCGTCGATGATACGTTTAACGACCGTCTTCTTCTGCACAGTCCAGTACCCTCTGTGTGTACGTCGATTAATAATACACTGAAAAATCGTTTAAATGATATTTAAAACAAGCGATGAAAGGAAAACTTGCGATATGTTTAACGTCACGCGTGTATACTCTGGCAAAAGATAAGATACAGTTTATTTTGAATCGTTAAGCGAAAGATGTAGATAGGGAGTTTATCTATACTCGTTCCGCGTTAAGCGATTTATCTCTTTTGTAGAAATTTCCTATGGTTTATTTAGTGACTTCAACACACCTAACTGTTGACAAGCACGTTATACAAATGACTGTCACGCTGTCAACACGAGTCAAAGACATTTTATTACGTATCGACCGTGAGAAGTCGATGTGCATCGGCTACGAAAAATTTTGAAGCCCTTTCGGTTTCATCCGTACTCTGGAACTTAATTGTAACAGTATCCACGATTTATTCTATCCTTTCTTACACCCCTGATTTCAATTACAAGAAGTTTAAGGCATCAAGATCCAAAGAGAAAGGCAGAAGGTATCTGGCAGCGCGAGTTTAGTAGATTAGTCCCGCGCGTGGTCAGACACCGCGTCCGTCTAATCGTGAGTCACTACTACTGTCACTGTTATTTCATGCTCGTCGTAAAATATTCATTTCTGCGTACAGGAAATAGCGTTTCCGTGCCAAGGACGACTGGTAACGTAATTCACCGATAGTCTCTCGCCTCACTGGCTGATTCAACAGATATACACGCGCGATCGTTACGTTAACGATTGTAGCCGACGCGACGGGGTGAAAAGCGAGCAACCGCGCGGGGCTGAAGTGTGTCAGGTCGTTGGTAAACTGACTGCACTGAGTTGAAAAAAAAAGAACATTTTTCCCTTTTTTTTTTGATAAACGTCGCGTGCCCGGTTAGATAAAGTTGGCGGGGCATAAATCAGCGGACGGTGATCCTTTTCCTAGTTTCTTATCGCGAGCTTACATCCAGCGTCGGGCTTGCAATGAGCCATGCCGGAAAGAACATTCCTGGGAGCACGACGAGCTATTATTCCGGCAACAGGGGTTATTGGAAAGCTGCGCGTTCAACATGCACTGAATTTCCAAGGGTGTCGTTCGAACGGCCAATTAGAATTCACAAGGAATCTCCACCGTTTACTCCGCCTCGAATTATCGCAGTCGAGTCAACGAATTCTTGTCAAACAAAAGTTCGCTGTGTTTACGAAAATCAATTGAATTGTCTAAGTATCGGTCTAATTTTGCACTAGTTCGGTACAAATTGTGAAAACAGTAATTTAGAATGTAACACTCGAGTTCGAAGAAATATATTGCAGTAAACGAGAGTTATTATACTCTGTCCGGCGGAGTATGCTTTATAAAAGACGTTACCTTTGAACGTTCGTTTAGCGAACAGGAGGTTGCTGGTGGTTGTGACATCGAATGATTGAGAGACCGATTACCCTTGGCTCTGCTTGGCGAAAACGAGAACACCAGCCATTTTTCATCCCATAGTTACTTACACAGGATTCATACGGCTGTTCCATGGTGAATATTAATGCATCGATTACGAGGATAGGAGTTGTCCGTTGAAAATGTGCTGGTCCATCGCATACATCTTCCTTCTTCTTCATTTCTCGAACGATACCATACACACCTATGTTTTCTGTTGTTTAACTTGTATTATTCCCGCAAGCTCGATACGCGAAAGGATCCCAGGGATTTTATTCCGCCCGATAACGAGGTTGTCCCGAACGGCAGCCATTTTTCAATCCATTGAAAGAGTTCATGATATCGGCGCTGGGCGGCATTTTAACAGCTCTCACGAATCATGGTAATCTCGTTGAAAAATCGTAGAAACACCCCTTGCCAGCATTTCGACTTAAACCCCCTGCGCTCGAAGGTACGGCCAGGGGGGAAAAAGCATTCTCCTAACTAAGTAAACGTTTAACTTTTAATGGCATTCCGGGACTAATTTATGAGAGTTGTCGTCGAAAGTTCTCCTAGCGGAGCACCGGCCATGTCTTATGAAAATATAATAAGCGCATCCCCGACGAGCGGTTGGTAAACGACGAATAAAAGTTTCATCGCGGGTCAGCGATTTACGTGAACGGTATCGGTCATTAAGCCGGCTCGAAAAAAAAAAAAAAATTCTACGCGGCCGAAGAGAAGATTCGTCAAACCTTTTAACGGGGCTTCATGCAAATGTCACCGTTTTAATAGACGAGATGAAAGGTCGAAGAGACTTGGATGTTTCTCGCGAAGTAGGCGACGAGTGTTTGGAAATGCGCTCGGGAAAGCGTTCCGAAAGGAGCGAGCAAGCACTCTGGTCAGATTATCTCCGAGCGCAGTGCTCTCCAAGCTGTCTGCTTTACTTCTCTTTAATCAAGGTCAGGGGATGCTGCACGAACCGTTTTAGAGGAAATGAAACGTTCGCCGCCTACCTCCCTTTTCTTGCCCTTCAATTTTACAAATATAACGCGACGCGATGCTCCCTTTTTCAGCGAATTAACGAGCTGGATATTACTAAAGCCATCTGTAACGCGAATTTGACGGTCCATGGTGTTGACAACGAATTGGAAATCGATTTATACCTTTTCGACTACAATAATTTGGTTTTATCACTGGCAGTGTTGCCTTGGCAGTAGTATAGGTCAACCATATTCGACACTTTCTTCTTCGAGGAACGACTGTACGCGCTTCGAGATTCGTAAAATGATGTTAAATAATTAATTCATATATTTACGAGGAGGGTGATAAATTGTCCATCGTACGAGACGATTTTCAATACTTCCAGGCTCAAAGGATAGCGCGAAAACTCTTGAAAGGAGTTGATTTAACGACATTACGTATTGCAGCGATAAATGGCTGAAAAATGCCAGCCTCGTTCACGAGCTAACAAGATTAGAAAGTTCTGTGCTCATTTCAATAGAGGGTGCTTTAGATATTCCAGCAGCTCGAGTGACGTTCAGGTGAGCGAGGCTTGTTTCCACGCGTCTGTAGTCGGAAAAAGGATGTATCGAAAGATATTTCGTTCCACGACGGGAAATAATGGCATCGGAGAGGTTCGCAGCTCTTCGAAATCGTTTGTGTAATGCGCGTCAGGCGAACGCGCCTCTGGCAGCTGTCAATAGTTTCCAAAGGAAGTTGCACAAAAGCCCCGACAGACCAGAAAGACGGTCCGTTCGTGTCCGCTAACGCAACCGGTCCTTTCACAGTCGGCACAACCATTTTGCACACATTTTTTTCCCCTCTCGTTTTCACCGCCGACAACGTCCTTTGTGGAAACGAATCAGGGCGAGAGAGAAGAAGCACTTGCCACGGATTCGTTTAAACGTTCCGCGAGACGACGTTTAAATACTTTATCAAAAACAAGGCAGGCGAAGGCGGCTTAGCAAGTTGAACGAGCGTTTGTTAAATACACGGAAACTCCGTACTCGAAATTTTAAGACGCCATAATTCTTGCAACGTCGGATCCCTTAGTCATACGCTGTGCCCTTCCCCGTTACGTGCAAGATTTAGACCCGAGCCGTTGATTGGTAACAGTAATTAAACTTGGCAAGGGCGTAAGGGAAGGAAATTATAAAGCTACACATATCTGGCAACTCCTTACCGCGTGTACCCGGGTTCCATGAATTATCCTTTTGATCCGAGTTCGTACGATGGATCGATTCTAAATCGTTTGAGTCAATGTCAGCGCGTATTTTTCGGAAAATTCGAATTTCGAGCGGAAACGAGAGCTCGGTCAAGTACAGCGTCTCCACGACCCCGTGGAACACGATCGTTCGGCGAAACCACAATCGCAGTCGGTGGTTTTGAACGATCGATTGATTGTGGAACAGAGACACATCGCTCTGCGTTTTTTACGACGACGGCTCTCAAGAAACCCCATCGTTTCAGTTTCAGGATTGCATCTTAATCTCGTTAACTTTCGAACGTACTGTCGAACTGTTTCGTCGCGCAGCCTTCAATCTAAACGAATAATTTCATTCTATCATTCTATTACATCATGAAAATTGCATTTGAACTATAAAATTAGCCTGAGAACGATCAGCGTACACTCTAGTGTAGGTGGATAGAAAGTTAACCCTTTAATGCCCGGTGTGGGCGTGTTCAAGCGACCAAAAAAGTCGGTATTAGCTGCAAGATACAGTCATTGATGCGCTCAGCGCTATAAATAATCTTTATAGTTCCTCGGAAAATGATCGTGCTGTTTCTGAACCGTTTAATTATTTCTTAGAGTTAAGAAATAATAATTTGCCGATAGAGACGTCTAGGCGTTAAAGGGGTTAACGGAGAGGCATTCACCCTGATTATGGCGTAGGTGAAGGTAGGAGACCAAGGTTGGAGCACATTGGTCGTTGGTTCGGGTGAAGCGACACGGATGATGCTCTCTCGGGGGTCCGAACAAGCTCCGGAGAAGCTCTGATCGTGGCGGTCTAGCGGGGCTTTGAGCCTGCGCGTTGTCCTGAAAATCGCAGACTCGGTGCGCGAGGGGCGCGTGGCGGCACCGGGGGTGTCAGTCACGGCCCATCTGCCCACCATCGAGCACGTAAGTCCGTAAGCGGTTACTTTTTTTCCTCCCCTTCTGTGAGACCACTTTCACCACTTTCACCCCCTTTTTTTCTGAACACCTTCCGTGTTTTTTTTTTTTCGGATACCCTTCAAGCTTTCCTCTTCAGTCTTATCTCGTCCATTGGCACGCGCCGTCCATTTCTTTCAAGAGTTTCCCCCCTTCTTGGTCTCGTATCCTCTGTCAGACGGTGTTTTCTGTCGGGAAATGGTCGACGTACATCCAGGAGAGAATTGAATTCCCGTGGAAGTGCGTGAAAACGATGGGATTGATACAGGAAACGATCGAACCGCCGGCAGTTTCAGTGATTATGTCGAAAATGGCGGGTACGGTGGTGCGATTCCGCAAAATCGCCAACTTCCGAAAGTTTCCAGGGGCGCGGGGGGAAGCCCGCTGTGTTTGCAGTTCTTTCGAGTGGAATCGTTTTTTCAAGCGAACGAGCGAGCGAGCGAGCGAGAACGAGACAACGATTCGGAAGCATCTCTCTCTTTCTCTGTCTCTTATCGCTCGACAGGAAATGGATTTCCTCCGTCGAACGTCTTTTTCTTCACAGAGACCCTCGATAAAAACTCTGTGCCTATCAGCTGTCGAGAACACTCTTCTTAACGCCGTGTCGTTTGTTCGGTATTGTGCTCCTCGCTCGAATCGTTGACTCGTACTACTTGTTCCTCCGTCTCTTAACGAGTTCCACTGGAATTCCCCGAGATTTCTTTCACCAATCTTCGTGGAACACCATTGAAAACTTACCAGTGATCGTTAACTACGCGATTGCTGCCAAATTTAATCCTAAAATGTACAACTTTTAACATAATTTACATTCTCATAAAGTTTTGGAATTTGACAATTTTACGGTTCCTCGTGACGCGTAATTCAATTTTTATTAAACAACCATTCATATTCACGAAGAAACATTTCTTTGATTATGAGATTGGTAGTTAGTTTGCATAGTGGCTAAAGCAGTTTTCTCACGAGCTCGTAATTTCTCACCTCTTCAGATGCTTGGAATTCTTCTTTCTGGGAAAGTTAGCTTCAAAATTCCCCAGGTGTTATGTACGTCGACTGGTAGAATATTCATGTCTCGCGTCGCGTGGAGTGTTACGTAAGGTCAAGCTGCTCCTTCGAGGAGGCTGCTGGAAATGACCACGTGCGTCGCACTCGCTGATAAATACCAGCACCCGCCTATCTTAACCCGACCAACAGAGTGTTCGGAGATCCTTTTCCACTAACCCTAAGAAACAGATCAGACCGAACAGGCTTGATTTTCACCAATTTTCCAACTGCACGTTCCCCCCTGTCTGTTTCACGATCGATTCATCGAGGTTATTGTTATCGTTAAGTTTATTTAACAGTGTTTCCGTACGAAAAGTTTAACCGTTTTACAGTGCACAAATAATTGCCTCTCGACCAAACACATATGCAATCGTGAGAGCTTTTCTCTGTGAATGCTGATTTGTTGCCAGTACGCAAAGGATGTTTAACAATCGGTTGAAAACAAACACGGACCCGAGGTCCATTTATTACGGAGCGATGCATCGAGATATTATGCGTTCGGAATTCAAAGGAACACGGACACGTTAAACCGTGAGTACACAAGATTGATACGGTGCCTTTTCAACTTTTCGCTGCTCGCGATCGCCAAAGGAACGTTTAAGCGACGAAAACGTGGACCGTTCGGATACTTCATTTCCTTTCCGTGCTTTATCCGCTCCTTGCATAATGAATTCGCGGTTTGGAATTTGAATATCCCAATATAGAGGATCGATTCGCCGCCGTGATGGCGCTTTAGTTTCAAGAACGGTGAAGAAAGGCGTCAACTCCGTTCGAGATGCGTCAGCGATTAATTTTTCTACTTAATGCTTCGGTAGGCTATCTGGAATGATTAATTGAATTGGTAGCGCCGATGACCTCCGTGACGGCGATCGTGTCAACCGAGAGACATATTGTATTGTCATTTCGCGTGACGAATCGATAAGAAGATTATGGAAGCCCGTAAAGGTACGGAACGAATCTGGATATTAACTAATCTTATCGCGTCGCACTCGTTTCACCGTGTTCTCGGAATTTTCACGCACAAAGATGATAATCGCGAGCGGTGTTTCAATCTCAGGAGGCCTGCCTGGAATGTCAACTAGCCGCTAATCAAACCTGTTGCCGGTGCGATAAATTATAGCAATTAATAGGGGGCATTGCGTGTCGAGCGTTGTTACAGGCACGAGGCCTTGAAACGTTCCTCTCCGGGTTACCATCCCGAAAACAGGAAAAAACACCCCGAAGGATTTTGGAAACGGGACAGGCCGGTTGACCGCACGCGTTCGCAATTCGAAGCTGATCGCGACCGCGAGTTTTAATTATCCAGCGCGAAGATACGAAAGGGTAGATACGCATCTGAAAACCGTAACGCGACCGCACGAGAAATAAACGGGGGCCATTGATCGCGCCCTCAAGGTGCTCGACCCTAATGCAAAACATGCGAAAACACGTCGAACCAGCTGAACTGACACTCGCGTGAGACCAACGATGAATTCTTTACGAGCGGCTCGTCCGTTTTTCAAACTTTAACTACCCACGCGTGCCACGATAAGGAATTATTCCTAAACGTCTTGCCTGTTGGCGTTAACCGATCTTATCGCGTCGTGTTCTCAGAATTTTTGAAAATAACAGACCTTATTTTCGTTCCTACGTTAAAATACTTGAAAACGTCGCGATGCGGTGGAAAAACAATCCGTAACTGTTCTCACGGTTTCCGGTACGGCATTCGAAAACGACTACCCGTGGTAGTTGGCGAAACGAGAAACGGCGACGAACGATGTTTGTCTAAAGATATTACGTCGACGATGCACGAATTCTCGCCGAGATATCAGCAGAATGATACATCAGGACGAGCCACTCGAGAAACCTCGGTGATATTTCACTGAACGATCTTGGAGGAGCTTCCACTTCGCTCTCGGCTCACGGGATCGAGAGATACAGCTCCCGAAGCTTTTCGTCGAAGGAAAGAAACGGTGTTTCAAAAGGACGAGATTGAATTTCCAACGACAATTTCCCTGCAAGAATTAAATGACGCGACCGGGGAGCGTTCGATGGGAGATCGATGCAAGCAAAATGGACTTTTTCAATAATTTCCCCTTCCACTGTTCTTAAAGTTACGTTCTTCCCGATACTCGAGGAGCTTTCCGAGATTTAATGGCGTCCCGATAGAACGCGCGAAATAAACGAGCAGCGAGGTTCTTTTTAAGAGAACTTCGGGACTTTCGAGAGGCGTTTCTTCGTAGCCGGTGGAGGACAATGGCAAAGGTTGCCAAGACGAACTAGGACCTTCCTCGACCGGCTATTAGCTATACTTGGTTGAAAATAGGCTCGATTTATACGAGCGATAACCGCGACAATCGTGCTTTCCCGCGATGTATCTCCTCGCCGTTTCTCCCTTTGTTTCCTGTCCGTCTTTCCGTTGCTTGTCTGCGCCGTCTTCGGACATTTCACCGTTTCTCCCACGATCCTTCCGCTTCCGCATCGCTCGAAAGCTCTCGCGTACTCTCGGTCACGCGAGCACACGCTTCATCGACTCTCGGCGTAATCGAGATCGATAGATAGAGCGGACGACGATAAACCTGTGACCAGAGCAAACCACGCGCTCTCGAAGAAAGCGTTCCGTTACGTTTCAATTTCGTAAATGGACGAGCTGCCACGCTGCTGTGCGTCTCGCGACCCTTAGCATTACGTTCCACGCGATTACAGGCTTCCTTTCCGTATCCCGAATGACCGTACAGTTCCACTTGGCCGTCGTTCAACCGCCTCTCTTTCTCCTCGACCGACAAGAAATTCCTCAGAGGCGAAAGCGTCGCGCCGCTGGGACGAGTTCGCCGCTAATTGCCGCAATTATTCCGATTACTTCTTCGCAGACCGTTCTCCGTCCCTTTTTATGCTCGGATCGTGTATCCCAACGCAATTTTCCGCCGCCGCGGCAGAGGCATTAGAAAAATTACTTTTCTCTATCGAACGGCGAGAGGCCGACGATCGGAACGGATTCGTGCTCGTTATCGTAATTAATCGCGAGCACGGCCGTGCAAAGCGTGGCTAATCTGTTGCTCCACGGCCACTTGAATTCTTGGCGCTTCCTTTTTCCTCTCTCTTCCGGCTGCTTCCTTTGACGAGCAATCGAAGCGTGAAAACGAGCGTTCGCGGGTAAATAGCGAGCGACAGAAACGTTTTCGGCGGCTCGCCCTGCCCTCGTGCAGTTCGATATCGTAAGTAGGACGTGAACCTGGATGGTACGCACGCGCATGCACGCTTCCGCACGCGTGTCACACGGATCTTTTTTTCCGCGCGAGAAACCCTTTTTTTTTTTGTTCTGTAAATAGCTCGCAGAGAGAGCGTAATTCCCTACCGACGCGACGAGGGGCCTATCGACGAGCGTATTAAACAAAGAACTGGAACGGTTGGTTAATTGCTCGTCGTGGAAAATCGAATGACTGTGTCGACCGGGTTTTAAAGGGTTGTTAAACGCGAGTTTAACTCGGTTTTGATTAAACGTCAGTCAGCGGATCGCCCCGTTCGGCATTGACTTTCCTTGTTAAAACAGAGCACGAACGAGAAATTTTATTGTCAGTGGCAACAGGTGTACCACTGTCTTCGAGTAAGATACTTCTGCGTAACAGCTGTATTTCGCGAGCGAATCGCTTTTTTCCTCGTAATACTCTACCATTCTACGTGACGTCAGATGTTTCCGATGTAGACCACGTGAACCTCGACGATCGGTTTCCAAGGTGTAGCGAACAATCGTTTACGTAGCAGGGCGATACGTAACGCGGAAATTTCGCGTCCTGGCCAGACTCCAGCATCCTCGGCGTCGAAATCCTCGGCGTTTCCATAAATCAGCTCTTTGTTGCATCACTGTTTCCCTACGTCCTCGACGAAACAACGCGACGTAACGTTACGTTCGTGGATTCCTCATTCACTCGTCGCGAAACGACGATATTCGTCCAGTCTTTGCCGCCTCGAAATCGTTAATCCCTGTTCTTGCGTTTCCGGAAAATCGTAACAGCCGCGTAGCGACAACCGGTGAAAAATTTTTGGCGAAAAAGGGGATTTAGTCGAGCGGCAGCTTACAAAAGGGGCGAGGCGAAGAGTCGCGGAAAAGCGAGGGGATTTTTGCCTGCAGCGTCTCCCATTCAGCTCGGGATTAGCGAATTTTTTCATCAGAGGGACGCTTCTTCACGGACAGCCGGTTAATATCGGTCCGCGAGCCGGATGGAAATCCCACGCGTGCAATTTCCCTGTCTCCGTTTTCTGGGCCGAAAACAGCAATTTAACGTGAAAACTGATCGCCGTTAACCGACGATCGCGTAAGATTCTGCTAGGATGACACTATCGAGGACGACGTTCGGCTGCACGCTGCGTCAGGAAGGATGAAGAGCGGAGGACGTCGGATTGAAGAGGGTGCAGGCTAAAGGACGGAGGATGCAGAACGGAGGATGGAAAACAGAGGTCGGAGGACGTCGAGGGTGGAGGTGGGCGCAGCATGGGAGTGATCAATACTACCTCCACACCAAGTTCTCGCGGGAGTAACAAAGATGGAACGGGACGCGAGGAAGACACGATTTTCGGAAAGATTTCTCTCGAAGCAGTTATCCTGTCCCCAAGCCTCGAATTTATAAACGCTTATCGTAACTTTCGCGAAATCACGAAATTGACGTAAATCGAATGGAACCGGGTTAAGCCTCGTCGCATGGTGTTTCGTCGTAACGTAAATCAATTTTTGAAACAGAAGTACCAAGAACTCGACCTACGCCGAGATTCCCGTGAAACCGGAAGACAGATTCGATGAAATATGAACGCTAAGCGATGTCGAGTGGGAACAGTTCGTTTCTGATTTGTCCTTTTCATTATTAATCACCAGCTTACCGAGGAGTTTCCAACGGGATAGGCGACGGCCGATCTCTCTGGAAAATTGCAATTCCCTTCTGCGAACGGGCAGACATTTTTCTCGGTACGCTTATTAAGGGAAATTTCTTTCCGACCGGAGACATTGTTTCGTTTGATAAAAGCACCGCCTTCGCCCCTTAATGAAATATCGAATGGTGCGAGCCTGTCTTACGCGAAACTCCTTGAATAAGTTCTAAAGTTTCACAGGAGGAAAGAACGATATCTAAACGGCATTCTTGCGTTGAATTTATGAGAAAATTATGTAAACGAACGAGTAATCAGATTTGACGGAACTTAAAAATGAAAAAAGACTTGTTTACGGCCGCCAGCTTCGTGAAACTTACAAACTTAGTACTTTTTACTTTTTTCTTATATTTAAAAAGAGTCTATCCATCAACGTAGCCAGTAAAATCATTAATAAATTAAACGACTATGTATGAAAATACACGAATACGTGAGAACGCCGATCAGAGTGTTAAAAGAAGAGGAGCCAACTCGTTGCGATTGTCTCCCAAAGGAGGCTAAAGACAAAGATCATCGGGCCAAGCGATTTCCTCGGGCAAGCTGGTGTTTGCTTGTTTTATTCGCTTGCGGCAAAAATCGAAGTCAGGGACACGGCAAAGCACGCAGAAAGCGGACGATAGAGCAAGTCAAAGGAACGGGATAGAAATGGGCGGACGTGTATCGAAAGAGGGAATTCATTCGCTGGTGCGTGACTGGGGGCTGTTAACCTAAACAATGAGCCGCACCGTCCACAGCCCCAGTGACTCCGTTTCTCTGCATACCGGCAACCTGCATACACGCTGTTCGCTCGCATCGGCAACGGAGGACGCGCACGGACCATGACAGACCCGCCTAACGAACCGAACACCACCCATTAAACGCCGCGTTCGATTCGATTCCCTTTTTATGCCGACAGCTTTACGTCCCGCGTGCAGGATAATGGACGTCGACGAGCTTCCGTGCAAACCCGACGCGTTTCACGTTTAACCAACGCCGCACCCACACCCTTCCGATCCTGACCGCCAGTCGGCGTATAACAACACCGTTAGTACTCGCTGCCGAACGAGACAATCATTGCTGATATCAATTTTCTTCACGGCTACGAGCGCGATATATGATACTGACAACCGAGAAGTTGGGGACGATCCAGAGGAAAGAAAGATATTCGTGTCGACGCTACAAATCTCGAATAGCAAACGCGATCGCTCGCCCAATTAAGAAAATAGATACGTCGCTATTATTATACACCGGCTCGCAAAGGTTAATCCACCGTGTTACAGCCAATTAGAGCCGAGCACCAAGGGCAGCGAGCGGCTCGTACTATCGAAAGGGTTAATTGAGTTTTAAGCGGAATTAGAGGCCGAGGCTAACGCGAGAACGAGAAAATCGTGACTGTTTTGGCAAGAAGTTGCGAATTCGTCCATTCTCGATGCACACGCGTCAAACTTGAAATCCTCGCTGGCCTTGCCCATCTTCGAGAATTTTCCAAACTTTTAAAACGATAAATTAAAGTGTTCGTCGTGTAAAATCTGCCTCTAGATGGCGTTTACCGGTACTCATCTGGTTAGCCTTAAAACGGTGTCTCCTTTCGCGGAACTGTCGTAACTTTGTTCTTGCCGAAGTAGACGAAAGTTCGGATTAGTCTTTCGCGCGGTAACAAATTTCCCATCGATGAAAACGAGTACTCTCGATATCCGCATAATCTGCTGAATTTCCCGCAGAACCTACCCCTCCAGGAGTTCGTTGTCGAGGATCCGATTTCGCGGTTGGTCGGCTGCATTTATCAGCGCTGTAACGTTTTCGTTTTCGTGGACGTGATCCGACGGAAGCTGACTCGTGACACGATTCGAGGGTAGAAAGAAATCGTCGATGGATCGGAAGGAAATACATATTACCCCGGCATCGTGGAACGATGAAATCCGATATTTTAATCTCGAGAGGAGAATGATTTCAGAACTGTTCGATAACACGCATGCCCGATTAAATCGTTCCAGTCGACGAGAGGCTGTTAGCCCTGGACAGGGCAGAAATTGCAATTTTTCAATGAAACTGCTCCTCGGGAAATCTCATTCGAGTTTCAATGGGCTGCTCTTATCGACGTTATTACTCCTGTCATTCGGGGCATCGTTACCGTGGCAGCCTTATCGAGAAGAATCGGCTCTCTTCTTTCGTTAAGGAAACGACGCGAAGCATCGCTCCGAAATGTTGAAAATCATACTGGAACTTTTTCTCGACGCAAGAAAAGGGAGGGAAAAAAGTGTTATACGCGTTATCCAGGCGAGTGTACCATCCGCGATAGATGTCAGGTCAGATACGTTTCGTGGAAACGTATAGACGTGTATTCGCGCGCGCGTCTGATTTTAGATTACAACATTCCGATCGATAGAGAGCGTAATTTATTTAAGTGTTACACGAGAAGTTGGAAAATCGAATATCTGCTAATTAAGCGAGGTATCGTGTACGCAATCTGCTGCAGAAGTTACAAAATTGACTAGAGTTATTTAATTGATAAGTATCTGTTCGAGCATTCTGATAACTGCTCCCGTGGTTGGTTGGCTTCCTGTGCAGAATCGATTAAGTAGATCCAGCGGTACGTGCGCGGCCACGCCTCGAAAAGCAACCTGTAACAACACTGCCGTCAGATAGCATTTTTAACGGACCTTTCGCTTCCGTTATATCGTTCCGTTATAAGCCGTAAAACGGTTTGTTATCCGAACGCCATTCGATCTTCCTAGCCTGTCGCTGGCTCAAGCTATTATCGTGTACACAGTTTTTTAACCCTTTCGCTACCACGGCTGCCATTAATAGCATACCAGTCGTTTGAAGGAAATTTTCAAATGAAAACCAAATATAAAAATATCTATTTTACTTTAATTGCGTTTGCATATTTATTTAAACAGTTAATTACAGAAACTTGAGGAAATGTTTGGAGACAGCGATGATTGGAGCGAAAGGGTTATAAGCTTGATTACCGCCTGGTGGCGGTATTACACTTTCCAGGCTGGATCGACGTAGCGAAACTTTAATTTCACCCTGACACATTGTCGTTTCACGGGCTGCTTCGAGAGGGGCGGTTTTCAAGGCAAAACGATTGGTCGGCATTGTCCGTTTGGTAGTTGCTTCGAGCACGAATGACACGGCCCGCTGAATCGATTTAAACTTCTTCCATTTGCGCGACACGTTCCGCTCGGTATACGAGATTTTCGTCTCGTTCTGTATTTTTTTTTTTTTGTGCTTCTCCTGAAACGTACACCTGGTATGTGTCCGTTGTTCGTCGAGAAACGTCGACGAGGGAAGAAGAATGAGAGGAATTTTTCTATGGCACCTCGTATCCGGCAAGTTCACGGTGGGCGTTAAATTAAACAGGGTACAGAGCGGCCGCGCTATTAACGCGCAAATTGAATTATTTTGTAACTCGTTGGACGGGTAAATTGCGAAATAACGTTTCAAGCGGGAAACCCAGAAGAAGCGGTGCAAGCGTTACGGTGAATTATTTCAAATAGGGGGAAACGCAAGGGGCTCGTTTCTCACTCGAACATTACCGTTTCCTGCACGAGGAAACGCGGAAACGCGGGAAACGGCTCGTTTCTGCCTACCCTCTGTCGATTTGTTTTCCTTCCTTCGCGAAAATCTATCGAGGCGTCGAGCGAACGAATTTAATTAGAAAAAGTTTCGCGACTCTGGCCAGACGCAAACGCGGCTCATTCTACTTTCCTTCTCGTCGAGCCTCGTCGACTCCTCTCCAAAAACACACTCGAAACCTGGAGTTTTCGCGTTTCTCTTCGTTTCGCCGCGGTTTAAACGGTTTCTCCCCCCTGTCGAAAAAAGCGAACAACGCCGAGAGTGCGAAAATCTTCGCTTACCTTTAACCCTCGGGTTGGGTCAAAGGCGAAAAGCGACGCGAACTGGCAACAAATCAAAAGAAGGACGTTGGGTAACCTTTCATTTTTTGTAAGGTAATTCGTGGCAATATTTTGAGCATCGAAGTCGAACAGTAGGTAGAATCGTGGATTCGTTCGTGTGGAAACACCGTTGAGTAAACAGGATCGATCGTAGGCGTTCGAGTGTCCAGAGCCCGTTTCTTTTTAGATCCATGGCCATTATTGCAACAGCTAATGATCGATCGATCGAGCCATGAAGAAGCATCAGCCGCGGCTCGTAACGCCTGGAATGTAGTCGTTCGAAGGAGTGCATAACAACGGACGAGCTCGTAACAAAAGGAGAAAGCAGTCGTGTGTTGTATTTATCACGAAACGTCGGGTGAACGAAGAATCGAGCGGAAATAACGGTGACGCAGCGACAGGCAAATGTCCTCGTCGAGCTTCCGCGAGAGCCCGTCGTCGTCGAGCTACACACCGGAAGCGACAGGAACAAAGAGATACGAACGGCAACGGCGACGTCAAACGTCGCGCGTTTACGGTGCCGATATCACGAGTAAACTCGAGGAACGAGAGAGCCCGGTTTAATCGAAACCGAGCTCCTACCCATTGGCTGTGTTTATCCTGAAAATCATAATCGATAGTGTTCACCGATCTCGTCTTTTTGGTCACGCTACAACGCAGAGTCTAAGGAGAGTCTAAGGAGAAAAAGTCAACGATAAGGGCGGCGACGGCCAGAGGAGACGACGTCAATATTAGTTCTAGCCAAGTGATAATTGCGCAAACGAGAATCATAGTATCATAGAATCTTCGTAGTACAAAAGTAGCGTTGGGAATCTAAATTTACACGTTACACGTCTACCACACGTACACACCCACAGATACGAGTATCAATCAAACCGTAGCCGCGAATTGGCTCGTTCGTGATTCAACGATAATCTGTGTGATCTAGAAGCAATAAATAGTCTACATTAGTTAATTCCGTGAATGTCGAGTCGCGAATTACCGGTGATTATCTGCTAGGCTGTGGTTCGTTGTGTGTGCGCGCGCGCCTTTCATTTCGTCGACCTCGACGAAGCTGCCAAAACAGAGAGAAAGAGGAAAAAGTGCGTCGACAGAATGGCGTTCGCCGCGGCGAGAATGATCCTGAAGGATAAGCGACGGAAGGCCAGCAAAGAGGACTTCGCGCCACGAAACAGGAGCAAGGTAACGTCGACGAGATCCTATTTGCACAATCGACCAACTCGTGCACCGTGGTTTTTTTTCTCTTTTCTTTTTTCAATCGAGTTCGATATCGTTGGTCACGCCGATACTAAAAATTAATTCGTTTCAAAACGAATCGCAAACGACACATTGCTGGACAAACGATTCTTTTCTCTGCATAGATCAAGGTGGATTAACTCGAACACCGTTCACCCTTCTTTCCTGCTGTCACTTATCACTCGATATCTTTTTTTAACGCGTTCCAATGACATTATCGAGATGACAGGTGTCAGTTTTCATTATCCTCCTGTGATATTCAGAGAAGCATATCAAGTTCTAGAGTACGGATCTATCGTAACCGAACAATTTAACCAGCCTGCACAGTTTTGGGTCGGAACAAGAAACGCATTATGAAAGATACTAATTTTTCTTAAAAGTAATATGCGCGAGGGTTGAAAGGCGGCGATCGTGGAAAGCCGAAGCATCGACGAACAAACACTTAGGTTGGACAAACGTTTGAACCGTTAAGCGTTCGCATGAATCTCGTAGCTCGCGGGACTCGTTCTCGGCGAAGGGGATTACGTGAATACGATTGACGACGCACGAGATGGTAGCGCGGACACCTGGAACACCGGAAAAGAGGGTTGAACGTGCAGGGTGAATACTAACGAAGGCTCTGAACTCGCTTCGTTTAAAGCGATAACCTTTCCTCGCGTAGCAACCGAGAACAGTAGATTTACTTTTTACGTTACTTAATATACTTTTTACATGAATTCTGGGTTGAACGGCGATTAATTCCAACGGCACGGTATCTTTGCAAAAAGAGGCGTTCGCGAGTGTTTCACGGCTAAATGGAAACGAAGATTCTTGGTGTGTTAAATCGGGGCCGTCCTTGGAAGCTTTTAGGCAGCTTTTACGATGCCACGTGGTCTTTTCTCACGTAGACCAACAGATCCCGTCTACTTCTTTCGCTTCTATTAAGAAAATCTTAGTTGCTTCTTTGAGAAACATGCATTCGGTGAACCTTCTTGCTACTTTTCGAAGCAAACAGCGAAGGAAATCGAAAAAAACGAAACTGACACGGTTTTTTAATTGCTCGATTGGACGGAAAATCGGAAGAAAATTGGCAAAAAAGTTATCGAACATCGGTGTCTTTGGCAGAAGCGTAGGCCAAACGGTGGTTTTCAAACAATCGTTCGGATCGCAACCACGACCGATAGACGCTGGCAAGAGGCGACCGTAAGAACGATAAAAAAGTTGGTTACGGCCACAGGAACGGAAATTAAATCCGCCTTTATCGGGCGACGAACTTTTCCCATCTCATTGTTTGAATGTTCTGCCGTTAGGTCTTTCTTCGTTCCTCGTTCTCCTCGTTCTCCTCGTTCCTGCGGCTAATTAAGAGGCTATCGACAATCGGCTGCATCATGCCAAGTAATTATCGGCTCGCTCGAAAGGCGAGTCCTCGCCACAAAAAAGGGAGCCTTCTCGCGCTGACCGCGACGTCTTCCACAGAGGAAATTCCAAGCATTTCAGAAGCATTTCTCGGAATTAGATCGTAACCTTTGGAAAACGATGATCCAGAAAAGCCTGGGACAACGTGCGAAGCGAGCTATCGCATCCGAAAGCGAGAGACGATTTTATCGCATCTCGTTTGCGTTAACCAAGCCGTTTCGTTAGTCGTACGTTACTGTTATCGACCACGACCAACTCTATACACGCCTCGTCGTACACGTATTTTCCCACTGGAGACAGCTGACACGTTCGTTTTCCACGAGCGGATAACACGTAAAAACAGAACGGTGCACCGTCAAAGATTCCCCCCTGTTTACGAACGATATACATTTATCCGTGACAATTCGCGTCGAACAGTCGAACACGGGGGCCTGTACGACAGAGTAAATTGCTCCCAGGTCGTTTAATTGTTTTGCAAATTTTCACTTGGCCGAGCGTGGAAACATTCGGCGTTGTCCGTCGCGCTAACTCCCACGGCGACCATCCAATTAGCGAACATTTACGGCTGACTGGAATTTTAATGATCTATGAACCTCGGTAGGCCAGGCTTTTTCAGCCGATGGCTAGCCGAATCGCTGGAAATTAAAATCTATTTGTTAGGAACGGCCGATTAACGTTTCTTTCTCGACGCGTCACGTTGATCACGATCCTCTCGTTAGTTCCACGCCTGACACGCTATCGCGATCGAATTAATCGTACACAATACTTTGGGAAGCAACGAACCGAGCGAGAGAGCGTGCTGAACATAACGAGCGGATAATTGAGCGTGAAAACGCATTCGTTCACGTTGCACTCCTTATCGCCGCTCGTAACTCGTTGCCGTGCAATAGCGTGAACGCGAATTCAAATTCTGCTCCTTGACGAATTTTCAAGATTTATTTATCGAAGCAAAAATATTATTTGTACAAATTTTACGATACACGACGTGTAAAAGCATGGCTGGAGATTTCAAGGCGACCGCGCTTTTTACTTGTTACCTTTGACGAACGAACCCGAGACCTAATTAAAACGACAATGCCAACTCTCGAGCGCAAACTGTTGCCCTTATTTTTTTGCAAAGCCGCAACGAGGCCTCGCAAAACGAGTAGAGATTGATCGAGGAACGAAGGGGTACTGGACGAATGCAATTGCCACGGTTGGAATTAATCGCCGAGGAAAGCGCAAGAAAGGAACAAGTTCTTTTTTATCAGCATCGAGATTCATGCGAGTACCCGCGTAAAGCAGAAATTACCGCGCCGAAGAATCAACACGAACCCTTTCTGTTCACTTTGTCACGAGATACTGTCTCTTTGCTTCTCCTAAACGCTTTCGTTGTACAGAACTGTGACTGACACTAAAACTCGCCTCGTAACTGTCCAACACTGAGAACCTCACGCTATGCTGTCGTCTGTGTTCGGTGTGCACTGCTGTTTATACGCTCTACTACCACGATATGTATATATCCGTGTTTACGAAAATGACAAACTTCACGAGATCGGTTTGCGTACTGTTCGAGCCAGCAGGGAACGTTTGCTGTTGAAAAGGGTTAAATTTCAAGAAATTTTTTAAAAGAACATTAATGAAATTTAATCGTTCTGGGTTAATAATTCGTTGATAAACTTTCCCTGCTGGACTTTACCCTAACGACAACGTTTGTTTCTTTCCCCCGTTTAACAAACTCGCATCTAACCTACCTCTATAAATACAAAAACGTGTACTCTGTTTGTAACTCACAGATTGCCACAGACTACTACTTTACTCTTGTTCAAACACTACCACGTATTAAATTGTAACTGGACATACCCTATCTATCTATATATTTCTGTACCATATCTGTATTTGTACTTTTCCAACTGCAGTGTTGTTGTGGTGATTGGTGACCTGTACTGTACTTGTGTTTACAGGCCCGCAGCGCCAGTACAAGTAGCTTTAGAAGCCTGAGCCAGGTACATACCAAAATGACATAATCCACGTATAGCTGAGAAATTAGTAATACTAGCTACTTTAGCTGGACATAGCTAGACACTTAGACTATAGACACTAAACTTTGCTCGTGTGTAGATGCGTAGAAGAGAAACGCGAGTCTCTCGTCCTTTCCTCCGTGTACTCGAAAGATTAATTAACCCCGGTTAACGATCTACCGCGTGATTACGATCGTGATCGCCACACCATTAACGTCGAGTGCCAGACAACGAACGACCGACCTAAAGTTACCGCGATTAGTCGAGCGTAATGGAACGCTTTATAGCGAAACATGTACGAAATCGTAGGCTGTACGAGCAGCCGGTTTAGCATAGTTCTGCTCTTTACGACAAAGATATTTAACACGGTAGTACACGGTCGCGTTGTATAGTTAACATGCATGCTTACGGTTTTCTCTTTTCACACGCAGAGACACAGGAATGCTGAATGAGGCATGTCACCCTAACGCACACCCTCTACCTAATCCATAGAATATCATGCATGCCTTTTACCGCCTGTCTCTTATAGTCACTATCTTCGACACGTGCATCCCTTCTTACTTAATCTTTCTTAACTCGCTCACCTTCTTCTTCTCCTTCTTCTTCTTCTTCTTCTTCTTCTTCTTCTTCTTCTTCTTCTACTTCTCTTTCTCGTCGACACAGTTCGCGGAGATTCTCGCGCGAGGAGCAAAGTAAGTACAGGAAACGATAAGAGAAACAAAAAGGTCGGGATTTGTGTAGAAAAAGAGGAGATTCGGCGGACGGGACAAGTTCGTAGACTAGTTGTCGCCGTACTCGATAACGGGCGAACCGAATCGGCGACACGGGCCATGTTATTCGCGACGGATCGTTATTTATCCGTCACGCGGGCTGCTAATCCCGGAAATGGACTCTGATAACTTTGCCGCGCAATGAAATCGCTCGAATCAACCTCTGGATCTTGATATCGTAACGATAGCCGGCTCGTTGTAATTAAAAGTGATTCTTTTTTTCTGTTCGAACGATTCGAGTCGCTTTGAGGCGGAGAGCAAAGAAACCGCGGGGGCTGGTAATTAATTCTTGCCTCCACTTTCGGTCGTCGAGTTTCCTTCGCCAGCAGCGTTTCTCTGCGGTTTTGCATATTAATTAACGGAGCCGCGAATCGTGCTGTCCCTCTATCTCTCTGTACGGGCTATTTAGACGAGAACCGTTTGATCTCGAAATCGGTGGACTGCAATGCGAGCGACGGGGCGTGGTGCCACGGCTGCGCTTCTCCTCGTCAACCGAATGGTCATCGGACACTTTATTGCCTTCCTTTCGAATAACATTCGCCCGAGCAATAACTTCTTTCAAACATTTGCGCGGATGCTATAAACCTTTAATAACCCTGAATCAGAATTAAGTTTAGATAACGTACGGACGTAGCAGCGGTTGATACGTCGACTGCCACTTTGAAAACAGCCATACGTGGGCAGACACGCTATAATTTCAATTATTCAGCACACAATCATTTGTTGAATTAAGCTTCCAACTAGCCAGCACACGTAAATAATGTAATTCCAATGTGGTTCAACATTTTTTTAACCTTCTTTTTCCATTCTCGAATAGCTATTCCAGAATACTAAGTTCGTGGAGTCGATTACTACATAAACAGCACCCGTAATTGTTATTAAAGTGTATTTTTACACAAAAACCCTTTGACCCTGTCATGGTGGTAGACAGTAGGCACGAGTCGACGATTCGAAGTTTAACAAGCAGATTGTTAATGTCGTTCGTAAGGCCGTGTAGTTGTCGGAATGCAGAAAAGGAGACAGATTAGAGAAGCGCTAGGCGAGATGATCCGTTTTCGGGACGGGGAGCCACTTTCGGAAACAAACGGGCCGAAAACAGCCAGTATCGTAGATTAAGAGACAGAGAAAGTCCGGGTGAATGGCATCTTAGGCCCTCGTTCGGAGCACCCTTCTGACAAGTAGTCGTCGGATATAAAAGCAATAAGAGAGAGGACGGCGAGAGCCTTTGAACGTAGTGGGGAAAGCAGTAGGTTCTGGTTGAGGATGGTTCGGGTTGAGAACGACGATCGATATCCCGACTGCACCCTTCTCGTTGCTCTTGTCGTGGCCATTACTTTAATTATTAATCGTATCCGGTTGTATCCACCCCTTCTGTCTTAGGTGCACTGACACGTTACAAGGTCGTGATTTTCCACGTTCGTTTGATAGCTTTTACGGACCACTGCTCCCAGAAACCTTTGCTCGCCGTCTATCGCCTTCGACGAACCATGCTACTGCGATTTTCGATCGGACATTATTAGAATGATTAGGAGGAAGGTTGTAGAGCACGGGGGCAACGTGCGATTGAATACTCTGGAATTTCTGGTTGCATTTCGGAGAATGCGCTTCCTGCTGTTTCGACGTTGCTCCACTTTCCCCTACGAGCCTGCCAGCCAAGCATACAGGGTGTACAAGCGGGATGGTGTACCTTGAAATGAGTTAAAACGGTGGAATAAATCTCGCTTTTTGTGTCGAGCAATTTCAGCCTGACGGATATATTGGATATCCGTCAGGCTTGTCACGTCGATTTAATCGCGCTAGTCCTAGCCGTACGTACCGCGACGTGTTCGTTCGGCTGCGAACGTTTGTTTCCTGATTCCCCCTGCTTGATCGCTACGTCACCCGAGAAACAACGACGCCTGGAAGCCGTATTAAAACACGTGGAAAACGACTACGTAACAGCGTCACGAGTATAAAGACGAACAATCCAGGTCGCAATTATTGTAATTGCTCTTCGGGGCTATACATTTCCTTTTGCGTCCACCGCGTAACAAGTCTTACCATAGTTCCAAACGATTTTTCTTTTACCCCCGAGCAATTTCCACCGCCACCGTTTATTCGAAATGTCCTAATGGAAACATTTTCGTGCACAGACAACAGAAACTTGTATCGAAATGTATGCGGGCTTTTCGTCCGATCGCTACCCCGATATTTCGACCGATACAGGCCTTGTGCGTCCATTTATTTGCACGCTCTTTTGCATTTTTACGAAGCAGCGACCGTTTCACCTAAAGGATATAGCTTTTCAAGGGCGGTTGCAGTCGGCCCCAATTATTGATCCTTCGGAAGCCGGCTTCCGGGTCTCGCTCGCACGCCACTCGGACAAAACTTGAGTGGGTGAAACGGCCGGGGCCAGGCCAGCAGCCAGTGGTCCTGGCCGAAGGGAAGGCAAGAAAGAGAGAGAAGCGAAGGGGTGAAAGCGGAACATGGGAGATGTTGGGTGGCGATGGGTGTTACCGGGCGTTTTCACTCGATCGCAACTTTTTCGCCTTCCTTTCGGCGAAAAAAGAATCTTTCGAAGACACTTCCCGTCTTCGGGATTCAAGGCTCTTCACCTGGAAATGCTCCCTCGTCGAAAGCGTCAAAGTTCTACAACGTTGTGCCTTTCGATGGACGATCAATTAACTTTTTTCTCAGGCTTTTATATCGCACGCAAATAAAATAGTTTTGTTTCAAGTATTTCAAGTGTCTACTATTCGTCTGCAATGTGAGAAAGTAGCAATTATTAACACGCGTGTTACGGCGAAAGCGCAATCGAGGCAAAATTGAGCCGGCAATCGAATCGAAAAGCAAACGTCCCAAAGAGTGGCCGCGTATTCACGTTGTTATCGAATGGCCAACCAAGCGGTATCATCGTGTATAACCCCGATAACCTGTCCGACACATGCACACCGCTACAAGCTATAAAGCACGAAGACCTCGAACGTAGCCGCGAGTCGATGGCCGACTTGATCGAATAAGTGGCCTTCACGGAATTCGAACACGAGCCTGCTGCACGCTCAGCGATTTGCTCGTCGGGGATCTTTGATTAATATCCCGTACAACTTTCCTACTTTCGGGAAGACAAGGAATTATTGGCCGTCTCGGATCCTCTCTAACGAGCCACGAACGGAACATGCAAACGTACCGCGCGTTTGCCGATCCTCGTGAAAAAGGGACTTGGATTCTAGGGAATTGGCCGACTTCCTGCAAGAACGCGGTTGCTCTCCGGGCTTCTGACAGTCGTCGATTCATCACGCGAACAGCAGAGTAATGGACGTTCAAACGATTCGAACGTGCAACGTTTTCAATCGAACCACTCGTTCCAGCAATAAATAGAATCGATATGCGATCGTGAAAGATAGCGTTTAATCGAGTGCTCAATTAACGATTCCGATACATGACGGTACGAGCAAGATAGAGTTCGGTGAGGCCTCCTCGATCCTTCGTGTCCAGACGCGTGCTCGGTTCTCCCTCGTGGAATTTCAATTTCGAAACGGAGGACCGCTCGTTCGGTCGCGATTAACGGGGGAGTATCGTAGAAAGAAAATGCAAGAGTTCCTTTCACGCGAAACGGTGAGCTCGCGATCGAGCGTTTAATCGCCGGTCATCATCTCCATGAACTCTGCAACAGAAGGAAAATGAAAAAAAAAAAATAAGAAAGATTAACGGAGTTAATCGGACGTGTCGGCGAGCTTGGAAGAAATTTTCTTATTCGAGGCTTCGTCACTTTCAGAACGAATTCACCACGGCTAAGCTCTTATTATCGAATGAGAGCGTTGCGTAATCCTCGAGATTATTACGATACGGTTCTTTTTCATTTGGTCGTCGCGCAAGACGGATGTTTCTCCTGAAAAGCAACTAGGTCGTATCCTTGCCCCTTTATACGACCTGGGCCGAGTTTTTTTGAAAGGAGCTTTCAAAGGACGGCGTATTAAGACGTTCGAAGTTTAATCAAGCCCTCGCACGGAGCTACTATAACGAGCTCTATAGATATCGGGCTAACAAAAAAAAAAAAAAAATATAAGAACGCTCGCGTGCTCGATATCGTAACTGTTTTCTCGTTTGACTTGCCCCGAAGAAACTTTCCTTCGCCAAAAATACCGTGATGCGTAATCGAGGCAACCTATCGACGAGGTAACAGTACCTTGACACGTCGGTTAATCGTTAAAAATAATGTATTTTTTCGTTCTATATAAAATTTTCTTTAACGCGTTAACCGCTTCAACGAAAATGGTTGTAACTTTCGAATTGAAGGCGATCTGGTGATCGGTGACTATCGTGGCATTCAACGCGTTAACTTTTTTTTATCATTAAATTCGTGGCATAGCAGGACACGGATGGTTAGTCCATTAAGAAAATGAAAACTCACCGTCAAAGTCGACGGTGCCAGAGCCGTCGGTATCAATTTCAGCGATCATGCCGTCCATTTGATCGGGGGTTATCTGATCGTCCAGGGCCATCAGGATTTCTCGCAGGGAACTCGTGGGAATGTAGCCGTTGCCTTCCTTGTCGTACAACCTGAAAGCCTCTTTCAGCTCTTTCTGCAGCGCCTCGTCGTCCTCTTCTTGGAAGTGGCTGGCCACCCGGTAGAACGAATCGAAACTTAATTTTCCGCTGCCTGAAAGTCCGATTAATCGTCGATTAAAAAACCACCCTCCGCCTTCTCTGTACACACACACGCTATATCCTTTCTGACGCAGACGCGACACTGTAAACAAGCATACCCGTGGAAAAATATCCAAGATAATATACTTGGTAGCGTTCCAAGGTGGCTCCGTTTACGCGGAACCGGGAATAAATATGAAATTTATATCTAGCATCGATATACGACGTTAACGTACATCGTGTCCCCCATCGAGGGTTCGGGAACGAGGGACGTCCTGACGGAAAATTAAGTTCGAAACGGGAATATCTCGGATATTCGGTCGACACGCTGGACGATATCTGCATAATAATGCTCACTGATAAAGCTGAAGCATAGAACGCGTTGTTAGCCACCATCGTTGTCTCCATTTCCAGGCAATTCGACGGGCTTACGCTAATTCCTGCTGTCCCGCTCGCGGTATCGACGATCGACGTCATCGGTTAAATTACCGTCGATACGAAAGGTTAAGGGACGAGAAAAAGCTACGCTTAATTAACCGGCAACGAGGAATGGTATAGTTGCGCGTATGATAATCGATCTGGGGAAATTATACGTTGCGTTGAACGCGAAATCGAACGAATCGTAGGAAAGTTTTCGCGTCCACGTCGTTCAGCTTTCGTTACCTCTATACACGTGCATCGCTGCGTCTCAGCCATTATATCATGAATTATTTGGCCCGGTTCGGTCGAACGAAGGCATCGATCGCCGGCGCACCCAGCGTCGGCCCAAAAATTCTTGTAACGCTCGCGGAAAACCAACAGGGATGCTCGTTAACAAAGCTTCCACGATTAGGCTGATCGTCCATTTAACGCCACTGCGTCCGCACGGTTGTCATACGAAATTCGGTTGTCTTAACTTTTCAAGAATTTGAAGCGAAACGAAACGGGGTTAAACGGACGACTATCTTTCAGATTGCGCGCAAATCAGAAACATCGTATACATATACCTTCTTCATCCTCCTGTTTCAATAGCACTTCGAGTTCATGATCGTCGAAAGTGTGCCCCAGGGTATTCAGGATAGTTCTGACTTTTTCCTTCTCGATACGGCCCGACTTGGTCGAGTCGAACATGGAGAAAGCTCTCCTGAGCACTGTAAAATAACAAGGAATCCTTGTGTTCCGCGTGCGGCTCGAAAGAAAGGGTGGGAACGGGTTGTTTCATCGACGCGCGAACATCTCGGAAACGAAACGCCAGAATTAGACCCGGCTTCGCATTCCTCTGAAAATTCTAGAGCGAGAAGAGGAGGCGCGGTCGTGCGAACTCGAGGCGCATCGTCACGGTCCCTATTTATTTACACGATCGGCCGCCGGTGTGTGCGTATTAAAATAACGCGGCCAACTCAATCGACGGTTTATTTTGCGATAGGAAGCTGGGATTGCGCAATCACGTTGAAACCGTAACCGTGGCGTTTCATCGCCGCGCCAAGCGCACGATGCCGTGTGCGCCGTGTGCGCCGTGTGTGTCGTGTGTGCCGTATCTGGCGGAACGTCGAAACGCGTGGGCGGACGCGGCAGCATAGGTGTTACGTTTCCGACAAAGTTCGCGAGATAACTTGGAATCCAATTATCCCGTCTTCGTGACGAATCAATTCCGCTCGAGTCCGTCCGTGTTCCCGGCTTGCGACAACTTTCGAATCTAACGAAATTTCGTTCCCACTCTTTCGATCGTCGAGTCGTGGCTACTTACTTTTCACTTGGTCGTCATCCTGAAACAAAGAAGAAACCGTGTTTCAGTAGGATTGAACGGTACGAGCGTGTAGGCGCACTTTTCTGCGGAAACGACAGAGAAATGGACAGACTCGGTGCGATTTTAATTCACCGTTTCTCGATTATTTCCCTGACGAAAAACAAACAGGGGGTCCCTGGATCGAAAGATCGCTGGCGTCCGGCCAAAGCGGTACTCTATCGTTTCCACACAGAATCCACCAATTAATGCGTTCTCGTGCAACAACAGCAACAGCAACAACGATCCGTCACACAGTCGAGGCTCGTTCGACACTCGATCGTAATGGAACTGACCATCTTCCGTGCTTTGCGGTGCTTTGTGTGCGTTATACTCGACGCTCTGTCCCTTCGTTGTTTCGCACTAATGGTTTATCCGCACTGGATATCTTTTATAAGCTCAGCTAGAACGCATGGAAGGGGAGAAGAAGTCTCGCTTCTCATCCCTTCCTGCGAACTATCGAAATTCACGGGTTCCCGCGATGCCGTGCGCCACTTCGCGCCGCTATAATGCTACGATTCCTCGGCGTTTGCCGTTCAAACCGGCGCGGCTCGTCCCGAAAACACGTCCGACCCAAGGACGCGTGTCAACGCGTCAACGCGTCAACCCGTCACTCTTGGAATGCTCGAGAGCGTTTCGTCGTGGAAAATCTTCAGAGAGCCGGGAAACTGGATAGCTTGTTCTTGTAAAATTCAAATTAGAACGAAGAAGTGCGCCGTAATCGAGTTTTTAAACGGTTCCAGAGTTTTTTGAGCATCGCCACGATAAATAAATTGTCGCGTGAAAAAAAAAAAGAAAGAAACGCGCAACTCGATACATTATAGGAAGATGATATCGCTTTGACTCGTCGGGTACGTGGTTGTTTGCGACGCGGATCAGACAGGCTGCCAAAAAGTTTGAGGGAAAAGCAGTAAAATTTTCGTGCATCGCATAACTGGTCCGTTAGTAGGCGGATGGGAACGGTAGAAGGAAAAGTAGTGGGGATGCTGCTATTTCAAAACATTCCAGACTATGATACTACCGCTTTCCATTCAACCGCCACACCGCTCCGCGCAATATATCGCCGATTCTTTTTATTGCTTACCGAGAAATTTAATATCCTTGGACACTCATGAATTCATACAGTTGGCCCGTGAAAGAATTATCCGCTCGCTTCGATTTACGAGATCAATCGAAACTTTCTACACGCAATTTTAATACCGCAAATCGTTGCCAGACTGGTGCTCGTAAACAAAATCTGAATTAAACTTTCGATATTTCGAAAACGATTACTTCAAATTGCGAGCGTCGAGGTTTCGAATTCAAAATTTGATCGATGGACCACTGCCATTATTTATGGCTATTCCTTTGAATTATGGCCTCGTAAACAATACGAATGAAAGTTTCGATAATTCGGGAAGGACTACTCGAATATTTGAACGCAAATTCATTGTTTCGTTAGCGGACGGCCGATATTATTTATGGCAGTCGTTGCATAACGGCGTAACTTGACGCATTGTTATTGTTGCATCTAGTGGCTGGTAAACGACAGCAAGGTGTAGCTCTGGCCGCGTTTTTTCGTTCGCCTGGCTCGAATGATGTAGTGCTTTTCGTTAGAACGCGGTAGAAGGCAAACGCTATAATTATCTCGTCAGTTCGGCCCACGCGAGGCGTGCCATCTCTACGCGGAATTATTATTTGAATAAACTCCAGAGTTGGTATTTTTAGAATGTCCAATACCAATTGTGTATCTCGACCGACCGGTTCTATATTTAAAACGGAGTCTACCTTGCCGTGTAATTGGGCAAACGGTCGACGAACCTTCTTGCTTCACCCTCCATTTTCTCGTCGATTGCATACACCGAGAGAGCATAGTTCGAGAAACGATGATTCATCGTAGAACATTTTTCCTTTTCCTTCGTGGATTTTCGAATTGTTCAACGATCCAGTTTTCGTTATCGAACCTCTTCCTCTTGGCCTCGACCGCGGATTCCGGATCGACCGGAAGTTTCTAGCAACTAACTCGATTTATTCCCACTCGATGTGCAACCATCGGAATTCGACTCGTTTCCAGAGATTCGAATCTAAACGATTGTCTATCGCGAGCTCGAACTTCCGAGCAGACTCCTCTCGTTTATTTCGCGATAACGATGATACTCGGTTCACAGACTCGGCCTAAAATTATCTCAAGACTTTTATTCCTATTCAAACTCTTCCATCGAACGTTTCATTCGTCCCCGAGATCTGTCGTTTCGATCTTCCCGTGAATGCACAATCGATTCATTGAAAATCGTTTAACATGGATCGAGATGAACTGAAATGAACAAATTCTTTTGTTCGATGATTGTGACCTGTTGGAAATTTGAATTGATACAAAACTAAACAGTTAGTTCTGGGTGTACCGGTGTGTTGATTATCGTGGTGGGCGATTCATTTCCACAGGGAAGCTAACTGGAAAATAAAACAATGGGCTTGGTGGCGGGCGATGACTAAAGTCTCAGAAATTACCGTGGATCATTCAACGATGTGTCATTAGCACGAACCTGTGAACAATGGCTCGCGATGCATCCCCGACCTCGAAATGTTGACTCAACGTTCGCTCGGATTCCCTGCTCGTAATTTAGGGTATTGTTCGTTCCACGACCTTAGATTTTTTTCATTCCTCTAAGAGAAACGAATTTTCCTGTCGTTGCGTAACGCTTCGTTCGTTCACAATTTCCTTTCTCATTAACGCTTTCTTCGATCAAAACATTGCTCGACCAATTCGTACGGATTCGTACGAGAAACCTGGCTAAATTAAGAGTATTGGAAAACGAAAGACACGATGGCAAATAAAGAAATTAGAGATAAAGATAAAAGAAATTGCTTTCAGCCACAACGACGATGGCCTAGTTTTCGTTTCAGCCATAACAGTCATGCTGAAATGATAAACTTTATTTAGCAATTCTTGATGCCCGTTTCGCCTGCATCTCGAAAATTCATAGAAATACTTTCCCTTTTCCTTTTTCCTCCGACGAAAACATCTTCGAAAACGTCCCTCTCTTGCTCTCGCGAAAGCTGATCTTTTCGTTTTAAACGGACCTTGGCCGCCCCGTGTCCATTGCAGTCCAATTAAAAGTCGATGAAAAGCCGTTATCGCGGAAACAAAGGAGAGATCCGACGTTCCGATGACGAAACTATGTCCAATCGCGAGGACGAAGCTGCTGACGGGGGTAAAAAGAAGAAGAGGAGTTCCCGAGCGAATTTCGTGGTTCCATTTGCCGCTTGTTTAATCAGGCTACGATTAAAAGGAACCTGCTCGAACGGTGTGTGCCGGTTCTCTCGATTCACCCACGAAATTCCATTAATCCGCGGTCACGTGGGAAACGATTGGCGATTACACGCTCGTCGATAGAGGTATCTTCGGTGGCTGTTATCGATCAGCCGACGAATCTAACGATGCTGTTTTATTTGCCGCACGATAGGCTCGCAACAAACCAGCAGATGGAGTGGGCCACGTGAACCAGAAGGGATCCACGGGTCAAAAGGCACCGCTCGCGGCCGGGCAAAAGGTGGCGCCTGGTGTGAAAGTTGCCGCGAAACCTGCACAGAAACCGACCGCTCAGAAGGGACAGGTTAAGGTTACGCCGAAAGCAGCTTCCGTGAAGACCGGCAAGAACAAAAAGAAGGGCCAGAGACAGCAGTACGACCTTATCGTCACCATCAATCTGGTAAGTAACGTTTCGTTTCGTTTCCCTCAGCGGCGCATCGGTTCGCAGTAGATAAGGTCGGTATTGGTCAGACGCGGTCAACTTTACCGCTACCGCCCCGAAGTAAAGCAGCGTCTCGGCAAAATACGCGCCTATGTCACACGAAATTCTTTATCTAACGTTGATACAGACCAGAAGGAGCACAGTAGAAGTGGCTGACAATGGGCAGACGCGTCTGATCTAAACCGACCTCCTCCATTAGATGGTAGCACGAGTCCAACGCGTTAAAACCGTGTACGACACGGCACGTTGTAATTGTAATTATTTTCAGTACAATCTACTCGTTAACTCGCATAATTAATATAGTATCGATGCTACTTAACAGTTTTTTTCTTTTGATCGTTTGATTATTCGAAATTGAGGGTGGCGCTCAACGATGACCCTAGTACGTCGGTAAACGCGTTAACGGGCTACTTCAGACGATAATCGTTGTTTATTCGAAACGAATTCAATTCGATGCTTAACCTCCGCGAATGTCGTAAGCAAAGATCAATTCATCGATGACGCGACAACAGCCGCGATCCAATAAAACGCGAAACGAGTTTTCTATCGTTTAAATTGCCTTCGTGTGGGCAAGTTGTTTTCAAGGGTACGGTTACAGTGTTGATCGCGACGATATGAAATATTCGTAAAAATAGCAGACAGGAATGAATTTCGAGAGATACACACAAGGAGACACCTACGACAAAGCAGGTCAGCATGTCCGTGATTTTTCGTCGCGACGATCCAGAAATAGTCGCAGACGACTTTACCTCCGTCCCGTTCAAACACAACTCTCGCTAAGGAAAATACATTGAATCCCGCCGATTATCGGCCCGGTTTGTTTCCTTCATTCGAATAACGTATATCGAACGAACGCGAGTTCAAGAAACTCGATCTTGACTGACGCACGAACCGGGTCCCAAAAGCAACATATGCAATAATAAGATCGCCCAAAGTTAGAACGGCCGAAATATTTGTGGCAGATTTCATGATTGCAGTCGTTGTCCGGTTGAATCACACTCGATACGCTCGATTCGGCTCGGTCAGCCAGCCGATGTGCTGGCGTTTAACGCTTTGAAAATCGTTTTCAAGGAGATATCTACTCGATCTCGTTCCGCCTTCGCAACCGCGAATCTTTGGCAAAGTTAACGCAAACGAGTTGCCATTAACCGAAACGGAACGTGAGAGCGAGGAAGACGGAGATCGAGAAGCAAACACGGCAGCCAATCGTCGGGGAACGTTGACAAATTAAAAACAGCTGAAGCTGGTTCGAAAGTTCGCCTCCTCTTTAATCGAATAACGCGTTCGTAGAAAGTGGCTGTTCTGCTCTCGAGAAATGATTTGTTCGCGCCAACAACAATCGACGAGGAGAAAAATCGCGCGCGAGTGTCCCGCGTGCGATTCGAGAGTGGGAGAATCAGAATGAAGTCGAGTCGCTGCCACAAACAAGCGGTGACGTTCCGCTCGCTAGTCCATAAATATTATTTGTGTTCGGTCCTGTAGCCGCGCTAGTTCGATTGACGCATGGCAGCCTCTTCGAGACAGCTCTCGAGACGAGCTCGCGAGTAAAAGGAAAGAGGTTCAAGTGGAATCAAAGAAGAGCGTGTCGCGTCTGTGAACGTCTAAGACGGTGTAACCGAAAGCCAATGTGACTTCGAGAGGTGTTAAGATTCTAATTAATCGGTTGAATTAACACGTGCGACATCGTTGCCCGGTATGGCGGACACGGAGAAGAAGTACACAACCGCGTATGGAAAACTTCGAAGATTGACGAGCACCATAGACGGACAAATTCGACAGATAAGCGTAAGTAGTTCGACCGCCAGTTGTTCAAACGCAAATTCAATTTCGATGGACGCGTGGTTGAATTTGCGACGGGAATTCAAAGGGATGGATGGCGAATACATAAACGCGAGCAGACACGTATACTCTTAAACGGTGAACTGACTTTAGCCGAATTTATGCTGGAAAAGGACATGACCCAGTTGAATGCCGACTTTGTCTGCTCGTAAAGAGCTTCGAAGCATCGAACCAAGAGCTTCCGACTAAGACGGATCCGACAGGCTCGTGTCCCTTTCTCACAGTGCTTACGGTTACATTCACGGATCTTCGTGGACGTAATCCGTGAAAGTCATTTGGAAACGACATCCTCGAACGTTTCTGGATTATCGAACGAACGAGTTTTCGCGACAAGGTGACGCTGACACGAACCGTGTGACCCTCCACCGGTAAAACTGATCGTTCGAAGACGGAAAACAGGAAAAAAATTCTCGTTGTTTTTCTCGCACATCACTGATGTCTTCGTTTAAAAAAAAAAGAGACAATATAAATTTAAAAATTCAACAAGTTTATTCTGGGTGTAAATTGCAACATCTACGAAGCCATAAATCACTCGATGACTGACTCACGACCAAACTTAACTGTTCCGCTCGGCTTATGGTGAGCTTCATTAGCGCGAGCTTCCAGGAAACTATTTCTAAACCGCCTGTATTAACGATGCTGTCAGGAAACTGGTTACTTCGAGCACTTCCTACGACGATTACCTTTACCAAGGTAGCAATCGTGTCTCGAATTATCCTTCGTCATTACCCACGGACGACAATTAACAAACCAACGATTATTCTTCAATTTCCTTGTTTCTTGTTTTTTAACGAGGATGACCCCGATTATACATCGCACCGAATGACCCAGTGAAGTTGCAACATCTCATTATTAATAATCACTCTTGGATCTCTTCTTCGTATTCCCATCGGCGAAGAGAGTTACGGGTGAGCTTAACAGGCAATCGGCCAAAGTTTCACCGAGTGGCAGACACGATATTGCAAGCTTCATCGAGTAACGCATTGAATCGACTAAACTATAACAGCGCAGCTCTCTGCCGAATAAACAAATCAGTCTCGTCGGAATAGTGACGGTTTAAATTGAATTTCATTTCCATTTTCTGGACTGTTATTCCATTGAAAAATCTGAACGGGACGAGTTAACGATCCTCGTCGTTACTTTCTTTAAATTGTGTTTCCGTTTTGCTAAGCAGATCGATTTGTCAATAGGTATCCATGATACAAAGGCAATCGCGCAATGGCGTACGGGTAAACGTCAATGGCGACCAATGGAATCACTGATAATCGGCGTCGGTGTAATCGTGCTAACGGCATATGTTCCTTAATCCGCTGTCTATTAATGCTGATTTAGCAATGTCGAGCAGAGTCGCGTGTAGACGGCGGATAAGCCGGCACGGGTATTACTGTGGCTCGACCAATTTGCAAGTTAGGACAGCCTCGTTAATCGTGCGAATTCTACGTAACCGTACCTGTACACGTCTACGTGATTAAACATTCGTGCCGGAAAACGTGGAACGGCGTTACATTAATTAACTCGCCCCCGGAGCGGAGTCTGCGTTCCTCGAGCACCGTTTTACAATATATATCGACCTAATCCAATCGAATCCCGGAAAATCGAGAAAAAATTAATTAAACCGGCCTGGCAATTACCAGACGGAAAATTATCCGCCATTAATTCGCTCGAATCGATGAGATTTCGGTCGCAATTTAAACAGACAGCGCGCGTTATCTTCGTTATATATTAAACTCTGATATAACGCGTTGATAATGATTCAAATAATCTCATTATTTATTCTTTCCTTTTTTTTCCAGTCTGAATATGGTCTCACGGAGGATCAGGTGGCCGGTAAGTGGATTTTAAATAATGTATTCATCGCCCGTGAGAAATTTCATCCAGCGTAGCAAAAACTTCTCTCCCTGGAAAAGATTTAAGGAACACGAAACGGGGCGCGATTATTCCCATTTTCGCGACGTTACAGCTCGTTTTCTCGGTGGAACGGTTGCCCCGTTACCTTCGACGGCGCGAGAAAAAGAGCGACGAATGTCTTTCCAACGTCGAACACCGTTCCTAGTAACGAGTGAAGATTTTGACCCAGAATTCAAGCGTCCACGAGTTAACGAGTTGAAAGGAATTTTTTTGGTGTTCTCGACGATGAACGAACGCGGGCACACGTATGACACGTTAACTCCGGCACCGGTACTCGACGTACACGTGTACCTCGTTTTCGCAAATTACAGCCGGAGAAGTTGTTCGCGATTTTCACCGCAATGCAACACCGCAATACGCGGCCAACTCTTTTAATTGCACAGAACGTCGTTCTAAAGCTACTTCCGTTTGGAAATGAGCGTGTTACAAAAGCACTTTGCTCCCGCTTGGCGTTCGCCCCTCCCTAACCCACTCGTTGACGCTTTGATTAATTAACTCGAGAGATCGCGGTATGAACGATTCGTGCTTCCGGAACTGAGAACGACAAGCGAGATTCAAGCCGAGGCATCGAGTGACCTACCACGAGCTAAGCTCGTTCAATTTGCGAGAGTACCTTTTACGTAAAGGCGTATCGCGTTCGAATACGTATCGCATAAAACATTATTTCGTGCTCACGCGACCGCGAGCATTGGCCTTCCGCCCTGTCATTCAGCGTCCAGAAGCTTTGGAAACGTCGCGTCACAGCTTTTCGCAGTGGCACGCGACCAGAGATCCGCTGATTGCGCCCACGGGAAACCGCCGAATGAGAAATTGCTCGCTCGTTTATGAACGTTAATGCATTGCCGGCTGTTTACGCGGTAATAAACGCAATCTGAATGCAAGCCGATTTACAGGGGCAAACGATAGAGATCGAACGACGCCCGCGTCTAGAAAGCTGTCGCCGCGCGTTTCGTGCTTTCCAATTATAATCCGAAGCGAACCTTCGCCTCTAGATTCGTTACCTCGCGTGATTTCTCACTCTCCCAACGGAGCAATCGTTTGCGCCGCGATTAACAGCCAAATTGATATTTACCGAGTCCATTTTTCTTGTTAAACTCTACGATCGCGGATCTGTTCGATGTTGTACCGTTTCCTTTTCTTTAAATTCAATTTTTTTCTCATGATTTCAGTTTCTTGAGAAACTACGAAGATCCTATCGAAAACTGCTATAACACTAATGTTTCCCATTTTGTTATGTTCCTAATCTGAACCAGCGAACACACCCCATACACGCGACCGCGTATCGAACGCTCTTTGACGAATGAACACGCGATAGAAACGAGACAGGGGGTTGAAAGAGCCGTAGTCAAAGCTGGCTGCACAACAATGAAGATGGAAATGCGAGGGCTGTTTTCCCGGCGAACCGAGAAAAAAGCCGTTTTAACGAACGCAGCGTATCTCGTAAAGCAGCGGGGCAACCGGGCAACCCGGTTGTCGGCCACGAATTTTTCCTACGCTCCGTTCGTCGGAGGACCTGAGAATTTATAACGGTGCATCTCTCGCTATCTCGCGGTGGCTGGCCACTTGCCCGATGCTCGCTCGCGATCTCAAGCTAGCTTTACGCGACTTGCAACGCGTGACCACACGTACACACGTACGTACGTGCACGCACACAGAATCGGCCATGATTAATAGACATCTAAATCCGCGAGTTCTCAACAATGCGACGCCGAGCAGAAGCGTTTGTTGTATATCGTTCTACTGCCAAATTTCCGCCAGAGTTTTTGCTCCCTTGTTATTTACGGTCCGGTTGGCCGATCTCTGGAATTTTCAGCGGGACCATACCGTCGCGACTGTACCGAAAACAGGGAAAGAGGAATCACGCTGAAATTATTTTCCCCTTTTCAATCTCGAAAATGCCTCGCACACAAGTTTCTTCCCCGCGTCGTTTCGATTCGTTCGAATGATATTCAACGCTCGCCATCAGTAAACCATAAACGAGAAAATTAACAAAACGTTCGTTGAGAGCCGACGATTTACCATTTCAGAATTCAAGGAGGCGTTCATGCTGTTCGACAAGGACGAGGATGGAACCATCACGATGGCGGAGCTCGGCGTGGTTATGCGATCTCTGGGACAGAGGCCGTCCGGTGAGTGGAAAAAATGAAAGATACATGACACGATGTCCATATGGCCGCGCATCGTCCACGTGCACCAAGGTAGACGCGAGCTGGCTACAAGCCACGAGCTGACGAAAGCTCTCCGCGTGCGACCAAAAATTGTCTATTAGTTACTAAGACGCCAATTTGTAGAAAACGATGCGTCGTTTAGCGGTGTTTTCATTCTAACGTCGTAAACGCATCAAAATATCATTTTTCATTGTAACGAGCGAAACACTCTCGAAACAGGATCTAATTCCCCCGAAACGGCGACGTTTAACGCCAATCAAAGCTTAAACGAAATAAATTATAGCTGGCTAAACGGGTTTGAAACGCGTCAAAAGTTGAAGACGGGAGGCGAAGTTCGCGGAAATGCTTCTTACTAAATTAATATGTCGGTCGACAGTTTCGAGGGCTTTCGAAAACGGTTCGAGTTGAACGGTTGAATTTCCGAAAACTAGGCTGTGACAAGAGCTTAGCGGGGAAAATTAACTTTCGACCGATCCTAAGCCAGAAACTGTGACAGCCAGTCGCACGTGCACGGGCCTTGCTTAATTAACTGCGCGTCCCGACTTCTTCTGTTCCCCGCCCCGAGGAATCCGCCGGGGAAATTAAATGTCTTCTATGAAACGACGATGAATGTACGCGCATGAATTACACGCGCACGCCAACCGGTACAAAGGAAACGAGGCGTTGTCACATCGTTTGAACGACAACTTTTAATTCCGCCGTCCTCGACCGGCTCTCATATCTGGCCAATTTCCGCTTTTAGAAACAGAGCTGCGGGATATGGTGAACGAGGTGGATCAAGACGGAAACGGTACCATCGAGTTCAACGAGTTCCTGCAGATGATGTCAAAGAAGATGAAAGGCGCCGACGGGGAAGACGAGTTGCGCGAGGCGTTCAGGTACATGGATCCTCCGTTTGAAAAATTGAAACCTTTCCCACTTGATTTTCTTTTACTGTTACAATGATATTAAAGATGAAATTCCTCTGTTTCTCAGAGTGTTCGACAAGAACAACGACGGTTTGATCTCCTCGAAGGAGCTGCGACACGTGATGACAAACCTTGGGGAGAAATTATCGGAAGAGGAAGTCGACGACATGATTAAAGAAGCAGATCTGGACGGTGACGGGATGGTGAACTATGAAGGTAATTCGTTTCTTCGGATTTAACGGCACATTAGCCAGTGCTTGTAATTCTCGAGCGTTTGCAAAAGTTATCACCGGCGGCGGAAAGTTTCTCGACACCGGAAACGTAACGTCGCCAACGGAGCTAATTACGGAACTTAACGAACTCGATTCACTTAACGAGCGAAACTTAATATTTACCCGTTTACTTAAAACGATTTGATATTTGCCTAGAATTCGTGACAATCCTGACGTCAAAGAATTAGTTCAATGGCTCTAGATCGGACAAGAAGCTATCCAGCTGCCGGAAGTCTTCGACGAAGAACAGAATCAAAGCCGCGAAGCTCCTCCCCGCTCCGAACGTCTTCACGTACCTCACCATCCAAGATATCCCTGAGAGATCGTAGGATTCCAAAACACGGGAGAATCGTCGAAGAAACGCGGAACCTTTGAAAAAAATATCCTCGAACGAAGAGGAGGCGTTGCTCGTTTCTACCCTTGGCGTGCAAGATGTTTCCCGCGCGAGGGTAAGTGGTACCGGAAGACTGTGAAACACGGTGTCTCGAGTGGTGGGGTGACAGGATGTCCAGGAAACATGGACGGAGGGCGAGCTAGAAGGAAGGAGGGTGACTTTCGCAGTTGCACACGCATACACGCATACACACCTCGCTCCTTCGAATTAATTTTACAAGTATAAGCTAGCGAAACGGCACTACGTGAACAAAAAAAAAAAAAATAACGAGTGAGGTGTTCGCTCCCGAAACAATCAACTGAGCTTCGTTTAGCGTTTACCTACCTAATTACCTATACTCTCTATTAAATGCTATACAACATCGTTAATTGATATTGTTAGGAACCAAACGATCTTTCTTCATCCCTCACCAATCTCATTTACACGAAATTTATGACGCGAACGTCTCGTAAATCGTTGAACGGCGAATATCGGAAACGTGCAAAGATATTTATTGACTCGATGTTCGTTTCGATCGATTCGACGACAAGTCGTGTTAATTTTCAAGTTACAGATTCTGAACACGGCATCGAATCAATATCGATGCTCGAGCGTTTCGGATAATTACAGTCGTTTCAAGCCCGCGAGAAAACAATCGAGACGTCCGTCATCCCTTTCATTTCCCATCCGTTCGATCGGTATTGTTCCTTCGACGTGGTTGAATTCGCTTGCAAACAAGAACGAATCCTCACGATTTCCGTCGTGAACAGAATTCTGGTGTGCAAGACTCGACGCGGGATAGCTCTAAGGTAAACAATCTGTCTTCAAAATTTAGATGAATGTGTCGTTGGCAAAGTAGATTAGTTTTAACGACGATATACTTGTGGCAGAATTTTTAGACGCACGTTGTGGCGGCATGCCAGAACGTTCGCTGGAAAGTAAGAATCAAAGCAACCAGTAGCGTACTACCCCTTTTCCGCTCCCGCCCCCCACCCCCTGCCGAACCTCGTGATTATTCGCACGGTTCTTCTAGTTATCGATCGTTTTGTATTTGTATCGTTACGAAATAGTCGAGAATCTCGTGTCGCTCGTTCTCCATCGATCCTAGGATCGTTGTAGGGGCGAGCTTAGGATCCTTGCCCACCTCTCGAATCCTTCTGTATCGAACACCGTCCACCCGAAAAAGAAAAACCTCGACACAGACATACACTGAGACACACACGCACACACGAACACGATCCCATCCTGCAGTCGAAACCGTAACTAAGAACTACGTCGTTGCACCCTTAGGTCCTTAAGATGACAAGCCACAGCCGTAGCTCGCGAATAGTTGGTAGTTAGTTAGCGCAATAGAGAAGGAAAAAGATACGTACACGTAAATAAATGATGCATTATACACATACCTATTATATATACCTATACACGGTGTTACAACCAAAACGGTACTTGAAGTAACGTTATAATGGATATTCATATATATACACACCTACCTACAATATATATATGAATATATTTAGTATATACTTATACATGCATACGTACGTACATATATATATATATATATGTATATATATGTATATGTGTATACATATACACGTTAGCGACCTACGTCGGTGGTATACTGGCATTGATATTTTTATGGTTTTAAAAAAAAAAGATACAACAACAACATGAACAACAAGTATTAGCGTCAGAAAGAGGAAGAGCGAAAGTGTGAGAATGAATGAATGAAAGGAAGAGAGAAATCGAATGAACGAGAGCGAAAGAGAAATCGGTTGGTTGATCGAAGCGCGGAAAAGAAGCGTGTGTATATAGCGGGAGAAACGGGGAAACGGGGAAACGGGGAAACGGGATTAAAATAAAATGACAAAGAACAATAAGAGGAGGGTGTGTTAAAGGATGTAGAGGCGAATTCGTTTCGTCGTAAGGGAGCGTCGATTAATGGCACGCCGAATATGTTGCTATCGTTTATCGTTGATAACGGTTGGTCACACACGAAGCGGTGAGTTTTCGTAAACGTACACAACACACACATATAGAGAGATAGACAATAATTCTGTTGTTTAGTTAGGTAACACGCGTGTAGTTACATTGCGTTGTTTCCGATCGATCGCTGGGTAACGTACGGCGAACATTGTCAGAAACATTAGATTGAAATTTGAAAAAAAGGACAAGCTCGATCTTTTCAAAATCGACGTACTTACCTGAGATCGCGATCGTTCTTTTCAGCCGCCTCGCGCCCCTGTCTCACGGTCGACGAAGTCAAGGAAATTGAACGAAACTCGAAACTCGATGATTTTCCAAACTCGATTTTCATTTACATCCCTCTTTTATCCTTTTCCCTTTGGTCGTCGACGAAATTTACGACCGGCCGACATCGGCGTGACGCAAAAATATAATGGTGCACAAACGTGATTGAAAAAAGCCGCGGGCTGTGCAACTATTAAGATAAAAGAAACTAAAAATCAGCCAAGGATACACGAGAAACGCGCAAATATACATGCAAACATAAAACAAGACGCTTCGACAGTTAAAACATAAAGAGAAAAAAAAAATATGAGCTCGATAAGTCGACGCAAAATAGTAATGTATAACGTCCCGAAGACAATATCTTTAACGATTTTATTAAAGAAAGATTAATCGAGATTTACCTCGAGAGAAGGCCTACGTTTTGCCACGTGTGTCCGACAAGATAGATCGTAGAAAGACTGTTAGAGAGAAAGAGAGCGAGAGAAAGAGCGAAAGAAAGAGAACGAGAGAAAAAAGCGAGAGAAAGAGGAATGCATTAGAGAGAGAGAGAAAAAGGTTAGGAGAAACCAAGAGTTCTATGATGCAGGAAGCAAGAGAAAAAAAGGTGCTGTTTAGCTTTAGATATCGGTCAAATTTCCTTTCCATTCTGTTCGTGTTATCTCACCTGAATTACTGCACTTTTCGTTCCAATTATCACCCGAAGACTTCTTTCTTTTTAAATTCCACGATCTTATCATGTTTTTGAAAGATGCGACGAACAGATGGGCCGATTTATTTGGATTCACACGAAATGCACGAGAAATTTCACTGCACCCCATGAGTTTTTCGTTTAGATACTCTTTTTCTCGAAATAAGAAACGCATACAAAAAAGAAAAAGGGAAAAAATCCACACAGAAGTACAAGATATCGTCAATACCTGTATATATATCTTTCCCCCGAAAAAAAGGAATGGTGAACCGATCAGAGACCCCGTGGTCGTTGCATTGAACAACAGCGAACGTCGATCGGACGCATTTTCAGTTCGCAACGCGACACTAAAACGCACATTTGTCACGCGCGCTTGTCATAGGTACCTCTTTTATTAAATATAGTATCATCGTACGGTTCCACGGGGTCTCCGATCGCGAACGCCTTTCGTCGAATCAATTATACGCCCCTCTCCTGTCCCGCCATAGACACCCCCTAACGAATAAACTCACTATTTTTCCCTCCCGGAGGATGCATTCGCTAGCCTGCAATGCAACCCCCGCAATTGAACCTCGTAAGCTCGGGACTGTCTCGGGAAATATTCTGGGAACGGGTTGAATTTGCAATAAAAATATTTGTTCGACGCGGGCAGACGGGGACAGTCCCTGGCTAACAGTGTCAATCGATCCAAACCGAAAAGTATTTTTATAGAATACTCTTCGCGAGCCAGAATCCTACGATACATTGAGATACATACGACATCGCGTTATATTGTATTCTAATATATTATATTTAAATCATATTATATTTACGTGAACGTATACGCGCGTGTACAAATCGTATATCGTATCGTATCGTCTTAACTCTGCTGGCAGATTATTCATTCTATTCTAGTTATTACGCGTCCGGGGAACGACGGACGAGCTGATATAACGTTTATATTCGTCGCTAGACGGCAATTTAAATAACGCGTTAAATTAAATTACGTAAACGTCCTGAAGAGGAGTACGCAAAGTCTTCCTTTCGATCTACACCGGTTCGACGTTTGAGAATCACCGTACGATTTCATTTTGACGGCGTACCTGCTGCGATCGCGTTGCGTTCTTCGAAGTAAACAACATAAAATAAAGTCTATTTTTCACTTCGTTTCAAGCGTTATTGATTTTGGAACAGTGTTGTTGCTCAAAGTCGATATTTCGAGGGGGTTTCTTTAACCCTTGACTGGTCACGTGCAGCCAATCAGACTCACTTTTAATTTATATTTTTAAAACTCTGACCGTCGGCGTTGAAAATTTCATTAGGTGGTAGATTTGCCTTTAACAAATTTATCTGATATTTCTATCGTTCTGTTGAGATTCTAAATAATTTTGTGAAAACGAAGAATTCACGCGATCAGTTAAGGGTTAATATCCGAAGCTTCGGAGCGTTGATGCGATTATTCATCGCGCAAGTTTATTCACGGATCAGAATTGCGACGCGAGAAGGGAAACAGGCGAAGGCTAGCCTACTTAAAAATAAATAGTATCTTTCTTTTTTGGGTTGCATGGAATCGAAATCAATTTTGCATACGATTGCAGGGGGTTGGTTTTCGCTTGTTTCGTTCGTATCGATCCTCCAGTACTAATAGAGCTTCAGAATGACGCGGCAACGTGAGATGTTCGAGATAGATACGCTTGGTACGTTACGAATCGTGCTGCGAACTTGTGTCCGTGTTTTAGATGAACAGTTTTGCTTACTTGTCGGAAGTAGAGACAAACTACGAGCCTATCAATAGTCATGACATTTTCATACGTATTTGATACGTTCGCGATCCATTTGGGGTCGAGTCTTCGGATCGAGAATCGCGTAGGATCCTTACGTTAAACCAACTTGAAAGGAATAATTGTTCGTTTCTTCTTCCTACGATCCTAAACGTTTCTACGACGATATCGTATCGTTCCACGATTCAACATGATCTCTCGTAAAAAGAATAATACGTTTCGAAACGAACTCGAGGAACGCGTGCTCGTGGCTTTTTAACAACTTTATCTATCGGAAGCCTGACTGAAAATCAATCTACAAACCCTCGATTATCGTTCATTTCTTTCTAACTCGGTTGTTGTGAGAGTTGGGTGTACTACACGTAAGAAAGGATCGAGAATAAGGATCACATCTTTTACTCCTTAGCTGTTATTGATTGTAAAGCGATAGCGCTTATTAATTTCATTCGTAAGCGGTGAATAATGTGTTGAGAACGATCTGAAAACTGGAGCTCGCGTAAAGGATGATCAAGGACCGCGCGAAAGAACAGGGGAAACGAATACTAGTCGATATCAAAAAAACGAGTTGAATGATGCAATGGTAATCAAATAACTGTAATTATATACATCGCTAGATATGGAAATGAAACCTGATTAACTTAGATGTATCATAATTGTAATCGTTAAATAAGTGTAACTATGTTGTATTAAAGAGACAAAGCAAAAAAAAGCAAAAAAAAAAAACAAGAAAAATCACGAAACTGTCTCGTAAAACTGAAGATCTTTCAGATCTTGAGGGATCTCAGTTATTTCGTTGAAACGAGACGATTACCTCGGATCGGTTGTTTGTTAATAATAATCAAATAATATCTACGTTTTGTATCCGTTGGCTGACGTTCAAAGTGTCTCCGCGCTTCGTAATTGTGATTTAAAGATGGTCAATGGATGCGTCGAAAATTACAAATGATTTCATATATGTACATATATGCGATCGCGCGAATTGCTCGCAACAATCAGCTAACCAGATTGCATCGTTGAAGATTCACGATTCGTTGATTGAGAAACAGGCGATATTTGAGGAACAAAGGAACGGTATGTGGTCGCGTTAACACTTTTTCCCACTTTTTCCTAGGTTCGAAGTTCGTCACGTGCCATCAAATAGACTGTGCAAAAGGATCGGTTCAAGGCGAAAGAGCAGAAATACAAAATTAAAAATCAAATCCACAGAAGCGGTGTTTTCAAAGACTTCCGAACGATACTCGATCATTGCGTCGCGAACCCTTTGATTCTGTTCAAATTATTTTCCATTAATCGTTCCGCGTTTGAAATGTACGCTTTTTGGTTTTTTCTAAACCTAAGACTCGTTTAATGACATTTAGAATGATTTTAGTTGAAAAACATTTAGTTCTGTTCGTTTCTTTCCACGTACGCCTAACGTGAAGCAGGTCTAATTGTAATAGTATTTGCAAGTTGGCAATACAACGTGTCGTTGCAACATATACGCCCCGAAACACGATGAAAATCAAGAATAATTATCGTAATAAGAAAACGTCTTTCATTACTTTATTAAAACAATCGCGAGTACAAGTCGTGTTAGTTAAACGATTACACGTGCGCGTATATCCCAGTATAATAGAGGAAGCATGATGGGAAGACCCGTTCGATAGGTCTTTGGTTATTTCGTGGGGTGCAAAGTAATTTTAAGGGATACGGCACGAAAGCGGGGAATAGGCTCGTTAAGATTTTAACGGAGTGAATATAATCTTCGAGGTGTATTAAGAAAATAGGGTTAAAACACTAAATCGAGCGGGATTACACCAGAGATATCGCACTGTGAATGAGAATATTTATATTTTTACTTGAGGAAAAAAAAGAAACAAATGGTTATGTAAGTAACGTTTGTAACGTCTAATTCCCACCCGATAAGGAATGTTTATAATGTTATTTTTCTAGAGTATATATCGAAACAATTATTATTGTGTTATGACGAAACGTGCTCTCAAGCGAGAAACAGGCGAGATCTATTGTAGATGCGGTACATAGTTTTGCTCTGACAAGCGTCGTTGCGTTCGATTCGATTACTTCGTCTATTCCTTTGTAAGTTCGTTATCATAATATAAATGTACGATATCGTTGTTATGACATTCTGAATTTTATTGCGAGTGTGCGCGTGCGATACAGCCAATGTGTTTCTCGCGGTGTTCATTGTCGGTTTAACTGCTGTAAATATTATTTATGTCTAAGTTCCAAAAACGCGTGATTACACTGTACGATTAATTAAAAAAAGGTTGATAGCCATCACTTATCGCTTTCGAATAATTTTCTACTAACTCGTAAGACATCGTGTATATCAACAATTTACAGTTAAATATCATTGTAATTTTTTACTTCGAACGTTTCAGTGGAACGATAAAACTGGCTATCAACGGTGGAAAGCGAACAGATTTTGCTTTAATGCTTTCGTACTTTTGCTTGAAAACGATTGGGACAGGAAAGACGAGAAACGACAACGCTGTCGCTGGTTTAATCGTAATCGTTCGTTAAAACGTTTATTTGTACTGTAAGAAAACTATTCCGTTCTCTATCTACGGTACCTGCGATTGAAGGTTCTTACACGGATTTGCTCCATTCACGTTTCGTCGTAAAAGATGGAAAAATAACAAAATAAAAACGAAGGTGATCGGAAACTGAGTGGCGAGAGTGCAGTATGTATGGTGTTAGCTGTATGAAAATCATGTTACGTGTGATGTTATGTACTGTAAGATTAGAATACATCATAAAATGGTGATGGCATGTACTGCTGGAATGTAATACATGTATCAAGTTACCCCTAAATACAGCCATTTTATAATGGACATTCTCCTCTCTATAAAAATGATCTATTTCTTCATATCCTATACGATAAGAAAAGAAAACAGGGTGTAGTGTACAGGTGGTACAACAAGAATGACTTAGAAATCGTTTATTAACAGGAAAATTAATACCGTCATCCGTACAAATTAGCTTCTTAGGAGTATCTTAGTACTATATTGTACAAAGCATTAATATCGTTACCCTTAATTGTGTATTTGAAATATCAAAATTCGTCGATGTGTCGAGTCTAAAATACTTCGCCCAAGAAGCGGCTTTGTTTACCAAACACAATAGTCGATTTGAAAATCGCACTCTCACGTCACGTGATTATCGAAAAATTGAACGCGATCGAGTTCCGGTGCTTCTCGCGCCCGCCGGCGTTCCCGTCTTATTTGTTAAAACATATTCGCGACGTTGTGCTAGAAAGAATATTTGAGACAAGTAATCGAGAAGTATCAAAAGGTGATTAAGTTCTTAAGATCAATTTCGCGTTACCATCGTTTCGTTTCATTGAGAAGCAACTCGAAGATTAAGTTTTGTTTCAATGGTGAACATGAAAACGACGCGGGACAAAAACCGGTATCTTAGCCGCCATCGCCTGACCAGTACATTCGGTATCGTAAAACTTAAGATTTAATTACAAGAAAACTATATATTACAGGTTGTTTCTTTTTTTTCTGTTTTTTTACTATTTTACCTACAACTGAGAAAATCTTAGTTTATTTCACTTAATAATATTCTATGAATCCTGTTACAAAATGGGATGTAATCTCTATTACACAAATATCGACACTGGGAGATTATTAAGGTCTCTGGCATTAGTTTTATAATTTCGTTAAGAATTAGTTGTCTCGTTTGTATATTCAGTATGAAAGGAAAGATAATATAAAAAGCACACGTTAAGTAAAAATAGAATAAAATCTACTATCTTCTGTCGTGAAACCTCTACAAAGGTTTCGGCTATACATGTTTGTGGGTAATCAATTTTTTACAGATTAGAGTTTAGACGTATGTATATAACATTTGGTAGAGGCTAGAAACTTTACGCTGGAATTATACAGTTTTTACTTAAATTATTAACATGAAACTGATCGTGGATATTTCTTTCTAAATAAACGCTAACTAAACATTCCAATTTTTTCGGAGAATACTGTAAAACACGATAAAGTAATGTTAACCGCGTGGATCGAATTCGATATCTAACCGTATATACCACAGATTTGAATTTGATCACTGGAAATAACTGTAAATAACTAACAAATTGCATAACCAAAATTGTACAAATGTCAATACCTTGACATATCTAAACTTTATCATTATAGTTCATCCCTGAGTAACGTGTACCTGTTTTTGCTGGGAGCAAGCTTTTTGAATGTAGATTCTGGTGGAGTTGTAGGCACCTTAATTTGTCCAACAATCTGTGGCGGTACTTCATTAGTGCTGGGTTCTGGCCCATAATGAAACTCCCTATGTAGCTTTCCAGAATATAAGTCTTTCAGGAAAGCCTTTAATTTACCCTCTACATGAATATCGTGGAAGTTTGGAAACAGGTACATATGTTTAAAACTATCTATTGCAATTAAAGGTAAATCTCCTGGAGTTTTGCCTAAATGATGGAGAGGATGAGCAAATTTCAAACCATCTGCTGTCAAAAAATTCACATTTTCTGAAATCAAAGAAACATCATTATATTTTTACTGATATTACAGAGAAATCTATGTTCAATGATATTTTCTTACGTTTCTCATCAATCAAAGTTTTTGTAACTACATCTTTGTACAGTTTAACGCTCTCTATATCATCAGGAGCATGAAACAATATGAGAAAGGGTAAACCTTCCTCTGTCAATTCCTCTGCATTTTCAAATGTGATTTCCCTCACAAGGGGGACACATTTTTCTTGTGCCCAAACATTCAATTCATCAAAATTGTTCAAACTTCCATGGTATGTTTCATCTTCATCATTAGAAAGTGCTTTATCCGAACGGAAGACAATAATAGGTTGTCCAGGAGGGTGCATAGCAGTGCTTGCATTTCTAAAAGAGTATTTGGTAATTGTTTATAAAAGAATAGGATTTTAGTTAGGAAACAACAGAAAATCATTGTTCATAACACATTTATAAAAAAACATACAAGCATAATAAATGCCACCCATACCATGCGCTACCTCTTACTTACAGCAAATGAAAATGCTCTCCAATTTCACAGTTTTGAGCTGAGCATGTGCTTGTTAGAGAAAACAATACAATAGTTACACACACTTGACAGAAATATTAGTTCAATGGTCAGGAAATAACAACATGATGTTAATAGCACATGCAACTTCAATAAGCAGCAATAACAATACCTACCCAAAGCCAACATGAAATTGGCAATCATCTTTGAGATTTGTAGCAACCCTTCTGAACATCTCATATTCAGGAACATCCTTTCTATCAAAATATCCAATAATCATTCGTTTTTTATCATCTAGATTGATTAATTCTTTCAAGTCATAAAATTCCTTGATCGGATCTTCCAGTTGTTTCTTTATAAACTCCTCGAAAGCTTCTACAGATCTTTGACCCCTGTACTCCCTTTTGGTTGGCTGGCCATTTCTTATTACTTTCAGTGTTGGATACTTATTAATATGAAATCTTGAAGCAATAGAGGCTAAAAGATAATTTCCTATTTAGTACTTTTAACAACTTATTTCCACATTCATACTGGAATAAAATTAATATTAGTTCGATGCGCTCATTTACTTTGAATACGATTTACTCACATTCTTTGTCGCAATCCACTTTTGCCATCACTACTTTGCCTGGCTCAGGAAATGCAGCTCTTACTTTAACAGCAGCTTCATCAAAAATAGGGGCCAATAAATTACTAAAACGGCACCATTGTGCGTAAAAATTTATAAATACCAATTCGTTTGATGCTATAACAGAACGCGCAAATAAGTCGAGATATATTATCTGATTTTTATTCATTTTTTTCTTTTATCATTCCATCGTAACTTACCAAGCGTCATATCAATATTTTGTCGAGTAAGCGATACCGCTCCATCGTTTGCATCGTCCGCTAAATTATTTGGCAAAAATGCCTAAAAAAATAAACATTCCGTCATTTCGTACAAGAAATTTTCAGGAAGTTTATAAAGGTGTCACGATGTATTTGCACGTGCGGTTTTCAAAATATTAGTACATGACATATGGATAGGATAATTTAGGAAAAGTAAATGAAAATAATAAAATAGGATTAAAAAATAACGTTTTTATTTTTCGGTATGGTATTTTGGGTGTTTCCCTCCCGTTATGTTACATACTGGCTTCTGATTAGGATTAGGTAGAAAAAAACATAAACAGTGTTTGGAATTAGTTAAACATGCAGTTTGTTTAATATATTTTTGAGGTTAATTTTTATGTATACGTGTACAGGTTATGCCGCTAATTTACACATTAAAATCCAATTTGATCACGATGAAACCGGGCGGAGAATGAACGGATCGTAATAACGGGAAACAGAGTGTCCAGAATTCGTACGTTCCTAAATACGTGTCACTTTAGGTGTTACTGGCGGTATTCAAAATTTTTGTACAACTTCGTTTGACAAAACAATGAAATACAACGATTCGTGCGGTACTTACCAGAAAACAGGCAAATATAAGTATTGTGAAATGGAAAATATCACAGAAGACCAGCATATTATGATCTTACAATAGAAGTTTGATCAGGCAATAATTTTTTGAATAACCATCAGTAAGCAGCTATCTCTGCGTCAAATGCCACGAATATGCGGTAAATCGAAACCTAGTGGAATATTTTCGAGACATCGATGTGCCAGTGTCGGCACAGGTAATCTATAAATTCTCTATATCAAACTCGTACCTGGCTCGAGTTTCTTTGTTCATCTAATGCGCTCGATCGCTAGGTCCCTCTCCAATATTTACCTGATCTTACCGTTCCTATCTTCCCTAGTTAACACCTCTAGATCTAGGACCTTTTCCTTCTTTACTCTGCCCCAACAGCCGTCCAATGACGTTCGTTTACGTATAACCACGCGACCGGTCGATATCCCCTAGGTTATTTGAATCTGTGGCGGGACCTTTCTGTTCCTCCGTTTTACAATTTGCTCGCGTTTCAAAGCCATTTCAGGGAACACGCGAGGTAATAAGACCGATTTCTGGAAAAATTAGGTTTTCCCCCGAATTTATGACGGTTCACTTTCTGTCCCGTGTATAAAACAATTTACAGTTGGTCTTTTCCAAAAGACTAGAATATAGAATACGTACAATATCTCGAACCGCAAAGCGAATTTTTCAAAAGAACGCGTTTCAGGGAGTATCGTAAAATAATTATACCTTGTAATCTCCGTGCACAAATGCTGGTCGAACGGTAAAAGGTATCGGTACTTCCGGTCGCAAGCCGAAGGATCCTTCAATAGACCGTGGAAAATCTTGTAGACAATTTCCTCGAAAACCAGCTAGAATCTTTCTATTAACAATCGCAGCTCTCTTCACATTTTCGTTCGTTTCTCAACCTACGAAAGACTTTCGAAAGATGAACAATCGTTCCCTCTGACCGCAACAAACTTTACCTGTGAAAGGATGCGTCGCGGAAAGTGCAATAAAACAATCATACATCCGTAATCTCCGTGTAAAAGCGAATTATTCACTGTATAGAAGGTAACAGTTAACGTTCATTCAGCATCGCTGGCACGGACATCGGTGCACAAGCATGACTTCACGAAAATCGCTTCTTGTTTCCCTACGAAATTTCAGTATTCAGGTACACCTGGGCGAATCCTCGGCCCTCGACGATATAATCCCTATTGAACGAGTACTGTAGCCACGAACTGCAACAAATAATTTATGACCACACGAGGCTGCAACAAAACGCTCGAACCGGCTATATTGTAGCGTAAGCCACGGCTTAACCGTAATTTACAACGAAATCCAATTTTTCCCATTCTACATATACCCATTCTATACCCATTCTGTGATTCTGTCGAATTTCTCCGATATTTCAGTCTTTTACATCACGATTTTTATTCAAATCCCTAATCGAGGCATTAGGGTTTTTCTTATGTTACTTTCAACCCTTACCGTTTCCTGCAAATAATATTAATTTCTTCGCAAGACACACAAGGTGCGTCTCGAACGCGGTTTCGGCCACTTTAGTCATCCGTTTGACACAAGTTTCCGCCAATAATTCTGTTAGGATGGCAGTCGGGATGACTTTGAACCCGTAGGAACCTTTATGCTTCTCAGTTGCCGACGATTTTAGACCTCTCCGCAGGAGGTGAACGTTCGAACGTACCGATGTCAATCTTGCATCTGAATGGAGCAGCCGCGTGTCATCGTAAACGATCCTCGTTCGTGAATCTCGAGTGGCTGGATGATTTTTCCTGTTAATCGATTATTCCTAATTTACTTTCGACGCGTTTTTACGAAACGATTCGTCCCTGTTCGCCCAAATCGGTTCAAGGTCGTGATTAATTTGAACGCATTACGGTGACACTTGTTTGCTCGAGGATCGGCGTTCTTTGACACTGGATTGGGTGCACTGCTGGATACTGGTTGAACAAACGAGCCTGTTGAAAGATAAAACCACACAATGCGCCGTAGGACTCTACATCCTACAATATTTCCTTTCCAGGAAAAGCTCTGATTCGACTTTTAGGGCTGCATTGACTTTTACTGCGACAAAACGCGTCGACTTTTTCCAACAGAAAAAGGAAAAAGGAAAAAGGAAAAAGGAAGAATGAAATACACGTTCAGAAACGCGCATCGTATTTTTGGCAGTTTTTTTTTAATTTTATTCGCGCCTGTTCCAAAAGATTCGCAGTGGAAAAGCACCGACGATATACGCGTTCACGATCGCGACCAGTTCTTCTCACGTTTTTATTTTCTCTCGGAAATTATGAGAGAAAAGAAATGGTAGTAATGTCGAGGTAACTTTTTTTTTCTGGTACATCATTTATAAAGTTAGAGGAAAAAGTTGTGTAGCGGGCCGAGAGATATCCGCGAAGTCGTTAATTTTATATCAAAGCCCTTTTACGAGCCTACCTGGAACAACGTGGGTCTCCGGCACGGTTCTGGAAGGAAGCAATTATCCATTTTAATTCCTCGTTGACTTGACGTGGGCTATACACACGGATACCACGTTGGACTGTTTGATCAGTCCGGCCATCCGTGGTCGTTTCAGTTTCTCGTGATTCGTTCCCGGAGGACGGCACACAAATCATATTCAGCCGGTCGTGGTCTAGAATCCTTCTACCTTTTAACTTTGCCTGTTTTCTACCGCCCTATCGTCGTCGAGCACACAAAAGCCGGCCCGATTGAGACAATAGAAAGAAACTATTACCTGCTGCTCTCTGTTAATTAAAATCTATTGCTGAAAAATGAACCGATCCGGTTAACATATCATTAATGCTTTCAAAGCAATTGCCGATCGGATTGAAAGAGTTAATTTTATCCTCAATAGTCCTGTTGGGGAATTACCTGTGCCGTTTAACAGTAACCAGAGTCATAATATTTAGAGCACTCCTTGTAAATCCCCGATAATACGATATTTCCAAAGCGTTGCTTCCACATCTCACTGTCCTTAGCTTGCTAGGAAAGCGACCGCTTATAAACTAGTCGATACTGAATAGGTAGTGAAAAGTGGTGGAATCGTTACCTTTAATTCGGCATGATCACAAACGTTCGGTTGCGTAATGAATCCGCGTACAATGTGACGGCTTCCTTTGAACCGTGGATATTCTCACGGCTTCCAATGGGTATCCCGAGGATACCCGTCGATTCCGCTTCTTATTCCAGCGTTTTCTTTCTTTATTTTCCTCTTTCTTCGTCCGAAACGCAACAGGTCGTATTGTGACGAGGGTGTCATTCGGCTCGAATGGGATCGGCAAGAGAGGACCCCTTGCGTCGCGTCGTTACGACGCGAAGAACAAATTTATGGACTTGGGACCAACATTTTACAGCAGGTACACGCTTCTTTTCCCCCTTGTACCCCCTTGTTCTCGCACCTTTTGCGGATCGTTAATTCGTTTACCGCTATCAGCTACCTGCGGGACGCTTTGATAACTCGTGGACGAAGTTCACTCGATCGAAACAAACAAAAATAATGCATGCAACAAGTTTGAGAAGTTTGATCATCTCAGTACGACTTCCGTACGTGACGTTGGATTAATAGAAGACTTTCACAATTCGATCTTATCGATTATCAACGTCAGCAATCTACCGGTCTTTGTCCGTAAACTATGTGTAATAAATGAATATCGTAATACGACTAGGAGAGAACCTGCTTATACGCTACCACGGTTCGCTTCTCTTTCTTTCTTTCTCTTTCTCTCTTTCTCTCTTTGGCAAGTGATTAATGACGAAGCACTGTTTGCTGTCCATTTGTCTACAGCTGAACAGGTCTGAGCAAAGAACGAGCGCCCTAATCGGACGCTTGAAACATTATTGGAATCGGGTCGATGCCGGTTCGACTTTGATTACATTATTAACCTTTTGGAAATCGGGTGTTTAGCGGTGGAGAACCGAGACTCTAAAGTCAACGGATAGAACAATACCGGTGGTATTTATTGTCAGGCTATGAGCTGCGAAACTTTTCCAAATATTTGACGAGTCAGGTAAAACTAAGCTCTAGATCGGTTTTCGTGTAACCGGCCTGTTTACGTACACAAAATGTCCAGCGATCTTTGGCAAACGTTGTAATCTCTTGTTTACGCCTTCGTAATCCTAACCCGATTAGCAACTATGTAGCAGTTAGCGGGGACAGATCCGACTAATCTTGTTCCATAAGATGGTACGCGATCCGATCGGCTTCGAACGGGCTTTCTTCCCTTACGGAGAGAGGGAGAAAGAAATCGTGAGGGACCACGTTACGCCGATCATCGTGTGAAAACTGCAAAGTCTCGCTCCATTAGCTCCGAAGACTAGTCCCATTGTCGGTCCATTGTCGAGGAACGTGGCCCTTTGCCTTCTTTCTCCTTCCCGTTTCTTTTTCGTCGTCATTTACCTCGGTTTTTTTTTTCCTTCTTCTTCTCCTTCGCCTTCCTTTGAACCCGTCTTCGCTACGTTTTCTTCCAGATTCGAGCATAAGTTAGAAGAAACCCGTCAAGACTAGTGACCTGCTGATCCCGATGATGCCTCCGCTTCGACCAGGTAAATCGCGTATAAAATTGACCCGTGGCGAGGATGAAAAGGTTTCGGCCCTTAATGACGTCTCGACGAATGAACCGTCATCAGGGAAATGCCTTCGAGTCATTATGCAACGGTGCTGTTCGACGTCTTACGAAACCGTATGTTTTTCTTGTTCTGTTTCGAGGCCGAAAGGTAAGTGTAATTTATTGTTACGTATAATTTTGAGTTGGTTGTTAAACAATTTGTTTATACCCCACGTATTTTATTAAATCTGATTGTCACGTCGTTAGGAATTCGTAATAGTATTAATCGAATAATGAATTTTTCATCAATCTTAACGTGGTGGTCAACGTTGTTAATAAACGATTTCTATCCCAAGAGCTAAGACCACCGACTTCCAGCGAACTATAAAAGTTGATGAGTTACGATAAACCGTAGGAAAACGTTCATTTTTGGGAATATTAGTTCCCGTAAACGATAGCTCATGTTTATGCACTCACGAGCCAACGGGTTCTTTACAAAAGAGCGCCGAAAGGCTGTTGCTGCCCGAAAAGAAATATGTTACGAGACTTCCCGTGTCCTTTTTCTATAAAGTAACGCCGCTGGCCATTTTCTTAATTCGTAAGAACATTTCTGACCTCTATACTACCATACTACTAAGAAAAATCGAAGAGCGTCAATTTCTTATTGCGGATAGCCGGGATTTGACCTGCGTCGTCCTTTCGATTTGCATCGGTCCACCGCCTTTCAATGTCTCCCGAAAATGCACGGCTTTCGCAGGAATGTCGAACGTCCTGGAGAATTCAACAAAGCGCACTTTTCCACCCTCGCGGTTCCCTCCGTTTACCGATTGGACACACGCCGCACGAAAGTGCAGTCTGGATCATCGTTTCTTTTTTTTTTTTTTTAACTCTCTGGATTACCGGTCAGAGAGTCGATTTTTTCAAACAGATCCGCAAGATGCCCGATCTTTTTCGGGGATCGGCGACTCTGTGAATCAAACTAGTGAAAAAGTAAAAACGATGTCGAAGTGCAAGTGTTTTTTCTGCTCGAAGGAACCACAGAAGAATTTTTCAAATACAAAACAACACAACGTGGCGAAGAAGCAAGAATTTTTGTAAACATTTCCATCCTCTCCCGGGGGAATCGATGGACCGCGTGGGAGTAGTGTTTACCAGCGAAGCAATTTACCCCTGGTGGAGACGTTAAGCGGCTTATTAAGGGACAATGGCCAGTTTCGAGCAGAGGAAAGTAAAGGGTTGCTCGGGGCGTGCCCCCACCTTTCACCCTTCTGCTACTACGACACTGTCGTCAAGATTTACGGCGATGCTGCAGTTGCAACGCCACCAGTACTCGTTCGGACATGTGTCATCCAGCGCTGTCCAATTTCCATGCTTTTCCCACTTCTGCCAATACGATGCTTTCGATGAATTTGACAAACAACCACGCGGTCCCATGGGAGTTTGCTTGTGGTCGTTTGGGAAATATTCCAGAAGATCGATGGACTGGTCTGTCTTTTCGTGTACGTGTACACGTGACGTCAGATGATATTTCCTGCACGCCGGAAATTGATAATCTTCTTCCGGTATGCAGCTGACTTGCCGCGCCGGTCAACCACTCATTGTCACAACCTATCGCTGAAACTTGTCTTTGTTTTATTGCGACGCTTTTATCGAAATTGCACGAGTGCGTATAAAAATAACGAGGAAACTGTGGACTCGCGATCGAGTGCTAAATTCTCGTTGGTTCGCTAAGCCAAGGCTGGTTTTATAGATAACGGCTGCCTTCGTCAACTGCCAAGATGCTATCGAAACAAGTTGTTCCTTCGTAGCTGAACAAACAAGATTCGACGAACGGAAGACAGAGCCAGAAGTTGTCATACTTTGAAGAATGTTATCGACTTGTTCTGAAAAATACACTTCAGTATTTTTGCTCGGCTACCTGCATTCGACTGCCGGCTACCGTTCGCATTGTCCGTTCGACAGAATCCGGTAATGGTAGTTATCTGGCGGTGATCGGTAGCGCGACAGTGTCGTCACCTCGTCCTGCCGATGATCGCTTTACAGCCACCATAAACCGACACTTTGTGCACCCTGTGCACCCTGCGCAGTTCAGTTCCACTTGGTACAAGGCATTGTGAATGCGCCCGTTTAGCACGACCAGAATCTTTCGTGGATTTATGGTACGACGTACGCCACAAAGCGTACCCAGAGCCTTTAAGAAACTAGCATCCGTTATCACGTGCTTCCGTGCAACGGGCTGGCCGTCGCGGGCCCTTTTGCACGCTTTGATACGTCTTTGCAAAATTCGTCCACCTCCATTGACGACCATCAACGAACTTCTAAATACCGTGAAAATTTTCACTTTGACTCCTTTCAACTACCAGTCAGAGTCTCAGCTTTTCGAAAACGTAGAAAACTTTTCCCCTTTGCCTTACACCGTGAATTTTAGTCGACCATGTTAAAAGGAACTGAACGACGCTCACGCGCAGATCCGCTAATTAAAAAGAAATGCCTTATTTGCTAATTAAAGCCGAACGATTCAGTTTATTCTTCCTCTAATTACGACGTCTCTACGGATAATTATTACCTACCACTGGTCGGCCGTTGCTTGAATCTTGGGCGGTCGGATCGGGGAGCAATGATTTTGATCGCCATTTAAGTAACACGTAATGAAAAAGGCTCAAACATTATTGCAAATTCAAGGAACCGTCCTTGATAAAACGAAACTGAACGAAATTCGAATGATCGAACGAAGAATCGAAGGCAAATATAAAAAAGGCATTTATACTATTCTGCGAATCGTATCACGAGAAGCGAATAATTATACGTGTTTCGAGTAAAAAGGTGGCGATTTGTAAAAACTATAGATGTTCTCAAGAGAATAGCCATAGAATTCATGAAGGCTTTCCTCGGTGACGTGAGGCAGCCCCCAGGGACGACCACAAAAGGTGCGTAGCCTCGATCCTCGATCCTCTATCCTCGGAACGCAGGGTTGATTTATGAGCCGATGGAGGGGAGGGCGCATGCGCACCAGGCCACAGGATTCACTGGGGTCTATCCCCACCTCCATAGAGGAACCCGGCAGAGCATTCAGCCTCCTCCCTTCTTCGTCGGTTCCTTGTCCACTCGGTTATTAAAACCGAGGCGACACGCTCGGCAACCAGCAATTATCTGGCGAACGCTCGGAGTCGCGCACGCTCCGGTCCGAGCGCACTTCTCTTCGCTTTTCTTTTCGTTTTTCTTTTCATTTTATCCTTTCGCGAAAGCCACGGTTACCAGTGATTAAGATCGCGGAATTACCTTGTCCCTTGTTCCGTCTAGCGAACACGTGTCGAAGGATTCAGTTCATCGACGGAGCAATTATATCCGTGGAAGAAAGGATTACGAGGAATCAGGAAGTGAAGTGATGGCTCAAGTGATGCAGTATCAACAGGTCCGTAATAAACGCAACGACAGTGTCTCGTTCTCGCGCGATCGATTGTGAAACGCATTCATAAAGTTTTTAAGTGATCTTTAGTTTCTATCGATGCGTCGTGTTTCGAGAAGGAAGAGAAGGAAACAGAGAACAGTGATCGTACGACGCAGAAACCCGTGATCGACGTTAAAATAATTTCGATCTTATTTGTGTTGCAGATGTGCATGCCGACGATGTCTCCGATGCCAGGTATGACGCCGATGTCTGGCCTCTCGATGCCGATGCACCAAGCCGCGGCGATGGACTACGGAAGTCCGGGCATCCATTATCAGCCGTACAATCCGGCGTTAGGCAGTCATCATCTTCAGAGCAGTCAATCTAGCTACTGGTACCCCGGATCCACGAGTCACGGTCAAATTACGGAGCCGTTGACGCCACCGGTGTACACGATGCCGAGCGTACCGAGCAGCTCCGCGTCGTGGACCACTCAGACTCATCTTGGACAGCCTCAGTTAACGACAATCCCAGCGATTCAGCATTATTCTTTGCCGCCGAGTCCCGCCGAGCTTCCGCCGAGCCCTCAGGATCACGCGTCCCCGTATCAGTGGCCGTTGACGCCGCCAGCCGAGCATCATTTGCTCGGTACCGACGAGGCCAGCAAAGCAGGCAGAAAGTGCACGAGATGTAGGTGTCCAAACTGCCAGACGGACAGTGGAGCTCAGTTGGGAATCGACGGCAAGAGACAACACGTGTGTCACGTGCCAGGATGCGGCAAAGTGTACGGCAAAACCTCTCATTTGAAGGCGCATCTCAGGTGGCACACCGGCGAACGACCTTTCGTATGCAACTGGCTGTTCTGCGGCAAACGATTCACCAGGAGCGACGAGTTGCAGCGTCATCTTCGGACGCACACGGGCGAGAAAAGGTTCGCCTGTCCTACGTGCGGCAAAAGGTTCATGAGGAGCGATCATCTGACGAAACACGTGAAAACGCACGAGAATCAGAAGAGGAAAAGTTCCGCCACCAAAAAGGAGTCGAACAAAGAGAATTCGTTGCTCGCTACATCCACGCAGAATTCGTATCCACCGATTGGAGCACAATATACCATGATTTAGGATTCGAACACGCCAGCACAAAAATTGTTAATGTATGCTGTACCAAACCGACACGATCGGAGAGTCTTTGCGTGACCGTCCTTGTAAATAGTCGACATATGTTCCTTGTTTTTCCTGTAATTATTGTACATAGAGAGAGAATATTGTATATTTTTGTAAATTATAAGGAAGTTTAGACGACTGTAATTAAGTTACGATACAAATTAAAACGATATTAACAACAACGTCTAATGTATTTTAGTATTCGATGACCCAAACCCGATAAATTAAATAGTCCTTTTTAACCTGTCTGTAAAGCCTGATCATAGGGAATAGGCGTGATCAGAACGAACGTAAATTTTATGCGGACTAGAGCCTCGATTTACCGTGAAAATTCACATAATAACGAATCATCCCCTTGTCGTATATCAGGTTCCTCCCTGACATCTTCCTGTCATACGATACATCACGAGTCCCGCCCAAGAAGCACAATGCGACGCGGGTACTTTACAATCGAGCCCTTCTTCGTAGTCTACGATGATTTCCTACCTGGCAGGTGTTTCGATAAATAGAAAATATCATTTCATAGGAGCTCTACCCTAACTATCCCGATCGTCTCTGTATTCCTCCTTTTTTCCCCAATAAATTAGAAAGAAAGAAAAAAAATGTTTCTTCTCCTGTTCACGAGATACGGTTTGGGGAGCAGTTTCTCGAGGGGAAATTGGTGAAACGCGTACGGCACTGTACGCTGAAACGGGTCGTTTCATTCGTATTCCAGCCAATAGATGGCTGCACGGTGAATGGAAAAAGGCCGTGTAGCCCTATTAAGGGGGCGGCGCGCCGTAGCCCCATAGCCTTGTTGCCCCGGTAAGGATTCATGGCTGGCATGTAGAGGTAGAGGCGAAGAAGAGGCAGACGCGGAGGAGATAGAGGTAGAGGAAGCGCGAGAGAGGGAAAGCTAGACGGGCAAAGGAGAAAGGGAGAACGGGGAAAGAAATGGGAAGAAAGCGCGAAAGCGAGACGGATGTGGGCGAAGGGAAGCAGAAGGGTGGAAAAGGGGGTACGAAAATGGAATAAAACAAAAAGGAGGCAGCCGTGGAGCAAATTATAGGGAAAAATAGGGAGGGACGAGGCGCGGAGGAGGCAGCAGCATAGGCAGCACAGGCAGCACAGGCAGCAGAGGCCCCGGTGGTGTGGCACTCATGGAGGAAGAGGATCAGGTGGATGGGTGGAAAGAGGTAGGAGGGGAGGAGGGGTGGCGCCACGGCAATTCCAGGCTCGCGTTCAACGTTCCCCTGGAGTACCGCGGATAGCCGCGAAGTTAGTGCGCAACAGATTCAAAGAGAGTCCAGAGTGACGAGAGAGACCCGTGTCTCCTGTTTGTGCCGGCTGTCGAACGCCACGCCGGACTACCGCGAGCCCGGACCCTGGACGCTTATGAAAAACAGAGAGCGCGACGAAGGCGGACAGCTTCGATTCTACGGAAGAGGTAGAGGGAGAGGGAGAGAAAGGGAGATAGAGATAGTGAGTCGAGTACACAGTACACACGGCTCTCTCTTACGCGTTACACGCGGTCAGTGCGAGAGGCTGCGACGTGCCGCGAGCATGCGTCTGCGACGGACAGCCCTTAAGGCGGATACGCAACACGCCGACTCGCCGTCGTCCTCGGAGCCGTCGTTCTCGTCGTTGTCGTCGTCGTCGCCGTCACCGTCGCCGTTGTCGTCGTCGATACCCGTGAATGCTTCATTCTCAACAACGCCATCGAACCGATACACGCACTGACATCGTCCACGAGGCGAAGAATGCACGAACAGGTTCGTAGGCGAACGCATGTCACCGATCGAGCAGAGACCGGCCTCGATTTATAGCCGATCTACTCGCGATTCTCGCGCTCACGAGCTAGGACCACGTAACTTGCACGCTGAAATCGTCAACCCCCTTTATCCGTTTCGAACGGAGTGGTGTCCATTGTTCATGACTCTGCTCGTGGCATGTCGGTGAGCATGGAACATATAGTGACGATTTCGAGACGAATGCAACGTGGTTCCATTCCTCATCACCGGAATTTGCTGTTGACGATCCATCGGTGTGTACATCGCGTTTAAACAGTTCGATAATTCGCGCGTTCCGTTTACTTTATTTCTTTTTTTCGCCTTACCGAGCGTCATTGAATTTGCATCCTTCAAATTAAAACGCGACAAGCAACGTCTGCTCGTTCGCGTTTATCGATTCCAATGACGTGTACACGTGTCGAAAGTTCATCAGTCGAACTCGAACTACGCTACGATACGCTGTGATCCGTGGATAGAATGTTCCTAAATATCGTTGATCGAACAGTGATCGATAATTGTGTTACGGTGTTGTTTACTGACGTTCAGTGTGAACGGTGGTGCGCGAACAGACCGTTCTGAGGATCGAACAGGACTGTTCGAGGCTGCGATCGTGTCCCACGTCTTTCGTCGATATTTTTTCTATCCACGGGACCAACCGAGCCAGCAAGCTGGACGCGGAGGTCGGAAGCGGCGCAGGCCGCAGGGGTATCAGCCCTCCAACCCATCTTGGCAACATAAACGTGAGTCTTTATTTTGGTATCTCTTATAAATCGCATGTTTAATTCCTTCGGACAATTTTTCTATCCCTTTATTTCACAACGAATTACAAAACATAACAAAAATTGTTGCTTGAGTTGTTTGAAAAATGTTCGCAACATTTGCAAGATTTCTTACAATATTAAAAGGTTTCGTATAACGTTAATAGCGAGCTGTCCGCTACAGCATTTTGCATTTTTTAATAGAATCAGCCAAGCATCTTCGTACGCTTCTTTAAAACGTGTTTGCATTGAAAGAGCTTACAATCAACGCGTGGGAATTTCACCTTTCACAATACACGGAGGGACTGTCAGTTTAAAATGAAATGACGATAGTTAAGGATCTTAATGCGGAGAGTTATCGCGTACGCTACGAATTTTTCAAACAACCTGATACACAATAGATTGTCTAGAGAACACAAGATCTCTTGGTTATTCTCTAATAGCTATAATACGTACTGTTACGTAATCGTTTTCATAATATAAACCTTTTGGTAAGTTAATACGCAGGGTTTCAAGTAGGCAGAAAATTGTTAATAAATGGTTTACGCTTTGCAATCACGAACAATATTTTACAAAGCGAGCAACTTGTACCGAGCTGCGAATTGATCTTCCGTTTATCGACGGTACTTGAACGTTTTTTTCTCGCTTTTACCGTAATCACGCTCGTTACCTGAAATTGCGCATAATAAATGGAATTTCTATGCCGGCTCGTTTTACTGTAAATCGTTACGGACACCCTAACAGACGTGTCGTGTCAATACGCGAGCTATGACGAATACGAGCGTAATTGGTATTTCTTACACGGTCAACGAAAAGACCTTTTTAATAGTTCAGCGCGATGAAAGGGTTACTTTACCACTTGATGATGGCAGATTATCGAGAGGGAAACGACACGAACGAACCGTCGCTATACTTTTACATTTTTCCCTCGTTCAACCCGTTCGAGACTTGTTACAAGACCCTCCCCGACAGTTGGAACTTTCGCTCCACTTTATAACATGCAGCTTACCTATCTTTTTACTTTAATCGCTTTTTAACTGGGAAAAGATAATAACTTCATGATAACGATTAGGTATAGTTTGTATTAGAGAACGCAGGATGTAAATTGTTGCGCGTTCGATTTCGTTTCAAATTAAGAGGTCTAAAACTTACCCGCTGAGGTCAAGAAGGATATTTGCGAGGTTGCAGAAAGTTAATCGTGGAACCGTAATTTGGTTACACGAATTCGTCGAGGGAATTGCTAGCCAGCCCCGGCCGATATAGTAAACGTTACTATGTTGGTACGCCCGTTTCACGCCCACTATACATCATGCGTTACACGCAGACCTACCTGCCGACTTATACGTTGTTCCAAAGGTGTTGCGACAAATCCTTCTCGTGAAAATCTACAGGGTTGTCCGTCTGTTTTTGCGCGAAGAAAATTTTATACAAACGAATATACAGAAATTGATATTTTCAACGGTTTTTCCAACAATTCGTGACGAAACGGCTGATCAAATCGTTAAGAACGTAGTAAAAGCTAGGGAGGTATAGCGTGGCTAATTCAGAGGAAACAGAGCAGGCTTTTAAGCGGAGGAACAAATATATTTGAAAAGTTATGAAAGCATGTATAGGTAGCGAGGAGTAGGGCATTGGGTCGTTAGTTGAAACGCGGCAGAGCAGACGGTCGTAAGGCAAGAAACAGTGCCGGCACTTGGCTGACACACCTCCACACAAATCTAATTAATTTATATCCTGAGAGAGGCGCCACTAGGGATGCTAAGTCCGACAGGAAAAAGAAACGAGCAAAAGAGAAAAAGGTAACCGTGGTACCGGGTCTCTCGGTCTCGACTCGCAACAATCAAAGGTTCTGGCATTCTTACCGGGGAAAGGATTATAGAATCCTTTCTCGAACCTTCGTCGACACAAAGCGAATCGATTTTTTTTTCTTTCTTTTTTTTTTCACCTCCTATTCCCTTTTGCCACGTCGCGTGCTACGAAACGTTTAAAACTGTAGCAACCGTGAAAAAACGAACAGGCTGCTGGCGTTAGAGGCGTTGAAAGAAAAAGAAGAAAAGCTAATTAGCCGTTTATAATCGCGCGGAAATTAACAAGACCGACGAGCAGCTATCGTTAATTGAGAGAACTAACTTCTGGGACGACTTTGAAACATTTGACAAGAACCGCGTCGCTCTACATAACTGTCGGTTACATTGTTGGGCTGACGGGAATTACAGAACGGAACGGGCACGAAAAAGTACACGCCATAATACCTAACCGGCCAACCGACGGGTAATTAACCTGTCTTTCAGAAAATCTACACGCGTCGCACAACGCATACCACCACCCGTACCCTCATTAGCGGTTTACCTCGAGCGTCACGTGAACTTTGCACCTGCAGATTACCACCTAATTTCGCCGCACCGCCACGGCCATGATCTGCAACGATATCCTCGATTTCGCGGTATCCTTTATCGTATCTAGAGTACTGGTCGTCTACTGGTTAAAAAAAAGAATGCAAGCGGCGGCCAGATGCGGACGATTTTGCCCCGCAGATAGTTACGAGAGAATCGTCGTCGCAGCTGTTGATGATAAGGACATGGACGTCTTCTTCTTGGACAACGAGAATATATAAAGGTGGTCGTTGCGCTATTTATGGAAACATAAGGGTATACTTAAACGGTTGATTTACTTTTTCCACCCTTTACACACCGAATGCAATTGGTTAGATTCAATAGCCGATACCGATCAAGACGTTATTGAGCCGTTATTCTTAATTAGAACAGCGAATCAAGGGAAACACTGTGAATCGAGCGTGTGCTCGCCACTTCTCTTCTAATCTTTATGTAGACGATTAATAATTTGCACGGAGCAAACGAGCCCCGGAACATTTACGGGTCGGCGGGAGAGCGTGCACGGAATAAAATCAGCGAATTATGCAGATGAGAATCCGATTCTGTCACTTTTGATTTACGGTCGACCCGTAAAGGATGCGCGCGAGCGGCAGCTCACAGGAACGAGAAGAAAAACGAGAAGACCGCGAGCGAAGAGAATTTCCTCCGCGGTACACGAATCCCATCCCGACCACCGACTGTATTTACGTTTCCCGGATAAATGTACTATTAACTAAGCTCGTGTGAATATTTACGACGCTTTCCACCTCATTATGTTAATTGTGAGACCAGCATTGGAGTTTCAAAATTCTTATCAGCCGACGCGTTTAACCCTTTCCCTGTTTAGTTCTTCGAAGAAATATAGATCTTTAAGGAGTATAATATTAGCGAACACCGAGGGAATTAATACAACACGATGAAGATCGATATCGTAATAAGAAGAAAAAGCACGAGTCGAAGGCAATCTTCCAGCTGCTGGCCATTTTTCGCTTATAGTGCGATAATCGAGTCGATTCGATTAATCCGATCCCCAATCGATTATCCTTTCTCCTTGAAATCGACGGCAAGATGTCGATGAATTTATGTGCGAGCAAAACGCGATGTATCGTGTCGATGCACGAACGTGCTCAAAAACGGGCAGAGATAATGCGGCGTAACTAAGGACGGATCGCAAATGATTTCAAATGATTTCAATTTCAATCCGGATCGATCGTAGAGAAGCGTATAATTGGCCCGGCTGATAATTTTCCGCGTACTTGGAACGGAGCGGAGTGGAGCGGAGTGGAGTGGAGCGTTCCACGGGAAGCGGATAACGTTTGCAGCGCGATTATTACACACGGTGCATGGAAACGAAAAGAGAGCGGTAAAAACGGCGCCTTCGCTGCCCCCGGCGAAGACTGGAAGCCGTTTCGTAATCGCGGCCTAGATCATTTTCTGCACGACTGCGCGGGAAATTAGATCACCTACCCCTCATCCCGGTAGCGAGAGATCTAGGCAGGTTTCATCGCACGATATAGGAAGAGTCACTTGTTCTTCTTCTTCTTTATCCTTCTCGTTTCACCTCGTCATTCGCCTCTCATCGACAGCTTGTCGTTGATAATTTAGCAATTAGTTATGATTTCGTTTTTTTTCCCCCTCCTCGATTCTCGTTTCTCTACACACTTTTTCCCCTTTATTCTCGACCCACGTATCTGAACCGTTATGCTCGTCCCGTTATCAGCATTTATTCATTCTTGCTCGTTTCTTTACGCCTTCTGATATCACGTACCATCTTTCTGTTTTCTTTATTTCGAAATGTTCTTCAAAGGTTCGATCGTCCGATATACGCTAACTGTTCCTTTCATCGAATTTCACGAGGCAACGGCGTTAGCCGATTACGCCGAGTCCCGGGGATTATCCATAACCGTGGCGCCCTGTAGAAGAACATTCAAAAAACGTCTCGAGCGAAGGAACCCAGTCCCTTCTACGCCGCTTTCTCCCTCCGTCGGATCGTCCCCGTTCCTCCTCCTCCTTCTCTTCTCTGCTCTTCTCCTCGCCGCTCTGGCTTTGCTTTTGGCCGGGTGTAATCGGTTCCCCGAAGCCAAGGCTCATTATCGACCCGTCGGCCTAGCAATTACCTGCGAAGCCTCTTTCGACTTCGTGTGTGCCAGCCAACACAGTTTCCGACTCTCCACGAGGCCTTCCGAGATCCTTCGAAGATCCTTTCAGAAGACCGGGAAAGAGATGAAGAAAGACGAGGAAGAGGAAGAAGGAAGGGAGAAAGCGAAGGAATATCCAGAGAAACACGGCAGTCTTCTTCGTAGCTGCTGGTACCGTTCGCGAAACGTCCAACGACGCGATAATCTGTACGAAGATGCGGATAAACGACCGATGATAATTACTGGACGCCAGTAGTATGCGATAATTGCCAGGGCTGTAAAGTTCGCACCAGTTACGGGGAACAATTCACCCGAGAGAGTTTTCTTTCTCGGGGGATTCGGTCTTCCTGTTTAACAGCATCGTCGGGACGACCGAAGGCGACAGAGTACGCGATTGGAAGAAATTCTCTTACGTTTGCTATAGCCAATATTGCACATAGTACATACATATACTCTGTAATAATCCATAGTATAGAGGAGTCGTTTCATGGCGGATGGTTATACTCACTGTTAATAATGAAAGAGTTAACATAGTAGTCGATACATTGCCAATCGTCGAGCGTTATTAAGCGACTAAATTGTAGGAATCTTTGATTTTCCAACGAATTCGCTTAAAAATCTATCTCGTGGTCGATCAAAGAAAAACGTAAGAAAAAGAAAGTACAGCGAATATTGGAACCCATCGTTAGCATTATCAGCAGTACCCATCGTTAGCATTAGCGCAACAAAGTAATACAGTATGGTCGTAAACGGTATCACAACAACCGTCGATAATCATGGCAACTTCGGAACGAATAAATTTTACAACTTTAACTTTATGACAAAAACCACTTTAGCTGGTTATAATTTTTCGTCGTCGTTCTTACGTCATTGAAATATTAAGGTGCGTTTCGTTTTTGTTAGTATCGCGCGACGATTCGAACGTTACTTACCCACCGTCTCGTCCCAGGATCCGAGCGGAGTTCGATGAAAAGCAACTTTTAAGGTAAGTAAGAACTCGTTTAAAGATAAATAGATATAAAACGCGACGCATCGCACAATTGAAACTGCCAATGGAAACAGGAATATCGGGATAGCGGCGATGTTCTCGAAACACGATATCAAATAATTTATAGCCCAGCGCGGGCAATGGGTATTCGATAATAATTATACTCGGCGCATCGTTTTCTCGTTACCGTTGAACGCAATCGATCATTGTACGAGCTCGGCACGTTTAAGGATACTCGCACGATTCGAAGGTTATACCTTTAAGAAGGACACTTCATTACGAAGCACGACTTAACGAGTTTCGTATTCCCGACTATGCGGTGAGGAACCTTATCAGACGGTGGTATCGCAGTTTATATCTTCAAATATTCAACCACTTTCTCAGCCAATTCGCATTGGCTAGAAAAAAAAAAAAAAAAATAAAAAAAATAAAAAAGTGTTCAAATGAATTTTATTTTCGTACATTCGCGTAGGTTCGATTGGACGAACAATGCAAAACTGAAATTTAATTGTGATACGAGAACGAAACAGAGACTCGAACGCGAGATCGTTGACCTCGATGTAAGAGGAAGGTTGGAAATGCATTGTGGATGTACGAACGATCTCGCGGCTCGTATCAATCCGTGCCATCGGACCGCAATGTTCCTCGAATTATCGATCGTGCTCTTCCTTAAACCGACAAGAGTGGAAAGCATGTCGATCGTTTTCCACCAACAAACTATATGCTCGAACGAGTTAAGATTATCCTCTTCCTGTCGTTAGTGCGGTTTCGCGCGTACAGTCCAACCACCGATAGTAAAATCGTGCTCGAACACGTGAACGAGGGAATGTAGATCAGGTCGAGGTGTAACGTTTGTAACAAAACGTTAACGCCTGGTTCACGAAACGTTTCATGAATTCTATGTTTCTCGTTATTTTATATGTAACATAGTTTTCGACAATTCTTATTAACCCTAGTCCTAACCAGCGATCGTGAAACGAAATAATTGGTAAAATAAAAATGATAAAGGCAGGAAATAGCGTTTGAAAGCTTTGAAATTGCAGTCATCAAAGTGTCGATAAAAAGAATTTGTTCGTTTCGTAGTGATTTATTTAAATTAATTAACGCAACGTCATGTTACAAATTAGCGACGGTAACGTTGGAAATCGGGTAGCGTTTCAGCGCAGACCGGTGGAAAGTAATTAGGTGTCATTACCGCATAGCCGGTAACGGGTAATTCGGCCTGGAGTAAGATAGTCTGGATTCAGTTTGCTGAAGTGATTATTTTTATTGTCATTTCCGGCTGGATTCTCGGAAATCTCGGAAACGGCACGTAAGCTCGATATACACACGAGATCCGCAAGCTTCTTTCTCTTCTCTTTACCGACTTCCTCCTCTCGTTCCTCGAACGTTTATCTCCATTTTCCGTTCTCTTGAACACGCTCCAACAAAGTAATCAATTTAACCAACAGAGCATTATCCCCGGTGTTGTGTACAGGATAAATAATTTGGTACTTCGTACGAGACCATTTAACGATTTACCGATTTACAAATACCGTTTTCGCGAGGCCCGTGTACGGACGGAGCGCGTCGATCTAGGAAGTCGGTCGTCCTTTTTTCGTTCGCCGACAACCGCGACACGCCTAATCGTCCCCTACGATAATACGCACCTTGTTACCCGTATAAAACATAACGTCCGGTTTAACGGAATAATTAAAAACAGACAAGGAAAAAGAAAATTTTAAGTGACATTAATACCGTACTAATAATACAAGGTAGCAAATTGATAGTTAGCGGCACACGTAGTCACCGCGTTAACGCTATATTTCTTCTCGCGCTTGTGTTCACTCGACACCTTTGCGCGTTATCGCGGCTTTTCCTTTTGCCTCGTTTGTATTTATTTCTGAAAAAATACGTGCACGCTCGTTAATTCGAAATAAATAACATAATTGTAAAGCGTGAGAAATGCGCGTCAAGCTCGACACGATTACGTCCGATTCGATGAACGGTGCGTATACCTCATCGTTGCAGGAGTTTGCGAGTTTCGTGGGCCTGGTCGCGAGACAATAATTTCCAGGCAGTACATCAGCGTCTGCCAATTTTTCATACCGTTCGGGCCACAGTATATCATCGTTTCGTTCGAGTCGTGGTCGTGTACAGCAGGGCCGAGGGTTCGCGATGCGCGCCTCGAGCGGCGTAAGAAAAGTGGCGGTACGCGTAACCGCAATAAAATTCGCATTACGCCGCGCGTAATACGTGCATAAAGTATCCGCGTGTGCAGTAACGCATACAAAATGGCCAAGTTGTGTACGCGTTCTCCTAGGGCGAGCCGACATTCAATAGATTTATGCGTTTCACAGAAAACTGGCGTCCCCCGTGTAGGCGACGACTTTCTTGTCTGGATGAAATTCAGAACGGTTTGAAATTCGAAATAGCGACCGGTTAGCGTGTCGACGGTAATTTGCCGCTTTCTATTCGATCCAATTTGTCGATACGAAACGAAACGCTAGAGCGACACGACTTCCGTAATCGTTCGGAGAGCAGCACACACGCGTAAAACGTGGGTGTGGAAGGCGCCAGCAGCTCTTTCGCTACAGCTGGATCGTGTTTCTGGTGTGGCGATACCGGTATCCCTTCATTCCTGAGTAATCGTCAGGCCCAAGGCACGCTATCCGCCATTTTCTAAATACGCTGGCCGAATATCGGCCGCGTACGGTTCCCGTGGCTTCGAAGAAACCTCTCGTGTGTCTCGTGTATCTCGTGTTCGAAAGCTAACGGAAACCTATTCAAATTCTAATTAATGTCTTTACGTTACGTTTCGCTGTCTAAAGCGAACATTAAGAACGGAGTTCGAAGAGATCCGAAGGGCTCGTTTATTATTAGCTTGAATGTCTTGTTACGAGAACGTATTCCACGAACGGGCCCGAGCTTTTGAATTTCTGGAATTTCAAGGGTTGTCGCTCCGAGCTAATTGCTTAACGCAATGAATTTATTGAAGGAAACGGTGACGTGACGCGGTGCCTTCCGCGTAATCGCGTTGGCGACCGCGAAACAACGACCAATCCGAGCCTCTTTAACGAGGGACCAGATGAAATTGCGGGAAACCCGGCGAGAGGAGTTTAAATTATCCGCCTTTCGAGAAACTACGTGGACAGTTAGTTTACGATGCAACTTCCCGTCCGAAGACTCCTCTGCAGGTTCGTCGTAAAAAATTTCGTTACTGAAAGTGGACGCGGGGTGAAACGAGAACGCGCTGACGCGGGACAGTACGTCAGTCAACGCGTACGCGCATCAGTTAGGAAACCTTAATCACCGTCGAGGGATCTAAAATAGCACTGACTACGTTTTAATTACTCGTCGCATCGCGGGGAATGTGGAATGACATCAAGATGCCCGGGGGTGACGAGGCACGCGGGAGAAACCGAAGAGGAAAAGACAGGAAGGAGCGTTGACCGCGTGCAAAAAGTGCTTTGCCACTTTTCCAGTTCGCCTCTCCGTCTCTGTCGCTCTCTTGATCACGACCCGATGCAAATGCGAGGCAAAACGACTGGCGGCGTTGTGATAACAGTACCGATAACCGGGTGATCAGTCTTTCGTCTCTTTGAACTTTATTAGCGAGCGCGAGCGCCGATCGATCAGAGCGTCGTGTATCGTTAAACGGTAGGCAAATTAGTATGATTCGATGGCAGGGCAACAAGTGTTTTTATCGTGTTGTTTGCGATGAAATCTAGGACGAGTCGACGAACGAGGATCGAGGTTCGTGATTACGATCGCTTTTTTCCCCTCTTTTCTAGGAGAAATCTTGTTTTTTCTCGTCTGGTCCGACTTAGCTCGTAGACAATTCGGTAAACGCGCGCACCGCTTAAATGTTCGCCAGCACGAGATTCGTCGTTCTACCTGAAACTCTGAATGATCGCGTGTTCATCGACGCGCGACGACCTTGAAACAATTCGGATCAAGCCGACCAAGAGGTCTCTGAATCCTTTCGTGTGACTTCCTCGATCCGTTTTTTAACCGCCCTTCTTTTTCTTCCACGAAGCTCGCCGAAGTTGGAGAAAATTATCCCGGCGATTATGCCAACCTATCACGGATCTTTCGAGTTTCGTCGATGACGAAACGAAACGGAACGGAACGCTTCGTTCTGAGAAAATGATCCAGAAATTCTTATTCTATCGATCGGTGGCAAGGCAGGAGGTCGTCGAGTCACGATGGCTTCGATTTTACAAAGACGTTAGAAAAAAGGTTTCGAGGGAACGTTGAAAGGGCAATTGATCGGCATTCGAAGCGTTTCCTAAAGGCGAACGTTCGAGCGTTCGAACGCGGGTTATAATGATTCGAAGCCGATGCGGGGCAGCATCGGGAAGCAGAAGTTCCCACGTAGCCCGAACGTTCCCTGTTCAAAAGATCGCCGGTATGAAAACGGGGATAATTGTGGCTTCGTAAATACCGCTACTTAATATACCCAGCGTGCTGCTGGTACACGCGTGCATAGATCGCAGAGGTTAGTTGCAGGCTCGCGTATTAGCCTCCTCCGTTGGTTCGTGGTGTAACGTCAATCCGCTTGAAAAACGTTCCTCACCTCGTGCAATGTGTTAGAAAACGAGGTGATTGTACGGCAGCCAGTTGCATACAGTTGCATACGGTTGCAAGGTACCCGCTTCCGCCACGGGTCTGACTCGGTGTAATTTCACGGCATCGCGGCCACCGATTTACATCCTTCAATCTTTATCTCGAATCCTGATACGCGTGTTTAATAAATCATTTTTTCATGTTGTCGCAAGGCTTGCGCGTTCGAACCGTCATTCTCCATCGACAAACCTCGTTCGATTCAGCCGCTAATTATCCTTGTTTTATGCACCTTTTGAATTTCAACGTTTTGTTGTTGAAATTATGTTCGAAACGAGGCTCGCAACGAGTTCGTTACACCGCGATCGCCACTTATCGCTCGGTATCTGCTGATTGATGCACAATTGCAAATTGTTGTACGAAAGAGTTTAGAAAGATAGTTGTAAAAGTATCGATGCTGATTCACGTAACGTAACGATGCCAACACGGGTAGATAACTCGCTTTTTTCATTAACGATAAAAACGCGCGGAGCGTGAACCGTGTCGCGAGTCAATTATAGCAAAAAGACGGGAGAACAAAAAGGACTTTTGATTACGATCATTAAAGCAAATGGAGCTTTCTCGCGGTTCACGGCCGACTCGATGTCGTCTCGACGCCCCCCGCACAATTCTAACATCGATCAGGCGTCCGCGACGATCGATTCGCGATCATCGACTTCGATCGCGATACCAAATTCGGAATCGAAATTATTCGCAGTTACGAATCGGGAGCAAGCATCGTAGATCATCCAACAGGATTTCCCGTTACCGGATACCCGTCCAAAAGTAATTTATAACCATTTTCCTTTTAGCTGGAAACATCCTACGTACGTATCTAATTTTAATCGAGAGTAATTATGCGGTCATTATTACTGCACGCGTGATTACGATAATAAGATCTTATTTCATCTTATTTGCCCGAGAAAAACTGGTTTTACCAACTGGAGCACGAAGGTGGACAAGAAAATTAATTTGCGTATACACTTTCGTAAGTATTGTAATAATATCCGTACGCTTTTGTGCTTGTACGTCGTCCAATAGCCTGATTGGCTTATTTCCCAAGAATATAGTGTATAAACTACTTACACGTGGCGTTAAAACGTGGGACAATTTGTTGCAACGTTGTTGCCCGAACTACCTTCGCGAATGTAAGTGCTTTCGAGCGATAACGCGTACGCGATAACGAAGCTTGCAACAATGTTGCCTACTATTAATGATTTCTGTGACGTACCTGAAACTGTTTTTTTTCTGCTATTAAGTAATTAACGAATCGACGAGCGTCAAGCGAAAAAAAAAACGAGCACACGAACGACCCCGAGTTCTCATTGCGATATCGCAGAACGGTTGATACTTGTCTCGTAACGTGTGGAATCAAACAAAAGAAAACACGATCGTTACGGTCACGCGATCGTCCAAGCATTGCGAACCAATTGCGCAAGAAATCGTCTATTCGTGGCGGTAACAACGATGGCAGCTCGTAAACGGATCGGGGAAAAGAATGTACGAAAGGATTGGAAGAAAATCGTCTAGTTAAGCGAACAGGTTCGTTTACGATCTGTCAATGAACGGATATCCATAACTGGAAAGGTCCCTTGATAAATCCTGGTAGAACTTAATTGTTGACTTCTGTGATAAGCCGAAGTTTTATCGTTCCTCGAGAAACTGGTTTACTTCTTTCCACCAACGAACATCGTGGAAACAAGATTATAGATGATCAATCGTTTGTCGTAACTAAATATTCCGGATTATCTCGTTCTGAATTAATTACTCGTTGAATTATCTGAATTCTAACTTCAAATTTACATATTCGTATGAAAGAGTTCGATTCGGTCAACTCGAAGTGGTTGAATTGCTTGAAAACTTCCAGCAAGGAATTTCAAATAGCCATCGTTAACTGTAACTCCGGTATCTGCAATGTTTGTCTGTAATTCTTCAGATATCATGTCACCCATATTTGAATGGCGCATAAATGTTCATAAGAATTTCTTTTTTAATTTAACGAGCCAATAGACTCGGAAGTTTGTCCAAGTGAAAAAGCGTGATAGAAGGAAAGTGGAATGTTACGGCGATTCCAAGAGTAGTCAGAACTCGTGGGGTAATCGCGAAAGAACGCTGAAACGAGAAACAGAAGACGTCGCATCCCTTTTGGAATATTTAGCTGGCAGGCTTCCGCGTAACATAGCTACCGGTCGTTATAGAATCGTGACCGTTTGCCAGGAGCCGACAGAGAACATCGTCATTAAGCGTCTTAAGGCCTCGCGTACACGTCGAACAACGAAAACTTTTGCTTAGCACGCGATCCACGGATTTCTTAGCACGCTGCCACGTCCTTGAATCACGGCCTACCCCGCCGAGGCGACACGCCGATCTTGAGGAACGTTCGACGGTTGGCCTCTGCACGACGGAAACGTCTCTTTATAATAACGTTGGTCCTTCGTTTTTTTTTTTTTATCATCTTGCCTCTTCCTGTGCCCTTTGCACACCCACCGGTCTCGAGAAAATGGATCACCGCTTCTTTTTTATTTTATTTTTTCTTATCGATAACCTTATTTTTTACCGTTGTCATTCGAACAACATTGGTGTGCAAAAAATGATGACGAAAGAACGAGAAGGATATCGTACAATTTGTTAGATTTCCTAAGCTAAGATTAGCATTGATTTTTCTCAACTCGAAGAATAAAATACAAGTCGTTCGCGGCAAATCCTGTTATATTAATTTGTCACGACCGGTTCAAATGTCTTTTTTCTCTTTCATTTTTGTATTTGTAAAAACTGTAAACACAATTATTCTTTCGAGATACCAACACGTTGCCATTTTCGAAAGCACGCTGGTTACAGATCGAACGAGTACTTCTTATTTACAACGATAAATTGTTCGAGCAAAGTTCGCGATTTACTTGGAAGCCGTTCGCTAGCTAGGTTTCTCGAGCAAGATTACGTCACTCGGTTGGTGCGGCGTTTCCAAAAAGTTACATAAAAGTCCGGTTGTATCCGGTTCCTTGGCCCGCGATCAGTTCGACGGAACGCGCCCCGAATAAAATACGAGCCCGATAAATGCTCGGTTAATGAAATTCATGAGGACAAAGTAGACCTGCGTACGGAAGCCGGACCCATCGTATATCACTCGAGGATTCGAGTGCATCTTCATCTTTTTTTTCCTCTTTTTTCTTTTTTTCTCGCTTCGTCTCGATCACAGGCTCCCCCTCCGGAATGAATTTGTTCGCTCGCCGTTAGGAAAAGGGACATTTATTGCCCGCCGTTTCCACGCTCTTCCTTTCTCTCCACACCTCCTTCCTTTTTCTCCGCTAGTTACCGCCAGAAAAGACGTTATTTCGCTCGCTCGCTCGCTCGTTTTCCTTCTTACGTATGCAGAACGATCTCGGAATAGATACACCAGAAAGAGGACGGTTCCGCGGCTCGTATTTCGAGCGATTTTGAGACGACAGCGAAGACGAGAGTATAAAACGGGAGACGGTTATCGAACGTCGCGCGAAAGACTTGCGAATTATGGAAACACTGCGTCAGCAGACACGCTGCACAATTCTACGAAATGTCCGCATCGATTCTTGCGGTCACGTCGCTCAGAGTTTCCACCCTCTCTCCCTCCCTCCTTACCACCTTACCCTCGCTGTGCCATTCCCGTTTTCCCTGGTCCCTCTATCTCTCGACCCCGTTCGGAATCGAGCCCTCCTCCGCCACCAGCTGCCACTACCTCTTTCCTCCTTCCTCCGCCGCGTTCACCCTCGAATCCCGCGGCATTTACCGACAGTGCCACTCAGGGAAACCAAGATGGTTACCGCGTCAGCACTTCCACGTCGTTTTCGTCCCTCGTTCTTCCTTCGTACCTAACTACCTACGCTCTTACCCCTGCCGAGAGGCTGACACGGAAGCGCAAACTGTATCCCAGCAATCGAGAGTGCTTTCTTCAAAATTACTTTCCTTAATAATACAACGCTAAGGAAAACAAGGGGAAACGATGTTGATACAAGGCGCGAGGAAACATGTTCGCACCTATGCTCCAGGTTATGGTCTTTAATTAAGCCTTCTTCCCTCAAAAGCAAGCCCTTTTATTTAAAAATAAAAAAGAGCAATCTCCCACGATCGTGAAGGTGCAGGATTTTTTCATTCGTCGATTCGTTGATGGGTGCAACGAAGAGGAAGAGAGAAAGGGAAGCCGCGGAAGAAATATTTAGGATAACTCTGCGTCGAATGGACGGGTAATAATCCGTCTGTGGCCGTGTACATCCTTCGTTATTGCTACAGCCACGCTACGGCCACGCTACAGCCAATTAATCCGGCAATCACGAACGGTTCTCCGTTTCGCTCTTCCTGCTTTATTTGCCGTTAAAGAAGGAACGGATATCGACGCAGGCCGCGCCATCGCAACGTACACGAGAGAAGAAAAAGATGGAGGATAAACAGGTCGATTCTTTCGGCGTGGGCGTCGACGAGGTCGATGCTTGATACCGCTGAAAATTTCGTGCCATTTTGACGGTCGGCTTTCATTTTTGCGCTCGAACCTTTTCCTCCTCGATCCAGCCGCTGTGCTTCTTCTTGCACGGTCACTCGTCCCCTTCTTCCCTCGTACAGCTCTGTTTCGCGAGCCTTCCACCTTGGTGGCCGACCTGATGCGCACACAAACGTATCGCCGCACGGTAATATGAAGTACGAGTCGAACGTGTTCTTCAGACCCGTTTCCTTTTTTACCTTCGATTTTCTCTTTGTAAAATCTTGTATCTACCTTCGAGGATTTGCAAAGGTCAACGACTCGAGTGTTTGCATCGAGATTTCGTCGTTCGTTCGTGGTCAGTAGCAGAGAAGACAATTGATAATCTGGTCGGTATCGGGAAAGTGAAAAGGGCAGGAGAGGGGGAGAATCGTGGTTGAATTTTATCGAAACGTGAAATTTTTCCGCGCAAGGTGCAACGTGACCTGGGGGGGGGGGGGGGGTGGCGCTCGACACGGAGCGAAGGGGGATGACGCGTAGCGGTTCCCTCTCTCGAACTATAAACTCCGTCACTATTTTGATTCCCAGCATTTGGCATGATCGTACGCGCGTCCGTGCTCCCCTCATGCAATATTGATGACCCGCCGCGGATCAAATGCCCCATGATAGCCCCCACCCACTATCTCCCTAACCGGTATCCTGATTGCGAACCGGGTCAGAGCCACTGATTTTCAATGGATGCCAGTCGAATTTAAACTATGATTATACCCCCCGCGTCGTCTAAGTACGGCCCTCGAGCTCGGCCCTAATGAAGCTTTGCTGAATTAGTGTCGCGTAAATTGCGCACACTCTCCGCCGCCGACCTTAGATAACGACACGTGCCGCTCTCGCGAAATTAGCAACGCGATCGCGTTCAGGTAATTAGCGTTCGTTAGCCGGTCTGGCCAATTCGTTGGCTACACCACTTTGTGATACGATAATCGTCGCCGGAACGCTTCGATCGAGTTACTCCTCTTCGAGGCAACCCCGTTACGCTGTTCAACGTTCGACGGGTTTCGTTAGTTCTCCGATTGTAGCTGGAAACACGATTCGTCGCGCCAAATACAGCATGAAAGTAAAGACAAAGAAACATTTGAATTACAGAGCACCCTTTTCCTCGGTTACAAAGAATTAGCAAGGTTTCGCTGTTAGCCGGCATAACGGCGTTTCTGAATTCTCATTAACGGTAGCTCACGTTGCTCGCGGTGGATGGATCGAATTTCCAAAGGCTGAAAATGGTTCGGAAAGGAAAACCGGAGAGGCTTCGAAGGGAAATCGTGGCCGGTATTTCGCTGCGGAACGTTGGCAGGGTCGGTAAGACAAAGGGAACGAATTTGGGCGTCGTCTGGACCGATCGACCGTCTCGAATTCGGTCTCGTTAATAGTTTCGAAAATTTTTCACTCCAAACGGATTGATAGGCGGTGAACAGGATTTGCGGATTTTCACTTTTGCTCGGTCGAGTTTAAACGCTGTTTAATTACCTGTCACGAACGCGTAGCTAGAATGAATAATACCGCACGAGTAAAATTAATACCGCAATTAATCTTGCCGGTGTCAAGACGCGAAAATTATGATCGCTTTATGTAGCACTGTGTCCGACTGACAACAACAGGTCGTAATGTCAGGGTTGCTACATTTTTCCGCGTTGTTGAAAAAAAAGAATAAGAAAAGAAGAGAAAAAGGAAAGAACAGGCGATGCGTTGCCTGAAAATGAGTCAAGTTTTTTTTTCCGAGAAGATAGACGATGGTACGCGTGGTGTATGTTCGGTGCATCGAGGAGCAGGACAGTCGTTCCCGGGCGCAATATTCCGACGTCACTTCCAGAGAGGGTGTCCCTTTAATAATTTATTAGCAAGCCTGCTAGCGGAACAGGGAGTCTCTGATTGTGTCGTGTCGTCTGTCCCCGGCATTGTCGGGGCAACTCGCCGCGGGTGGTCCTTGACACGGTCCTGGTACTTGGATGCTGTAGCTGTTATTAATACGGGGACCGTCGATCAATTATTTACGATACGATCCTTATTGTCGTCCAATCGCTTCTTGCGCTAATAATTGAATAAACCTTTGTCTTTTTCGAAAATTACCTAAACGTATCCACTCCTATTCGTCTCGCGATTTTCCTTCTATCGTTCGCCGTTAGATCCCCGATCGCGCAAATTGCACTTTATTAAGATATTACGAGGCAAAAGGTTAAGAAGCGACACGAATTTAATCGTTCAATAATTTGCATGTTGCACACGCGAAAGAAATATTGTCAGCTTGCAGGGAAGGTTAGATTCCAATTGCGTCATTCTTTATTAATGTCATAAGAGTCGCGTTAATAATTCTTCCTGGCTCTATCTCTCGGTCTTATCGCACACGCGAGCGTTCATTCATTATTCGAAGCTATCAATTACCTTTGGATCCTTAGAAAATGCTGCCATTAATCGAGCAACGATTTGGCCGTTAGTCATCCTACGATCCTTCCTCGTTCGAGCGTTAGCCGGCTCGATATACTTCTTCGCGGTTTTGCGCAACCTACGCCGATCGAACTTTTATCCGAGCTCGATTTACGCGCGTACCTTAACTCGCGTTACCGCTTCGATAAATCACGGGGCTCTCGGTCGTACGTTTAAATATTAATTAAAACGCGGTGCCACATCGAAGCGTTGGATTCTCTGGGAAAAAGGTGGAATATTTTCGTGAACGTTTCGTCCCGAGCATCGATAGCCCGACGACGATAAGGAACGAGATAAGGGGTCGGCAGAACGCGAAAGACGTCGATTCCTGGCCGTAAATCGACTTTCGTCGCGCATATATACGTGGATAGAAGTGGCGCGCCTCCCATCGTCGTTCGCGATCGGCCCGTGTGCGAATTAATCCACCGACGGGCTGTACGTGTTCACCAACAACACAGAACCTGTGTGCGTGAGTGATACATGCGTATTTCGGACCGCGTATATAATAACAGGTTGCCAGTACGGGGCTCTCTCTTAGCCCCTCGCGGCCTCTCAACCAGTGATGTATGCGCTAATTGTGAGGCCCTTCGCTTCGACTCGCTCTCTCGCCTCTTTCCCTTCCCTTACCATCTCCTCTTCTTTTCTTCTCTTCACGACCGACTCGCGATTCCTCGACGAGGTTAATATCGACCGATTCAATTTCAGATCGGGGAAAAAGGAGACGGCAGGTACTCCTCTTCTTCTTCTTCTCCTCCTTCTCCTCCTCCTCCTCCTCTTTCTTCAACTTTTTCTTATTCTCGTTCCTTACGAATACGAATCCACGAATGAAGATCGCCCGTACGAAACTTTTTCTCGTGTTGGCGAACGAACGCTCGTCGCGTAAATTTATTTCCAAAGGGGACGTCAGATAAGACGGGTTACTCGTTCTTTGGTTCGCCCGAAGGCTTTCGACATCTGGCAGCGCGGTAACGGCAGAATGTATCGGTCAGCTCGGAGCGAGCAATTAAGTAATTAAACAAATCTGTCGAAGGCGTTACGAACGGGTCTCCGTGGAACGCGAACGGAGCAAAACTTTACGTCTTTGTTCGCGATCTGTTGGTTAATCATTCGGCCGATATTCGATCCTGATAAAACGTCACGAAAGGAAGGTAACTATTTATCGAGTCTCAAAGTTCAACCTTTTTCTTCGTTGAATTTCGAAACTTGTACAGAGAGTGGGGCGATGATCGAATCCCGATGGAAAAAAAGGCTGTTTTACGACGCGTGTCGTTCTCGCGCTGTCAATTTCATTGGCGCGCAATCGAGCACAGGCCGAGCATTAACATCGCTCTCACTCCCAAGTTTAATCAAACGCTAACCAGCGGAGATTTAATCTAGCACACAGACTCCCCTGGCTTTTCCCTCCCTCCACCAACCTCCTACCCTTCCCGTTTACCAAATCTGGCATGGTGGAAAGGTCGCGGTACCGTTCCTCCGGCCGTGTCTCTTCGTTCCCCCGTCTCTCTTTTCGCCCGTTTGATTCCCTCGCGTAGGTAATGTAATCACAACACACAGGGTGGCCTCGTTATTTATAGACGCTCTATTTGCGCCGATGGAGGCCGATTTCGGCGACGATATCGAGTCGGGGAACCCTAATGTGCCCCCAGGGGACGTTAAACGTCGCTTTCCCGACACACGGACCGAAACAAAGTCACGGTTTGTCAGCCGGTGGTTACCGAATCGAGGAAACCTCGCGTTAATTGATCGATCCGAAACGGGGGGTCTTCGGGGAGCTTAGCGAAACGAGTGGTTCGATCAAGTAGAAGCAAGTTGTTGTAAGCTAACATCTAGTATCGAGAACCGAAGGAAATGAACGGTGATAGAATCGTAGGTTTCGTGGTACGGCCCAGAAAAGTTTCACCCACGTGTCGTCAGCTTCGCACTCCCACGTAATACCCCCGTGTTAACCGTGGGGTACGCTTAAGTCGGCGTAAAAAAGAGTGAATAAAAAAAACGATAAGCATGGCGTCGCGTGTGACTTCCAACCGCGATCGCCATTTGCGTCTCGAAGAGGCATTAATATTGTATATGCAACGGAACAAAGTTTACTTTGAAAAATGCAGGGAAACGTTTAAGGATGCTCGATACTCGACGATCGTGCAATTACACTGGAAACTTTTCATGCTCTCGCAACACAATCCTCGTACGATTTATTGCGTTGAATTTATAGGTTGTTAACGGCTACTCAACGTACGAACACGACAACCATACAATTCATTTGTTCGTTAACTTTGTCCCGTAGAAAGAAAAATGTGGGGGACTCGATGGTCGAATCACGAAACAACCTCGGTGGTCTGGATACTCGGACTTCGGCGTAGAAATTTTTCCAAGCTTTTCGGGGCGGCAGATCGGTATCTCTGTGGAGGCAATTACAAAAGGTTGCGGTGGCGGTACAGGGATCCGACCAGAGACAACAATTTTGGCGCGTGGGCCTCCCTGGTCTGTCCTTCTCACCAGGTTTACGGGCCCGGAATCGCGTGCGGACGCGGACGCGGACGCGGTCGGGTCAAGATAAAAAGGTACCGCTTTGCTCGTTCCTACACCTGTCGGTACTTCTTCCAGATAAATCTTGTCTGGTCAAATACATGGAAATTAATGGCGATGTCGTTCAGATTTTATCGAAAAATTACACGAATTTCCACGCGTTACAATTTCATCGACGACCTCGATTAGCACGAGGAAAGATCAAGTCGTTGTACACTGGCATTTTTATAAACTTCAATTTGCATTTTACTTTGGACAAATGAGCGGAGACGATGCGAAAATGTTACCTGTCACCTCGCAGAGAAATTTAAATAGTAGCATGGGATGAAAAGTCGATATTATCGTCGACATTCTCTGAATTGAGACGTTGTCGATGATTTCGATCTGCGGTTCGATCGCGGTACTTGGCCGCACGGGGACAGTTTCGTTGCTTGTTCGTGCCATGAAATCGATAGGGTTGCGCCGAAGAAGGTGGAGCTCGGTGCGAACTCGCCAATTAAGTAATTAAACTGTCATATATTCGAGTCTGTCGGCGTGATTACGCGGACGAACGTGATTCTTCGACGACCTAAGGCGTCGCGATATAAAACGCGAACGCTAATTGCCAGCGAATCGTTTGTAGAAATTCGAAAGCCAGAAACAACTGTTCTGCCTTATAATTGAAGGGAGTTCGTGCGATTATAACGAAATCGCGTATCATCGGTATCTAACGCTTGGCGAGCGAACGAACGACGCGACGCGACGCGACGGGGCCAGGGCACGAGAGCAAAAAGAATCCGAAACGATTGGCTGTTCGGCCGAGTCGCGTTATCTCGGACCTAAAGGCTTAATTCCAGTAATCTTCGTGTCAGACTGGCTTCTGATCCAGGCCGATGGCCGACGAGTACCGATGCTGGATACCCCTCCGAGTCCAGCGATGCTTGACTAGCCGGTAGGTGTACACACCGAATAATAACACACGAGGCCGGCCAGAAATAAGGGGCGAACGCGATCCGTACCGAGCGGGTAGACCAAAAGAAGAGGGTGATGAAGAAGAAGATGAAGAGGAGAAAGAAGAAGAAGAAGAAGAAGAAGAAGAAGAGGAAGAAGAGGAGAGATTCGATAATTACTACCGGGAGTCGTGGGGGCGGCCGTGGAATCCTCCCGCAACGAGCGCAAACGCGCAATTATTTCCCATCGCCATCCGACGGGATCTCTGATTCCGAGTTTCCTGCCCCGGTATAACGTGCACGCGCGTACGGATAAGAACGAGCTCCCGGTATTTGATCTTACGTACCACTCGTTTTCCGCCTCGAGTCGATCAACCGATGATAAACCACGATCGCATCGTCAGATGTCTGTGTATCGTTTCAGCATTCCCTATCGTTCCTTCTCGAAAGATGCTTACAAATTTTTAATTAATCTCTTCTACGTATACACGATACGACGGCAGTAAGCTGTAAACGATTGCTCTTTAACAACCCTAAGCCCTCGGTACCGAAAAGAACAAATAAAAGGATCTCTCCTTATATGGTAAATCATTGCGGTTTCACGCGTCTGTTGGTTGATTGTTTCGTTCGCCGTCACGGTCTAACGCTCGCGATACTTGCGGAAAGAAGATAAGGAGCCCCGGGATCTTCAACGACTCGAAACCGCAGAATCTGTTCGAGAATCGGGTCGTTAACGCATCGTGTATGCACCGCGCTCGCACCCTCTCAAAAACACGAATGTTAATCGCGCCGGCACAGGCGTGTTCGAGAGAAACGCCGACATTCCGGCGATGTTTCCCGGCGACGTAGCAACTTTTCTCCGGGCGTATTTTTGGCAGCAGGGTGCATCCACCTTTCGAACGCGTTCGGGATGCAAGACGAGCGACACCGGCGTCTTTGCTCCGCGTCATGGACGAGCGAGTGCGGTCGCGATGGGCGTGGTGGGCCGCAGTCAGAGAACCGTGACGCATCGAGCACACGCTATTCACGCGCACGCACGCGTACACGGCCACGAGCATGACACGGGACACGGTTTTCTACATGTACCAATATATGTACACCTCCGTGACGCGTGCGTCCATCTCACGTTCCTCCATTGTGCGTTCGAACTTACGCCTCGACGTTTGTCCAAGATCCGAACCAACTCCTCGAAGATGAAAGAAAACAGGAGATATCTGTTAAAGGTAATTTGTCAGGGCGATCGTTCGGAGACTATGCGCGCGCCAGGGAAACCTCGGCAAGCTTTCGTAAAAATCCCAGCGACCGGGTGATGACGCGTGACCAACTTAATAAATTCACCGGTCACCGATGCAAAAAGCGTCATTACCGATCGCTCAAAGGTAAAAACGTGAGATTTACGAGACCTTTGAATCCGATGGACATTCTCTCGCGAACTCGACACAACCATCCTGTTTCCTTAATAACGACGCTTCTTCACGGTTGCTACCCCATTTATCGTTGCGACGATCGCCACCGAATGTGTTTGCTGTAATTGTCCCACTGACACGAAAAGCAATTTGCGTATAGTAACGGTATAAAAGAGCACACGGTGTCGATTCGTTCGTTCCGTGAGCCGAGCTCGTTACCGTGTCCCTAACGTGCATGGCCCACTAGTGGCGGAATAATTATGGAAAATTATCGTCCCACGCTGAACTGGAGATGCTCGTGGCTTATGAAAAAGAAGTGGCGACCATCGTAAATCACGTAAATCGTCGTAGCAAAGGTAGCAAAGGACTACCCTGAGCCCCGTTCAATCACCGTTCTATTTGCTCTTTGATTTTCGAACACTGCAAATATATTTGACGTCGAATCGTAACTGCTTCGAGTTTTCATGACATTCGAATCTTGCCTCGGATTTCTCGAGTACGAACCACGGAAGTTCCCCCCGTTTTATCCATCAATCGATATGGATATTTACGGAAGAGAATCGACGAGGCACCTTCACCGCCTTGGATGTGTTTTGTTCGTGGACGCAAGCTCGGTGTGTCCGGGCTCTGAAAGGGTGTTCGACCCCCGCGGAGTTCAGTGACGTACCACTCCCTCGGGTTCGGTGTCAGTCGTAAGTAATGACAACGCGATGACTGGCCATGCGCTAAACACCTGCATTCACCACCTTATCTCGCGGATCCCGCTGTTAGGACAGGTTTTCGCTATCGTTAGCCGTCCTCGTCGATAGTCGATGCTCGATACTCGGGACCAAACGCTTTGGGTGGTCCCTCGTCCGCGATGGGACGCAATTTTAACGCGTCCTCCACGATCCATTGTAAACGACGCTGTCGACCGATCTGCGACTCATCCCGCGTCGAGCCGGCCGAAATCCAGGCCCTCGCTTTCTTTCTGTTCTTTTCCTCCCCCTGCGTTTCGTTCGTCTCGAAAGGGGACGACTAATCGACCGGACACGATTCGTCGTTATCCAAAATGCGGAGGGTGAGCCTCCAGGTTCTCCCGTATTTACGGCAGCCTGCCAAAACTTTGGAGAACGTCGAGAGGCTGCCGCTCTCCGCTTTAATAGCGACACGTTTTCGCGAGGACGGAAGTAATTAACGGTGTTCGAGTTCGTCGAAGCGCCCCCGTGTCTCGGGATTGACGATCGATATCAGCGACGATTCTGAATTCCGGCCTTTCCTTGTCGCGTCCCCCATCACGACGCCACGCACACCTTGATCTTATTGATCCTGACATTCAAGTCCGTGTTAATTATGCTGCGCGTTATCGGTCGACTGATATCGTTGCTCTAGAAACAATTTGTTAGACGGACAATATTATACTTGCAAATCGCCATGTATACCTATGCACGTGTGCAAGGAGCACCGTCACGCCGATACCCTCAAAGCGTTCTTTTCGCGCGAAGAATCCAGAAAAATCTTCTCGTTCTCGCACCAACGAATTTTCGCTTTTTTATCATCACCGATGACCACCGCTTTGAATTTAATTTACTCCAATAATCATCCATATTATCGCGTGCCGCGCTACGCACGACCGTTTCCACTGTGCCAGTCAGTCTGCTCGACACACCTTAACCCCTTCCCTACGAAGGGCGTATGCACACGCTCTTCGAAATCTACCGTTGACGCGGAAAACCAAACGCGTATTTCCTAAAACTGTAAAAGAAAGTATGTACAGGCGTACTAGAAACACTTGTAAACGGACAATTTGTCGCAAAAAGATTCGATTTGGCCGAATCGACGCGTGCGAGCGTCGCAGGTGCTCGATTTTCGACTCGAGCATGCGTAGCCCCGGGGACGAGAGGCATCGGAGTTCGCTCCACTTCCGAGCTCCGTTGAATATTTATCGGCGTTCTTCTTGTTTGTAGCTGGTTGCGGCTCGCTCGAATTCGCCTGCATTTTCCCTCGCCGTTCTACCTAATGCAGCTCGCATTATTTATAGGCGGCGCGGTGCGTGTGCCGTTTGTCGCTTTGACCGTTGTACGTTAAAAGAAAAATCGCGAAAACATCGCGGAGGAATAACAAGCCGTCCGTTCGAATATATTTAGAAATAACGTATCACGATACACGCTAGTACATCCATAACGTTTATACCTAATCTGACTCGGCACGCAATCGTTATCGAGCAAAGAATCGTTGCGATGTACATTTTTTATCAGGATGGCTATATACTGTTTTCGCGCGTTTATTCTCATCGGATTCTGATTTGTACGAGCGCGAACGTTTACCTACCACTCGACTCTTAGAGTACCCTCTGTTCTCCTGGAACAGTTTGCAAAAATCGTTTACCCTGGAAACTTCTCGATGACCCTTTTCCGTTTTGAAGGCTCTTCAACGGGCAGACACTCGTTTCAGGGTGCTAAAGGTGCTCTTCGTCCCCTAACGATCCTTCCAAATCCTTATCTAACCCTTGTTCGTGAAAACGGCAGCTATTTCGCGTAAATTTCCGGAGATATCGCGCGAAAAACATCCGTGATAAAACGCAAAAAGACAAATCTAACCAACAAAGACTACCCTCGAAGCGATTCGGGCCCGTTCCATTTGGAGGTAAGTAACGAAACGAGACGGAGACGAGACGGGGTCGAGAAAGGCATCGTGAATCGTGGCAAAGGCAGAGGCAAAGGCAAAGGCAAAGGCAAAGGCAAAAGCAAAGGCAAAGGGTACACGCAACGGAGTTTCTTCTCCCGCGGGAAGGCGTGGTCGGGAGACGCGCGACGTCCATTTGTCTCGTGCGCCTCCCGCACCAGGAACGCCCTCGCATCCCACGGGCATCGATCACGTCTTCCTCTTACCAGCCGCATCGTACAGCGCCTGTGTACACTTTACGCGCACCTACGCTTCCACGTGTACGTGAACGTCCACCACGCACAACTAGCGTTCGCCATCCTCCCTCGGTTACGTTTCACTCCCCCGCGTCCAGGCTCCGATACATTCTAGCCCTTCCATCCGCCAGTCCCCTCGACGAACGGGGAACCGAGCTTTCGCTACACTTCCCAAGAGGAATCGCGCCGAAAAACACCGCAACACGATTTCTTGTTCGAACCATCTCGTCTTAACTCCGTCGGTCAACCCTTAACTACCATGCCAGGGTGAAATTCAACTCTGACAAGATCGGATCTATAGTTTAAATGGGTATTTTGCATTTTGCAATACTTACTTCATTTTTTTTTTTCTGTTTCAGCCGGTGAGCGAAACTCTGTTCCCAATTCGTGACAACCAACCGTAAGTTGGAATTTCACACGACACTCCTGGTACTGGTTGCATGGAATCGACGCGTGGGCGCGAAATCAAATCAATCGAGAGCCAGGCGAATTAGTTTTTCATTGGGCGAATTAGTTAATCCGTTGGTCGTTGATCAGATTTCCGGGCAGCAAGGCACGAAAGCAGCGGTATTTGACATTCAAGTATGCAAAACGCCGCCACGTATTTATATGTACGTGCTGGCCGGTGAATATTCATGGCCCTGTACGAATGATATAGCACGCTTCGTCGAATAAACGGCATCGTGCGAGGCTCCGCGAAATTTCGTTATCGCGAAGATCACCGCGCTTCCGGGAACGTTTGTTCGCGTCTGGTAAAAAGAGGAGAGAGCCCGCGAAGACGGGGAGGCGAAAAGAAATCGAGAAGAAGCGGACGAGATCGGTTCACCGATCGTTTGCAACGCGAGGCAGTCGTTTTTATTCCGTCCTCGACGGAAGAAAGCTTTCCGTAAACCTTTTCGAACGATTCCCGCCCCGTCCACTGATTTATCGGCGTAAAATATTCAACGACGCATTTTATGCACTCTCCTTAACGTCCACTCGGACAATCGTGTAAAGGAATACGCGTTGGAAAATTATCTGGCACGCAACATTCCGCGGAAATACTTAGCAAGGTAATTGCAGCCGCGAGCGGTACAGGATGTCGCAGTTTGCGATTGCGTGTCGAGGCTCGCTCGAGTTTTAGCCCGACCGCCACTGCTGCGAAACTTTCGATTCGTCCTCGGTGAAAAAATCGATTCTTCCCCGGTGTTATCAAAAGAATCGCCGCGAAATCTCGCGAGAAACGATGGGCGTGATTCGCGATTCGTGGCGATCCGCGGCGATCCGCGGCGATCCGCGGCGATCGAACGATGGCAATTAATGATCGCACGGTCACGCATGCCTACGCTCGCGGAAATTTATGCGTCGCTATTTTTCTCTTTCTCTCTTGTTCTTTCGCCACGTCGCACACGCGTCAAGTCTGCGCCGGCAAAGCGTGGACGGGGTGTTGCATATGCATGCCACGATTGATATGAATGCATCGCTGCATACTAAACGGCCACGTTGCTATCTGATCCCATTTTCCTTTCGGCTGCGAAAGGTCTCCGCGCCGCGTCGCGTCGCGCCGTTCACAGCCACCTACGTCGCGGAAACGCGCCGCGTCTGTCTTTAATTAACATTTATTTCCCCGTACGTTAACGGATCCGCGTTATGAAATCCTTCGAGGATTTTATCGTGAAACCATCTTGAGGAGAGCTTTTAAATTCGAAAGCTCGTCATCGTTGGATTGAAAATAGATTCGAGAGGGCGGCCATCGTGAATATATTGGCCGTTGGAACAAACCGCCGATTTTATCTGCGGAATTTCGAGGTCCGTCCCAAGCTGCGTGGGAGGATAATGTTTCCCCTTCTCGCGCCTTTCGCTTTTTAACTCCTCCTCGCCTCTGCTCCACGTCTCGTTCTTTTTTTTATTTTCTCCGCTTCTTTCCATTCTTCTCTCGGTGTTGTTCGTCTTCCGCTCCGGCTCGTAAACCGGACGATCTTGCATGTACCAGTGACGTCACGGGCCTCTCCTCGCCGCCGCGTCGACCTCCAGGCGGATCCGCTTAAGCGATTCGCTATTACCCCAACAGTCTTTTATCGTAACGCGGCGAAATGTCGGGGTTCTCTTACCCTGCTGAATTCGGATTCCAAAAAACGACCGTGCGAGCAGCGATAACTGGAATGGTCAATTCGAAGAAACGGTACCACGAATATAAACAAACAGAAAGAAACAGCGACGATCGGCGACGAACAGCGAACGGCAGCTGTAGCGGTCGATAGCGTTTAAGGGTGAACTCCGATCGGTCGAAACAGCTGCATCCCAACAAGGTTATCCCGTCTTATTATCAGTTGACCATCGGCGATAACGAGCCGTACTCCATAGCCGACGGTACTCCGTGGTCGAGCGGTTGCTAACTTCGGCGTGGCTCGTGTAATTCGCCGACTAGACGACTCGGCAACTCGAGAGAAGTTTTTGTTGCTTTTGCCGCGATATTACGACTCGTTCCCGTAGCCCAGAGCTTGATCGTGCTTCCCGTATCCACGTACTTACGTACGTGTGCGCGTGTGCGCGTGTGCGTACGTGTGCGTACGTGTGCGTAGCCCGCTTGCATCAGCCAGCCTCGGCACGTTCTCCCTCTCGCGTCTATATCGTATCTAATTATCGAGAAAATTGCTTGATATCACTGACGCAGCGAGCACGACTAACCCTTGCCGCGATTACGACCGGCTGTGACCGTTTCTGCCTCGATCCTCTCTCGATATTATATCTCTATTCGACTTCTTACCTTTTCTTTTGCACCAACTCGCCATTCCGTGTTACCGAGTAATCGAAGAAGGCCTCGATTCGCGATCGCAAGAAACGCTCACGGTATCACGGTATCACGGTATCACGGTACAATGACACGAGGAGACGGCGATTGATAAGGATAGCGAGATCGAGATGGGTAATTGAGACGCTAAGGCGCGGCGTCGACCGCTTTATCCGAGGAGGTGCATCTTATAGGGTTATAAGAGTTATAGGAGTTAATGGGCAGGCGTATCTATCGAGGAGATCGATACGTAACTGGGTCGAGTCTCGCGAGTACCTAACAAGCGTGCAATTTCGCGCATCGGCTCTAATCATCGGAGAAATTGAGCGGTATCGTTGACATGTACGTTCGCGTATGGTGCACGCGTCAGCCTTCGATATTCCGACGTTTTTCCATGGTAATTGCAGTATTCTGCGGTAGGTGTTAACTCGATCTTCGGCCCGTTTCACGGCGAAAGAAGCGTAACACGTTACCGGGCTAATTACGAGCCGAGCATTAAGGTACACGCTCGCTCGCGACGTATCTTTCACGCTCATCTCTCTACCGACACGCGCTTCGATCCATGTCGGACATGAATCGCGACCAGCCGAAATCCTCGCCCTGCTTCGATACTATGCTCCAACGTGAGAGTCCGAGGTATAATTTCGTGGGCCGTTCAAACGTCGAAACACCGCTGGAGCCACGAGGGGAGATATATGACTGAGCACCCTCGTCACTGAACAAATCTTGCACTAGACTGAACCGTCCGAGCCAGAGGAACGGAAGAGTTTTCGGCCCTCGGGGCCAGGGCGATCGTCTCGCGTGCACCATAATAGGCAACTTCGACGAGGTGTTATTAAAGTATCTTTTAATTGTTCCCTCGTTCTGCACGTGGGAACCGGCCCAGCCGGGCTGCAACATTTTTCAAGCTCGGAGAAACGACTTTCGATGCATCTTCGAACGTCTCTCGGGATGTTGGTGGTGGTGGTGGTGGTGGTGGTGGTGCGTTCGCAAACGAAACGAATCGCGCGAATAGATTTATTCGTTTGGATCAAGGATCGAAATGGAGGCCGAGAGGATCGTGGCGATCGAACGATTTTAAAAGTGTACGCGATATCTCGCGAAAGATCGACGAATCTCGTTGGAGCACGGCAGAAGGGAGAAGAGGGAAAAGACAGCGAGGAATCGAGCGGAGAATGAATGGACTCGGTAACGTTATACGTGGACCGGTAATTATGACTCCTCTAATCACCGACAATTACCGCAGTTACCGGCCTCGCGGCGTTATCTCGACCGGTCCATCTCCGGTTCTCGCCCAGGCACAAGGAACAGCAACGAAAAAAAAGGAAAAAGGAACGATGCTACGATTCGGTTGCAGGAATCGATCGCGATGAAAAGAAAGTTTCGTCTGAGATTTACCACGAATCATAATTAACAATGATTGTGATTAAAAAACCAATCGAACTCGATTATTCGATCAATCATCACGTTTCTAACCCCTTCCCATAAAATCTCGTGTCGTACACAATAGGTTTTTGTTAAGTTCACTAGGCTTCTTAAGTTTAATTCCAATTATAATTGACGCACACGTTCAAGAGGTTACAGCGACGAAGAAAAAGCTTTTAATGCCAGCTGAAAACAGATAATTGATAAAAGATTCGATGAAGCACCGTTCCCTGTTTCCGGGACCGGTAATTAGTCAAAGGCCGAACAGGATGACGAGGAAACGACTTGGTCCCTGTTCGAACAAAGTCTCTACGAGCAGACAAATAATGAAAATGGTTCGAGCAACTTTTTACCAATTTTTTTCTCAATCTCGACGAGACTTGGTTCTCGAGCAATCTATTGTTTGACCGAGGATAATGTCCTTTTTATCGAACGAGCGGATCGCGGAGAGAAAAAAGTTCTCGTTAACGAGCAATCGTACGCGATCGATGGTGAACGATCGTCGTCGGGGATCGAATGGAAAAACGGCGTCGCGAACGAGAATCGCCTCGATGACCGATTATGCTCGCGACTCGGAGCGTTTCTACTGGAAGTAACGCGATTGAATTCGTGTACGATGGCTCGGGGGCTTTTACCCACGATCGCGTTCGCCGTCGTTCCCATAGAAAAGCGATTCGTTTGATCGGAGAACGTTCGATTGAAAAGTCTGGCTGTATCGTTAAGTTTTGTCGCGTTCGAAGCAAAGCGTGAAAAGTGTGTAACTGTTTATAAATGGACTCGTCGCGTCGAGGAAACAATAGCGAGAGTGGCGTGCAGTGGGAGGCTCGATGGCACGTTAATTAGACGCGCTGTCAAAATTGTTGTATTTTCGCCAGTCATCGGGGCTCACGCAGCAGCGTTACATTGGTCGGGGAGATATCAGATCGCCACGCTCCGATGTCGGCTATGTAATTCGCTCGGCCGTGCAGGCCCGTCTGCTTTCGAGCAACAGGAGAAGAAGAGTGGAGGAGCGAGAGGGAGCGGTCAGGCTACACGGGGATATTCAAATGCCGCCACTCTTGTATGGAAATACGCGAGATGTAAAGATGACGGTGAGATACGCACCGAGATATTACCAGCTGCTAACGCGTCGACTAAATCATCGACCATGATACCACGCGGTTCCTCTCTTTTCAGACCGTTTAACCTCTGTTCCCTCTTCCTTTCTACACCAGTTTGCCCTGTAAAACTGATCTTTTACTAAAATCTCTTACGATTTCATTGATATCGAGCCTCGTACACCTTGTACAATTAGTTAACTAAACGATTCGATCCGTGTACCACGTTCTTTTTGCAAAAAGACTCGGTCCCGGCGACCGCCTTGAAACGAGTGCCGTAACGAGAGCACCGCTGATTATAAAATCTCACAATATGGCCCTGATGAAGCCACTTTTCCAACGCGTTTGTGTGAGCCAGTTATACGTACACCGGCATTCAACGTGGTCGCGCGGATGCGTGAGTTATTTCCGTTGGCCCCCTTTTCCTTGCCATCCACCACGACCAGAGCAGGAGCGTGGCGATGTATAACTTGTATATAGATGTCGCCGCTGATGACAGAGCGCGGGCAATAATTATTGCAGTGCGCGAATCGCGATTACAGGGCAGCAGCCTGGTCGGTCGGTCGGTCGGTCGGTCCGGCGCGGAGCGGAGCCGAGCGCGTTCGTCGACTCGTTCGGCGACATCGGTGCAGCCAAGCGTCGCCACAACCAGATAGAATCCAATCCACCTACGTACGCACACCTATCCGAGCGAAACTGCGCCAAAGCACCCACGTATACCGTCATTTGCGTCTCGATATCGATGTTTATGTACCGATACATCTTGCTCTTGGGAAGTATCGCGCCTACTTCTATTTCCACGTCCGCATAGATCCGCCGTTCGAACGATAACGATCGTGCGATTTCTTTGAAATCTAAAAACCCCTCCGAGCTCGACTCGCTGCGCATCAAACGCGATAATTATCGCTCGCATACAAAATAAACTGCTCGAAAAGAGTAAACGTCAATACGCATCGTGGTTGTCGGCCGACTCGATTTCTCACAAAACGTTATAAAGAATACGATCAAGATTCGTCGATAGCCGACTTCTTCGCTTTATTCCATTGTAGTAACGTAATTACGCCGTTACTCACCAACCATAAAATCTCTATCACGTGATTCCGCTGCGGACATCCGTTCTTGTATATTTTCCCTTTTCTCGGCCTGTACACGCTTGCGTCTTTCTCTTTCTCCGCGTGTAACTTCTTTCGTACCAGGAAGACAACGGACAAGGTGCAAGGTGTTGCGAGGGATCACCGATCTCCCGCACCTTTCTCCATTGTCTTTGCCCAGATTTTGAACGCCGGCATCGTCCAGCCAATTTTTTGCATCGCCTCCCGCCGCAAACGAATCGCGAAATTCGCCTCGAACGAGCTACGGATCCGAATCGAGCGTCAGCCAGTAGTAACATCAACGATAAATCCTATTTCCTTGAGACGCTAGCCGGTCCGTCGTTCGAGAAATGTACTTTCGAGTCTCGTATTCCGAAGGGACACGGCAGTCACCTCGGCTAATTGTATAAATTATGTATACGGCTCGGCTCGCGTCGACAAAAACGGCCTCGCGTCTGGCGGTGGTCGTCGTCGACGTCGGTGGTATTCCAGCGGTCGTGCAACGTTCCGAGCGAATCGAGGGGGAAACGGATCGTTGGTAAAAAAAGGGGATGGATGTTGCGCGCATGGGGTACCGATTTACGAGCCCGCGCATCCGCCTGGCGCGAGCATTATCGAGATTAACAGGCGTACGTTTCTCTCAGAAACTGCTCGTCGATGATAGTCGAGGAGGAAGCGAAGGCAATCCGGTCGGAAAAACGCGAAGAAAGCCCGCGTACGTCGTTGCGTTTTCTGAACACCGCCCTCAGATCGCTTATCGCGACCACCCAACGCGCTTGCGAGCAATCAAATAAATCTCAATGAATTAAAATTCATCGGAGTTAATGGAAAATTAGCGATTGCAGTTTGTCAACGAATTCGTTGCACGAGCCGGTTTTCCTTTGATCGACGACGTTGCACAGCTGTCGAGCCGTTCGAAGATTCGACGCTTCTTAACTGGTAATTACATCGAACGGTTAAAAGGAAGGAAGAAGTACGCGTTGATGCAACGGAACATCGTAACGAATAACCATGTATCATACTCGTGTGGTCTCCCTGATAATATTTAGGAAGCTGTCGGCCAGAGGAATTCAAACGTGCACGGAAATACCACGAATGTTAATGATAACGCACACCGGTTCGTTGAAATTCACAAGGCGAAATAATAACGCGACGCGGCTACAGCCGGGGAAATTTATCCTCGAATTACGGACAGCGAATCTATCGACGACCCTCGAACATCGATCGAGCATTAACGCGTGAAAGCCGCGTGGACAATACACGAACCAGCCTAGCCAACGAAGCGGATGATATATCACGGTAGCACACGTGCCACCAAGAATGATACAAAATGATCCTGCCAATTGCTTCGTCACTTGTTCCTGAATTCGGTTTTTTCCCTACGAGTCTGCACAGATATTCAAAGATATTTTAGGAACGCTATTACGCGGAAGTACATTTTCAGGGAAAGATCTAAATCGATGAAAAAAAGATGGTAGAGCGATAAATCCTGGTTTGGAAAGGCAGATGAATTTAAACGTATGCGCATGATTAAACGATCCGCATAGTCAGCGAGGGCACAGAGAGGTTGGTCGCGCTTATTTTCGCCTATTCATCAGACACGGACAGAGGCTACACGCCACGCCAAACGAAGTAGTACGATCTTGGATCGCGTTACCGGCCCGGTCCAACCCCTGGTCATCATTATCGAGATGACAAATAAAGCATTTTATAAGCCAGCCGATAACTCATCGCCGCCACGTTGCTGGAATGTAACAAAATGTTTAATCGATAAAGTGTTTCGCGGCGTGGTAAAAGAGCGAGCGAAAACCGAGTCCTAACCGAGGGGGTTAGAGGCGAAGAATTATGAGAGTTATTACGGAGTTCGTCGAACAGAGCGAGCGAGCGTTGTTACTCGCCAAGAACGCTCGCTCGTGCTTCTTTCCAACCTTTTCTCCGGTAAACGTTCGTTCGTAGAGCAGCAGTTCAGGACGCATTAAGGGTTAACGAGTGGAATCGTTTCGTCGATAAAACGCGGCTCGTTTACTCCGAGCAGCGGTATAACGTTCGAAGGATGTATACTTGGAAAGTTGGACACCCCCTTTGGTCGGGGAACGCGAAATCGAGGCAAAGAACGGGGTTCGTGCGAACGATAATCCCCCAGGATGGCGGAAAGCAGGTGGTTTCCTGGAAATCGGTTTAAAATATGCGCGCGGCGCGTGTGTCGTACGCGCATTTACGTAAGCGTCGTACATGCGAACGAGAAGAGATTGCAAATCGACGCGAACGAGGGGAGATTTACGGATCGCGTTTATGCAAACAATAAATGCGGCTTTGCCGTGGCGTAGAACCGGCCTGAGCAGAGCCACACCGGCAAAGGATATCCACGAACAAGAATTGCCGCTGTTCAAGCTCGGACGTCCAGGTTAGGTCGTTCCCTCAATGATTCACCGGATAATGGAGACGAATGCGCCCATAACTCCTCGTCTCCGTGCTCGATGTACTGGCCCCTGACTATTGGTCCGGTAACGTTCAATGGACCCCGGTTAACACATTCCGCGCCCCCGTACTCCTCTCCTGTCTTTCCTCCCTTTTTTCTTCCCCAGAGTTATTTCTTATTTTCGAGCAGAATCGAAGGCGGAAAGAACGATCGCCGCGTTTCACGCTGACACGAGCAATGACGTTAATGGACACGCGCGCGCGCGTGTATTTCGCCGCGTTTACAGTTCGCGCCTACGTACACGTACATAGTTCCAAGTTTCCCTTTCCACATGGAACTCGGTAATTACCGCGCTCGCTACGGTGTAATAACGAGTTACGCCCGGGACACCCGCTATTGGGTCGCGAGTAAATACTATAATAATATGACTAATGACGCGTTATGAATTACAAACCGGATAATGAATAAAGTATATATACGCGTTTGCACTTTTTTTCCTCCAGTTACTTCTTTTTTCTCCCCTTTTTTTTCCTTTTTTCCTCCTTTTTTTAGTTGCCCGTTTCAGCGGTACCTGTTGCCCGTTATTGGCTTCCATTATGTGTACGTGATTGCGAGGTGTTCGTAATTTTTTCACGGACAGAAAAAAAAAGGGGAACGGGAAGACAAAGAAAGACCGAACGGTTTCGTCGAATCGTTATCGAAAGATGTAGCAAAGGGATGTCGAGCGATCGTGGACCGGCCACGTTTACCCGAGGATAATCGCGTGCAATTTCTTGACTCTTTGCTTTGAAGCGGTTTCACACCTTGGCCGTGCTTCGTTGCCCTCCCCTTTGCTCCGGCGTTCTTCCGGACCGGCCGCAAACCAGACCGTGCGCCGCGTTCGAGGTAAAAGGTTAACTTGATAACCACGCGGTAACCGCGGTCTAACCGCTGGCGAACCCTGCGGGATCGGTGCACGCTCGCTGCGCGGCCGCGGCTTCCACGCGAGCCGACACGTACGAGCAACTACCGTAAGAGCTCTTCTGGTAAGCTTAGCTCGTTCCATTCCATTCCATTCCATTTCTGTTTTGCCTTTACTACTTAGAACCCGTGATTGCGGTCGCAACGACTCGGCTCGCATGCCTCCTTGATAATTGCACGGTCCGTGGCACGAGATATCGTTTATCCTGTTGTGCGCAGTCCGAAAAAATTCGGCTGTCACGAGACAAATAAAAAGGGAAAGAGAGCGTGTAGGAATCGTTTAACCGGACGAAGCCTAATATCTGTTGGCCAGGGGCGACTATCACGCCGAACTTAACACGCGCGTTCGCGCGTTAATGTAATCCGGATATTATCGAGATTTCGTCCCGGGGGGTGCGATTCGAGCGGCGTCGATCGAACAACAACGTTCCTATCGAGGATCGACGGTCGAGTTTACTTCTCGCTTTCCACTTAGCGCCTACACGACCGTACATCCTGTTACATTAGCAACCTATTTGTAAAGATCGATGCCACCCGCGGTCCAACAATGCCCGCGAAGGTGTGTTCGGCCGGGAAGCGATCTTTCGCAGCGTGCGTTCTCACAGCGGGCGACCGCTTGTTCCTTTCGTCTCGCGGTGACTTTACGATACAACGTGCCATCTTTCCGTTCGCCTAGCGCTCTCTACCGTTCTCCGTCCTTGTAACTTCACACCGTAGCTTTTCATTCGGACGGAACTAAACAGAAACGAGATTCAGATAACGCTCCGCGTACTTATCTACTTCCTTCCCCTCTGTGCTCTGTGTTCTGTGCTCTGTGTGTTCGATTAGGAAACGAACGATCCCCCGCGATAATTTCTATTTGAACGGTACTACTATTACTCGCTATTATCCTTAGAAATTAATGACATTGATTGAAACGAAAAACTGTAAGCGTTATTCAAATGAAAGGGTGGAACGCGAAGCACCTTATGTTAATTTTCTCGTAATACACGATTCTTTGATGATAGATGACATTTCGAATCGGAGAGTTCTCCAGTTCCAGCTTGTTTCTCCTTCTCCGTTCACCCTTCCTTCGAATCGTTGCTTCCCTCGAACGGCCATGGTGCTCCTCCTCGGCAAGAACGGTTGTACGTGGGTACGTGGATACGTGGGGTAATCAATTAATTTACCGCAGTGCAGTACGCAGGCATCCCACACCGACCGACTCACCCTCGTCCTCCGCCTCGACGTTTACTTTGTGAGCGGCTTGTCCGTGTGGACCGACACCAGCGGACTAGCACGGATATTAGTCGAGATTGAGGCACGGATCCGGGGATCCATTAGCTTTTATACACGCGCGTACAGGGCTAAGCCAGTACGTACGTAGATGGTGCATCGAGATAACGATGCCGTACCTTTCCATCGGTCGAGCGTCACGATAATTAGAAAATTAAATTGTCTGCTCTCGGTTCGGGCGCCGTATCTTTCGTAAAAGGATGCCTGCACCTGCTAATCTATATTTCATCACGGACCATCGTCGACGGCCGTACTCTCTTTCTTGTCGTTTGAACCGGACTGCATCTTCGTGCACGGGTCCGTTCAGATTTTTTGCCCTTCGCGTTATCTTGCAAGAAAGAAGAGAGGGTGAAGGAGGAAGCCGGTAGATTTACTACAAATGCAAAGAGACTCGCTCGAAAGCGGGGAGACTGTTAGAGCGATATCTTAGCCGGTCCACAGATAGGCTTGGAAGATAACCCGAGGGCTGGTGGGTGGTTGATTTAATGCGAACCAGGGAGAACGTGGAGGGAACGTGGGGTAAGGTGGGGTAAGGTGGGGTAAGGTCGGGGCGAGGGACTCTGATATTTTAATACGACGAGGAGCGTGATGCTTGGTCATCCATCTAACGTCGCGAGAGTTGGGTTAGTGCGTGTGCATGCTCGATTTTGCATACACGGAAATCAAGATGCATTCCCGCGTTAAACTGCCCCGCGAACCTTCGCCAGAAGAACTTCTGTAACAGGAAGGAAGACTGTTTGTTACCATTATCTTCGTTCCTGTCTATGCACGTAATTTCACTGCTCGACGCTGCCAGGAAATTCTCGACAAATATCGATGCAACGGGAACATGAACTTTCTATCGTGCTACGTTATAATTCGCTTTGTTTGAAAATAGCGAATGGATCGAAGAGTGGAGAAAAAGGAGCGTGCGAACGAAATAGGCTGGCAGGGTGGATGCGCACGGTGCGCGCCTAGGCAGAGGGAGATTTTTTTCTCGATTAGGTTCCCACATATTACCAAGCCACCCCCGCGACGTCCGCGTTTCGTCCGGATCCCGCTCGGTGTGCTCGGTACATCGGTGTGCGAGGTTCGCTCGCGCTGGCTTAAGCAACATCTCGACGTTGTTTTTTGTGTCTGGCAGGCCCTTGGCTGGCCAGGGCCAGGCTCCGCCACGATTTAGTGGCCCTAATTGCAGGGTTCAGCTATTTAATTACCGGGTTCGGGGCCCCGCCGCGGCCGTCCCTGGCCCCCTACACGCCCGCTCAAAATGCGAGTACATTCATACGCGAGCGAGCACACGTAGATGCGTCTCGGACGAATCCACCCACAAAACAGGGACCGTGACAACGAATATTTCCTCGCCAACTTTTTCTCTTCTCTTCTGCCTTTCTCTGTCTAGTATGTCCACCGGTCAGCCACCATCTTGATTTACACCCGTTCGTCGCGCTTCCTCTATACTCGCGCCATTTTGGTGTACGCGGAGAGCTATCGCGGATACGTCCCACGCGAAGATGACCGGTGTAAATTCATGCGAATGGAGTTCGATTCCGTCTGACCCCGGAATCTTTCAATCCTCCCTAATAACAGGCTATAAATTGGCAAGAAAGTTCGGGCACCGGTCAGTTCTCTGCACGGGACTACCAAATGATTGATAAGTCCATAAAGCATTCCGCGCATCCTCTTTCTCGGTTGGTCCCGGTGTTGTCGATGGTGGCGGAGCTGTTGATGCCCGGGGAACGTGCACGGGGTTAAGGACGTGCGTGGCACGGTTTTGTGGCCGCGGGTGACGCGGTGACGAGATGATGACCGACCCCGAACTCGGAATCATCGTGATTACCCCGCCCGCGTAACCCGTAATGCGAACCAAACCACCGGAGCAACTGCCACCGTTGCCATACGCTTTGCCTTCTTCCTTGCCTTCTCCCTGTCTTTTTCTTCCCTTGCCATTCGATCACGGACCTAACCCATTTCCGATTCGTTCGCTAATTTATGTTATTAACCCGACAGCAACTGATCACCTTCCTTTCCTACCTCCGTGCTGCTGCGTACAACTTTCGCGCAGCCACCAATTGTTTTCGCTTTCGCTTTCGCTTTCGCTTTCGCTTTCGCGGGATTTTCGTCAAATTAATTCGCAATTAATCGGATTGCGAACTAATAGTTATTACGAAGCGAAGCCGCGTTTTACGTTCACCAAAGATACACGGCTACCCTTCGTTTTTCTCCGCCCCTAGTTTTTTCGGATGTTCTCGGCGAAACGAATGTTTCCCTTTCCGGTTGACGAAAAAGAGGGTTCGACGGGTTCCGGATAGAGTACGTCGACGCGTAAATTTCCCTTAGACTCGCCGAATCCTGGATAGAATCGCGAAAAAAAAAAGCGAACCGGACAGTCGACGAGTCGATTAGTCGGAACCTGGCAACGAGAGCCCTTTCCGCCCTTAGGAGAACGCGCGAGAGTTTTAATTGTAGACCGCGGCCACCACCGTAGGGGGAGGCTATTATTCTTTCTCTCGTCGGTAACGCTTGGCCCGAACGGCGATCCGAAGACTCGAAGAAAAGAGAAGAGAAACGAGAAAGGGAGAAAGATATAATAACAGAGCGCTGGTCCGCTCGCGCTCGAAAAGAACGACCATCCGTTCTTTCCTCCGTCCATCCGGTGCGTCCATACGTCCATACGTCCATCCGTCCATCCGTCTGGCAGTTTCATATCCGAGAGAACGCACGAGTCTCCAGTGGCACGATTTTTCATCGCGCATCCCTGTGCGTCGCGGTACGCGCCGATACGCCTCTTCTCGTCTACCTCGTGCCCTCCCCGACCCTGTCATTCATCATCCCTTAATGCGATCGGCGTTTACTTTATCTCGGAAAAGCTTGTTGGCGCCACCTGGCCGGACTTCGGGCCCGTACCCCGAACGGAAAATTTCACCAGATACGGGACCACCCCGTCTTATGGGAATCATCGAACAATCCCGATCGATCGCCACCCTAATTAGCTGGACATAATTCACGGCTTAAACGCGCTGACAGAGGAAAGAATTGAAAGTTTGCTCGAATGATTTCACCCCTTGCTCCCTGGCGTTAGCGCGGGGATATAAAGTTACCCTGCGACGAATGGCTTTGAAAGGGTACACGAGGGTGGGTGTATTGGATAGGCGCAAAATAAAAGTCCGACAATCGGCCACGGGCTACGTTTAAAGAGCGTCGACGAATCCCCTTGAAGTATCCGCTCGGGGAGACGGAAGACTTTGTCGGCGAGGTAGACTCGGTGTCGGCGAAGCAATCCTTTGGGTCCTTCCCCAACGTTTTAGCCGTTGCTGAATGGAGATCACACGCGGTTCCCACTGTATCGAGTTACAGGCCAAGGGAGACGAGCACCAAGAAAGAGCAAGAAGCACTTTGGCATTATGCGTCCGAGGGAGAATACGAATCCATTCACCGGCGATCATCCGTTCACCCAAGCGTTCTTGCCCGCCGCCGCCGCCGCCGCCGTCTCCTTCGTTCCATCGTTCATTCATTCTTCTCCGTCGTTAAACTAGCTCTCGAGTAATTCACACTGAAACAAGGGAAACTACTCCAGCGAATCGTGGGACGAGAAAAAGGAAAAAAACGCACGGATCTGGGATCAGGCGAGGGTAATCGTGCTCGATCGCAACGCGTACTCGGCCGTGCCTACGAACAGAGAAAGTAGCATCGACGATCGTAGGTTAAATGTCGCATTATAATACTTGAATTGTCTTTGTTACAGGTTTCTCTATGCTCGTTTCTAGACCTTTTTTTTTTCAAAGCGATTCGTTACGAGAGTCTACGGTTGATTCGGAACAATAGGAGGATCGGGTATTAATCGATGAAAAAGGTAGTCAACTCGGTTACAGGACGATACGATGCAAGAATCGGAACTAGAGTATGCGGCACAACGCTCGTGCTACGATAAATTGTTGGCGAGTATGCAATATTATTAGCGTGCAGGATAATGGGCTCGATCCCGAGGCTAGGATCATTATATCGCTACGGTGCCGCGGATCGAACGCTAAAAAGAGGCACGCATCGACGCGGCAACGTAACTTACGAGCATTACGGATAGATAGCGCACACTATCCTGCTATTACCCGCTACGAGTTACTTTATCGCATTAATCTCGCGTACGTGCTACTCACGGTTTTTCTGAAACTTTCTCACCTGCTTTTTAATCGAAGCTATAACTCAACGAGGACCAGGTATAATATCGGGCCGGTTGTTTAACTTGTACCGCCGATAACCACCTATCTTTTAAACGTAGCAAATTGAATTAACCGCGCGGTTGCGCGCGGTTGCGCGCGGTGACGAACCGTTCGATTCTATAATTGAATTTTAATTAGCAGTTCTTGTTTTATAAACGATCGCGAACCGAGAATACGTACTTCCTCTCCTTATGCGGACGATACCTCGTCAGCGATATTAGCGCGATTGCTTTTCGCCGATTTATTCGCAGAATTCTGTTAGCGAAACGCGTACATACCTATACTTACAAGCCGTCGTCTGGTTGCGACGCGTACCGTACCCGCTGCGAATATTCACTCCGTGAAATCGAGAAACCTGTTTGTTCCCTACCTTAACGATATATACTAATATCTCGGTCCCGCTCGTCGTTATCTGCCCATTCGCCTCCCACGCGGCTGATCCCGAACGAGCATCGACGCAAAGGAGACGAGAAGAACGCAAGTACCGTGGAGGAAGAAGGCGGCGAGGGTGAAGACGAGTAAAAACAACGGCATAAGCAAAAGGGGTAGAACAAGGAAAAGAAAACGAAAGTGGACGGTACGAGAGGAAGCAGAAGAAGAAGAAGAAGTGAAAGAAGTAGAAGGCGTATAGAAGAAGAAGAAGAAGAAGAAAACGAAGTAGAGGCCGCGACGGTGAACCACGTGATCGCAGCGCGTTTTAATTGGTCGGGAGCGTGGTCCGCGGTAGGATGGAGGGAGGAGGAGACAGACTGGGAACGAAAAAGAGAGAGAGTAAGAAGGGGAGACAAGGGAAGGCAAGGTAAGGCAAGGAAGGCAAGGCAAGGCAAGGCAAGGCGAGGGTTTGTTAGGGTTGCCACGAGGATTAGACAATCGCGAGGTTGTACGAGGAGGACCGTTGTGAGGGCGGGCGCTGCTTCTGCCCCACCAGCAACACCTTCCTCGATGGAAACACACTTGTGGAGTTTGTGCGGGACGTGCCCGACCACTGCCACTCGTCGCGAACTCTCCCTGCACGCACTCGCGTATCCGGACACCTATGTGTATCCGTACTGAAAAGGCCAGCCGTGGTAGTAGAGAAGCCAAGAAGAAGGGAGAAAGAGAACGAGAGGAGGATCCGCCTCCGTAGAGGTGCTCTCCTCTCCTACGTGGAGCACGAAAAAGCTCAGTTATAATTGTTGCACGCCGCGAGCTGCACCTCTTCAGTCCCTTCGTTTAATTGCAATCATCTGCTTCCGCGTGAACGCGTCGTCCACACGAATCGTCTTCGTCGCGTCCTCGACCGACCTCCTGCGGTCGGTTGACCTCCTCCGTGGTGTTGTCTTGCCTTTGTGGCCAACAGCCACAGAAATTACTGTGATTACCAGGATATACGAGGGACTACGTGGCAACAACCTTCGAACGGACTACCGATGCCGAGGAGCAACGCTTCGGCCGCACGAACGACCCATCCACCTAGGATTCTCTCGATACCTCAACGATCTATAACGGGAGCTTGCGATTTCTCCTTCTTTCAACGGACGATCGTGAACCGGCTCGACTGCGATCCATCGCGGAAACATGTCCATTGATCTGTCCGCTCGTCTCGAACCACCTGACGCGTTTCTTCGATCCGCGATCCTTTGATTCGCCTCCGCGGCGCGATACCATTCGCTCGAAAAATAAAGACAACGTTCCGTGTCACGTATCGTATCGTTCGCCTCAACTACGAGACTAAAAAGTGCAAGAAGATGAATTGCGCGTACCAGTACTCCTATTCGGCGCATCCACAGAACGTCATGACCATACCCACGACGGCTGGCCAACAACCACATCATCCCACGGATACCGAGTACCTCGAGGTAAACTTGTTTGTAATTACGATTAATTTGATAGACAGGTAAAAGAAACGCGTATATCGCGGGAGCAATATTTGACAGAGTCTATCGTCAGCATCTGTTCCCTTCTGCGACAACATCCTGGGCGGTTCAGGAACACCCTTCGTTAATTGTTCATCTCCCGGTGGCGAGAAAAGCCAATGCGAGGCCTTGCACACCCCTTATTCTCCTTAACGCGCTGCCAATTCATCGACTCTCGTTCGAGAATCCAATTTGCACGATTGCCAATCCTATCTCGCAATTCAATTTGACAAAGCTTCGGCGATCGAGCTACGGGGGCACGAGAATACGGAGGTACGGAGGTACGGAGGTACGGGGCTACGAGAGGGAGAAGAGGAAGAAGAAACGTGCTCGAACGCAAAAGGAGCTACGATGATCGTCGAGTCTGGGTCGAGGCGCTCGTTAACGAACCACACGACAATAATATAAATTGGAGTCGATCGGTTCGCGTGAAAGGTTGCGGAAAAGAGCGGACGGTTTCGCGTGGCTACCAAAGAATCGCCGTGAAATACCGAAAGAGGGAAAGAGAGAAAGAGAGACGTAGCTGGGGGATATTAATATAAGGGCTCGATACGTAATTATAGTGATTACCGTATTGCCAGGGGGCGGACGAGGGCGTCCCCCAGTTTGCACGTCATTTTGCAATCTCAACTTCCAGCGAACATGCGCGCAAATTTGTCGGCGGTCCTGCGCCAGGCTAATTGTTTCCCCCTTTTTGCGCTAATTCTTCACGCTCTTCTCCTTCCTTTTGTTCAAAGTAACGCGTGTTCCGGAAGAAAATCACCATCGATACCGACACCTCCTCTCTTTAAAACTCTTATTATCTGTCTTTTCCGCTTTGTTTCCGCTTTGTTTCCGCTCGATTCGATGAAAAGCGTCTCGCGAATCGCATGCTGCCGCCTCTTTTTTTACCATTACAGCGCTTTTCCACAACACGCGCGAGTAATTATCATCGACGTTGGTAATTATACGAATTATCTCCTGTTATCTGTTCTCATTGACACGGAATCGAACGTCCACTCGCGCTGTTTATCTGGAAATGTAATTTTTCGAGGGCGCTAATTAATCGTTACGCAATACGTATAGCATCGAATTTCTTTTCGTTTTGCGACGGAGCGAGGGCGGTGCGAGTTTCTAGTTCGCGGATTACGCGCCGACAGAAAACCGTGTGCCGCGTGAATTACGGAGGATCGGTTTCTCTCCTCCCCGTGAAACACCCCATAAATCTGTCCGTGAACGTTTCTCTATTCCGGACCACGATGTAGACGGAACCGCGAGTTGTACGCCAGCCTCGACCCAGCCAACGAGTCGGTAAATCAGTCCTGGACAAGTTTCTCTTCGCCTTGTTTCCACGGCAAAACGTGCTGCTCGATCTTAAAAGCCTTCTTTCGCCCTTTCGCGCAGACGGATCGCCAACACGACGGACACGACGCTCAAAACGAGCCAAGCTAATAATTTATTCGAGCGTATCATTCTTTTGACCGACGAGAATAACTCGTTCGCTAGAATGGAATGACGAATATGTAAGTAACGGCGAGAACAAACGACGCGTCGATGAAATCTTTTCAATCGTGGAAACGTCCGACACTAGACACCGAAGAGTTAACAATCGCGTGCAAACGGGAAACGAAGCGTTCGTACGTCTATATGCTTGAAAGAATGTTTGCACGTTATCGCCGCTCCTCCATTACGTACTTCACGCGAGCGTTTGTCTGATTTATGAAACGAGCGTTGCAACTGGTTGACATTGTTAAAATACGGCTTATATAGAACCGCAACAGGCGAGTTGTCCATTTTCAGGGGTCTGGATTCGCGGCGAAAGTTGAACTCGTTCGCATCGGCATAATGGCCGTCCCGTTTCATCGAACCCGATTAGCGATAGACCAAACAGATAGCGGTCATAATGGTTATTAAGGTGGAAGAACACCTTTCCACTCTCCAACGTCTACCGGTAAGCTGGTACGACGATACCGTACACGGGCTCTGGTTCCAGTCTGGTCCGGTGAATCTTCATTTTCGACGGTCCCAGCCGCTATATGCGAAGCTGGTTCCTTGGTAATTATTAGTCCATCAGCATCTCCCGATGGCCACATGGCCGTATAAGAGGCAAAAGCCGGAGCTGGTCCCAACGCGGACCATCTTAGCTCCGCGAGACCGCCCTGTCATTATCCGCCCCCGTCAGGCCCGTGGGCCTCATTTCCCTTTCAACCCCGTTCAGCCCGTCTCTGCCAATCAGCGATCCGTCATTTTGTTGCCTCTCGATATCGCTCGATCGTTACCGAGGAAATCAATCGTCGCTCGTTGATCAACTTTTCCCCTTCTTCCCACCTTTCTCGCGTCAAACCATCCAGTTTATTTCTTGCTGTTCGTTCCGTGATCGCCGGTTATGCGTGACCAAACTCGTGCCAATAAATAACGAGGCTCGTTTTAATCCAAAACAAGAAAAAGGAAAAAGGAAAAAAGAAAAAAGAAAAAAGAAAAGTGTAAAAAGCGTCGTTTAAGGGAATAGGGGCGGGGAGGATAAGGCAGCATCGATCAACGAGACAAAAAGCAAGCAACCCCCGATGAGATATTCGCACCCTCTTTCGCGCGATCCAATACCGTATGCTCCTTGAAAGGACGTTAACGCCCGTTCCTGCTCCATTGCGCTCCGGTTCATTGTAAAACATCCCTTTTCTCGCTTCTCGGTTCTCGTAACATTGGCCGTTATCCTGTGACCTCGAGGAGGTGGGGTGGATCGCATCTTTTGTGGCCCGATCGCACGCGATGTACGCATCATCGTCCGTTCGAGTGTACAGGGGGATGGTCACCGATAATGCCCTCGCGTTCCGCGAAATATTTGTGTTCGTTGCTCCGCCACTTTTTATCGATTTTCACGGGCGTCCTGCGCGTCGAGTTACACGGAATAGCAAATGGTGCGCGACAAAAAAAGCTATGCCGTTTTCCTTTTACGAGCGACATTATAAAGAAATCAAGATTCCAACCGGACGCGACGTATGCACACGCTGCACACGCTGCACACGCGTTGCACGCGAAACCACTCGGTGTTGTACACGTTCCATCGCACACAGAACGTCACGAGAGAAAATGACGAAATTGATGTGGTTAGCGTGGACATTAGCGGGCAAGATATTGCGCGCAGATCGAGCGCGGAAATCTGGAACGCGCGCGACTTAGGAGGAGACGGCCTCTCGAGGAGCGCGGCGATTGTGAACGGAGCACGATTAGACGTTCCGCTCGCCTCGCCTCGCCACAGTGGCGCCTCCGTCTTCTCCATTATGGAAAATTAGGGCTTAATGCGACCCGAACGCGTCCATCCGCGGCGTCCATTCGTTCCTTCGCCCGACATTGGCGTAGCTGTTCGATTGTTCGCGATCTTGCTAGCCTGTATCGCGTGTAATCGGCCGATACGAACCACCGATACGCTACTGGGAGCGCGAGCAACGCTCGTAATAATGGACCCCTTTCTCGTTCGTTGAAATTTTACTCGGCATACGCCGGGGCTGTCTCGTATAGTCGAGTCGATAGCATTTGAAATTCAAACTCCTCGATTAAAATCGCATTAGACGCTCGTAAGACGGTATACGGGTGATCTTCTTGCGCTAGACCTCTCGGGCAACATCATAATGCTTCCGATCCAACCAACGGATCCTCCGAACGGGAGGTTGCAAATGCCGTTCCGTTGTAAATTACAGGATAATCGTTTCACGAGGAGCAAAAAGATTGGCCTGCCTGTATCTTTTTCCCGGTTCGAACGAGTTCTGCAAGTGGAACAGAGTGCATGTCCGATCAGAAGTAACAGTGACGTACTCGAACGCATGCCAAGTCCCTTTCCAAGGCGAACGGCTGCTTTCCAACCCGACCGATGGATTCGATTTGTATATCAATTACGCGGCTCCCGGTCGATGAACTTTGCTCGTTTCGCAGCTATCGAACAGTCGCGTGTAGCTATTTAAATTGTACCAACAACGGCGCTCTGCGTACCGTTACGTCAAACAACGAGGCCGAAGTTAATACGACAAGTTCGGGTCACGTAAGTCCCGGCCTGTAACACAACAGGGGAAGAAGAAACGAAGAAAAGGGAGAAAGAGGAAGGACGAACGCGAAAAGTCCCCGGACGAGGTTGAAACGTCGAGAGGGCACCACCAAAGTCGCCGCGTATCGTACGCGTGCCTCCTGTTGGAGTCGCGGCACGGTGCGCGCGCATTTCGCAGTTCAATTATCGAGGGAAGGGCTGTGAATGTCGTCGTCGTCGACGACGGCGGTGGTGACGGTGGAGGTGACGGTGGAGGTGACGGTGGAGTTGGCGGCGTTGGCGGCGGCTTTGGAGGCAGGAGGAAGAGAGAAGGATCGAACAAGGGAAAGAGAAGAGAACAGGAGAGAAAAGAGGGATGAGAAGAGAGTGGGAAGAAAATTGGAGGGGATAAATAAAGTAAAGTGGAAGCAGGCATGGCACAGAGGAGGCGGTCAGGGGCGGTAACTGGCTTTCCCGAAGTTCCGCCCAGCTGGATCTGCCCCTTTTTTGCCCGGGGGCCGGAGTCCTGCTCGCTTCCCTACTACCATTCCCCTGTCTGGTCGGTGCAAAGCCGATCGGATAGCCGGCAGTCTGTCACGGGGCGAAGAACGGGAACCACGTTAACCGGTTTCCCCGAAGCACCACTACGTTTCCGAGCCATTCGATTTTTTAGCCAGCCGACGGCTGCGGCCGAGTCGACTGCCACGTCGCAATTCTTCAAGCCTTTCATTTCTAATTTCGTCGCACGAGCCGAGTTACGAGTCCTCCTGGTGATCGCAAGTGAAGTGTTTATCGAACCAAGACTTTCGCATCGTCCGAGCCAGCTCGTCGCTTCAAGAGCCGTCAATCGGTCCACGCAACCGTCGAACTACGGCCGACAGGATTCCGCGATTCACCGGTTCTAGTCCTTGAAGCGTCAACGAGATGTTGACCGACATGACACCGGCTGCGGCTGGTCAACTGTACCCGCAGTTACAGTCCATCGCCAAGTCACCAGTACACGGACACGTGGTGAGTTCTCTCGATCATCGTTCGTCGAGTTCGCTACCGCGTAACGATCCACCCCGACCCGTTTAGATTATGCTCCGTTATCCTCCAACAAAACGATCGAGTTAAAGGAAGACTAATGGCTAGCTCTGTTCCGCGATCGTGGCCTTTAAAGCCTTCGGGTCTGCCTTTCCGGCCAAGGGTAGCTGTCAACCCTTGATCTCCCCGAGGCAAGGTCAATTACTCAGCCTCTTCCTAGATAGGGATCTTAATCCTGTCAGGTAGACTAAGAATCGTTGGTCCCGTAGATCAGGTGCTACTGTTCGCCTTGTCACCTTTTACTCGAGAATTTTCGACTGGCTTCGACGATAAAATCAAAGGTCCTCTCGGTCCGAACAAATTAACACCACCTTAGAGACTGCCGTCGGGAGCGAGTAAGGACGACTTCGACCGTCCATCGATAGGTAACAAGATGTCGTGCAATAATTTAAAACTATAGTTGCGAATCGATCGATCGAACGCTTTAACAGGAGCTATAGTTTGCTACGGATGCGACAAAAGAATGGGGAGCATCTTTGGTTGTGCGGACGCTGACCATTTCCGTATCCGCATCGGCGTGTCGAGTCCCCTGCATCCTTGGCGCATTGTTCGAGTACAAGGATCCTCGAGACTACCTGAACGTTGCATTATCAGCCGGTCGTAATCCGGCCAGATCATCCGGACTGATCCATTTTCTGTTTTGACAGAAACGGCGGTGTCCGTGGCCACGGATCGTCCGAGCATCAAGAGCGACCGGCTTTTGTGCCTTCTTCCCTCCCTACGCAACACGTGTTCTTCCGCTCGCTTCTCGCACACGGGTTTGGAACTTTTTATTTTATGACTCGGCAAGAAGGACGTCGTGGCTGCCGTGGCCTCGACTGGATGATTTACGAGTCGACGTAAAAAAGTAATTAAATCCTTGCCGTCGAAAAACAGACCCGTACGAGTATTAATTAAGTCAGCAGAAAAGTTTTCTGTCTGTGTGTCGTGCCGAAAATTAATCTCGATGGAAAGTCTTCTCTCTGCGCGCCTCGTCCATGGCGGTGGCCTCTTCCCGTACCATCTCGATACCGATTATGCTCGCTATTTCTTGTCAATTTTTGCCAGTTCCTCGTGATTTATGAAACAGATTTATATACACCCAGCCAGACGAGAATTAAATTCAATTCGCGCATCCTTGGTAAAATTTTGATCGAAGCAACATTGTCAGTGTCAACGTTGAGAATATTACAAACTGTTTTTCTCCGTCTCTTTTCCCCTGTTCGCCTAGTCGAAGCACCCGATCCCAATGTATCGAGTATCCCTGGCATAATGGTCCTGACGCAAGGTTCTCAGGGATCAAAGGGACTGGCCTCTACCTGTGCGCCCAAGCAGCCAATTATTTGTCTGCTCCTCTTTGTGCACCAAGAGGATCCACTTGACAGGATGCGTGGGATGGTAACGCGATACCTACTTCCTCTCGTCACTCGATCCTCCGATCCTCCGATCCTCGTGACGGAGACATACAAGAATTTTCCTCTTTCACGAATATTTTTTCTTTTTTCTTCTTTTTCTCTCTCCCTCTTTTTGTCATTGTACTCGAGTTTGCTCTTTTAGACGTCCTCGTTTTCATTCTTATCAACGACCACGTCCAAGCATATTACCGTATAGCCTCGTTTACGCGTGAACGTCGAATAATATAAAAGCTTTACTCGTTTCTGGAAAACTTTTGACAGCCAACACCGAGTCCAAGTTTGGATTGTTTCGCTGATTAATTAATCATCGCAGCGATATGTACGTAAGTACTTGCAGCTATAAGCGATCCAACCGGTGACTAAGTTGTTCGTTTCGACGATCGATAGGCTTTGTTTCAACACATATTACATTGATCGCGAAAATACGCTCTCGTACACGGAATATCGTTTGAATCCTCTTGATTAATTCATGGAGCGAAGTTCACATTACCCCGTCGTTTCTTGCGGAGAACGCAAAGTTACTCTCTGATTGGCTGTAAACTCGTGACCCTTACGTACGTACGATTATAGACTGTGACCGTGTTTCGATACCAATTTACTTCCACCGTCGACGTTATCGCCGCCACTTTTTTACCTCGACATGTGCATATGGAAAACTAGGGAAACGGGAAAGGATGCGTACGTATTATAATTAGCGAGCGGAGCGGCTACCCGGACCGAAAACGGGACGGAAAATTCCTGTCGTCGCGTTCGAGGTTCTTGAAAAAATTTCGCTCCACTTCACCTTCATGCTGGTAATCCGATAATCCGATTCGTAGGGTGAAAGTGTCCTTTTAAGCGACGCCCCGTTGACATTTTCAAGCACCACAATAGACTGCGAACGGCCGACAGCGTGCATCGTTTGTCGCAAAAATGCGACCTTCGTCACGCTGGAGGGGATGAAAGCACGACACGGCCTTTTTACGTGACCTAAGAGGATTTACCTGAAGCACCGGATGCAACCAGGTTGTCATCCTAATTTACCCCCTCCGAGAACAAATTTTTCCCAAAGACCAGAAGCGTTCCGTTTTCTTCGATCGATCCCCGCGCGCGGTTCTTCCGTTTCCCTCTTTAACGCGTTGACAGACACGAGGAAAATTATCCCGTGCGTTGATAGACGGGCGGAAATGCTGGCTTTGTAACGGCGAGGAGAAAAAAAATGAAACGTTCGTTAGGAAGCTCCACCCCTCGATAGAGAACGTTTCACGAGAGTTTGCCGACGTTCCTCGCGCGTTTCACAAACTTCTTGCGCGTTCCTCGTTGCCGCGCGATGACAAAATCCCTTCCGATTGCTGTCACGCCCACCACAGTCGGCGCACAGGGGCTTAACGAATTATTTTTGTCGAGTACACAACGAGACCCAACATGTAAACACCCTTTCGAAAACTCGTTCGTGCCGCGTATCTGGTTGGAAACGCAGGGTTCGAAAGTGGCAGATGTTCGGGGTGACAATATGGCCACCTCTATGCCTGCTCGATGCACGCGTCTTGAAAAACCGTTTTTGCGTATGATCGATCAATTTCCTGACCTTTGGATCCCTAAGCGACACTCTTTTGTCGTCGAATCGAGCAGCCAGTCTTTTTTTTTTTTTTTTATCCTATTCGCCAGTCAAATTCTCGATCGTCGATAACTTTTGAATATCAAAAATCGGCATTTGCAACCAGCAGCGTTTAAACGCGAGCAAAGATGCAATTTCGCCGAGAATCGGTTAAGGACGTGTACGTAATTTCCTGAGCTCCGTTATCAAGGAAAGTTCGATAATTGAAAACCTCAGCCACCCCTTAACCTGTCGACGTAGATGGTGTTCTTATTGCATGCGTCGGAGTCGGTACCTAGAATTATTGTTCATTACTTCCCCGCGGTACAATCGTCTACGGAATTATTCATCGAACGGCAATCGAAAATTTCCCTTCGTACTCGAATCTTTCGTCCGCTTCCGTGTTAACTGATCGGACGGTCGCGAACGATTGAAATTAAAAATTTGAAAAATACAAAATGACAAATTCTCAATCGATTCGAGTCGTACGGTATGAAGTTAGAGAGGTCGGTTGAGACAGGCATTTAGTGAAAACGTAGGAACGTGCGTGTGGGTTTAGCAGTGGTCTGCAACGACTGGTGTGTACGCCTTCCAGCGAGCATCATCGTATCGCTGGAAGGTTCGATAATTGAAAAGGCAAGAGTTCTCGGCGCGGTGCATCGTCGTTGTAAACAATATTCCTGGTAGAGTGCGCGCACGAGCCCGCACGAGAGATGGTACGTCGAATTACCGGCCATTATCGTGACGTATCATCGCAGCCAGCGTCATTCAGCGGACCATCATGGGAAAGGCGAACAATACTCGATCTGGTCAACACCTCGAGGCCTTAACGCGCACGCGCGCGCGCGCGCCACTCGACCAAAGTGGAAGACGATTATTAACGACTCTCGATTCTATTAACCCGACTACTTTTCTCCATTAAACACAATGCAACATTTTTCCACCAGCGAAAATTACACGCTCGAATCGGTTGCTGCGCTTACCGTCATTACCGGCGATAGATCTCCCCCTTTGCGCAGGGTGAGACGGGATACGCTCTTCTCTACGAATTGTACCTTTTTTTTTCTCGTCTCTCGATCATCGTCCATTATCGTACGAGAGTCATCGCAAACTGACGCGGTGCGCTTCTATTTCGCGTGGCAAACACCTCGAGGCCCCGATCGGATCGCGCCGATCTCCGCTCTGCTAGCTGGAAAGAAGCGTGGCAACAGCAGGGATTCCCCGCAGGGGTGCCAAACCCCTGCGGAGTCGGAACCAAAATACCAAACGTTGGTTCACCGGCCCGCCAGAGCGCGAGATGATTTATCGGCTGCGTATTATACGTCTCATCGAGCGCGAATTTTCTACACTCGGCTCGTTCGCTTCTTGTTCTCGCTTCGGACGCACGATTTTCCACGCTTTGGCTAGCGTCTTCATCGTGAGCAACAATTATCGAGTTATTTGTTATACCTCCAGTATACGCCGTGAACGATGGTGTAAAATTTGAATAATGTCGAAAGAAAACGTTAAACGTCGGTGATCCCAGGATTCACAGGGATCCGACAGGAAACCTGTCGTCTGACTTCGGCGAAAGACGCGCGTCAACTCGGCTTGGCGAGTAATTAACTGAAATTCCAGTTCTATGCGCCGCGCCTTTGGAGACCGAGACGCGAGAGGTCGTTTCTCGAAAGCGAGATCACCTCTCGCGACGAGTACGCGGAGCAACGACCCTTTTCAAGGCCCGTAAAAACTTCCGGTATACTCTGCACGAGAGACGATGCAGCCACGATTTTCCCTTTTGCGGATACATATGGCCGACTGGAGGCTGGTCTCGCGCTCCTTCCTCCCTCGAATACCACGGTCGTTGCGTGTTCCTCGCGAGCAATGCTTGGGATAATTGCGTTTCAAAGACGTTCGCGAAGGAATGCCGCACAACCGATACCGAAACGTTACTCTCTCGGCGCGGTGCGGCGCGGTGCGGCGCGGTGCGGCACGGCGGAAATATAGGTATCTCTGTCCCTGTCGAAAAACGGCCAATCCGACTGGACCAGTTCGCTCACGAACAGCGAAACACGCGTTCGTGTATCGATCGGTACGAAAATATTATATTTGTACCGTTTGCTTTCTCATACTGTCCGTGTGCAAATTGGTTCAGCTGCAGCCAGACGATACGGCCGTACGTCGTAAACAAGAAATTATCTTGGCATCGATTCGGTATCGATCCTCCGGCGATAAACGGCAAATGCGGTTTACAATTCCCCCATCTAACGCGAGATCGTGATTGCGCAAGAACGAAAAGCGGTAGTCGAACGCGAACGAGACTTGAAACCGGAATGATCGACACTCTTGTGGCCACGATCGCGGCTCAATTTTCTCACTTTTATCCGCGCGTGTCCCGGCGAGCGGAAAATTTGCATTTCGGTGTCCACTAAGCGTTCGTGTCGCTATCGCGGCTCCTTCCCTACGGGGACGAATTATCCTCTCGACGTATTGCATAACGAGCCTGACCGCGTTTATCCTGTTAGATTGAACGCTTCGTTAGCCGGGACACGAGCGAAGCTTTCGGTGAACTTACGGGAAACGTTCTAAGAATAATCCCGCTCGACAGACTGCGCACACCGGTGACATTTTTCTTCGTCCTCTCGTAGTCGCTCGTTTAGCGCGGTACAAGCGTTCGTTTCTGTTCCTGTTCCACGAACGTCCCTCGATGTTCTAGGCTTTTTCCTTCACGAATTTCTTCCAAAAAACAACGTTCGAGCGTGCTCGAGTTTGGTAAGAGGCTTTTACCTTGGTCATGAATTTTTATGGAGGGGTGAACGGTTGGCGAGTTTCACGGGAATAAAGAGCTTCGTCTCGTACATCCTTGCAAAAAAGCAACGTCTTTCTCTTGGAAAACTCATCAGACGATTAACGACTGGAATATTGTATCGAGCAGTCGTACCGTGCGCTTATCGTCCTTAATCTGACCGCGTTTATCGTACGGACGATAATTTATTTACGAGTTCAAAGAGGGTGAATATCGTGACAGGGTCGAACCGAGAGCGACCGCAGTTGCTCTCCCACGGCCTGCTTGCCCACTAAATCGCGAAACAATAAATCCGGGAGCGGAGTCACCCTCTTTATGGACCTCTTATACGGGGATGATGTCCTCAGGGGGTAGCCTAATATGTCACAGTCTGTTGCAGCGCTCTCTCCGGCAAAGGTTGCTGTCGTGAACGAGGGTGGATCCGCGCGAACAAACCATTTCTAAGGGTTACGCTCGCCGAGGGGTTAGCTTTCTACGCTCCTAATGGACTGATTCAATAGCGACGATCCGATAAACTGATCCCGCGGTACACGCGTCTTCGTGGATCGAATTAAGCGGATCGTCGTTTTTCAATTTGCCGCTAATCGACACCCTCCGATTCCTCTCACCTTGTCCAAACACACTTTCTTATTCTTGCAAGAAAATCAGTGGATCGATTGTGCAATATTTCTTCGATTATACCACTTTTCTGGCTAACAAAGGAAACTTCTTCCTACAAACTGGAGAAGATCGGAGCTTCGTGTAGCACGTACGGCACATAGGCACGCTATCGCTCGTGAAATCGTGATCATTACAAACGAAACATGACAGTTGAAAAATTATTATAATCTCGAACGATCGGGTTAACCGAGCGTCGTCGATTTACATAATCTCGGAAGCCCGTGCGACGTACCGCGGCGAGGAAAAACCTCTCGAAGCTCCGGCAGCGTGGCCATGCTCGTGCACGCGCTTGCGTACATCTATATCGTGAAATTACGATACGAAAGCACGATGAAGCTATAAATCGCGCGCGCGAACTCCTCACAGAAGACACGCGAACCAATTTGCCAGACGATCCGGCTACGTGCGTCGTTTCGTCGATAATCGCCGTTCCGGACGATATTCGGCCAACAGAAAACCATCGTGTATCAATTTTCGCCAGCCACGGGCTTTAGGTAATTACAAAACGGATCGTTGTTGCTTGTAAGGCGGTTCCACTTTAGGAGGCCATGCAGCGAAATTATTTAATTTATGGACCTTTCGACGAGCGAGATTTTGATAAACCGCTCTCAATGAATCTTCGGAAATTATAATCGAATAACTGTACCCTAAATGAAAATTGTGTTGTACGCAGGGGAGGACGATACGAACATATCGAGCACGCGCTTATCGCGAGACGGCGAGTAGCGAAATTAAACGGTCTCCGCGTGACTCTTTAGCGGTTTCTAACCGATCGAATTCATTCGCGCCGTACGCTCGTAATACCTATAATCGTTCCACGCGTAATTCATAGTCGGAGAAACGCGTTCTCCTCGTGCTCTATCCACTAGTTCCACGCGACGAGATAGCGCATAAGATTAATCGAATTACTTGTAAGCTCGATCCAGTGATCCAACGATTTCTTGCCAGGTTATAGAACGCGTTGGATTCGGGAACGACTCGCTTTAGCAACACCTGCGTTCGCGGTCTGCCAAAGGTGATTTAATGGCAGTTCGTTGGCGCGGCGCCGTCACTAACGCACGAGACGAGTGTGTTATCCTCGACCATTCCACTCGTCAATTTTCTTACGTACAGCATTGCGGTGCTGTCGCGTGTCTGTACGTTTCAACATGGAAAAATGAACGCCGTCGACACGGCTGATCGTTATCGAGAACACCGAACGTCCAGATCGATTAGCCCTGTCGGTAGCCCATTTGTTTCGCCCTCGTTATTTCGAGTCCGCTCTCGTCGCCCGCCCGTCCGACCGACTTACCTGGCTTACCTGGACATTCGGCGGCCCAAACGATCCTACGTTTTCCCGAACTCACGGTGCTCTTTAAGCGTTGCACACGTTTTACAAGTGTCATAGATATGGTGTCACGATCGGCTAATGTTTCGTTATCGCTAGGAACGTTCGACGTAGCCGCGCGTAAACTGTTCCTGGTAACAGTTTACGTTTGGAAAGCTTCGCTGCGAAAGAGTTAATCGAGACACACGATTTACGCAACAGACCCGAGGAACCCTGACAAAAAATGTAATCGCTTTAATGCGGCCAATTTGGCTTTGATCGGAGTATCGGTCTCGTTAAAGCGTTTCCAAAAATTGCAACATTTTTTGTTACGAAGGGACAAAATTGGCAAATCCGTGGAGGGACAGGTGCGCGCGAACATCGGGTCTCGTAGTCCCTCGACACGCGACGATAACGGAGCGCGGTCTATTTCTTTGGCAAAAAAGTGAAAACTGGTAAGACGAGGGTCAAAACGTGTGCAGCAAGATTGAAGAATTGGGAAGATTGCTTAATTGATGGAGAGCACTCGTTCGTTCCAAGGAGGATACGTTTCGGTATAGCCGGCTCGAAGGGTGAACGAACGAGCCAGTTACCCCGTCGGAAGTTCGTTTAGATTTAGCCGATGTTAGGTGTTTACGAGTTTTTAATTGAACGTAAATATTCGCAGGTGCGGACCTCCGTTCTCAAGGATCTCAGCCTCAATTACGAGGAATGGTCTCGTATCTCGGCTTCAATGTAAGCTTTCGTCGTAAAAGAAGCACTTGGCTCGTTAGAAGTATACCGCGCTCGGTGTAAATTTATCGGCTCGCGAGTTGGCTCGTTGGCGAATTTCGTCGAGCACGACGGGACACTTTGACGTCTCGTAAAAGCTACCCTACCATCGATAAATTACCTGGCAACCCCTAGTTGCGCGTTTTTTCCCTATCAACGAATCTTGCCGGGTTCGCTAACGCCACGAATAAATAATGCCGAACGCGCGCAGGTGAGAGAGCCCCGTGTGTGGCCAATCTACCCGTGTGTGCTTGCGACCCTTGTCCGTATCGCTGCTTTCTCGAACGACCGTTCTGCGAATGTCCGCTCGGATTCAGGAAACGTCGTAAAAACACCGCGAGCGTCGGTTCGCGTCGGTTCGCGTCGGTTCGATCGACTTTACCGCCCGGGAGTAGCAAGCTTGCAGCGTTTATCGTGAACGACGATGGGAGAGTGAAAAGGTTCATCCATCAGAGAGGCAGATCGGTGTCGAAGACATTGACACGGGCCAGATGTCGTGTACCGAACGTTTTCTGGCTCGATTCGATTTTTCGCAGCCGACAGCCCATCGAAAAATCCCTGGTAACCAGTCGGATCATTTAAATGCTAATGCTCGGTTAATTTATCGACGTACGATTCCGTTTCCCGGGCCCGCGGCGACGCTATTTACTTGAAACTTTCGTAATTGAAAGAAAGCCGCCGACCGAGACCACCGTGGCAATGCCGGCAATAAAACGTCGAATATACGGGAACGAGACTGGAGAAGATCCTCCGTCGGTTGATCTAGGAGGCGAATAATGTAATATACCGAACGATAGACCGCGCGCTAGTCTACCTGGCCGAGCGATAAAGATGCGCTTACGACTCCGCCCCCTAACGCGTCTTCGGGACGCGACCGCGACAGTCCTGCAAGACAAATGGCGCGGAAAATATTGTCGTTACAACGGGTCCCTACTTTGAAATACGACCGGGACTTCGATTAAGCCAAAGATCCTTCTTCCTTTCCAGCAAAAATGAACGCCGACCCTTCTTATTTTATTCTTTCGATCGTTGTAAAAACTGGAAATGTACGAATCATTCGTCCCCGTTCGACGCGGACAGGAATTACGCACAAATACTTCGATTCGAGCTGTTTTGATTTCGCGCATAAATTCTGCAGAACCGTAAAAACTGCGAAACTTTGCTTGTTAAAGCGAAAGAGTTTCGTGGAATTTGCGCGCAGAACGCGCGTAGTATCTTGAATCGGGATCGTGGAGAAAAATGCGACCGAGCGCACAACTTTTACTGCCCTCGTAACGTTAATTTAATCAGCCGCATTGCCAGAACCGGAGCTACCTTTTCTGCAAATGTTGGATTTTATGCCCGCCCGCTTGCCTGGTCTGCTCGTCGGAACGACCATTGGAACACGGTGCTTACGCAAGATTTCAACGGCCGCGTCGATAGACGGCCACGGCAATAAAAAGTTATCGGGCAACGGGCGAGATTACCGGAACACACTCGAGAAGAAAGTTCACTCACGAAAGGACATCGGCAGGAGGAAAGAAGAGCGGTCCTCCTTTTTCGAAGCATTCCGGTCAGCGTATTAACGACTGACCGAGCGATAGATCGGACACTTGACCGCTAATTGGCTGCAGAATTTTATGTACCACTAAATTACTCGATGCAAATGCGCTGGCTTCCGTTCACCGGCTGCGCCAATGTTCCAGAAGCACGCGCAACTCCACCGACCGGACCGGACCGGACCGGACCGTCTCGCGTAAGATTTACGCCGGCCTCATTATCCTAATGAAGACGTAACGCTTGAAAAACGAGTCGCGATTTTTGCCAAAAACCATGTCGTCTAATCGAAACACCTCCTCGTTAATGCCGCTGCCTTCGAGAGGCCGCCGAAAGCAATTTTTCGGCCCACGATAATCTAACTTTGCGCAAACTTCATTTTCCCTACACGATGTCGGATAGCCTCGTTTTTGTCGCCCTTTTTCGACCGATCGTTGCCGACAAAATGAAAAACAAACTTTAATTCGTGGCAATCGAAGCGTTGTCGCGCGGCTTTCCGCTTTGAAACGTTGTTTTGGGGCGGTCGATTACGACGTAGCTATATTATACGTATAGCTGGTCTATACCCGGAAATCATTAGGTCCGAGGGCGATTTGAAATTTGTCGAGGGATCGGGTCTACGGGGGCCAAAAAACTCGGTGCCGAGTGTACAACGGAAGAAGAAAAAGAGGAGAGCGTAGAAAAGGAGTAGAAGAAGAGAAGAGGCTTGGTTCCCTCCGGTCGCTCGATAGCCGAATAAATTTGGGTAGCTCCCTGTTTTGGCCCCGGGCCACGGCTACAGCGAGGTAGACTTTTTCGGATATACGATCGGACCTTTCGTAACGCGCCGCGCGCCGCGCGCCGCGCGCACCGGACCGACGAGAGAGGAGCCACGCGGGGACAGAGGGCGAAAAAGAGACGGCCGAGTCGTTCTCTCACGATGGATTTAATTAAAAAACATAATTTAGAAGGGAGGATAACAGGTAGCGCTGCCGTTTGGTGGGAACAAACGGAGGCTCGGTCGCGGCGTAGCCTCGGTTATTCATGAATAAAATTATTAATCCCGTCCTCCATCGAGAGCTTCTCTATCGCGTCCATCCCGGCTCGTCTATCTCTCGTTTTCCAATAGCCACGAAACCTTCGTTCTCGATCCTAATTTCGATTTCACCCGTGCGTCGATCGAGCCGAACGATCAATGAAATTTACTGTTCCTCCGGAGAAATGGCTCGATATATATATAACGGGGCACGATTTCAAAGATTCGTTTTGTTTCGAGCGGTTCGAATAAAGGGCGACGCGACGCGACGCGACGCGACGTTTCCCTAATCGTGATCTCGGCCGCGAATAATAAGTTGGACGAGTAGACTGGTCGAAGGGGATCGCGGCGTTTTATCGAGACAAGTCTGCGTGTTGGCGCAGTTGCATGCGGGGACTGATAAACAAATAATTAGCATTAGAAACGAGCCACGATCGAGATCGAGAAGGCTGTGGCTTCGATGCGGGCCACCGTTAACGACGAACGCTTTACAGCCTGCTGCACCAACCGTTTCTTCTGGGTGACCAGGAAAAATGTTAAACGGGGAATCTGAAAATCAACCGTTTCTCTTTTTTCTCTGAATTTAATCTTTCCGCGGGCGTTTTTATTACCACGAGTCGCGTTAACGGTATTATGGAAGAGCTTATTTTTACAACCTTGGTGCCTTTCGAAATTAAGATTACGCGTGGCTCGTTCTCGCAGAGCCATTTATCCTGAATGTGGACGAAAAACCTTTATTACGCGGTTTACGAGTGTTTCGCGAGAGATATCGGAAGGACCAGTGGCTTGGCAAGATAACGCTCGGTATCGAAATGCCAGACGGTTCGGAAAAACGAGCGAGCGAAGCGGTCGCATTCTCGTTGCCCGACTCGCGTCGCGGTCGGTACGCAGGTGGATCCAATCAGAAACTAGCTAGGGCAGCAGCAGGTGCCGGAGAGTCGGCGGTCAATGGCTCTCGAGAACGAGCAACGCTTTTTACTGGGAAACCAGAAAAGAGCGCCGACTAATTTCGCGTTCGGCTCTATTACCGGTCAAAATAGGGCCCGACCTTCCCTCGGCTTTTTGCTACGATACACGCTTTAATTGTCTTTTCGAGGCTTAGGTATCCTCGTGCTCCTATCCCATACCGTTTGCCGAGGAACACGATTTTTACGCGAGGTTTCAGCTTTATTTTGCCGTTTCGATTCGCATCGGAAGCGAGAACTCTATTTGCGGTCAGGAGGACGTCTCGTTTCGAATGGCAGGGAGGGCAAGAAGCTTGACGCGTAGACGTCGGATGCGGTTTGCCACGTACCGCGTTGAATCGACACCCTACCGCGGTTTGCCGGGTTCGCACCCTCGCCGACACTGCCTCCCCCGCGTCCAACCGTCCAGCTGTCGCGTGGCTATCGCTTTCGCTCCTCCGACACCCACTTTACGTGTCCGTTTGCCAGCTAGGCGCCGCTTTCGAACGCTCCGACCACGTTTTCACGGTTGCCGTTCGCCGTTCGCACGATCGCGCTCCTTTCGATGGCAACGTCGGAGATAGACGGATCTTCTTGGATGCGTCGTGAATCTCATTCGACACACTGTCGGCTCGCTTCGATACGCATCCCCGCTCAGCTCGAACGAGAAAGATTCGCGCGAGAAATCTGAACGCTTCGAATCACGAACAGCCACGGACCTTTTCTATTTGACCGCTAGTTGGAGAAGGTTTACGATGACACACCATCCCTCGGCTGCCGTTACGCACTTTTCTCGGAAGGTAGTTCGCTCGAAAGGCGACGAAGAAGAAGGGAGAGGACGAAGCAGCAGCCCCCCAGCTTTTAATTTATGCGCGGCACAGACGAAGGCGTTATTAGTCCTAGCTGGGTAGGATGGGCGTGACGTCACGCGGCTAAAACAAAGGATCCTAACCATGCCCATCCCACGATGGCTCTCTTTCAACCGTGCCGACAGGAGGCCGCGAATTCTACGATGTATTTCGTCCGCGCACCACTCGAAGACTCGCTCGAGCACGCGGATACCTCGTCCCGGAGGGTCGCACGGATTTACCTTGCCGCGCAAAACCAAAGAAACCCTTGCTCGAGCTCTGTCGTGCTTAGTATGCATAATCCATGCCCCGTTCGCGAAGAATCATGGTAATCGGCGGGAGGACAGATATACGTGTAAAGGCGACTCGAAGGCGCCGCTAGCATAGAATAACGACTGTTTTTCGTTGCGCGCTAGGTAATTACAGGCGAGTCAGACCATCGTTCTGATCGATAATCCTATTAACGCACCCTACGAGTTCTCGTTAACCAACTATCTAAATCGTTCGCTAGATTCCTAGATACCTGTCCTATTCTTGTTTTTCCAAATAAAACCTTAACCCAATCCCCCGAACCTTTCACTGATTTTCTTATGTATCGCAATACCAGATGGAAGAAACGAGCACGTTGGTTCGATCAGCGGTCGTCGCGGGTACAGACCCTTCGACAAAACGAAGGCAAAACAGGCTAATTGAGAGACGTCGTTGTCTCCACCGGGCCACTGTCATATCGTTCCAGCGGATCAATACGTAGTCTGCCTACAACCTGCACTCACGAAGCTCAGAGAGGGCGTGGCTCGAACACCACCGGCCGAGAGATTCTCTCTCCCTCTCTAGTCCACTTCTGTCCCTCCCGACCTTTCTGTCTCTCCTCTAGCTTCTCTCCCCTTTCTGCATCCTCTCGCCCTAGCCACGCGAGCTAGCAAGGATGATTTTGTCTTCCACCCCTTGCGGGAACACCGCGACGAGCAAAGCGTCCCAGAGTCGGAGCCACCTTGCTCTTCGTCGACGTTCGATGATTTTGCCGGTACAGGAGGTCGGAGACGGTGACGAAACGACCCGGAGAATCGTCAGATGATGGTCATCGTCGATGACTGTTGGAAACGTTGAGCAAAGTTACGGGGTTACCGCGGATTGGTAGGGTGCTTTCCTTCTCTGTCCCTCTGTTGGCCTCTATCGTCAAAGGGTGCGTGCACCCGTTGTCTTTGGTCGGTGTTGGTGCAAGGTTGAACCGCGTGGGGGCGTGTCGCCTCGATGGCGCCGGCTGCTAATGGCTGCGCGGCCCGCCAGACTTTAATTTCCTGCCGCTTCCGCGGACCCTTTGCCTTTACCTTTACCTTTTCACGTCCGAATCCGCTTCGGTCCCTTCCCAGCCTCCAGCCTTTCGGTAGCCATCCACCTAGTCCGCGCGTCTTTCATTCCTCTAGATACGACGTATCGACGATGATTTGCACGAGAATCGCCTACGCGGGATTCTGCTCACGAATTCGGTACTTGAGCCCAATTTCCTATCACGTCTAGGATAGGATCAGTAATTTTCTGTCATTATACACACCTCCGAGTGGGGGAGATGCGATTTCTACGACCGTTTCTGTATTAGGTCGATTTAAGTGCAATTGTGGCCACGACGTCCAGAGTCCAGGGTTCGGTTGGATTTCGATTTTACGAGCTGCTTCGTTGCCCTGAGAAAGCGTCTCAATCGTTCGAACGATTTCGTCGATCGATGTACGTGAGCGCCTAATTCGCGAACCCCGACGAAACTCGTTATTATCGGTTTGCGTAATGGTATCGGAAGAACAGGCTGTAATTTCCAGCTAACACCTGCTCGAGAATGTATTTCGACCATAATAAAATGTTGGCTAAGGCGCAACACGGCTCAGGCAGTCGGTCGAATCGACGAAAACTTGGATCAGGTCGAGTTTTAATCCAACGGTTCTTTTTCTCTCGTTTCAGGATCACCCAGGCTTGCGGGGTACACCGTTGGCGATGCTCGCCGCTCAGTGCAACAAGCTGAGCAGCAAAAGTCCGCCGCCGCTAGCCGACGCGGCGGTGGGCAAAGGTTTCCACCCGTGGAAGAAGAGCCCGCAGAGCAGCGGCAGTTCGCCCCAACACTCTACTGGAAGCGGCGGAGGTGGAGGGGGAGGGGGAGGAGGAGGAGGGGGAGGGGGAGGAGGTGGAGGAGGTGGATGCACGACGACCGGAGTCAGTCAAAGACCGGCCGCGACCAGCAGCGCCGGCAGCACGTCCGGTGGTTACGCGAGAGCGCCAGTCACTTCTTGCGCGTCGACCGCGCCCCAGTACGGCAGCGATCTGTACTTTCCCGGGACGGCTAGCGCCCAACCGGCCGGCGATCCACACCATCATCAGAGCAGCCTGCTCGGAAAGGTCGAGGGCGCGACGTTGGGCTCGGTGTACGGTCGACATCCGTACGAGTCGTGGCCGTTCAACGCGATGCCGGGCGCGACTCACGGTGGAATCAAAACGAGCGACGGCTGGTGGGACGTGCACGGAGCCGCGACTGCCGGCGGATGGCTAGACGTCGGCAGCACGGTCGGCGTCGGCGTTCACGCGGCCCAAATGGCCAACTATTCGGCCGATTACTCGACCAGCCTCGCGCTCGCGGGCAATCATCTGTTGACCACCGCGACCACCGCCGGTCACAATCTTCTTCAAGACACGTACAAATCGATGTTGCCGGGTGGGCCACCGGGCTTCGGGCTTCACCATCACGCGGCCGCCTCGGCTAGCTCGGGCGCCGGTGCCGGCAGCCCTCAGGGTAGCGGCGGTGGCGTGGGCGTCGGGGCCGGTGGCGTCGGTCAGGCGCCCTCGCCGCGCTCCCAGAGACGTTACACCGGCCGTGCGACCTGCGACTGTCCGAACTGTCAAGAAGCTGAGAGACTCGGTCCGGCCGGCGTACATCTCAGGAAGAAGAACATCCACAGCTGTCACATACCCGGCTGCGGTAAGGTCTACGGGAAAACGTCGCATCTGAAGGCCCACTTACGGTGGCACACTGGTGAGCGACCGTTTGTTTGCAACTGGCTTTTCTGTGGCAAGCGGTTCACACGTTCGGATGAGTTGCAGCGGCACCTTCGAACCCACACCGGCGAAAAGAGATTCGCCTGCCCGGTCTGCAACAAGCGGTTCATGCGCAGCGACCATCTCGCGAAGCACGTCAAGACCCACAGCAGCAGCAGCAGCAGCAGCGGCAGCAAGGGCAAGGGGGGAGCGGGGAGCTCGTCAGCCGAGTCCTGCTCCGACAGCGAGGACAACGGGAGTCAGCAGAGTCCCACTTCCAGCTCGGTGCCGCCGCAGCCGCAGCCGCCGCCGCCGCAGCCGCAGCAGCAGCAGCAGCAGCCAGCTCAACAACCGGGTCAGGCCCAGCAGCAATCGCAGCAGCAGCAACAGCAACAGGCGCTGGTAGCGGCAGCGGCGGCGGCGGCAGCGGCGGCGGCGGTGGCGGCGGGCCAGGACACCAACAACACCACATCCCAGACCACCACCACCACCACCACCAGTCTCGGCCATCAGCCGACAACTCCCATGACCCCAATACAGATGACCCCGCCGCCTCTGACGCCACACCATCCCCACCACCCCCATCTCCCTCCTCTAATGCACCATCCGCATCATCACGCAACATCCGTTCCGGCGGTGGCGGCGGCGGCCCACCACCATCCGCACGCGGGGATGAGCATGCACTGAGCCCGGTGGGGCCCGGAGCCGGTGCCTCTGCCGCAACGGCCCTGGGCTCCCCCTTATCCTACCCCCTCAACCTGAACCTCGTCCAGAATCACGCCACTATAGCTCATCATCACGCCACTTCCACTTCCGTAAATGCCACTTCCCATCATCAGCATCAAAATCACCACCATCATCACCATAACCATCACCAACACCAACACCATCAACACCATCAGCAGCAACAGCAGCACTCGCGTCAGACCAATTCCTATTCCGTGCAGCAACAAAATCCTGGCACGCCGGGGACCGCGCAGACTCCCTCACCCTCGTCCCCCGCGCCTGTACATAGTATCTAGGTTGACGCTTCGCCCCCGATCCACCATCCTTCTTCCGCCGCTCTTCGCTGCTCGTCTTTCCCTAGGACTCTTGTCGCCGCGGCGGTACCGACCAACTTGTCTTCTCCTCGAGTACAATCGAATCGAATCGAATCTTTGTACACCACTCGTCGTCGTCGATGACCGCCGGTCATTCTCTCCTCGATCATTGCCCTTCGTCCCTTTGTCGGCAGTTGGAGCCTCTCCAGGCATCCGCTTACCACCCGATGAATACCAACTTTGTTACTTGTAAATACTATAAATAGCGCGCGTCAGAAAGATATATATTATATTATTATATATTATGCGGTGTAATGTTAAGCGGTGTAAAAATTCTATATAAATGCACTGTCGCGCTGTACCATACACTTGACACGTACGTAGACACAATACACGCGCGCATACGCACACACAGACACGTACACGTACACAGACATACACAAATACACGTAAACACGTTAACACAGGCAACGGAAGGATACATCCGAAAGGAGACGGCTACGGCGACACGTCGCGCCGTTTTCGCGTTCGTCTTCTCGTCGTCTGTCAACGTTCATGGAGGATGATGATGCAACGTACGATCTTTGATTCAGGACAAAAATATGCCTTCGATCAGGTTCCAAACGTCGTTGATAGCGCAATTAAATGCACCGAACAGTCGAATTTTCATTGTCGCGTTTCGAGTATTTCCTGTTGCGTGTAATTGCGTTTGGAACTTGAATCTTGGACAAGATTCTGTGTCGATAGTCGACGATAACAACGACGGCTCTCTTCGATCACGATATTATGAATTAATTATTATTATTATTAATTATTATTAATTATTAATTAATTATTATTATTATTAATAATTATTATTGATGTATTATTATAAAGATTATTATAAATTCATTTTAAAAGAGATAAAAAGAAAATAAACGATGCTTTTTGTGAGTAACAGAATGTACTTCTTCTCGTGATCGTGTGTTCTCCACTAAACATCTATCGTCTCGTCTCTCCTAGCTCTCTGCCCTTGCTCCTGCTGCTGCTAATCCGGGGCTCCGCGTGTGCCACCATCCCTGGGAGTCGTTCCAGATCCAGATAGCTCTTACTCCTGCCTCCAGAAAACACTGCAAGGATCTTCGTTGAACGCGAATCGACTACGTTTGACCCGAAAGTAAGTTATGTTTTCCGACCGTTCCGATCTCTAATCCTAAAGCAAACTTCCATCTTCCTTGTCTTGCCAGACAGTTCTATGTCCTTGTTCGTTGCATACTTTGCTACTTCTTGTTGCGTCGCGTCGCGTCGCGTCGATTCACGAACAAAATCCTACTCAAGGTTCTCAACGATCTTCTTCAGCTCGATTAACTCGAAAAGCGTTCTTTTTTTCTTTTCTCTTTCCTCTTTTTTCTTTATTCGCTGGAGGATACACTCCTTGTTGGCCTGTTCCTGACGGTGCGTCCCGGGACAGCTCGCTACGTATCCGAGCACTCGACGTTATTACCGAGGATGACTTGGCTTATTCGAACACCGTGGGCCTCGTCCTTCCCTCGCTAATGCCTAAATAATGACGCATACGCGCGACACACGGCTTTATAAGCTCCGATAAATTTAATTACCCGCGGTTCTCGACGGTCCGCGTAATTTCCGTTTAATCGTTCGTCGTCGAACAAGGGATGTTCGACGATTCGTTTCAAACTCGACAATTACGTCGAGAATTGAGCGATGCGACAACAGCAGACCGTAACCAAGCCATAAATCGGATCAATATGGCAGAGATTACGAAATAAGATCGTTATGCAAAGCAGCCGGTGAAGGGTCTGAAGCATCGCGACGAACGACGAACGACGCGACGCGACACGACGCGACGCAACTGTCCGCAGGGGGTGCGGTTAATGTCGAGCACCGTACAAACCCAGGGGATGGCTTTTTCGGTGATTTAACCAACGAGGGTGCACGTTTGTTATTCAATTTGCGATCCCCTTGGTACCAGCCACCGTTCTAACCCCCTCTATCCACAGATCATCGCGCCTTACCACCGCCACCGTACACGCTTCCAACTCGACAACTATTTCTCCTCCTTCTCCTCTATCTCTCCCCTTCGGATACCATTGCCATTTATTTCTCATCCTCCTTCCGTCGTGCACGCTTCCATCCGTTTCTTTCGCCTCTATTTCCAAGCACTTAGCTTATCCACGCCACGGCATTAGAAATTCCCTCGCTGCCGTTAAAACGTACTTTCCAGACATTGTCGATTTCCAAGCATCAGCTTCGAGGACGACCTAAGGGAGGTAGGTTAACAAATTTATTTCGAACGTACGAATTTACAACGGTATAAGAACACAGTGGTAGCACTTCGCTCGCCGAGATTTCTTCTTTCTGTCACAGGAGACGTCGAACAGCTAGCTGCTCGGTTAACCATGCATCCGCTCGATACTCTGAAAACAATGTGAAACACACGAATGAAATAAACGAAACGTCTAATTGAAAAGAATGTCTTTCGTAACGATCCAAAAACATCCATCACCTTTCTCCCCGTTTCTAATTGAAAAATCCTAACGTCCTTTGGACGCACGTTGTTGTACGAGCGCGGAACAGCTACGAGAGAGAATCGAGTGTACTTTGGAGCACACTTTGAAACCCCACACCATTCCCATCGGGCGGCGACAACTAGTACAGAATCTGGACAAAAGCTCGAAAGCCACGCGGTAAGTATCCTTGTCGGCCGTTCGAGGCCCGTTAACAAACCTCATGAAACTAACGAGCCGACCTGCTTCGAGAACGCCACACGGTGTCGGATTTACAAAAGCTAATCCGGTCCTCTCTCTTTCCCATTCCTCTTCCTTTCGTTGGCTCGCAGTAATCTGGAAAGCAACGTATTCTTTTATGCGTTATAATTAAATACATCCGAAAATAACGTCGGTTCGATATCGACCTGGCTGTGAATTAACGCCGCGCCACGGAAATCCTGTGCGATAATCTCGATGCCGCGTAACGACCGAACAGATTAGGCTGTCGCGCGATCGCGATCCACGATTCGACCACTAACGAAATCTAAAGTAGGCTAACGAAGGCGGGGGTACGGGACGAGACACATACGTGAACCTCTGCGCTACACTGAGGTTCCTGAAAGGAACGCACACGCCCGTACACGCCCGCACACGAATCGAAGAAGCACACACGTGCTGCTACCTAAAGGCACACGAGTCTTGTTACCAAAGTGCCGCAACATCGAGAAAAAGGTCCCGTTCTGTTTCTCGAGCATGACAGACGAACAGATTAGAACGCGCTTCTAGCTTTGAACTCTCGAGTGAGCCAGCTTTGAAAAGTTAGCCGGCTGTTACATAAATTATCGGCAAATTAGACACGCTTCGGAGTAGGTGTTTGGGACGGTACGTGTCATTTTTAAACGTTTCCAAACAGCACAGATCGATATTTCTTTTCTTCTTCTATCATTTGTAAATACTCTCCGTGATCGACCCAGATAGGCGTTCTTCGATCAAAATTGAAATAAAGCGAAGATAAGCCAAGCGATTTGATTAACCACGCTAGTCGAACCTGTAACGCAAACCCGATAGCATTACTGGTCCGATTCGAGCTAATCATTGGTCGTTAAAGGTCATTAAAGTATCTGGTTGGTTCATACGACACTCGCGGAGGGAGCCGGTGACGCCGCAATATTCCTGGTAGCCGGTCAGTGAATCAACACGGTCCGACAATAACTTCGTTACGGGAGCTTACCCTAATTGAAACGGGTCGCCGAAACTAATTACCAGCCGCTGCCGATTCACGATCGAATTATTCGGAGCCGAGCCACGTCTATTCATCTTTGATCGATCGCTCGCTCATTCCCCCGCGGGACTCGTTAACCCGTTCGCAACGTCGAATCATTTGCCGTCCTTCGAACAAATTGCAGCGGAAGAAGGCCGCCGTTGAAAAACGAGCCGAACTGAAAAACGAAATAATAATGCACGAGGAGTTGGCGTTTCTCGATTTCCCTGAACTTTGAAAAATCGCACGCCAAAGAAGGAAACAAAAGATATAATGCCCTTCCATCCAGAAACATTGTCTGTCGATATCGCGATCGCGGTTATAAGCTGTGCAAGCGTGACGGATCGTGGGATGACTGTTAGAAATCAATTCAATTCCTTCGTCTATCTAATTCAATAATCTGACGGGAGTGAGTAGGCGAGGAGTCGAGAAACGAAAAATAAACGAAAAATGTAAATGCGATAAACGAAGGCTGTAACGAGCAAGGAACAAAAGGTACCGCGCGACTTCCGGTTGACTCGCATGGTCGACTCGCCACTCATAAACCATTCTCGACGAGGAACGAACGAACGCGACCAGCTGGAACCGGGCCGCTCAAAAATCTGACAAACGATGCTTTCACGGGAAGTCGATTAACACCTCGTGTTTTAAATAGTCTCGACTTTATCCCAATGGATGAACAACCATCCATTATCTTTCCACGCTATCTAGTTCTCGTCGCACAATGAAACATCGAAGAAGCTCTTAAACGGATTTACCCTTATCGAGATATCGAATAGAAGATATTCCGCGAACGGAATTAGTTTCAGAATACGTATAGGAATTTGTAGGGTAAAGTCGATCGATCGAGGGAAGAGGAGCAACGGTAAAAAGGTTGTTCGAGTCTGAAAAAAATGGCACGGTAGCGGGACGTATCGGTCGATAATTTCATGGCACATCGAGTAGGTATGTCGAGAATGGATGGAAATTAGTCGAGATGGCCGTCGAGTTCCAGAGTTAATTGATACGTCTGCGCCCGGAGCGGCGGCAGAATGTACACACACGAGCTGATAGAGAGAAAGAGGAAAAGAAACGAGAAAAGAGAGGGAGAGAACTCGTTGGCGGTTCGCGGCCGGTCCAGATCGGTGTGCGTGAATCCGCCCGAGTGTTGGTGCGTTCATCACGCCGGGTTCTGGGTTTGTTCGTAACCCGCGTGATTTAGCGGCTCCGCTTCCTGGCGATCTAGTTAACACACGTACACACAAGTTGGCTCGCGCTTCTTTCCCGACCTCACGGGCCATCGCAACATGACTAATACCCTTTCGACCGTATTTTTATCTCGCCACGAGCGAGTGCCCGTTCCCCGTGTTACGGCACTGTAAAAAAAAGAACCGCGAACGGATGTGCCAAGTTGACGGGGCGACATCGCAGCATCTTTGGCTATTCGCGTATAACCGCGTCGAACTGTCCCACCGTACCGTTTCGTTGCGCGGAAATCGTCGAGGTTTCAGCCAAAAACGAAGCGGCGTCTGTCAATTAAAAATCGATCGTTACGCGATTTAACGACGTTCTAACGAGGAAGAAACAAGGAGCGTAAGGCAGATCGGAAGGATATCGGAAGACGATCCATCGTTAACGAGACTAGGCCACGAGTTGGCGTTGAAAGCACGCCGCGCGTTAGGCCGAAGGAGCACGTGTCTGGCGTCGAATATCGGAAGGGCCACGACCCGCCCCCCCCCCTCTCCCTCCTTGGAGAGGCTTTAACGATCGTCGTTATTGAATAAATCCGACGCGGCGTTATACGTTGCCAGGTCGACGAGCGTCAACCTCGAGGACCTCCTTCGTCGAACGTACGCCCACCGGAACGGTGATCGATTCCGATATACCAGTGCTGTATAATGAAGCATCGTTGGTACACGACCGAGCATACGTACGTAACGTGCCACGAAGATGGCTCGGATAAGAAACGAAAGGTCGAACAGAGTGGGAGTCTGGAATAGAAAATCGCGTAAAAAGTCTTCAATGGATGATCGAAGATCCTTTTCACGGTTACACTCGTCAACATTCGAGAGACATCGTTTCCGTTTCGCCTTTCCGGAGATGATTTCATTAAATCTGCCCTGCTGGCTCGAAGTGAGTAATTTCTTGGACGGCGAACGAACGTTATCGTATGCGTGATTCGTTCGCGGTTCGACGGCCTGGAGGCTTCGGTTCGGCTCGATCTGAATTCGCGGCCACGCATGAATAAGGCATTGCCGTGACAGAGGCGGAACAACGGCATTGCACGTTACGTCGGCCACATGCGAAACATCTGGCATTTTTCACGTGAAAGAGAAAGAGCGGAGAGGCCGGGTCCAAAGACGAATTTCTGAAACGGTGTACGCCCCCCTGTCATGCTTCTCCGGCGAGACACACCGAGACACAGACCCCGGGGAATTTGTATTGTCGCGCCGCTTTTATTCTACCGGACACGCAGAAATTATATCGCGATTGTTCTTCCATCTAACCGTTAATTAGAAATCAATGAGCTCACTCGTGCGTGGAACGTGTTTTACCGCCGCTCTGCCAACAACCGGCGATACAAGCTGCGATTGTACCGAGGCGTCGATTCATTTTCCAATTCTCGCTTCTCGCGAAGAAGCCAACGGCGGTTGTTTCAATTCGGAAACAAGCGGAAATTATGCGCTTCCTGTTGCCTCGTAAAAGATCTATTGCGAATCGTCGAGGAAAAGGACCTGCCCCGATACTCCTCGGGGAGAACTGTTCTCGGTAAAAATAATTTGCCGGCAGCACGGGTCGCTAATTGTCCAGCAGCGCCATTGGCCGTGTCACCGACATTCACTGTGATCAGTCGGCGTAAGTAATCAAGTGAAACGCGCGGGACAATGAGCGAAGGTGTGGCACGCAGCGGGCTCATTGTTCGGCAATTAAAAGCAGTTTTCTTCTTTGTACTTCGCCACCTGCCGCTTTTGTTTGTATTTTCGTGGCGATTAACGCGCGTGACCGCGCATTTCGCAACTCGTTGGCCACGTCAGAACGCGTTTCGTAGACCGCGAACGGATCCGAGGCGACAGGTAACGCTACCGAAAACGCTCCTTCTATTTCCATTCCGGATTGAATTATGTATAGGTTAACGCCGATGCCCCGTTCCAAGCGACAGAAACTCACCGCCACCGCCGACCTATCGAGCTTATTTCCACGAAATACGCATTTGTAATATCGTAATATCGTAATGCGCGATTGACTTTCCAGTCAGCATCGTACACGGATATATCGTAACGAATGCCATAAAGGTTCAATTTTGCAAGAGTTTCATCAAAACGAATTGGTAAATTGTATAGCGAACGGTTACGGGCGAATAATGACTGTAATTCTCAAAAGGCGCGTGTACTTTCTAGTTTCGTGGAAAATATGCTTCGATTTTCCCTGGGTCGCAACGCGCAATTTCACTGGAAACGGTGTCCGTTTGTTTGCAGAGGCGGACAGAAGTAGCCACGTAAGTGGCAGTCAACTTTTACATCTAGCATTGTACAATATCCGGCCTTGCCCGTATCTCGCGTAATCGCTACCCGTTAAAAGACCTTCTTCCCCCGTTTCGCAATCGAATACCCGACTCGAAAAATTGACGAAAGCGATCGAATGGGCGCTGGGTGTACACAGGCTGCCGTAACGCGGTCGCAGCACTCGTTTTTCACCAATGCCATTTTACCGATTCTTTGAGATTCATTGTATTCGACGTTGGTAGAAATCGTGGTGAAAATGTAAAGAACCGAGGTTCGATGCCTTAGCTTGGCCGACAAACGCAAGAAAAGATTGGTCGTTCTCGATGGAAGAATTATTATCGGTGGCTTTAGTGGAGACGAGACGTCTCGGTTGCTCGAAGAACGGATCTGTTTGGGCTTTTCCAGCGGGTCCTTTTATTTCGGCCGTACCAACCGGCTCGACTCTCGAGAGCACCAGAGGAGACCACTCGTGTGGTCGCAAAAGTAGCCGCGTCCTGCTTCACTTGCCTTACAAAACATCTGGAAGCGACGTCTATGCCCACCGACTAAAAGTCTGTAACGACTTTAGGCCTTTGTTCACCGATGCCCGTGAAATATCGTGGAACGATATTTTTTTAAACTTTTCACATTTGTAGGGGACTTGAGGGGTATTTTCAAATCCTGCTTGCTCGAAGGTAAAATTTTCTATCAGGAGAACATAATGTACGAGGAGGTGGCAGAAATTTTTAAATTTTAAAATTTTTGAAACTTTGGGATTTTAAGATTCTGGAAAGGAACGTTAAATAAATAAACTATACATTTCTTTTATTCCACATTTATTTAAACTTTCCAATACAGGTGTGTAAATATGTTGAAAATATATCAGTTTTGTACAATTATAAAAGTTCGTGTTGAGGTCCCCTAAAAATCTAAAAAAAATCGGAATTTTCGAGTTACCGAACTTCCCTTGTGAGTGCATCGAGTGCATCGAGTGCATCGAGTGCATCGAGTGCATCGAGCGCATCGACGACAAGACAGTTTGAAAGTGGGTTCTCGTGCAATAGTTCCGGCGTATGCGAGTGGACTGTTTGTTGGCGGCTCGAGGAGGTATCGTGGTCAGCTGAAAAACGAGGAAGTGACGTCGGACAAATCGATGATTATAATTAGCGGCCGATATACCGGAACAGGAACGGACTGATTACGGCAATCAGTAGCACGCAGTCGCACGCGGAATGATTCACTGTGTGGCATAAGGACGAGTGTCGAGCGGGTTAGGCATACAGAGGGAGAGGACGCGAACGGGCAGGAAAAAGGGAGAAAACGATGGAAACGGTGGAAGAAAAGAGGAAAGACGGAAAGGAACTGCAAAGGGAAGAGGAGGCTGGCCTCTTCGCCACGCATGCGCGTGCACAACTCTTTCCGTGAGCGACTATTATTATATACCGTATATAGTGGCGAACAAAAGGGTCCCCATATGGCGACTCGCGGGCTAATGTATGTCATTAGACGCATTACTCTATGATAATTAAACGTCTATATGCGCGGTATTGTTACGCTCGTACCTTGCGCCGTATTACCGGAATGACACGTTGCGCTACAATGCTTCGGATGTCGTGAACGATTCGTTTGCCCGCTTCCACGCGTTGATTGCGCGCTCTCTTAACAACGGATACACCATCGCAAATCTGCCGCGGGAAAATACGAACCTCTTCGTTTTCCCACTTGAAACGTCCCTCGAAACGCGCACCTTCTTCGCAACAACGAATACTCGAAACGAATTTTCTACTTTAAATAAACTGGAGATAAGAAGGGAAAAACTTTTTTCAGCAGATTTTCCTCGACGAAAAGCTCGTTCCAAACGGCACTGAAACTTTCGTTCGCTTTATTCGAACGTTGAACGGGGTTAAAAACTTTCGCGAATCCAGCAAGTTCTTCGAGCCTGAGAACAGAAAATAGGCGGGCGCGAAGAAATCACCATAGCGCAACGACAAAGAACCGCGTAATTATAATACCTACCATTGTCATCCTATTTTGCATGGAACGCGTAGTTTCGGCACAATGCGTGATTCGAAAGGATCGTTCGAGTCTCCGAGGTAAAAGAAATTCTCCGTGGATATAAGGTGAAACCGAGCGAGGAAACGTAACGTAGGTCGGTGGTTATCCAACTTCTTTTCTGCCTTTACAAACGTACAATTGGACCAATGGAACTGGGTCAGATGCGACTAAATACAGGATGCAGTGTTACACCACGTGGTCTGCGGTCGCGCATACATGTATCTCGCGGTGCCGAGTTTCTTTGCGTTCTTTATTCTTCCCGTTCCACCGGCTCTTTTCTACCCGGATCCTGCCATCGGACGCTGGTATTCCGCGGTCGAGCTTTCAACGCTGCATCTTTCGTGCAATCGTGTCTGCAGCGACCGCAACCACTCTCGTCGCATCTGTTTCCCGTTGGTCCGACAGACCGACTCGAAAATTTCGCGATCCGTCGACGCGTCGATAATCGCAATTACGTCCCGGAGTCGCGACGACTTCTCCCAAATCCCAGCGATGCGGCGAACGAGAATCCTGTCCAGGGGGAATCGTTTATTCGTCGGTAGTTAACGCGTACGGGGCTCGCAAAGACAGACATATCGATGCATCTGCCAGACGACCCCGGCTGCGACACGGGGCGCGACACGAGTGAATATTAGGGCATACAGATCGAGGCGTGTCCGATGGTGTCGTTTCCTACGTGGCATTGTACGTCCCAGGACGAGGCGCACCTGGGAGTGAACCTACCACGCCTCTGAACCCCGTGCCCGTACCCCGTGCCACCTCTAGTCATGCATTCATCAGCTACGATTCTCCAGACACGGCTTGGACGCGAGTGTGACATACGGGATCGGGCGAGAACCACCGGAGAAGACACAATACGAGCCGGTCATTACGATCTATAGGCATTGTTCGAGACATATAACGACGGATACCCAGAGACCGAGAAAAAGTAATGGCGCCCCAGACCGGTATCTATCCTAGCTGTTATCCCTCGTCCTCTATTTCGATTCTCCTTTCTCCCGTTTCTCCAAAGAATCGTTTTAGGGGAAACGATCCGAAAGGGGAGAGATCGCGATATCCTATGGGAACGTGGTGTGCTCGCTCGCGCGACCCGAATACGCCTGGGGGCGGCTGAGGGCGGCTGAGGGCGGCTGGGGCGGAGGCGATTCCGCCCCCAGGTGGGTCAGGGTGGTGCCCGGCGTATTTCATTCGGTTGATGCGTAAATAACGCATCAGGAAGTGTATCGCTCGAGAGACGTAAATCCTGCGAAACGAGTCAAGTCGCGAAAAGGGTAAAAGAAGAAAATAAGAAATCGCGAAGGACGAACAGATGGCGCGAGAAAGAGCCGGTAACAATTTCGTGCGAACAATACGTTGTCGATATATCGCGTGTCTGGATCGCGTATTGTCGTTAATACGCGTGTACGGTTGTTGCCTCGGACGGAGAAATTCGCATCCTCCGGCTCGTTCGTTGCTCGCGCGAGAAGGCTTTTTTGTTCGTTGTGTTCCGGCGACCAACAATAAGGTAACTGTAGTTCTTGGAGGGTAACGCGAGTGGCGCAATGGCAACAGATGGAGAAACGCGTTCGTCGATGTCTTCGGAAGCGTTTCCTTTTCAATGGATGTCCCACATATGCCTGAAGGAATAATAGCGACCGCTCGACGCATGCGATCGCGGCTACCCTTGTTCCTCTTCCGCTTGCCGATCACGCGTATTGCGAAATCGAGTAGCTTTTAACTGCCGTGAAAGGTAATCGGACCCGTGCATTTAATAATCGGCCGAGTCGCGCCGCGATTAACGATCGCGGACAGATGGTCGCATGGTACAGTTACGATCGAAAAATGTATTTCATCGGGCGCGCTCATTAAATTTCTCGCTGGTAAACGCGACGAAACGCGTATTTTTCTCAAATGCGTACGGCAACCGGCGTACGTCGTTCTTCCAGTTAAGCGTATAATTAATTTAAAAGAAGCGCAATTAATCGAGATCGAAGCGCGTTAACCAAACGAAGAACGTCGGTGCACGTGCTGTGCGCCGTTTAACAAGCGGATCATAAACTAGTGTTTACAAGGCGATGCCGATAATAGATGACAAATATTGGCAGATGCTCGAGCGTCGAAACGCGCTGGATGCCCCTCCTAACGTCTAACCTCGTCCTTTTATTGGCCTTGTCCCGGGGCACAGGGGCTCCTAACCGGGTACCCCAAAATAGAGGATGACATTTACGTGGTTTCTTTCTCGGCTCGTATTGTCGACTCGGGTTTTCTTTAGTCCCGGCCCGGAATGCATAAATCAAACTGGATCGGTGCGAAACCGAGCAACAATGTTCGATGTGGATCGTTCTCCCTTCGAGGAGGAAAGAAATTCCTGGCCACGGTATTTTCATGGCACAGAGGCGCGACCATAATACGACGCGATGACAAATGGTACACGGTGGAAAACTGGAAAACCTGCGTCCCGTCTCGTTTGTCCATCTCGGCAATAGAGAAGCCACGATTCCGTGATCGACGAGTCGAGAAATCTTTTCGAGTAGGCAAACAAAATTTTTCGGGATCCCTTTTCACGCGGTTAAAATCCGTGTCCCCTCTTTTCGTGGCGCATCGTTGCGGCGAAGAAGGCCGATGCTTATAAATTTGATCGTCGTTTCATCGTGATCCTGCGTGGATCGTTTCCAATTTACCTTGAACGCGCAAAGATGGTTCGTCGCTGCGCGCACGGTTTCCGAAAATAACCGATCGGGCGTCTCCGAAATCACGTAAAAATGTCTAGAAAGGGGTACAACACTCGGTACGGTGTCAGCCGCGTGAAGAACTGCTCGCAAGAGTTACGAGTTCATCGGGCGATAAAGTTGGCTCTCCGTAACGCCTCGCGCAGACCCAACCAACGGATTTCTGTCGACGTTGGGTTTGTTTTATGTGAACGTCCCGAGACCGCCAGGAGGAAGCGCGTCCTTGTTTCTGCTCCATCTGCGCTTTATGGTCCTTTAAGGAATTCAACGTGGAAAGAAGAAATGACGAATCGCGCTGCTTGCGCGCGCAAAACAGTAGCGATAATTCTATCGGTGAAAATTCGTTGGGCGATTTGGTAAAAATGTCAGTCGAGAAGAGGGTTCGCAAAGAAGGTGGATATCGTGGTCGAGATTGGTCTTGGTTTTAAGGATCGTTCGAGTCGACGCGGTTGACTCGGAATCGCAAAGCGTCGAGGTCAGGTGTCAAACAGCTCGACGGCGTTGAGAATTCGTTGCCGGTCGCACACAGGATGGATTTCTGGCGATCCAAGAACGGGGTTTACGGCCTCGCCGAGGCCCAAGAAGAAGCCTAAGAAGATGCCTGTAGGAGAAGAGGGGCCGTAGGTGTCTCCGACAGCATGTGCTCGGGGCGTGGACCAACGCGAAAGAGATATACTGCTTCGCCCGAGTATTTATGGCATATCCGCACTTCGTCCGATATATATACATCAGGGACAGCGCGGAATGCGCGAACAGCCATCCCGAATAATTGTTTCTGGAAGCGCGAACGACCAGCTTATTAACGGCCCCGACCCTACCCCCTTCCTCTTTTTCGTCTTTTCGTTTTCTGTCGCTTAGCTTAACGGTACGGATGCCATGCCGCCGCATCGGTTGTCAATAAGAAGAGACACGACGCTCGATGCGATGTGCTCGACATCGAAAGCACGGGCTAAGTAAAAAAGCAAATCGATCCTTCTGAACGATGACGTTACGAGAATAAGCGAGCGTGTGTTCGACCGAAGACAGAATGTAATTAACGTTAGAGGCGGAGCAAGAATAAACGAATACGATGATTCTTTCATAGTGACTCTGCAGTATAAGCTTTCTACTCCAGCCTGTATTTTTTCCCAGTTACCTCTTTCCCTCGCGCTCTGTCACCTGACTTCTTTATCCGATGGATGATAAATCATCCAACGATCCAACGATGTACGTTTCCTTGGACGAGCAATCTCGAAAAGGCATTCTGCGACCTAAGCTTTTAGCTCGAAACATTGTACGATGCTTTTAGATCGCACTCAGGTATCGTTTCTGTGGTTAAGAAGAGAGTTGTTTCGCGTTCGTGAATTCCACGAAGGGACAGCCAATAATGTTTGTACTTTATTATCCAGGATTCATTGGCAAGAGTCGATCTACAGCTTTTTATCGATCCGAGATAATTACCTGGCAGTCGTACACGCAATGAGAAGTACGGTTATGACACATTCATTAGGAACGATTTAACACAGATCTCTTTGGTTCGGCCCCTTCGTGTAATCGCGCTTCTTGCGCGATCATAAGTAACACTCGTTCGAGCAGACTTCATTGTCGGTAATCCCTTCGTGTTATAATCATGAGTCATAGCAGTAGATATACCTATGAAGGCACAGGTTTCGAAGGTTCGACGAATGAAAAAAACTGTTCGAGGGAGCGGAGAAGGGTAATTAGTATCGAATGTCGATAGATCGCGAGCCACGTACTCAGGAACCTGTAGGAATCGGGACCTACGGTTTTCTCAGCGGGGTGCAACCTGTACGAGTCGCAAGGATCGAAAAAGGGCGACCGTTCGTTCATTCATTTGACCAAGCAGGACACTAATATAGCTCACCTTCGGGTTCATTCAGAACGAACCGTCGGGGATCCGATTCATGGGAACCGACCAAAGGTAACCCCCGACATTTCTAACGCGTTGCGGCTTTTCAGGATCGTCTTCGAAGCAGGAACGCGAGATTCTCCGGTCGTAAATAAAAATTGGGGTAACCTTTTGCCTGGAGAGACGAGGAAAAGCGTTTTCACGGTCGTAAAAAAATTCATGGGTCATCGCGACTCGTTCACGTTTTTCCCCGTGGTTTTCCTCACGAATAAACGTCTGGTACTATTTTCACTTTATGACCAGGTCCGTGGATATTATTTATCGAGAGGCACAGACGCGAGGACCACCCTTGGGATTTGAGTGGAGCTCGAATTTGCCCGGTCGATAAATATCATTCGTTCCGATACTCGAGCCCCGAGGACCCCTCCCCGGCTTCTCGTGTAACTAAACAGAAGGGCTGTTTGCCACCATGTGTTTCCCTTGTTCGAATATCATCTCTTTTATCATCCTTTAAGACACTTGACAATGTGGAATCTGCGCAAAGTCCACTCTTCCGTTTCTCACGAATACGTTGGTCGAAAGTTTGAAACGTTGACAGATAGCGAACTGTCGCGCGAACCTTCTGTTTTAGCTCGGTTTTTACGAGCTCACCCCTTTCCATTCGATAGAAAGTATCCTCTTGGTCAGGATAAACGTAACGATTGCCGCGGTCGAAGGGTCGAAGAATCCCTCGTAGCAGTCGGTCGACCCTCGGGAACTCGTTTCCATCATTAGGGAGCGGCTAAGTGGCCTCTAGTGCCCAAGGCCGTGGCAACCGAGTACTCGAGGTGGACGCACCAGAAAATGGCTGGCGATAAACTGGACATTCGGAACCGACCCCGATCTCTGCAACGTTCCAGCTATTTCCTGTTTGCTTCAGGCTCGACCACGGCATACCTTTTCACCATAAAGCTAATACATCCGCAGGGGTCACGATTAGGGTGTCGCGCGGTCTACGCTACCCTCCCCTACCCTCGCTCTCCCCACATCCCCTTGGCTTTTTCAAAGCAACCTTCCGACGTTCCTGCCTGCCATTGTATCGTACGCGAAGCGTACGGATATCGTTGAAACTTTCTGACAAATCGGTCGCGTGTCGAAAACGCGTGCACGTCGCCGCTTTTCATCCGTGAACGATGCCTGAACCGGAAGGAAGCTGTAACCAGAAACCGATAAGTAACGTCCGAACGAACTGAAAACGACGTCGTGGTCGTCGACGCTGCCACGAGATTTTCAAATTGTCCGAACCCGTTCGGAGAGGAATCTTTCGGCAGGTCATAAAGATAAATAGTTAGCCGGCAAATTTACGCAATTGGTAGCGAACTACGGCGAACGTTGATGGTCGAGGAAAGAAAAGAAAAGGCTACGGGCGAGGTAAGATCGAGAACAGAGAGGGAAGCGAACAGCAATCTACGGAAATTGGCAAGAACGACGAACCAATTTCCGAAAGAGGCCCGCAAACACTGGCCCAGGGGTCAGTCGGGGTGAGGGTTAATCGTCGATGAAACGATCCTCGTTAACGCGCTCGACCGATACGCACCAAACAAGTCTGTGAAAACTTTGTGGTCATTGCCCTCCAATATCTCGCGCTATCTTATCATCGAACAAACGTTAACGTTCATCCACTTAGGATCTCTAGATCTTCTCTTGGAATCGTTAGAATTTCGAGTCTACCTTGGCATTTGGGCTAAAAAGAATGTATCAGAAAAAGAAAGAAAAAAGAATGGCTCGTTCCATGGGATTTACTTAACGAATAAAAATAGAACAGGATAACGGTTAACGATCGTTCGTTACGGGCGAAAGGAAGGAGAAACAGAAGAAATCATTAACGAACTTTCACGAATTGGGATGACCTTAATGCGCGTTGCACTGCGGGTACCTTCGAGACCAAAAACGTAATTTTGGTCTCGTGGACCACCGGCTGGCTGGTCGTCCCGGCGATTAACATTCCCAAAGCAATTGCACCCACCTCGAGCAGGAGAGCCAATTCCTTCTCTCCGCTTGTCGAATATCGTGGCCCCGCTTCGGATGGCGAACTGAAAGATGGCAGCACCGCTCGAAAGCTGCACCTGCGATCACGGGTCATCCCCGCGGATACTGCAGGACGCATTCGTCCGAAGGGAAAAAGGATGTTTAAATGTTTTGTGTGATACAGGGAAAATTAAAGAAAGAGTCGTGAAAGGAAAGAAAATCTATCGAGGTTGTTTCTCGTTGGGAGGAGTGGATCGTTTGCCAAGCCTTCAACCTTGATCGCGCTCAGACATTTTTGTCCTCGAGTGTCGCGATCGGGCGGCCTCATCACGCGAATTACAGGCTTCGGCCGCGTTCGTGGGTGCCTCGGAGAGTCGCGTGGATAGGTGGAGAAGCCTGGAGGAGTACGAATGCTTCGGATGAATTGGCAGAGTCAACCTCCGAGAACTTGCAGCCCCGCGGTGTCTTTCGTCGTGACGAGCTTCGCTAAAGCTTTTTCAAATTCAAATTCGAGACAGTTTTTCGACGGACGGGAATCGTGCGAGCGTGGTTGAAAAACGTTGCCGCCTTTGTCGGTCAGACTGGACGAACGAGAAGTCGAGTGCGCGTCGAGTGCGCGTCGAGTGCGCGTCGAGTGCGCGGCACGTCGCACGAAATGAGGAGCGGCAATGGCAAATAAATCGGTTCGCTCGCGTCACGTCTCGATCCAAGGCGAGACCGAAGGATCGCGAAAGCTTATGATGGACCCGCACGAACCGTTCTCTTCTACTCTTTGATGTCGCCGCCTTGCTGGTAACCCAGCTCGGTTGACAGAGTTCAGGCCCTTCCACCTACGCTAGCACACATCGAAACGCTGAATCGCGATCGAACAGGTCCGAGGCGATACGCCTGGACGATACGCAGAATTGTTTCTCTTCGGACGAGACCGGATGCGGTTTGACGCACGATAAACCGAGGATACCATCGATGATTCGTTTTCCTGTTTTGCATAAATTTGCCGCTCGTTATGCAACTATGAGTAATCATTTTCTATCACGCGACGATCTCGAAGCAGAGCATTCGCGCGTATCCATCCGTCCATCGAAGAAACCTCGTTCGTCTAAGAACGATTACTTCCACGGTGGAAGGATGAATATTCCGATTAGTTTCATCGGAAGTCCATAAACGTACTAATGCCAACGTATCGTACCTATAACGATAATAACTCGGAGTCGCTTATTCCTCTCTGGCTCGAAAACAGATCCTGTTTATCGCGATCCTATCGACACGAGACGATAACGCTCGTAGGGGAGCGCCTCGTAGGAATAGAGTAGATAATTCGTTCGAGAGCGAAAGAACCTTCGCGCTCGAGCACTGCGCACGGTAATTGAAATTTGCCCAGAACGCTGCACAGCGTAATCATCGTATACGTTTCGCGAGCGTAATTGATTATCGACCTCCGACTTTGCTTCACCCACCTCTGCTGCGCAGCCAGGGCTGCGGGGAAGGAACCGAAGAATGTATTCGTTATCGAATTTCGCTGCTACGAGTACCCGAAGACTTTAAAATCTGTATCTCCACGGGTTACGGCATCGTTGCGTGTTGTCGCAGAAGCGCAGCCAACTGTGATCCGTTCTTTTCCGGGCACGTTCATTTCCCCTCGAATCTCCGGCATCGTCATTATATCCTCTCTCGACCGAATTATCGAGCTGTTATTATCCCACTGGCGAATCTAATAAAAGCCCATCCTCTCTGACTCTAATTCATGTGATACGCGTATCCGCTCGAACCGCCGGAACCTTTACCATCCCCTTCCATTCTGGTTAACGTTAGCCGCTTACGTTTACGATCGTGAGATTCGTACCCACTCTTTCGAATATCAACGAAACGATTAATTCCCGCCGATTCAATTCGTAATCGTTGTTCACGTATTTACGTAATACAGTTTATAGACGGTGCCTAGTAGTGTTTATCGCGAACCGATGGCATAAAACTAGCGAATAAGTAGTAGAAGTGCAGTACCTATGCAAGCGGATATAGCTACATTTTTGGCATTTCGCCTCGACCTGCCTCTCCTAAGGAATTCAACCTTTTTCCCTCTCGTCCGTTCAGCCTTCCGCGGTCTATAATCGTGTATGCAAATCGTCACACAGCGGTGGGGTGAAGCAATCGTCTCGCGATCGTGCCTTATTAAGTCGTTTCGCTGATTTTCTGTATTCGATCGACGGGAACCCATTGGCAAAGTCCTACCTTGACCCCGAAGCAGCAGGTCGTCGGGATCATCCGTGATCGAGAGAAGCCACTGGCACCGACGCCTTGCAGCTTCGAGCATTGTTCGTACTCGAGCAATCTCTTCGACAGGCACCGGATGTACTTACGAAACACCTTAAATTTGTCAATTCGATATCCAGTCGTTCTACTTTTACCAAGCTGTTACGCGCGAACCTTAACGAAACGTAGCACCTGTTTCCGCAACTGACCGTTTATGATTCAAAAAGAAGTCACGGTGCTTCTCGACGCAGAAAAAAAAGATCGATTGTTAGGGGGTTCCTAAGCTAATCCTCCGTTTCTTTGCCTCCATCTAGATACCCGGCTCTCGCTGTGAACGTTAATTATCCGTAATCTGCACGCTAATCTGCGAAACTCAGCGCTGACGATATTACGACGTTATTACATTAACACGATACAGGCGGACTGTCTTTAGTCCCCCTTATCGCGCCATCTTACTTCAAAACACAAACGCGTTAGAAAACGCTGCCTTCCCGTTCGATACAGCTAATTTGCCAGCACCAAAATTGGAAATCAGAGGCGACTGATTTTTTGCCCGGTAATCGAACACCAGAGCTCGCTCTGGATTAGCTGGATGCAACGTAACACCCTTCTTTCTTCCGTTCGATTGAATGCACGGAACGGAAAAACCCAGGTTTGGAAATGCTCGCCTAATAAGCTGTAATCGGAGAGACTCGTAACCACCGTCGTGACCCTGTCCCTTCTATCTGAATCTCGATCGAAGATCCTTGTCGCGTTCGAAAATTAAGCGAATTAAAAAGTTGCCAGGATTTTTTTGTCGATCGGATTCTGTGCACGCGTTCTGCGAACAGCAGATTCGGCCGTGAATCAAAGGAGACGGTCCTGTTTATTGGGTCGTTGCGCCCTTCCGACGTGGGAACCCTGGAAAAGCAGACTATGGGGAGAGAGGCGGCGAATCGAGCACCCCCGAAGCTAATCGCTCGATCGCATCTCGCCTTTGACAAATTCGTCGGACGGTGATAGATGTTATTGACTGCTAAGCTCTGTTGATCGTCTCGGGTGATGGAGCACCGATAACTTCTCGTTGAAAACTTTCAATTCGATCCCTCTACTCTCCACGGGATCACCCTTACGATTTAACGACATAGATTTTCGATATCTACCGTCGTCGAACAAGAGGGTTACTTATCCGCTATTTAATTATAGCTGTAAACAGTCGCGTGGCCCGATCCGCGAACGAGTTGATTCTTCGGCGAGAACGCTTTACCATCGAAAACGTCGAGTCATTTCGACAGGGTTTCCACGGTATGCTCGAAGGCAATAACGACGAGCAGCGAGTTCTAAAGGTTTTCCAGAGACGAGGCGCCGCAAGATTGCTGTGGGGTGCGAGAGACCGTCACTTTGATATGTAAATACACGCAGCACGGGGTGTGCTGACAGCCGTTGCACACAGATAAATTCGCGCTGCGTGCGCGCTACCAAGTATCGAAGGCTTACACACGTACGGATGCGGCAACCCCGTCGAAGAGCAGCCGATGTGCATTTGCTTCATCGAACGTGCTACAATAGAGCTCTGACAGTAATGGCAAATCTACCGAAAGAGGGGATAAAAAATCGACGCGCAAAGGGCCCGTGCCTCGAGCCCACCAGAAACATCCAATATCTTTGTCAATGTTGCTGGAACGAGAAGTTTTCTCAGCTTGGTTACGATCGACGGAGAGCGCATTCGAGTAATCGTTGGGAAAACGATCGGCAAAGTAATAGACGGGTCGGTTCTCGCCTCCGCGCTCGATGTATTAGACGAAAGCATGGGTGCTCGATGCCAAATAATTATCATACGCGGTCTACTACACGCACCGTGAAAGGATAAGCGATTTAATGGCGTCTTATTGTGCGGTAATCTCAAAGTAATTGGTTTCTCGTTCCCTGTCGGTGTTTTCTTCTTTTTTCTGCCCGTTTGAAATTACACGTCGAGTCACACCCTTTCCGAATGAAACTGCTCGAAATGATAGCGCGGCCGAACGGCTGGTATCGTCGCATGCCAAACAGCAATGTCGTGGAGCGCCGCAGAGACGCCGACTTCGCTACGAGCACGTTGCTCCAGCTTACGTACGTTCCTGAATAAGCGTTCCTACCTGCACCCGCCACCCCTGGGACTCGTAACCGGCTTGTTGCACATGCACGCGACTCTCGATCCGCGGGTGTAGTGGTAGTCGCGCATAATGGTGCCCATTTAATATTAACGACGCCATTTTCTGAATATGGATATCAACCGCCTTTGACTTCGGGCGCTCATGAATTTTCATACGCGGTAGGGTTCCACGCGGTCCTTCGTGCCGCCGAACCTTCGCTGAATCAACAGCCATTGCCTTTAATCCAGTCTCTGCCCTTTGCGTTTTTTCCTTTTTCCCTTTTTTTCTTTTCATTCCTTCTTTTACTTTTCTCTTGCGAAGCTAATAAATCTTCTCCTAAAAATTCTCACGACATCAAGCAGATTCGAGGTTCGTGGAAGATTCGTCGATCCTTGGTTGCAAAATTTATCGACTCGTAGCGAAAAAAGAAGAAGCATCGCAAGCAAGAGTGGGCATGTAGTTTCTGACAGCGTTTACCTGCGCTCTGGCGTAGCGTGACTTTGGTGACGTCAGCCTCAGGTAAGTCTTGTCCCCACCACGGAATGCGTTAGCTGCAGGTGAGCAGGCGTGGTCTTTTCTCAACCAATGGTGTTCGCGGGGCAGGACGTTACCTGAACTACCTGATAGCTCACCTGAGACGCGCGCACCACTTGCGCGTATCGAATCGCGTCCACGATGAATCGCGACACGCGATTCCACCGTGAATTTCATTAATCTCATAACGTTAATCGTCCACCATCCGCGCTGCCCTAATTGGATCGTATAAGTACAAGATTATACCTACTCGACTCCTCCGGATCGAAAAGAACGCGATCATACATATTCAGAAGATAGTTGGATTTTTCTAAGGAAAATTCCCAGAACATTCAGAAATACGTTACTGTACCCGCGACAAAGCAAACGTATCGTTCGCAATATAAGCGAACGTAATGGAAAAATGACAGGGTAAAGTAGATACAGCCAAGGCGCAATCATTCTTACGACTAGAAGTATCGTTGAAACGATTGTCACAGTTTTGCTACTTGTCCGTAAGTTGTTTTCTCGAGAACGATAGCTTCTTGGTCGAGACGCGTGACCCGTTTTCGTTTCAATCGCGATAATTGCACGTCATCGTTGAAGCGACGCGAACGTTCAGTCCGTTTAACGGAGCCGAGGCGTGACAACGGCGTGTTTCGGGTTCGCGACGTAATCTCAATTACTCGGGACGTTAAATAATCATACAAATTAGAGAAATGGACCTCCCGAGAAGATAATTCCGTGGTAGCGTCCGATATTAGATACGGCTGGAGAAGCGAGACCTCCCAGCTGTCCTCCCACTGCGCCAACATTACGCTAATTACTATTCTTATTTGCCTTCTCTGCCACCGCGAGTCCCTCACGGCCTTTCCTGGCGTCGCTGGCATCAATTACACCCGTCAAAGTTTCTCGCTTTAATTCCGAGATTAATCGCGGCTCTGAAACTGCTGGCAATTGTAGCGTTGTCACGTGGATACCTGTGTCGAATTTGTCAGGGACAACGCGCAGCTTCTGATTTTCGATTTCGCGAAAAACTCGGTCCATAGGAAAGAGACGAGGTGCGAACAGAGCGCTAGTAAACCGAACAAACAACGAAGACAATAAGTTGGCAAATCTCAGGGTGGGACGTTGGCGGGCGGTCGCACGTGCTGAGAGGAAACACGAGACACCAGCAATCATCGCGGCGCTGCGTGGCGTCCAGCGGTAAGGGAGGAGAAGCGAAACAGGGCGAAGGGACGGGGTATGGCCGCGGCACCTCCTGGGACGATAATTCGACGTAGGGGCACCCTGAAGTACCCGGCGTGCCCCATCGGCAGGAGGTCACCGGTTACGCCCCTGAGATATGCGCAAGAACGCTGCACGCCGGCCACCCTTTTGCCGGTTTCCACGCAAGCGTACGAGCTTGTACGCGCGGGTTTCGCCCGCTTTTTGATCTCTTTGTACTACTTTACTTTCCTTTCTTTCTTTCTTTCTTTCTTTCATTTTTTTTTTCTTTTTTCGAGCTACCATAGGTCGTCTGCAACGACGCAACCGGAGGGTTGTTGGTTGCTCGTTGCATTCCGGCCGGTACTCGAAAAGAATCGCGAACCCGTTTTCACCGTGAACGCCCACCGGAAACAGCTGAACCGGCGCCTGAATGGTCCGTCGATAGAAGATATAGGAGAGTTGGGATCCGATTACGAGGACGCGCGGTACGTTGGGTGACCGTTTCTCATTGAACGCGTACACGTCAAATCCCTTTGAACGATCTTATACTCGCGGCTCCTTTATCAATCGAACGACCAAACGACGAGAGGCGATCGTCGAATCTGGGTCCACGCCTCGTCTCGAGAAATCGGAAGCTGGATAAGTATTTGTTTTTCTTCGACGAGAATCCCATCGGAGATTAAACGATCCTCGACAGATTCGTTTAACGAATCGAAGAAATATTACGCTTCGAAACCCTCGTTTCCCTTTTCGAGCACCGTTCCGACCAGAGAGCGAAGAGGATGTCGGAAGAACAAAGGCAAATCCTCGGTGTTCCAAACGGCATCCTTGCTAGATGAAACTCCGCCTACTCTACCCTTATTACGACTCCTTTTTCGTTGCTTTTGTCGGCAAATTGAAATTCCTCGAGAAACTAACGCGTTTCTGGAAACATTCGGATTCGCTTTCGCAACGAAGGGTGCACAGGGAGAACGAGTCGACGACTTATCGCAAAAATTCCAGTCAAAGAGATCGAAGCAATCCTCCGCCACATGGTATTCATCGCGACGGGCCGGAGAAAATGGGGATCCTCCAGATGTCGATGATACGCGTTCGCCTCGTTATGTTTCGAGTGAAAAGCTCGCCTCGTCATCTGGCTTGACGCGAGCGTCGGGTGGTCGCGAAAGCAGAGTCAACCCGAACTGAAACTAAAACACGAATTCGTTTCACTGCGTCAAAAGGATCCAAGAAGGATCGGGACGTTGGAACAGTTTTCTAACGAACGCGTCGATCCGGCTGGAAAGAAAAGGGTAAACGGCGAGAGGGTGAGGACAAAGTATCGACTTATTTGTGAATCGTGCACGTTTCGAGGGAGGAGAAGGGAAGTACGCGTGCCGTGGTGACACGCTTTTTCTCCGCGGGGCTGGCTGTGCGTTGAATTTCGGGAGGCTGTCCAGGGGCACGCCCTCGCCTCTACAAACATAATTCCGATTGTGACGGCGGTGCATGTGCCCCAGCGAGCAACGGCGCAATCTTTATCCACGAGTGAATAACGCGTGTGCAGCTACCGGCTCCAGGGAAGTTCTTACAGCACGCGCAGGGGCGTATCAAGGACGCCTCGAACCAACGCCCCTGTCGACCCCTAGGTGGTCCAGGGCGTCACTGGGTGGTACGCTTTAATTCCAGACCACTGGCTTTCTCTTCCTTCGCGACTCGTTGCGGACCCGCTCGTTCTCCACGATTCCATCGGCACACGCGTCCTGCTCGACCATCGTAAATACATCGCATCGGCCAACGGAAACGGAAACGGGAACTGGAACGGTTAATAATCGTATCCGTGACACCGCAAAGCTCGATCGAGATCCGTTAGGCGGCCAAAGTCGTCGAAACGAACCGCGACACCCTTCTTCGAACGCGTTTGAATCAAGTGCTATTTAATAAATTCCAATTAACGATAGGACCACCAAGATTCGGTAGTCGGTTCGCAAATCGCATAAACACGTATACACGCAACACATCCGCGCGGCTCATTAGCCACGGAAGAACAGGATCGGTTGCCTTTAATAGTCGAAGGTGGCAGCCGCTACCGCCTCCTCGAACAGCCGGAAAGGACGCCGGTTTACGACAGGACATAAACTCCATAGATATTACCAACGAATACCATCCCCTGTGGTCCTTCATTTTATCCCTTTTCTTCGCTCTGATTACGAGAGGTCTTATCATTCGTCCTTCCGCTCTGTTCTCATGCTGCGCTCAAAAATGCTGAAAAAAAGGGTGTAAAGCTCTGTTCGTGTTTTGCAAGGAATCGATGTTAAAGAGATAGCGTCAGTTTTCGGCGTGGATAAGATTGCAATTCACTCGTCAAAGGGATGCTATAAGACCGTTGTTCCTATTTTTTCTTTATTCACTTGCTTTCGGCGTTTACAGCCGGTTACAGCTTTCTGATTTCTAGAGTATCACGAATGCCAGAAATAACCGACAGAGGGACAGTAACGGTAACGGGAAACGGGAACCGAGAAATCGAGAAATCGAGAAATCGAGGAATCGAGGAACGGGTTGTAATTAGACTGGCATAGAGCAGGAACCGGAGGGTGAGCCAGCGTCGACGGTGAAACGGCAGTAATTGCGCGTTTGTAATTAATTAAATAACGATATAATTGGTTCATAGAGCAATTAGTTGATTGATACACGAGAACTCGATGAACGAGGGAAGAGAGATGAGGGGTGAAAGAGAGAGGGAAGCGAAACGATACGATGCCAGAGGGAAATTGTTTCACAGAAGTTGCATGCCAGTCAAACGACGAATAAGCGTGTAATTTATTGGTGATTTGCATTCGATTTACCAGCGAAATCTATGACGATTCTGTCCGGGTTTCGGGTAATAAATTAATCGGGTTAAACAGACGCTATACGAAAAGGACGTTTTATTAGCGTTTCACGGTTCTGAGAATTTCAGCAGAAACGGAGGAGAGAAGTGGACGATTTAACGGTCGTTGTTCTCGAGCAGTCTGGGAAAAAGCGATTAATCGAGATCTCGGATAAACCGAGTTCGTGTGAAAACACCAACCGTTCTCGTAAAAGCGAACAATCTTTTCGCTTAAACAATCAATTTGTCGTGAAAAAGATCCTCCGCTCGATACGTGACAATTCTTTCACGCTATTTTGCACACCTTCTTAGTTTGGTGATTGGTGTAGGGAGAAATTTTCAGGACGGAACAAAGGAATAACAACGTGTAAAGTCGGATGTAAGTGGTCGTGTAAGACGTCGATGCGGTTCTTTCGGTGGACGCAGGCGGCGCCAACGAATCCTTTGATGCTTCGCCGCATGGTCTCTTTTTCAGGTAGCCACAGACGCATTAGTCACTCTTCTGGTTCTCTTCGCCTGTCCCTTTTCAACAGAGAGGATGCTGAAGCTGCAGGTATCTAAATGAGCTGCTCAGAATCGTTAATAGGGGCTGCAGCCGCGAACAAACGCGTGTCTTCTTCGCCCCGATCCTCTTCGCGCTCGATCTTCTTTCCAACTTTCGACGTTTCTTCGTTGACAATTGGATATCGCGGCGCGGCAGAACTCGCTATCGTAAATAAATTAATGTCGAATCAAGATGGAATTCGCAAAAAAGCTAGAAAAAGAGAGAAACGCGACGAGTCTTGGTTGGGTTATTTTCACTGAAAAAGTGGTTCATTCAAGGTCCAACGTCTCTTTGTTCCTTCATGAAATCAAGTATAAAGCCATCAAACGGCGAGTTGCCGCGCGGCAGCCTCCGTTTTTCTGCGCCTGCGATCCCGGCGCCAGTCGGAGAAGCAAATCATGGCCTCATTATAAAGTAATTAAAACCCATTACTAATGCTATCCTTTATCGAACGAAGCAAAAGGCAGAGGAGCCGACACAATGAAGCGGCAGTCAGACCCTCGTCTTCTCGCCCGGACTCGAATCTAGAATCTCGATTTTGACTACATAATCGAATAGTAATACGAGACGCGAGAGGACACCTTCAATGCCGGACCCCCTTCGACCCGTCAATATCCGTCCCACGATGGACTTTCGATACAATTTTCACGCGAATTAATCGAATTCGCTCTTCGATGCTCAATAAACGTACCAATCGTTCAACGCACCGGACCATTTTCTAACTAACTCGTTAAAAAACGATTGGAAACGGTCAGTTGCGCGATCCTCCGACTCGTTACTCGATTTTTCTTACTCTTCTACCTAGAATCTTTCGAAGAAGGTGAACGGATGAAAACGAATTGAAAAGGCTTTGTTTGCGTTACTAATTCGTTCCCGATACATATATCCCGTTAGAGAAAGCGATTCAACGTTCTCGAACCGTGGAAAAAGAAACGAGGGGAAAGAAGGATAAACAAACAGGATAGTTCATCGATCACGTTAACGGCGGGAACGAATTCTGGCGCCTGAGGGTCAGCGTGGAGGTTCGAGCAAGAAAATTCCAAGCGAACACCTTTCGCTCGGTACGCCTAATTCTCTGGCTGGCGAAACGCCGCGACATTTTCGCGATCTTATCGCGAAGCCGAGTATCGCTGTTCGCATTCCTATAAAGTCGGCCGTCGGTAAAAAGGTGGCCGTGATCACGGGGAAAAGGTACAAATTGGGGTCGAGAGAGTAAAGGTCCAATCGACCGATACGAGATCTTATCCGTCTAATGGACAGAAGCCACTGCGGGCAAAATCAAGAGTCACTTATTTTGGAATCTACGCGCATACCAGGCCTCCTCCTTTTTTTTCTTCTCTCTTTAATCCTTCGCTTTCCCTCGCCTCGTGGGGTTATTACGAGAAAAGAAGCAAACGCGATTGATCCATTCCGATCGATTCTTCGTCGTCTCGTTAAATCGTGAAGAGGAAATAGAATCTGTCAATGAACACAATGGAGCGATGACTGGTCGAAATTTTGGTCGACGGATACTTTGATCGTCCGTCTAATCGGCTCACGGAATAATTTAATTAGCCACTCTGTTGGCCAAAGCACGATACCTCGGAAACCCTCGAAACCACTTGTACGAAATGTATTCTACTCGATGCTGCTAATCCTCGCCAGCCGTTTTCTTTCTACCTGTGAAAGGTGCGATAATTCTCGTTTCGCCGTGGAAATGTTTCCAAGGATCCTTTTCGTGAACTAGAATCCTAGAGAATCCGCGCCAGTCGGAAAACGCAGCGGTTGCCATTTGCAAGAGCGCGCGGGTGGAATATCCTTTGGTGGAATGGTCCTTTCCCTTGATAGATTTACTCACGCCCCCGGATCCTTGTTTACGTGGCCGTAACCGTCCGTCGCTAAACATTTATCGTCTCCCCGAACGAAAAGCACGATAACGTTATTATTACCCAGGATGGTATACCCGAGGCGTTCCCTAAGTGCTTTTCGCTCTGAAGCATCGAAAGTGCTTTTTAAGATGAGATCGCGCCTGGATCGAGCAGCGCAGCATCTCCCGTTGTATCCGGGATCGTCCGAGAGAAGCTCGATAATGCCGCGCAACCGTAAATTGATGGACGTTCGAGCATGCAGTAATTGAAACTCTTGGAACTTAGCAAATGAAATCTCGGACCCCGTGATTGGTATTATTATTCCAGACAGTCGTTCGCGCCAGATTATAACTCTCGACCGCGTAACTTTATGGAAACTCTGAAAAACTGCTGTTCCTTTTATTTACCTTTCCTCCCGCGTCTCGCTTAATAAACGACGAGACGAGACGCCGCGTCGTAAAGCCGGTACACAGTTAGGTTCGATCCAGCATCGCGTCGACGAGGTGTTAAGAAAGCACCGTGTTCGCGGTTATTTACGTTGCTGGTGATTTACGTTAGAACGAGCATAGGGAACGTACAAGTTTCAGACGCGTCTTCGAGGTTTCTCCCTCGAAACACGCGGCCGAATACGCTTTGAAGTTCGACGTCCGGATCTTTTCTAGAACGGGAGAGGAATCGATACCGCGCTGGACCCTCGTAAATTGTACGCAGACTGGCGCGTATTGTGCTTCGGTGATTTACCGGTGCAAGTCCATTAGTCGTAAAGCAATGCTCCTCTCGGCGTTGCTAGATGACGGACGATAAGACAAACTGCGTTTCCAGCGTCCATAATACCGCTGCTGCTAGCAATGGTCCAGCAACGCTTCCAACTTCTCTTTCATCGACAGTCGTCGGGCACTCGGTCTCTCTTCTCCGTCTAGCGGACCTCCGTTGCGCTTTGCGCAAAGCGCAAAGCGCGCCCGTAATTTACGATCTTGGCCTCGTCATTACCAGTCGAATACCTTCGTTACCGGTCGTGCAGAGGCGAGGGTAAAATCGACGAATCTCCCTGCTCGATAATGTGCGTTCTAACCCCCTTCCAATCGTTCACCTTTTGCGAATAATAATCGAAAGATCCGTAATGTTTCGATCCCGTCAAAGAAAAGTATCCGTTTTTTTTTCTCTGCCAATAATTATTCCGCTAGAAGAGTACTGGCGCCACTGATTTTAATGGTACCTTGCTACAGATTATCTTCGACAAGATTTACACGCGTTCCGCAAGAAAACACGCCGCTTCTTTTCCGCTGTTCTGCGAGCACTCGACTCGCGTTAGAAGTTCGTCGAATCGATGTTACGCAGATAAACGAGTCCGATACAAAATCCTCATTACGCCCAGTAAAGCAGTATTTTTGCTCTGCAAATAACGGTAATTACCCTCGTGGCGAGCGATCAAACACGCAAATGAAGAGCGTGATCTCGCGAGAAGCTCCGGTCGTGATCGCAAAATCACATCCGCGGAAAAACTGGAGGAACGCCGAGCGTCGTATGCGTAATAATTGCCGACTCGCAAGAAACCTAACGAGACGGTCGTATTAATGTAGTCGTTGCACGCGCGTACCGTACGGAGAGGATGTTTACAATTTTATGGGATTTCGCACGCACCGTGAAATCGTGTTCGATGCTAGCCCGGTCGCGATATCAACGAATAATACACAAAATACTGGAGGATCCGTGATCGTGGGCGGGCCCCCGCGTAATAAGACTATGATGAACCATGTTCCGGCAAATGAGCGACAGAGATCTATTCGCATATTATACGTTCTTCCTGTGCGGCTAATTATACGATTGCGTCGTGGCATTCCCCGTGACGGGGAAACAATGACTGCCACGAAAGCACGAAACCACGAAACCACGATTTTATTATTCGAAAACGATGCCCGTTCGCGTGTGCGTCCGTTCGCGGAATTGCGTATTCACCGTACGAAGCAAGACGCGATCTTTTTCTCAAAGCTTTCCGAGAGCTTCGAGAAATCGGTGTCTTCGAGACGTTGGCATTGAAAGAACGAGAACGGTAACGGTAACAGTAACTGCGCTATTGAATCGTGACCGACGAGTACGCTCACCGATCTCCTTTGTAACGTTGCATTTCCGTGACCAGCGGCTGGTCTGTCCGTTATTGTGACGGATTTTCTCGGTTTCTTTGGTGAAAAGAGTCGAAACAGGCTCGTAACCCAAGGTTTAGTGTCGCTACCGGTTTGCGTACCTGAACCGAGAACGACGTATAATGAAATTGTAAAGACAGATCGGAGAGGAGGTTGCTCGTGGGCGTGTAAGTGGCTCTATCCCGCGGGAAATACATATATATCTCGCTTTACGACGGGCCACGAATTCTCCTAGATCGACAATATTTCACGGTAATTTCGAATCGTTGGCTTTGACGGTTCGACTCGTGAAAACGATTCGCCTTCTGCGATTTTCAACGTGACACGTGGCTTTCTCGGGATACCATCTGCCGAAACATGCCGGACGAAAACAGCGCACCCATTTTGCGATTGAATCGGACACCGTTGTATCGTTCCCGATGATTCTAGTCATTACGGGCCCGATACCCGCGTATTAGAATTCGTACCGCTATTATTGGATATCGAGCGAAACACATGTGGTCGGGCACACTCGTGCGAAAACTATGATTCAACCGTGTATAGAAATAGAAGCGAAAAATAATATGTACTCTGGTCGTACACGACATTTGTCGCTACCGAATTTCACGACGATTCGTGGAATCGGAAGAAGCGGCAAGTTCGATGACGACAAGCCCGACCTTAAAGGAGCCGGAAGTCTCCTGAAAACCTTTGGCTCTTCCTGTCACTCGAGACCTTTTCAGTGGCACCCTAAAAATCCGCTCCTCCCTCCGCGGCACGTTAATAGGTGATTCTTTAGCTAATGGGGTAGCTGCTGCTGGGCATTCGTTATTCTCCTTTCGGGGCTGCTTGTCGGCTGGAAGCGCTTATTATTTAGCAACAGAACCGTCGGCCCCGATGGCTCGTCGACAGTCATGCCCATCGCACGAGTCTCGATATATTTTTGGGGTGTGCATTGAGTTTAGGAGCTCCACCTTTCTCTATTAATCTGTGCGTGTTTGTATAATACGTGTACGCGGCGATGTTTCTGTGTCATCGACAATGATCGCGATCGCACGCGCGTGTCACGAACAGACAAACATCGATCAAGACGCAAAGTACGTAATTAATGCAAGTGGGAATAATAAATTGAAATTCACTTATCGTAAGTATCGCTCATCGAAACAACTTGACAGATATTTCTGTGTTCACAGGCTCTCCGAGCGAATGGGACGCGTGCAAAGCACCGGTGCAGCTGCAACTCGCACGCCCTCGACACGCTCCTAGATGTGCAGGGGGTAGTAGCACGAGTTGTCGAATAACGGTGTATTCGCGTCAACGCGTGTCTTCTTCTCGCCCCCTTATTTTTTACGTACACGGGATACGAATTTGATCGATCGAATGCTCATAAATACTTTATGTATACCTAGAAATTTCGTAACAGTAATTGCTGGTAAAGAAAAAGGAAAAAAAAAAGCAACTCGACCGAGCTAGATACTTTCAAAGGGAAAGTTGCATGGTCGTTAACGACACAAGAGTTTTCCAGGCGATGACGCGAACCCGTTGTATCCAGTAATGTGCTGGATTATGAATGGGTGGAGAGCCCTAAGGGCCCGCCTTTCCAGTAAACTACTACGACTACCAATATCGGCACCAGAACACTACCACCTCCATCGATGCCGTGGCTGCCACCCCCGGGGGCAGTAATCTCGCATGGAGATCCGGCTTAAACGATAGGCCCTGTTTCCAGCGCCGCCCTCGTACGCGAGACTTAATTTCCAAGCAAAACGAGTACACGCCGCAGCCAGCAGCAGCCAGCCGGTCGCTCGCTCGCTCGTTCGGTTTCCACGAAAATACTTTGCGTCCAGTTCTTCGTCGCCACACCACGCCGTTTACCGAAACAACACCCCGCCTCGATGCCATGTTATTACACCTGGCTCGGATATTTCCATATCGCGCGACTAGGCGAGGTTAATGCTACCATCGGTCCCGAGCCAACCCCTTCTCTCGAAGATGGAGCGCTATTAAAGAGATTCCCCTTTTTCTTTTCTTCTCTCCGAAAATCATCTAGGATCCTTTCTTTCGAATTCGAGCTTCGAGAGTCGATTTTGCGCGCGAGCATACTCGTTTACTCTTTTACTCCTTTCCAGTCACAATTTTTTCGCAAAAAAGTGTCAAAAGATACGCGAACACCGAAGGAAAGAAGCATTCGTTTTACGGAGAAAGGTAAAAAATGAAAGAAGAAAAATGAGGAGTAAAAACGGAGAGCAAGAAAGAGAGGCAGCAATGTAGTCGGCCATCATGTTTTGATATAGCCTGGAGGAATATAAAACGAGGAGAGATATCATCGCGCCGGTGAGTCGGAATAAAACTATAAACCAGAGGAAACAATTACCCCGACTGCTCGGTAGAAGATGCGGCTAATGATAAGTGGTTGGTTGCTCTCGGCTCTTCCACGCTTGCTGTATCGCCTTTGGTCGCCTCTTTCAGCGCCATTTTCACCGCGTCGCGTCGCGACGATAGAAAACCTCGACCTCGATTATTCCTCGAACGGACCGCCGAACGGTTCACGATCTCCCCGAAAATCACGAGCATTTCGCTCGATCGGGACCAACCGAGGAGTTTCGATTATTTTTCAGGTTACACGGAGCCTTATATCGTAATTACACCGAGACAAAAAGTCATTTTTCAAACGCAAACGAGTTGCGTACTTCGCTCTCCACGCCGTATCGAAGAAAAAGAAAGTGTACGCGCGATTGGTCAAAGACAGCGGTCATGAAACGCGAGCAAATCGACGTTCGTATTTCAATTTCCTCTCTTCTGGCCGCTAAAAGCGTACATCTTCTAAAGAGAGTGCGCTCGGCAGCTTTGCCTCACGGTCGTTTTCTTTCGCGTGGCGAAGATCACAGTGTTCACAGAAGGCATCTAATTGCCAACCTCTCGCATCTCGCGCTCCTCCATAAACTTAACGACCGGCTCGACGGTTGGCCCTGCCGGTATGCTAAAGACCGTTTCTTCGGCTATTTCGCCAAGTACCCTGTTAAACACTCGGATGGGCCGTTGTAACGTTTGAACGGTTGCAAAAGACCGCGTTCTATACGAGACCACAGTCTCATTTCGGCAATCTGGTTATCGTAAAATCGTCGAATTAATACGCGCGACCAAGTTACGCGGGACAAAAAGGAAACCGTTCGAACGTCGATCGAAACTATTTATTCCCGACTTCCTATGGACTTACCTGTCGATATCGCGTACGACAAGTAATAGATGCTGATTGTTGGCTGCGTGTTTCAAGCCGGCCGACGATGTTCGATTTTTGCATCGGTTTGCATGATTCTGATTCAAGCGATTGAGAAAAAGTGCAGGGTTCGACGGAGAGGCGGGCGGTGAAGGGGGCAAGGGGGTAGAGGGTGCAGACGGTGGAGGGTCCGTGATTGGCGGGACATTAGTGTAATGAGAGTCTTGAGTTAAGGGATAAAACGTGGTAGCAGCTACCGCGGCGTGTATCCGCCATGATTAGAGCCTCTGCTTGCATTTTCGCTGATATCGTGAGTTCGCGAAATCGCTTCTGCAATTTTAATCCTCGTCTTGATACTCTTCCTCCGTCCAACGGGGGGAGGAAAGAATGTCGGTGAAACGATGTGCTCCTATATAATCGACAAAGAATAAGGAGAAAGCTTAATCGAACGAAAACCCGTAGAAGTACCGCTGTTCTTGTCTTACCGATCGGTAGCTATATTCGTACGCGTCTCCACGAGATGTCGAAATACATTAATTGCGAACGCATTCGCGCATAAAGAAACTTGAACGAACGATTAAAACAGCGCAGGTTGCTTTCAATGTAATTTATGACGCGACGTAACTGTCGCGATTACGGAGGATACGTGAGTTTGATGTATCATTTCATTTTTTCCTTTATACGTTCATTCCTTCGTGAATATTTTATCGAGCCAGTTTTCCGCTTCTCGTTCACCGAACCGTTACCAGCCTCGAACGATCGATTTTTTCGCTAGTCTACGCGTTCCCAGCTTATCTCTATGCGTGGATGCATAGCGGGTTGCCTACTTTTAGGCGCAGCGCTGCGTATCGATCGCCGCATCGTATCTTCGTGCCTTTAATGTCAATCTCATGTTATCGTTGGTTCGACGTTTAAACTGGTCGTACATAAACGATGGACAACAAGAACGACAAGGTTAAAACGATTTCCACGTGAAACACGGTATATCGAGAATAGCGATCGGGTAGCTGACGTTTAGCAACAATGTTTTCCGCTTAAAAAAGCTTATGGCGAGGCACGAGAGTCGATGTAAGTCACAGAATTACCCTCTAATCATGACCGCGAGTCTGACCGCAGTCCGGATGCGAGGAAGCACGTGTTGTGCCGGTTCCGCCAGCAGGTTGGCCAGTCTCGTCCATAGGCATTACGTATTCAGTGGCCAGCGCCATTTTGCCTCGACCATTTTTGCCGATCAAATCTTAATTGTTGGCTGGCGGCTGTCTAAGGAGGCGTGGCCACCGGTTGGTTCACTTTCTGCCACGCGATGCACGAACGCATTGGTTTTCTTCTTCTTCTTCTTCTTCTTCTGCTTCTGCTTTTGCTTCTTCTACTTCTTCTACTACTATTACTACTTTTTCTTTCTCTCGTGGCTCCGCGAGGAGCACGATACGTCGCGACTTTTCAATCGCTCACGGTCCGTTGCTATTTACCGATTATGCAAAACCGAACATCGGAGCTGCAACTTTGTTTCTAAAAGATAAAAAAAATCAAAATCAACGCCTGTCGATTTTTCTAAAACCGTACCGAGTTCCAACGCGAGGCTAATCTAAGGTAAATAGCGGTGTAATTAAAGCAGGCCGATGCAAAGTAGCAATTATGAATTATCTTCTGTACTACTAGTGCCACGTTGTAATAAATCCATACATAGTCCTGGGATCGAAAGACCGGATTTCTGGATTGTAAAATTCAGTAATACACCATTATACGCGCATACTTAATTAATTTTTCACAAATTATTCGTCGAACATCGACAATTAAAAGCACGTTAAGGAGCTTTTCCGTTTCAGTGATTAATTTTAATCGCCGTGCACGTCCATCCGTAATGATAGTTTACGTGCGTCTACACATTGTGGATTACCGGGATATTTATAACCATACAGATTTAATCGGCACCTTCATCAATTACCGCCGTTCTATCGATAGATCCGGAAGGTGTAATTAAAGACTTACGAGTTTCTTAATTCTCAAGTTAACGTATTTACTCGTTACAACGTTGTCCGAAGCCGAAGAAGAAATTGAATGATTGTTAACGAAGAGACTCGACCGGATTGAAATATAATTTGAAACGGCACACGCGTCCGCGGAATAGCACGTAATTATCGGCAAATTAATATCGTGTGTAGTGCAATCGGATCGGTCGAGGATGGAGCGGTGCGCACTGCTGCTAACCTTCCCGCCATAATGACACGTATTACTCTGATTGGCAACAATTGGTAACAATTGACGGGCGGAACCGAGCCTCGGAGGTTCCGCTACTTTGCCCGTGTTGTTTACGAGCAGAACTTTTGAAACGTTACACCTTAATTGCTTGGCTACATGTTCGAGGAATTATCAGGACTGCTTCTTCTTATTTTCCTTCTTCTTTACCTCCCTGCGCAATTAGTTGTTAGAGTCGTAGCTATGCTACGTATCCCGACACGGTGTTACAATCTGGTTCATCCAGAACGCGTATAATTTTGAAGCTTTCGGAGGATAAGTCCCTCGAAAGGTCTTCCTCGAGTTTGCCAAGTACCCGCTTCCTTCCTGTTCGCCATCGTACAGCCAATTGTTTCAAATTAGACGATAATTACGTTATCAGTTAACGAGAAGGAAGTTCGTTCGCGGTGATAATCTTATGAATCAACAATTAACTTTGTTGTGAATTTTTCCATATGCTCGACCGAGCTTCCTGCGTAATTTTCCCTCGCAACTTTGTCCCGAATATGGATACGCAAACGAAGGAAGGAAGCGCTGAAAGTCGTTTCTAAACGAAGCAGTAACAGCTGAGAAAAGTCGTTCCGTAATCTTTCATTTGCCTCGTAAAAACTCGAAACAACGGATGCAACGTGGAAGCAACATCGCGTTTTATGAGTGCGTAATACAGCCGATAAACTTCACCGTGTGCATCCCACTTGTCCAGAAATTGTTGCAACAACTCGTTACGTTCATTCGATTCTCTTTCTGCTTCAGCTGTTAAATAAACGTCAAGATACTGTGCCGCTTAACTGTTTGTACAGGTGGTTAACAATTTCTGGCAGTCGCAAAATTGCAAATGGACATTAAAATCGACCGAGTATCGAGAATGTAATAATTGACAGTTTCGCTTTTAACTAGCTGGTTTTTTTCATCCGAAATGAAAGATATCGATTAACGGCTGCGTCGATTAAGTCATTTCGAACGGTGATTACAGCGCGCGTATCGTAACGAGATACAACAATTTTATACGCCGTCTAATTGGCCCGTGCTCGATGCTTTCGACGTTATTTCCTCGTAAACGCGAGTTCTGCGAGTTTCTCATTAAACGATCGTTTCTACATTTATTATCCCCCAATGCAAACTCTCTTCTTATTTCCCGTACCCTGTTATTCGACGCTCCATTTACGATCCATCTTCTATTTTTCATAGCAATAAAAGTACACTCGAAATCACTGCAACCAAATGGTTGGCGAAACAACGTTACTTACGACGTTACAATTGCCTCTGACCAAATCACAGGCCCAGGAGGTGTGTACTGTTTGAACAAAGACTTAATGCACCTTCTTTGTCGATGCTTACTTTCGTTATTACGCATCGAATACCTAAATGGTTATTGTACTCTTTTTTTCGATAAGAAATACACGTTCCTCGAAACATAAATTAATCATCAGTTTACGATGCATCGACTTTACCATGAAATCGAAATTGGTAACGCAATCCTTCAATTCGGTGTATATCTAATTCACCGAAATTCCTATAATTCGATCGGCCTTTAATACGCTTTTTATCGAAATTGTCGGCCAATAAAGTTAGCGGAAAGAGGAGAATCGATTGTGCGCCGCACCTCGCTCTACGCCCGCAAGATGCTCCAGTACGCCAGTGACGTCAGCGGGTTTGCGGTCTCCAAATTACAATATCACGAAAACGAGCCCGGCAAGATGCTGTGGTATGCTGTGGTATGCTACGGTATGCTATACCATGATACGCTGTGGTACGGTATGGTCTATGGACCGAACAGAAAAGTAGAGAGGTCCTTTCCGCCAGCCGTGCGCTCGTGAAATAATAGCCTCTTGATTATATGCATTATACGAGCCGAGATTGATACGGTTCGTAATAAAATAATTGAAATAATCACACGCCACAAGGTCGACTTTACGTTAGAAATTTGTTGACCGAACCAAAACGGCAGTTAACGCGATATCACGCTCGTAACGAGTACCTCTGTAACGATTAAAATCTCTTCAACGATTCTTCGATTAGCACTCAATTAACTAACCACATTTTCTTCCCGATTCAATCGAATTCGTACTCGATGTAAGGGGACACGATATCTATTATTTTTACTTTTTTTTTTAAGTTATCAAACAAGAGTCTCGTTTAGACGATCGTTTCGTCCTTTCTTCTTCTCATCTCACGGCGCCACTAAGGCAGACATCGAAGCACACAAGCGCACACAAGCGCGCACAAGCATACGCGCGAATACGCTCAGACCCACACACGATCGTATTTTTTGTTCCATTCTACGGCAATCTTAATATTATCCTTCGAATTATGGGCCTCTGGTGATCCACAATGTGCGTTCCTATCCCATACGCACACCATCGAATCGGACTCCAATAATCGCGTACAGATTTCTTTTTTCTGTCCACCTAGTTCATCGGTATGAATCTTACGATCAACTAAAGGTATTAAATGCACGTTTGTGACGCTAATTATCCTTTAAGTACCAACAGTTACAACAAATACCAAGTTTATGTTATCGGGACAGGCCTAGGGTTTTTCTGGGCATTTTTGTGAACTTCGAGATGGTCTGAACATTAAAATGTTTAAGAGTAATGTGCGCGTTTATGGTTTCCACGAAATCGGTGCAATTAGCCTTTCTTTGATTTCTCTACGAGCAATTAAAGATACTGCTTCATTTTGCAAAACTATTCCTAGAATGACGAGATCTCGTCGGTGAATAGATTAAACGTTACGATTACAAATAACTTTCAGTTTCTTTTTTTATTGAATTTTAGCAAAGCACAAGTTTTGGTCGATAATGCAGATGCCTGTTTCTGAGCTGGAGGCCGGTTGACCCGTGACGTCACTGCGGTGCTGTATTCCTTTACTTGCCACGCGCTGTGCAGCGATATTCACTTTTATTTAAAGACCTCGAAAATATACAAGGTATTCGATCGACATTTAATTGCTTGATACGTTTGTGCAGTGAGTGAAAACGGTGCCATTTTCATAGACGTTAGCATAATTATTACGACATACAGGTAACGTACGTGTGCTTGCAAAACTGATGCAACCTTAGTTGCGGCTATAGAACGGTGCACGTGGAATTTACGCGTAAGCAGTCAAATTGTCCAAGTTACGAAAACATTAAAAATCATCGAATTTTCGATTGTTAAGGTTAGCAATCGACAAATAACCGAGTTTTCTTGGCAAAAGTAAGGTTAAGTTGCCGTGTGCCAGTTGCATGTGGTTCTCGAGCCAAATGTTACGAGGCAGCACCGTGCAATATCATATCTAACTCGAAGCTCCCTCCATAGACCAAAGTCGATACTAAAGCTGCGCGGATTATTTAAAATTTATCAATCCATATTCGATGTTTCAAAATCATTAGTCACATGTAACATTAGAACTATCTCGAAATATAAGTACGTAAGGCAGACGTTGAAATCGTAAAGCATCGTGAAAGTAAAGAGGGATCGACGATGCTGCGGCGCCAAAGCGACTGTTGAGTAGCATCGCGGGCGGGTTTCTTCTTCTCTTCCATTATCGTAATTTGCAAATTTCCTGGGGATCGAGCGCGATAAAGAACAACGAGAGGTGGCGTACGGTTTCGAGTTAAACCGTTCCTTGAGGACCGGGGATAGTTTGATGGATAGAAGAAGAAGAAGAAGGCGAAAGAGGAAGAAGAAGAGGAAGGCCGGGTTGGATGGTTAAGAAAGAAGAACGCGAAAGAGAGGAGTACAAAGGGGATTTAAAAAGAGGAAGAAGAAACGCAAGTCGGTGGCGGATTGGCGGCCTGAGGCGCGGTTGCAGATTCCCGGCGTGATGCCGGTGATTCGCGGCTTTGGTGCCCAGTAATCGTCGGTCCCCTTACTCAACGTATTCCTCCTCCCTCGCATCTTCCCTTGATGAATCCACCTCATCCCTTCTCCTCTTCTTCTCCAATTCGCTTCTCCGCGCTTTTCTTCGCCTTCCTTAGCTTCCCTTAGCCTCCTTTAGTCTCCCTTAGCCTCCCTTAGCCTCCCTTCGTCTCCCGTAGGCGTCGCGTAGCTGCATCGGTCCTTTGATATGGCGCGGCCCGTTGCACAACCGAAGGATGAGCAGGAAAAGGGGGGAGGGGCAATCTCGCGGTAAATACAGCAATCGCTTGATGTGCCGTCCGCATTAATATAATTAGTCACCCCGAGCGCTCGAGAAGCCGACTCGACTGGGCTCGATTCGACTTGACTCGAAACACGACTCGACTCGGCTCGACTCGACTCGACTTGACTCGACTCGATTCGACTCGACTCGACTCGACTCGACTTGGCTCGATTCCGTTGAAAAGATCGTGAAGCCGGGGGCAGTGCACGTATAGGTGAAGCATGGCGGACTGTTAACGATTCGGGAGGTTGGAGGAACGAGGGCGTGGTCGATCCATGTTGGATCATTTTCATTTCTATCCATGCAAACTGATATCCCTCTTTTCCTCTCCTCCCTTTTCGTAAATGCATTCGTTTTTTCGGACCGCGCGTTAGCCTGTAACACGTAGACAAAGACGAACTCAGTACCTTCGGGCATCACCGAGCGTCCAGCAGTGATGCTGCGAAAACGAGTCCGACATTTATCGACGGTAACAAACGTGTATCCTTCTTCTTCCTCCTCGTGATATAGGAGTTGAGCGCCAATAGATCAAGCGGGATAATAATGAATCTACATCTATATTCTTTCGTAGAATGGCGCCGAAAAAGGTCGAGGAGCCCGAACGGAAACCGCTGATTGGTCGCGTGGGGACCAATTTGAAAGTCGGTATAGTGGGCATACCGAACGTAGGAAAATCAACCTTCTTCAATGTCCTCACCAAAAGTCAGGCGGCTGCTGAGAATTTTCCCTTTTGCACCATCGATCCCAATGAAAATAAGTATCCGAATTATATTTTCTTTTATTTAATTATACTTTTACACGTATATCGTTACCGGTACTTAACCTATCGTTTGCTCGTCGTTTGTTTCTAATTATATACCGAAGCATCCGCGATGTGCGATGAAAGTTCACGAGGTGAAAAACGCAAAGCAAAAAATATTCACGATGAGTTTTACATAAATCCATCGTTCATCGTGAAAAAGAGTTTCTTTCGATACATCAAAGGACATCCGCGCAATGGGTACGACGTTCGGACGTGGCCCGAGCCTCATCAATACGTGTATCCGAAAGCAAGCACTTATTACGCGTTCCACGAGGATACCAACCCGTTTACTAGAGTGAACATAAAACAGGAATCCAGAAAATATGGAAACGTGCAAGCACACTTCGAACCTCCGAAAGAAGCTTACACAGTTCGTGATCCTTACTACGAGAACGAAGCGAAGAGAAAGTATCTTGGAAGCACACCAACGTGTTTCGTTATTTTGGGAAAACCCGATCTGAACACCGCTAAACTAGCGAAAATGATCGCAGATTCTTGGCACTGCGTGCTGATTTCCCCGTTGGCGCTCGTAAAACAAGAAATCGAACAAGGTACCGAAAGGGGTAACGTTTTAAATGATATTTTGAAGAGAGGTCACCGTTTAGGCCCGCAAATCGTTTTGAATTTGATAGCGGACAGACTTAATCGAAGGGACATATTTCACAGAGGTTATGTCGTGGAAGGTCTACCGTTAATTCCAAACGAGATAATAGATTATTCCTCTTATCCGAGTTTGCCCGACGAACAATCTAACGCGAAAACTATTTTTCAGGAACTTAAACGTTTCTTTGACCCGTCGATTGAAAGAATGTGCGGCACGACGGCCGGCTTGGATGAATTTTCAATGTTATGCGATCAACAGTTGAAGAAGAAAACGTGTCAAGTTAAACCAAAGTACGAGGATTTTATCGTTGATCAGATCAAAGACATTTTCACGGTGTGGCCTATAAAGCCGTCGATAATCGTGTACGCGATGTGTCCGGACGCGGACGTTGCGATCAAGCGAGAATATTTTCGTACAGACCCGACAACCGGTCGTGTCGTTGACACGAGTTTCGTTGGAATGAACAGAAACATCGAAACGTTGTTCTCTCGCGACAAGGAGGAGAAGGATATGAATATCTCTTTCGAATTATACCAAGAACTTATGAGCGAGGAACGGATATTGGACGAACAGCAAAGAAAGTATCTATTGAAACGACTCTCCGACAGGGAATCGAACGTGGAGCTGCAGTGCGAGTTGTACACGCGTTTCGCGCTTCCTGTTATCGACAAATGGATTTTACTGCACAATCCACAGAATGTGATTCGCGTGGACGGCCGTACGCCTGCATCGCGAATGTTTCAAATCGTCGTTGCTCGTTTGCGAACGTTGTCGCTTCCGCGGGTTATTCTTCCGCAGAAATTCACGAGTCGCGTAGAGCTCGAGGGTGAATCCCCAGGGGTTGAACTTCTCGACGAATTCCAAGACAAATCGAACGAGGACGCGTTTCAAGATCTGGCGAACAGGGAGACCGTTTCGCCAATGTATCCTTGGCAACTGTCACCTTGGAAGTTTTTGTGTCCGGTGGAACTAACCAGAGGAACAACCGTCGAGGGAACACCGAAGGATACCGTCAGATTCATGAACAACATTTTCTTTCTCTCGTCGTCGGAGGCGGTCGCTTTGTTTATCGACAATCCTAGAACCTTCTTGTTCCCTTTTTCTCCTCGACCAACCTGTAAAGTCGCGGTATTCGGTCCACACTATTCCGGAAAATCCGATCTTTGCAGGAAACTGGCGCTGACACTTCGAGGCACGGTAATAAACGTGAAGGAAATCGACAAGTCTCTCGCGAACGTTGATTCTGACATTTCTATCTACTCGCCCAATCATGTAACGCTGGAAGAAAGTACTGATAGTATCGTGAAAAGTATACAAGCGATACCGAAGGAAGAAATAGACATAGAAATATGGAGAAACGGGGATTACATCGTGGATGGCATGTACCCTGACGTTAACAATTGGAAAAGGATCGTAGAGGATTCGAAGATTATCTTCGAAGACGTTGTTCTTTTATTCGACGAGGATCCGTACGAATATTTAACGACCAGATGGCAGAGTATTCACGATACCGAAGTACCACAGTATATGGAACACGAGGAATACTTGGAGAACGTTATCGATCGATACGAAAAGGACGACGAAGAGGACGGCGAAGAGGACGGCGAAGAGGACGGCGAAGAGGACGGTGAAGAAGAAGAAGAAAAATCGCAAGGATTAATCAGTTATCTTAGACATGTTAGACAATTTCAGCTAGACTGGGAAAAAATAAGAGAAACGGTGGCAAATGCTTGTATAAATTTGATCGCTTGCAATCTTAGTACTGTCAAAGATGTATCGGATTACGTTATCACGCGTATTAAAGATCGTTACACGGAGAAAGCAAGAGTCATGAGCGACGAGGAAAAGGAAAGAGAAAAAGATCTCGCGGAATACATCGGCATGACCGATACGGAGGATATCGACGAAGAGGAACAAGAAGGCGAGGCTAAGAGTACGGAATTGGACGTTAAAGAGGATATTCGTCGTTTCGGCGATACCAGTTATTACTGTCCAGTAACGCTGTTACGATACAACGTTTTCCGCAAGGGTACAGAAGATTTCGGCGCAGTTTTTCTAAATAAAACGTATCTTCTGTCCAGTGCCACGATCCTCGAGGAATTTTTAAGCGATCCACAAAAACTGAATCTACCTCTTCGAAAACCCTTGCCCAAGATTCCACAGTTTCGATGTAGCATCATCGGACCGCTAGGAAGCGGTAAAAGCACGATGGCTGAGATCATATGTCGAAAATACGGTTTGATGCACGTCGATCACTGCGAAACGTTCACCGAGTTCATGAAAAATCGTGGAATGAGAGAAGTCACCGACAGGGACGTAATCGTTTTACCGGAGAATTTTTTGGAGGAAGTCGAACTGCCGGAAGACCTGGAGGACGAAAAATACAACTGCGACGAAGCCACGGTGCAAACGTTCGTTCGACGCTATTGGAAAATTGGCGGTACTCTGCCCGAGAAAATGTTCCAGGAATGCGTATTAAAGTATTTCGAAGGGTTTTACAACGAACACGGTCTAGTTTTCGATCACTTTCCGAGCTGTCCGGAAAACGTGAAAGACATGTTGAAATATCACATAGTTCCTGAATTGGTGATCGATCTTCATTGCAACAAAGACAGGATGCTGAGGAGGATGCTACCTATCTTGCTCGCAACCTGGAAAGAGAGGTTAAAAGAGAAGCAACGTATCGAAAATGAACGATACACGGAAGAATGGGAATCTTACATGAAACGAAAAGAAATCTGGATTAACGAAAAACTGAATGAAATGTTCAATTTTGGCGAGACGGAAGAAACCGAATCAGATACTTATTACAGTGATGAGGAAATAGACACAACTAGACAGGAACTGGAAGCATCGTGGCATTTAAAACACCCCGAACCTGTGCTGTTCACCGATTGGGAAGATTTCGAGGACGTGAAGCAGAGAATCGAGCGAGACTTTATAGAATTGTACGAATACGAATTTGAGAAATTAAGCGCTACGCGAATTGCGTTGGAGGAGGAATCGATACCGTACGTGAGCGTGAGAGCGGACGGAGAGTTGGAACATATACTTTTGCAGATTCTAAAAATTATCGAACCGTATGTTCGTCGAAACATTTCCAGCTTAGAAAAAACATATACCCTGGATCTAGAAACTGCCGAAACTCTTTTGGACTGTGGCTATTATCTTCCCAGCTCGTTCGGTCGTTGGTGTCCCGTGCAATTGCACGAAAATAACAATCCTTTGCAAATGTATTTGCCGTTGGAAGCGCAGCAAGAAGTTTATCCCGTGATACACCGGCAGTTCGTTTATTTTTTCGCCGGTAAAGAAGCTCGTTCCGCGTTTTCGAGTAATCCGTTCGAGTACCTCGAACAGGACTCTTGCGTGCCTGTTGTTCCGTTTCGGCTGTCCATTATCGGTCCGCCAAAGTGTGGAAAAAGCAGCTTGGCGCGTCGTTTTGCAAACAAATACGGCTTGAAAATAGTAACCCGCGGCACGGCTTTGCGTCATGCCATCAAACATTTCCCTTGGACCGATTCGTCGCGACTCATGGAATCTGATCTTCGAGCCGGTCGCTTAGCTCCAGAAAAATCGATATCTCGCTCCGTCGAGATGTATTCGATCGATCCCGCTTCGACTTCTCAGGGTTTCGTGTTGGACGGCTTCCCTACCAGTTGCAAAGAATACAAGCAATTAACCCTTCTAGGCGTTCAGCCCATGATCGTGCTCGATCTCAAAGCGAATATATCCTTTTGTTTGGAATGTTTGTCCCAACAGACGGAACGAACGACGATACCGATCAATTTCTCGGACAATTTTTTGAAGCATCGTTACGCGAATTGGGAGATCGATCAAGGAGACTATCGCGAATGGTTGAAAAAATTCGCTCAAAACGTGATCGAGATCGACGCGACCAAGAGCAGCTGGTACGTGTGGTTACGAGCCGATCAAGAAGTTTGCTCCAGATACGCACACGTTAGAACGTACTTTCGCGAAAGCGATTACGACAAAGTCCATGCTTTAAAATTTATGAACGTTTCGCCGTACGAGTTTAAAATACGACAAAGCGGATTCGAGTCGTATTGTCCTCCTTGTTTGAAAGAAAACTGTCTGAAAAGTACAGGAGTGCTGCCCGATCATCGAGGAATGTTTCAGTATAGGGGACATTTCTACTGGATCTGTCAGCGACACACCAACGATTTTTTGAAAAATCCACAGCAACATCTTCCGCCTACAAATACCGCCACCCTGCCGGAACAACGTCCTCGTATTTTGACAGAAATAATCGACATAGAACATTACTGTTGGGGGAAGCGCTTGCGAGTCGGAGGATTTTGCTTGGTAACGTACGTCGAGAACCTGCCGAAACGTCAACTGGTACCTGGAAAACCGAACTTGGCGGTTCTGTACGAGGACAACCTGTACCTGTTCTGTACCGAGGAATGTCGTGACAAGTTTCTACAGTATTGCGACAAGTACACGAGCGTGAACGTGAAATTTTTACATACGCTATCGCCGATCGATATAAGCAAATTACCGAATCTTGGCTTTTTGGAGCAATCGATGGTACAATTGATAATAGACGTTGTGAATCAAGTAAGCGTGAAACGACCAAAAATAACGGGGTTGTCGTGTTCGGTCAGCGCTGCAATTTATATGGGTGTTTATTTGAAGGCGACTGCCAACATTGGATTAAATGAATTAGAGATCTATAAGGAGGTCGGCAATCGAATGGCCGGTTACGATGCTATTGTTAAAATAGCTATTTCTACGATGAAGAAAAAACGGAACCCTTTCATAAGTCTACCCGATTATGCGAGGCAGGATAACTCGAGCCCCAGATTGAGCAAACAATTATCGGTGTTGTCGTTCGTGTTGTCGCATTTCTCGAACTCGATTATGTTTCGTCGAACATCCCCGACACAAGTATTGACAGAGCCGAATTACGATTCGGACGATTGAACTGTAATCGCTTTCACACCATTGTACCAAGTATTTAATTGTTAAATTCACCTGGTAAAAGTTAGTTTAAGCAGTAAGATTAACTAGGCTCAGGAGTCAATGTAACGATTTGTGTCTCGCGATCAGTGCAATAAACGATTTACAAGCTGCGAAACGAGCGTGAAATTATTTCTTGCGTGAAAATCTTTCTTTTCTTCGTTTCACTGGACGTCTAACCGAGCCGTTTGTTTTCCAGCACGTCGCGTACCGGTGCCCGACCCGAGGTTCGATTATTTGTGCGAATATTTCAAACCGGCCAGGTAAGCAGTCACGCAGACCTTGTTCGATCGTGTATTATCGAAAGAAAAAACGACCAGCCTATATCCGGCAATGCACCCTCGCTTTGGGAAACGAGTTGGAATAACTATTGGCATTTCCATGCTTCTTCTTCGCTTTTATTTTCGCGACTCGTGAATAGGGGCGACGGGAGAAAACGGTACGTGATCTGCAATGCAGATTCCGCTAAATTCGTCTACGCGACACATAGTCCATGTTGAACATCCGTCGAATTTACATACCTATTCCTTCGCTCGTTTCACAATATCTACGCGTTTAAGATAATATTTCCCATGTTACGATCCCTTCCGCGACAAATTTGCCGCGATTCAAATTAATCCCGTGCCGCCGGATCAAATTGAACTGTAACGATTGATTAAAATCCTATACCGTCACCTGATCGTCCATGATGATGTACAGTTTCATTGAAACACATGGAAACCACTATGCGGTGTACATGAACGTGGGTAACCGTCGATGAAAAGCGTGTTTACCGTGGCCGCGCGTCATCGTGTTGGCTCGTTGACACGATGAGATTGAATGTGCTGCCTACAAAGCAACGGTATGCCCGTCACGAGAGCGTATCGTTTAAACGATGCTAAAATATTCTTTAAAGCTGATGCAGTTGATCAACGAGTAACTAGAGTGTACACACAGAAATACACAGAAATCGATACAGTTGGAATCGCGTAAAGATTGAAAGAAAAAGAAAAAAAAAAAAAAATAGAAGCGAAGAAGAAACGGTGAACGATGATCGAATGAAAGCCGAAGTTTGCTTAGCGACACGTGCACGGTTCACAATTCTGCTAATTTCGAGAGAGATTGAAATGCGAAACAGCCTGTAGATCAAAGAGCCTCTCTTCGTCCTGGTCTCCCACGATCTAACGCTCGCGCACACACGCTCGCCAGTGACATTGCACGGTCCGACTACCGTCACGTGTCGAATGATTCAACGATCCCTAATGAAAGCCACCTAACACGGGCATCCCCCTTCTTGTTCATTTTACCAACGCCTCTCTTCAAAGGGTAATTGTTTAATGAGGCTACTCGCATTAGCATTTAAATACAGCTCGTTGTCAGTGCGCGACACCCTCGTGTTTCAATTCTGAACGCGCACGCGGCCGTGTCGTTCTGATCTATGCTCTCTCTTTCCTATCTATCCTTCCCTCCCCTCCACTATCCTTCCCATCCCTCTCTGACGACGATCCTAAGACGAGCACAAATTTTTGCATATGCTTTCAGCAAAGTTCCGGCATTCTTGAACGTGGTGGACATTGCCGGGTTGGTGAAGGGCGCCGCCGAGGGACAGGGATTAGGGAACAGTTTCCTTTCGCACATCAACGCTTGCGATGGCATTTTTCATCTTTGTCGTAAGTTGCCTTCGCGAATCTAATTTCGACTCTAAATAAACGGTCATTTTGTATAAATAAGCGGCGTTGTTATCGTTCTGGACAAACGACGGATGATAAGGGCGAACAACGCGGTCGATTAGATCGAAAGATTAGTTGTTCGACGTGTTTACCGCGTTCGCGAATCGCATGCACACGGAACAGAGGCTCGCGTTATGGCTTCTGTTTTCTCAGAAAGCTGTCGATCGTCGTCAAAAAGGGACTAATAGCGTATGCTACAATAAATGATTCGAATGCAGGTGCGTTCGAGGACGACGATGTCACCCACGTGGAGGGAGACGTGAATCCCGTAAGAGACCTTGAGATTATTAGCGAGGAATTGCGACTCAAGGACATCGAGTTTCTAAACGTACACCTGGAAAAGCTGGAAAAGTTGGTCGTCCGAGGAAACGACAAGAAGCTGAAGCCAGAATACGTAAGCGTTAATTAATGTTCTGAAGTTTTGTTTTTCTTTGGTAAAACGTACGAACGGATGATTTCCAACCGGATCTCGCGTCGAAAAGCTAAGAAAATCGTGGTAAAATGCATACATACCGAGGAACCCGAACCAAATTACCGAGGAAATTAAGAGAGCTTGGTCGGTACGCTACTTCCTAGAACGAATCAATCGAATTACCCTCTTTCCGTGGATTGACCCACGGCAATTTCCGATCTCTCCCTCGTTCTAGACTTTGCAATTTGCTCAAACTTTTCGAGAGCTCGAAGCTACCTCTTCGTTCTTTCGGCCAAACCAATGAAACAAGGTTTCGTTCGCTTACAACCCCGCCTAATCACATCCCGATCACGAAATTATTTCGCTTAATGGTGCACACTCGTCTAGTCAAATGTTAAACGGATCATCGATTTCGTTCTCTTGCCGACGCTATTATATGTAGTAAGCGTGTTCGCGTAACGAGCAAAGTTTCAAAGAAACGAGAATAAAGATCAATCTTAGTACACAAGAGATGTATAATCGAACACCTTTCTGCGTAGGACACGTTATTGAAAGTGAAAGGTGTAATGGTGGATGAGAAGAGGCATATTAGGTTCGCCGATTGGAGTGCCACCGATGTAAGTCGATTACAATAATTTGCCAATTACACGTTCAATTTGTAAACATTCTACGCTTCTATTGCAGATTGAAGTTCTTAACAAATATTTATTCCTCACGTCGAAGCCAGTCATTTATTTGGTTAATCTGTCCGAGAAGGATTACATACGTAAGAAGAATAAATGGTACGTATGCATCATCGATTTATTCTCATCCTCGGATGCTATTAATATTCTTGCCTGTAGACGGTTGATCGAACATTGTGTCTTATGAAATACCTAGGTTGATCAAAATAAAGGAATGGGTCGACAAGAACGATCCCGGTGCTGTTTTAATCCCGTTCAGCGGCGCTTTCGAGAATAAACTTCTCGATATGAACGAAGCAGAGCGTGCAAAGTATCTCGAAGAAAATAAGGTTACCAGGTGAGCAGAGAGGTGCCTATCATTTCCACCAAAATACAATCCAATTAAACGGCAATTCCTACGTCTCTGAAAATTCACGCCCTTAACATTATCCTGGTCGTTTATACAGGCAAATGTGAAAGCATTGCGCTTGAAAATAACACGGTTTCGGATATTCGAGTCGCATTTACGGGCCGATTATTAAAACGCGGCCGAAAGAAACGCTACGTTGTGAAGTTCGTAAAATTCGTGAAGCCCGGTCCTCGAGTTAGAAGCTGAGAAAAAAATCTCGGTTCCCACATTTAACTATGCACCGAGTTATCTACTAGCGGTAATAATAATGGAGGGCTCGGTCTAAACGTCTAGACTAGTCCCCGCTCTCTTTTCTTCCTGCGGGACGACTAATAAAAGCCGCGGCGTCTTTGGGCGCATTATATTTTTACGAACGGCTATTCAAATTCTTGCAAAATTGCATAAGAAGCCCTCTCACCCCGCCCAGGCACACCGGTATAACCAGGGGAACGAGCAGAGCGAAGATCGACCGGTTCGTCTGGCTGGCGGGTCATCCATTCGCAAACGAAATTAATTCGCGTAAACTCGTTTGATTTGTGTACGTTCGAAACATCGAAACTCGTACGTTTTACTCGTACGACTTTGTAAATTATAACAATTCAAATGTTATCGTGTGTATACGCGCACGGATAAAAGAGATAATTATCGTGAATTGAAAACGGTATAAGGGAACGCTGATTGTAGCCAAGATGGAAAATATTAAATCGTGCTCACCGATGATGCCCATTATCTCCGCATCGCGTCGGTGGTTAGAGATCTAAATTCGTCGGCAAATTTTGTCGATCCTTCGAAATGATCGCATAGGATAGACTGGCCCGGTAATCACAGGGGACAAACGGAAGATTTCTAGATACCGCGATTTTATTTCGAGACCACAGATAACTAAGGCGCCGAACTGAATCTCGACCAGAGTCAGAGTGATAAAATTGCGGTATTAAGTCGTTCAGCTTTATGTGTATTCCCTGAAGTCTCGAAGTTGGCCGGGCCCACGGAACTGGGATGGCTTCCCTTCCCTCTACCCTACCCTGTCATTAGACGATATTCGGCTCGAGACAATCATATTCCGCAGTCCTCTTTTTAACCACCCCTTTCTTCTTTCGACCGAGAATCCCTCCTTCTTCTAATACATCTCTTCTCTGTGTATAAGCTCTTATAGCCTTTCACTTTTAATCTCTCTCGTATCGTTCCTAATAATGCGCTCTACTTACGTACTTTCCATTCAAACGTTCGTACTTTCATATTTTCTCATTGTCTCATCGTGGTGCGTTTCAATTTTCAGCGCCCTCGACAAGATTATCGTTCAGGGATACAAAGCGCTGCAGTTGCAATACTTCTTTACCGCCGGACACGACGAGGTCAAAGCATGGACGATTCAGGTGAGCAACAAACACAATATTTTTTCTTTCCGTTTGCTTTTACACTCATCGCGCCATTTGTCTGCTTCAGAAAGGCACGAAGGCGCCTCAAGCCGCGGGAAAGATTCACACGGACTTCGAGAAGGGATTCATTATGGCTGAGGTGATGAAGTTCGATGATTTTAAGAACGAAGGATCGGAAGCAGCGGTAAAGGTGAGTATTAGAGAAACATGATGCGCGTTAATATTTCGCCTCGTTACATCGAGCCTTTACCTGTTCGGACAGGCTGCTGGAAAATACAGACAGCAGGGACGCAATTACGTGGTGGAGGATGGTGACATAATTTTCTTCAAATTCAACGCTGGCGCAGGCTTGAAAGACGCGAAGAAAAAGTGATGGCACGCGTTGCTCGTGTTGTTACTCGTTCATTTGTACATCAACATGATTCTGATGTTCTGTTGCACACGAGATACGCGTATGAAACGATCCAACTCGCTTTCGAATACCCCTTGACTTCTTTCCGCGTCACTTTTTTCCGATCACTATGTACCGTCACCGATAAACACTTGTATAGCGAAACAAGTATTTTTATATGTTTTATTATACAATAAACGTAGCAGACAGTTTCTTTGCACCATTACAGTCGTCAGTTGTCACTTTCTACTTCATCGATGTTGCTAACTATTTTTCGAACGATTATTGCAGCGATCCCGATATACTAATGATATGTAAATAAACGATAGTAACTTCGCAAACACGTTGCTTTGTATCACTTCGAATAATCAGTGATAACAAAATTGGAAGTACGACGAAAGAAGTATTATTTACGTTATTCGAACGATTTTTGTATATTAACATATTTATTCTATATAAATATATTTCTTTTAAAACGAGCAACGAGTTCAATCGCCATCTCCCCAACTTTCTTTTTCTTTTAACTATCACCATTAACACCATTCCGTGGTATTAACCATTCTTTTATAATAAATGTTAATTGATTATTGTTTCAATTTTGTTTCTTTATCGTGTCGGTAAAGAATTTAACGACATCAGATACTGACGGCTAATTCGGTTGAAGTATTTGATAACAGATGTTGCTGCGGTTCGGTTTTCGAGAAGCGCGCGTATCGATTTTGATATACGAACCATCACACGTTACGGTAACCTACTAAATAAATCAATTAACATTCATGTATGTATATGTATAATAAAAGATAAACATTGATTAAGCAGGAAAAAAATAATTTCTGAACATATTTCTTGGAAAATTTTTTATCTCTTTTTTTATAAAATCGTTTACCGTTCAAGATTAAAAAATATTACCATATTACACATTTAACACAATTATCTTTGGTGTAATTTAAAACTATAAGATAACAGGGCATGGCAATCTATTTCGTAAACACGCATGCTAATAATTTTGTCCACTTTCGATCCGTGTTTCGTTCAAAAGCCGAATTTTTAACCACTGATACAATTCTATCTCGTCTTCGAGAAGTTTCAAGAGAATATCTTTTTCGCGTGGCTTTAGCGATATCGTGTAATTGGAAAAATGTTTTCTTTTCGGCCCTAAACAAGAATTATCAGAGTAACTGAAAGCTTATCGACAGCTGCGTTTAGATCGTATCTACTTACGAATATTTTTGTACATTTGCCTAGCCCCACGGAAAAAATACGGAAATTTATGTTCCAATACGTCTATCGATTGCTCCATGCAATCTAACACGCCAACAACGGGATACCATTCGATAATATTTGCTTTAGCCTGTTGCAACGCCCATTTATTATTTATCTCTCTATAATTAACAGGCAATATAGAGAGATACGGTGATGAGAATATGCTACTGGGATGTTTTATGTACCAGATACTCACGTGCATCGTGGATCCTGTCCACAAAACGTTGGTATCGCTCTACCTTCGAACACCGTTTTCCGTTTTCCACGATATCTGGAAAAAGATAAACGTACATCCGAATGATTTTCCGTGGAATGTCAGCAGGATCTTACGAGAAGAATGTCAGATCCGTTTACCTTTGCAAAGTTCGAGCACCTATAGGATTTCTCACCAAGGAGATAAATGTCGGTGCTTGTCGTCCATATTTTGAGAAATTCAAAAATCTAACATCACCGTCGAAACTGAGAGGAATCGCTTCCTGTCTTATGATATTTGTAACCTCTTCCACCAACAATTCCTATAAAATACGATTTCAATCAAACAATTCGAATCTGAATGGAATTCCGAATACGTACACCTGTCCGAGCTGAGTTTACTTTTAGAAGCGGCACAGAAACCGTACGACGATCTATGCAAAACCTTTATGCAACGTGTAAAATTGCGAATTAAATAAATAGCGCGTAATACCTTAACGCGCGATATTTGATGTCAGGATGATTGATTATCATACTCGGAACACATTGAATCTTTTAATGCGTATTAACATTCGCGTTCGTTCCCGTATTTTCGTTCCCGCGTTTATCTAGACATACTCCAAATAGGAATTCTTTGACCGGGGCTGCTTTAATTGGACAGACGGCAAAGTGGCACAACTTCGATTGCAACAGCGACAACCGACTGTGACGTGAACGTAAAGTGCAACGACCACGGTGTGATTAAATTTTCCGCAGATTTATGCGATCAATGAATCAGGTGCTGATTCATGCTCCTAGCGTTATTGTTCGCCGTTCAATCAATGCTACAGTAAAATGGTGCCACGACTATTTCATACCGTTTCAGGAGCATTAGGATCGAAGCCAATAATTCACGAGTTTTTGCGATAAATCACGCCATGCCTTTGCGATCGTACAAATTTTATACCTTATAAATCCCTTGTAACGAAGAGATCGCGAACAACGAACGGTTTCATAGATAAGTTCGAGAGAACGTCGTTATTTGAAATTTACCTGCTGTAAAGTTGTCAAAAGTTTGTGATCGCCTGGTGGCAATCGTATATGTTTGAAAGCATTGTAACCCTGTAAACGTTGCAAGATCAAAACCAATAGTTCAGCTCCAGCGTCTGGCACGCGTGTCAACATTAAGATATGTTTGTTCGTTTTCGGCATACTTCCATGACCGCCCAATTCCGCGAGCGAGGGTGTAACATACCTATACGTCTGTGTAACAAATTACGTTAACGAAGCTTGTCGCGTTTTATCATTCATCAAATGAATGAAAATGAAAATGACATTTCTCTGTAACTTTGTATTACGTAAAACTTCCGGTGAACTCGTTTGTAAATCGTAAAAGGGAAAGATCACTTTCCAACTATTACATCCTTAGCTGGCGCACTTTCACTGCAATAAGCATGTTCAGAACTCGACCAGTCCATTGTTGGAAAAAAAATCATTCGTTTATTACGTTACGTTAAAAGGTACAAAGTTAGAAGAAACAAAAAAAAAACACTCTGACATTTTATTTTATTCGTTATACGTTTCAATTATAAACACGATTATTTTTTCTAAAAATTGGATGCAATTCACCTGGTCTTTATAGATTCGCTGTTTTCCCGCGAAACGTTTTTCTACGTTAGCCTCGGAATCGTCCACGACTTCCAGCGCAGATTTTGAATTGAAAACGATGAAGAGAATCGTGAAGCAGACAGCGACACTGGTCAACAAGCCACGATGATTCAAGCGCATCTCAATACGAAATTCGACAAGTTCTGATCGTACCGATGCCGAGCTACCTTCTACCTTGAAAAATGATCTGTCCAATAATCCTAATTACCGGCATCGAAACTCTCGGTCACAGATTACCGACGTTTTGTGTCTACCAAGTAACTGAGGAGAATGTCAGTGGGTCAGAGACTTCCTACCGCTTGATCTGATCCCCACATCTTCAGTCGAACTCCCACCAACCGTAGGTCTTGTGAAAAACGAAACTCGGCTTTTCCATGCGCCATTGATGGAATTTTTTAATTAAGAGACAAAGTTTCGAAACGAGTGCTGAAATGTTTAAATGCACCTCTCGGTAACGAGCTTGGTCGGTTCAGAAATATCAAACCTGTACCGAGTCATGCATTTACGATCTATTAGCCGATACTGCAATTTTTTGATACGTTTATCGGTCCTATCGACATGAAACAGCATCTCTCGCACAACGGACAAACACGGGTGCAGTGAAAGGAATCTCGGCTCTTCGCAAACGATGATTCAACGTTTCTATCGACCTTCGTAACTCCGTTGATGTTGGTTCGATATCGTTGAACCCGTTCACACGAACGTCAAAAAGAAATGTTGAGAATCGAGTATCGGCACCGTTATCGAGGCTGACAGTTCAACGTCACCAATCGAATCGATGCATCGTCTCTTTTCCAAAGGAAAGGAAGACAGATTTGGATGATTTTGAACGCTAAACCGGGAATTTCTTGAAAAAATGAAAGAAATTTTTATAAAAAAGTGGCGCGCTCCGTGAAGTTCCACGATTATCCGCTGTATAACCGGCCGGCGTAGTGGCGCAACCATCCACGTGGTAGAGGCGCTTCGCGATTCTTCTACCTACACAGCCTATACAAGTTTATTTGTAAACACGCGACATCATTTCGTAAGATGGACGCGTACGAAGCACGTAGAAAAGATTGGGAGGATTTGGAGATGACCAAGGAGGAGTTGAAGAATCTGACCGAGTGCCTGAAGAAGGAAGAGTTCCGTAAATTGCTGATCGAATACGCGGAGGAGGTGACCGATCCGAAAAACCGAAAGATCTACGAGCAAGAAATCACGCAATTGGAGAAGGAACGGGGCGTCGACGTTACGTTCGTTAACCCAGAGCCTGGTTACGTCATTAAAACGAGCGTAAACGGAGAGAAGAAATGTTTCCTGAACATCAGCAAAAGCGACATTGTGGCACGACCGAGCAGTCAACCTTTTTTCGAACAAGGTCACCGCGGTTTGCAATGGTCTATTCCTTATTCGTTGATACCGCCGCGCGACGACCTTGATAAAAAGAATGTGCGATGCATGGTATGCGACGTGGTTTTTCATCCGGACACTCTTTATCTATCCTCGAAGGATGCACAGTTCCGCAAAATTGTCAATGACACAGCTATGGACGGAGTAGAAAATAACTTCAAGGTAAGTGTTGTACGCGTAACGTGTTAAGAACGTATCCCGTGATATATTCCCGTTTTCGTCTTGTCTTAGGTGAAATTGGACAGAAAGAACATCAAATTTCCTAAACTGAATTACAAAGGAGTGTGCCATCCTACGGTGATAAGGAAACCATCCAAGGAACCTCCGAAGGAACCCTTGGACATAGAACCAGAAATCTATCAGAAGCTGATGGCCAGTTACGATCAGAGCAGAGAACAGCATTCGAAGCGGACTGAGGAAAAGCTACACCGGCCTCAACCATCCACCAAGTATTATAACAAGAAACTGGACGAGAACAAAGATGCGAATAGCAAATATGTAACACCTAAATTCTCTATTAAACATCAATCCGATGTAGAGCTGGAAGATTTTAGTACTAATAGAAATGCAAATATGAATGCTACAGTACCTAAGCGATTGATCATTACTATAGACCTACCCCTACTAAAAACTGACAGCGACGCTTCCTTAGATGTTCAACAGCGTTTTCTTAGCATAAAAAGCGAAAAGCCTGCAAAATATTTACTGGAACTCCCTTTGCCTTATTGCGTGGACGCAGACCATGGTAACGCCAAGTTTGATTCAAAGTACAAGAAACTGGTGGTGACTCTGCCCGTTGTACGACCCATGGTCCCAGTGTCAGACACTAGAGAAGACAGCGGAGTTGACAGTGACCACGGTAGTCCTGTACCGATGCTCTCAGAAGATAGCACAGAAGACTCCTTTGATCAGCGTCGTACCAGTAACTCTATGTCAAGTTTGGTCAAAGAGTGTGAAACGGTGCTTGCGACCACAATACTAGAGGATAAAAGTGAAAGCTTAAAAGATTCTAGTGACACAGCATTACGGACTAGCATAGAGAATATAGATACTTTTACACATCCAAACGTTAAGTATTCCCTACCGACGTTCATTTGTCATTTATACGATAATCAATTAGTAATTACCGTAAATGTAAAAAACGTGGATCCAAATTCGATTCGTCATAGGATTTTGCAAAACAATTCAGGAGTGCATGTTTTATTAACGTCGATAGGCGCAGGATTTTACCCACAACATTACTCGTTGTGTTTAAAGATAAGCGAGGAATCTGTAGATCCTGATTCTCTCACGGTTGAACCGTGGGATAATAACGTTGTGTTCTCCGTTAAATTAAGAAATACTGAAAATTTAGCACGATACCAGGTCGGCGTGACCGAAAAGTTCACGGAGGAGAGAGACCTTCCAGTTGCCGTATCGTATCAGAACCAATTGAACGAATCAACGGTAAGTATCCGAGACGATAACGCAGAAGCAAAGATTATTTTACATTCATCTATCTCCCCGCAGGCAGAAGAGGATCTCGAAGCGAATCGAACGATCGATGCACAGGCAGAGGACGACGGCGTCGTAGTAAATGTTACTCCGAATCAGTTGGATTCCGACGACGAAATCGATCAACGGTCGGTAGAGCATCGAGAGAATCACTGCGACGCCGTGTCAGAGACTAGATCTGTTTCAGAAAGTAGCGGAGACGAGTTGACAAGTGGTAGCATCGATACAAGTACGTTTTTAAAGGGAATATTGAAATCGCAGCGCGCTTATGCCTTTTCGCGTTCAGTATCCGAATCGAGCGTCGACGAAAATCCGATGCCTACCTCCCTCATAGACTGCCGGTACGGTTCGGTGCAGGACGTGGACTTTGAATCGGAATGTTCCAGTTTAAAGAAAACAGTACGATTCAATGACGTGGTATCGTGCCAGCTGTTCAGGTGCTGTCGCGTTCAGAACAACAACAGTTTCGTCGGCAATGCTTCACGCACTGATATTACTTACTTACGATATTTCATTTTTCAGATCTAACTCCAGTATTCTTGGTCGTCGCAGGAAGAACCAACGCAAGCTGTGAAATAAAAGACGCGCTCACGAGCGTAGGATGAGCGAAAACGATAACTCCGAGACGGAGGAGCGCGAGAAACATAAGATAAATCAGAAAAGTTTCGAGGTTTCCGATACCGTACAACCTATACCCGACAAATCTGAACAATCGATAAAACGAAAAATTGCCAATGTCGAAATAAAGGAAAGAGTCAATCATGATAATCGTCTTTTGACGAAAAGAACTTCGAGCGTCGAAGAGGAAATCGAGAATGAAATACGTTCGGATCAAGAAATCGAAATCAAGGATGTGATGGAGGCGGAATTTAAAGTACACGTAGTTCTAGAGAATATCACGAGTTTTTTTTAGTACGATAGCTCAAAAACGTCGACGATCTTACATTATTATATCTTACTTTTTACGTATTTATAAAAATTAAACATAAGCAAGCGATCCAGTGCAGAGGTGAATGGGAATCTCTTTAATATATCCCATACTTCAGAAATATTTCTTTAAAAAATACGGGATGTACGCGATTTATTAAAATTATTCGTGAAAAAAAAATTTTGCATATAAGTATGATACGAAAACACACGCTCTATTTTATAGAATGAAGTTACTAAAAAGATACAAAAAAAAAAAAAAAAGAAAAAAGAAATCAATTTTTACATACATTTTATAGAGATTGTCGTACGATCATTCATATAGATTGCACTTAACGAATGCATTCTTCCAATAATCATGACCATATAGTTTAAACGATGATTAGAAAAATTTGTTTCATCGTCAATCAAATTGCGCACTCTTGCTTTTGTAGCGAGGTGTTTGCCATATCAATGTACATAAGATACGATATTAGCGTAGTCTATGCAGCAACAAAAAAGGGAGAATAAAATGTCGTAACATCAAGATCGATCACGATTTATTTGCAATAAAAAAATTCCCTTTGAAAATTGATTATAATCCAGAAACATATTAAGTTGAAGATTTGAATGAAATCTATGTTTATCCGAAACTCGATGCTCGCTGTTCTATATTTTTTAATGCTTTTCGAACGCAGAGAGCATCGAACGTTCGCTGATCGTTGGCGAACGGTGATCGTAAGGTGCGAAGCAAAGTGCAGCTGCATCGTGGCACTAAAACGCGATAGAAAAGTGGGACAAGCGAGCACGGCAGAGGTACGAGCCGCGGATGAGAGGTTGCCCGGAGTTGGAGCCCATCGATCCCGCTACCTGCGGGGGTGTAAGGTCGTTACACTCGCGTCTACCTATGTACCCGTGTACCAGCTGCATTGCATAGTTCCTCGTATTATTCCTATTGATGCCTTGCCGCCACAGCACCGAGACAGCGACGACCCCCACGAATGCAACGTTCTAATTTCACGACACAACCCCTTGCTCCTACCACTACCACACGGCTATGCTTCACGACAATCTCGCCGTCACCGACCACGACTACGACGACGACGTCGACGTCGGCGACGGGGTCGTGGCCTGATTCGCAAACACTCGAAAAGACGACCTAGAAGGACAAGGGCCTCTCGTCAAAGACTACGAAGGTACTCTCTCTCTCTCTTAGGAATGTAGACTAAAGAGTAGAATACACAGTGCGAAATCTTTCGATCTTTGATTCCTAATCTCTTCTTTTTCTTTTCTCCTCCTTTTTATATATCTGATCTATGAGAATAAGTTCATGCAATCTAGAAATCGAATTATGCTTTGTAAAAAGGAAATACCGGATGTAATAATCCTGGTATCGATCGGATTGACTCGACTAAAGGTCGATGGTAACTGGTACACGAAGGAGATCGATGCGATCGACGAACAATCGTGTAGACTTTGCGATTCGAATATCGATGATACAAAGGTGGTAGGCCTGAGACTAGCACCAGGTCGATAACTTCCACCCCTTGAGAGAGAGTCAGAGGCCGACGTGGGTGCACGAGGGTACACGTACCCTACGTACCGTAGTTACGGCAGGCACGACATCGGCAATGCGGCAGCCGTTTACCTCGTTATACCGTCCAGCCGTCGCACCTGGCACCAGCGAGAAAAACGGATCGGGTCGACCGGTATCTAATGCAAGATTTACAGAACTCGTAGGTTATCAGGCTATTTGCAGCGATCAGCGGATTTCGTTCGTGCCTCGTTCGCCGAAAGAGGTATTCTCGTAAAGCCGACGATCGAACATTTGCAATATCGATCGGCAAATCGAATCCAATACATAAATTTATCCAAAAAATTCGTAACGTTGCAAGTTATTTCGGTAATAGGAAATGCTTGTTTGCAGGGATCGTACTGTTTGCATAAAGATGCAATAAGTTCTTAGGCCTTTGAAAAGCTTCAATCTCGGAGTAATTTCTCCGCGACCCAGAAGTGCAGCCGAAAGACCGACTGGATGCATTTGTGATGAAAGTAAAATAAGTATTTCGAAATTCGAAACAACGCGAAACTGGAACGTTTACCTGTACGCGGGAGTAATGGGTTATTGCGATGAAATTTATCACCAGAGAGTATCGTAATGCAATTTACGTTCATTTGAATCATGTATGTAGTTTTATTTCAGCTGGAAGGGGCAAAGAAAGGGGCGACTCAAATGGTGCGTTTTCAAACGAGCAAACGGAACGCTCGTTAAGAAATATTAACATTTTAACGAAGAGCTCGTTAGAAATATTTCTACCACAACAGCCTGTTTCTGTTATAATCCTTTAGAAACGAAATATTATATGCCTCGCGTTATACATGAAATTTTCAACTAGGCGATTCGAATAACGTTTCAAAATTCTGATTAAACAAAGTATCCAGTTACAATGTTTGATACATAGTTGAGTAAAAAGTATAAATTACAAGATGAAACCTTACGGAGGGAGAGGCGTCTTTGTGCAAAAGTAAAAGGGTGGATTAAAATAAGAAAGCGAAATACGAAAGAATGGATTCGTTAATTTTGCCATCGTTCATGCGAATGACTCCTTATTATTCTGATATCCCATAGGGAAAAGGAGAAGAGTGCTCGATAAAACGGAAGGGAAGAGGGTGGTAGGTACCCCGAGAACAACCTTCTTGCCTCTTTTTTATCTCAATCCGTCTCCTTTTCTCCATCCCTCCCTACGGAGTCAGGTACTCCAAGTAGTGGAGTATCGATTATATGGACCCTGCTTCGTGACCACGCGCCGTCTGTGCGGCGTGTTGCCCGGATAACCTACTGACACTGACAATTTTCGTGCAACGCAGACATTTTTTAAATATCGATTATTATATTTTCCTTTTAATCTCGTAATAATATCATACTTCATGCTACTTGTCCGTCGACGTTGCCCGTCCATCTTTTATTCCCTTCCATGCAACGAGCGCTTTACCACCGTTTCTCTTCAAATTTCATATTGTTTCCCGACATCAAAACTCTCGTAAACTGACATATTTGATTTCGTATTCGCATCCAGCGGATCGTAAAACAGGAAAATAAATATACTTGAGGATTCGCCCGGAGGTCTCGGATCTCGCGTGATTTATAGGACCCCTTTCACGAGTCAACCCTCATGCTCGTTTGTATTTCGGAAAACGTATTGAGCAAGATCAAACGGGAGATACGAGGACACGTTTACGCACCGTGGATCCGAGTCGTTCAAAAAGCTGGGAAAACAAGTTAAAAAGGAGCTTTAACGAAGAAAGTCGATCACCTAGCCGTGGATCGATGAGTTCGAGTCTTTTCCAGAAAATGAAAAGACCGGCAACAAAAGCTTCTGATGTTTCGCGTGTAAAGCGCGATCTGCTCTGCCGAGCACATTCACGCGGTTGCTGCTGCTTGATTCGCGCTTGAAAAATAGGCCGACATGTCGGATTTGCTTTGCCTTCTTCCTTTTTTTCGCGTCGCGTTTCAAGAAACTCAACTCTACGCTTTGAGGAAACAAGCGATACCAGGAAACGATGTTCTTGGTATATTCATAGTGTACCGACCGTAAAATTAAAAGGACGATAAAGCGAAAGTATTTTTTTCCCGAAAATACAATGCTGATCGTAACGTAGCAGGCTACAAAAGAAGTTTACTCGTAGGATAACACGTCGGCACGTAATACACATCGGAAGGAGATAATAAACGTCCATTTCGAAGGCACGAAGGCATCATCGTTCTTCGTTAATCCGAATCCCCTGATTCCCTAACGCGATGCTACTAGCGAGCGCGCCGTCGATATCGCGTACCAGTTCTACTAGTTCAGGCGGTTCTGTCAAACACCCTTTAGAATTAAGCGGCCTACGAGAACCTTTTCCTCCTTCTTCTCTCTCTCTTTTTTTTTTTGTTTTTTAAACGATCTATATTAGGAATGCTTGCAGATTGCATGGCTCGTTCACGAGGGACTAACACGCGAATACAGTCATCGACCCCCTTTGGCACGGTCACATTATACAATACCACGAAACTGACCTGAGTTAACGTTCCATTCTCTCTGCGTATACATATATGTGTATTTATATACACGCGGCCACGAGTGTGTACTCAGTCGCGAAAAAATCGATGAAACGGTGCACGAAATCACCCCAATGGTAATTTTCTGGCCTTTGTATCTGCAATCTCGTTTCATTTATTACGCTGCTCATTGTTCGCGCAATATTCTGCACAAACAAGCCGATTAACCCTTAAGACGCAAAGATTCGAGCGAAACGCGTTTGACGATTTCGATCTTTTCGTAAAATACAATCTCTCTCTCCCCCGAAAAAAAAAAAAAAGCTCGATAGTGTATTCTTTCCACTAGCACTGCTACCAAAGGAACAACGAATTCCTTGATATCGTACTAGAAACAATATACGGCAGTACGTCTTTGCATATCTATTCAACAGGCGAGAATATCGAATATCGCCCCTTTTATAACGTTTGGAATATTACTTTCACGACGTCTTGTGTTACCTAACTCTCTGTTTCATTTCATCCCTGATTTTCAAATCTTCTCAAAGGAAAATATACGGTTTTATCGTCATTCTAAGTGAAACAACTACGCACCCCGAACGATTCGGTAACGAAATGAAAAAGAAATTTCACAGATACAAACGAAATGTTTCCGAGATTCGTAAACATTTCAAGCATCATACAAGCGGTTTCCCGATATATTTTCATATCGTCTATGAAATGATATTTCTTTATGGATACTTCGTTTGGCTCGAAAATTTTACGTTACATCGTATTTCCCTTTGTTATCTTCGAAAGAAACAAGTCTCTCGAAAATAATCTAAATATGTACTTGAATTCTTTCGGATCCTGTTTGAAGTCGAAATCTCGTCAAGTCTTGGAGCGAATCGATTTGAAATCGACGCTGCGCCGGTTCGATCGGAATCTTGTTATCGGGATGACATCGAAACATTAACGATTAATCTCGGAATCTATGAAAACGTCGGATCGTTGCGTTTGAAAATAATCGAAGAAGACGGTGCAGCAAGATGTTTGATTTTCGCTGAAAGTCTTGACCCTGTTTTTCAGCGGTCGCGATACACACGCGTTTCGGAACGATCAGGGCGCGTGCGTATGCAGGTTACACGGTATCGCGTTAGTGTGTATTTATCAGAGTATAGCGAGATGTATGCATGTACGTAAACCGGGGCGTGTGTGTATTAGTGTATACCTTCAACGGTTTACCACATGTTGCGCCTTGGTGCGCGGAGCGCAAGTCAGCCAGGAGCCCGGGCCATCAGGATAGACAGAATCTCTCCCCTCGGCTCGGTCAGTTACGCGAGTACCAGCGAACGTTGCGCGTGTCTTCCGTTTTATTCGATAGTGTACCGAGAAAAACTCGTTGTCTATCGTAACGCGGCCAATTAACCGTTTCTCAGCGTGTTCAGTGCGAAATTGTGAATCAGCCGAATCGAAGGATAAGGAAAAAGGGGTGCAGTGGCGGCGGAACTATGTTCTGCCAGTGAGCTGGAACTTTTTTCTCTCGATAAGGTCTGTATTCGATGATTTACGATCGCTTTTCTCACGCTCGGAAAAATTTATGTACGCACAGAGCGTGGAAAATGTTGCCGTAACTCCGGGGTGGCACACGCTTTTTTATCCAGTAACTCGTAACTCGTTACCGTGAAACGTGAAACGCGAAACGTGGCTTTCACCTAAATCTCTAATTGGCCCTCTCGAATACGAGACAACGATACGTTAATTTTTCAAGGTGTGCTTACGGCACCAGCAATGATATACTTCGACGATTAAAGGAACGAGCTAACTGATAATTATTTAGAAGTTTCAAACAGTTTACTCGACTGTTTCCTATGTATCGAAAGAGTAGTTTGGTAAACAGAGTTTGGACAAGGAACATATATTTCCACAGTATCCGCTGGTCACACCTGTTACATTGCTAGAATCGTTATACCACTATACTGCTCGGTCTTACATGAGAAACAAAAATAGCGCAATGCACTTATTATCATAAATCAAGGGAGAAGAAAGTAATTTGTGAAAGCTTCGTTGATACCTAAAGCCATATTTTTTATTCATATGTCTGCTTTTTTACAAGCAGAATGCGGCAGATTAATTAAATCGCAAGTTAACCTTTCAACAAGTTCTTTCACAAAAAACCGCGGGTTAATTACGTTTGTCGAGACAAAAGTTACAGTATACGTATAACGTTATACGCATGTAAAAAACAAAATTAATATGAACTTTTTATTTCGTTACAGTCTATAACGTTGCGTATTTATTAACTTTAACATTTTCTAGTCATAAATTAATAACTTATCGTGAATGTTTTACCTCGTTCCAGTCTTTTTTTGGTCGTATCGATGAAATAGCTGTTTTTTTCGTTCCCAAAAATAGTCCAAGCAAGATTGATTTTATAATAAAATTTTGGTCGAATATATCGAACGAGCTCCAGCTCAAACGAGTTCAAACTGATATTTAATTGGGATTTCGATATTAACAAAACATTATGATTATATGTTATTACAATAATGCAAATGAACTATCCTGTTCGTAATTGCATTTTACTGATTGCATAATAATAACATGCATCGAATGGTAATTCGAATGAAAGAAAGGTATTACTTCGGTTGGATTAATTCCAGAAATCACAAATACCATTGAACAACGTGAGTAACAATAGAACTGTCCAATATTGAAAAGCTATGAATATCGTCGACTTCCAGGCTTCTCAAAGACCCCTCTGTTTCCGCGAACGCGTTTCTGAGTTTAATCGTGAAAGTGCATAAAAGAAAGAAGAAAAAAAGGTCTGTAAGACGGTAGTTCTAAAGAAAGACTAATGTACGTGTATTTGATTGAGAGCGTGGTACAGTTCAGAAACGTGTTAAATGAAAATTATCATCTAAAAATACCTCTATCCGAGACTTTTTATAGGCTGCAACCATCCATCATTGCAACTACCGTAGCACACGCAATCCTTTATTTTCATTGGACCACTGACCTACTACCTATCGACGACTTAGATGCTTTTTTTCATGCAGGCATTTTTCAGCCAGAAGCACGCTTCGTGCATTGTTCTTCCGAATAAAAAACAAGCTGAACTTTTTATATCTAAACATGCAGATTTACATCTAGAACCAATATAACCTATATCGTGCGCGTGTAATTGACCCAAGAACAGTATGCCTGCGTTCGATTAAACTAAAGCCGTACTCCTTTTTCACGTTTCTTTTTTTTTTACAGATTTCAGCGCCTGACAGCGCGGCGGGGTGGCCCCAATGCCGGTCAGGAAGGGCCTCCTCGCCCCACAAAATACTTTCTTAGATACTATCGCCACACGTTTCGATGGAACCCGTAAGTATCGCAGTCTCGTACTTTACACGATCGTTCGCTCGTTTGATCCTCATCTTCGATACTTTCGCGTAAAATAAGCAATTGAATCGCTGTTTAACCACCTGTGTCTGCGAACTCGAGAAATATTCTAATCACGAGCGAAAGTTTTCCTCTCGAGTGAATCGCGCGACGCGCAAATAAAGCAAAATAGCAGCGATAAAATTCCCATCACGTCAGAGGAACGCCGGCAGAGATATTCGCGTACTTTCTCAGGGTTGTAAAAAAACGAGGTGTAGCGTCGCTGCCATTTGATTAGCCCCAATTCCAACGTTTCGAAGACGACCCTCGTTTGCGAGTCGTCCAACGGAACGATTTGTCAATACAAAAAGTCGATCGATTCGAACGGTTCACGAGGAGAAATAGGATTCCCGCTAGAAAATTCGTGATATCCCCCCGTTCACTTTCAGCTACGCGATTTTTCATCGAAATACGCCAACTTGAAAAGCTGACAAGCTAACGAGGAATTTCGTACGGTTCGACGACGTTTCACATAAATTCGAATGTTCGCGAAAACCGTATAGGGTACATCTAATATAATTCGACGGGTGGAGAACGGGTGGAGAACGGGTGGACGACGCGTGTCGCTGTTTACTAATCGCTCGATCAAGCTGCAAATTAATACCGAAACATCTCTCTCGATAGTCACCGCGACCGCTGATGTCGTCATCGCTAATTCGTATACCGATATTGTGGGCCACAGCGTTAACAACGCGCGAAACCAAATTGTCCGAGAAGCACGACAGTGGACAATCAGTAATATTATCGCGAGGACACGTATCTCCGCGAGAAGCCTAACGATATTTGGCAAAACAGTGAAAAATATGATGAAATCGAGATCGCCCTGGTCTAACCACCGGGTATCCTCGCCGTCCTTCCCTCGGGACACCAACTTAGTTACCTTCAACCTTTCCCTTTATGGCGAAAACGTAGTTTTGGGTCTGGAGAAAAAGTAATCCGAACTGAAATTATCGATAACGCTGTGACGACACGGTATCCCCTCCCTTGATTTTCGCTAAAATTACAGTTGGCGCGATGATAAAACGATAAACTTTCAGCTCGAAAATTGCATACGTTTCTCAATACCGCGAAAACATCATTCGTAAATCTGCACCTACGTTTGACAGATCGGATCTGTGCTAAATTCAACATCAATTGCCAGTGTTTGAATAACTTTTTGCGAACGAGCTTAATGTTTGACCTTATTCGCGCAAAAATCGTCCAAAGGTCTCGTTTTAGGTGAGATTCACAGCAATAAATATAAACTCGAAGTAATCCAACTGATACACTTGTTGTAAAGTTTGAGAGGCTACCGAGCAAGAAAAACTAATTACGAGAAAGGGGCTACGAATCGTTGTTATCGTCGTCGTAAGAGAATTACAGGAAAGTTACGTCTCTGGAAAGTAATGGAATCGCATCCTTTTTCCCTCTTTCGAGATGCCGACGAAATTATATTCCTGCCGATCCAACTAATCCTCCGGCCGGCACATTTTAATTTAATTTGGGAGGAGGACGAGGAGGAGTAGGATGGGGGGGGGGGGGGGGGGACGGAAGGAGGAGGGATTAAAATCGGAAATATTTACTTTTAACTAGCTAATTTGTTTCGTACATTTGCGTAAGCTTCTTTTGTCGTGTCGAAACGCGTTTCGTATTATAAAAGCAGACTCTTCTTTTGCTTGTGTCTACACAGATACACGTATATCGCGACTGTTACGTAACAACGTATTAGCATTTACGCAAGAATTAATTTCATAGAACCATCTGGCTCGCATGGTGTTAAGACGATCAAAGCTTCTTAACTTCGATACGTGGTCCAAAACGGGAAATTGAACCGTTGATTATGCGTTGAAGTTTTACGAATCACACATCAGCTGGATAAAGGACGAAAAACGAAACGTGCACACGCCGTCCCACACGATAACTAGCAAACTATCCAAATTTAGTTGCCAACCAGATTTGCTCGATCGTGTTTACGCTAGCTCAGGTAACTTTGAATACTGATCGTGGTGCGAGCACACTCGCGGGACGGTCGTGTCGTTCCGGCACGAAGTCTGCTCGTTCCAAGGAGATACGACGACCCTAGAATTATTCTATTACGCTCAATCTTGCTGTTCCATCAAATACTCCAGTTTCCCTACAAACTCGATCGCTCTCTAGCCAATACAAATATCGTTTAGCCCCGTTTGCATGAAAATAATCTGGGAGAAAGGGCAGCGATATCGATGCCTCGATGCCTCGATACCACGATACCGTGTCTTTAGTGGTTTCACGCGGCGCGGCGGTATGAAAAGAAGAATCAGTAAAATTAGTAATTAGGTGAACACGTAATTGGCGGTTACGCGAGTCAGTTTTTTCAGCCGCGCTGTATCGATTTGGAAACATCGGTGAAAGGAACGAACGCGTACACCTGGAAGTTCGTGACCTTAGCCATTGTGAACACAGTGATTTCGGCAAGAGAAAAGGGAAATAATTGCTCGTTAACGACGCCCGAAGTACTTATCCGCGGATATTTTTGGCGCTCTCTTTCTTTCTTCGAGCGTGTTTGGCGCATAGCCAACTGGGCTAAAGGATGGTTGACGACTGTTCAAACACTCGTTTGTCTTTGCTGACCAAGACTCATGGAGGAGCAATTGGAATATTCGTTTTAACCGAGTCTCTTACGCTCCTGTCTGTAATTTTTCTTTTTTTTATTTTCTCTCCCCTTCTTCTTTTCTCGTCGAGTCGCAGTCTGATAGAGAACATCGTGAACCGAATGCAAACTAGAATGGGACGGAGAAGGGGAACGCCGGTCGATCAACGAAACTAATTTTCCAGTAGAACAAAAACGTGCCCGTTAGCGTACGTAAAACTTCGATGCAACTTCGAATAATGCAAACTTCGTCGCGACATCGTGTTTCAATACCTAACCTGGATAAGGTTGAGGGACTTACAGCCCCCTTCTGTTCGTGACCTATGAATTCCAAGTAATACGTTCACGCTAGTTTTACCGTCGAGTCCGTCGACCCCGCAAGAATCATGGAATATTAATCAGAAATCGGCGCCGAGAGGATCGATTTTATTCTAATCTTCGTACGTTAGTATGCTCAGTCCAATAATATCGTCTGTCGGACGTTTATAAAAATCCAATATTTTATTTTTCGCTGTTGTTTCATCCGCCGTTGTATCGATATCTATTATTGCGAGTACGCGTCGAGGGGAAATTTCAATGAAACGCAAACTTTTGTTGCTTTTTGACCTTAATTCGAGATCATTAATTTATTCTTAACGAACGATCACGGTGCAGCACGCTTTCTCGGATGTCCTTTCAAACTGCGTCCGTACACATTGGTACCGCTTGTAAACAGAGATTTGTGCGTATTTCCAGAAAATGACGGAAGGTGAAGGTAAATATCGTTCTCGGTGTATATTATCTAAAACGGTAAATGAAAGGTACAGGGAAAGCGCGCCGCGTTTACTGCTTTTCGCGTGGAATTTTATTACGCGGTATAAACAGACTATCGGGAAGATTAATTTTCCCACGGTGTGCCTATTAAACTTGGTAATCTGAGGTTTATGGTATATTTTTGGTATTGAAAGGAAACGCACGGGGAAACCAAACGACACCGTATTTGTACCGAATTCTCGAGATAGAAGCGTAGAATTTCATTCGATTCCGTTTTCAACGAACGCGGACAAAGCCTACGACTTTCTATTCAAGTTGGAAAAAGGGAAAAAAATACCTTGGCAAGGGCCAACAAACAGCGATGTTGAATGGCGAACGAAAAGGGAAGCAAGAAAGGTCAAGAAATCTCTTTGCACACGTCCAACGACTTAATTACCCTTTCCGACTCTCTTTTACCATTAATGTTAATTTCATGCTGTTCAGAAAAATGAAAACTCTGTAATTACCGAGTTGTGCGAAATGCAAAAACCAGAACAATTTCACGAAAACGTAGAAAAGGGACTCGAGGGAAAGAAAAAAAGAATCTTGTCGCGAAGAAACGTCCGATTTATTCGTCCCTGCCTCTGGGGAGTGATCTTGCGAGAAAAGTAAAAAAGTTTTTTTTCCGAAAACCACGGTTCGTTCCCTTCGCGAATTATTGAGCGGACAAATTTCTGACGCAGCTGATACACTGCTGGCAGAAGTCGGTTCTCTCTCAAGTAGTAACGATCAAGCGAACGTCAGCCGAGAAATCGGAGCGCACGATAGATCGACTACACCACTGTCGAATCTTTTCGCGGTCAACCGAGTTCTGCTCAGAATTGTTTAGGTTAACGGGTGAAAAATAAAAGTAAACGCACGTACGAGAAGTCAATCAATGTACGGATAAATTAGATATCCGTGGCGCGGTGTCGAACTGTAAAGTCGAACGGCAGTTCTCGAATCGCGCTATACCTGTCACGATGTTTCAACGTGTATTTATCGACGATGCAACCTCGATGCACTCGCAACGGATTCAAAGCTGCATATCACTGTATGACCTCAAAACTTCTACTAATAGTTACCGACATCACAAATAAAAGCCATACCGACGGACGTTTGGAACAGGCTTTTGTGCCGTTTCCAGTGTTCGTTACAGAGAAAACCCTACACACCAGTTACAAACTGTAAACGCGCACTTTTATACTTTTTCTTCTATCAACCGTTTCATTGTTACGGAGTAAACGTATAAATCATGTAAAACTTTGCTTTTCAACTTGACTAATTTCATATTTTGATGAACGATCGTGCGTAATTGAAGATTGCTTTCAAACGACACATATTACAACCGGTTTTCGAGCGCGAAACGTAGTTCTCTGTTGCATACAGGAAATTAATTACAGCGCGACGCGAACCGATGTTAAATTTCATAATCCTCCGCGAGTGAATGGGTGCATAGTTTGTCTAGAATTTGGAAGCTGTGTTCAAAGTTACGATTGATACGCATCGAGTAAATTGGTGGCGGGAGCACGCGAATCCTCGCATGAATCAATTTGTGAAATCAAAACAAGCCAGAATTTCATGGAAATACGTGCAATCGGGATACGTCTCAGAATAGATTACAACAGCGACACGCGAGCGCTAAGATCTCTTCTTCAGTTTTCTGTAATGCTAATTGCACGATGCCCTTGACAGAATGGAAATTGATATCGATTCCAGGATACAATAGAACGCTGAGAAACGAGAAAAATCCTGTTTAACTGGCTAAACCGTTCCGGCCATCCAATAGCGAGAATCGAACAAACTTTCATGGTGAGAAAGCACGAGCCCTGGTAATTGTGCGGAACATCGAGTTTCATCGTGTTCATTAACCTGGTTTAAACTGAAATTATCTCAGCTGCTAGAAAATGTCTATTCCCTTAGGAATATCATGGATTCTAGCGAAAACTTTTCGAAATATTTGCAGCAAAAGTTGGAGCAAAGTCCGTAGAGAACGGATTCGGTAGTCGAACGGCGCACGGACACCTAATGATTACTCGATATCGTTGAAATTTATCTTATCATCGCAATCGATATTGCGACAAAAAGTAATGACGCAGCTTATTCGCAGAAAATCTATCTACATACGTTTATCGATTCAAGCCTGTTCCCTCGCGTTCTTTGCTCGTTCTTTGCACGTCGAAAACATATGTCACCACGATGTAACTGTTCGAAACGGGCACAAATAGTTTACGATTCGTTGTTATAGCCAGTGTATCGTGTAAGAAACGAATCCGCTAACAGACAATTACCGATGACGAAACGCTCGATAATCGTTTCATTTCCTCCGATGAAACGCATTCGTCGTTCGGCCAATGAAAATCCGTCAAATCCGTAAAATCCGTTCGCGACTATTCGAAATCGAACAACGCCGAGCGAACTTTTCTTTTTTCTTTTTTTTTAAAAAGATAGTCGGTATGGGTTCCCTTAGACAGCGGACCTGATACTAGCAGGCTTAATCTCTTCATATTCCGGACTAAGGAAGGCATTATACAGCAAAAGGAGATCTAACTTGCTGGGGCTCGAAAGAGAAGATACCGTATAGCGACGCGGACGAACAGAAATCTTCTTTTATTTCAGGCTATCTCTTCAAAGGAGATTTCGAGCTTTTCAGTCTCGCACGACAACAAAACAGATACACATAATTGGACAGAATCTGTATTACGATCGAGAACGAAATTAATTCGTCCAATAAATTTTGACGCGACGATTTTCTACTCTAGTTACTCTCGTTGTAAATACGCAATTACTAAATATCGAAAAATATTGAAAAACTTTTTCGTTTTCGTACAACGGAGAGTGGCAGCCGTCTAGTTCGAGAGACTTTTGTAAAATGAAGTAATTTAGAAGGGGGAACGAGAATCCGAGCGTTTCATTTACTTCACAATCACACGTACTCGAAATTTTGTAGAAATCTGATTAGGGGGAACGGTAGAGTACGACCTCGGTAGAAATTGCCAAGTTATCATCGTCACCGACCTCAATCATGGGTGATAAAGTTCCGTTGGTAATGAGTCTCTCACTCTCTCTTTCTATCTTGGCCTTCCTCTTTAAATTGCATCGAAGAACGACGATTATAAATACGAAATGTCGTTTTTACTCGGCTCGGGGCTTGTGGTGCAGAAATTTTCCCCAGAAAATTTTCATTACAAACGGATCGATGGAAAGTACAGAAAGGCCGTAGCGCTGCATTAAAAAATTGCTTACGGTCGAATAACTGGAGAATAGAAGTTTAGCTTCTAAAAAAGAGGAGAAAGAGAGAAAGAAAGAAAGGAAAACGGGGGGAAAAAGTGACGCAAAGTTTAGGAATCGCTAAGTGCTTGAAACAGGGTAAAAGTTTCTGCGCTGAACAGACGAGAATATTTTTGGTTACAATGTGCGAAAGACACGGTGGCTCGCGTTGCAATGGAGGTCAACCTTTGCTCGCGATCCTTTCAAGAATATTACGTTCACAACAATAGGAGGCACCGACAAAAGATTGCAACTGCTACGACGATTTAATTAATTTTATCAAAACGAACCTTTTCTAAGCATCTTAGACCGAATGAAATTTCTAACGAAGACCGAAGCTTACGTTCTTCGTTCGACGAGCATTAATCGAACGTGTTCGAACAAACCGGCTTCTCGACCCGAATCATACAAGAACGTCGAAACGTACTCTTTCCTCGAGAGGGAACTCTTGACCGTATCGAAAACCGACTGATACAATTTACTGCTATACATTTTCCCTCCTTTGCCCGATCCGTGGAGTAGCTTCGAGTTTGATTAAGCCACTTTCCTCTATTTTCTACGATTAGTGCCCTATCGGGACTGTATCGAATTTATTCATTAAGAGTTTAACTACGGTTCACGTTGCTCCGTCGCGTCGACCACGGCTAAACTTTTGCTTTTCGTTCCAAGCGGAATGAACATTTCCATGTAAAGTCTAATCTGTCTAACGAAAGATTAAGAACGAGCGCGCGAGGAAAAACCATGGAATAGACGCTCTCCCTTTATTTACTAGGACTTTAATAAAGAGCCTGATACGTGATGAAAAGCGCAAGGTCGACATGCATGTTTAATACCAACTTTTAATCCGTGTAACCACGGTATAGTCCCATCGTAAACAGATGCAACGCATGCTTTTCATTACCACACGGTGTACACCACCTTCGACACGTTTGCGAATTTCGAACAAAGTTACCTATCACGTTTTCTTAATCCCTCTGTCGCTATAGTTTCAGCGACGGGAACAAAATCCCTCCTGTCTCCTCCGGTTTCATCCTATCGATTTTTTATTAATTTAACGTACACCACAATGGAATCGCATCTATACGGCTTAAGTAACGAACAACGAGAAGAAAATGAAGGATAGAGAGACGTTTGCTATTCACACGTTCCCGCGTACACGTATCGCGAACGCATACAACTATCTGGCGGGACATCGATTCAACCGCACCAACCACAATAGCTATGGCAACACACCGTCATATCCACTTAATTATTTGGAGGTTATCGGGAAATATGGCTGGCAACTTACGAAGCAGTTATCGCTTTTCAATTAACGGCCGGAAAACATGAAAATCTGTTCGACCCCAGCCAACGCGATTATAGCTCAGAAAAAATTCGTTAACTGCATACGATCGGATTACGGTTTTATCGGATCGCTTCGAAGCGTACGCGAATTGCCAAATTTTAACCTTTAAATTGATCCAATCAATTAATTCGGTCAACAAGAAACATTGTTTCATTGAAACATGAAACATTCGGAAACATTGATTTTCAAACGAGCAAAGCCGTTTTTCTTGTTTATTTTTCCGTGCGCAAAATTTTCTCGCGTGCCTAGCTACCAGCATAAAATCTATATTTGTTTAAAACACGCTTTTCACGATCTACGGTTATTTTTACCTCAAACTCTTTAATTATTTACCACGCACAGTTTGCCTATCGGTTTATAAGTTTTCTTCGTATAAATTTAGAAGATTGCAACGAAAAAGCATTTCGCGTATCGTAAAGCGGACCATTTGATACAACGAAACAAAATGGTTCGAAAACGTTAAAATTGCAGAAAGAGCTTAGATTCGGTTCCTGCTTGGAGCAAAATTTTCTAACGCTCGCCTGCGTTCGACGCGTATGCGATACACAATCGATTCCATTAGTCTTTGTCAAGACTTGGCTGAAACTGTTACGTTTACGCTGCTTTTAGCGGCTGATGCGATGATCGTAAACGCTGTCGTTGTCGTGACCCCCCGGTTTTCCACGTACGTACACGCCTGCTGTACAACAGCCACGTATCATCGAATTGGATATCTGGACGATGATTTCACCTACTTAGCGGGACCGTTTATATATGCTCACGAGAAAAGAAATCTATGCGAACCACGAAACGTAGCCTTTAATTACAGAATTGATTGTCCTTAAAACCGTTTAACTTGTAGGTAGCACTGTTTGGTGGTTCGGTAGTTGGCTACGCTTCCGGCGACTAAAATCGATCTTTCAAACATTTCGATGGAAATTACAATCGAACCGTTCGAATTGGAAATCCGATGATATTACGGAAAATCAATGGATAAGGTGACGCGAAAATAAGCAACGAGTTAAACCGTCAAACAACGTACAAACTTTGCCCTTAAACCGTATTTTTATCTAACAACCCTACGCAATCCGGCTCTCTGTGCACGGAACACGTGACAAGAACGAAGGGTGGTTTTAATCGTCCTACTAACTGCAGAAAAAGTTACTCGACGTTGTTTGGACGTGCTCATCCACCGAAAAAACAAAGACGAACTCTCTCTCTCTCGATGCACACGTATATCTCCAGCCAAAGTTCCAACCATATTTTACACTTTCACCGAACCGTATGTAATTCCGGCGTTCGGTCGGGAAACCCAAGACGGCTAAAAAAACGTGATATTTAGATAAACGACGCGACGCTAAGCGCCGGGACGCGCCGGGTCGTGAGGTTGCATTTACATCCGCGAGGAGGAAGCGGCAAGAGTAGGAATCGCGCGAGACTGGGAAAAGATGAACGCGTTTCAGGGGTGGCCGTAAAATTAAAAATAGTACCGTCGTTACCCTGAGAATGATTACGCGTGACGTCAGAGACGTTGACAAAGCTATCAACCAATGAAGTGTACCACATGGTGCAATCATGCATCAACTCCTTGCCCTACGCGTTTTTATCTCGCGTATTTATCAAAATCTTGTTTACGTATGCTTTTATTACACGTTTCACTTTGCTACAACCTACGCGCTAGTTTCGCTACGTTTTAATCGTTCGTAAGAGAGCAAAAACGCGTAAAAGTTACCGATTGCGAACACAAAGTTGGTAAGTGCATTTTAATCCAGCAACATGCAAACTTAGCTTTTAGATCAGTTCTACGATATTAAAAGTTTCATCTCTCTTCGACCTCTCGTTTTTCCTTATACACGTAGTACTCGTGTAAGGAACGGTTCCGAGCGAACAGTAATCGAGAGAAAACACAATTTACTCAGAATTAATTGATGAAAATTGCGGTCGTACCGGCGAGAAATAATAACGAAGCCATATAATGCAGCAACCGCGTCGGTAGGAATCGAAATGGAATTTTCACCGGTTAAACGACCGTCACGGCTGGCACATTCTTCCGTTTAATCGAACGTTCCTTTTGTTGACAGACAGCAACTTTGTGTTGGGAAATGCGCAGGTTCCGACGATCTACCCGATCGTTTATTGCTCGGACGGTTTCTGCGAGCTGACAGGATTCGCGCGAGCGCAAATCATGCAAAAAGGTTGCGCTTGCAAGTTCCTGTACGGCCCGGAAACGAAAGAAGAGGAGAGAGCAATGATCGACAAGAGTCTCGAGAGCAAGACGGAACTGAAGATGGAAGTGATATTTTACAAAAAGGACGGTAAGTTTCAGGACTGCGAAAGCTACAGCAGACAGTGTACAAACTGTTCGTAGCTTTTTATTTTCTTACGTAGAAAATTCGCATTGTCGGAATACAGCCTCGCAAGTTGAAAAGCAAGCAATTACTGACAGCGAAACGTATCGGTCTTTAATTTGCTTTCTTCTTCCAATTCAAAGTTTAATTATTCAGACGGTTTATCTTCTCTAAAATTAGTTTGACCCGACTTTTACCATCTGAACCGTATCTTACCGTACCTTTCCGTTCTACGCTCAATTTTTACTGTTTGTCGAGGTGAAAGAAAACGTCTCTCTTTTTTTGTAAGCAAAATAAAAACGGCAAAAATTGATTCTGCGATTTAATATCATTAGTCGAAGCGATTCGATGTAAAGGGATACACGAAGAGCACAGGCACAACAAAATACATTTAATCAAGGTAATCGAGTCGGTCGGATTCTATCATATTTGTTGAGCAGCAGCTGTTCGCGTAACCAACACGGACGCGAATGCGAATCTTCGTTCCGTTCATTTTGTTTTCGTTTGCTTTTCGAAACGGCGAGTTTACACTTCGAGTTTAATCGACGTCGATCAACAGTTTTAAGAGACCATTGTATGTGCTTTCGCATTGAAATTTATCCATAATTTATCCGGTCAATTAAATATTGCCGATGCTTGTTGCGTACGACTAACGAAACTTTGTCGTTTGATTTGAATCCGACAGGAACCCCGTTCGATTGTTTGCTCGATATCGTTCCGATCAAGAACGAAAAAGGCGACGTCGTTCTGTTCTTGGCCTCCCACAAGGATATCACCCACACGAAGAACCTTCAGCTGTGTGAGTTGCACGATAGTGGTGAGTTCTAGCCCAAGCTTCGCTGCCGAACTCAGTCTGACGAAACGATTTTCTCTGGAATGCATTTCGATCCACGAGACTGATGAATTGCATTCCAAAGTATCCGGGCACGGACCATACGTCGGGTATGGATTAAACGTTCCCAACGTAACGTAATGTACATACTTTCCTAAAACGTGTCTAACGTTTCGTGCTTCCTACACCGCGATCACGCTGAACCATGCTGAACCATGCTGAACCATGCTGAACCATGCTGAACCATGCTGAACCACGCTGCACGTTCATTTCAAATGCAACATTATTCCTCGAAGCGAAACATCCGAGAACGCAAATCGAAAGCCAGCCAACAGCTTTTCGAATAGTAGTTTGCTTTTCTTGTAGAAGTTATACATCACGCCGTCGTTGCACGTGTTGCTCATTTACAGGATCGACGCGCATACGTATCTTATTCGAGCCACCCGATATTTCTGCAATTTACCGTAGTTTTCCGAGCAAGCAATTTTTTTATCCAGAGAAAAGTCAAAACAGTTCACCTTGTATAGGAGTGCTTTAATTGCACGCGAAAGTACAGTTTTCAAACGGTACGAAGAAAGAAACGTGTACGTGTACAACAAAGGTAAAATTACATTTCAGATGCAAACGGCGGTCTCGATCCGGAAGCACCGCCGGCTAATTACGGCAGGAGGAGAAGTCGCGCCGTCCTTTATCAATTATCAGGCCATTACAAGCAGGACAATAAGCACAAAATTAAACTGAGCAATGTAAGCGGTTCGTTCTTATTTTAAAATCCTGTATACTCGTTTCAAACTAGTTGAACGCAGTCAACTATTCAAGGTAAATCGAATCGTTTTATTTATCCTCAAACTATCGGCTATCTGTTATTTTAGAATCTTCTGCATTCCACTGCACCACCTTTACCAGAGTATAAAACAACGGGAATCAAAAAGTCTCAATTCATCCTGAGCCACTACGGTGGCTTCAAGTCTTGCTGGGACTGGTTAATACTACTCGCGACGTTTTACGTGGCGATCGTCGTTCCCTTTAACGCGAGCTTCATTAACATCGACAGGCCTACGATGGTCAGCGACGTTGTCGTCGAGGTCCTTTTTATAATCGGTAATTACCATACGTTTCCATTTCCATACGAGGAACATATCGATCGGTACACTTTTAGCCTTGTCCAGCCGAGAAAAAACGGGAAGAAGGCTGTCGGTGTTCTTTTTATTTCATCGGTGATTCGAGGAGCTTGATAACTTCGAAAGCAAACGATCCTTACCTACTCTCCTCCTAACCCATTCCTGGAATTTCTCCAGATTTTTGCGTCGGAACACGTCGAGATTCGCTTCATTTTTCATCATACATTTATTCATTTCTAAATCACGGACCCGAGGCGAACGAACGGGAACTCGTGTCGCATCTTTTAACGCGAATCAAACTCTTCGAGTCGTCGTTCACGAACGATACATTCATGCTTCAATCACGGAATCAATTTATCGTGTTGAATATCGAGTAACGACGTTTCAAAAGCGACTACTCTTCGCGAGTGTTCGATGAGATCGTGTCTCTTTGAGGATTCGAAAAAAAAAAGACTGAATTCGCAAGTATATTAGGAAAAAAGCGTTTGAAAGATTAACCGCGTCGTTAAAATCGCTTCTATTCGAAAGCGTAACCTTGTTCCGGACTAATTCGACGTCCAGCTAGCGAGCGAATTTTCGGAGGGAAATTCAGTTTCTAAACGGGATTAAAAGCAGTCCATCGCACGGGGATAAAGTTCCTTAACGCGTTTCCACGTTTCCGCGTTTCCTCGTTTCCGCGTTACGGAGCTCGAAAGGACGTCTAACTGTGAGAATAGTTCGCATCCTCTTTGGTCCGAAACCGAGATCACGCGTTCCTATTTGCCGGTAGCTCGAATACACGTCAATCGCGAGTCCACGGAATGTCAGAAACAAAACGATACGTATGAAACGAACTCTTTCCGTAGATATCGTTCTGAACTTTCGAACGACGTACGTAAGCAGAAAAGGCGAGGTTGTGAGCAACAGCAAAAGCATTGCCGTCAATTATCTAAAGAGTTGGTTTTTCGTCGACCTGGTTGCCGCCTTGCCCTTTGATTTTCTTTACGCCTCGGACGTTTACAGCGGTGAGGTGAGTAAATTTTATTTTCGACTTTTATTATTCGAGCTGAACTATTATGCGAATCACTCGAGATGCGTGCAAACGCTCGAAACGACAGAGATACGGACATTTCTTCTCGAAGCAATTGGGTTAATCGAGATTTCACACACGGTTAACAGCGTATATTTTCTCGTCGTAGGAATCGGGCCACGGTAACATTCATTTGGTGAAGTTGACAAGATTACTGAGGCTAGCACGATTACTTCAAAAGATGGACAGATATTCGCAGTATAGTGCCGTAATTTTGACCATGTTAATGCTGTTTTTTATCCTGGTGGCGCATTGGTTGGCCTGCATTTGGTTCGTTATCGCAGAAAAAGAAAGATTAAGGAACGATAACGAGTGGGACCTCGGTAAGTCGAAATAGCCTATTCGGATCGAAAATGTCGATGTACCTATAGTTGGAATGAAACATAGCGAAAAATCGATTCTCGTTTCCCCTTTTGTTCGAATCACGCGATCGCGTAGGTCCTGAACGAAAAAGCCCAGGTTGTTCTGGGACGCGTAACGCGTACAGCAGCTTATCCCTTATATTATACATACATGTATACACCCGTTTAGATATATGTATGTACAGATCGGTCCCCCGTCGATCGCTTCGAAGAGCTCGTCTTTGGAGAGCTTTGAATTCTACGTGGAAAGTTGACGAGCCATATTCGCGTTGAACCGCAAACTTATCACTTAAGGGAAAGTGTATCGTGTAATTTAATCGCGGACGTTTCACTGCGTTAGACGCGCTCTTTCAATACTATTACCGCATATTAATCCCACGACTCGACGGAGATTCTTAGCTACTTTGATATGGTTGTGCAGGAGATTTTGAAATCGGGCCGAGGCGAATTTTAATCCGGTAACTATTTTCCAGGCTGGATTCACACGTTGGCCGAAAGATTGAAAATTTCCGTGAACAACGTGACGCACGCGGAAAGCTACATCACGGCGTTGTATTTCACTTTCAGCAGTTTAACGTCGGTAGGATTTGGAAACGTTTCGGCGAATACTTTCTCCGAAAAGTTCTTCTCGATTTGCACGATGCTGATCGGCGGTTAGTAATCGTCGTCAATCGATACGTTTGTTCCGTCAGTATTATCAATTAATTACTAAATGATTAATTAACGGTTGCTCGATGATTGTTTGCTCGAGAATTGGCGTGCGTACGCGTATTAGAGGCAAACGATGATGTTAATTAGAACGAAACAAATTTACCCGTAAACGTACAATAGGAAGTACTGGCAGATTGTATACGTATTGTGTATGCTACACAGCTCTGATGCATGCCGTGGTGTTTGGTAACGTGACGGCGATTATTCAAAGAATTTACTCTAGAAGATCGCTGTATCAAACGAAACTGCGAGATCTCAAGGATTTTTTCGTGCTGCATCAGATCCCGGAGGAACTGAAGCAACGCATGCAAGACTATTTCCAAACTATGTGGTCCCTGAATCACGGTATCGATATACACGAGGTAAAGTGCGCGCGATGATCAAACGGTAAATAATTGTGCTACGTGACGCGACAATGCCGCCGAGCCACGCCGCGCGTGTCGCTACCTAATCTTCAATGCGGCAAATTAATTGTACACACGCCATCTATTAATCCTTTCAGACCCTGAAACAATTTCCCGAGGAACTCAGGGGAGACGTATCGATGCACCTGCATCGTGAGATATTACATTTACCGATATTCGATGCCGCTTCTCAGGGTTGCCTCAAGCTACTCTCCCTCCGAATTCGAAATAATTTTTGCGCTCCCGGCGAGTTTTTAGTTCACAAGGGAGATGCACTTTCGTACATCTATTACCTGTGCAACGGTTCTATGGAAGTCGTACAAAACAACATTGTCGTCGCAATTCTAGGTACGATCGTTCCTATGCGTATCCATTTATTCTATTTATTCTATTTATTCGAGCGAATCGAGGCTTCTACATTACGAAATTTCGTTCGATTTTAAGGAAAAGGTGATCTAGTGGGCTGCGATATAAACGTTCACCTACAGCACAGCAGTAACGGAGGTGGAGCCGGTGGTTCGGGATCCGATGTCGTTGTCAAATCGAGCTGCGACGTGAAAGCATTGACCTACTGCGATTTAAAATGCATAAACATACACGAGCTGGTCGAAGTGCTTCGATTGTATCCCGAATATCAGCACGAATTTGCAAACGACATACAACACGATCTTACTCACAACTTACGGGAGGGATACGAAGCCGAGGTAATCAGCGAACATTCAAATACTAAACTACGTGTTAGCCGCGTAGTGAGAAAAGTCGGCACGACGAGTTTCGCGTCGATGTGTTTTTCAGCAAGAATCGGACATGAACGGACCCTCGTTAACGCTACCCTCGATCAGCGAAGACGACGAAAATGTACCTGAGGAGGGGGAAACTTCGCCCTTATCGCCACCAAACAAATCACCGTTGCACACCTCGAGCCCGAGGCACGCGAAATTCAGGTAAGTCTGTTTCCCATAGACCGTTTTACCTTGGACATATGCGCCATGTACAAGCGTGAACAAACAGGGATGAATATCGAGAAACGAGAAGACACGGAAGAGGTGTTCTGGTAAGAGGAAGAGCGGCTCAGGTGATCGCTCAAGAATCGGTGGAAGAACACATCCGGGGATCAGTGGAGAGACTCGACACACAATTTTCTACGTTGCATCAGGACGTTGCTACGCTCAGCTGCGAGGTACGTGTTCGAGAGGAAACGCGTTTCATACGGATACACGGATACGGAAGACTTTGATGCTACTTCTTTTGGATAAATCTAGGTCAGAAACGCCATTCAAGCTCTACAGATACTCGCATGTTCGCCACAAAGTAATCCAAACTTGCCAACCCCTGCGAACCGAGGAAGCGGCGTTTTAGCGAGAAGTTCGTCCCATCCGCCGGACGCTTTGTGCTGGGATCCACCCGCGAGGCTTTCCGACGCATCCACGCAAACCGACTGGCCCGTGGATCTGTTCGAGTCCTGGGTGCGCGCAAATCCTCAAAGAGTACTCAGGATTCTCGAACTTGACCCTGACACTCTATCGAGGCAGCCTCCGTCTCCGACACCGTCTCCGTCTTCTCCACCCCCACCGCCGTACGAACCCCTGTCACCCGTGGTGGGTACTCCGCCGCAGTCGCCGATCCCCTCGCAAGGTACTTATTCGAATCGCTATTATCCTCTTATCCGTATCGTTTGATTACCAATTCTAATCGCGACCGTAATGCTCGCGCAATCTGTTCCCTTCCTCAGGTAATGATCATTTCCTGTTCGGCAATAATCACGGAGAACGACACATTCCTCGTTTGTACAAACCGACGAATTCTAACTGGGATCCGGAGAATAAACAATCGCACCGATTTAGCGCCGGCGATGCCGATAACGCCTCCCTGTATCAAGCGTTCAGCGCGATGCGCCGACTTCCGGAATCGCGCTCCTTGAAATTCGATCCATTCGATAGCTGAACATTTCCAAAAAAACATATCAGGGCTATCAGCCTTAGAGCACACCCAACAAACAGAGACCACCGAAACGAAGAGAGACGCGAATTCGATGGTTAAAAGTAGAGAGAGAGCAACGAGACGTAAAACCGGATATTTTCGGTGTTTCGATTCATTCACCTACCCTATTCCCACGTTGATAGATTTTACGACGTCTGTTCATTTTTACACGCGCAAACTAGAGAATCTCGGTGCTTAAACTCGATTTTATATTTACGATATCGCGCAATGTTGCTCGTATCATTTTTTCTCGGTGACTCGCTTCGATTAACCGATCGAAACCTATCTTTATCGGAAATCTAAAATACACTTTCTAATCGAATCTTCTGATTTAAACGCATGCTATTCGAAAGGTCGCGTAAACACTGTTAACTTGCTATCGTGTGCAATGATGTTTTTCCATTTTTTCAACATTCTTAATGACGAAGCTTTTGATACGAGAAACGTTCGACGTTTAATATCGTAACGATGATTTGATTTCGATGAACAAAATGAAAAGGCCGTTCAAGATACCACGCAGGAGGAAATGAGCAAATTTTAGCGTAGCAATAACATGCACAACAAATTTCGATGTACCCTATGACGTCCAAGTTATACATACAATATAGTAGTTATGGTAAAATAGCATTAGAACCACGTTAAACACAAGGTTGATTTCTCGGAACGAATCGTCCGATTGATTCGATCGAAATGAATGTATCATATAAAAAGTATATCGTGCGGGTGTGTATCCAATTGTAAGTATATCATTTGAATGGATTTAATGTAAATAGCGTATCGCTATCGAAAATATGTGATAAGGCACGGCTTTGGCCATGCACAACAATCGTATTCTCGTTCACCTTTCATCGCCATTTGTGAAACACTTGTATCGGTAACAAAAGTTGCCCCTGTAATTATGCAATCTAGTACCTAACCAATAGATTAACACCTACTTACTACGTATGTATATGTATGCGTTTTTATGCGTATGAAAAGTATCGGATTGCGTTCAAAATCATAGATCACGCAATACAAATACCTTGAAGAAACAATCATTACATTGGACGAATAAGTAATATTTCTATCGAAAGACCAACAATCGCGATACACCCGAGTCTAGTACATAGTAAGGATCTTAGAGGAAAAATATGAAATATTTACATGTTGTATCGTCATAATTTCACAAATGTCAATGAAAGCAGCTGTTTTATAAATATTTCATATATTTTGTTATACTATTTCTATGCTCCTCACCTTATAATTCAAGCTAAACGTATTGTAATGTTATCTATTCAACCTTTCTCACGTATTCTACTACTTTTTACACTCTTCGAGTAACTTACAAAATGGAAACGTTCGTCGTTTGAATATACATGAAAATGTCAGTGAGCACAAAATCACAGTGATCACGTATCCTTTTGAAGTTGACGAACTTCCAAAAAAATCTTCAAAGATTTTTCAGTTTCGAGGCTTTCACGGCCCGATGGTGTTACAGTCAATACCGTTTAAGACTTTCGGCTGATGAACCTCTGTCCGATAGAAAATTACTGTCAACCTTTCTGATATTATCAGAGCTGCAATGCTTTTTCATGGACACATGGTTTATACGAAAAAAAGCCTCGAACGACACTAACTGCAATATCCAATAACGTACAATTATCATTCGGTATATCAATTCGATTCGAATTTAGAATTAAACAAATTTATTATTCGTGTTATAGGCGTATGCGTGTGTACACTCATAGTACCGTATTGGTACACATGCACACGTTTATATACACATACCTGTTACATCCTGTACGAGCTTAGTTGATAAGTTTATGTCAAGATGCAAAAGCATCATCGAATTATCGAAAATTTAGCTAAACTGAATGAGATTTTGTATCAGACACTTTTTTATCTAAACTAGTTAGAGAGAAACTTCGAATCAACGGCCTTAAAACAAAATATTTATTTTTTTCACTCTTCTTGGATACCACGAGGATCCAAATCTAAAATGTTTGATCTCTATCGAACCGACGTCAATGGGTCGGTTCTTCGCTCGAACTTCGTATCGGATTACAAAACACTTCGAAATTACGCTTTAACCTAATCCAACAACACTTCACGACACCAAACGACTCGATCTTGAAACTTGAAAATATTTTATAACGTTTGTACGTTTTATCATCGAGCACGAATGTAACGAACAATTAATTTCATTTACTCCACAGGCGTCGAATGTCAAAATCTTTTGATATATCGGTTGAAAATATATAAATATTGTACAAATTGCGAATAGACGAATGTATAATTCTAAAACGACAGAGTATATTTATAGTCTACGCTGTCAATGAATGACGATGATATCTTGAAAGTACCAACGTTTTAATGGATATACACATAGTTAAAAAGAAAAGTTGAAAAAAAAAAAAAAACTAAAGTAAATAATAATACTTTCACGGTTGAAACGCGCCTGTTGTACAAACTTTCCATCGATAATTTCAACAAGGACTCAAACAACGGTATCGTTACTTTACTGTCACGCATTATACCTTTTAGTAAACACGAAAAGGAAATATGTAGCATTATCACGCAAGCGGAAAGGAAAGCTAATCTATCGAAATCTTTCAGGCGTTTGTAAATATTCTTCAATGCTTATTGTACAGTGTGCATCTTATAATTGGCATTATTTGTTCATTTGTCTTATAAAAAATAAAAATAATCACTGAAAAATCTGACCAAACTTTTCCTTTAAATAATTTGGTATTAATTATTATGACATAACCATTGTTAATGATGATTTCAACGTGAGATTATACAAAATCTGATAATAAAATGTTAATTGTAAAAATGAATATGTATTACGTGCATCTTGAAAAACAAACAATTCGCAAATTTGTTTTTCCCTACTTTCCCTATCAGTTCTGAATTCAACGGTTCTATTAGCGATGTTTATCGAGATGAAAGTGATCGTTAGACGTATAGAAAACATTTGAATCGGTGTGATAACCCATCGGAAACGTAAAAATAACCACAGATGGAGTGGATAATACTTTTTCTCTTTTGAATTGTTTTAATACTTTCATCTCGATATTGCGGGTATTATTTAAGTTTATTTGACTTACCAATTTGTGAAATAAAAGCTTCGTGTCAATCATTTCTAGTGAACCACCTGTAGCGGCACAGCATCCACACTTCATCATAGCACTCACTGATCACAACTAGTTGAGTCAATGCGCCGTTTAAAAGAAACTAACATGATCTGATGGAATACTCTTTCGACAAATTCTACAGTAAGAATCTACGGGCGCACGAAGCAGTCTACAAATGGTAAGTCTTGTATATTTATGATTTCTCAGTAATAACTGTACTGAAATTGAATCCCTCGGGTGGAGATCGAAACACGAGAGTAATCGTACCTTAGAATAAAGGGAATGACTGAATGGCTGGATATCCCAACAGAAGGAATAAGTAAAAATTGCAGAATATTTTTCGGTATTATAAATACAGTCCTGGGATCATCTAATTTGAATAGTAGAAAGATAAAACATTGTATTATTATGAAATAATGAATTTAATATCGTTCAAGCTTTATTTTTCAATTGTTTTAAAGAGCAACTGAGGACGGTACATGGGGTGTTACCGACGAAATTAGCGAAACAGAAAATTGTGTTTTTTCAAAAACCAGGCCACTTTTCGGATAAACTAAAGTTATAGAGACATTTATAACAACAAAATATTTCATGTAATGGTGTTAAAAAGCCGATTTTTAATAAAATAATTTTTACCGACTTTTTATTTTTACCCCTGGCGCCACCTGCGAACAAAGTGCTGAAACTGCTCAAAAATTGACAGGAATCTGCCGTACCTACAATGATTATTTTTTAAGAAAATAATTTTTTGCTGTTTTCGCGTGTTTGAAGCATCTAATCGCTTCTATTTTACACTAATTATCGATTCCAATTGTCCGATTAATCCTAGAAGCCCGAAATATTGAAATATTAAAGATTAAATCGCACATTGGGAGAGTGAGAGGTGAGATTGGCGGACTAGTGTTCACTCTCTCGCACATTGGTGTTGTGCGCAGGCGCGAGTTTGGCGTAGAGGGAGTGAGAGACTAGATGCTCGGTGCTCTCACTCGCACATTGAGGGAGTGAAAGGTCCGATAGGCGGACTAGTGTTCACTCTCTCGCACATTGAGGGAGTGAGAGGTCCGAATGGCGGACTAGTGTTCACTCTCTCGCACATTGAGGGAGTGAGAGGTCCGATTGTCGGACTAGTGTTCACTCTCTCGCACATTGAGGGAGTGAGAGGTCCGATAATTTCTCTCGCTCTTACATTGGTGTTGTGCGCAGGCGCGAGTTTGGCGTAGAGGGAGTGAGAGTGATCTCGCCTACATGTGAGTGGAGGCCGATGCGTAGTGCACTCTCACTCGCACATTGTGGGAGTGAGAGGTCCGAATGACGGACTAGTGTTCACTCTCTCGCACATTGAGGGAGTGAGAGGTCCGATCGGCGAACGAGTGTTCTCTCCCTCTTACGCATTAGCGTATTGCGTAGGCTTGGTGCGAGTGAGAGGGGTGACGCTCTCGCGGAGTCTTTCCTCTCGCTGGTGCATCGGCGTACCTGGCGCGGGCTGTGATGTATAATTTTTAATCGTTGCGTTACAATAATTAATAGTATGAGTTATTCGAGGTTCAGACTATTGTAGATCGGTTTTTCGTGTTCGAAAATATAAAATTCGATACCAAATTAGCCAGTGCTTCTACGTTTTCTATTATTCATTAATGGTCGGGTAGTTACGTTCGTCCTTTTTGTGTGAGGTTATGACTAAGTCCTTGTAATTTTATGTACAAGCTGCCTTAATTTAATGATACATAACTAGATAAATACAATTTTGCAAACTCGAGATCCTTGGTTTCTAAGTCTAGTTTCATTTTACCAATAAACAATGGGAAGGATTTATCTACTGAGAGTAAACATAATCCATCAAATTCAAACCTGATTGAAAATGATCAATTTTGTTATATCGTATGTAAGTATAAAGTATTATAATTTTATTCAAGTAGTTAATAATAACGTATTTTGCTGTGTTGCAGATTAGAAGATGTATTTGTTATACATTTCTACGCCACATAAGCTGCACATTAACATCATCAAATCAACAGGAAACTTTCTGGCAGTTTCTCAGATATCAGTGTTCGGTAATTTTTGGAATTGGACACTACTAAAATTTCAAGAAATGGCACGAAGAATACTTCCTGTCACATCATGTTCTCCTAATACAAATCTGCAAACTTGAGATCCTTGGTTTCTGAGTCTAATTTCATTTTACCAATAAACAATGGAAAGGATTTATCTACGGAGAGTAAACTGTTCTTCAATAGTTATACTGAATATATAAGTACATATGTAATTGTAGAATGTCTTTATTTCATAAGAATATTGTACTGCGCTTAAGCTATATCTTAAATAATTATAAAAATATGTTGTATGTAAAAATACTGATATGTAAGTTTTACAATTTGTAATTATAAGTGCGTTAAAGTTAAGAATCTAATATTTAAGTAAGTTTTACAGTTAGTAGTTATAAGTGCGTTAGAATTAACAATGTAACATTTATGTAACATGTATAATTGAAAGAATTTTCAATAAACATAGAGTTAAACTAAATCAATTGTTTAATCATTTATAAACCTAACTCCCTTATCCAGCCCTTACAAAATTTCACTTAAAAAGCAAGAAATAATGTAGAAAAACATTGCACAGAAGTTTCGAAATACAAAAGTAGAAAAAGAAACGAAAAATATCGGTTTGATACAGAGAAGAACAAAATTCGGTACAAACGGTTTCCAGGAATTCCTGGAATTCGACGTCACTAAAATTCTGGGAAGTGACACGAAGAATACCTCCTGGCACATCATGTTCTCCTGATACAATTTCGGGATGCGAAATTCTGTGAATTTAAATTTTATAGTCTTCGATTTGCTATTGTTAATTTTCATTATTTTCTGAAATTATTTATAGGATAAGGATATCAAGGGAGGTTTATTTAAATAAATAAACGAGTTCTGGGTTATTTTTGAAAATCTGCATTTATTCAATAAACTAAATGATTTATTATACATTGAGCTTTAGAATAGTTATTAAATTATTTACAACTTTAAATATTAAATTATTTACAACTTTATAATAGTTATTAAATTATTTGGTCCTGTTTTCAATCTATTGTAAAAATTAAACAAATTTTATAACTATTTTAATAACTATTCTAAAGCTCAATGTATAATAAATCATTTAGTTTATTGAATAAATGCAGATTTTCAAAAATAAACCAGAACTCTTTTATTTATTTAAATAAACCTCCCTTGATATCCTTATCCTATAAATAATTTCAGAAAATAATGAAAATTAACAATAGCAAATCGAAGACTATAAAATTTAAATTCACAGAATTTTGCATCCCGAAATTGTATCAGGAGAACATGATGTGCCAGGAGGTATTCTTCGTGTCACTTCCCAGAATTTTAGTGACGTCGAATTCCAGGAATTTCCGGGAACTTGGACTCAGAAACCAAGGATTTAATTAATAATCGGAACTTAGATACTTGTTGTATCGATTCTATAACAAATCCGATTATATATTAAGGTTGTATATATAGTGCGCAAAATTACAATTATAAACGTTAGTTGTAAATAATTTAATAACTATTCTAAAGCTCAATGTATAATAAATCATTTAGTTTATTGAATAAATGCAGATTTTCAAAAATAACCCAGAACTCGTTTATTTATTTAAATAAACCTCCCTTGATATCCTTATCCTATAAATAATTTCAGAAAATAATGAAAATTAACAATAGCAAATCGAAGACTATAAAATTTAAATTCACAGAATTTCGCATCCCGAAATTGTATCAGGAGAACATGATGTGCCAGGAGGTATTCTTCGTGTCACTTCCCAGAATTTTAGTGACGTCGAATTCCAGGAATTTCCGGGAACTTGGACTCAGAAACCAAGGATTTAATTAATAATCGGAACTTAGATACTTGTTGTATCGATTCTATAACAAATCCGATTATATATTAAGGTTGTATATATAGTGCGCAAAATTACAATTATAAACGTTAGTTGTAAATAATTTAATAACTATTCTAAAGCTCAATGTATAATAAATCATTTAGTTTATTGAATAAATGCAGATTTTCAAAAATAACCCAGAACTCGTTTATTTATTTAAATAAACCTCCCTTGATATCCTTATCCTATAAATAATTTCAGAAAATAATGAAAATTAACAATAGCAAATCGAAGACTATAAAATTTAAATTCACAGAATTTCGCATCCCGAAATTGTATCAGGAGAACATGATGTGCCAGGAGGTATTCTTCGTGTCACTTCCCAGAATTTTAGTGACGTCGAATTCCAGGAATTTCCGGGAACTTGGACTCAGAAACCAAGGATTTAATTAATAATCGGAACTTAGATACTTGTTGTATCGATTCTATAACAAATCCGATTATAAATTAAAGTTGTATACATAGTGCGCAAAATTACAATTATAAACGTTAGTTGTAAATAATTTAATAACTATTCTAAAGCTCAATGTATAATAAATCATTTAGTTTATTGAATAAATGCAGATTTTCAAAAATAACCCAGAACTCGTTTATTTATTTAAATAAACCTCCCTTGATATCCTTATCCTATAAATAATTTCAGAAAATAATGAAAATTAACAATAGCAAATCGAAGACTATAAAATTTAAATTCACAGAATTTCGCATCCCGAAATTGTATCAGGAGAACATGATGTGCCAGGAGGTATTCTTCGTGTCACTTCCCAGAATTTTAGTGACGTCGAATTCCAGGAATTTCCGGGAACTTGGACTCAGAAACCAAGGATTTAATTAATAATCGGAACTTAGATACTTGTTGTATCGATTCTGTAACAAATCCGATTATATATTAAAGTTGTATACATAGTGCGCAAAATTACAATTATAAACGTTAGTTGTAAATAATTTAATAACTATTCTAAAGCTCAATGTATAATAAATCATTTAGTTTATTGAATAAATGCAGATTTTCAAAAATAACCCAGAACTCGTTTATTTATTTAAATAAACCTCCCTTGATATCCTTATCCTATAAATAATTTCAGAAAATAATGAAAATTAACAATAGCAAATCGAAGACTATAAAATTTAAATTCACAGAATTTCGCATCCCGAAATTGTATCAGGAGAACATGATGTGCCAGGAGGTATTCTTCGTGTCACTTCCCAGAATTTTAGTGACGTCGAATTCCAGGAATTTCCGGGAACTTGGACTCAGAAACCAAGGATTTAATTAATAATCGGAACTTAGATACTTGTTGTATCTATTCTATAACAAATCCGATTATAAATTAAAGTTGTATACATAGTGCGCAAAATTACAATTATAAACGTTAGTTGTAAATAATTTAATAACTATTCTAAAGCTCAATGTATAATAAATCATTTAGTTTATTGAATAAATGCAGATTTTCAAAAATAACCCAGAACTCGTTTATTTATTTAAATAAACCTCCCTTGATATCCTTATCCTATAAATAATTTCAGAAAATAATGAAAATTAACAATAGCAAATCGAAGACTATAAAATTTAAATTCACAGAATTTCGCATCCCGAAATTGTATCAGGAGAACATGATGTGCCAGGAGGTATTCTTCGTGTCACATCCCAGAATTTTAGTGACGTCGAATTCCAGGAATTCCTGGAAACCGTTTGTACCGAATTTTGTTCTTCTCTGTATCAAACCGATATTTTTCGTTTCTTTTTCTACTTTTGTATTTCGAAACTTCTGTGCAATGTTTTTCTACATTATTTCTTGCTTTTTAAGTGAAATTTTGTAAGGGCTGGATAAGGGAGTTAGGTTTATTAATGATTAAACAATTGATTTAGTTTAACTCTATGTTTATTGAAAATTCTTTCAATTATACATGTTACATAAATGTTACATTGTTAATTCTAACGCACTTATAACTACTAACTGTAAAACTTACTTAAATATTAGATTCTTAACTTTAACGCACTTATAATTACAAATTGTAAAACTTACATATCAGTATTTTTACATACAACATATTTTTATAATTATTTAAGATATAGCTTAAGCGCAGTACAATATTCTTATGAAATAAAGACATTCTACAATTACATATGTACTTATATATTCAGTATAACTATTGAAGAACAGTTTACTCTCCGTAGATAAATCCTTTCCATTGTTTATTGGTAAAATGAAATTAGACTCAGAAACCAAGGATCTCAAGTTTGCAGATTTGTATTAGGAGAACATGATGTGACAGGAAGTATTCTTCGTGCCATTTCTTGAAATTTTAGTAGTGTCCAATTCCAAAAATTACCGAACACTGATATCTGAGAAACTGCCAGAAAGTTTCCTGTTGATTTGATGATGTTAATGTGCAGCTTATGTGGCGTAGAAATGTATAACAAATACATCTTCTAATCTGCAACACAGCAAAATACGTTATTATTAACTACTTGAATAAAATTATAATACTTTATACTTACATACGATATAACAAAATTGATCATTTTCAATCAGGTTTGAATTTGATGGATTATGTTTACTCTCAGTAGATAAATCCTTCCCATTGTTTATTGGTAAAATGAAACTAGACTTAGAAACCAAGGATCTCGAGTTTGCAAAATTGTATTTATCTAGTTATGTATCATTAAATTAAGGCAGCTTGTACATAAAATTACAAGGACTTAGTCATAACCTCACACAAAAAGGACGAACGTAACTACCCGACCATTAATGAATAATAGAAAACGTAGAAGCACTGGCTAATTTGGTATCGAATTTTATATTTTCGAACACGAAAAACCGATCTACAATAGTCTGAACCTCGAATAACTCATACTATTAATTATTGTAACGCAACGATTAAAAATTATACATCACAGCCCGCGCCAGGTACGCCGATGCACCAGCGAGAGGAAAGACTCCGCGAGAGCGTCACCCCTCTCACTCGCACCAAGCCTACGCAATACGCTAATGCGTAAGAGGGAGAGAACACTCGTTCGCCGATCGGACCTCTCACTCCCTCAATGTGCGAGAGAGTGAACACTAGTCCGTCATTCGGACCTCTCACTCCCACAATGTGCGAGTGAGAGCACCGAGCATCTAGTCTCTCACTCCCTCTACGCCAAACTCGCGCCTGCGCACAACACCAATGTAAGAGCGAGAGAAATTATCGGACCTCTCACTCCCTCAATGTGCGAGAGAGTGAACACTAGTCCGACAATCGGACCTCTCACTCCCTCAATGTGCGAGAGAGTGAACACTAGTCCGCCATTCGGACCTCTCACTCCCTCAATGTGCGAGAGAGTGAACACTAGTCCGCCTATCGGACCTTTCACTCCCTCAATGTGCGAGTGAGAGCACCGAGCATCTAGTCTCTCACTCCCTCTACGCCAAACTCGCGCCTGCGCACAACACCAATGTGCGAGAGAGTGAACACTAGTCCGCCAATCTCACCTCTCACTCTCCCAATGTGCGATTTAATCTTTAATATTTCAATATTTCGGGCTTCTAGGATTAATCGGACAATTGGAATCGATAATTAGTGTAAAATAGAAGCGATTAGATGCTTCAAACACGCGAAAACAGCAAAAAATTATTTTCTTAAAAAATAATCATTGTAGGTACGGCAGATTCCTGTCAATTTTTGAGCAGTTTCAGCACTTTGTTCGCAGGTGGCGCCAGGGGTAAAAATAAAAAGTCGGTAAAAATTATTTTATTAAAAATCGGCTTTTTAACACCATTACATGAAATATTTTGTTGTTATAAATGTCTCTATAACTTTAGTTTATCCGAAAAGTGGCCTGGTTTTTGAAAAAACACAATTTTCTGTTTCGCTAATTTCGTCGGTAACACCCCATGTACCGTCCTCAGTTGCTCTTTAAAACAATTGAAAAATAAAGCTTGAACGATATTAAATTCATTATTTCATAATAATACAATGTTTTATCTTTCTACTATTCAAATTAGATGATCCCAGGACTTAACGCTTCCTGTTCTACCGAGGCGCTTGTCCCGGGGCGACTAGGCTCGACGCTACACTGACGGTACTGAGCGCGCGCCCGAGACGCGCTCTGATTGGTCAGTGTTTTTGCTTAATAATTCAAAAACGAAGCCCCATCCGATATTTTTGCAAAGGAAATTGTTGTTCAGAATAGTCTCAGCTACCCCCCATTTTCGGCTCCTACAGGAGTTCTGAGACACCCTGTATAACTTACAACGTGTGTATTTATATGATCAAATATTCTAAATATGAAGAGGTATAACACGAAATAAACATTGAAAAAATGTTTAAAAGGGTTATCTATGTTATCAACTCTCATAACTCCGTAATTTTTATTCCGAAATTTCAATTGTTCAAATCTGCTTTTTTTTTATCAAATGTGGTATAACGAGCCTCGTGCTACAAGATGTCGTTAAACGTACAAACTTTTATCAGTTCAATGTCGGTAAGAGAAGGATGGAATTTCACGAGAATTTGATAATCTTTCATTTAGATTATTTTAGTGCTCGTGATCAGTCTACTCTGAACTGGTACTTGCTCTTCTATTTTAAACTTCTTTGAATATTAAGTTTATTAAAAATAGTTCATTTTTAACCACTTTGGATCAATTTTAATCGGTACATTTATTGTACAATTCAACTGTCAAGCTAAGTGTCACATAGTATTGTTAAAATGAGTAATGAAAAGCCTGTGCCAAATACAATAAAATTCCTTTTTGGAGGAACTGCCGGGTTTGTCTTACTTCTTTTATTATAAATAATTTTATATTAAATAACATATATAAAGATTAACATTTTCTAGCAAAATATAAAGTAAACATGCAAAAATTTTTTATATCCTTTAAATAAACTCTGACTTTATGTAGTTTATAGGTATAAAAATAATTTCAAGGATTTTCCATATTTTTTTACCTATATTTGTTAAGTTTGTATATTATTGAGGAACTGGAATGTTTATACTTCAAATTTTATTTTAGAATGATTGCCACATGTTTTGTTCAACCATTAGATTTAATAAAAAATCGAATGCAGTTAAGTGGCAAAAGAACATCAACATTAAGTGTAATATCTTCAATATCAAAAAATGAGGGTTTCTTAGCTTTTTATTCGGGTTTATCTGCTGGTTTATTGCGTCAAGGTACATATACCACGACAAGACTTGGTGTATATACATGGCTATATGAACTTGCTTCGTGAGTACATTTCTTTTATTAATTGCATAAAGATACAGCAAATATTATATACTCTATTTGGTGCTATTTGGTATCCTTTACATTCAGAAAGGACAGCCAACCAAACTTTTTTACAAAGGCATTAATAGGTAGTGGTGCTGGTTGTATAGGAGCATTCGTAGGTACACCAACTGAAGTTGCTTTGATTAGAATGACTGCAGATGGTAGATTACCTGCCGGTATGTTGATAGGGTATAGATTGATCAATAGAGATTTTATAATTCTAAGTAGTGTTGTATTTTTAGCTGAAAGACGTAATTATAAACATGCATTTAATGCATTAGTTCGTATAGCTAAGGAAGAAGGTTTCACAGCATTGTGGAGAGGTACAGTTCCAACAATGGGAAGGGCTATGGTTGTAAATGCAGCTCAGTTAGCATCTTATTCTCAATCTAAAGAAGTATTATTTAATACTGGTTTGTACAAATATCCAAAGATAATATCAAGCAAACAACATTCCACTAACTAAATTGCTTATATGCTATCTTTGTTTATTCTTATTAGGCTATTTCGAAGAAGGTATTTTATTACACTTTGTGAGTTCTATGATATCAGGTTTAGTAACAACTGTTGCTTCTATGCCAGTTGATATTGCTAAAACAAGGTAAATATAATATGATACTAAACTAGTAAATAATCCTAAAAGTACTTTCACACGTTGCATTGTTAATGCCTTACAGGATTCAAAACATGAAAATTGTGGATGGTAAACCAGAGTTTAAAGGTGCAATAGATGTCATAATTAAGGTCTGTAGAAATGAGGGATTGTTTTCATTGTGGAAAGGTTTCTTTCCTTATTATGCTCGCTTAGGTCCTCACACCGTTTTGACCTTTGTTTTCTTAGAACAAATGTTTCATTTCTATAAAACATACACATAACTGGAATTAAGACTTACACTTTGTGCACACATATTTCATATAGTTACAATACAGTGTCATTCTATGTATAACATCCAACGTGTATTTTATACAAATGTTTCAAAACATATGCTTATATGGAAGATAACATATAGTACTGTGCAATGTTATAATTTGATAGTCAACATATACACATACATATATAAATGAAATGTATATGTACATATATACTTCATTTATAAACGCACAATGCTTATTAAATTAAGCATTTATTTATAGCAAAATGACTATCAAAGGTATTTTATGATTTAAATGTTGGTTTCCATGTTACTTTGTACAAACTTTAATGTACAAATTTTATTGTACATTATTTTAGATTATAACTAGAATCCGTCAAATGTTTATTTTTACATTCATAAATCTGAATCTCGTATATATACGAAACTGCCACATTCTATGAACATTCTTTTGAAAGATACATAGGGAAAGATAGAGTGAATTATTTACTATACATATATTTTTTTTATATCGTTTATAAGATAGAAAAGAATATTTTATTATTTTACGACATTCATATGGATGTACCAGGTTTATTATTATACGCTTCAAATTTATCAAAATATTTGCAATAATGTCATTTTATAGGATTTTTCGAATTGAGATGTAAAATGGAATGTATAAACTGAATATATTAATATAGTTACTAACAATTGTATGTACATATATGTTATTTAAATTGTACAAATAATTGTTGAATAAAAAAAAGAAAATTATTTTGGCGTATATTTGCACATGTACATATTTACTATTATCTTTTGTCTCAACCATTCTGTCCTGTATCAATCCAAACTAATGAAAGTAAAGTAAAATGACCTCCCGCCACATATTATGTTGACCGCGATACTTACGATATACGGCATCGAGAATCGATTAACACAAGTAATTTTTTATTAATGCATCATCAACATTTCCAAACGTGTTTTAAATGTTTTATTGTCCACCTATCACATTCCGTATTGTGTAGCTAAAAGTAGAAAAATATGCAGTAAAATTTGAAACAATAAAAAAATTTAATAGATGTTGAAAAATGAAATAATTTATCATATTGTGTAAATATTTTTTTAATATACATATATCCAAGTACATCCAACAATCCATGATATCATCTATAATGTGATAACCACCAAACCTAGCAGTCGACACACAACCCCATACCATGAAAGACGCCCCTCTGTATTTTACGGTCGGTGTTAACTTTTTTTTTAAATTCTATATTCGGTTTTCTCTAAACTTTTTTCCTGGATATTTTGCCAATAAGTATTTTATGCTAACGATAGTGTACGTAACCAAACGTTCCATGAAAGAAAATATTTTGATGCATTTACTATGATCGACACGTGGAGCAATATAATGGTTACATAATGTTCATTATATCTTTTAAAGTAGGTTACTTTATATAAAATTTGTCTCAATGTCTCGGAAGAAAAAAGCTGAAACTTGGGGGGAAAATGGATTTGAAGATTGGGTATGTAAAAAAGTAGTTTCATTTTCATTGAATTAATCATACCAGAGTATAATTAGGTATGACATAATTTTAGGGTGGGTATATGGCTGCTAAACAAGCAAAATTAGAAGAACAGTTTCACAATGAAGCTACTTGTGAATCTAAAACATCAGAGATATTTCAAGGGATTGCAATTTTTGTAAATGGATATACTGATCCAACTGCTGATGAACTTCGTCGTTTAATGATGAAACATGGGGGTACATACCATCATTATTTGAGACCAAGAGCTACCACTCATATTATTGCATCTAATTTACCATATTCTAAGATAGTATTATATAGGAAAAGTCAAAATCCTACTCCCATATGCAAACCTGAATGGATTATGGATAGTATAAAAGCTGGTAGGATTTTAAACTTTCAGAATTATTTGCTTTATTCGCATTGCACAGATGTACAGCCAAAATTAAATTATATAATAAAAAATAAAGAAAGCAAAGGAAACAGTATTCCTCCAGAGGCTGATACAGTAAATAGTTCAACAACTGTTGTTGAAAGTAAAACTGAAATAAAAAGTAGTATAACAAATCAGGCTGTAGCCTCCAGCTCAAGAAATGCCCGTTCATCCAAAAATTCAGGATTTATATCAGAATTTTACAGTCATTCTCGATTGCATCATTTATCAACTATGGGAGCAACATTCAAAGATTATGTCAATGAATTAAGAGATAAGAGCAATGGAAAATTCCCTGGCCTTGCCAAGCTGAAGAAATTAAAACATACAAAATTAAACAGATTATCATCAGGTTCTCAGTTAAGCTTTGACAATGAATTCCTTGACTTACAAGAAGAAAATAGGGCAGAAATTAGGCAAGGTCCCATTATAATGCATATAGATATGGATTGCTTCTTTGTCTCAGTTGGTCTTAGATATAAGCCAGAATTGAAGGGTTTACCTATTGCTGTAACGCATGCAAAGGGTAACAAAAATCCTGCAAATAATATCAAACAAAGTTTAGATGGCAATATAGATAAGAACGAAGAGCAGGGTTCACTATCAGAAGTAGCATCTTGTTCTTATGAAGCAAGAAAAGCTGGGATAAGAAACGGCATGTTTTTAGGAGAGGCATTGAAAATATGCCCTAATTTAAAGACAATACCATATGATTTTGAAGGCTACAAAGAGGTTTCTTATATTTTATACGATACTGTAGCATCGTACACGTTAGACATAGAAGCAGTCAGCTGTGATGAAATGTATGCAGATTGTACAAAAATATTAGATGAATCTCGTTTAACACCTATGGAATTTGCAGTCATAATTAGACAAGAAATAAAAGATAAAACAGGTTGTCCTGTATCTACAGGATTCGGGAGTAGCAAATTATTGGCTAGATTAGCAACAAAAAAAGCTAAGCCGAATGGTCAGTTTTACATAGAACAAGAAAATGTTGAAAGGTGTATCGGTACTTTTAATGTCCAAGATTTGCCAGGTAAAATAATTGTAGGGTATATTATCTTTATCTAATTTGGAATACGATTCTCTGATAATGTACTTGTTTAAATTAGGGGTGGGATACACAACGGCGCGCAAGTTAAACAGCATTAACGTGAAAACATGTACAGAATTGCAAGCAATTTCGTTGGCAACGTTACAAAAAGAATTTGGTAAAAAGACGGGAGAAATGTTGTACAATATGTGTCGCGGTGTAGATCATTCGAAACTTAATTTAGAACACGTTAGAAAATCTGTTTCTGCCGATGTTAATTACGGGATAAGATTCGACAACAACGAAGAAGCAATAGATTTTCTGAAAAAATTGTCCCAAGAGGTATGCAATCGATTAATTAAAGTTAACGCAAAGGGTAGATGTATTACACTAAAACTATTAGTTCGGGCAAAAGAAGCACCAAAAGAAACCGAAAAGTTTATGGGTCATGGTTTGTGCGATTATATTACAAAGTCGAAGAATCTTATCGCTCCCATCGACAACGTTGACATTATAACGAAGTAAGTGGAGCAATTATTTTTAGTACTTCCGTATTGTATTATATACATATGTATGTATACGTGCTTGATTTATTAATATATTCTATAGGGAAGTAATTACACTTTGGAATCAAATGCAAAAAGTTCCAGAAGATGCCAGAGGCATCGGTATACAAATATCTAGATTAGAAATATTAAAGAATAAATCGCGTGTTGTAACTTTAACAAATTTCGTTAATAAGAAGAAAGAAAGTGAGACATCTGATCGATCCACCGAAATAAATCATACAGACAACGAAACAGGATCTGTAACGAAAGATTCAAAAGATACCCCGTCAACATCTAAAAGTGTAGTTTCTAGCAACGAACAAAAATTGTACATACCATCTGTTATAAATAAATCAATTCTTGCTGAACTTCCAGAAGATATACAAAATGAAATTTTAAACGTAAAACATAGTGAACAAATAACTGTTCCGGCGAATAATGATAAACAGGAAAATACTAGGGTACAAAAAGTTAAAGAGAAAACGTCACAGAAAAGTGTTCAAACGAATCAAGAACAATTCTTTAAACAACTTAAACCAGGTGTTCCAAGAGCAACAAAGGTAGAGATGCCGCCAATACAAGAGATCGATATGTCCGTTCTGATTGAGCTACCCGAGGACATACGAAACGAAATACTTAATGAATACAGTTCCAGAAAGAACCAGAATCAACCAAATAATGCGAATGAAAACAGTTGTACATCTTCATTGAGTAGAGCAGTCCCAGCACATACTAATAGCGACGAGCAAAACATATCCTTTTCGCAAGTAGATCCAGAATTTTTAGCTGCGTTATCGGAGGACTTAAAACGGGACGTTCAATTATATTGCACGGCGAAGAAAGTGCAATCTTCTAAAACAAAAAGAGACGAAGCAACTCGTATCGTTCAGTCGACGAAAGTTGAATGCACGAAACAGAACAAGAAAGTTGATCATAATCCAAAAACGAAAGGTAATGGTAAAACTTCTAAAGTGGCAGCTCTTAGAGCTAAGAAGAAAGGTATACACGCTGCCTTCAAAAAGTTACAAAATGAACAGAATTTGAAGAGCGAAATCAATGGTACCACAAAATCCGCAATACCTTGCATGCATATAATCGAAACTGTTGATAATCAGATCACCGCGGACGAAGCAGAGGCTATTTTATCTCATAATCGTACCATTACGGAAAGCAATCACAATGAGAATCAACATCAGGATATTTTAATCAGTCTTGTTAATCGTTTACTTAATTTACCTCTCGAACAGGTAGCATTTGTAATTATTACTTATTACTTATTACTTATTACTTATTACTGTAGATCGTTATATACTCTCATGAATATTAGTTCCTATTTTTTTTATTTTGTTTCTTTTATTAATTTGTCGAGTTATCGTTTACGAAAAGAGGAGAACGAGGGATGCATGCTCGTTAATCTCTCGGATAATATTCATTTTGGTAGATACCGTTTTAGTGGATTCAATGCATATATAAAATACACGGTTGCAGGTAAAGATGCAAATACAGATATGGATCACTAATTCTAAAACCGTAAATGAAGTAGACTTTTTGTCGCTTGCAACATTTCTCAGCATGCTTCCGGAGAAGAAGCGTATCGAAGATTTACACGTGTTATTGAAAACCATGCATAGGTAATCTATATTGTATGCAATAGATTCATTCGTACACCCCTACAATAGGTAGAATATATCAATAATATAACACAGAGGATTCGGGGGATAGATATCATTTTACTCACTTACGATCGATAAATAAAAATGATATTAAAGATAATACATTAACTTATCGATGTTCGCATTTTTTTTTTGCTTTTTTTTCCTTTCTTTTAGATGTATGACAAAAACTGGAAATTGCATTTGGCATAGGACATATAGGAAAACAATAAAATACGTTCAACATTATATGCAAATTGAATATAACAGCAATCTAATGGTACCATCAATTAAATGCAATCTTTTACAGTGTAACAGTGATGTAATGTAAATTTCATCGGAATTTAATAAATTAATATTTTTACAATGAGGTTAATAAGAAACCTATTTACAAGCAAACGTGATACTTACCTTCAATTTCATTGAACACAGTATCAGTATTTCGTTAGGTAACATATTAATTTACAAACGAGAACATATGCTTTTGAAAGTCATAAACCTTGAGTTCGTACGTATTTTTGTAATATATATATATATTTTTTTTAAATATATTTTTTTACTTTTGTTGTTGTTGTTGTTGTTGTTGTCGTCGTTACGCGCTGGGAAGGTGAAAAAATAGAAAAGGGTGAGTCAGAGATCAGCGTTTACTACTCCCATTCGGTAGTTCCTGGCGGTTTAGATGTTAAGTCATACAAAACACGCGAGATACCGGGTATTGTAGATAATTCGGTTACTAGTTTCTTCACCACCTACGAAAACGAAGAACGCAGTATAAATAAAAAAAAAGAAGGGGGGGGGGGGATAGGGACGAATTCGTGGCGTTATGGTAGAAATATCGTACACTTACACTTAACGGCAACTCCTTTCCTGGTACAGCCGGAGTGCCGGTCATAAAATCGTTAGTAACGAACGGCCTAAGGACTACTGAACGTTGGCATGAAGGTATTCGAGAACCAGCCTCACGATCGAAATGTATGGGGATTAAAACTACTGGCATTTGACTGATCGCTCCCATACAACCATTAGTAGCTAGCACTAAGTTTGCTACGTGATCTGCCTGTCGGAGTGTAGCTATTACATTCGACGTGAGATGAGTTGGCGTGATATCCATAACAGGATGATGCAACTGAGGGCCAAAAATGAAGCACACACGATTTACATTATGACATACACGCGGAATTAGTTTCGCAAGAAACAATAAATCGTTCCATTCTATTCCCTCGGTTACGCTCTCTTCGACAGATAAACCTACTACGTAACTGTAACTTCTTCGATCTCCCTGGTAAAATCATTGAATGCATGTAATAAACTGATTAAAATCGGACGATCGTAAAATAGCAAAAAACATACGAGACCGACGAGAATTATACCTGTACTCCTACGCTGCGTATAGGTAAAAGCGTTGCAGCGATATGACGATAACTAGACAACTGTCGTAAATACTGGCGTTCCGATTCACTGGTCGCATCTTCTACGCGATTTAATAGTCCGTGTTTTTTCTGAAGCATCTGTTCGTATTCTGCCATTATTTTCACTATCACCTTGAAACAAATTTATCCAGGATAAAATATTCGTATTGACTTTTAACAATACCAATATGTCAATTAATGAAAAGATGAACAATATACCTGTGTTTCTGGGAAATCTTTGTCCATGTAAGGTTCATCCGCGCAAATGATGCGTACAGCAAGTCCAGGTCCGGGAAACGGATGACGAGTAACTAGTGACGACGGTAATCCAAGGTCGCGTCCTAATTGTCTCACTTCGTCCTTGTGAAAATCTTTTAAAGGTTCTACTACCTGACCTTGTGCTCTCAATGCTCTAACGAGATCGCTGTCGTTATGATGAGTTTTTATCGCGTCCGCTTTACCTGATAAAAAAAGAAAGAAAAAACGCGTGCACATCAAGTAAACAACTATAGAAAAAAAAAACTATTATATTTGTAAATGACAGAAGAAGAAATTGATTTACCACTAACTAATGCATTCGCACTTTCTATAAGATCAGGCCTAAGAGTGCCTTGCCCAAGAAACACTTCCTCCGGTTTTAAACCCATTTCCTCCATCGCTTCGTTTGCTACCTTTACAAAAACATCACCTATAATTTTTCGTTTCTCTTCCGGATTAGTTGTTGCACACAACACTTTAGTTATTCTAGTTCTTGGGCTAGTTGCTGTTCCACATATTCCTTTGTTGTTCACGGTATTCGCATTAGCCACCGGGGCGACGTTGTCCAACGGGACAGTTGTAGTTCCTTGCATGAACCAGCGTACAGCGTTGACTACTCTCAATCGAATTCCTAATTCTGCCAAACTTTGCTCCACAAACTGCGTCTCTCCTTTCCGCATAAAACCGTTGTTGATATGCAGAGCTATGACTTGATCCTTATTTAAAGCTTTATGTAACAGCGCCGCGCATACTGTGGAATCCACACCTCCGCTCACTAACAACTATCATCGTTTTTTTCTATTTTAATTAACAATCACACTTTGTCATACCTTATGCTATGTCTTTTAATTATCTTCCAAAATAGGGTATTGCATCTTATGTAACTAAATATTAAATACTTTACGAGTTATAATATTAGAAGTTTTCTTTTTTTTTCTCTGTTTTAAACCAAAACTTACCAGAACTTTCTTGTTGCCAACAGTATCTCTGATATACTGAATACATTGTGCTTCCCGACCACGAAGCGTATAGTTACCCGTAAGACCAGCAATACCGAATAAAAAATTGTTTAACATCATTTTTCCGTTAGGTGTAAGATCCACCTCTGGATGAAATTGTACTCCGTATAAATTCATTTTGTCGCTCGCTATCCCTGCTATAAAGTTCGACGATCTGGCAGTAATGTGAAAATTATCGGCCACCCTATCTATACTGTCTCCATGCGTTAAAAGTACCATTTGTTCCTTGTCCAAGCCCCTGACGTACAATTTCCTCTTTTTACATTATATTCAAATACAAAAATATTGGATGATAATGTTTTTTCGACTCACTTACTTAAATAAAAGGCACTTGGAATCTATTTCTATCGGAAACTGACCATCTTCTCGACCCTCTTTGCTGATCACTGTACCACCGAACTCTTTATTCATCATTTGCATCCCATAACAAATACCCAATACAGGTATTCCTATTCTAAAGATGTCTGCGTCATACTTAGGTGCATCTTCTGCATATACTGAACTTGGCCCTCCAGAAATTATAATAGCTCTATAATTTGCAATTAAAATGATAATTAACATCTGTATGCATCTTGTTCAACATAAATATATAATATAATATGGAACTGTACTTATAGCCTTTTTCTTGAAGGGTAAATGCAGATGTATCAAGAGGCAGAATTTCACTGTGAACATTTAGTTCACGAATCTTTCGGTCTATCACTTTACCATACTGTGCACCCGCATCCAAAATGGCCACTTTTTCATCAATGCAAACCATTCCCATTGTTCCCTCGCTAGCCCCATTATTTCTCTCTGCGCGAAACAACAGTCCGTCCGCGCTCTTTTCCATTTCAAAATTTCGTATATTGCTGTTACTATTGCTATTTCTATTGCTGTTGCTGTTGCTGTTGCTGTTCCTGCTGCTGCTGCTGCTGTGATTTCAATATCCCTATAAATTTGTAAATAATAAATTAAGCTAGAAGTACTTCTTGGTATTATAGGAATATCATAATTAAACCTGAATAATGATAATAAGGTATTAAACTAAAACATTTGTTATAAACATAGAAACTGTGATATTATAAGAACACTTTTATATCAATTTATATTTAAATTTGATAATCAAAAAGTGCATACTATTATCATTTGAAAGCATACTACGTTAATAAAGACTATTAATTATTTATCTTTATGGATCATGTTGTTGACCATCACAACAGAGCAAAACAAAATTAATATAAAAAAATCTTGTATAATTGTTTAGATTAACTAACTTAAATGCTTCTAAGTAATTATATATCTGTATTGTTTCAATCTTATTTGGTAGTATTTACTTGATCATTTAAATTACTTCAATTTGGATTACTTCAACACAGCTGATTTTGAGCACTCTATATCATATCAAAGAAAGATTATGTCATAAATGTATTCTTTCAGTAAAATTGCATAGATTTTTCTAGCTCGAATAATAATTAACAGTAATACTGTGTGCAAATATGAGATGCTTTTATGATATGTCACAATCTAGTAGAAATTCTGGCAACTACTGTACATTATCGACATTTAATTCGTTTTTTACGTTTATTTGGAAGAATGTGCATGTACGTTCTTCATAGTTTAATAAACAATCTGTATTATCTACGGAGAAAAAACATTGAATACAATATTTAACAAAAAATAAATAACCGGCCGTAAATTTTACGAGCACGTTTCTTACAAACAAAAGTATAATGATAACGCATCTGGCGCACGAATCATTCGTTCCGAGGTAATAAGAACACTTTGAGTAACTTACCAAATTATATGAGGCAGAGTATCTTTCACGCGTAAATCACCAAGTAACGTAAAATTAATTACAGCAAAACAGAATGTGCACTCTTTGGACGAGGCAGCCATTCAATCGCCTGCAATAGCCACAATGTAGTGCTTGCCTTCAGATTGAAGGTAACACTGAGAGCCAACGTCACAATTTCAAAGTTACTAGCGGAACTTGTTGTTTGTTCAATTAACATATCATTTTACTTGTTTGTCTCGGTATCGTTACGTCGTTCAATTTCTAGATTTTACGATTCTAAATCTTCGTTTTATCGATCTTATTGTTAATCGTGAAAATGACCGGTATCCCGTCTAGTTTTTTTCTGAAACGGAAGTAACGTGAAGCTAGCAAAATCTGACATTTATTGAGCAGTATTTTTGGGCACGTTTAAGAGCTATGTTTATTATTTCTTATGTATTTGTATAGCACTGATTCACAAAAGCGTTACAAAATCTCGGTGCAACACGACCACAGTATTCAACAAAGTATTGGATCAGTATTTTATCACATACAAAATTATAACAATAATATTACATAGGTTAATACACAAAATTGCCTAAATAATGTTAAGAAGCTGTTGCAAATTACAGTTCTACCATATTCGAAAATATTTGTAGTAGCTTGCATGAAATTTGTATAATCTGTAGAAGTTCAGTTGAACATCGTTGAAAGGGAGTTTCGATAAAAGAAAAAGGAACGTGTCGGTTTCGTATCGCGTAAAATGTCATCCACAGGTCAAATTATTTGTTGCTGCAATTCAGATTACGAAAGTTGTACAGATTTTAGCGGCGATAGCTGTAAAGCGGAAAAATATTTTCTACCGTCGGAGGTTGCGGTACATAACACGCTAAACGACTGTTGGGTCTCATACAACAACGAGGTATACGATTTGACTGATCTCTGCAAAATTTGGGCCAACAAACGAGAGATCAGACCTATACAAGTCCATGCTGGTAAGGACATCAGTCACTGGTTCGACCACGAGAGAAATGATATTAAATATCATATACATCCGGTTACGGGAGTGTCGGTGCCTTATTGTCCACACGGACCGATACCGGATGCAGGTTCTTGCGTAGTACCTGCTGCTACTTGGCGACCGCTAAACAAATGCCCTTGGTGGTTAGATACACGGTACAAAAAGGGATTGTTAACTAAAAACGCACGACCCTGTCGAATTTTAAACGTGCTCACTGGTACACAAGTCACTATAATGGTAGGCATGGTTTATTAGATCAAACAGGAAGACGGTGTTTTAAAGAAACAGTTTTACAAAGGTTTGCGAGGAAGATACGATCAGGCGCATTCAGGAACGTGCTCTTATTTATAATGCAAACGGAATGTCTTACACGTGGAAATTCGAAGGGAAGAACATAAATCTAGACTTAACTCTAACAGAAAATAATATTCATGATGAACGAGATCGCTTCACAGCTTGTGGACTTCCGGACGATTATTATATTCCATGCTTGATGTGTTATTACAATGACTCGCAATATTTGTAATTCGATTAATGAACAAAATACACGATACAAGATTCAAGGAAAGACTGTAATAAATTTAATTTATACGTTCAATTGTGTTGTAACCAAACGAGTTTCCTACGATATCATCGCGTAAGATTTAAGCCGAGTACAGAAGATGGCACCACGACCACTTGACTCAGCGCGCGTTAGCTTCTCGTTTAAAGAAACGAAAATTACACGTATGTTTGTCAAAATTTACGACCACAGTTTAAAAATTACTTGCATTTTCTTATATGAGTATCGTAACTATCCTTTATATATGTTTTTCATCGTTTTTAAGTAGTATTTATAGTAAGGAAAAAACGTGACAATATGTTTGCATCTGTAATTCATATATCTAAAACTTTTTACGGAAGATGTTTTCATTCCTTGGCTAACTCAAGTATTATGCGAATTACTAGAACGAAACAGAGTACTTCAGAGTTACATTTTATGCGATTGAATTATTTTTCTTCAAAATCAATGAAAGTGGCCGTTCTTGGTGCTGGCAGCAAAACGGGTAATTTAGGTTACATGTTCATCAGTTTTCATATTCCTTGTATTAATTACGTTGCTTTGTCGCAGGAAATTGCCTTTCGTTATTATTGAAACAATCGCCTTTGATCGACGAATTGGCAATTTACGATAACAAATCTATTCGAACTCTTTCATTGGATTTGAATCATATCGATACGAAATGTAGGGTCAGTGCGTCCACTTCGTTTAATAACGATCTGAGAGAAACCCTGGAGGGTGCAAAGGTAGTAATGGTAGTAGGGGACGAATCATTATCGAAGGGAATATTGAAGCATAATGCAAACATCCTATCAGACTTGTTGCCAAATGTTATTAAATTTTGTCCTCAGGTAAGCCAATAGATTGTTCGATACCAGGTCGACTTCGATTAACCGTGGTTAGAGTAAACACCGTTACTTCAACGAGCGCTCATTAAGTCATTTGCTCAGTATTTGCAAATCAAGTCGTGGGTATTTTTTTTTTATTCATAGATAAGCGATTGAATCTTTGCCTATTCTTTGTTCCCCGTTTAATACATTTTCGATAATAAATTGAAGTTTAATTAGCAGGTTAATTGAAATGTATGCTTTCAAATCGGTGCAATTTATTTATCACGAACCTGTGAAAAATACGTTGCGACGAAGAGTCGTGCTTTATACGCGATTGACCATCGTTTCTTTCAATTTTTTACTTTTTTCTTTTTACATATAGTAGTTGACCTCGGCTTTTAACGCCCTCGCATGTTCATTAATTACGAGCAGGCTGTTTTCGACATTCTTCGTGACAATCTGGACAAGGACAAGAGTGTTTGTCTCTCGTCGTCTTCCATTTCCTTTATAGCGATGACGCGTCTTTTTTTTCTGTTTCACCTATTTTTACATCGAGCAGTTTTTATTCTAAAAATTTGACAAAACATTAGCATCGTCGCGTCGGTCCATTATAAGATTTTCCCTTCTCTTTTTCTCTAGGCTATGGTCGCGGTCGCAATGAATCCGATAAACAGCTTAATACCGTTGACGCTCGAGATGTACAAGAAGGCCGGGGTTTACAATCCTAATTGCATTTTCGGTGTAATTAGTCTGAACTGCGTTAGAGCGAACACCTTTGCAGCGGAAATATTAGGAATCGAGCCGGAATGCGTAATGGTACCCATGATTGGTGGAGCTTGCTCGCACACGTGTATTCCACTTTTTTCTCAAACAAAGCCTTGCAACAAAATATCCGAGGTTAATAATTTCCCTCTATAGAATCTCTCCTGCGGTCGTGCAAATAATTAACTTGTTCGTTAACCACTCAGCAAGAAGCTAGGTTATTAATCGAGACGGTACGAATGAGCGACGAAAAGATATTAAAGATGGGCAAGGGCGAAGGAAGAAGTAGTTTCGCCATGGCTTTTGGAGCAGCTAGATTTTGCGTATCTCTTTGTAAAGGTATCGTGTCGCGTACATAATATTTCCTACGATTAAAGAAGAAATTGGTGGTACGTTTTGTTCCGTTTAGCCTTGCGACATCAAAGTGGCGTCTTGGAATACGCCTACGTTCGATCTTGCCTGATACCAGAATTAACGTATTTCACTGCGCCTCTGGAATTAGGCCCGGATGGGATTCAGAAACATTTGGGCATTCCACCTTTGAACGACTACGAATGTAACCTTCTCAAAGCAGCCATACCTCGTATTAAAAAAGCAATCAAGCAAGGAGAGGTAATGGATTAATAGTTTCCATTTCGATCGGGAGAATAAATTGTCAATTGTCTTTCTCGACCACTTCACAGGCTCTTGCTCTTGGAAAGACGAACGTTTCTTCCGAGATGTGTTTAGATGATAGCAGCTTCTATTAGGAAGCGAATTCATCCCCCTTTTATAGCGACGTAGCGATAAAATTCATAACGATTAAAGATCATTCGATCCTATTAATCAAGTACGTTAATTATAAAGAAGAGTAAGACGAGTTCGGACGTGGTACAGCAAAGACAGGAAGTCGACCAGGTGGCGTTTCCACGAGGAAAGTAACGAATTTGACGACATCGTTATCGAATCGTTTCACACTGAAAGTTCAGTTGCCGCTTGTGGTCGGTGGGGTTGGAAAAATCGGCAACAATAGCTCGTAAAGCAAGAGAGACCGTGAAGCATCGTGTCGAAGCGAAACGCTGTACTCGAGATCGAGCCACGATAAACCTGTAAAATAGTTAATGGCGATCGTAATAGTGGCAGCGATCCGTTCTACTATAGAGTATGGAGTATTGCTTTACGAGCAAGTTAGAGGTCCGCATGGGGATTGAACGCATTTATTTTCGTGTAAATCGATGCGAGTGGCCGTGGCAGAAACGTTCGACTAACAATACGTTTCCTAACTTGCCGCGATCCTGTCTACGAAAACAAAGCGATAAAGATAGCTTAGTACGATTCGAGATGAAGCCATAAATAGTTGTTCGTTTACACGGTTTTCGAATAAAGTAAGGACGTTCCGAGTTCCGAAAGACACGTTTCGAATATTACACGTGTAATGAAAATTCTTGTTCGATTATAACGGTGACGCTCCAGTTGTGAGAAATCCACCAGTTTCGTCGCGTGGCTCGCGAGTTTACTCGTTTATTAAGCTTGTATGGCAACAACCGAGTTAACCAGAGTCGCTTGACCAAGGAAGCCTTTGAATCTGATAAGAACAAATACAATCTGGTCTAAAAGATTGTAGAAGCGGACGCGGTTTTCGAAGAGCTACCGCATCAACGAGTCTCAGGTTACCAGGTAGATACGCGCAACAAAAGTACTAGAAACTCGTCCTTTCCGCATTCCCGACACGCCATGGTGTTCCCAAGTGTGCGCCACCAGTGCAGACAAGATACGGACGACTGCAGCTGGCAACTCTTTGGCAGAAGGGATTATTGCGAAGTCGCGAAGAGGCAGAGAGGGAGGCAAGCAAGCAGGCAAGCAGGCAAGCAGGCAAGCAGGCAAGCAGGCAAGGAGGCAGGCAGGCAGGCAGGCAGGCGCGGGTGTTGCCTATCGCAAATCCTCTCTCTAACTCGAAGTGAACCACTCTTAAACTCTCTACATTCCAGCGCGATTCAACCTTACAAGCCATAACCGAACCGGTATAATAATACGAGCCGTTGCCAACGTCACCTTCTTCTCGCATAACCGTTTTCTCTTATGAGTTACTCACTCGATACGACTATTTAACTATTCAATTTCTACATGCTCGAGCACAAATTTGTCCTTCTTACGTCTCAATCGTCTCTCTCGTCCCTCCGCGGGACGGTTTACGGTTTTACCAACAAGTATTCTTCACTCGATTGTTGTCGCGAACGACTCGTTCGATTTTCCTCACAAAGCATAAATCGACGAATTTAATCATCATCGATCGTGACTAATGGCCCCACTCGAATAGTTTCGTTAAAACAATTTAACGAAATTGTTTATTCGTTTGGAACTTCTTTGACGGAAGTTTAAAAATCGATGACTACTTTGCTTCGTGTTTGCTGGAAGATCATCGACGGGCTGAACGCGTTTACCTGGTTCTTGCTAGTGCAGCCGGTATACTTAGGTTGGTAGCGCCGCGGTACACTCGCGGAGCAGGAAATTAATCGCATAGTTTCTCACGACATAATAGTGGCAGTACCCACCTGCCCGTCTCTCGCGTCTACGAGCTTTGATCGTCCAACATCGGAAACGCGGTGTCTATCGATAATTGCTTTAATTACGCCAGGACGTTAACGGCCTGTGAAACTTGAAAAATATAATGGTTCGGTGTTGTAACGCGACGACGAACAAACGTTAAGTGGTACGTTTAACTGGCAATAGTTTCATGAAAGCTATCTCAGGTAAAAGGCTAAGATTGGCGCGGCGCGGCGCGGCGCGGCCCAACGTAGCTAGCGTAACGTAGCGGTTCGTTAGCGCGAATCGGAGACAATTATTTCTATATTCCGACTGCGTGTCGTTACTTCATAATAAATACTTTCGGATTGTTCCTTTTTCAATCAATGCCGTGACTCGTATGCGTTCGTATAACTGTCAACATCGATGAAACGAACGGTTATGCCATCTAGAAATACAGAAGCCGAATGGTATTCGAGTATGTATTAGAACGGCTCACACGACCGCTTTTTCTTAGCAAAGTCTGGCGCCGTCTGCTTCTTTCTTGTTGAATTCTTCTAATCAAAGAGGTTATCGAGAATTGCGTAGCATCGATGCTGCGTTCTTCTGCCCAAGGACGTAGACTGGAGGACATACTTACGTTGCGATTAACGAGAGAAATCGCTTCGAGTACCTATTCTGGAACTCGAGGGAAGAGAGGGCCGCTTCGATGCGTGAGAAAATCTGGAAAGCAAGGATGAACTGGATTTTCGATTCGGCCGGACATCAGCTCGCGTCCGAGATACGAATTTATTAATGGGATTGCAGTTTTTTCATCGACGCTAATTCGTCACCCTAGGCGTTTGCTGGAACGATCAACGCATTCTAAGGACCGGTTATGAGAACGCGTTAGAAAGATAAGAGGATGCAGGAGGACAAATGGGCGAGAGGTGAACGTCCTGGCCAAGACCATTTGCTGATATACCGAGTATGAAAGCGTTAAGACGCTAATCGTATCAGCTGACAGCCATTGTAAATGTACCTATTTTACCCTCGCGTATCTCTTGCTTTTAAATCGACCACGCTATAGTTCCTTATCGCGATGCGCTTCTTCTACTTTCCCCTATTCTATCCTATCCTATCCTATATTCTTCTATTCTTTTTTTGCATTTGCATTCTATGCTCGAACACAAAATCAAACTTTTTTTGTCAGTTTCCGTGTGAGCCTTTAGAACAGAAGAAATGGATTAGATGCTGTTCGATTCTAGTATAACAGTATATGTGTATAGTAACAATGGCGGGTATCGGCTATACTTGAGATAGGTAAGGAAAAGAAGAAGGAGAAGAGTGGAAAAAGAAAGGGATGACGGGTGAACGGCCGCTGAATGGCACGACCTTCCTAGGAGGCCGGTCGACCGACCGAGCGGACGGCGAGCGGACGAGCGGACGAGCGGACGAACGGACGACGCGATCCTGCATATGCACTCCCCCGCAACAAGCTTCCGCGTTCGAAGAAGTACTCGAGGCTAAATGTGCAGGAATATCATGAGCAAGAAGAGAGGAAGAGAGAGAGGGATAGGTTACGGTGTCTCGATGCAGAAGATAGGGAATAGGGGAACGTACTTTTGCCCGACATCAGGAAAGTCTGTTCTTCGAAGGCTTCCTCCGGCACGCACAGATACACTCGTGCTGCACGGAACGCGATCTCGTATCTTCTGCTTTGTTCGTCGGTTCGTAGCCGTTTCTCTTCTTGATAAAGGGAAATCGAGGCGAAACCGTGCATCGTGCATCGTGCATCGTACATCGTGCATCGTGCATCGAGAGAGGGAATCGATAGATCGCGCAAGACGGTTATTGGTACGGTTCGAGGCGATATTAAGTCGATTGGTTACGGCGTTACTCGCACAGTTATCTCTGCGCGGTGCGTTTGCACAGGGAGCCAGAGAAAAGATAGGAAGGAAGTTGTCGCCGCGTATACTGGTGTCCATACAATCCGCATAATCTTATTTAAGCACGACGGTTCTAATAATAGCTTGAGCGATCTTTTCTTTACATCGGGTCGGGTATTAGCAAGACAGGGTATATCCTATTTTCTCTCGTTGCCATTGAAAAATACACGGAGCCAAGAAACCGGCTGCAATACAGCCACTAGGCTGCTAGCCGCTCGCGAGAGAGCCGAGCTTTCGCAGCGGTGCGCAACGGGGCATAGGAGTGCAGTGACTTGCACCGCGGCTGCACCTAACCTCGCAGATCGTCCACTAGTTTTATCTCTTTTCCCCGTTCGCTATTTACCTCCCTCTCCTCTATGCTGCATTCAGATCCACCTACATCATCGCCATTGGCGCCTGTGCGCGATCCTCCGCGGAGATCCTGCTCGGGCCAAGGAGAAAGCATTGTTGCCAGGAGCCCTTAAGGGCAAAGGCGTAGTTCATGCGTCGAGCATGCTGCAACGAGGTCGACTTGTTTATGGTGTCTTGGTAACGAGATGATGTTTCGATATCCTTTGCGTTTCCATTGCCGCGGAAATCATTCAAATTTCCCGAAAATTATACGCGTCGTCAACTGAAAGTATCGTTCCTAAGTTTCCTGTGGTCTCTTATAATTGCACTTCGAATACCTCGATACGATGTAGGTAATTATCTTCGCGGAACGCTACAGATTGAACGATAGAAAATAAACAGAAGCAAACTATCCTTATAAACCGCGCGAGTACGGCGCTGCTCGCCATCCAAGACATCCTTGAATTTGACGATCGTCTCGAACAGAAGGACGTCGATATAACGTTCGAACGATGGCTCGTAAAAAACCCGAGGAACACACGAGCCAAAGGATTTCTAGTGTGGCCTTGTCTTCGTTGAAACGCTTTTCATCGTTTACGAGTCATGTAGCGGGGTAACGTGCTACGCACTTTTAAAACAATGTACGTTATCGGCTCGGGGCATCTCTGTTCGAACGGTTAGATACGAGAATGGAATCGAAAGAGGGAAATCTCTTTCTACTCGCGATGAACCTAGACCTCGACGGCATCCTTGAACTTGACGATACCCCCGCGAGAGTCGAGGGGACAGCGATGCGCGCGCGCGCCTTTCAAAGCATTCGCATCCAGTTACACATATTTCTCTGTATTCTGATTTAGCGTTGGAGCGTTCATCCTTTTCGAACAACAACAACAACAACAACAGCAACAACAACTCGTAAATAGGTAGCGCGCGTTTGAACGGTGTATCATTTGGCCTTTTTATCGATTTAAATCTATTGCTAGCCAATTTATCGTGTCTGTATAATCGTACGATTGAAAGAAATTTTTCGACGAACGGAGAAAATCAAGCGTTAAGTTATAAGCTTGAATTCTTTATGGACGAGAGAGTACGCGGTAAACAGGGTATGAAATACTGCGTTGTAGAACGCGTCTTGCATTTGTAATGCTAATACTGTAAACAAGTTAGATGGTAAAAATGAAATCATAAACGTAGCGTGATGCCAAGCATCCGTTGTATAACACTCGTTCTACAGATGTTTTATATTTTCTGATGCAACGTTCAGGAAAATCCCTAATGGGCTGATGTTCATTATTCCTAATGCTGTTAAATACGCGTTACGAGGTAACAGCTATGACTCTAATCGTCAAAAGCCCATTCCTTACTTTTCTCTAACAATTACCTTGTCTATCATCATCGATTCTTAGCATCGAGTTTTTACAATGTTCCACACGATCCAACTGGTATCGTCGAGTAATAAGTGTACTTCTGTTCAACAAGTCGGATAAATAAGCGGTCACAGCTTAAACGGTGAGTTCTTTGCCGCAATAAGGTGAAGAACTTGCAAACGAAGATTACATTTATATTTTCATGCACAAAAGGATAAAGTAAAGTGTTTTTAATTGCACGGTACGTAAGCGAGTGGAGCGTTTCAAAATTCACAAAGATTTTTAATAACCCCCTTGAAGTTCGTGAGATGTACTCGTACAGATAAGAGAGTCTTGTAATAATTTCACGTTGATCGCAAGGTTAAAACTCGGCCATTTTCTGCCATTGTCCATTCCAAGAATAATTATAACTTACGATAATCACGGGTGTCCCACCGTCAAGAAGTCGCGTAATTTAAGATCAACGCATGGAACCCCACCGCGAATACCAATTTTGCATAATCGTGTATTTCGCTCGGGCTGTTCGCTATATCGCGGCAGGGATTCGCGCGTGCTTATCTTACAACGTCTAGGCAATATCTCTGTATAATGTGCAAGATGCATGGTCACCGGTAATTGTGCAGGTTTCAATGTAAACACGAACAATGTCTGGAGAATACCGATTCAGCGACACGTTTACCTCCATCGTTTCAGAAACGGACGATTTCTCCCTTGTAAATTTGCATCCGACTCAAGCTCGTGCTTTCGTTCTCTCCTCGTGCGATCATTCCTTTCTTTTCTTTTCTTTTCTTTTCTTTTCTTTTTAAGGAGGACTACCGTGTAATTTATGAATGTCTATAGTACACGTTACGCGTATCGCTTAAGCCGGATATATTAGTTAACATCCGGTGCGTTTCCTAGCGATCTACGGGAGCGCCTATGTACGTACACTTTCGTACGGAGTCGAAATCGAACGAGACTGCAAACTTTCATTTCCTTGCGTAACGCGTAACAGACATATCGGTAATTTTCTTCGATCACAAATTATCCCTCTACGATTCTCGGTCAGTGGAAGCTCTTAGAATCAGGAAGTAGATTTACCCTGACGAATAAAAGGTATCGCGTGACCGGTGGATACGTGCTCGGTTTCCTATAAACATTTCGCGATACGTACACCCATGGTTGCGCAACGCGTCCCTCGCTAACATGGAAACTGTTGCGTTTCGCGACGCATTCGTTTTCCATCGTTATCCCTCGCCACCTTACAGATCGACCACGTTAACGAACTCTGTGTAACAGTACAACGCTTGCGTTTATGTTGATGAAAATCAACCTTTACTTCGGTGGGTAGAATTGAACATTTGAGAGGAATTTGACGCGATTGAAATTACGACACGTCGTTTCGATAAATCGAAATTGCATCACGTTGCATTACGACCACTGATATAGGTTTTTAATGAATCGAAGTGCACGGTACTCTGCGGCTTACCGCACAACTACCATCATCAACCTTCTGATAACTTCTCAGCTCTGCTATAATAAATTACGATGTCAATAATAAATAATGGAAGCAACGTTTTCGTTTCGATTTTTTATGTTCAAGCATCGAAGAATGGTGAAACAGTAGCGACGAAAACGAGTGTTTTATAAACAAAATATCGTCGCGATAAAAATGTGCAAACGTTTGAAATTTCACGCAAGCTTTCTTCCTTTACCGTTAAATTTCACCGACTTGACTGTTGTTATAATTTCCGGCATATCGATAAGATAATACAAATCTTTCGTATCGAGCAATCAACCGAATAATAATATTATTGATCACGAAATCGATTATGAAACAGGCAGGGAGTTGCATAAGAGATTAGAAAAGCCGTTGGTTCGGCGTTCAATTGTTAGTTTTCTGATTCATATTTTCGCGTATCGGATTAGAACGGTTCGTGCACGTCGAGGACAACCTATACCCATTCTTATACTTGTACGGATCTCTGGGTGACCGCTCTTGCGTATAACGCGGCAGATGAAGACACGCGAATGCGGTTACGCGACTAGCTGAAACTCGAGATTCGCGCCTGTTTTCCTGGATTATAAATTATTTCGCTATCCAGCATCGGCATCTTTTAGTTTACGCGACTACAGCAATTTCGTTTGATCGTTGCTTTCTCCTTTCGAAGGAAAATCAGAGGATAATGCGACGCGAGGCGACGCGAGGCGGCGCGACCTGGCCTCATCGCGAGAGCTTTGATCGTTCAGAAAACTTTGAATGGATCATGCTGAGCGAAACGTAACAGTACAGAACAAACCGTTTCTCGACGACAATGGTCTCGCTCATTTACCATAATGTCACATTGTTCTCGAGCAGCGTGGCTCAAGGTACACACCCACGATTCTGTTTCGCTGTACGCTAAAAGACGGATACAGCGTGCCACGGGCTTTGATGATCATTATAAAATCATTTTCCTTTCTACCGTGCCTTACGTTGCACGAATCCTCGTGTAAAGGCGCATTGTTGGCCTCCGGTTACAACCGTCGCGTTCCTCAAGAGACAGCACCGTGCGTATAACGTGCTTACATACAACGGGTTCAATGTGTGTTTGCGAGTGCAAAAAACATAAAACGAGGTCAGCTGTTTCGCGTGTACGCGTGTAAAACGGTGACAAGTTTTTCTCCTAAATTCAACAAAGGGATAATTTCGAGCAGTTTGGCAGAAGGATATAAATCGATCCGTCACGATTCATCTTCGACCGTTTCGAAGTTTTGCAGCTTTCCGTTTTCAAAGAGCCACCGACAGTTGTTTTGCCCAGCTTATCATGCACTCGTTTCCAGCGTTGGGCAGTAAATCTTAAGAAGGAATACATCGGTCTTCGAAGCTCGCGTTTTAACGAGAGAAACGATCGTTGCCGTGTTTTTCACCCAAAGATTTTCTACCCACGATAACAGCTCGTTGTGCTACACTTTCAGAACATCCGAGGATTTTTTTGATCCCGACGAAAGGAAAGCAGGCGTATGTTCGATTTTACAAAGCATTGCCAAGTCCCGAGCAAACTATACGATCATGTAGCTTCGTTGTTCTCCGGACGGATCGTTCGTCTTGTTAACCGCCTCCACGCGCTACCGTTGCCGGTGTTATCGCAGCCATATCCACTCGTGGAATTGCTAAGCGTAAAGATCGCCAACAGCCAGCAAAGCGAACTCGTCGTTAACTCTAACGGTTCCTCTGGATCTTGCTAGTCCCGTGTACGATCTTACGATCTTACGATCACGATCTTTGCTCTTCTGTGGTTTCGAGAACGCCTCTATCTCCTCTTCTCCCGAAACGCGTGTATCCATCCAACGATTTCTCCTGCTACAGCGACGCGGTACATTTATCCTTCCCGTAAAAATTCTTTAATTACATAGCATCCGTGATCCGTATTAAACGAGCAACGAAAACAGGATCCAGACGAATTTAATTGTTATCTTGTAGAAAGAGATTTCTCCTTTTTGTATCCTTTTTTCTTATTTTCTTTTATTTTCGAAGAATCCCTGTTCTCCGCCTATTTTCCCTTCACACGGCTCCCCCATGGTTTACGTGGCTCGTAATCAGAGTATGTAGTCGTGACTACCGTAGGTTCGCACGATAGAGCCACACGAAGGACTCGAGGCTGTTATGGATAAAGCGAGGCTTAACTCTCGATCACCTATCAACCAAGATCATAGGTTAGTTGGGGTCGATACTCGTTTAACGCTTTTACCTTTGGCTGGTTAGGTTGGCGGGTACCAGACCCGTCGACCCGTCGGGAAAAACCGTTCCTCCCTCGTGATCACTTTTCAAACATGTTTCCGAACGAAAACGACTCTTTTAATGAGCTATCCGTCCAGCGAATAGCAAATAATTCCAATTTATAATCGCATAACTGTCCAGGTAATTAATATTTCGCACACCGGCGGCGTCTCGATGCTAATAGCGCAATAACATTCTATGAACGTCGTTACTCGACGGCATCATCCGCTTCGATTACTCGCCAGATAACAGAACCGAGGAGAAGGAGAATCTGGATGATTTCCGGCGAACGACTGTATTCATCACCGTCGTAGCAATCGTTTTACAGATCTCATCAGTCGATTCGCGAAATTGATCGCGTCGATTTAACGATCGCATTCGTCATTGATCCTCTTCGCAATCCAGTTTGTCCTTAATACAAATAATTAACGAATAAAACAGGAAAGTCAAGCGGTTATCGCATCGCTCGAACGAGATTTGAAAAGAGGTTAACAGAGCACCGGGTTCCCCTTCCTTCCATCTGTTCGATAACTAGGCGATCATAGGTACCTAGGCATCGTAATGTTTATCGGCACTCCCTCCAGCCACATAAAGATCTGCCGTTGCATTTATTGTGGGAACGGAAGACTCGCGAAGAGAACGGTCGAGAATCTTGTTACAAAAATCGTATATTAACTAACGGTGCAAACGTCCTCGACGAAACTCGACTAAAAAAGTGCGTACCGTCCTCTGCCTTAATCGTGTACATACAGGCAATGTATAACATTGCATTCGTCGTTGGTGAAATGGTTAACAATTGTATCGTGTTCGACTGCTGTTCGATAGCCAGTCTACCATATGTATAACAGACTGTAAAGACTGGCGGTGTAAAGGTCGTGTACGCGTTCGTCTTTCACGTTCACGATCGTTTCCCAAACGCAATCTTTCATCGGAACGGAGAAATTTTTCCACGTTCAATGCGTTTCGATGAAAAGTTGTGCAACGAACGTAGAAATATTGTAGGATATCGGTTTTGCAAGGCGATCGAACAATCGTAGATATCGAGGTCCGATAGTATTGGGTTCGCCGTGAAAAGCGCTTGACGTTTTATCCTGCCAAGTAGGTTACGCTATTACTCGAGGGGCAAGGAAAAAAATAGTCGACGGAGCGAATGGTGACTGCGGGTCGGGTGGTGCAATGGTGCAATCTTGGCGAGGCAAAAATCCCGTAGCCTGTCTGCGTTCCCTTCCTCGGCACGAAGTTTAAATGTTAGCCACAATAGCGTGCCATGTCAGCTGTATCGTGTCGAAACAAACGGGCGAGAGGTTCGATCCATGGACCTTCTATTCGAGTTAAACCTGTTGTACGGCTTACGTTAACGTTCGTTGGAAAACTTCTGAAATATCTCCTTATTCCTTATTCCTTATTCCTTATTCCTTATTCCTTACTCCTTATTTGTAATCGATCAACTCGACAAGCGAACCACCCTTTTTACTTTTTATACTTTTCATACTAACGATCGTACATTATTCCTGTTGTTTTCCCGGCTCGGACTCGCGGGTCTTATCGTAGGCCTGCAACGTTTCGTACAGGATGATGTAATTGTCGCGAAGCTGCACCAAACGGTGCCACAAGTTGGCGTGAATCAGCTCGTTAGGCTTGGATTCTTCTTCGGTCGCCACCTGATGAAACAGCGTTTCTTTAACAAGCTTAGAAGCACGGCTGAAAATCGTTGTTACACTCGCATCGGCACGAAAGGGAAATTAACGCATTCCTCGCGGCCGAGCGTACGCGCAACGGACAGAATTGGCTGTAAAGAAGGATCGCGTACCTTGTCGGCGGTGGTTCGTCGGGTACGATTCGCTTGAAGGTACTTGAGATGGAAGAATAACTCGTAGGCCCAACAGTCTATGGTTTCGGTGTTGCGAGTCGCGTTCGTTAATTCTGTGGAAGGCGAGGGGGTCGCCAAAGCGACCGCTTGCAACCAGCGTTTCAACTGAACCGAGTAAGACGCGTTCTCATTAAAACGAATCGAATTCACGATGGCCGAACACTTACGATCGTGGTGTCGGTGATGAGTTTCACTACGGTAGGTCGCATAATATCGATAAGCTTTCCAATCACCGTCGTGTCTTTTTGGACCGCGAACACGCAAGTTGAGAGAGTGCTGTTCCAATCCGGCGAAGGACCACACTCGACGTTTTTCAGTTCTCGCCTTCTCTCGGAGAACAACGCGGTCGATCAGTTTCTACTTTTCAGATAAATAAAATTCCATCTTACCGTTGGAAAAACGTCGACACCACGTTATTGATAATATATTTGGACGGCGCAATGACAATCTTCTTCGTACACGCCGTCAAGCTGGTCACTATGAACGCCAACAGTTGTCCAAGAGGACCGGGTCTTCGGCGCCCGTTACAACCAGCTGCGCCTCGCGATCGATAGTATTTTCTCTTGGAGATTCCGTGTCGCGATCGATTCCGTTCACATGGCGGCAGAGAATAGTAACTCGAAACTAGAAGAACCGAAATGAAGAAGTAACGTTTCGATTGACGTCTACGATTTTCACCAATTACCACCAAAGTCTGAGACGCTGTTCAAATCACAATTTTTCGTAGTAGAAAGCGTGGATTGACACCTGGCTTTTCGACTGATCGTGTTCTCGTCGCACTTGTTGTTTTTAACGGATTCTGGCATGTACTCTTCGATAAAGGCGTTCAGTTCGATAATTTTGTCCGGGAACGTTTCTAAACAATTAAAGGCCTGCACGAGAATATAGCGGATAGCATAGAGGTTAGGCGCACCGGAAAACCATTTATGTTTCGTACTTCTCGATGAAGATGCTCGAGACTCGAGGTCTCGCCACTTGTCTCGGAAGTCATCTCAGTATTTCAGCAACAGTCTTAACAGAGGTTAAGAAGCGTAATTGGATATCTCACATAAATTTGGACTAACGTTCATCTTGACATTCGCGTACGGTGAAAAGCAGCGAAAGCACGACTCTCGTGTGGTGCGCGCGGAACGCTGAAAAATTTCGACAACGAACGATCGCGGTGTTCATCGCTGTCATAAACGCGAATTTATCGTCGGAACGAACAATTCGAATTTATTGTGCGTGCGCGCGCGGATAGAATTGTGGAGAAAAAGTTGCGCATAAAAAGGATTGTCGGCACGTTTTTCGCGAAACAAAGGCTCGAGGTAAATACTGTAACGAATAATTCGTCGAGCGGTATTCAGGATGCATTCAAAAGCAGAGACGGTTAATGAGAATGCAATGGGCGCCTTAACTTCGCTTAGGATCGGCGAGCTGGAAACGGATGTGCTTCCAGATTTTTCCTAATTAAGATGTGGCCGGTGCAACTCCATTACGTAAAGCAACCATCTTGATTTACCGTTCGACTCGACTCGACGGCAATCCGGCCACAACAAAACCTTTATGGTCACGAGAGAATTGGAAGGATTCGAAAAGAAAGAGGAACGAAGGACTGCGGGTCTTCTACCTTCTTCTTCTTCTTCTTCTTCTTCTTCTCGTCGTTCTCGTTGTCATGTCGTCTTGCATGTTCGCCTCTTTCTTCTTTCCTCCTCCTTTCTTCTACACGTTCGTGTCCGCGAGTTTCGCGGAGGTGAGATCTCTTCGAGGATCTGCCTACGATGCACGGCCGCTATTACTGGCACTGCCAAAGGCCGGCTGGAATGCGATGCAAATTTTATACGAATCGAGTGCCCCGCCATTCGTCCGATGCCTCTTCCAGTCCAAAGCTTCGATAGCCTCCAAGAGATCGCCGAATGTCAAGCCGAGCAAACATAACGTTGTCGTATAATCGCGAATAATTATACTTTGCCAGAACGGTAAACTTCTTGAAATCTCCAAATCGCCGAATAGATTCGACAGCGTTAATTATATGGTAGGGATATGGGATATACTGGCGGCTATTAGTGCGACCAAAGACGGCCACGAGTAGAATGAGAAGGAAGAAGTACAAGAAGAAAAGGATCCAGAGGAAGAAGAAGAAGAAGAAGAAGAAGAAGAAGAAGAAGAAGAAGAAGAAGTCAGAAGGTATCACGGTCGAAGACATTTCTATGCGCGCTCACTGTCAACGAAGATAACTTACGACTTGGCGGAATGGTAATGGCCGTGGCAGACATTCCGTCCTGTTGCAGATTTAATAGACTCGTCCTGATAGGGGGCTACGAAACACGTCACCGCTCGTGGCCAATGATTTACCGATGGACGAGCCTTGTCAACGCCGCGATGATTTTAGACTCCTTTTCAGAACGCGTTAAATCGATAGATAAGAAACGAACGCGGATACATACTTCGAGCTCTTATAGATCGCGTTACACTTACGATTTTCGTTACAATCGATAACACTCGGACCTGTTCGATCGCAGCTACGTACGATCTTCTACGTACGCTGCTCAAAGATGGCCTAATAAAAACACATAAATGTCGCTCGTTCGAGCAAGTTGCTGTTCCTACGATGAGTTTCCACTCTTTGACAGAGCTTCGAGAATCGTTCCGTTTGAACGGTATACGCTCGCCCGTATCCTGGACATTGAAACCATTGAACAGGAAACAGACTTTTCTTCCGTTCAGACGTTCGCCTGTCTGACGATTCAAAAAGAAACCTTTACGTTGTCGAGCGAGCGAAAGATGGAGAAAGTTGTCGTGCTCCGGAGCATTGCTTTTCATTCGGAGTGTTAATGAATCTGACGTTTCACCGAACGATCTGTTTTAGGGATCGTGGTATTCAATGAAATGCAGCGAGGGAAAGCAGAGACACAGGTATACGTTCGTTTCGTATCGTGTTCTCGACTTTCTCGTTAACACGATCGTCCCCAACAGTCCTAGTACTACGTATTTCGTGTACCGGCTTAACTGTTACGCGGAATCATTAGTAAAGCTTCGCGATCTACCTCGTCGAATAAGGTTCTTGGAAGAACGTGTCCTTTTCTCGCGCAGCTAATCTGCGTACACGCGTAACGCTTGTTTACGTGCCGCGTCTCGGCACCGGCGAAACATAAATCGGAAGCTGGCGAACGATTCGACGAACGCACGGCAATGCTTTGCAAAGAGAAAAGCGTACAGCCAGTATGTAGCGAGAGTATTTGCGCAAGGCCCCTGGCTCGTCGTTACCCGACTAAACCGATAGCTTCCACGCGTTTCAGCCTGCTCGCTTACCGGGGGCACGCGAGATCCTCTTTCTCTCTGTGCGCATTCGCGCCAATTGCTACGCACTCATGCCCATACCCCTTATTTCGCGTAATCGCGTGCAACTTACCTGCATTTGCATACACGTGCTCGAGACCGCGCTTAATCGCGGATACGCTACGGTAAGCCTTTTTTTTACGATAATAAGGGTCCGCTCGCCGATGCACACCACTTACGATACTCTACTGTTCGTAGTGTCGCGCGTTGCTCGACTACAACAGTAGAAATTGAAGGGCTCGGTAAACGTGGCACTGATTTCTTCGTCCAGAAGCAACAGTTTTCTTGTATGGTGCGCAATCGAAATGATCGATCGACTCGAACGGCTAGTTACGCGTCGCGAACACCATCGAACGTTTTCGAGGAACGAGGTCGCCTCGAAACGGTATACGTATACATACGAGTATGTATAAACGGTGAACGATGGAGATAAAGTTAGCCGAACGGGGAGCTATATTTAAACGAGATTGTCGTCTTCGCTTAATCGGATTGTTCCAAACGCTATTACACCGTGTAAATCACAGGGCAGATGTACGCAGGATGGCGGTGTACCGTTTCGTTTTCTCGATTCGAATCGGTGCGAGAAAAAGGGAAAAGAAAGAAGGAAAACAAAAGGGATTTATCGTTGTCGCGGTCACGTTAATTGAGTTGGCGGTGCACGTTCGACGTTGACACCCGATGAATAACGCGTCCTTCTCGCTCGCGACGCTGCATAGCAACGATTCATCGAGTTTCCGTGAGACTCAACGATATCGCGTTTCATCGTTGAGTTCAGGGTATGTCGTAATGAGACGCAAACTGCATCTCGACGGAGGAGCATCTTCGAAAACCGCGGAAGTATTCGCGTAAGTATGTATGGACTACTTGGCGTTCGATCATTGACAGCGAAGCGAACGAGCTTCGATGCGATTTCAATACGAACGAGAACGGATACGAGGGGGAGAACTGGATGCAGAGATTGCAGGACATTCTTGCGCAGCAACAGGTTTACCGTGGAAAAAAATCGATATAGAGGGAGGGTTTGATAGAGTTAGTTTATAGTCGATCGATTATCACTGACCCGAGGCAAGTGGTGAAGAGTGTTTGAGAACGGTGTTTGCCACGGCCATCTGTCAGCGCATCTGTTCTTAACGAAACGATTAGATATCACTTCTCGATACCTTTCCGTCGCACAATTATCTTTTTGTTATGCATTACACATTGCACATTACGATTCGATTTATCGGCACGAGTCGATAATGACGAATCTTTAAATAGGAAAATCGCTCGAGCTGCTTTCGTTGTAACCGTAACGCCGATAAGCAGGGCGGCATGACTTATTATAGGAGGAGCGTTAATACGATGTAAAAGGCAGCAACGGATGAATAAGTTGGAGGCAGAGCGAGGCGAAGATTGGTAGGTCTGGTGAGCTTGCCGTAAAGTTGCGGCACACTGTCGGTGTAACGGCATGGCGAATCTGCTGGCACCTATCTGAAATGGCATCTGGATTTTTACAGACGTCCGTGTCCTACGAGCCGCGATATCGCGCGTATTCACGCTACGTTAGAGGCTCTGCTAACGTTAGAGGCCACGCAATGTCTTGCACGCTAATTACAACGTATCCGCGGTTGAGATTGAACGCGGCCGATATTTCATATAGGACAGACCGCTCTCGCTTGCGCAACTACGTCTAATAATGATTGCGAAAGCGATAGGTAATACGTAAGCGAGGTTCTTGCAAGGGGATCGAGGCCGAAGAAAGTACAGCGCGGACAACGCGAAAAAATCTTTACAAGGGAGTGGTGCGAACCGATAATGAACCGAACGACGGAGACGATTCCCGAGACATTTCTTGCTTATAATCTCGACAAGATTTTTCTAATGTCGCGTCGTATACGGATACACAGACGCGTTCCGCGTATTCTTTATATTGTCAAATTATCATTCGCTACTTTCGAATTACGTTTGAACGCCTAATTAAAGAAATTACAGGATTCGAGTAACCCGATTTATGTAACGGGGAACCAAATGCGTCGCGAGATCGGTATGGAATATGAAATAGATATATGTACAGAGTTTTCTCGCGAACGAGAACGAAGGCGCGATCGCAATTGGCGGTGCAAGGCGCCTTTCTAATTTTCGCGTGGCGCAACGCGCGATTCTTCCTCACGAGACTGACTCAATTAGCATTTCTGGCTAATCATATTCTCGCGAATCCACTTTAATTGCGATCACTTTGCAAATGATACGACACAGCGGTCGAGAGCGAGCAACGTTTAGCGTACTTGGCACTTTGCTGGCGTTCAGTTGCTTTTAGACCCGATAGACGGACGAAAATGAAATTCTGGCGCGATAGAAAGACAATGGCAAGACTGTCTCCAAGTTGTTTCAGGGTAAATTACACAATGTCGTCGTTCTCCTTAATGTGATTGCTCGCTTATGCACCTCTCGCTCCGCTCCTCGTTTGCTCGACTGCTTTGTCTCGATGGGTTCGCGGCTTCAAGCCGTCCCTATTATAGCCGAAGCTGCAGTTTTCTCTCGCTTATCGCGTAGCAAACATCTGAATGTCGTCACGTAAGAACCATAGGGTAGATCCACTTACGACGGATGCGCGAACTCGTTTGGAGCATTGTGCGCTTCTCTGTGCAGGATAACCTGAACCGAAGGATCCTGATTAACTCTCGACGAACGTTGGCCTTATCGGCCAACAAAATTGCGTTATGAGTCTTTCGTGACAGGATCGTGGGTCGCGTTCGTGTCTGCTGCTGACTTTTATCATCGATATCTAGAAACGACTAGGCGGCTTGATTTATCATTACGATCGTTTCGATATCAAGGGACACGGCTCGGCAACGCCAGGAAGTCTCGTTCCTTTTCACTAGATAATTCTAGGGGAACTTCGTTGTTATCGTGGAAGTGGCCACAGCTGCGAAAATCCTCGTGTTCCGCGTTCCTTCGTTACAATTTACGGGTCCCGTGACCGTTCGTAAGTTTCAGTTTGACGCGAGAAACAAGAAAAGGTATTCGTTTGGTGTCGTGTCGAAAGCGATGCATCCGCAGAAAATGCTCGCCCAGAAGCAGGAACATCGTGTTCCTGCCATTAGGGTTATTGCGAGCCGTGACAGAGGCATTTAGATTCAGCTGGAATGCAGCCCCTCTAGCTACAATAACAGGTAGACGTAAGGCAGTAAACCGGTAGGAATCTCGCTCAAGGGGGTCGACGTCGGTGTCTCTCTCCTTTTCGTTTATTTCGCTCTGTTTCCACCAAGAATCTTGGTGATTCGCGCGATTCACTTTCAACCTATAAAATGCAACAATTACGGCAACGCGTATCCTCCGTTCGATCATTATTTCTGATCGAAAAGATAAAATGGCAACGAGATACCTACGTCCGCCGGAGCAAACAACAAGCTACCTTGTACAAATTTCTTCATTAAGATACGGTATAAGTTGAATTTATAGGTAGTACGGTGCTACTTTTCTATACGTACGTTTTCCAAGCTGGAAATTGTTTGGAAGGCGTGTAAGCAGCGTAACGCGATGCACACGACGAACACGGTGGAAGCAAGGCGCGGGCCGCTAATTATGCAGATTGGCACCTAACGTAATGCTCGTTAATTAACCGCAATGCCCGTTTTATATGTCCAGGTGGGACGGAAGGACGGCCGGGCACGGCGCCATATTGCCACACCGCAACTGCCCACGCGTACAGCAATGTCGTGTGAAACATTCGCTCGTTTACGATTCATTGCAAAACTACACGCGAACAGGCTGTACACGTTTCGGTCGTTCGAATCGTTACGCGTTTATCGAAGAAAAGAAAAGGGACGCTGTCGATAAGTTTGCCTTTTTCCACCTCGCGAGCGCGAGACTGTTTCGCCCAAGGATCTATGGCACAAGCATGAATTCATTGTCCTCGAAGGATCGAGAGGTCCAGCACGAAGGTCGAGACGCTCGATGCTGTGATGACCTCTTCGATCGACGTTCGTAGCTGGTCGTCTTCGGGGGACGAAGGTAGTTCGTGGGCGTTCCAAGAATTTGCCACGATGCTCGAACCTCGTGGGTATATTCCGTGCTCGTGGAATCGACCCTCATCTCGGGATAGATAAAACCCTAGGATTCACTCACGTTTAACGTCCATGCATGCACTTTTAAACGCACACGCGTCCATTCGGCGATTCGAGTTTGCGCTACCACGCTCGCCATCCTTCCCTTACCATCGGTAATTTATACCTCTATTGTTGCCCCGTCAAAATCTGACGTCTTCATCGAGTCAGGGTTGCGTTCGATAATCGCACCACCTACGCCCACGAGCCCCGTCTTTCCCTTTTACTTTTTCTTTTTAACTTTTTACCTATACGTTAACAACATCTTTGCGACGTCTTTCGTTTTCCTATCTTTTCGATAATTAGGAATAAAACAGCATGGTTGGTAAAGTTGGACGGTCATTTGGTTTTCGTGGTACTCATCTCGTGCAGTGATCTCTCCTCCAAAGGTCGTGTCTGATAATCCAAGCCGTCCGTTCCGTCGCATGATTTAACGCGGTCATTTGTCATCGTTACGCGTACAGGGGCGAGCAACGTCTCTGCTCCTCGCTTTTTTCTTTCAACGGCCCACATGCATCGGATTGCGTTCGCCGAAACGTTTAACCACTCCTCGACACGGTCTCGACGACTTTGTAAACTTTACGTATGTACTCTGTAACTTGTACCGTTTATGCTTGGTGTTGAAAGGCGGTGACGATCGACGTTAGAAATATTTGCGTCACCGTGACCGTACCATCACCGTTAAATTCTTCGATACGATCACTGGTAGTTTACTAAATTCAATCGAATCCGTACGTGATCGAAGAAGCAAACGACGAGTGTACGCGCAAGAAGAGATTCGTGGCGTTGCTCGTGGCTTTATAGCGCGGCTCGCTTTTGTCTCCTGTCTTGTTTTCCGAGAACGCCGCTTCGTGCTATGCCGGACGTGGTTCAGCTATGCGTGCCGATCACGAGGATGTCTTTTAAACGCGACTCTGTTTCTCCAGAGGATATCCGATTCGTGGGTTCCCGTTGTTCGATACATCCGGACAAACGATTCGAAAGAAATCGAAACGGTCGCTCACGATACACGGAGAAAAGTATCGTTTAAAGTTTAAAGTATTATGTATCGTTTCCACGGTAACGTACGATTGGTGACTGTGGCCCGTAGTCTTTTATTCCAAACATCTTTATTCCTTGCACCAACACCGATAACCTCGAAAACGTTTTTATCGTGAGCACGATTGTTCGAGGAAGGGACAATGCTCGCCGAAGGAAAAAGACGAAGCGCTTACCTTTACCTTTCGACTACGAAGAGTCACGTGCCGAGATAAGTGCTCCTCAATTTGGAGACAATCGAATTCCTCCTCTGCATACAATTCTCGGCGTAACGGTGAGATACAACACGTGACATCACGTATTTCACCTGGCTAACCAAGACAGCTTGCTAAACAGGTGGCCATGCTTTATTTTCTTCCCCCGTACTTTTCTGTTTATCTTCCATTGTCGTTATCGTGTTACGAGCCTCGAAGAAAAGAACACCGTCTCCTAGCTTTTTTCTCGTCGTACAATACGCTACTCGTGACGAAATTCGTAAGCGTACAATACACGTACTGTTAGTCGCTTGACATTTTTCTTCTTTCGCGCTATTCCGAAAGAGGAATCAAAAGCGTGTACTTTCTCAAAGAAATGCGAATGCGACCTATCCAACTGTTAGTGGTTAGTGGGTTTCGGTTTATTGCCACGAACGCTGGGAAGCGATAAGTTTCGCAGAATTTTCTTCTGGTGGGTTCTAACGTTACGCAGGAACGATACGCGCGCTACGTCGCGTCGTCCCTCGAATAACTCAGGTTAGAGAAGGCAAGTATCGTCCGTGGTCGTTTGAAAATCCCTGGGTGGTGTTTGCGAAAGGAACAACCACCCCTGTGAAGAACGTCGATTCTCAGGCATAACGCGCGGCAAAACCTCGTGCAGGGTTTTAATTACTTTAGACAAATTCGAAACCGGAGACTCTCACGACGCTGGTGGCCCTCTCGTGTTACCTTAGCTCCAAGTTACCTAACTCGTGCTTGTTAGGCCCTCGGCTCGGCTCAGCTTGGCTCAGCTCGCCACGCGGTGGTATGCGCTGTTCCGCTGCTGTCGGGACGTTGACTGGTTTATTCGGTGGTATCTTAAGCCTTCGCCTACTGACTAAATTGAAAATCGAGGATTCTCTTATCCGGGGCTGCGAACGCGTTACCCTCGACCGTAAATCGCGCTTCGATCGATGTCGTCTCGTTCGCGTAAATAAAACAGTGGAACATAAAATTCGTCGATGGCTGTTTGTATTTACGAGCAGCTCGAGGTTGCGTGAAACCAAACGATTGCTTGCATATTACAACATTCGCGTTAAAGTAGAAGCATTACTCATTCGATCGTTGCGTCACGCATCGCTGAGACGCGATGTCTCGAGCAAAATTGCAACAACGGCCAGCTAATATGTACTTGGCGTGATGCAACGTATTGGGATTTAGGGATGTAACGTAAGAGTTCATCCTGCGTAAGACTGGGGTGACGTTACCTCTTAGAATAACGTACTCGCGTTACTCGCGTCGGTTCCTTCCGAGTTTCTCGCCGCGGGTAAAGGACATTATTCGCGCTCTTTCAGATTGTTTTTTGAAAAATCCTCAAGTTGATCTGTCCACAACGCGACTTCGAAGTTGTCCATGCCTTTGTTTACGCACTCCCTTCGGGCAAAGTCACTCGTTCACTTTCAAATATGCAAATCGCTGCGCGCGCGCGTTATGCGTCAGTGCTCAGAGGAATTTCGAGCGGAAAATCTCCCGAATGAAATACGTTACCTTTCCTTCGACGGTATAATTAGCAAGAAATTATTCGTTCGTTGAAACGTCGACACAGATTTTTCCGCTGGCGAGCATCGCAACCGGAGCGAACAGTTTATTTTGTCAACGAGAAATCAATTTCCGCTGGAAATGCTAATAGCGAGAAATGGTTAGAGAGCAGAGACTAATGGTTCGGAAGTAATGCTCGCGAACTGTATGTCCTGGTGGTCGTAAAGTAGCCAGTAAGAGGGCCCCGTTTTGTTCTATGATTTCTATTTGTAGGTGTTGTATGTCCAAGCGTTGTATACACCCGACGTGTATTATGGTGCAACGCCACTGTCGAGGCGAGTTAATGTTCCGTCGTTACTTATCGGCTGCTCATTGCTGCTGTTGCGTTGCGGTTTCATCCCTTTACTCCCATCCTATCCTATTCTATTCTATCCTATCCCATCCTATCCCGTCCTACCCTATGGTAGCATGGTACGGTCCCCGTAAAACGAGATTCGCCGGATAAACAGCGAGGAATTCGAGATATCCGTCTTAAATACCGGCCAGCGCAGCGATTCACGGGAAGAAAAGTTAATAGCGTTTCGTTCCCCATAATCGGATACGTGGCCTGTTGGCGCGCGATGCAATGCAAACAAACAACGATCCAAGAATCGGACAATCGAAATCCTTCGAGACGAAAAGCTACAGGACAATAATATAAATAGCGAGCTGAGAGTGCACCGCGCCGCACCGTGACTGGTTCGTGTTCTGCAAGCTGTACGGGACACTGGCTTTGCATACCAAACAGCTGAAAGTAGCGAATGTGCTCTCCGCTACAAATTATACTACTCGAATCGTTGAGATTTTTCTTGGTCGAACAGCAGCGAGCAACGGAATCCTTCGGAGGCTGGAATTTCGCACGATTCGTCGGCGCGCTGACGAATCGAAGAATACTCGTTTTCTTCGCAAGGACGAGCCGAGGCGATGCGTCTCTGCCACATGTCACGGCTCGATCTGTCTTGTAATTTACCGGCTTCCTCGCGACTATCATAGCGTACAGCCTGCTGATAACAACAAACCGTCACACTCTCCCTTAAGAGATTCCCGATCGGTGCCGTTTAGACGCTCGCCTCCTGAATGGCAGATCAATGGCGCCGACATGACGCGATATATCGAGCCACCGTCATTAAATCATTCGTTTCGCGCCTCCGCGTTACGTTACCCTGTACATGCATACCTACAAAACCCAGATCTCTGCTGCCTTTCTTCTCTTTTATTCTCGTTCGTCCCTTAATCGAGAAACTGATCGCAGCCCCGGCCATTTTAACGCGCCTCCAACTACGTGCGCGTCTTCGGTGCTCTTTGCAATAAATTTGCTTCGAGTATTCGCGAGGACGCGTCTCTTTCGCGTTTTCTCGGTCATTTGCCTCTTCCAGTCGAACAAAAGGGATTTGTGTCAGTAAAAGAAACCGTGCGAACAAAAGAAAAAGAAAAACCGAATGGACGTTTTACCACCGCGCAAACACTAATTTTTGAGTACGAATTTTCACCTCGTCTTCTCCAACTGATGACAAGTATCGGCGCGAGATCAAAGCGGTCGAACAGCTTCGTTGTCAACCAGCTTTTCTGTGTTAGATCCTATCTATCGATGACCTTGCGGTGGTGTGGCCAACGTGTAACGCGAGATCCGTGTCCTATATGCGGGTGTAACGGCTTATAGTTGAAAGGACGCGTATCTGTACTCTACTATACGATCGTATGATCGGCATATCGTGAAAGAGCTCGCGGTGTTTCTGCTCTGGCAAGGTGAGGCGTAACCTAGCCTTTGTCAGCGCATCAACTACTCCGTCCGTCTGAATTAACGCGTTACGCAATTGGAAATGTGTACACAGCAAAATACGTCCACTATTTGTTAAACGTCAATCCCAAAGATCAGTGTGTTTTTTTATCGCTCGTATTAACCTCGAAGACCTTGCAATAACAACGAACGGGCTTCGAAGCCTTAAGAAGTAAAGTCGCCGAACGAAAATATCTTTCTTCGAATTACCTTCTAAGGAGAGACAGAGACGGTGGCCAGGCTTAAGGATTACCGTAATTTTGTTTGAAGAACAGCGAGAACGTACGGAAATTACGGAGAACGAGGAAAAATAAGGATCGGTGTAGGACGTATTTCAGATTGAAAATACCTACTCGCGAAAGCTAAGAATCTCGAAAAGTCGCTTCTCTCGCGAGAAATTCGATACCAATGAAACCGTATTATGCGCAGCTGCTTTGGCCATTCGAACATTTCCCTTTAGGCCTTGGCTGTACGTTTTCGTTGCTTCTCCTTAGATCGAACAGATTCTGTTACAGCCGGCAAAAAATATTTGTATCGTTTTTAGGGTGTAAAAATTCCTCGGCTCTCGCTGTACGCTTTATCGCGTCCAGTTGTTCTTTGAGCCGGCCACAATTAATTTGTTCGCTCGTAGCTAAAAACAGCGAGCCAGTTGGAAACAAATCAACCTTCGTGAACTAGCATCCTCGTGAATCTTGTGTCTGCGTGTTTCACTTTTATCGCGAGCTCGCGCTCGTTATATTTCACGATGCAAAATAAATACAACATCCGAACAAGGCGATCCGAACAAGGCATCGGTAAGACGATGCGGTGTAACGATAATGTTTTCATTGCATTCAGGTTCTTGATGCGATAACGAATAAGTAGAATCGCGAGTTCTCTTAATCTCGCGATAAAAAGATAAAGGGACATATAAAATTTTCAGCACGCGCAGAATGTAGGTAACCGCGAGGCGTGAACAAGCACGGGAATAAGCAGGATTTCAATTCCAACCAATAAGAAGAAACACAACAGACTCTAGAGACCTGGTGCTTCAGAAAATCTTGTTCTTCTTCGCGTGGGAGTGTTGTCCAAGGTTTCTCGATACACAGTCTCGAGGTGAGCTCGAGCGGTATACGAAATATCCTGATGTTCGTTTATCCTCGCCAGCTACAGAAATCGTATCGATTCGTTGATTGCTATCCATATTTTCGATACAAGTAGCGCTACAGACGTGTTTAGATACACTTTACGTACGTACATACGTACAGTACTTGCGTATGTACGTACACGTTCGTCTCTTCCAAGGTTCAAAAGCTCTCGCGCGAAAAGCCAGTGACCGGGCTCTTGTTTCTTCTCGAACACGAGATTCTCCTTTTGAGATTCTCTTTGTTCGCCTGCCGCCGTGTACTTCGCCGAGATGGAGGAGATGAAACAGCGCCGGAAAGAGAAGGAAGAGGAACGATCTGTGAAAAAAGTTTCAGGTTCATCCCGTGTATACCATCGTGCGAACAGGAACCTTGGGAACAAGAAATCTTATGGATGGTCTTCTGACCATCTGAATGTCGGAGAATCTCTGCTTACTTAAAAGCGTGCTGGTCAAAAAATAAAGGCGATCTTGATCGTTAGCGCGGCAAGGATATCGCACGGTAGATATCGAGATCCGAACCCAACAGATAAATAATAATCGCTATCAGACATATTACGGAATAATATAACTGAATTGAACTCGAAAGCTCGAAGCAGTGGTATTTGTGAAAATTCGCTTTGCGAAAGCCTTAAGAATGTTTTCGAAAGGCAAAATCCGCGGTTACAGTTACCAAGTAAATATAGAAGAAACGCGTGAAAAGGCGTAGAGTAGGAAAATTATTTACCAATTACGTATTGGGGGAGGGGGTGAGGGAGGGAGGAAGGAGGGCAGAAAAGGCGAGCAAAATAACGGTTTCGCGAGAATCGTCGCATTAGCGAAATGCAAGGAGATAAGGAGAGAGATGAAGCGTCATTCCGTAAATGCATTATATAGGAACGAGATTTCCTGAACCGTTTCCAATAGCAATAAACTGCAGGAAGAACTGGGTGTGCGCGCGAACCAACCGCTTTTATAGCATCCTGACTGTAAACGTGGGCAGCCTTTGTCCGAGTAACAGTACTTTTGCTCGTTTCTCCCGCCCCCTTCGACTTTATCTCTTCTCTATATTCTACCTAATACATTATTCTTACTCTTATTCTACCGTGGCCGGTCGCGTACACGTAGGTACGCAAGATCGTGTCTTATCCATTGATACCTACGACGTGACAGAAAATCATACCACGTACATATATCCTTATCGTTTTCTTTCGAAAGTTCAAATCGAAAGCAATCGTTTCTCGTTGGTCGAGCTACAGAAATAACTATGCTAACTTTCATCAAAATCTGAGGGTTGCCTACGGCTAGGCGGGACGCGGTCGCACAGGAATATCTAAATCTAAGGTGGCTGCAAGTAAGTAGGTAGGTTGATAGGTTGGTAGGTTGGTAGGTAGGTAGGTAGGTAGGTAGGTAGGTAGATAGGTAGGTAGGTAGGTAGATAGGTAGGTAGGCAGACAGATAGGTAGGTAGGAATCGTCGCGGTGTGGCAGCTGGAACGTATATCGCGGTAATTTGCAATATGTGTGCTCGTTCGAGGTGCCGCGTGTTCGAAAGGGGAGGTTTAGCGAGCCCTCGCAGCGCTAACGCAACGTATCCTCTTCTCTTCTTTACTTCTTCGAGTTCTTCTTTTACCATCCTCGATGTGTACATACACATTCGACTACTGCGTCCTTTGGTGGACGCGTTTAACTCGTCATCCCGTAGAAAAATGTTTCTTTACGACCTCTACGAGTAGAATCCCTCCAGCGCAACGTCCGCACGAGTAACACCGAGTCACGATTTTCTTCCGGCTACTCTAAAAATCTTTTCAAGTAAATTACCCGTGCGTGCTTATTTTCCTTCTTTCCCTCGATGATCGTTTTAAACGGTCGTCTTTCGGTTCAGCAGGATCATTCGGGATTTTATTTTCATCATTGAAACTACATTTCACGTTTGATCGTGCGTGAAAGGATAGCAGATTGGAAAGGAATGTCGCTCCATTCAGACTCGGAACTGAAACGGGTTAAAGTCTCCGCGAGAATGTCGAGTTTTTCCTACGAGATACAGTCGTTTCGATCTGTTCGTTTTATCGCGCGAATCTATCCGTCCAACAGAATGTTAGCTCATTGTATGTGCCCGTGTAAAAAGAAGGATTGGAAGGTGTTGTCGATAATACGAATAGCTATTGAATAGAGTTTTCATAGCGGAGTATGACGCACAAAGCGTATCCTCGACAGAGTATCCTCTTGTTCGAAGGTAAACCGTGGTACGATCATGCTCCCCCACGTCGAACGCTCGAGCAATTTTACATGATAGCCACTAATTGCGAAGCATTCCGCAAATAACTGGACATTACGAATCGTTTATACCTTGCCCAAAGTCTCTTATTAGATGGTTTTTACGGTGAACGTTCGGTACCCGATTGGCACAAGACACGCTGGTAGATTAAAAAAAAAGAAGAAGGTAGATGATTGCAAAGGAAGCTACAAGGTACAATCGATGCTTTATACTCTTGACAAGTATCGTGATAATCGAGCCGCTTCTCAACCGTTTCTCTGATCGCAGCTACGTATAAATGTTAGATACTCTGTCCCGTGGCAGACGCGTAATAAAATTAATTCCTCTCTGTTTATACAGTGAGTAGGATACTCGATGATTAATATCGATACCTTTTATCGTTCGAAGCACGCTCGATAGATTGATACGCCTTTGGCGGATCGCTTAACGCTCATTTTACAGCGCATCAATTATAATACGTAACGTTGCATACGATCGTTAAAAAGGATATAAACGTTTCGTTACGCGGACGGGAATGTATCTTAAACGGACGAAATCAAAGTTCGAACGATGCAACTTGCATAATAGGGAACGATAAGAAGAATTTACTGTGGATACGATGTTGCACCGAGTCACGCGAGCGAGCAGGAAAGTGTACAGAGCTAATGAGACACGAGAACGACGCCTATAAATATTGTTACGTTAGCAAAGTTGGGTTAAAACTCGGTGGATAACGAAGCATTAACATCACGGAGAATTAAATGTAATAAAATGCAATTGATGTAACGATTATTCTCGACAAACCCCCGTGTTCAAGCTCCGAGCAGCCACGTAAAAGTTTTCTTAAATTGGTATTTCGCTAATCGCGATAATCGTATTCATTTGGGTTACCTCGTCGAAAATATGTCAAATGAAGCACGACGTTTTAGCTTTCGACGATTTAGCATCGGCAGGAGTCGAACAATCGATTCCTTTCGGAGCGTGTCGTTTTATCGAATTCCAGAGTGGTCTGCCGCTTTATCGCAAAATTACGATCGAATTGTGACAGGTTAAGACCCACGCTTCGAGCACCGTTCCACTCGACCTCGATAAATACCGCGAGACGTGGGTTGCGCAAATCTTAATAGACCAACAGACACGCGAGGAAGAAAGAGAGCCGTGTGCCGGCTCGATTGTTTGCGGTTCGTTCGAACCGAGCCAGATTCGAGCCGAGAGAGAGACGCGATCTAACGCTTTCTCGTCTTTTGGACATTTTTCACGAATCTCGTTGAAAACAAAGAAACGATATCCAGGATTTTATTCAGGACTTTATCCGGGACGCGTCGCTGCGGGGCCGCGTAACGCGATACGCTACTACGGACTACGAAGACCACACGCGTGCCATCCTCTGTCGGGATCCAGCGGTTGTCGATCTTCTTTTCTGGCCAAGTCACGGATCCTCGGGTTACCTTAAGTACTATATGTATACGTATGCGCGAGTCGATTCCTTTCATCAACTCATCTTGAGTTTGGCTGCAAAATCGCGCGACGAAAGAAAAGCAACGGATACGAGGATCGATGGTAACGCGTTAACGTCGTCGACAGAGTATAAATCAATTTGGTCTCGACTGAATTGTCAACGAACGTCACTCCGGTGTGTATCGTATCGCGAACGTTCTACGATACAATTGCTTTCGGGCCGATGGTTATTTGTCGAGCCACCCTGACAGACAGCACTTATTGATTCGAGTTTATGAGAGTGCTACTAACCAGTCGAAATCATTTTAAACGTTGTCACGAGAGATCGTTCGAGTTTGTCGATCGTGAATTACTTGTCGGATAGAACATGTCCTCGCGGCGTGGGCGATACGGTTTTCAAAAATTCTTATCGATGATTCAGAAAAAGATATTAAGCGCAATAATAACTAGGAGAAGAGGTAAATCTCTTGTTTCATCGAATTCGCTATCTTATCTAGCGCTCATCGAGAATGTCAAGAGAGATTATTCGCGCGCACGTACGCGTCTAACGGAACACGGATATTCCAGAAGAGTGGATAAGCTTTCCTGAACCTTGATTTTTTCACTTTTATTCCGATTAGTTATCGGAGCGTGAACCACTATCGGTACGACCTTTACGCAACTCAATAAACCATAGTAAATGCTACATGACACATCCAGGAACGCGGTTCGCTAAGCGTATTCGAAGCAAAAGGTACGCATCATCAAATCCGATGAAAGGATCGCGGTCAAATAAAGAACGAGGCGACGCGATCGCACGTTGCATCGATAAGAATTCGAAAGCTACGGCAAATACTTCCTTTCTCTCGACAATTTCGACTCCAAGTTCACGCGTTAAATAACCAAGAGGAAAAGTATCCGTGCCAAGTGTACGTGCAAAACGCAATCTTACGAATTATCGATGTTCGATTTAGAAGATTTTTCTCGTTTCCTATGCCCGAGGAAAACGCGCGCGCACACCATCCTCCATTTAAGTGGTTCCGCCTCGAACGAATATACATATTTCACGATACGGCATAGCGCGCACCGAATAGACGAACGATTATTGGTTTGCCTGGCGATGAAAAAAATAATCCTATAGACACGGTCAATGATAGCACCGAGCAATAAAAATCGTCTGGATAGCAGGGCACGCCCTTAGATACCTGACGCTCAGCCTGAAGGTTTTCAAAGCATCTACACGTAACACTTTCGTTACGTGCCGTAATTACAGACCGTATCGAACCTCGAGCTGCTCGGAGATTTATCAGATCGCGAAGATGCCTATCCATAGAAGAAAACATTTGCGGGCATTAATATCGTTTCTCGTCGTCGAGACTCTGCGCCGCAACGCGATGCAAAGATAAAAGCAAACGTTCTTCTCTACGTCGGACGATATTATTAATAAGCGCAATAACAGATGCCTCTTACTCTCGATACGATTCAAAGGATTTCACGCGAAAGATTAAGCGTTACGGAGCGTGGTACGAACTACATATTAGTTTCTCAAACGAATTCTTTTCCAAGCGTACACAGTACGTGGCGCGTAAAAATACTTTTCTCGTAATTGCGCGTAGTAATAATTTAGAAGGTAACGAGGGAACGCATCAGCGTTCACTTTAAAATCCTACACGTAATGCGATAAACTTGCCGTGTCTGTTTTTCCTTTTTCGCGTCGAGTCACGAAAGATTTTGAAAACAACGCGACCAGAGAACGTGGATATCGGGGAAAAATGTTTTTCGCAAAGGCGGTTATCGGTATTTGAAGGAAACTCGTGCGACACTGAATCGCGAGTACATACAAAATTACATTGGAAAGTATCTAAAGCACGGAACATCGGCTCGTTTCTATTTTATGCATGACTGACTGCAAAACTTACTACAACGCGTAATGTCTATAGAACGAGCTGTCTCTCGTATTGTTGGATATTGCTGTAACGAATACCAGGCAAACTCGCAACGACACGAGTTAACTCGCACGTATCCGCGTACGAACTACCGACGCGTTATTTCTTCGGAGAGCCGTTTAACGAGCGCGTCTACAAATAAGCAACTTGGATACGGTGTTTGGTCTAAGCTGGCAATTAACTTCGTAATTTAACTTTCGAGTTTCATACCGGTACGTTTTTAAAGTTATCATCAACGGGATAGCAAGCTGTATCGGCGTTTAATGGAAAATCTAGCAAAACAGTCTGATCATAATCCGGAGATTGCGATCTAACGCGGCAAGTCATTTCATAGGAGATGGAAGAAGGAGAGTCGCGTTGGCGCGACCATATCTGCCGCGTTGAGTCTGGACGCTGGGCTGCAATGGGTTAATCCGTCGTGTTATTAAATACCAGTTTGCCTATTTATAAAATCACGAATCATGCGAACGAGAACGGTACAACCGATCGATCAGGATCGACGCCCACAGTTTCGAGAGTAGCCTGGCACTGCGCAATCCGGCCGCAAGTGCACACGCCGGTTTCTAGCCGCCGCGAAGCACAAAGTGGGCCGTACGATCGAGTGCGTGGCATGATGTGGTGCGCCGCGCTGCACCGCACCGCGTTTGCATTCATAGATTTTCGCCTACTTGATTCGCAGCCGTGCAGCCCTATTACGCGTCTCTGTCGCACACCTACGAAAAGTCACGATACTCTCGTCCCTCTTGTCTTTTGCAAAATTTCTCACCGACTGAATCACTGCGCGCAACGCGCTATGTTCGTACTTCAAACGACCTCGATGCTTAGAACGCGTAAGTTTTTTCCAAAAGGCACACCCGTATCGATGAATAAACAAAGCAACTTGCTATTTTTCGCAATTTCATTAAATTCCTGAAAGCGCAACGTTTTCGTTCGTAGCATAGGCAGGTGGCGAAGGTACATCGACTCTTGCTTAACGCGTTGCCGCGAACGCTTCGTGCTAAACAAGGGAACAAACACGTTCACATCGTGTAAAGTAGAGTTTATCAACGTTCCGAGAAGAGGAGTAACAAACCGAAGATCGTTCTCACGAGTCGAAGCAGGAGATTAAGTTTGAAAATGTTAGCGGCGAGGCATGCACATTCACACGATACGTGGCAATATCGTGGCAGACGACAAGATCCGAGCAGAATGCAATCGAAATCCCTCCGTTCCGATGTTGTCTTCGCGAAACTGAAAGCAGCCATTCACGGAGTTGACCGGTGTTCGCGAACGGGCGTGAATGTCTTATTCAACCCTCGGGCCAGAATATACGCGGCACGTATTTATAGAAACACCGTGGTCGGCCAAGTTATCTCCGGGCGAAGTGGACGCGAGGTCGGGCGCCCACGGATGATTTTTTCGCGCGACGACAGGAACGCAGATACAACGAGAAACTTTATTCGCGGAAATTGGCTGTTTGGCCACGTTATCGGTGCTGCCGAATAAAAAAAAAACGAAAAGTAATGCGAAATTCTCGGTGGATAAGCATTTCGGATAGGTATTCTTCGCAACGACGCGTGAAATGGCGATAGACGAGGGAAGAGACGTTGAACAGGAAACGTTTGGCCTTCTTCGGAGCCGGTACCTAGTCGTTGTCAAACGAATTAACCCGATCCCCCGGTTTTCTCACGCGATCTTGCACTACTCCGACTGTTATCCCGGCCTGTCCGAGCATCGGAATGCAGGATGCAGCCTGGTAACTACACCCGGATAGGTGAGACGACAGTTTTCTATGTAAGCAAACAGGACGGTAGAATGGATGTTACACAGCCGCGTGTAACCGGCGAACGTGCAGTCCAAGGATCGAAGAGGCCGTGGATGGATACGCGTACATACAGATAAGGATCGAGCTAGGGAACCGAGAGGAGAGAAGAGGAGAGGAGAGGAGAGGAGAGGAGAGGAGAGGAGAGAAGCTAAGCTAAGCTAAGCTAAGCTAAGCTAAGCGAACGAACGGACGAAGAAACGAAAGAGGATGAAGAGGAGATCGGAGAGGCAGAGAGAAGGAGAAGCAAAGCGAAAGAGAGAGGCTTGGAGTTGTCGGGCGTCGGCGGCCGGCCTTGCAAGGACGTTCTCCTTTACTTCTTGCTCGTGCCTGGGCGACCGTCTTCGCAGTTGCCGTACTGCCGTGTTGCCGAGCCAGCAACCAACCAACCCACCCAACCAGCCCAGCGAATAAACCAACCGACTGCTATTCGACCAGCTCCAACTCAAACTCGAAGGAAATCTTGCGTAACGCTCGATCGCCTCCGCTCCGAAAATTTGCCCGCTCCGTATGGAGCTGATCGGTTTGGGAAAAGGTTAAGTTGGGAAGTCGAGTATCGTCGTTATACCTCGCGGCGAGGGCGCCTTGCGCTTCCGCAAAAAGTGGTCGCGGCCGTTCGTTTCGTTGACCGAGCTCGTTACAGCGGCATTGAGTAACGCATTGAGTAATAGCGAGCAAGCTACGCGGGATAAGCGAACGTTCCAGGACGAGTCGCGTTTATTTCTGTACGCGAGACTTTTAATATCAAATTCGTTCGGTATCTAGTATCTTCGGGGTTAGTTTCATCGTTAACCCCGGCGATACCACCGACTAAGCTCGTTCGCTGCGTAATTACAGGCACAGGGTATTATATCCAGCCGGCTTTTCTTCGACGAGGAAGGAACGCTTATTAGAAATTAAGGAATATTTATGGAACGGTTATCGTTCATCCAGTATTCGCGAGGTTATCGCCGAGCAAGGAAGCGAGCCAACTTGGAATTCCTGTTTTAAAACGATAACGATGCTCGAGAAAAATGAACTCGTCGTCGATTCTTTGTAGCATCAAGACTCGTTCAATTTGAAATCCAATTAACCGGGATAGCCGAGTCGAGTCGACGCAGTTCTCGTTTGATCGCTACCAAATTGAGCCTGGTTTGACGCGCGTCTCGATGATGCGCAATTATATTTATCTTCCCACATCGATTACGCGAATAGTCGGTATGTTTGCGTGTAGCAACAGGCTTGCGTACATTTCGCGTATCTCGCACTCGAGGACGTCTGTCGACCTTGCGAACGTCACCAACCGATAAGGAAACTCGATAAGTCGTTCCGTCGCGATTGCACGAATCGTATTTCTTAGCTTTATCTAGCCGCTCGTCCACCTGTTTATCGAACACGAGCCAATTCCTATCCGCTTCGTTTTGTTCGAAAGGAAAACACTGGCCAGCCTTTCATTTGTACTTTCGAACTCTTTATTCGAACACGATACCGAAGAAAGACCGTGGAATGTCGTTCCTTCGCGTGTTTCGGTATCCATCCGATCGGTTTCGAGTCCGTAAGACTAGACACGCGGAAGACGACAGCTCCATAGGCTTTCTCCATATCGTATCTCAAATGAGATCCGGTCCGTGGCAGCAGTAACAGCAGCAACAGCAGCACCAGCAGCACCAGCAGCACCGGCTCGAGACGGTCCAGAGGTAAGCGTGACGGCCTTGCAAGGTTCTTTTCAAGGTCGTCTCTAATGCCCTCCCTTCTTTTCCTTCCTTTCCTTCCTTTCCTTCCTTTCCTTCCTTTCCTTCCTTTCCTTCCTTTCCTTCCTTTCCTTCCTTTCCTTCCTTTCCTTCCTTTCCTTCCTTTCCTTCCTTCTCCCGTAGATCCCCGTCTTTCCTTTTCTTTTTTAACTCTTCTTCGCCGCTCGTCACGCGGCACTCTCTGAACCATTCCTCGTTCTTCTTTTACTACTCGCCGTATCCTAACCTCTCTCTTTCTTCTCCCTTTCGAGCTGGCTTTAATCCTTTTCTTCCTGTTGCCACGAGAAAGTATGCATCACGGCCTGGCTCCTAGAGACGGGACGATCGAGAAAAAACTGTAAAAGGTATTCGGCTGGTTGGAAAAACCGAACGGTAAACTTGTTGGCTAGTTATGAAAGCTACACGCTCGCGAATAAAAAGTTTCGCATCGGATACAAAGTTGTCGTTCCAGGCGATAGACGTTTATCGTTGGTAGCGAATCGTTGGCAGGGGAACAGGATCCGGAGCGTAGAGACAGTCGATCTGAAAAGAGGTCGCTGGTCTTTTGCAATCGACGATCACAATACCTACAAGGCAATGCCCACGCGATCGAGAGTTATGCCAGGGAGAAATGCACATGCTGTGCGCGCGGCTGCACGTGCCTCGACATGTGTGAAATCGGTTCACGTGTACACCTATTCTCGTTCCGAAGGAACACGCACCTGCGCACCGAGCCTCGTTTATCAGGTGCTGACTTCTGACGCAAATCTACCAAAAAAACAAACAAACAAAAAATACTGATTGAATTCTCGCTGCATCGTGCCCGGTTGGTTGTTGCTACCGTAACCACACGGTGCGTAAAATTTGTGTCATGAAAATGATTTTGCAACGCACGATTTCTACTTTTGTCGATGATAATTTAGATTCTATATTTGCCTGGTCATTATCAACTGTTGTTTACGCTGCGATAGTATCACGAATACCTGTACTTTGATCTCGGTTCGTATCGATTTTACCGTTCTTATTGCTACCATTGTATATCAAACAATTTTTTCGATATGTTATACGCTTATCTTTTCGCATGATATCGCAAATTTTTCGCGACACTTGCGAAACGTAAAGTTTAGCCGTACTTGTCAACATGGACTTTAACCACGGGCGACAAGCGCAGTTAACTTTTACCCGATGCTGATTACGCATCGAATAAGCGGGAATTTGCCAGTAAATATTCAGTTATTGAATAAACAAAGAGGTCGAGGGTCGACAGCTTGAATTTACAAGGAACGATGCCAAGCAGTCTCGAAGCGAAATGTTATCGAGCGCAACGGCAAGCGTAACGACGCGCGACTTTAGATAACATTGGATCAAAAATAAAATTCGTCGAAGATCGAAAGAACGTTTCCAAGAAATCGTTTCGCTCGAGTACCCCGTCTTTGCGCGCGTCACTTTTATTCAAGCTGATGTCACGCTTCTTCAAAATTGCTCGAGTTAGGCGAATACTCGATAAAAAGAGTGGATCGCTGCAGCACGCCAGGAAAGAAAAAGTCTCGCACGAGAAGCTCCGATTGCAAATAGGAAGCTGACTAAACAGAGTCGTGTGGCCTGGAGCAGCAACCAGGAACAATTAATTAATTAGGGAAGCTTGGCGCTCTAGTCACGATGCGAATTGAATATTTAGCATGACGGTGTTGTGACACGGTGCGGCAGAGAAAGGCACGGGTCAGGGGTCACCGATACGGAATCTGCCTCTCGGCCAGCGAAAGTGATATCGCTCGAGCAGTCGACCTACAAAGGTTGCGGATCGTATCACCTTTAACCGTTTTGCAGATCCGCTTCGCAGCCGAATTCGTGACAGCATGACAAACGCGCTCTCTTCCTTTTGCTTCCTCATCTTATTCTACCGGCAGCAGGAACAAGAAGTTTCTATGGGCGAGATACGTACGCGAGTCGAAAGGGACGTTTTTGATTCGATGACAGACAGGCGCAGGGTTTAAACTTTAAAGGATCGTAATTGATCGAACGAGAACAATGAAAAATTAACGATACGCGCTTGCGGTTAATTCACGCTGCCATAATTGAACGTAATCACCGACAGTGAGTAATTTGTCTGTGGCACGGCGTCGAAGAATCGCGTTAAATTTAATCGAGTCCCGTATCTTACGAGCTGCTTGAAACAGAATTGAATGATTATAAAGTTAGCCTCGTTATTCGTCGAAATTCCAATGTTTGTTATCTTTGTTATCTTTATTATCGATGATCTGACTATAATCGCGATCAATTCGATCCCGCTAATTAGCTAGGAAAAATGGTCGACATCCTTGGCTAGGTCATCGGGTCTAGGTCGTCTTTCCAGTAAACGTGGAATGCGAACTTCGAATCTGGTTAATTGCAGGATATCGACCGGCTTAATAATCGGGTTGGCCGCGATATCTTATTTTGTACGAAAGAGATCGTCCCTTGACGATTAATCGATCGACAGATTTGCATATGTACTGGGCTACCACTCTAGAACCAGGACATAAATTATTTGCAACGATTCAGATCCAGGAAGCGCGGCGGGTCCGTGTACTCGAAGCGAAACAGCGCACGATGTCCTTGGCATGGGAATAACGCTCGGTTCCTATGCAAAGGTAGCTTTACAGAGAGCCATGGGGACAGGTCATTTGTCATAGTCATAGCGAAAGAATGGAATGAATCGCATAAAGTAATGCCGCTATTACCGAGTTCGCTTCTCTCCGTACCGCTTTTGTGACTCGGCTGACTCGACTCGTCTCGCTGCCGGCTAAGGGAACGAATTTCAACACAAACGAGTGCCACTAACGAATTTGGGAAAGTCTTGCTTCCTCGTTGTCGGCTAACCCGGCAGACACTCGAAACAAAGAAACAACCGCGGTCTATCTATAGAGTAGCATGTTTCTAGCAGGAACAGGAAGAGGAGTTCTAATGACGAGACGAGAATAGTCGGCCGAATGGTTTTATTAATCGTTCGCGACAAGTGGTGTTTCAAGTTCGCGAATCACCGCCAACCGAAACAACTTTTCTTCTTCGCAAAGTACGCGCGAGAACGCGACACTTTCGCCCCAGATTGCAACGCGGTTGTACGTGAATGCGCTTTCACCGAACGCGCACTCCTTAAAAATCTGCAATCTAACCGATTCGATACTTTTGCTAACAGAAGATTATTTGGGCCGAGTAGTGGTGAATAGCGCAATCAACAAGTAAGAAAAAGAGACGATTCGTCGAGGAACGAATGAGAATCCGCGGGACTGGAAATGGAACGACTTGGTTAAAACACTAGGAGTAATTTAGCTTGTTGTTTTGTTTGCGCGAACAGAAAATCATTACCGCGATCGTACGCGATACGTAATTTCATCGGTAATTCTTATGAGCGGGGTTACCGGTTCGAGAATTCAGCCTCGATTTATCGATCGGGTTTATTTCGATCCATCGACAGTCAGTTTCTCTTTCAAAGTTCATCCGTTCTGGTGTTCCCTTTTACTTGACCGCACTTTCCCTTCTTTTCCTCTCTTCTGATCTCGCTCGAACTCTGCCCGCGCCGAGACGATCGAGAAAATGACGCCAGCAAGACTGCTCGTGTTGCTCATGGTATCGCGATGTTGCGTGTTGTTTAAAGAGCAATTAACGAACGAGACTGCGGGACTTGGATCAACGTCTCTCTTATCTGCGCTTCGATTCATGCGAATTAATTGCTCGATACCGAGATGCGATACACCATATGGTCGTGTCGTGTCTTGGCATTCTTTGGTTCGGTTTAATCGTCAAACGCGGACCAGATGACGTAGATGCTGTAACGTGGTTGATTTGCGTCGAACAAGGTTAAATCGCCGCGTATCGTTACGTAAACGCTCGCCGAAAGGACGATCTCGCGTGCGTAAACGCGAGGAGGGTGCTCGATACGCGGAAACGTTGATTCTTTGTACGTATAATCGCAAATCGCTTGCGCGAAATTAAGTGGCAAGTATCAATTACGAAACAACATAGAACGGTCGCGTACCGCCGGCTCGGCTCGGCACGGCGGTCGCTTGCGAAATCGCTTCGGGCGAGCCGCTAGCATGCAGATTAAAACGATCTCAATAAGTCAAGGCGCATTAATTAATGGCAATTAGACGACTCTCCGAGAAGCGAGCCCGAGTAATTGTAGTTCTCGTAAAAAAAACATGCATCGCCATGTTGCTACGATTGGATGAATCGAGCGTTATCGTACGCATCTTCTGTCAATTGGTGTCGCGAACCGAGCAAAGTTTGCGGATCTTTCGAGAACCTAGACCGACTGGAAACGTCAACATTTTATCGCAGCGAGCGTTTAAACATTCCCTGTACAGCTTTGATTCCGCAAGGTGTACAGATCCGTTCCTCTATTTCGACTCTGGTTAGTTCGATTTGTCGGAGATCGTTTCGATTTACCGTAGCTTGTTGCTCGAACGTTCCCGTGCGATTTGTAAGGTGCAAGTAACTCTTCGATCGAGCGCAGTGTCGAGCGTGCAACTTCGAACCTTCCTCTCTATTTCCCTCTCTATTCGTCTCTCAAACTTCGACCAATCTCGACGAGCAATCCCGTTCAACTCGCTGCCAAAGAATCTTTCTCCAGTTGTGTTACGTGTGTTTTCCTATTAGCTTGTCTGAACACGCAGACCACGACGAAGAGAGCCAGGCACACCAGTTACGCTTTGTTTTCACGTAACAATGGGTAGCTGCTGCGCAATTTTTGGCGGGTGCATCGATACGTTTACCAGGCTAAACAATCCGAGCCAGCTTTCGAAAGGTCTGGCTCGGTCGAGGCTGACTTTCACAGAGTATTTGAATCGGTAACGATTAGAAAAATACTGGTAATCGTATTACGTAAGGTACGCAATGCTCAATTGATGTTTGCTCGAGCAATTTTCCTTCTATGCTCTTTCCGCGAACGTAATCCGCCTGCTGAGAAATCGCTAGGAAGTTTCCCATCTCGTGCTTCCGACTACCACGACATACGATGAAATCGTTTAATCGTTCCGTCGTTAAGCGGAACACGCTACCGAGATCTTTTGTTACCAAGAAAGGGAATCACGATGAACTGCGTACGATTACGTAAGAAAGCCCGTTTCAAAATATTCGACAACGACGACACGTTCGAGCGCAATCGAAACTCGATGATCGGTTTAACGAGAATAACAGCGTTACAGTTTGAGAAAATTTATGTTACGACTGGAGCCGCGGTCGACGTTGAATCGGGCAGCAAACGACAGACGATTATTTAGACGGGGTATCTAGTCGCGATCTCGCGGGATAGGTAAGCTCTTTCCATGCAAACTTAACCGTTATGCAATCGAGCGTCAATCCAGCAAGGTTCGATATCTACCGGCGAAAGTTAACTTTGTGAGTGTACCTTGGTAATTCTATATTTTATTAGAACGCGGCGGTGTGCTACGTTCACCGTGCCACCGTGCCACCGTGCCACCGTGCAACCGTGCCGCACCGTGCCGATCCAATGGAAAGCGTTGCCTTTAATCTTGCCGTTTACTTCGCGGCTAAACTGAAATGCGCGTGCTTCGGGATCGCTTTTCCCTTTTCCCTCCTCTTAATCGATATCATCTCGCGCTCTGGTATTTCATCGTCGCGTAACGCGAAGAAAATTACTAAGCCGGCAAACGCAATCGTATCGAAGCAAGTTGCTTTCGAGCCGGTTCAAAAGCTATAAATCAATCCCGAGCAACTCGAGCGGTTTAATTGTGATAAAATATGTTCGCAAGATCTACGCTACGCTCGCCATTTATGTCGAATTACTGTGTTGCAATTACGTCAATGAGATACCTGCTTGACGTTCGCTGCGCCCGATCAACTAGACTTATTCTCCGTGATTAGCCTTTTACGCAACGATGGTCCGCTTAAAATTTCCTCTCCGAGGCTTGGACAGGATACGAGTATAGAACCGCGTTTAGAAACTTCTCCGCGGTGTACGTGAACATTTTTCTTCCGAGGAAATATGTTTTCTGGGTAGCACGTTCCAGCCTGCTGCACAACTTACTAATGTCTCGTGCATGACAATTACAAACGAATGCACGAATGTCGTACGGGCAACAACCTTCCGTCTCACCGGCATTCTTTGGCATTCTTTGGCATTCAGCCTGAAACATTGTCATTATCCGGGGAACGCCATTGTACGCACGCTCGGTATTGTCGTTACTTCTCCTTATTCCGTAAAAAAGCGTCCTACGGGGGCGTTGAAAGGTCGTCTTCTACCTACTTTCCGACTACACTCCCTACGACGCAACGCTCGAACATGAAATATCGTTCATATTCTTCTCGGTTCCTTTAAACGCGTCCACGAATAAACAAACGAACGAACGAACGAACGAACGAACGAACGAACAGTTGTCGATACCAGAAATCAAAGTTTACTAGAAATTTATTCGAATAAGAACGACGAGTCTTCAGGCAACGTGTTACGTTCTCGATATAGCTCAACGAGGTTTCGAAATATCATCGAAATATCATCGGCGACACGCTTGTAAGTCCACGAAGGAACTACTAACAAAAGCAGTAAAAGAAACATCCTTGGGGGATCGGTTCGTTTGGCCAGGAAAAAATGAAAAGCGTCATTCGGCGACCTCGACTCGACTGCTTTCGTCGTGATCGCCGTGGAAAATATTTCAAGGGTCATGGCCATAATATCTTATATACCCCTGATAACCTTGGTACGAAAACTTGGTTCGCGCTCGTGTGCAGCACCGCACCGCGTACCACGCGCTTTTAATGTCGACGACACGCAAAGCATCCTCTCAGCGACTAGTTAGAAGCGAGACCAACATTGCTCCTGCCTCCGAGTTCGTCCTTGGAACGATCCGGATGCGTAAGAATGTCCCTTCTTTGCCAATCGTTTCTATCCTTACGTACGAATGATATTTCGAAGATCATGGGTGTTTTCGTTTCACGAAAAATCCTAATCTTCAACGTTACAATGGAATAATACAAGCGCAGGGATTTAATCGATCGCGATTCTTCTCTTGTTGTTTCTTGTTGTTTGCTCGTTTTAGCCTTCCTTCGTCTGCTCGTAAACCGCGTTGTAGTTCAAGGGGCAACTGTCTGACAACTCAATCCCCCACATTGGGAGAGGCATTTCTATTTTTATTCATGGGCGGCCAGCGAATTCTATCCGAGCCTCGTAAACCGGATCTTCTTATCTTGGTATCTGAAAGGGGTAACAGTGTCACAGATGGGGTATTCGCACACCTACTTGCTTGTCCGCGAACATACGCAACTACGCGCTCCAACGGACAGAGCCATATCTCACCTTGTATCGATCGCAAATAGCGAAATTACCGAATGTTTGAAATCTCGTAAAATTGATTTCCATTTTTGGCTCGCTTCGATCGTGATGCTCTTTGAGAAAAAAAGCAACGCTAAACACCCCGTTACACTGATTTCTTCGTTGTTGATCGACGACGATCGATTCTAAAAGGATCGCCGAAGAGGTAGAAGAAGAAGTTTAATTAAAGGACACGAGACATAAAACATCGGTGTTAGAGGGTCGCGGCATCCAAGAAGATCCTTCGTCGAGGACAATGCGCTTAATCACCAAACCGGACGCACCTACCTATTCCACTAAACGAATGATAAATGATAAGCGGATGATTAAACAAAGGCGTGCACGCGGAAAAGAGGCGGCCTCATCAATCTCTATTTCCAACGCAGCCCGTCTCGTCCATGGTGCAGAGCAGCACGCCACGGCGTGCATTTACATTATCATAAAGCGGATCCTGCCGCGTTCACGGACTCGTGTTTACGCGCATAAAAGAGAACTCGATGGTTATAATAACACGATGCGTTTGACGCGAAATTCATCACATACCTTGCTATTATTCGCTAGCTCGTATGATTTTCCTCTGGCGCAACGAATCAAAAGGAGATCCAAGTTCGAATCTGTCAATCTGTCGATATCGTAAGGGGGAAAAAGTAAACTCGTTCGACGAGCTTCCCTTTACGAGGTCTGGTTGGCGCAGCAACGGAAAGCTAGAACGATAATTGATACGTAGCCGAGTACACGAAGCAGCGGCTGCAGCTTGTTGTACGCAAGCACCTAAGTACGTTTTCCCTTTCCGGTAGAGGAGAGTTGCTCTCTCGTTACCAATCAAACTGTTTTATTGGTCCAGAGCAAAGGTAGGATCGAACAGAGCGGTTGGGAACCACTTTTGGCGCCAGACGTCACCTGGAATGCGGTTTCAACTCCTCCGGGCAGACTTTTCATACCATGTGCGTCTCCCACGCGGACACACGTGCCTCTCACGCGCGGATCTTACTTTTAAATATTCACGCGAGATCGCGCGGGGAGAAGGCGGTGGGAGCAAGGTTCGGTAGGACGAAGAAAGATGAACGGAGACGGACGACTCCCCGTCGAGATTCAAATAATTTTCACTTTCGAAGCTTCGCGTCCCCTCGCCTCGCGTTCCGATCCGTACAACTTAATGCTAGAGGACTCGATAAGTGTCTCGATGATCGGCTATTATCCGATAACCCGTAAATGCAGTGCACGCGAGTGACACGTTCGGAGTGGTAGTCGGCCACACTATTTGCTGCCCTACAATCCGCTACGAGGGTAGCTTTGCGATCTAACCAACTAGGGGTGTGTTGCGACACTAGCCTCGCTACGATTTCAATGTAATTTTACACTCTATATTTATCCTACTCGTTTAATTATTATTTTAATAGCCTTTCGTTTGAAAATTGTTCTATTTGACTTTGGTCAAAGTATCGTTGGGTATTTTTCCAAGTGTAGGTCATGACTGGCCACGCCATCTATTTGAGAGAAGAAGCACGAGATAGAGGGTAAAAAGAAAAGGGATCGACAGCGAAATGTAATTTAACTGTCTGTCGTGGTTGGGAGAACGGAACAGAATATTTTCTTTCGATTACAAGTCGACAATATCAAAGAATTTCCTAATAAAAATAGTTAGAGGTTTCTCCGGGGAAAACGTAACGTATCGAGCAAATCTTGACATTTTCTCCGATTAACATCGATACTCTTGCTAATGAATCGCGGCAAAAAGAAAACCGATAAAGAGCTCCTCGAGCGAATAATAATGAGAGATTCTATGAATATGATAATGGAGTTTTGGTTGCGATTAGGTGTCAGTAAACACGATGGGACGCAAGCCAAAGCGAGACGCACACGTCTCCGCATCCTCGCGCGGTTACATATGTACGTACTCGTATATGCACCGACCGCTCTAACGGGAGTTGCTTTGCGTTCTAAATTGGATAGAACTCTGCTTCGAAGCAGAGACGTCGAGCGAAGGAAGTCAAACACGAGCGATCAATTTGCGCAATTACAATCGTTTCTCGACGCGACGTTATTAGCGATACACCGCACAAGCTATTTAAAGGTTTGTCTTCGGAAATTATCGTTGCAAATTTACCGAACCTTTTATCTGCTTAATTACACGAATCGCTTTTGCCACGAGATGCTTGACAACGGTCAGAAAAACCTACTTATTAATCCATCAACTTCAATTATCTCTCCACTCCCCTAGCTGCGTCTAATTGATACTTTATCTAAATGTAGTTGCCGCGAGAAATAACCGGCCGGTCGGCGATAACGCGAGACTCGATGAATCGTCGTTGAAGAAGAAAGAAATAACGATCGTAAGCGAGACGATAATTCATCGAATTACAGAGTGTAATTAGCTGTTTCTCGCAGTAGATTTCCGCGCTGCGTTTCACAATGTATCGTTAATCGTTAATCGTTAATCGTTAATCGTTAATCGTTAATCGTTAGTCGAGGAGACGATTCGTTTTTAAGGCGCGTTTTGCTGAAAGAACGGGGTGTGTCGCGATAACAAGTTATCTTTGAGAAGCAAACGCGTTCGCGATTAAAAATTCATCGGATTCGTTCGGGAGTCGCGTCGAATACGAGTAGAAGGAGTTAAAAGCCGATGGAATGTTGTTGCGACGAATCGAAAAATAAGCTGTGTAAGAATAAAGTTTCCACGGTTTAACGAGTAAATCGTGTTCTCTCAGAACAGAGGTAATCTACTCGCGGAATCGCGTACGTATGTAGGTATGTACGTGCTCGTAGGTACGTAGGAAGTCCGCAAAACGGCAAAACGGCAAAACGGAGCTGCTTCGAATCATTGGCGGGGAACGTTTTGCTCCGTGTTTATAGTTGGCCGTGTCGTTGCCCTCTCGATAATTCCGCTCGATAAAATCGGATACAAGCCGCGGTGTAACGTTTCCCTCGAAATCGCTCGTTCGTTAGACACGGGGCAGAGAAGAACCGTATACGTACTTCCTGATACATCTCGTTCGTCGATGAGTTCTAGCGTTACCCCTCGCGCCTCGATCATCGCCACCGGTATTACCAACCGATTACTTTTCATCGGACCATTTCGATATCTTCTTCCGCCGTTTAACCTCCCTCGCAGAACAATCTCTAAATAGTTCTCGAACGATTCTCGTCGATTTCCATATGCGAACCGCTCCGGCTCGAAGCAGGAAGCGACGCGTTCTCGGCCCTCAGGAATGCCAGAATCGTGTGGGAAATCCGTACCGTTATTGGGACCAACGTCCACGTACCTACTTGGCCAACCTCTTATCTAGTTATCGCGGCCGTGTTGCCTCTGCCTATCCTGTATCTCGACTTTTACGACGAAAGATGCTCTCTTCCGAGAACGAAATTGCGTGGGCCGGCTGTTACGTCTTCCGTAACCGTTCTCCAACCGCGTCACTTTTTTCTCTTTTTCTTTTCGTACCAAGTGCCACAGCGAACCGGAAGATGTTCGGGAATCGTGCAAACCGAACGGTTCGTCGGTAACAAACGTTGCGCGATAAAACGTGCCCTCGTACCACGTGGTTGTTGCGCGAACAGCGCGCTGGACCGAAGTAAAAATCAAGATCGTAAATTGACCGATTTATTTTAGACCACGATAACGAGCAAACTGGCCGCTCGTTGTTTCGTACGATTTAAAAACAGCATCCTCGAAGCCGGATGATGTTGCAAGTTGACCGATCGCTCTTGGATGCGACGCGAACACCTTTGTCGCGCATAACGGAATCGCGTTCATTATCGACACGCGATCGATGTCGATGCCACTTCTAACCGAAGCACGATGTTGCCCCGATCAAGATCGGGAACTGCCGCTCGAGGAGAAACGGTCGTTGACGTTGAGTTTCATCGAAGATCTCGTCGAGCGTCCAGAAGGATCGCTTCGACACGACGATATCAGGTATCTGCGATCGCGAGTGAAATTTCCGAGCGACTTATCGGCCCGGGGAGACAACCGGCACGGATCGGCGCGACGCCCGTTCTCGTGTTCCCTAGGCCATGACCCAGACCCAGCCAACTTTGTTTTTCAACTTCCCTCAAATAAACTTAGCTAGGAAACGTGGTTACCTTTTATTTTTAACCACGAATTTAATCGTTATTCCAAAATGAATGAATTCTATTATGAATAAGCATCCTCTCGCGACCGCGTTCAAAGGTTACGGATTCGCCGGACTCGATCGCGATTATAAAATACTTGATATTATGGCGACTATATTTCACTGACCGGTATTACATGCTAGCGTTGGCTTCGAACATCGCGATAAATAAGGGAGCTTGCTTCTCGGTCGACAAGAGGCTCGTATTAATTATTCCAGCAGTGCAGACGCATCATCAACCACCCCCGAGATCGAACTGGAAAAGCTCCCGAGGCATCGTAACCTCGACCCCTTAGCAAAAATTGGTCGCTTCGTAATCGTTGCGTAACGTTATTAACGTTATTAGTTAAGGGGTGAAAGCTCTAAGGGAGGCCGTGCAAGATACGTTCAGAGAATGCTAGTAGCCCAATGAATCGCGAGAAAAATCCTGCTTATTTAAACGCTATTCGATGAAATAGAAAGGAATAGAAGCGTGGTGCGGGATCGTAAGACAAGCATAGCGCGCTTGAAATATTATTATCGCGTCGCTCTTACATTACCGAGGGTGCTGGCATTTATCAGACAGCATGCTAAATATTTTATCGCAAATTGGACTGGTGTGTAGTAAAATAGTATCGTAAACGGGACAATAAAATTCCTTCGCGTGCAGCGGCATCGGTAAACGGCTCGAGCTAAGTAGGTGTCTACGCGGACCTTTAACGACCCTCTATTAGATCGCACGAAATTGCTTCGGCTGTTAAAACCCAATTGAACGGGCGGCCTTTTCTCCTCCCCTTTTCTTATTAACAATTTGTTCAACAGTAGGGAACTTGATTCTCGGCGTGCGAGAATAATGCCGTATCGCTTTCCTTTCCAAACCCTAATCTGCTGCGATCGGCTCAGGGAAGCAAAACGTTTTAGCAAGGAAAACGTTCCATCTTCCCTCGACTCGACTCGATTCGATTCGACTCGACTCGTCTCGGCTCGTCTCGGCTCGTCTCGGTTCGTCCGCGAGACAAGTTTCAAATGCCAATTACATTCTTTCCTTCCCTCTTTTGATGCATGATTAGCAGTGCACCGCGGTTAACAGAGAAATGTTTCCGTTCTGGCGACATAATGGCTCGCGGTATCTTTTAGCTTTCGAATTACTATAATTCCTGCGAGGCAAGCGGTCGGAAGTTCTTTCTCATACTCGCCGATAATAAAATTGCGACAACGAGTCCGGCAGCGTAGAAGCGACGGTAACTCGACCGAGTGTTCCGCGAGCTGCGTTGAAAAACTCGTGGAAGCGCTCTGTAATTATCTAGGTAATCGGTCGGAAAATACGGAGCTCGCGTGTGTATAGGTGGGTATTAAAGGAAGCCGAGCCGGTGGAAAGTCCAGAAGGCTAGTTCGCGACGTTGCAAGAAATAAGGGACAGAGATTTCCTCGTTGAAACGATCGTAACAGTCTAATCGGTCGCGTAAAGAAACGATCGTTCGCAGGTTTCTAGGCCGATTTAAATGTGTCGGTAAATAGCTGATCAAAGCCCGCCTTATCGTTAGGCTGGGTCGTTTCGCGAGTAATTACATGTATAAACTAGCGAACAATAAAGCAGGCGAACGCGTTCCGTGTTTAAGGACCAATGGCCAGCTATAATGCGAACAGTAGCTGGAAAAAATAGCCCCCGTTTGTCGCTTTGTTGGTTTAATAAACCGGCCCCAACATAAACAGACAGACCCACCGCGTAATTGCGTCCAGTCGTTACATAACTTTTATCCCTGGCTCCCTTGTCTTCTCATTCTCTCGTTTCGATTAAAGGACCGAGCAAACTGCGTGGCGTGGCGTGTCGACGCGACGTCGCGCTGTGGGAAGATGTTCACCGTTCGAGAAATACGCTTACGAGCCTCGACTACACCAACGAATAAACACCGAAACGAACAGCTGTTCGACAGCTTACTTTCGCCATCGATCGTCCAGATTTTTCAATCGACGCGGTTTCGAAGACGTTCGAATCCTTCGAGACGTTTGCGAGACCGGCGTCCAAGTCCGCGGCGTTTGAAGAGCCAGGTGCTCGATTTGCTTCTCTGCTTCGTTCGAATTTCAGGGAAGCCATAGGGTGCATAGTTGATGTACAGGCTTGCCGCCACCTGCACCAGCTGCACCAACTGCACCAACTGCACCAACTGCACCAAACGATTCCTTCGACTATGCGAGCTTGCGGTGTATTCATTGGCGCGCATCGCGAACCTCTTCGTCTCGCCTCGTGCCACACAAATTCCCTCGTTATTTTTTGCCAAGAACGCTGCATGCAGGAATAATTATCGCGTTACTTGCTCTCGATCGAAACCGATCGACTTTCTCCGCTGGATGCTTTTTGTCGTCGTTGAAAGCACTTTCGACGCCAATCGATCGTATTTTTCGTAATCCTAACGGATTTATCGTGCCGCATCGACGATCTCACCTGAATCGTTGCGGTTACACGATTACACGTTCGACACGAATATTCATCGTCTACTGAGTCATGTAGCGGGCGTGTCGTTCGTTTATTCGGAAAAATGTCAATTGCGCGAGTCATTCGTTTCGTAAAAAAGAAAGAAAAGAAAAAAAGATATCGTGTCGCAAAGATTTCCGAGACTCGACCGAGATTCCCTGTTTGATTTATAAGTTTCTCGAACGTCCTAAAAGCCGCTGTAGGCTCTAAAGTGTATAGCAATCACCGGAAACTCGGCACGTGATCGGTGTTACCAATATGGAGTGGAGAAACCACCCAGGAAACCGGAAGTTAACGTCGTTCATCGTTTCGGTGTTTCAACGTTCCAAGAACGTTTTTTTCTATCGTCATTCATAAACGAGTCGTTGGACGACCAATGCTTCTCCCGTTCTTCCCCCGTTCTTCCCCCGTTCTTCCCCCGTTCTTCCCCCGTTCGCATTGACATTCGCGAAAGGGAAACTTGTTTGCGCGAGAAAAATCGAAGCTTCTCAGGGCTAAATGCGAATGGTTTTTCTTGGTTCCTTTGGAAAGAAGTTAGATTGCAAACAGGATCGTTCGAGCATCGCGTATCGGTTTTGAAGGAATGTAAAAATACCCGCGACTATTAAGCGAAGAAATATTCTAACCGTTCCTTTCGCTGACCAATAACTTTGGAATCTAAATTTGCATTCCCAAACCCACGATTTTCTATTTTCACTGTCAGTGAAAACGTCGGTGGGGTATACGAGTAAGATACGCGAGAAGGTTGGCAATCGGTGGATTCTCGTCTATATAATCGGACGATCGCATTACCATCGACTACCCTTTTAATTATTGCGTATAATCGTGATTTAATCGGGAAAGAAATAGAATAATTTTGGCGCCGTTGATGTCGTTGTAAATTTTCGTAGCGAGAACGAATCGGAGAGAAAAGGAAGAAGATCGTTCGGTGGACGAACACGGTCCTGGCCCGCGATTCTCCTTCTATTAACGGTCACAAACAGACCGAATGGACATCACGGTTCGCCCGAAATAGAAATAGAACGGTTCTATCTCTAACGGACAGCGCGGTTAGGTCGTGTTTCTCGCGTTCCACGCAGTGAATCACTACGCGAGACCGCGTCCACGCTCCTCTCGACACTGTGTACGTTTTCTCGAGGCTTCCATCGCGTTTGCGTAGCACCCCGCGACCCATCCGACCGACGTATACGTATGCACAGCGGTTAGAGGTAGGCAGCTTCCCCGACTAGAGTGTTCGTCTCTGGCTCCGGACCTTTGGTTGAATCATCTCGCTAAATACGGTTGCGTAATTTTAGGTGGGACGCGATGAGTATGTCCGCTGAAATTCTATAATAGCAGCTGCTGAAATCAGCGCGATCGCGGCCGTGGACTCGACCACCGCCAATGACACCGACACAGCGTCGTCGAGCGTCGTCGAGCGTCGTCCAGCGTCGCGTCCGAACGCACTTCCTATTTAGGTTGCGTCCACCACTGTTCGCGCTCGCTCGAATTGGATCATCCTTGAGAGTTTGAAAACTCTTAAACCTCTCGTAAGTTATCTCGAATTCGACTCTGCATACTTATGGACGCGCGACGGACGAAATCAATCGCACGAGTAGACACGAGACGAGCGTTCATCGAAGAAAGCAGCAGTCGTAGCCGCGTGATTCAGACGCGAGATATTCCCGACGACGCATGGCGCCACGTATCCGACTTGACTTCAGTACACTTCCTTTGCGAGCCGCGTGGAATTAATCGGAAAACGAGCCGAGTGACAGGGAGTTGCATCGCGTAGGGACGCACGTGTTGTACGTTCTTGGTCTAAGTCTACGTCAGCTAAGTCAAAGTCAGTAACCGATCGCAAGCGAGCATAGACGGAGGTGGAATGCCTAATGTCTGGCGCCTGTGGCTCGTGCAGCCGGAAATAGATTGCGCCGGTTATATTATCGAGAACACGTTACTCGAGCCACTCTTTAAAACTGCCACCACGCGGCTACTTATATCCGTTATAATTTCTATGCAAGCAGAGAAACCTTGCGATTTCTCATCGTACATTTTAGCTACGTTTTCGACTTTTTGGCGAAATTATTTGATATAAAGTGTATGTTTTCACGACACGACGCGACGCAGAAATTCTGTGAAAAATGCGTCGCCTTATGTAATCTCAAGTTAGACTGATGGCTGATTATACCGGCAAAGAGATCCTCTTACGGACACGTGGAACGGATTACCCTGCGCCAGACACAGCACAGGCTCCTCTCATTATGCGGGCAACAGTCGACCTCGAACTATGCATTCGCATGGAACAACATCTGCTGCCCTTCTCTGATATCTTCACGTGTTATTTCGCCCGATTATTTTAAGGGTATGCCCGGTCTTAAAAATACTTTCACCATGTTTTAAACGGTTTAAACGATTTACTGCAGGACGAAAGCTCGTACACTTTCGTTGACCAACGAGCCATCAGGCTAAGTAATTACTGTTTTCGACGTGGCACAAGAGGTCCTTCGTTGATGTTTTCACTTCCGGTTAATCTAATAACGACTCGTGGCAAGTCGCATGCGCACGCGTAATGCTCAAGCGATTCCTTTCGTTGCATCATACGGTAACTGCGACGAAAGGGAAGCGTCACGTCCTCTTTGTAGGAATAATAAATCACATTGTCGTTGCGTCAAGACGCTGTCGTTTCATTTGAATACGGATAATAAACGGTGATTTTGCAATCGTTTCGTGTGTCCGTTTCAATTTCGAGCGAATATTAACCTTGACACGAGTCGCGATGTCCAGTCGAAAATCAGAGTCACTGGAAATAACCGAGCTCGATGCCTGTCGACACGAGAAGCCACGGTACAAACTGGCACAAAACTTATTTCTCCAATTCGAATAGCTGTTCGTCTTTTGTTACGAATTTATTCGTAATGGAGAAAAATTCCAGGAGCATCTTTCCGAACCGGTTTGATAACTTCTGCGCCCAGTATCGACCAAACATGCATATGCCGTCTGGTAACAAAAGCCACCGTCAAAGAGCCAGCTAACTCTTTGATACAAAAACACCAGAATAAACGCATTTCCCTTGCTTTCACGAGAGATATTGTGCCTACCGTCTAGACGTATCGCGAGGGCTCGACAAAGGGAATAGAAACATCCGTGGCAGGCGTTTCCTTTTTTTCCACCGATAGCGTCGCATTTCTGTTTGTGCGCTCTATGAAACGTCGCTAACAGAAGTAAATCGATCTGTCTCGCAACGCGAGTCAACGAGACGGACAACCGTTTGCGTTAACGCGTTTAACTTCGTTATCGATAATTACAATTAACCCGAAGGTACTGTGCATCCCTAATGGAGACGAACTCGTAAATAACGAAGCTCCCCTTAAGCTAACTCGGTCGAAGTAACCGTCTCAACGACTATTTCCAATACGGATTCCCCAAAGACCACTAAATGTTTCCACACATATCCTAGGATACGAATAACCGTTTCCAGGCCAACGACCATGTAAACCATGCGAGTCACCGGACAATGCAATTAACTCCTTTGTGTCGTTGCGCCGTTGCGCTGTTACCCTCTTCCTGGTTTCTGACACGCGTCCACGCTCGCGTATTTATAAATATACGAACATCCGAGTAGCAGGCATCTGTGATCCAGTCGCACGAGCACGAGTTCGCTTCCATTACGCTCGTGCCCCCTTTTCGCACCCTCGCGAGGGTCGTTTCGTTCGTTGTACGCTCGTGTGTACGCGTCTGGAAACGTTCGCACCTAATACAACTTCAACCCCGACCTGACGCGTCCTTTTCAATGGATTTCAATCGATTCTAGCATACTTTTACACCTTTCGCGATACACCAAATATAACAATAAACACGACCTTAAGTGATTCTCGAGTTCAGCTTGGCGCAGGAGTGCAACGTTCCCACGATATTTCCATTTCCTTCGGAAGTGGATTATAATCACGTGTTTCCTGCCAGAATTTACCTTCGAGCAAAAGGTGCGTTGAATACGAATAACGTGGTACGAGGGTACGCGTGTCGAAGGAAGTAGGAAATTCTTGACCGGCATCGAATCGTCGAAGAAGGACGAGAGTCGATGCGGTTGAAATCGATCAATTTTTTGCACGAGCGTAGATGTAAAAGAGAATTATTCGATGGTGGTACACTTGACGGCCTGTACAGCATACCTATTCGTGCTGTGTTTACGAACACGTGGGGAACGTACAAAGCCTTATGGGAACAATATCTTTTGCCACGAATGGTAGCATAAATCTCTCCGAGAGGGCGAGGGCGAGGGCGAGGACGCGGGTGGGAGGGGAAACTCGTGCTCCTGCTTTACGAATGCAACGCAGACACGCATTAATCCTGGCTTCGTTTATGGTTCTGTTCGAGCACGCCACGTTTCACGGGAACCGAGCGTTGCTTGACGAAAACTCGTCGACGTTCTTTGTAGGTAGCCAAGAATTTTCAACCTTTCATCGTTCGATTTGTTCCTCGATTCGAGAGTAACTAATTATACTTGGCCCTTGCGTCGTTCGAGGAGTCGTTATTTTCTCATTCCCATGGACGAGGACAAATTGCTATTTGTTTTCCTTGGAAACGTGGTCTACCGATCTGCATCGAAGATTTCTGCTTAAGTAAACGGGGCAGTTTAAAAGGACTGCCACTGAAATAACGTTACGACATCTGGGCTCTTATCGTCGAGCGCAAATTTAGAAAGGAAGCTGTTCGCAGGGATGGCTGGACAAAGGATCCGGAACAGACTTTCGAAACTTCTCACAAGGCCGCATAAAGATTCCAAGCTGGCAATAAGGAGACAACTCTTCGGAAGCTAAGCTTTGCGAACATACTGGCGCGTATTTGCAAACGCAAAGGATTCGTTTCGCGTCACTCTTCGTGCCACTTCTTGATAAGCCGAGTCTTTCGAGGATGCATCAGCGAGGAGCGTTGATATATGCTACAAATTCTAATCATATAGCTTGCTCGTAATGTTTCGTTCCGGCGTTGAACCGTTTCCAAGAAACAGGCACGTGGGAAAGGATACCAGTCGTTTCTGAAGCATTTTTTCATTTTTTCGGCTCGCTTCTTAACTTCTTCTTGCTTCCTAACACCGAGTCAATTTTATTGCTACTTTTGAAAAATAGATGAACGAGCTTAAGAGATAATAATTAGCTAAGTAACTGGTCCGCGAGAGTATTTAACGGTTGTTTCGCTGGAAAGTTGCGCAAATCGAATACTGTATCGATCGAACGGGCTCGGTTTCGAGCAAGGTTGCATAGAGCGATAGAAGAGTGTGGGAAGCGTAGGCAAAACGGTGGCCACGTAGCAGCAAGCGTTAGTCCCTCGATCGGCTTCCTCTCTTTCTTTCTCCAAGTCGACTTCCTGCCATGGCCATGTTGCCGAGCTCGTTCGGCCTCGGCCGTCCTTGCCCCTACTGCTAGGCAGCACTCCGTTACCATCTTTTGTACTAGCTACTACGAAAACATCAACTCTCTGAACGGATTAGAAAGGCTCTCTCGCGTGCTACTGCCTTCTTCTCTTTTCTCCTTTCTTCTCTTTACCGCCAATGCGTAGGAGGGAAAGTTACCAGAATTTTTCTCCACGTCGCGACCTCTTCGACCGTTCAACCACCCGACCGCCCGACCGTCTTTCGAAGGAAAGTCGCGTTCGATTTAAGAAATCGAACTAGAACGAGTCGATGTTCGATCACTCTTCTCGACAAAACGAGCTGTAAATTATCGGGAAAGAATCGGTTTCCTGTAGATCGCGCTTTAACCTGACCCTAATGGTCTGTATCAGTGTGCTTGAATGTTTGTGAAATTGTGACGTCGAAGGAGGAAACGATGTTTCATTAGTTCGACTCGATGATACAGCGTATGCCGCAACGTTGCACAGGATCATCGATTACGATTGCTATCCTAGAAAACTGGTTGTAGATTACTCGTCGGTCGATGAATCAGCCACGCATCATCGTCGAGCTGTAATAATACGGTAGATCGGTGTGTATTTTCGTTTGGTTCGACAAGCGTCGACAATATCTTGTCAAAATTGTTTTCCACGGTGTGTTTGTCGTTTACTTTGCTATCTTCTCGAAAGTCCTTCGAGCAAGATAAGCAATTTAACCTCTCTATCTTAATCCTCGAGTTTTCGTCCCGTTCTTTATACATTTTCCTGTTTTTCATTAAACCAGCACAGAAGGTATAAACTCTCGCCTTAAAATATTCATTCGCGTCGCGACACGAGTATAATCCACGGTTAATCGAAAGTGGCGAGCTTTATTCGATGGTCGTCTGGTTCGAGTTCGAAAGGAGGACTGCAGGATTCTTCGTTCAGGCTCGAGATGGGTGGGCAACGTTCGGAGGGATTTAGATAAGTCTCGAGAAGCAGTTTTTGCCACCGAAAGTCTATTAAACTGGCGCAAACTCGCTTCTGCGATATCTTTAACCTACTTGACATCCGGTACGACCAGATAGTGTCGTGCCGGAGACACTACAAATCTATCGGATTCGAACGGAAACATTATCCCGCCGGTATGCGTTAATTACGTCAGGTAGACACATCGGAAGCGCAAAGATAACTCGATTAAGAAATTCGCTCGTAGGTTTCGCAAGATCCTGTTAGGAAACGCGTCCGAGAAATTCTTCGTCGACCGGTCAAATTTCTTAATAGGATATTACGTATCCTCGAGCATTTCCATGAAAATTATTCGAGACACGCAAACGCCCTCGTCGAGTCATCTTGCTGTTGCCGCTTTGTTCTTGACCCTTTCACGAAAACCGATACGTAGTTACGTACGTGTCTGGACAACGATCACCCATGTCGAGATTATCCTATTTATCGCGGTTTTGGAAGTTGCGCCGACTTATTAATGGCGCGCATAATTCTGCGACCGAGCCCTCCCTCTTCGGCTCGCTGCCTGCTGTTGCTCTTTCGCCGCGAAATCGATAAATTATGCATTCAATCATTCATGCCCGCTCGCTATAATAACGTACGATGGTTGACAAGATCCTGGCACGCTTTACAAGCCTCCTAGTTCCGCGAGAGTTTGCTCGCCGGTCTAGCTCCGGGAAAGATTCCGTTTACTCGTTAGCGATTCATCGCGAACTCGTTGAACGAGCCCGTTGTGCAGCAAGGAAACGCAAAAAAGAAACGAAGGAAATTCGTGTGTTACAAGGAAACGAACGGCGTGGCGCGTTTCGAGCGAAATGTGCGGCATTGAAATCTCCGGGTCAGCGACGAACGGCAAAAATGGAGTGCCGCGCTTCGCTCGAGATCCAAAGTTTTGTGATACGCGTGTTCGATTATTATTTCATTAATCGTACACTGGCGTCGGTTTGCAAAGCGTTCAAAGGCTCGGGGAAAGGGCGAGGAGGGTGGGGGGGGGGGGGGGGGAGGAGAAAAAGAGAGAAAGAAAGAACGAAAGAGAAACGCAAAGGAAACACGAGTGAATCGAGCGGAGAGGAGAAACAGAACAGAAAGGAAAAGAGAGTGGGGGTGAGAGAGAGAGAGAGAGAGAGAGAGAAGATGAAGCGGTCGGTTGACGGTTGGCGGTCGGTGGTCGACGGTCGGCGATCGGTCATTTTCTCGTTTTGTTTGCCGGTTGCGAGAGAGTAAGTCGTTCGGTTCGGTTAGCCTCGGCTCGGCTCGGTGTCGCTCGGTGTCGCTCGGTACTGTCACCGTGTCGACAAGAGGGGAAATACTTTCCCCACCATGTCGGAGATAGCGAAGGGGCTCGATGTTGGAGAATCGAGAGTGGGGATCACGGCGCGCCGCGGCGGAAGGTTCAATTGTTGGTCAACCGTCGCGAGAAGTGGTCGCGCGTGATAAGGCTCGCACGATAGAAGCGCGTGCCTCGTTTCGCGATCGGTGCGTGCATTCGGTGAGCAGGATTTTTTATTCGGAGATGCGTGCCTGTAACCGCGACAGTGACACGGTGATTCGTTCGCCGTTGCGTTCTCGCCGCGAATAAACGTAGCCCGTGGAAACGCAGTGACCGAAGCAGAAAACACCTTTCCTCCCGTCTTTTATTATCTATCGTTTATCTGGATTCGTGCGCGCACACACGTTACGGATATTTACACGTTTACACGTTTATCGATAAAAAGGAAATAGCTGGTTGTGATCGGTAGAAGTGAATGTATCGTAATCTTGGTCTTGTGTGACTCGTACGAGACTGGTGTTCGCGCTTGGCTGGCTGGCTGGCTGGCTAAGCTAGTCTCCGCTTCCACGTTTGTGATCGTACGACCAAAAGGAAATTTCGGATTATATCGTATACGTGTGCAGCTTGTTTGCTCGTGGTCCAGTTGACGCAGCGTCGTGCCTACACCAGCCATGACGGCGGACAGCCTGTTCGAGACTACCAGCATCCCAGGGCATCTCGCTCCCACGCCTCAAAGGCTGGAGAGGCTTCTCTCGAAACAGACCCTCGAGGAACTGTACGAGGTCGAGGAACAACCTTTCGCACGGTGAGAGACCAGTTTTGCTTTGCTCAGCTTCGCCGACATTCTATCTCCTCGTCTCTTTGTGTAACGAGGTTGTGTCGACTGGCGATCTACAGCACTGAGTTCCTCCTACAATCTCGCGATGTCACCGATCTAATTCTCTAATTAACATTGCTTCCTTTTCCTCTAACGTTCTTTTCGCTTTGAAACTTTTGCGATCATCTCTTGTTACGCTACAAACTTAAACGAGCCAAATCGATTGTGACAATGCTCCGAATAAGATTGTACCGTCGAAATAGAAAAAAAAAAAAAAAGGGAGAAGGAACCGTCGCGCGTCAGCAAAACGTTCGTTGAAGGAACCGAGGCACCCTCGATTCGGTCCTGGACCCTCCCGGAGAAAGAAAGTGCCCCTACTGCGAGAGATCGAGGTCGAGACTTTGCGCGCTGATGCTCTTTTACGACCTCTGTCTACAGGCGTCTCTTCCTCTCTCTTTCTCTCCTTCTCTCGTTCTCGAACAACTCTGTTGCTTGTTCGACGGAAGAACGACGTGACGAAGAGGTGGAAGAAGAAGCTGTGATCATGGTTCGAAACGTTCGTTCGAAATTGAGCAAGGTCGAGGACCATCCGCGCAGGCGATTCGACGCGCGTCCCGAATGATGCGATTTTCGATCGCAAGAGATCACCGAAGAGAAATCCTGAAATCGGGTCGCGCGCGGTTCTCTTACACCGACACGGTTAAGCTCTGCCGTATTCTCCTCGACCGTATACGATGCTTCAAAGTTCAAAGATTTCGCCAAGTTAACAGCCACGACGCTTTTCAGGACAAGTAGAGTTTGCGTTGATAGCTAGGCTAAAAGTTTCGGGCGAAAAGTTGAAACGACTCCATTACGGTCGCAGCGATCGCGCATTCATCCTCGATTTGCTCGAGCCCCGTTTTCATTCGCGGTCCTTTTGTTGGCCGATCGCTGGAAGTAGGTAGTCACCGCTGCGAACGATATATTCCTCTCTGTTGGTGTCTGGGATTAATGTAGGCCACCAACTACGATGTTTGTTGTCGTCGTCGTTACACGTATCGACAACATCGCACGCACGTAAGCCGCTGCGCTATACCGATATCCGATTGCAGACGTGTCGCGATTAATCGTAAGTGTACTCAACTGATAAAACTGATAACAGATTCGCGATAGATTGCAAAATCCGAATCGATGCAATTTATCATCGATATTCAGGTCGTATCGGTTCTTCTTCTCAACGAGACGGGTGCGACACTACGAGTAGTTGGCATTCTTACAATGGCCGAATGCGTTTCAGAGATTTCTGAAAGGTGGTGGTAACGGTTGCAAACTATTTATGCAGCCGTCGATCAGAATTGTCGCCGGTCGCCGGTCGCTAGGTGTGAGCCACGAATGCAAAATACAACTGCGTTATCGAACACACACCTGCTGCATCGAAGATTTATACGCGAAGCGTTTCGGGTTCTTGTAATTCAAGCTGGACGTGTGCCGATTGCGATACAAAAATTTCCTATCGATTACGTGTTCCGGTGATTCGAGGAAGCAATTTTTCGGTTTGTTTGGCCAACCGCTATGCAACTCGCGATCTCGATACAAACACGTACGTGTTATTAAGGAAAGGAATGCAAACAATCGGCTCGGTTCTTTGAAAAAGTTTCGATCGCGTAATCGTACCGGGAAAAATGATATGCAAAGCGAATGACACACATTACCCGCGTACACAATCACGATCTGTGCCTCGATTCCTATAGCCGCGGGAGTTTAAACATCACGCGTGTATCGGAACTATCGTTCGTCGAAGTCGAAGATAAGTGGAAGTAAAATCCAGCCGCGTTTAACCGTCGTCGCGAGTCTCTCGAAGCACGAGTCTCGTCAGAGCGACGCCATAAACGTCCGCGAGAAAGGGGCTCTGGCATAAATATTATGGCCATATCGGCGTACAGCCTGTTATTCGCAAATGTAAATAAATTCGAGCGAAACGCTAATCGTTTCGTTGCCACCAATTAACAGATTCTCCGCACGTAATCGACTTGCTTTGGCTTCTTTGGAATATGTACACTCGTCGTATATTGGCGATCTTTAATGTCGGCATCGTACGATCGCGATCGCGGTTCGCCGTCGTTGCTCGCGTTCGTCACGGTTCTGGCATTTAACGTCGATTTACTTTTGCCTCGCACCACCACACACTCTGTATCATGCTTTCTTTACCTTCCGAGAATACGCGTAACGAATATTTCATGAACAAAGAAAACCCTTTAACGTTTCTTCTAACGCTTCTACCGTGATCGCATGGATTCAATGTTCCGTTGGTTTTTTCGTTCGCGTTATTTCCCGTCGAACGAGATGAAGCCGATGAATCACGTTTCGGTATCCTCTTCCGTGTAAACTTTGTTTCGTCGAGTCCGAAAAGCCTTCGCTGGGAGAAAAGTCGAATAAATTGGTTGGTAAGAGTGTGAGTCATAAAGCAAGCGAGAGGTTGTTGCGTGCACTGGGAAGGCCCGTGCCCGTCGAGTCACGAGCGTATCTTGTTCAAATATTACCGGGTCTGGTAAGGATAAAAAGTGTTGTGCATCGCTTAGGAATCTCGATAGGTGGCATGGACGCGACGATAGGCGACGCGACGCGACGCGATCGAGGAGGCATCGGCCGAGAAGCGAATTCGATCGGCAGAATTTGTCGTTTCGGAACAGCGGGAGGACGGGGACAGGTGCTTTTTATGGTATCGGGTCGCGTCTTAGAATACACGGGAACAAGTGGAGGACACGCGAAGCGGGGAAGAGCGAGAGAGCGAGAGAGTTTAGCGTGGGTTGAAAATAGCTTGTGGCCGGACTGAAAATGCAGAGACCGTCCGCTATGCACTTGCCGCTCGATATTTATACCCTTATAATAGGTAGATTCGTTACAACGTATCCTCTCTGCTCGCCCGAGCTCCTACCTATCTTTCGTTTCAACGAGGCGACGAAACGAGATCATCCTTGTTCTTTCATTTTCTTGGCTTATTTTTCGAGTAACTCGTAAAACCTTTACGAGGTTCAGAATTCGAGTGTAGCAATCGGCTGTTTCGTAAATCGAAACTGGTTGCGAGTCGAAAGTGGTGGCGAGCAACTCGAAGGAAAACTCGAACGACCGCGACGGATTCTCTGGTTACGTCGAAGAGGAACGGTTCGGTTCGAGCGGACGAGTTAACGCGACAGAAACGGTCATGCTATCTGGAAAGTAACGGTAACGGCACCTGCAATTAGCGCGACAGCCAGGCTGCCTACTTGTTCGAGGCTTGCCTGCGATCCGGTCGTCGATGACCTTCCGACGAAGGGGAGAAAACGAGATCCCAGGGTGCATCGCGATTGTCGCCACTCGCGCTACATCGACCTCCTAGGAAAAGGATCGCGAGCATCCGGTTTCTCGTCTTTCGCCGTGGCCTTTGTTCTAGTCGGTTAAGGACGTCGTGTTCTACCCTTTCGACTCAAACCTCTTTCCGACTCTTCTCGTTTAACGACAACGATCTTAGACGACACTGGTTTTTTTCATCAATTATCCGTTTCGTTCATCTTTTCGAGAGATTCCTGCGAAGTAATCGACCCGATTACGGCTCGCTTCTTTCTCAATTTTCCCCGTACCCTCTAGTAAAGTTCAGACGAGCACGCATCCCGGAGGACGCAGCTGCCTGCAAACAAGCAACAGCTGTTCCCTCTTGCTTCCATTGGCTCGAGCAGCACGTACCCTCGCTTTCCAGGATACTGGCCGTGCCTTCGCAGCTCGTCTTTTCGCTTAGCATAACAATGCTCCTTCTTCGGAACCGAGAAGGATCCAGCTTTCCCGTCGAATAGCTGTTGGAATCTTCGGATCCTTTCTCAACTTCCTTCCGTGTCCCCTTCCGGACGTGGGATCACGGTTTAGCATTTAGAAAAAATAGTTTTTTCCTTGTTAAAAAATCGTAGGGAACGACGAAGTGACTAATTTAATCGGACGAGGGGACCGATCGTGACTCGAGCTGCGTGCACGACATCTTATTAACATCCGTTGTGCACGATGACGGCGATTATCGGCGATACAGATAGCCAGTGGACGATAAAGCGGTCGTGGCGTTCCCGTGGCGTTCCCGTGGCGTTCCTGTGTCGAGGGCTCTTCAGTTTCCCGTCGCGTCGCCTTAATTATATTTATCGGTTTGCTCGATCGGAACGGTCTGCACGCCGATCTCTGGCAGATCGTCGCGAACCGTATGGACGGGCGGAAGGGGAAAAAAGGCACAGTGGCTGGATGTTCACGGGTGAGAAAATACGATGGTATGCCGCGAGCACGCGCTGCATCCACGAACAAACGTTGCCTTCCTTCCTCTCAAGGTCGTAATGATCATTGTCCGTTCATCGATGCGCTGCTCGCTCATCCGATCGATAACTCTGTTCCCGAGGATCGCGTTCTACGAGTCGTTGGAAGCCACCCAGAGTCACAGATGGCTGTGTTTCTCTTCTCGAGAAATAACGAGGAATTCCAACGATCGTTATTCAGCCGTACCGTATTTAGACAGCCTGGCTATTCGTGTCCGTTACAAAGGAACGCGTACCTAACCGACTCGACTCGACTCGACTCGACTCGACTCGACTCAGCTCGGCTTGGCTCGGCTCGATTCCACTCGACTCGACTCGTTTGTCGCGATAGTTTTCTTTCGACTGTTCTCCGATCCCCGAGTCCCGAACCAACGAAGATGTCGTATCGCGCGATTTCGAACTCGTAACGTCTGTTCGAACGCGATCTCGATCGAGAAGGGACGATACCGAGGTGGAAAAATCGCGGATATCGCGGTATCTGGCTGGAACGGAAAGTCGGCGAGCCTCGATCGAGCGAGAAACGTCCTGTTGGAATGATCTATGGATCGAGATCGATCATGAGCTAGAGCCGGAGGTATAGGTATATAGTTGGCGAGATATTACGACACAGACTCGGGAGGGAGTCGAGGCACGACTAGGACGAAGGAGGGAGAGATCGTTGCGGATCGTTCGCGATTGCGATGATCTATGGGTCACGATCTCCCGCTGCCAGGACGCTTTTTCCCCGGATCGTAGCACGATATTTTGTCGTCGCGACTCTCGAACGCGTTCCTTTCTTGCTTTTTCGACCGGTCTAGAAAGTCGTGTCGCGACGATGCAACGGTGTGCAACGCTGGTAGGAAAGAAGAATACCGCAAGATCGGACGCGCGCGTGTAGGTGGACGAGTTTATAAAGCGTCCGACTCGTTTCGTTTCGAGACGATTACAACTTTGTACGGTCATGGATCGCGTCTCGGTTTCGCGAAACGAGTCCTTGAAAATCAGATTACCCGTTCTTCCGTGGCCTGCTTCTCGCCCACACTCTCTCGAGAGTGTTCGAGAGAACCGTTCCAGCCGAGTGGAAGACAGTTTTGCCAGCGCTTCCATTCAAAGCCTTCGCTAGGCATACCGATACGATAAGAGGCGAAACGCGCCTCTTCTTCTTCCCCTTTCCCGTTTTTGCTATCTTTATCTCGATCGGAACGAACGGACCGCGTCCCTCAGGGTTTTTCGCTTCGTTTTGAAATGTCTCGTGGCGAGACGAGTCTCGTAAACACTACACGATGGAACGAAACTTGAAACGATCTCTACATAGTCTGGAGAAGAGGCATCGATCGAAAGTACGATTTCGTTTCGAGTCCCGAGACGGAACTCGAGGCGAATTTGTAGCACCACGATGTCGCCAAACGCGCGAACAAGAACAAGAAAAAGAGAAAGAGGGAGCCGTGTTTGTTCGTTTAAGACCCTATATGCGACGACCTCGTTACTACACGCGGTCGCTCCCCTTCGGTTTCCGTTCGGTTAACCGTAAATTACAACCGCGCGACCGGTGTGTAACGAGCATAATGGCGACGGTAGTCGGGTGAAGGTCGGCCAACTCGAGCAACCGACGATTCGTTCGTTTCCTTTCCTTTCCTTTCCTTTCCTTTCCTTTCCTTTCGATTCGTCGATAACCAACTATGTATTTGACAATCCTGTCTCGAAAGATAGACGATAAACGAGACAACCTTGTCCTCACACGACTGCGTCGATAGACGATTCGAACGGAGAGATTCGATCGTTGTAGGGGCAGCGATGCGCGACTCCCTTTTCATTTCGCTTTCTTTCGCTTCGAGATATTCTCGCGTTAGAACGGGCGAACGTTCGCACGAATAAATACGACGCACAGAAATCGTTCGAAAGTAAGTTGGTCTAACCGTCCCGCTCGAAGGCGTCCTACTTTGCGAGCTATATCGTCGATCGTTGCGGTTCCGCGTGTGTCCATTGTGGCGTGCGTTGGAAAGGGAATAACCTTGCCCGCATTTTCTATCGTGTCGCAACCACGTATCCACCCCTGTCTCTATCCGCGCGCCGCTTAAACTCTAGTCCCCGCTCGAACGGAACCATTATCCTTTAAGCGCGTAAGTCGATACGTTATCTCATTTTCCGCGGTACACCGATTAATCTCATCCAGGCTTCTCTCGTTACCCCGTCGCTCGAAATACGTGGCCGCGCGCGATTAGGACCAGGATAATTGGCCGTGTTTTCGATGAGTCACGGCCGATTTCAAGCTTTCGAATCGTCTAATTGATTTTGGTTCGCTTTACTTGAAAATTGATTACTGTACTTTTTTTAAAGTACAAGTTTTAAGGCAGATCGTGGACTTTTCACCTCGTGCCTTTGCACGAGGAAAACGTAAAAGGTCTCGAGCGATCACCCACGCCCCGCAGGAATGCCAAGGGCGAAATCATGGCTCTCGAGCCACTTATTCTCGTATCGTAGCTTGGTGGCGAACCGCGATCGATATAGCCCGACGATATCGTTTTACCGATCGTCGTGTCCTCTCTCTTTTCCCGTGTCCCAGATTCGATGGTATACGATGCAGGACGTTACATGCCTGTAAATACACCAGGGCCAGCTGTGCACGGCCCTTGTAACGTAATATAGGTCGATCGATGGATCAGCTCGGACGTTTGGCTGGAAAGAAGGCCAGCGTAGAACGGGTCGTTTGGTCGGTCGGTCGATCGGTGCTGGTCGCACAGGGTGCGAGATGCGCTAATTAACGACAACACGCGAAACATCCAGCGCGACGATTACCGTGAATGGTCGACGACGCCACGATTTCGTGATTCACGGAGTATGCGGGGCACGTCGGTTCGTGGAACTTAATGACTAGACCGGTGACGAATGCACACACCTTGCCGACTACTACGAAACCCCCCGGCGACTTTAGGACACGATCACGAGCCTCGTTGATTCGAAGCATCTCCGTTACGCTAACGACGTCAGAGCCGCGTGAAAGTTTGCCGCGTAACTCGTATCGTGATTGTAAATCGTGTTGCGTCTCGTTCGAGTGCGCGAGCAACGCGCGACGCGGTGAAGCGCATCAAGGAAACGGAAGAATAGCGGGTGAGGAGACGGTGCGCGAGCTTTCGAACCGAAGGATCATGTTTTCCGGAAGAAAGGCGGAAGAAGCTCTCGTAAGACGAAAATTTTCCACGATTTCACGAAAACTAGCCGGCCTTTCGTCGTTTCCCGGCCGCGCGCGAAATTGCTAACGGTAGACACAAAGCTGGCGAGCAACGCTATATTTGGTAGCGGCGGTTGCAGCGATTTTCGCAATATCTCGATACGTGGTGGTTGGTGCACACGAACGCGAGCGCGAGCACGAACGCAAACGCGAACACGACCGGAAAGGCGCGCCGTGAAAAGTTAACGAACAGTTCGTTGTTCGAGGTGTGTTCGGGCCTTTTCGAGCTTAGCAACAGAAAACGCCTGTTCGTCAGCTGAAACACGAGAATTCGTTCCCCTCGACACGCACATTCTTCGTTGCGAGAAGTGACAGCTGACGAGCCGGCCGGCTACTAGTTTGCGCGCGTTCGCACGCGATCGCTCCACTCCTTTTTGCGCCACTTATTTTTTCCACAAGCCGCGGAAAAAATAACACGCCGCATATTAACGGGGTGAAAAAATGGCGAAAAAATGGCGAAAAAATGGCGAAAAAATAGCGACGGCGCAAACGCGTCGACGACAAGATTCTTTTTTCCGGAAGAATGTAAGACGAAACGTAAAAATGACAGTCACACCTGCGGTGACTGTAACCGTGACACGGGATATGACATTCCGTCGTAAGTACACCGCATTCCAAGAGGAAAGGACGACGAGTCCCGAGGAAATAAACGTTCTCGAATGTGGGCGAGAACCGTTCTCGAAGCGGGATGGATTTCATCGAAATTTCTTTCTTCGTTGTCCTAGTCGCGAGCAGGCTCGACGTAAAATATGCTTTTGTAAAAGCTCGCCGCGAGATCGTGGCCGATCGCTAGCGGAGACACTTTTACACGGCCACATAACGTCTGTGGCGTGCACAGGTGTGGCCAGTTATTCCGCTCGATTTATCGCCCGCTTCGTTCGTTACTGTACGGCAAAAGATATTGGCAGGGCCGTAGCGACAGCTTTTACGCCTACGTTCTCCGATTTTTTCTCCCGCTCGCAACGGCATCGAAATCACCCGGCGATATTTCGGTCGACCAGGCCGATCGTTGCTCGAGCGATCGCGCCAACCTCCGGTTGCGATCGCGAATTTTCTGCGGTTGTCTCTGCGGCTTTGCTCAATTTCGAAATCGAATTTCTCCTTTGGACGAGCTACGCTCGTCCAAGTCGATCCAGTAATTCGCGTTGTTTCGCAAAATCCCTTTTTCCTTCGTTTCAACGGAAGCGAACGAACGTTGCGACATTGCTCGTTACAAAAGTTGACCGACTGCGGTTTCGAAGTTGCCTTTAGAATGGAAAAGAAAAGGTGACCGAAAAAAAACAACAGGAGTGAAAGGGGGGAGGGAGATAGATAGATAGATAGATAGATAGATAGATAGATAGATGGATAGAGAGAGAGAGAGAGAGAGAGAGGAGAAAATGACGAAGCTAGAGTCACGAAAGTAGATCGGAAATGGCCACTCGACCCGACCCGTTAAGACTCGAGGTTTACGTAGTGTACCGAACACGATGACACAAACCGCCTAACTGTCGCTTCCTCGTTCGTAAGCGGTGCGGTGTACGCTTCAGCTTTAGCGTTCTCGTTTACGAGGTTGGAACGTGTCCCCGTTTCCTCGCCGGCTCCTTCCTTGAAATCGAACGATCTTGCCGTTTCCTCTTCCGATAGCTTTACGAATGCTTTTGCATACATTAACGAGCTACCACGCAACCTCCTTTTCGCACGAAATAGCGTATTGAATCGTTTCTCTCGATCGAGGTTTTCGACGTAGATATCGAACGCGCCAAACTTCCACGCGCACTCACGAGCGGAATTTTTTACACGTGGGGCGATCAATCGGTGTCGAAGATGCCCCGAATGCCGTTAAATCGACGCGTGGGACTCCGATTCCACGCGTAATTATTCGCTTTGTCTGATCCCCGTTCCCCATCAGTGCCACCGCATCCTTAAACGTCGATTGAAACGCATCATCTTTATGCTCTTTGCTCCGTCACCATCGACCCTTATAATTAGCGTTAATTCATTGATACCGTTTCAGCTGCGATTTCGCGCTCCGTACAAATCGATCGACCGGATACAGGCGTGCGATGCTGGAAAGTTCGGAGAATCTGCGAATTCCAGGCGATCGAACGTAAACGCGGAAACGGCCAGTCAGTCGAGAGAACATAAACGTTCACCGCTGGATCACATTCTGTTAGCACAGTTTTCTCTCTGACAAGAGACGGTAAACGTCGCCGAGGCCGCAGACGTGGCGCCGATTTAAACGTTTCTCCGTTCCGCTCGAACCGAACGCCTTCTCGACACCCTACCTCGTCAACGTCTCGGTCTCTCGTGTTTCCTTGCCAAACAAACACAATCGCGAACTTCAAAGTTTCAGCCTAGCGAACCGAGTAACAAACGAACAAACGAACAAACGAACAAACGAAAGGATAGAGAGAGAGCGAGCGGGAACGAATCGCGACTCGGCTAATATCCGCTTAATCGAGTCGCCTTTTACCTCTGAACGCGTCCTTGCGTAAGCGACTCGACGACGGCCTTTGTCGTTGTTGTTATTGTGTCATCGCGAGTAATGGGTACGCTCGACGGCTAAGAGGCGGGAGCGGGTGTTTCGAAGGAAACGCCGCGCCGTTAAAAGGCAGCCTCGAAAGCGCCACGTGGGCGCTCACCTTCGATCGCGTCGCTCCTCCTCGCTACCCCTCGAATCGCATCGCGTCGCATCGTTCTAGCGCCCATTGTTTTTCATCTGTCGAACTCGTGATAGTTAACGCGTTACGCGTTCGTGTCTGTTCTTCGAAAGCAGATCGTAACGCGGTCACTTGGACACTGTCGCGTCGCGTCTAGTCCTAGTCGATTCGATTAGGAAGGAAAGTGTAGATAGGGCTGCACGCGTTCACTTGACAACCCCGTCGTTGCGAGCGTGTTCTTCTTGGCTCTAGAAACCTAGATTCCGACAAGAGGTAGCAAGTCGAGAAGATCGAGCGGATTAAGGAGCGAAGCCAAACCAGTCCCCTCTTGTTGACTCGAAACTTTGCTCGCAAAGTTGGCGCATAAACGTCTCGAAGGGGGAAAGAATTGTCAAATAGATCGACGAGTGAAATTTTGCCGCCTTTCACCGTTTGCGTGGTTTTTCGATCGAAGCTGGCACCGGTAGTTCGGTAGCTCGGTAGCTCGGTCAGCGCGACATCGTCGTCTTCGATTGAAAATCAGCTTGAATCTCGAAGAGACTCGGAAGGAAAGCACGCGGTCGTCGACCTTTTGATCGTCGCTGGTAACGGATGCACCGTGTTCTAATAACGTCACGATCGCAAAAACTGGCCCGGATACGCGATGTTCTCGCGCGAGTGCGCCAACCATTGCCGAACAGAAACGGTAACGCTAATAGCCGAAGGGAACGCGGACTGGCGTAGTCTATTTTTGCCACGGTTTGCTTATTCTCGTCTCTGGTATTTTAATCGAATATCCTGTTTGATGACCAAACATCGCTCCGTTTTCCACGAAGGGAGACCGACTTTGCACGGTCACCGGAAATTCTCGAGGATCACGAACAGATTCCGGGGTGAACGCTTGGAGAAAGGAAGCGGAATATTCCTGGAACAACGTTTTAATCATCGTGTCTAGGAGAAAGTGGACGAGTGGATTCCCGCGGCATATTACGAACAGAGAGGGTGGTGAGTCAGGGAAAAGAAAGGTGATTGCGATATAGGACGCTAAATTTAAAGATCGAAAGGTTTGCTCGGTTGGCCGTTGGACTCCCTCGTCTCGGCTCGCTTCCAGATCCGCGCCGGCCGAGTGCACCAGTACACAAATATATCGCAGGCGCGTGCACACACGCGTTCTCTCGCCTGCGACAGCGGTGCATTCCTAAAGAGCGGCCGCTGCATTAGCACTGGCGCCAGCGCTCTCTCGACCTCGAGGGAAGCCACAGAGCCACCCTTCGCGGAAAAATGCTTTTTGCGCTTTTATCCTGCTCTCCAAAAGGCCTTCCTTGTTTTTGCCAACTTAAATATCCTGTGCACGATAAATATTCGTTCTACGATGGATGGAATTTTCTAATCGGAGTTTATCGGAGTTTATCGGTCACGGTGGTCGTAACTCGACGAAAGACGAAGCTTTTTTCGTACACGAGGAACCTTGAACCACGATCGGTAGGCTCGTCGAGTTAGCGACAACCCGATAACCGCTTCTAGCCACTTAACGAACGATAACACCGGTTGTTCGCCAAGGCGATCGACGAAAAATTCCTTGGCCGTTAGTCACCGCGAGCGGGCGAGCGAGCGAGCGGCGTTGGTTTTGCTGGGACGTCATCGACGAGTAACGTAAGAGGCGTGTGGTCGTATAGAAGGGAAGTTGACGAGATTCGAGGAGGAACGGCTCAGCTCGGCTCGGCTCAGCTCGGCTCGGCGCGACGGGGACCGTTGGCGAGTAGCCGGAGGCAGAACGAAAGAGGATACGAGATGTTAACTCGCCGTAGGAAGTAGGCGATGGATAGGGGGCAAACGACGCGAGTACTGGCAATAAAACGAAACTCGTTTTGTGACCCCTGGCCAGCAGACGGCACAGTAAATTTTGCCCTCGGCGAAGGACCCGTTTACCGGTTGCCAGGACCGCTCGCGTCTCGAATGTCGACGCGTTCGATCACGAAACAACCGAACGAGATATCGAGAATTCATTTTACGAGGATGTTGCACAGTCGGAGAACCTCATGCTTTGTGAGTCCTAGGTACGCTCGAACACGCTCGAGCTGATCGAAACGGCCACGAACGCAGAATGAAACGAAAGGGAACGAGTTTTTAACTACACGTTTTCTCGGTTCGAGAAAGGCATTCTGTCGAACGTATCGTTCGGTGGTCTCGTCGAGGATTTCATCTTTTGTCGGCGGTATTCTTGTGGATGGAACGTTGTTTTCGACGTTCTCTACCTGAAAGAACCGCAGTCCGGGCCTTTTACTCGCGCAGCAGTCCGTCTGTCGTGTCGCTGAGTAATCCCTCCGGAATTTCGCTCGGAAAGTGGCTTTCCTACGAAGCGGAGCCAGCATCCTTCCTACCGACAGAGCCTGTTCGCTTCCCTCTTCTTTCTGCCACGAGAAGCCGGCACGAAGCAACGCATACTGGAATACGGCCAGACAGGAAAACCACCCTTCCTTTTATCAGTTCCCTTTCAAAGACTCGTAATATTGATCCGAGCAGAGTTTACGAGGCGGTGAAATTTTGTTGGCAACGAGTCGCGCTCGGAACTGGAAGATTAAAGCCTGGTCGAGTTTATTCGTGACGGTGCGGTTGAAATTTGTATAGAGCAGACGGCTGGTTCGATCGCTCGATTGCTCGATCCTGGCCGAAGAAACGACGAGCTGCGGATAATGCGAGTAACCTTCATCCGTGGACCGTTACTCTGCCCTGTCGGGCCCGCCGGCTACGGCTATTCAGGTCTCTGGGTCCCCGATCGTCGCCGACACCGAGCCGAGGACAAGACGTCTCGCAGGAGACGCGTCATCCTTCTTCCCCGCCCTGTTTTCGACCTTTTGCTTCCACGCGTATTCGTCTCGAAGAAGAACGTCGAACTCGATCGCCAAGGGATGAAAAATCGAGCATACGAACTCGTGTATACAGGTAGCCGCGATTCGGTTCGAGGTCAAAGTCGACTCGAGAGACGCGATACCTTCTCGCGTGAGCATCACGCCGTTCTTCCGTAAGTGGGCCACGCGCAAAGTAGGCCTCCTCGCGAACGAAGACGCGTCGTGGCAAGAGGAACGACTCGACGAAACACGGATCACACCGCGTACGCCGCACGCCGTGTGTTCCTTTCGAATACCTGTGGTTCGGCTCCGCTCGGATCGGCTCCGCTCTGTTCGGATCGGATGGGATCGGATCGGATCGGATCGTTAATGGGATCAGGGGGCAAAGTTCAGGAGGCGTGTGCTCTTCTCTCGAATCGTTTGTTCTCGCGAGACGAGTGGCCTCGGTTGCACCGCGGATCGACGTTGGACGATAAATCTTGGCGTTGTTCTTCGAACGTTTCCGGGAGAATGGAACGCGAAGCTATAGTTTGCCACGTTGATTGTACGCCGTCGTAGCGCGATAAATCATGCGCGCTTCGGAACGTTACACGGAATCGCGAGTTCTGTACGCGTTGGCAGAGAAACGAGTTTCGAAAGGAGCTATTCATTGGTTCGGTTAATTCGTCGGTAGCGATTACAAGGGGAACCACACGGCGGAAGCGAGACGATAAGCGATTAGACAAACAGTATCGGGTACTCGTGTCGCGTTCTATTACGGAATCTCTGTGTTAAGCCGGGGAAGGGTTGCGTAAACCCTTCGTGTCGAGACGAAACGCGGCGGTGCATCGATGCTCGAGAAATTGCGAGCGGTCGCGTCGAGTAACGGCCACGGTTCTCGAAGGAGACCGACTCGGAGCGACAACCGCCTTTCCCGATTTCGTCACGAGCCAACTGCTAGAGACAACGCGATATCGTTACCGCGATACGAATGCAACCTTTCCTCTCTCTTTTCATTCTCGTCGTTGCTCAGGCAACTCAGGGTACGCGGATTTGCGCGTGGGTTCCGCGATATGGGCCGAAAGCTGTCGATCACACCGGTAAAGACTGTCCAATTACCGTGACCAAAGCACGCTATTAATGAATGCACGTCCACGCTGCGCGCAACCAGTTTTGAAAGCCGTTCGATTTATGGCCCCTTGCTTTTCCTTCGAGTCGCGATTAGCTATTGCGAGTACTAACCACCGAGAGTAATAATCCTTTCCTAGCGTGGATCGCTAAAACTTACGACATTTTTCATCGCAAACCTGCGGTGGTTTGGGTTACAAGGACAGCAGAGGGAAGCGAAAACGATTCCTTCCACGACAAACGACGACTCGTGGATTAGCCGATTCTCACGGACAGCCTCCTTTCGTATGCAGAAGCGGGCAAAGGCACGCGGGACCGTACCGCGCGCCGTCCAGGAATTTCGAACGGGCGCGGGCGGTTGACGTTGAATCACGCGTACCTTAACTTCGCCTGGAACAAGTACCTACGAATCGCGACGTGACTCACGCCGCTCGGTTTCGTTTCATAACCCCGAATCCATCGCGATACCGCGAAACGCGAAACGCGAAACGCGAAACGGTTGACGATTACGTCATCGCGTCCGAGGTACCTGGTGAGATCGGAATCGGTCGTGCACCTTCCAGGAAAGATGGTTCGCGAGGAGCAACGCGACGCTTGGAGATAAAATGGAGGAACGCGAGGAAAGGTCAGTGGCTCGGTCGAGTCACGAACGAGGGCCGTTGAATGTTGAAACGCGGAGGTTGTGCACGCATTGTGCGTGCAGGTTGCGCGCGGAAGGCGCGCGGAGGGCTCGCGAACGATGCGTATCTATGCCCGCCGACCGGCTGAGTCACGTGGGAAGCATGCGTGAAGCTATTCCTCGGCAGGTTCGGCGTTTGCCCTAACCCTTCCTCTTCTTCTTCCCCCTCGGCTTTTTTTCTTTCCTTCTTTATTTCCTCTTGCCGTTTCCAAGCGAGCGAGCATCGAGCCTCGCCTTGATCTCCCTTTCCTTCTTTTTCTTTCGCTCCCTCTCTAACATCGCGTGGATTGAATTATGTACTGCAAATTGATTCGGATGTATCGAACGTGCGCGTAATCCGCGTATCGCCAGCCAACCGGTGGACGTTGATTGATCCTAGGCGATCGAGCTGCGTCCATTAGCGCGGTCTGTGAAAAGTCACGCCGAACACGCTTTCGTCCCGACTCGTCGCTAAAAACTGTGCGTGATTTTCCATCGAATCGGTTCGCGTACGCTTCCGGCAAGCCCCGAAAAAAAGTATCAAGATTCTCCTGGAAGAATTCCAAGCAGCTGTAACACTTTTCTCACGGTGCACGGGGAACTTTTAACCCGCGTCGATGATACGCAGAGGTTGGAGGACGCGTGCACGAGAGCGTGAAGCGCTGCAGCGAGCTCGAAAGTTTTCAGCGCAGCGCAAATAATTTGTTAACGGAGCTGTTTAAGGGAAGAGATTGCCTTCTCAGAGTAACCGTCTTAAATTATATGCCTCTGGGTTCCGTTCGAACGGTCAATTGCAGGCATTATGTAAATATTTCACTAAGAAGATGACGGGATTAAGCTGATCCGCCGGACCTTGACGCAATAATCGAACAAGAATGTTCCAATTAAGGCGCAAATATCTCGTAGGCAGAATGTAATCTTCTGGTGGAAATAATAAATATTCGCACATCGATCGACATTAAACGTAATTCCGTAATAGAAAGAAAATTTGTGTACAAGAAGATAATAAAAGGAGATAGGTATAAGCTTAATTTACTCGAAGCGATGCATAATTCATTCGGTTGAATCGAATAGCAGCTTGCCGCTGGTTATCGCGACTATAGATTGTCGATAATGCGACGATATAATAACAGATTGTCAAGAGGTAGGACATTTGACAAGAGGTAGTATAGTTGTTTGTCGTTTCTTCTGTCCAGAAAATGGCCGAAAAAAGTGGTTCGAAGGAAGAGCGATTTGCCGTTGCCGCGATCCCTCGAGGTATCCCTCGAGGTCTCGAGTACAATACCGCAAAACGATTTGCACTTGAATGCCGGGGTCTCATCCGTTTTCAGGCCGGATGTAGGTCCCGCCTTGCGCCGGATGCGATCCTTTTGCCTTCATCTCGCTCTTCGTCCGACCGTTCGGTTAACGTCTCGTTACGTACCTAACCCTTTTATCTCGTTCTTTTGTTCGGCCTGGAAGAAACAGGGACGTTCGCAGCCCGTGGAGCAATTAACCGAAACGGCATAAATCCGAGCTTTCGCGGTCGATTTTGTTTGTTCGATGGTCGCCGTAACCGAGAACGCCCACGCGTTTTACCGGCAAACGATACGTCTCTCTCAGTTTTTTAATGGCCTCTATAAATCACGAGCACGTCGGTTTCTCGAGTTGTTTCGTTCGGAAAACTCATTAAGCCTCTGTCGGCCGAGGCTCGCCTCGCTCGATGTTAATAACCGCGTACCCCTTTTATCGTTCGCCTTCTCGAAAAAGCTCGCTTTTGCTTTCCCTTTCGCTTTCGCTTTCGCTTTCGCCTTCTATTCGCTCGTCCCGCGAATTAAATTAATCCGAAATTGACCGGATCGGCACAGCACGGCACAGCACGGCACGGCACGGCACGGCACGGCACGGTGCGGTCGAAGAAGAAGAGGGATTTATTAATCACCGACGGGGATATTGGCGTGCCTTTTGCTCTTGGCGAAGCGGAGAAAAGGCAGATAGATCGGCGGCCTCGTAAAAAAGCCTTAAAAGCAAATTGCTCGGCTCGTAACAGCCAACGGCCAAGTCTAATCTGACGGGAAGCTAGCGTGGCTAGCGTAGGGGAACGAAGGAAGGATCGAGAAGGGGAGCAAGTTGCCGGTAGGCCGGCGTAATTAACAAAGTCACGCTTAGTCGAGCCGAGTCAAGGCCGAACAATTGTTTCATCCTCGAACCGAATTCGCGTTGCACCGGCTAACAGAGCCGATTCCACGGCTAATCCCGCATGGCGTGCAACCACACCACTGCTCCACCGGATGTCTCGATTCGATCGCAGGGAATACCAATAGAATTAACCGTAGTCTTGCCACGTTGTACACACGCGTCTTTGCCTTATCTCTTAGCAGTGTTTCGCACGACGGGTCAGCACACTTTACACTCACGCGTTATCCTGTCGTTCGATGAGGAACGAGGAAGCGACGTTACTCGACGATAATGCATCGTGTCTCGATACGAATGCGTAACGCGTAACGAGGAATACGCGTTGATTGGAAAGCAGCGATGCCAATAACACGGTGACCAGCGCCACTCGACGTTTCTACGTCCGAAAGATTTTAAATCCGCCGAGTTTTTATCCGTTTCCACCGGTTGCTCGTTCGTATCGATTTCTGGGATCGATCCTTAGACCGGTTCCGAGCTTCCTTCCCGACTACCCGTTAGAATCGGTTAGCTCGATTCTTCGAATCGCTCGGTCCGGTTAAGCATCGCGTGGGTTTTTCGCGCGTGTCGTTGCTTGTTTATTTGTGGCGAAAAAGAACATCGGAAGCGCGATAATGCGAGAACACGAGAGGGAATATCGGTGGGCAATTAAAGTCGAATCAAAGCAATAAATTGTGAGACGATGCGATGCGGTGTTGCGAGGAAGGTGGCGAGCGGCGCGGCGACTCTATCGTGAACCGATCAGGAAAGAAGCTATCACGAGTAACGGACGCGGTAGATCCAGCTTCCAAGAATAGAGCGTCCTCGCGGAGGCTAACCCCGTCTGGAATGCTACCTTCTGCATTTCATCCTGCCTGCTTTCCCATCGAACGCCACGCCGAGCCAACGAGGACGTGTGAAAAAGCCAACGCGTAAAAGGAAAAACGAATCGCGCTGCTAGCGTGCCGCTGCCGCTATCATCGCGATGAGATTTTTTTACAACCGCATCTCGTTGCAACTCGTTTTGTTTCGCGCGGGGCAAACGATCGCAACGCGTCGGCTATGGTTATCGCGATGCATGGCGTCCAATCGAAAGCGGCAAAATTGCACGCTCCCTCCCTCCCGAACGAATTATTAGACTCGGATAAGAACGCGAACGCGGTCGAGCAACGTGCGATAACCTAGATAGTCGACGATGCCGAGAACAGCGTAACAGCGTAACAGCGGTCCGCGCGAATCTGCAAATCAGCGTATTCGTTTAATGGATCGTCGATTAAATTACTTTCGCAAGTGACTGCTTGAATTTTTGGCGATTGTTTTGTCGGTCGGTTTCTGATCCGTACTGCATGCTGATAACTGGTTCTCGACCGTGTGTATTCGCTCGAAAACGCGCGTACCTTTCTTTATCAATCACCCTGCTTCCCTCATAATGAATGCGTTAAATAAAAATTTCCTAGCTTCAAGAATAGCTGGCAGTAATATTACTGGTATTTTCGCAAGTCAAAAAACGAGCACGTTACGTGGTCGCTGTGCTCCTCCGCTCGGCTCTCGTACGTGCTGGGAATACGACCGCGTTCGTGTTTAGAACAATAAAGAAAATCGTATAGCGCGCGCGATACAAAAGCGAGTAGCGGATTCGCGGCGTTGCGGCGTTGCGGCGTTGCGGCGAGTCCAAGTAATTGCGACACGGTTTAGCGCTTGTTACGATTTCACGCGATCGTCGTCTCGCGTCTCGTCGCGTTTCGTCGCGTCGACTTTCGCTGGTGTTCGTTGCCAACGACAAACACCAGACGCTACGAGATAGAAAGAAGGTAATAATCGTTAGGCTCGAGCAAAGCGTGATTGCGTCACACGACCGAGTTTCTAGCGTTCGTCTAATCGTCCGTTCGCGACAAATCTCTGCTTCGGCCGGCTATCGTTATCGCGAAATCGCTTCTTTGCTCTGCAACGGCATCGAAAGCGAGTGCATGCTCCCCGTGAACGAAGGAAATTAACTGGAGCCACGTCACAGCCGTCTACGTCTACGTTCACAGCCAATTTTGGACCCTTCCGATCACGCTGGGTTTACAATTGGACCACTTGTTTCTAAATATCCTCCGCCAGCATTCGTTCACTTCTTCCCGTCCGTTTCTGAGAATCAACACCCCCTCTCGAGGATGTTCTCACGAAACTCGCGAGTCCTTCGAAACGGCTCGATGGCCCAAAAACGGATCCGCCTGTAACGCTTCCAACCGCGAGACATCTGGAGCTCGGTCCTCTCGCGCGTTTCTCTCGTGCACGGCTACCTGTGGCGGCGACGGCCGCTATCGCAAATATATATCCGTCGCACGTAAAGAAGAAATAAATTGCCAGCGGCCTGTAAAGAAATCCGTAGCTAGCGCAGGCGTGCACCATCGGCTTGGTAGCTCGCCAACGAGGTTAGTGGGATTTGAGATTTTCGATAGCTCCTTCCTACGCGTAGCCGTATAACGTGGCCGGTGTATAACGTGTCGAGGATAACCGGCGGGCGTTCTCTTCTCGCGTGAACGCGTTCCTCTTCTGCACCAGAACCTTCTACTTTCTGTCGCTACGGAAGCGAACGAACAACCAAGAAATCTTCTTCTTTCTCCTCTTCCTCCTCTTCCTCCTCCTCCTCCTCCTTCTGTCCTCTTTTTGTTCTTATTCTTTCGCTGCTTCGCGCTAATTTGCATGTGACGCGTGCAACCAAGTTCAATGCACCAAACGTTAACCCTTCGCGGATGCTTTATTGTGCGAAAATCCCATCCCTCGCAAGAATTCCATGCGTTTGCGACCAAACTAACGAGACATTTTTTCGTGTCTGATACAGGTACGTATCGGACGGACTTATTTGCCAGAGATACCGGCAACAGGCTTCCCCATTGTGAGAAAGTACCTACGATTAGTCAACGCTGATAATTCCTTATCGTTGTGTAGAACGCGTCGGGAGATTGCTTCACGATTATCTCTCCCTCTCCTCGTTTCTTTCTATCTCGTTCTCTGTACGTGGCATCGAGTGGAAGGTTACAAACGTGTTTTCTCCTACCCTCTGCAGTCTCGATTTCCTTTCAGCGGCTGTTCATTTATATTATATTAGTCACCGATTTCTGGCAACGGTATCTCGCAAAGCCGTTTGCTGTTCGTACTTCACGTTCGGAAAACAGAGCGACAAAGAGTCGAACGGAGGCAGTGACCTTCCACGAGGACGCTAGCTTTCGGTCGACAAGAGTCCGCCACAGTGCGTGGTACTGCCGTGTGATACACGCGACTTGAATTGCTTTTCATGCGGGAGGGACAGGGGCACACCTTGATTTAACGTAACGTCTTCCTCGGTTAATTGCGATTCATCGATGGTAGGCAATGGATCCCTACCATCTCTCTCTTATAGTGGTTATTACGCGTTTCCATCGGTTATCGGTTTCGCTGTTATCGGTGACGGTTCTTGGTATAACCGAAGAAACGTCCGAGAATGGTAAGCAAGCAGCGTGTTTGGGAGGTAGTTTGGTTCGCGGTACCAATCAACCGGTTGGTCAATTTTGGCCCGATCGGACCCCTCTTCCCGTCCTTCTGGGATCGACATCGATTTTTGCTCTTTTCGAACCGGGTCAGCAAACTGTGGCGACCGACGAAGGACGCCAAGGGTGTTCTCTTCCCCTCCCCCCGTCCTCCACTCCGGGGCTTCCTCCTTTTCCTGCACGTTCGCTTACCGAGCGCCTCGCTTTTTTCTCTTCTCGTTGGCGAAATTTAGAAGTCGACGCCCGTTCCGCGGTCCGTCCGTGACGAACATTAATCCTGACAACGACCAAAGTATCTTCCCCTCTTATTGCCGTTTTACGGCGTTCCGTGGCTAAATCGGGACCCCCGACGGATACGATCGGTGAATTCGAAACGGTATTCAACCGATTCGTCCTACGAATCGATTTTTCCCATCCCATTCCATCGTTTCTTTATACCCACCGCGATACGATCTCTACCACTCGATTCTCTCCCTGTTTCTTTTTCTTGCGATTCTTTTCCGTGAATGAAACGAAACCGTTAAGGTACCTACCATTACTTGCGATCGAACGTTCGATTAGAATGTTCGGTTTGCACGGCATCACGCGAACCTTTGATCGAGAAGCGAAAGAGGAAATCCGAGCGAGACGGTCAGCTTCGGTCTCGCGAAACGTTCGAACACGCGGTCGCCGATTGGAAGTTTTGAAAGGAGCCAAACCGCTCCGGCTGCACCGGTCGTATTTCAACGATCGACAGGAGGAAGTCGCCGTGCGATCGAGATGAACGCGGTTCTCGTCTCTCCGTTACGAGCATTCGGAAATGTTCAAGCTTGAAATTTCACGATCCATGACAATCGAAGGTTCGCCTAGCGGCGTTCAAATTTGAGGAAAAGGTCTGGACACGAGGGTTTCGAGGGTGTTCGATTCATGGAATCCTTGGAACGTGTGTTATGCAGACGAAAGCATTGTTACGCGAGAAGCATTCTGGACGCAAACGATAACTTTTCGTCCACGAAACGAACGTTCGCTTGTTGACCTCGGTATCTCCGATTTGCCTTGCAAATCGCGCGGTGGCATACCGTAACGTCCATGTTTTTACAAGCCACCTTTGAGAGGAAACACGAGAGGATCGAGGAGAGCCACCGAACGGTGGACGAGGAAAACGAGGACAGATGATTTCGTAACATCGCCGATTTGCGCGAAAGTTTCGCCGTGTAGGTTCATCGATAAAAATTCCGTACAGAGAAGATATCTAACCACGGTACATACCTACGTATTTGGTCAATCGCCTTTTGACTATCGATGTATAGCATATGATTGCGAGATCCTCGGTGACCTTTGAACGGTAGTTGCACGGCTACCGCGCGATCAAATTCCTGATTCGAAGGGGGCTCGTGGTTCACGAGGAAGCGTCGATTGGCAAGATAATGCGCGCCTTTGGCCAAGTTCCCAGCGCGAACGGTGTGTTTACGTAATTAATTTAACGCCGGTAAATCCGCGCGATGCTGGTTCGCGCGACACCTGCGGCAGAATTCCATCCGCGTATCGGCGGGGACGAAGCGTAGCCAGGCAAATGGAAAGGTATCCTGCATCCAGTGCCGTAATAATAATCATCCTCGGTACGAAGGGATAAAAGTTACTGCGGCGCTCGACCGCAGCAGGTTTCGAATGAAACGATTCGAAGCGGTCTGCGGGAATGCGGTCGATCCGACAAAAATCATAAAACTGTTCTTCTAGCAGTTCCGATGGAAGCGAGTGAGCGTATACACGTTCACGGAGGCATCAACATTTTTGTCGGGAAAATTGGCGGGGAAGAAAAGGGGGTCGTGTTTGCGACGAGACGCGACGGGACGCGACGGGACGCGACGGGACGCGACGGGACACGACGGGACGCGATTCCTACGTTTTTTCGAGTCGTCTCAAAGTCCGTACTCGTGACATTACCCTAGGCGAATTCCTCTTCGTACGACCCTGAACCGAGCATGGAATCCAAATGCCGGCTTAAGAGCTCGCTCGCTCTCTCGTCCTGCGAGCAGCAGCTCCTTTGTTTGTGCCGTGACATCCGTGAAGAATCGGAAGCTGGAGGATGACCGAGGGGGCCAAGGGTCAGGAGAGCGAACCGCGCGCGGAAAACAAGTTCGCTAAAGAAAATTACCATTGTCTCGCGTTCCAGTCGTGTGGAATTCCCTGCTCGTGTTGGTTTTTATGCAAATTTTTGCCAGTCGAAACGAAGCGACAAAAAATGTCTTGTATCTCCGTATTCTTGTCTCTCGGTTCGCGTTCGAAAGCCGCAAACGCGTTATCCAAGATAAAATCTGCGTGTTTCGTCTGTCGACATGAACGATCTCGTAGCTTCGTTTCAGCTCGGTCTCTTCTCTGCAAAGTCTAGTCGCTTTAAATGGCAGCGAGTGGCTCGCGACACGATATTCAACCATCTATTTTTCTCGGTTCATCCTGGACAGCCGCAAGCCGTATCAAGTATCAAGTGCGTGTGTTGCGTAACGCGTGTCGCGCGTCTAACTCTTGCAGCACAATGGCGTTAACGAGCGACAATCGACGACGGAAAGGCTCCGTTTCGCTCGCGCAATAACGCCTTTCTGTTGATCGCATTCCTACTCTCTTCGTCGCGTCGCGCTCTTTAACCTTTTGACTAGCTTTGCTAAACCGGAAGCGTACGACGCGCGACGGAGCACCGTATTACCTCTGGCTCTCGAGAGCTTCGCGCCGATCCTTTCCTCTCACGACGCTCGTAAATTCTGCGACCGCTTGGTCTTTCGACATTGTCTGCAAAATTGACGTTTACGACAGCCCGTTCGGTCGAGAGAACGTCTAGTTGGCGAAAAAATCGCGCCAAGATAAACGATCGACCTAAACGATCGGAATCCTAAAAGACTCGGCTCTCGACTAACGAGATCGTCTGAAAAACTGCTCGAAGAATGGAGAAAAAGTTTCCCACGCGTGGCACAACCTTTTACAAGGGAACGAAACTTCCGTAACGAGAAGGTACTCGATTCTCGGTCGAAGATAATCACGCTTCGTCGCGGAAGAATAACCGAGATCGCTCGTAAAACGCGACGTTGAAATTTTTACCTAATAACCTTGCTCTATCGCGGACGAAACAACGCAAACTTCTTTATTCCGTGTTACATCGCGCGAGCAAGTTTATCCCATTACCGGGCCTCGTAATACGGAAACCAGAACTACCGCCGCCGCTGGCCGCTGGCCGCTGGTCGCAATTAATTATGCTCGACTCGGTTGGCAATTAAAGAAATTAGCAGGGAGAGGTAGAGCGAGGCATGGCGCGGTGCGGCGCGGCGTCCGTCGTCCAGCTGCATCGGTGCTACCTCGAATGCAAATCCATTGTGCAATTACCACGGCAGTACAGCAACGCTACCTACTCGACGCAGCGCAACGCAATGCAACGCAATGCAACGCGAACCGGTGAAATTTGTTCCAGTTTCGGTCGCGGCTCGTTAGCCGATTATGCAACGTTGCACAACCGCCTTCTCTCAGGAGGAGCTTCGTGCTTTTTCGACCTACCCCGAAACACCTTTTCCCGAACAATTTTCAAGCCTAGTTCGACAGTTTACTAGAAGAGTTCAGTTGGCTGGCTGGTGGAAAGGCTTTAGCCAGCCGGGGACACGGTGGTAGATTAACGGGCGCAAGGTGCGTGGCCAAGCTCGTAACCACGATAACCGAGCAACGAAGAACGTTGCGTACAATGTCTCCGGCCACGGTGAGGATGTCGATGACCCTCGAACGTCGGTATCGGAAGGGAGGTGAATAAGGAGGAGGAGGAGGAGGAGGAGGAGAAGGACGAAGCAGGAGGCAGAAGACGGAAGAGTAAGAGAAAAATAAAAAGACAAGCTCCTGGGAAGAGGTGGAGGAAAGTTCGTGGTGGAGGACTGGTCGCGGTCCGTAGAAGCAGCGGGGTCGTCGGACCGACACCGGTGTGTTTAGCAGTTAGGAAGCTAATGGATGCCTTAAAGGACGAGGCGAGGCGCGGCGAGGCGAGGCGACGGATGCGCAAGGTTGTGTTGCAGGACGCTAGAGAGACTGTGATCCTGGTGTTAGCACCGATTTCCTGGTCCGCCAGGCTACACCAGAGGGCAACTAGCACTTAACGCTCTACTCGACTCCCCTACCTCTCCTCTTGACCCTGGGTCGTTGATCTTACACCACACTACGTATACAGTTTTAATGGGTCTACGCTCGGTAGTTTTAAGTAACACGCCATTCCGAGCTTTGCGGTTGATCCCCGGCCGTGGGAAGAAACGACCGACTTCCCATTTAAACGGGCCTCTGCCACCGAAACGTCCACGAGAAGCGTACCGCAAAACAGACACCGCCTTCTATCGATAGTTTGTCCGTCCACGGGTAGCAAAGCTCCGAGGAGAAGGCTCGAACCGCATCCTACGGGCTGTGCACCAGCACAGATACCACGGTGAAAGCGTGTACTTTCTATGGAGTTCACGGCACTACCGCGTTCAGCCTCGGTTACAACTTTGCCTTCCACGACGACCACGACGACCACGACGACCACGACGACCACGACGACCACCACGACAAACTTTCAAACAGACACGATTCCTGCCGTCGATGGTCGTCTTGCTCGAAACGCAAGATTTCATCGAGTCGTCGAACGCGCGTCGAACGCGTCGAGCGTTTCGCTGCTGAGAAAAGTCGTAAGCACGCTTTTAGGATTCGAGAGACTGCCGCGTCACAGAAATAATAACGCGGCTGTCGCTGCTCGAAAGAAACAAACATAGTGAAAGTATATGTATCTGGTTGCGTCGCTACATATTAAACGCGGACGTTCGCGAGGCGGCGAGGCGCAGTGGACGAAAGCGGTCCCACGACATTTGTAGCGTTGCAGTGACGACGGGTCGCGTGTGTTTTTTGCTCGCCGCGTATAAACGTTTCGATAAGCGGACGCTCGTTTCTCGTTTCGTCAAAGGCGCGCGTATCGAACAGCAGGAAGCAGCGATCACGAGTTTCTTTAATCAAGGAAGCACGACAGTGGAACGTTTCAGTTTCCTGCTCGGTACACTTTCGAGCTGCATCGGGGCAGCGACTTTGGCGTTGTTCGTGGTTCAAGAAGCTCGTAAATTCGAAGCGGCGCGCTGCTCGCTAACGTCGTTAACGTCTGGACGATGATTCCACGACGTCTTCTCGGAACGCAATCGTAAGATCGCAGGCTCGTCGCTCGATCGTCCGAGTGGCGATTACACCTTCTCGAAGAAGGCTTCTTGCCACCTGACGGCAGTTTTTCTCTCTCTCTCCCGTTTACCTTTTAACAACTTTAACGTCGCAAAAAACATCGACTGCCTTTCTCACCGAGGCTAGCAGGGCTCGCGAAATTCAACAGTAACCTTTAGATCAAGTTAGCGTCGTTGGTTCGTCATCGAAGACAATCGCCGTCGCGAAAATCAGTGGTACGGATCGCGGTCACCATTAGCTACCTCGAACGATTGTTCGATCGGTTGGCGAAAGCAAAAAGAAGAAACAGGGAATCGGTGCTGTCCACCTTTCGGAGTTGTTTCCTCGATTTCTAGTTCGCGAAGAACACGCTGCTGAATAAAACGATCACGAAAACGAGCAACCGCATCTCGTTAGAAGAAACGGTTGCTTTGCATTACAGGACAGTCGGTGTCCTGTAATTTCTTGTTAAAACCCGTCGATCAGGCTCTCGTTTTCTTTTATCGGCAGCGCAGATAGGAGCGCGTACGCGTACTTTCGTTCGACGTAGACATTACGGTTCTCGACATTTTACCGGTCGACAAATTTGACCTACACGAGTGGAAAGCACGTTCGTCGGTGTGCTGTGTTGCAACCGTGGTACCAGTTTGATCCGCGACATTCACGCTCGCGCGATTCCACGTTCTCCTAGACGAAAGTCGAGTCTCTGTCGTGATACCTTCCAAGGTTAACGTTTAATGATCTCACGTAATTAACCTCCAACGAGTTACCGCTCGGTACTCTGTATTTTCGCGGAGAAATGCAAGAGGCTGGCGTATAGCTTTGGACAGGCAGGTAAACTCGACTTCTCGTTAGAGAACTCGAATCAGCCTGCTTCTCCTCGTCTAGCCTGCACACCGCTTCAGCTCGGACTGCAAGCACCGCGGCTACTTAAAATTCACCGCGTCTCGAGACTTTATCGACGCACCAGAGTCGAGCATTAATCTTGCTCGAACGATTCGCGCGCTGACCCTATTAACGTCACGAGAGTTAGTCTCGAGAGGAGCGCGCGAAACTTTCTTCGATTCCTTCTCCGCGAATGCCGCGCTGCGCCGCTCGCTCCCGTGATACGTTTCATTTTTTTTTTTCTTACTTCGTTTCAGGGGTTAGGGTTAGGGTTTGCCAGTCGCGCATAAAGTTTCGGCCTCGATTTATCGCAGCACCTGTTGGCCGTTGCGTTGCAGCTGCCTGCTCGCTATTACGGGGAATTTGTTCGCAAGCGTAACGAACGCGCGACTCGTGCAGATGCTGCCTCGAGGGGACGAAAAGTACAATTTCGATTTCTTGCCGCCTCGTTCCTCGCCGTTTGCGAGAAACTCATCGTCATCGCGTTTGCGAGCCGGTCTCTCTACGACCCGTTCAATTTCCACCTTTCTTTCGCGATATCGCGCCGAGATTGTTCGAGACGATGCTCTCCGAGTCGCGTTTTCAAGACAAATTAGGCTCGAAGGTGAATACGATTTATTGGTCGAAGGCGCGATCTTTACGAGAATCGTGCATACGCTCGGTAACAACAGAGCGTGGGAGTTCGACCTGGCCTCTCTCGGCCAGGGAAATCGAGATCACGTGCGCAGCAATGTACCGAGCTGGCTCGTTTGCCCGGCCTGCGCTTACTTCCTACACTTCTGAACTTGTTCCCTAGCGTTTACGCGAGTTATATAATTCCGTGTTACAGACCGTTTCGCTTCCCGAAGTAAAGGCGTTTTTCCACGAGGATGCGCGACGAATCGAGCCACAAAAGCTTGCTAGAAGAGTTAGCAATACCGCGACAACACCGTCGACATCGTGCTGAAAAATGACAACCTTTCAGAAGTTGAATGGAAGTCCAAATAGCCTACAATTATCGTTCGTCGAGAACAATTGCTTTTTTTTTCTGAAAATGGGCGCTGTCTCTTCGCTTCTTCGACGAAGCAAAGAAGCGATCTTCCATCTCGAGTGGTGTCTCGTTCATCGATTCCTTGACCGTGCGTTCGTGCGTTCGTTCGTTTGTCGTGGCACTCGTGGTCGGCAAACGGGTTTATCGAGCGGCTCGCAAAGGGGAACACTGCCCTTTGCCTTTGGAATGGATCGTTAAAATCGCCGGTGAAGAGGGTCTGTATCCACTGGACGATATGAACGCGCGCGAGCTCCTCTCCCCTTTGTTCGACGTGCACGAAGGAAAATCAAACAGAAAGGTCTGCGGCTGTAGCGACGAGTAATTAGAACGTGGATAACGAGTCTGCTCGATACGAGCTCGTACACGATCTCCGACTGCTATTGGCGTTTGTCAACCTACATAGACGAGCGTCGATTCCCGCGGAGTTGGCTCGCAAAGAAGACGAGCAAGCCCCGTTCCGCGACGTCGATTCCGTAACCAGTTTATCGAACCGACAAGCATCCATGTCGATACTCGCGAATGCCACCAGGACAACTCGATCTGGCTGGAAAAATGGCCGAGTCGAGCGCACGCGAGAACCGTATAGAAACTTTATCGCCGAAGGTATCGCGAATTTTTCGACCAGCAGCCGAGTCTACCACCGATCCAGGTTAATACCACCCGGATAATTGCATCCGTGCTCTCACGCTGCTCGAGACCGGAACATTTTTCCCTCCACGCTTTACGTTCTACACAGTCCACGCGGTGATAATTAAATCGACGCGCTGCGTGTTCTCCGCTCGGAAGTATCCGTGCGGACAGCGCACGCTTTTACCCTGTGGGATACCCCGTCCACCGAACAATACTCCATAATCACGCTTACTCTCGGTCCATCTGTTCTGTTCTGTCCTGTTCTGTTTGGCGTCCAACCCGTTTCGAAAGAACTCGTTCGTTGGAAAGCTGAATGATACCGTTCGACTCGCGGCAACTCGTTCCAACGAGTCGTCCTCGTCGAATTGTGAAAAAACAGGCGCGAAAAGAAACGCGAAGGCGCGACGTGGCGGCGTCGCGATGCTTTCACCGTTGTTCTTACAGATTCGAGTAGGAGCGGAGAATTGAAAGAATCCTCCGAAAGAGTCGAGGAGCATTGGCCGCGCACGACTTCGCTTTCTACGCGTTGCGTCGGTTAGTTTAGATGTTTGAATCGTGACAGCCGCGATGTGGATCATTCGTTGTTTACGGAGCGGAACAACGCAAGGTTTCCACGCGTTTAACGTAATTGGAGAAGCTCGAGCTGAACAGCGTTTCAGATGTTTGGCCATTGATGGAAAGACGAAAGCAAAGCGTTTACGTTGCTTCATTCGCGATCGTTTCTGTGCCGCGATTTGTAATTCTAGTCTTTTTACGCAATTGTTCGCTAACGAAGCACGTTTGCCGTTTATTTTCAGAGGTAAATACGCGACGGTGAGAAGATGTCGAGAGAGGTCGAGTGGAAGACAGTGGGCCGCCAAATTTCTGAGGAAGAGGAGACGAGCGCAGGAACTGAGGGCGGAAGCGCTTCACGAAGTCGCGGTGCTGGATGCCGCAGCTAATTGTTCGCGCCTGGTGTCTCTTCATCAAGTGTTCGAGACGAACACGGAGATGGTGCTGGTTTTGGAATTGTAAGTGAAATCTTTATATCACCTATCACACAATCGCGTAAATCGGTAGCGAAATTAAGCTTCAATCGATCGTGGATTGTATATCGCTTCCTACGCGCTGTTCGCCTTATCGAAGATACGAACGTGGCCTGTATCGCTGTATCGCTGTATCGCTGTATCGCTGTATCGCTGTATCGCTATATCGCTGTGTCCCTCGTACACCGAGCTTGATTTTCGTTCTAGGGCTCCTGGTGGCGAGTTGCAAATGATACTGGACAGAGACGAGGTTCCGGAGGAGCGACAAGTTGCCAGACTGTTGAAGCAAATCTTGGACGGAATAGCGTTTTTGCATTCCCTGAACGTGGCCCATCTCGACATCAAGGTGAGTTTCACGCTGCTCGCGAAACCTTTGCTCTTATCGCGGCCCACGTTAAAAACAACTGAGAACCGAACCGATAAGATTGTTTCTGCAAACAATTCTTATCTAGATATATTGGCACGCATGTACCGTCTAGTCTGCTCGGTGGATAAAGAACGCGCGAAAGAATATCGCGGCGGGATTCGCGGCTAATCCCCTCGAGAAAAGAAACTGCTCTTGGCAACGAACGAGGCAACGAACGAGGCAACGAACGAGGCAACGAACGAGGCAACGAACGAGGCAACGAACGAGGCAACGAACGAGGCAACGAACGAGGCGACGACATTTCGGTCGAGAGCTGGCAGTTTCTCAGCGAACGTATTCTCTTAACCGCTGTCCCGTCTCGACCCAAATTGTTATGTAAAAGTATCGCGCGTAATACGATGATCTTTGCCAAAAGTCGATAGGAGAACGCGAAATCGAAATCGCGAATGCAATTCGCATCAGTAACGATCGATCGACCGAAAGTTAGAAGAGGAACGCATAATTTCGTCAAACGTTTCTACATTGTAGCCGCAGAGAGTAACTTTCGCTCGCGAATTCAAATATTTGCTAGAAAGTGATGGCACGCGGAGCGCCGCTCTCCCCGGAATGCAGAGGAGAAGGGGCGGCCTATTTTTCCACGAAGCATCGTTATCGTAACAAAAGCGTCGTTGGCGAAACGAGGGAATAACGCGCAGCGCGTGCATGCAACACGTGTAAAAGACGAGAAGAGAGGAGGAGACGATGCGAGCGCGGGCGCGATTCATCGCCACGGAATGTCGACGAAACGAGCGCCAATGGGGTGTTTCTGCTCGCTCTAAATTATTTTTGTACCAACCTCGAGGGAGTCCCGTCTCGCCGCGAAACTTTGCCACGGAAATAGATCGATGCGCGTCCCTCCTCTCAGCCTTTTATCTCGGGAATAATACGTGGACGCGTCGCCTCGCGTCGCCTCGCGTCGTGGCGCCTGTTCCGACGACCCTACGAAAATCCGGAACAGAGTTTTTCACCAACGCCTGCGCAACAACGTTTCCAACGAGCCTGATCGACGATTAATTTTCGACGCGTCGATCTCGCGACGCGAATTTGCATAATTGCCCTGCCTTTATCCGACGATAAATCCACCGATTTTGCTAATAAGTCGGTTTAAATTACGCCAGGCATCTTTTAGCCAATAGATAAGCTTATTTTATATGCGCATCACGGAACGTGATACAATCGATCGGTCGACCAGTATGTTAGCGCGAGCGCGCGAAAAGGCTTTTCTTATTTGGCAATAAGAGCGACTTGCAATTTGCAAGGCGTACGTCGCGACGCAGCGACGCGAAATCGAGCCTGGGCAGAACACACGAGAGAGTACGCTTTTATCGATTATCGGTGTGATCGATATGGGCGAGCCAAGGCAAACTAGTCGTATTAATAATATTCTCTCGGCGACACTGGCTAATGTATTTCAACCTTCCTCCTCCTCCTCCTTCATTTCTTCATTTTTTTTTCTTTTATTCCACGAACACGCGGCTCGGATTATGATCGCGGTTATGCAACCCAATTACCCAGCTTTCGCAAATTGATAGCAATTTGCAGGGATACAGGTTACCAGGTACCTACGCGAATAAATTACAAGCGAGGCAGAACGTTTGTTGCTGGCAAATTGAATTACCGGAAAAATTTCATTCCGTGGTGGCGAGCTCGCAATAAAATAATTCAGCTTTTGCGCGTTAAGTGCCGCGTTTGAACGTCCTTTATACTGTTCGTTATCGGTTCTCCTCTGTCCCGATAGCGCTGATGATTACACATCCCCCAGAATTATCGCGATGTTTTCTCAACGATAAGATAATTTTGTGCGTACCAAGTACGCGAAACGGCACGAAACGTCCTCGTTTACTTGCCTCATTACCCTCGCCAAGTTCTACGTTCTTAAACCGTATCTTGAAGGTAGAAATATGTGTGGAGAGGATGGATATGCGTTTGAATACGTTGGGGTGCGTGTGGTCTGTATGAATGAGTGTAGCTGTTGAGCTAAAAGAAAATATAAGTTCATTTCTCATAGTATTTATTCTCTTCGATCGATGATAAAGTAATGCTTTTCGCGCTAATATAGAAATGCGTATTTTCTCGGTCGATGTAATCGTGTTTTTAAATCAGTGACCCGCGAACTTGGTTCAAGATCGCGAGAGCGTGGCAGAATCGAAACGATATCGCAGCCGTTTAGAAAGGAAAAACCGTGTTACGTTTTTCACACTTTCCGTTTCGACGCGTTCTCGCTCGTGTGTCATGCAGACCCTATCGAACGCTCGCCGCACGAGGCTCGAACGAACGTTGCTCCACGCTCGATGCACACCTCCGGATCGCTCTTAAAATATCGCCGTGCCTCGAATTCACGTGATATGCCTGACCCAAATATAGATCTCGCGGTTATGAATGGAAAAATGCAGTTTGGGAATTCTTTGGCTCCGTTCCAAGAGGCCTCGTTGGCCGACGTCCACGAGATTTCGGGCGCCAACCGAACGGATAGAAGCTCGCGTTCGCCGCAAATCTCGCGTATTTCATCGATTCGAACGATCGAGTTTCTAAGCTCTCGCTTACGCGACGTCGCAGTTTGACCGTTGGACTTTTCCAACGATAACGCTATCGGTGTTGCGATCGAGCCCGTTCCCACCCGAGCAGAATGCCGAGCACGGAAACGGACCTCGGTACATCCGAGCGTAATGCCGAACAGCGAAACCCGAGGTGTGACGCAACCACGTCTCTGTAATAACGCGATATCTACACCGGCATAGCGCAAAAAGTTCTGTGTACCCTTATCTATTTGCTCTCGCATCGATAATCATCGACTCGCGTTAATCGCGTTCGTTGAAACTAGCGTGCACGAGTGCGCGCGACATCCAGCGAATATCGTTGAAAGTCGTTGGTTATTCTTTGGCCCCTCGCTCTTTTTCCGCTGAATAGAGCCGATCAATCTCCGCCAAGAAAGAGACGATTCAGATTCATCAATGAACTTTCTCAGTTTGCGAGAATTCCATTTATATTATCTGAAGTACAGAAAGGTACATCGGTCTTTGGATTTGTAATTGTAGCTATTGCAGCTATTGCAGCTATTGCGATTATTACGAGCATTGCGTTGGCAGCGCTCGAACATGTAGATACATAAGTACACGTACGCGCACACGTTCTCTCGTGTCCGGTTGCGCGGTGCGTACGCTCGTTTCCCTCTTTCTCAGCCGCCGGAAGTTTCAATGAACGCCAGAGACAGATCCTCATAAATTCGTTGCCCGCTGGTTAAAAAGCGTTCTGCCTTCCAACTGCGAGCACACACGCTTTTTCTCCCGCGTATTTTGCGTGCCGAATGCCAAGCGTGTTCGTCATCGCGAAAATTCGCCTGCGCTTTTATGGAAGAAGTCGCCTTCCGTGGAATCTTATCGCGCGACGCTCGCATTCCATGTCGTGCGATTAAACGATCAAGTACGGTTTCTCGATCGTATCTATCGACGCGTGCGTATCAATCGTAGCGTAGCTTCGAACCGACGACAGTTTTTATCGTCTACGAATACTATTCAAGTTGTAATTCGAATGATCAAACGTGAGTTTTAAGCGGCAGCGTATTAATAAATACGAAATAAATGAAATTTCCCTGTTTTTACGTATCGTTAATCAATTTTTTTCCAAACAAATCGCGTTTCGAGAGACGATTCATCGGTATCGCGTGAATCACCCCGAGCAACATTTTCGTTTCGAGAAAACGAGCACCTGGTAGCTCTGATTTAATAGCTAGCGTCCTTCCTGCGCTTTTTGCAATCACTCCGCGTTACGTTGAACGACGACATCCGACAGACCGTGCTTCGCTAACTACCTCGCTTGTTACACTTTCTGAAATACGTTCGTGTCTCGATACGATTGGAAAAATGATCCGACCAGACGAATCAAGGGAACGGCAATGATATTCGCGGTAATCGATCGCGGGACGCCTACGCGTTTCGCATCGAGGTCCGAGAAGAACGCTCAGAAGAACACGAGCTCGTAATGGTAAATTATGGAAATGTCTTTGTTCCTTATTGAACGACTTCCGGCAGTCGGACGCAGCGCGGTTCGAAACCGGCCTGTCGAGTCTCCTCGTCGAACAACGCTCGCTCCTAAAACGACATCCGCGGTCGACCGGCTAAAAAATCGAAACGACCTCGACGTGGAAGAAGCATTTTTTTCTAAATGACCAGAGCGTTACTCGTAGGATGCAGTCTGGTCACGTTCGACTCGTAACCCGGTATAACGAAACGTAACGCACAAACTGAAAATTTTTCATCGACAAGAGATTTTCTTGGCGCTTCCTGCCACGCCGTACGACCTCGAGAGTTTCACCGCAGGTGTCAATTGGCCTGTGTTTACGTTGAGAACGCGGCTGAGAAAGTTGTTGGCGCGGCAGGGAGCAAGTCGGAAACGTGGGCGCTAGAAGAACAGGGTCGGGTGGGCGTCTCGTTCGAACGCGGTTACTCGAATGTAAACGATCGGTGATAAGAAAGGTCGCGGATCCAACGCTCCGACCTCGAGATCGCGATCTCCTCCGTTTCGCTCTGCTCGAGAGAGAAAAAAGTTGTCGTCGAACCAGCCACCTAAGGCACAAAGTTGTCGCAACCGTAGAGTGACGATTACGTTCTTAAAAGCATCGACGAGGGGTGTCATTATCGCGTAGTTTATTAAATAGCTGGCTGCTGGCCGCTGGCCGGGTGAACAAAGTACTCGAGTATCGCGATTAATTGCGCCGATTACCTAGCGAGCGGACGAGAGAGAAGGGGCCATTTATTCGATACTTTTAATTAAGCGGTAGGTAGTGCGCGTACAGCCACTAGGGCGCTTAAAGATCGCTAACTACGCTCTTGTAACGCGAGCTCTCGAGAAAAAGCCACCTTGCTCTAAAACTTACCGCAGCCGACGGCTGCTCTCCGCTCGCAATCTACCGGCAGATGTTTCCAATCCGCTCCCTTCCAATCTTGTTTCTTGCCAACGAATTCTAATTATCCTAACGCGAACTCGACCTTTACGAGTCTTTGCGAAATTCGAACTGCGGCCTCCACGCCGCAGTTGATTAGTATAGATCGCGATCTCTCGATTTTATTACGTTTTCGTGTCACGAACGGAGCCTTGCCACTTTTTCTTCAAATTGCTCCCAACCTCGTCGTCGAGCCTGAGAAAGGATGCACGAGGAAAGAGGAAAAAAAATTGCAAGTACATGCGCTCGCGATACGATTAATTGCCTCGATTACGTGACGAACGCTCCGCTGAATCGTCGTTTATTAAATACGTTTAATTAAGTGGCATCGTGTAGGCACGGGGCATGTAATGATCGTTGAAACACTGGTGCACTGGTGCACTGGTGCACTGGTGCACGTACCGGCCGTGGAAAAAAGCACGGCAACGCAGGTTGCTCGCAACCGGTGCCACGAGCGTGTTGCGTCCACTCGCTTTTGCCGGGAACACGTTTCTCCTGCGCGTCCCTCCTATCAAATGCTTTTGCTGCTAGCCAGCTGATAATTGCGACGACAAGATCGCCCGAAATAATTTATTCTCGCTGTAAACGTCCCGCGGATAAAATGTATGAAACAATGTTCGCCCCCGGGGAAAGCTACACTTCGCGTTCCTCGCTTGCGAGCAATTAAATCCTACCACGAAAAAAACAAACAAAAAACAATAACGACAATTTGTTTTTTGCTTTCGGAAGATTTTTAATATTCCATGCGTTGTCTGTTTACAGCCTCAGAATCTGGTCCTCACCGGCGAGTTTCCCGACTGCGACGTGAAACTTTGCGACTTTGGTATCTCGCGGTACATCAGCCACGGCGCGGACATACGCGAAATTCTGGGCACACCCGACTATGTTGGTGAGTATCGAAATTCCTTTGAATTCGTAATTCCATTAGAAAAAGAGACTCGTTAGCCACTCGAGGAGTGAACTTGAGGCGTTTCACGAGCCACGCGATTAAAGCGTCTTAGCGATTACTTTTCACCGGTCTCACGAACGTTCGAACACGTCTCTTCTACCCACGCGACTACCGTTCGCTCATCGAGTTTTCTGCTCATTTCAGCGCCAGAAGTGTTAAACTACGAGCCGATCAGCTTGGCGACGGACATGTGGTCGATCGGAGTTTTGCTGTACGTGTTGCTAACGGGATGCTCGCCGTTCGGCGGCGACACCAAACAGGAAACGTTCTGCAACATTAGCCGATGTCGCTTAGATTTCCCCGACGACCTGTTCGAAGACGTGTCCGAGGAGGCGCGCGATCTGATGCGCAAGCTAATGGTCAAGGATCCAAAGTGAGTAGTAACGTTATTTCCCGATTATTCCCTGTAACGAGAGTGATAACGAGCACGAGGAAGAAGGAGGTTGTCAACGTCGCCGCGTGGAATGTCGCGGTCTAACGATTACGCGTAACGCGATTGCTTTCGTTCTTAGAAGGTAAATAATGCAAACGTACGCGACCCGACTCTAACAATGTTCTCGAGATCCACGCGCCACTATCTTCTTTCGCTTCGGGGTAAGCTGTAAGCGGTAAACCTTCTTGGTAGGTCACCGCACCGGTAGCTTTCCTCGAATGCATTATTTTTACCAGTGTCGAGATTCTCGGTACGCCGCGCTTTGCGATAGCGCGGTAGCGCGGTAGCGCGGTAGCGCGATGCTTCGGCTCAGTTTCCTCGCGGATAATCGCAAAACTCGCCGCGTCGATCGTTCGATTCTCATCCTACGTGGAAGCGAAACGATCGACATTCCTGCGACTACTTTCTTCGAAACGGGAAGAGGAACGCGTCCGGCACATCGAACGGGTTCCGTTGAAAAACTGGTGTAGATTTCCTTATCTTCGACCGGTCGGACAGCTGGGAGGAAGTCTCCATCCGGAATATCCTCGCCCTTCCAGCGCGAAAGCGCGCTTATCTCGCTGCCAACGCGGTTTATCGTCGCGAGCGTACCCTCGTTCGCCATTTCCTACTCTCTTCCGTCTTTTCAGCGCGAGTTTCATCGCGTTACGCAACCAAGTATGTAGGCTCGAATTAATCGTAGCTCGTTTTATTTTCCAGCGAACGTTTGACCGTCACCGAATGCCTTCAACACTCGTGGTTCGCCATGTTCGACGATCCGCAGCCGCCTCTGTCGACGTCCAACGGTTCGACGTTGAACGGGACTTTGATCGAACTCGAGTCGTCGACCGAGACAAAATCGTCGTGCCAGATTACGATCGAGCAATCGTCGACGATCTCGTCGAGCCCGAAGAACGACTCGGAGAAGCACGGTCAGAGGAGCTCGAGCACGGGCGTCGGTCAAAACTCGGAGACGAGAAGCACGAGCGCGCGGGCCGTCTCTTCGCATACGGAAAACCTGTACTCGAAGTCAAAGATATCGGCCAAGCCGGTTAGATACGGGCTGAGTTCGGATCGTAGGGACACGTTCAAACGAAACATGGATTCGTTGGCGCAGAAATTTTCCGGCGCGGGAATCATGATAATCGAGTCGGTGTCGTCGACGGGTAGCGGCGTGTCGACGAACGCGACGAACGGGACGCAGAGGCGGGCGACCGCGACGCACACGATGCCCGCCGGCGAGGTGTTCAAGTGCACGCCCGTGTTCATCCTAGGCGAAGAGCAACACTGCAGCGACAGCGGCAGCGACACGGTCTCCGAAATATCGACGGACAGCTCGAGCGATCGGAGCAGCATCTATTCGGACGACTCGTTGGATTTCATTCTGTACGGAAAGAGTCAAGGCAGAGCCAGCTTTCCGTTCGCTAGCACCGACTCGTCGTCGGACAGGTGGGAACAGAGACATCATCACACGAGGGTGTGGCCGAGGGAATGCAACGGGGTCGTGAGCAAAGCTCTCAGCCGTTTCTCGTCCGAAACCTCGAACGCAAAGTTCAACAAGGCGACCAGTCCGCCGACAGTACACGGGAAAACTGGTCTGGAAGCGCTTCGCGAAAGAGGCGGTAATTACGTGGTGATTCGCGAGCCCGTCAGAGCCGGCAGATACACCAGATACAGCGAAGTACAGTGCGAATCGGTGCAGGCACGAATTCGACGGTTTCAGATTCACGGGGCTTCGTAGACGCGAAGCAGGACTACGTGATGTTTGGCCCGTGAACGGCTTTCTCGAGCAGCTTCAAAGTTTCGGGTCCACGAGATCCGTTGTATATACATGTAGAATGTTACGTTGTACAGTACGTAGTAGGATAGTTCGCGTCACGAATAATCGGTATCCGGTTACCTGGCGAGAGAAAAGGGAGGGAGGGGGGGGGGGGGGGTGGTGCGCGGGCTGTAAATATACGCATCGGAGAGGGTTGTCGAAGTACGAGGGTACCGATCGTTTGTGACGCGCCCTGTAAATAAATATTCGGACGACCGAGATTCTACGAACGCGTCCAGTTTCAACGGTTTTATCGCGAGCGCGCAACAAGGAAGAGAAATTCCTTGGATGTGTAAATATTTAGAAGAACGATTCGTTTCGACATGGATATCGAATGAAAGAGCGAACGAATGAAGAACACAAGAGGAAACGAGACGCGTCGTCTGGCAGCTCGTCGTCTGCCGTTACCGATAGACTGACCTGACCGGCGCCGCGGCAGTCCTTTCGACTCCATGTATAACGAAATTATCGCCGCTTCTTCTGCACGCTCGGTGCGCATCGAATTGCTCGCGAAACGAAAGTCGTCAAACCCCTTCGGTCGTTACGTAAGCAGAAAATGTCAGGAATATCGTGAAGAGTAGCGGGAGCGATTCGATGCCGCGACTGCGGAATTTCGCGAGTATAGCCATAATAATCGATCGGGGCCGCGATACCAGCAATCCGAATTACCTGCAGGTCCGTTCGGCGGAACTTGTTAAAATCGAAATTCGATCACTTTGGTGCCTTAATCGTAATCGTTAAGAAAATTGCGCTCGTATCGCGCTCGTTTAACTACGCATGTACGAGAGTAGACGCGTTTAATTCGACCGCAAACACAAACGCACACCCGGTAGTGCCTACTTTTCTTTGTCCCGTTCGCACCATCGTGCCTTGCCACAACAGGAACGAAATACCATTTATCGAATGCATGACGATAGTGGTAGTGATGATAAGAAGAAGAAGAAGAAGAAGATAGTCGGCGAACGAGCAAAGAAACCTCTTCGTTTTGCACAGTGCCTTGTAATCGTACCGACCATTGTTTCGCGAGTCGCGCGACGTGGTCGATCGAACGATCGATTGAAATTGAGAGCCTAAACTAGTTTTAGGCGTCTACAATTTTTCTCGTTGGTTCGACAGCGTCTTTCGAACCCTCTCGATCGCCGAATACCGCGCGTTATACCGCTACAAGAACCTCGGTTCTTTTTTTACAATCTTTTCGTTTTTTCTTTTTGTTGATGCTATTGTACGTAACTGCCGTTATCGTAGAGACCAGTCCTTTCAGCCAGTCATTCAGACATTTATACGCGCGCGTACGTCAAGGATAAGTTTTGTACGCAGGGGATAAAGAGTGATCAGGAGCAGCTGTTCAATCATCGAACAAACTCGCGGTCTTTTCGACTCCGTGCAGCCGCTAAAATCAAACGTACGAGTGTGTGTATGTAAATAAATTGTACGATAACATATAATTAGACACGAAAACGCAAAAGGGCGAACGCTCGAAAATACGTTGTGGAGCGGAGAAAAACGCTCCGTAAATGCTAGTCATACGCGTAGCTCGTTCTCTTGTTCGAACTCGTTCGTTTCCCTTGTCGTTCTTAGACGATGCAACCAGGAGAAACGAAAAGGTTCGAAGAGGAGGAGGGACAAGCGTGTACCGATCGAAATGACGAATCGCGCGTCGACGTTAACGAACGACGAAAACGTTTCCGTCTTTTCTAAAGAGGGAAACGGACGGATAGCGAAATGAGAATGAGAAAAGTTTGGGAATCACTCGCGTTCGAACGAAACAACCTGTCGTCATTTCGTGGAGCTCGAACCTCGTGGATCGAGGGGGAGTCGTCGGTATTATGAAACTTTTGATCCCACGAAGGCGTTCGCTGAAATTCCAACACGTACACGAAGACACCGAGACGCATGACGATAAGAACGCGAAACGAACGACATATGTATGTATACCTTTGTACCGAGTGGACGCAGAAACGCGAGATGTGTGATTGCGCGAATTCATGCTTGCATCTGACAATCAAACAAACGGACAAATTCTAAAGACCTGTGTAATATATGGATACTTTGATTAACGCGGTAGAGAAGGGCGTGTATCCGAGCGAGTCGTCCAGTTCATCGTTTCTTCGCACAAATTCCTCCTTATTTATTTCTCTCCGATATCGTGTTTGCGTTTTATCACAACATGTTGTGTCGTGTCGTGTCGTGTCGTGTCGTGTCGTGTCGTTTCGTTTCGTTTCGTTTCGTTTCGTCGTAGAGATCCTCGCAAACAAAATTTTTCGTCTCTTTCTTACTCGGCTACGCCCTAATCTCCAACTTATTCAACTATCGTCGTTGTCGTCGTCGTCGTTGTCGTCGTTTATCATCGTTGTCATCACCATCGTTCTTATTCTTATTCTTATTATGATAATTATTATTATTATTATTATTATAATTATTATTATTACTGGTACGTTATTGTTGTAACGTTTATTAATACCGAGGTTAATTACGAAGAGAGAAGTCGCGCGTATAGACGTTAAGATCTTGTGTAAATATCTCTGTCATTGTATTAATTTTAATAACGTGCGAAATAAAATGCCGCAAATCATTCGAAAACATTGTTTCACATCTCGTCCCGCCACAAACAAGACGCGTAACCGACGAAAAAACGATCGAGAAAGCAAAAGGCGAGCATGCCGTTTAGTCGAGTTCACGCTTCGCGAGTTCGAGCAATTTTTCCATACGAGGAGTCAATTTTTTTTCTTCCAAGAACGTTAGTTTTCTTGTCAACCTATAAATAGACCGACGACATTAATAGCGAGCAAGCAGGTGACGCGATGATTCACGCTAGAGATTTCCTGTCGGGACAAAAGCCTCCTTGTTAATTCCATTCTAATCTGACGCCGTGAAACGTACGTAATATTTGTGTGTACTCGTTTCACCGTGCAAATTGTCAGGATAAAGAAATTCCGTTTAATCGGATCGATCGTCGAGCATCGTTGCACAATCGATTACGTAAAGCTGGAGCGACGCACTCTGCGTCGATTTCTGGATCGTGGCTCGACAAATCGACGCGATTACATCGAAACGGAAGGAGGGAGATAGGGAGAGAGGGATCGTGTCGTTTGATCGATACGAAGCAAACGAAAGCGCGTCACGATCGCGTTAATTTCACCTTGAAGCGACGCCCACGCTTTGTACGCGATGCATATTCAAGAATGTTGAAAACGACTCGAGCCTCGCGTCGCCTAAAGTTCGATCGAGACATCCGGGTACACGGCGACTGGATGATTGATTTTTTTAGAAAGTTTCGTCGCGCGAGCGTACGGAGGACTTTTTTGCCGGGGCAAGAGCGGAGAGTAAGAGCAAGAACAAGAGTAAGAGGTAGTTGCTCAACGAATTTCGGTCGGTCAAGGGTAACGATGGTGGACAATCGGCAAGTATAAATTCGCAAAAGTAGCGCGGACAAAAATGGAATCGCGGTGGTCTGTAATTAGAGGTAACGCGCCGCTTTTGTCGGCAATCGTTTCATGTTTGCGAGCGCGCATTGTTGTTTTTCTCCTCTCGGTTGCAGAAGTCGCGGTTCGAGCCGTACGCGTTAATTAACGAATTATCGCTGAAAACTCGACTTTATTCTGGGACAGGGTGTCCCAGAACTCCTGTAGGAGCCGGAAATGGGGGGTAGCTGAGACTATTCTGAACAACAATTTCCTTTGCAAAAATATCGGATGGGGCTTCGTTTTTGAATTATTAAGCAAAAACACTGATCAATCAGAGCGCGTCTCGGGCGCGTGCTCAGTAATGTCAGTGTAGCGTCGAGCCTAGTCGGCCCGGGACAAGCGCCTCGGTAGAACAAGAAGCGTTAAGTCCTGGGATCATCTAATTTCAATAGTAGAAAGATAAAACATTGTATTATCATAAAATAATGAATTTAATATCGTTCAAGCTTTATTTTTCAATTTTTTTTTAAGAGCAACTGAGGACGATACATGGGGTGTTACCGACGAAATTAGCGAAACAGAAAATTGTGTTTTTTCAAAAACCAGGCCACTTTTCGGATAAACCAAAGTTATAGAGACATTTATAACAACAAAATATTTTATGTAATGGTGTTAAAAAGCCGATTTTTAATAAAATAATTTTTACCGACTTTTTATTTTACCCCTGGCGCCACCTGCGAACAAAGTGCTGAAACTGCTCAAAAATTGACAGGAATCTGCCGTACCTACAATGATTATTTTTTAAGAAAATAATTTTTTGCTGTTTTCGCGTGTTTGAAGCATCTAATCGCTTCTATTTTACACTAATTATCGATTCCAATTGTCCGATTAATCCTAGAAGCCCGAAATATTGAAATATTAAAGATTAAATGTTAGACTTCCGAAACATCGTTAAAAATGGCGGGCTTTTCAAAATGAGTAATGTACTATTTTGATATTTCTTAATTAAATTCCTTATAAAGGTTTATTAATTAAACTTCTGCTTTAATTATTAAACTAGAAGAACTGGTGTATAATTTCTGATTGTTTCAATAAGAGAAAAACCTACATTTATGTCTTTTCTTCATTAATATAACTTTTAAAATTGTATAATAAACGATTCAAAGCTATTAACATGGATATCCTTCTAATTTTATCATTTTCAAAGCTTTCAGTAAGATTGTGTACAGCATTTTATTAATTTAAAATGTTTTTTAAGCTGTAAAAAATTAATAACTTTGGGGAATACTCTGCTACTATTATAAGTGCTCAAAAATCACTTCTGTAGTTCTTAAATGAAGGTTTTTCGTTTATCTAAACTATCAGAAATTATACTCGAGTTCTCCTAGTCTCATAATCAAGTAGGAATTGAATAAATAAACCTTTATAAGGAATTTAATTAAGAAATATCAAAATAGTACATTACTCATTTTGAAAAGCCCGCCATTTTTAACGATGTTTCGGAAGTCTAACATTTAATCTTTAATATTTCAATATTTCGGGCTTCTAGGATTAATCGGACAATTGGAATCGATAATTAGTGTAAAATAGAAGCGATTAGATGCTTCAAACACGCGAAAACAGCAAAAAATTATTTTCTTAAAAAATAATCATTGTAGGTACGGCAGATTCCTGTCAATTTTTGAGCAGTTTCAGCACTTTGTTCGCAGGTGGCGCCAGGGGTAAAATAAAAAGTCGGTAAAAATTATTTTATTAAAAATCGGCTTTTTAACACCATTACATAAAATATTTTGTTGTTATAAATGTCTCTATAACTTTGGTTTATCCGAAAAGTGGCCTGGTTTTTGAAAAAACACAATTTTCTGTTTCGCTAATTTCGTCGGTAACACCCCATGTACGTACCGTCCTCAGTTGCTCTTTAAAACAATTGAAAAATAAAGCTTGAACGATATTAAATTCATTATTTTATAATAATACAATGTTTTATCTTTCTACTATTGAAATTAGATGATCCCAGGACTTAACGCTTCTTGTTCTACCGAGGCGCTTGTCCCGGGCCGACTAGGCTCGTATCTCAATCGTATATCTCAATCGTTAGCGTATTAGGTCGTTAATAGGGATTAAAACTGGAATTGAAATAGCCATACTTCTAGGCAGTATCGTATACCGTCCGAAATCGTAAGCGAAGTCTGTTACTTATATGGACGGTGAATTTCAATATTATTTTAATATAAAGAAATCTTAAGGAACCAAGTAACTTCTTATTTAACCGCGAAACGTAGCACTTAGCTCGATATCATTTTCTAAAGACTTGATATTTATATAATTTTGTGTCTTTAGAAAATGATATCGATTACCAGGTCACACCACGAGGAGGTGGCTACGATTGTGACCCGACCTGAAACAAAAGAACCCATTCGCTTAGTACCCACTCACACTTACAAACATCTTACAAACGTCTTAATCTAATCTTAAAATTAACTTAATCGGCAAATCCCTCGATGTCCTGTGCGTTCCCTCGATGATCCCACGACGTCCATGCTTAACTTAACTTAACGACTAACTACCTCAAAACTAATCACAAGGTCCCTAACCTACACTCCCTACTCTAAGTCTGTACTTGTCTTACTTCGAAAGATTACCATCAAAGAAAGTTAGAAAAGTGAAACTTGAAATGAGATATTAAAACGAAAGGAACTTCGAAAAATGAAAGTGAAATAAAGAAATTTTGAAAAGAATACTCAGAAGAAAGTGATTCTAGTCCAGAAAGTAGTGAGAAAAGAACCGCGAACAAAGCAAAGAATTCGCTTTAATCCAAAAGTATCCCCGTGTGCACACGACGTACTCACGGCCACCCAGCAACCCCAGTGTCAGCACCTTTCACCAACAGTAACCCACTGGAGTTGGCCAGCAAGAGCCAGATCGCGGCTTACGTGAACTTGATCATGACATAGATCAATCAAGGAATCGAGTCGAGCCTGAGCGTACCAGATAGAGGAGAGAGACGTTGCCTGCGAGGGCTGTGACAAGGCTTTCCACTGCCCCCGTTTGAAGGGGGTCTGACAGAGGTGAGCCCCATCACAAACCCCGACTCCGATCGGGTAGTCTGAAACTACCATCGATCAAGGCCGCAGACCCGCCCCGGTTACTATCCAGCACCCTCAAAACTCCCACCCGACCCCAGGCCACAGCACGACTCAACGCCCACTGGCCAACTCAGATGAGATACCAGATGATGAAAGACGGCTTACGATCATCGAGAATTACCGAATGGTCGACGACCCGCGTGCAGCCGACTTGCAACGCGGGCGAGTACGTCGCGCCTGACATCGAGGATACCGAACGAAAGCGAATTGTTGATGAAAATATATAAAATGTAAACTATAAACTAATGCGGAGTGCAAAGGTGGCAAACCTTCGAGTAGACAAGTAAAGTTTAAAGTAGAAAGTGCTTACAAGTGACACAAGTTCTTCATCAGGTAACACAGGCTACCTGATGAAGAACTTGTGTCCACGTGCCCTCCCATCCTCCCACGCACGGTATACGCACTTTGTAATTTAATATCATATTCTTATTACTAATCGTAATATAAGAGGGAACTTAAAATTTAAAGCTGACTTATAGTTAATGGATGTAGGATTTGAGGAAGGGAAAGGAAGGTATTTAAAGCGACAAATAATTTATTGAAATAAAAATATCAGCAACGAAATGAAAGTATAAAAAGTATTTGTTAAAATAATATCCTGGAAATAACAAACATAATTAGTGCTGCAACAATCAGAGAACAAGTGAATAAGGATTAAATAATGAAATCGTGAAAAACGAAGAATATTAAAATGGTAAGATCAGAAAAGCCAATGATAAAATTAAGTGGTAAATAAGTTAATAAACTTAAAGAGAAAAAGATAATCGCGATTCAGTAACGAACGATATTAAACTCGCAAAATGTCGAGCTTAATATTTCACGGTACTATTCGTACCGTTTCAAATAAAATAAAAGGTAACTGTAAAACATAAAACACAAAAGAAAGCAAAAATTAGCGAGCATAGTGACAATAGAATGACTGTCCATCTTTAGATGGACAATCATTGATAGTTCCCCTCTTCTTTGGCAAATTTTGCCGGGGCTCTTCGGCATATAGCCTCTTCAGCATATAGCTTCTTCTCTCTTCGGCTAATCAAGCCTCACAAATATCACTCGCGAAATTTTACGATTGCTCGAACACTCTTTAATTTTTGTTAAATAAAACAAGAAGAAACATACAAATGTGAAATGAAATTATTAGATTGGCAACAAGATTTTGTTTAAATGGAAGGAAATTGATTTGATCCAAAATTATTATACATACTAAGTTAAAGTGAATAATGTAAAAATTGCCAGTCTAATAATTCTATTTCCACTACTGTTCCCTTTTTATTTTATTTCCAAAAAGAAAAGAATGTGCAATCGCAAAATATATTTCACTTCACTGAACACTTCACTGATATACTTGATTTTTGTAATCGGGTCTAGAACCACGACTACGACTTACAAACTAAGGCTTGGCCTGACGAAAAATCGATATCAAGAATATTGGAAATCTAATTTCATTTGCATTTTGATTATTCTTTTCGATTTTTCGTTTAATGCTACCCCAGATACAAACTTCTCATGTATGAAACATGAAAGCTTGCTCTGGCCCTGCCTACTTAAAAACTAAATCACTCATACAGAAGTAAACTACCTGCCTGCCTGATGCTATATTTAAAAATTGTGCAAAAATCAATCACACCAACACACACACTCCACGATTCTCACACACACCACCCGGGTGCAAAATAGCCTAATCCTAGGGAGAACGTCCCGGGACGTCTCCGACACCCGAGTTCAAATTCACAATCATACTCTAATTAAAATCATACCTGATTTGCTGAAATCGACTGACAATCGATAGTGAATGTTTCAAATGCAAAAGTGAATATGTAAGTGACTCTAATAGCTGAGCAAATAATTTTGATTTATTACTTTAGATGGACTTTAATTCAATTAATCGATACAAATTCCATATCCTTACCATACACACACAAACACACATATGGAACTTGTATCGTATTAAATTCACTAATCGATTGTCAATCGCCGAAAAGATTAAACTTAAAACTACACCTTGTTCACCTGCCCTAATTCATTCGTGTACATCTGAGTACACGTATGAACTTTGGGCATAAAAATGGACAAGGCCAGGTGAAATTTCACCTACCGTATGTCTTCGTGTTTGCTGAAAATCCTGAGCTAACAAGTATGATTAGTGGCAAAGACTCTAATACTTTCTTAATAGAATTGATAGCAAAGTGAATTTAATTTTGAGAATGAAAAACTACTTTAATAGAAGTATACTGAATTTAGAAAAGATTTACTAATGCAAGACTCGAAAATTAATGCAAAAATGACTGTACGTTTAAAAAATGAAAGAAACTTTTCATAGAAATAAATTCGAGAGATTCCAATATCAAAGTAAATGTTCTAACATTGAGTAAAGACATTATTAATCATTACTTTGATATCGAAATCTACTCCGCGAATTGTTCTCTTGTACGTAAGAAATTTAGAAAGAAAATTGTCAGTGAAATCGGAGGGTCATCCGACTTCTATACAATTTTCTATACTTTAAAAGTGATTCTAAACTCGATATACGAATATTAAATACGCGACGTACAAGAAAACCCCTATCCTGAGCTAATACATATGCAAATAGACAAATAGATTTCACGAATATTATTATACAATTGTAGAATAACATTCGTGATCACTATGCTCGCTCAAAATAAGAAAAATTACAACCAGTTCCCGTGTCGTTTCGGACCTTTCGTCCTACGACATGATGGGAACCGGAGGAACCATAAAACATGTGACTCACCGATCGTAGATCTCTTCTACTCCACTGCTACTGTACTCAGCAAGTTACTGCTCCAGAATTGACCCAGGTTTGATCCAAAATTGACCGAAGACTGCTTCAGATCGACCCAAGTTCGATCCAAGATTGTCCCATGGTTACCTCCAGATTGATCCATGGTAGACCACCCTTCTGATTCTGAACTCTTTGACATCTCGAACAGGACTGACAGAATTTGACATTCGTCGCGTTTATATAACACTAAGACTTCATGGTTCATTGACTTCATGGTTGACTGACTATTGTTACCGTTTCCCGAAATCACTCAATTCATGCATGAGTTTTTTCTTCATATTTCTGAATTTCGCAATTATTCATTTATTTAATTATTTGATTTATTTAACATTATTATTTTATTATAATTATGCATATTTTGTTATAATTAATTTTAATGTATTTTATAATTATTGAATATTGTTATTTTTATAATACTTATGGATGGGTGGGTTGTAGATTTTGTTATAATTATTACAATTTTAACAAACGAAAACACTGAAGAAAAAACGACGAAGCAGCAGACCGCTAAAAGGTTTAGTTTCATCGATGCATCGCGCCGTAATATATTATGTACGACGAGCAATTGGCTACGAAAGCAATTTCTTCATTTTTTACGACACTTTGATGCCCGCGTTATCTCCTCGAACGATTTATCGTAAGAAAGAAATTCGGACGACGCGCAAACTACTATCGTAATCGAATCTTGAATCGAGCGCGTCGAATGACGAGCAATACGTTATCGCGCGCGATGGGAAGCAAACGCGGGGCGTAGCAATTCCGTCAACGGCAGCAAAACGAGCAGACGGGCAAACCGATCCAGGTGAAATAGCTTGAGACGTCTCTCGATGAATTATGCGTTGATGGAGCCTCGCAAAAATGCCAGTTATTTATCGCGCGAAGCAACGTTATCGCGATCATTGCGTTCTCCAGGCACCACACGTTCTTCTGCAAATTAAAAGCGCCTTCCCTTTCGACGATTTTCGTCGGCCGAGAATCGCGATCGTAAATTAAGGAGAACGTGCCCCGCGAAAGACCGTGAACCGCTCGCCCGGCGTCGTTACTTTTCATTTTTCCAACGACGAAAGTAAGACGTTTCGCAGCCGCGAGACGCATCGAATCGAGGACGTTGCCGCGAATAACGAGCCACCGCGCAAACAGCAACAACAATGTGACGCGCCGCTTCAATTTATTGCACCTGCTGGTCCAGCTATAAACAGAAATCATTAAGCGATGTACTGTGACGTCGCGTTACGGACAAGACGACGTTGAATCGATGATAATTGATTTCGCTCGGCGCAGCAGAGAACAGACGAGACGCGGTCGGTTCGCGCTCTGGCTCGCTAGTTTCGACCATTTATGGCGCTTTTACCGTGAGATCGACGATCGAACTGAACCGTTTGCCACCAGCGAATACGTATGTATGTACGTTCCTCGTCGATTAACGAGCGCCACTTTTTAAAGAATAACGGTGCGAACGGGACGCTGCGAGCAATTCTCTAACGCCGTTATTATGCCACGGACAGAGCAACGATCCTGAACATTGCGAAACGATTCGACCGAAATCTTGCCTTCTGGCCACCAAGCCCGACATTAAACTCCGTTACCTACTAAAATAAACATTTTCAGTTAAACTGCTTCATCCTCTACTCTGCTTGCATCGCACGGTAAAGAAGCAACGATTAACGCACGCGAGACGGTGAACGTCGAAGGTGAACGTCACGGGGAGTCGCAAAAAAAGTGCTTGCGAATTCGTCATTGAAAGTAGACGAGCGACAGATAAGCGAGCAATTATCCTTGGCACGATCAGGAACGTACACGTCGCTGCTAATTGTCGGTACTAATTGCTCGTCACCGCAATCGCGATGTGTCGCGGATACTCGCACGTACTCGTATGTGTTGTACGTATTCGCGTTTTCCTCGCGACAACGAATACTCTCGGGAGCTTTTAGGTTATTCCAGGTAATTGAGTCGTGACTGAACGCGTCGCGCTCAGGAAGATCGATCGCGCCTAGTGAAAGATTTTGTTTCGTCAGTTTGTTGGAGTCAAAGGACAAAGCGGGAAATGAAGTCCTTGGACCGTTTCGAGTGGTTCGTTAATCGATTTCTCCTTAGAGAAGACTCGATCGGGAAAGACCTTTGCGAATCCTTTCGACGTGGGATCGAGCATCCTTGTCGTTTTTGCGATCGATGGTTTCGAAGTAATTATCGTCGGGAACGATAAGTCGCGGCAACTTGCGATAACGAGACGATTAAAAGAAACGAAGAACGCGGAACAATGGCGAGCGCGCGATTACCGCCCTAGAAAATATGACGGAGCGCGAAAGCTTCGTTGAAATCGAGATCGACGGCTCGACTCGTTTCCAAGAAGCGATACAATCGGACATGGAAATCTCGAAGGTAAGACCCCTACGCGTTCATTAACATATTAACGCGTTCACAATCGTGAACGGCGGCTCGTACCTGCCGTTTCGCCGTCGCGCGGTTGAAACCCTTTGAAAATAAAGAAATAGGGCACTCGAATGAAACCATTGAAATATTCAACCATCTCTGATAAAATAAAGTATCGCGGGTAAGATCGTCGAACAGGGGTAAAGCCGCGGTGCAACACGAGTACAGGACCTAGAAAGAAAGCAATCGATGGAATCTAGAAGATCGCATAATGGACCAACGAACGAGCATCTATGCGTTCGTGCTCCTCAGCTGGATACCACCTACGTCAAATACGATATACACGACATGACAGCAGCATCGCCGCGTAAACAGCACTAAAGCCAGCAACAACGACATCCGCGCTCTCGCATCCACTCGTCGAAGAAAGAGTGGGACAGCGGCAGTTCCACGGCTGAAGAGGCCGAAGAGGCCGAAGAGGCCGAAGAGAGCGTGCGTACATGCGTGCGAGCGAGCGAGTAAAGAGGGAACGAGAGGTACGGTAGCGTATGGTCCACAGCAAGAAGTCCATGGCAAGAAAGAACAGAGAGAAGCGAGCTGAAACGAAGCCGAAGCTTGTGGTCTGTCGGCGACTCGTGGCCAGTTTCAGCCGCAGCGCTCGACCGTCAAGCTCGCGCGCCGATCCGAGCGTACCATACGGCGATCGCAGTCTCTCGCATCGAGATGCGAACATCGCCGCCGATAGGTACTCTCGACCGAGCGGCTTCTGTCTCTTCTGTCTCTTCTGTTTGTTCGATGAACCATTGACTCGAAGTTCGGGCAATTCGGGCATCGAAATTCGGAAAATTTGGAAAATTTGGGAAATCGAGCGCACAGGTACGTTCGCGTTAGCTCGACAAACTGTCGTCCGTTTCAACGAATCCGTTCTTGATTTCAGAGCTCGATGCCCTGAGAGAGACTGGGTCGCGAGACGTGATCATCGTCATGCCCAATCCTGTTCGTTGACGAATCTGGACGCGAAATGATTTACCAACCGAATCATCAGTCGCCAACGATGTCATCCGTGAGGAAAACGTCTCCGCGGCCTCAGCGTCGAAATCTGCAAGCGTCGTCGGGCAAGTGCGCGAACGCGAAGGCAAAACGCGCGAGCGACAGGACGGGGAACGAAGAACGATGCAGGGGAAGATGCAGAGTGCAATGGAGCGAGAAACATGTGAAGGAGGGGTTGGTCCTCGTGCAAGAGACGCAGCTCGCCAGGGTGGTGAAAACCGGACCGATCACCGAGCACTACGAAATCGATCCTAAACCGTTCGCAAAGTAAGATGTTCCAAACATTCATCGGATTCGTAATTACTATAAGAGCAATATTTAGAGATTTTCGCGTCCGTCGAGCACGAGAGAAGTATCGTCCGCACGAAATGGAGCACGCTTAATCGAAAGCGATAACGCGTTAATTCCGTTGCTGGAACGGCTCGACCCAGATGCGATCGTTGTCGTAAAAACCAAATTGCTTTCGTTCTCCAGCCGTAACTCTCCGTCGCGGAACACCTACCGATCGTTATCTCGACAATTACGTTAGATTTTGGTGAAAAAATTACCGATAACGCGTACGTGAAATCGAGCGATCGGTGAACGGTAAACTGTATACTTTAATTCGTTTCATATTTATTGGATATGTTAATGCGAGTTGTAACCTACCGTCAAGCGTGCATCGATAATCCATTGGCTGCTCGATATCCATTGCAATTGCCGTGCTGTGCCGTGCCGTGCCGTGCCATGCCGTGTCTTTGCATTTTTAATGAAGCTGATTTGCTGGACGATCGCTGCAAAATTCTTTTCGCGGCACGAAACGCTCGTCGAAGCCTCAAGTCCTGCATTTTACGAATTCACGATGTGTTTTGCTCTTTCTTTCTCGTTCGTTCACGAGTAGGGGGAGATTATAAATTTCAATGCATTATCTCGCTGAAAGAAACGAAATTAAAATTTCAACAAGTACATCGATATGATTTTCGCTTTGAATTTTCCAAAGATCGTTCGAATTTCAATTTTCAAAAATTGCGAACAATTTAACAATATATTGGTAGCGTACGTAACGCGACCTGACTGTGATTCGATATCGGTACGGAGCGCGGTTCGAGCTGTCGATGTGGCAAAACAACACAGGAAGAGACGAGACGGGACGGGACGGGACGGTACAGCTTGTAATTGCTTTTAGAAACGGGCCTTGAATGCACGGCATTCGAGGCGCAAAAATTGCCTCGCGCCACGGGACGAGGGTGAGCGACCTGGAAAAACGAGCCTCGCCGGTCTTCGAATCGGAAACGTTATTAAAGTTAATTGCGCTGGCTATCGGATGCTCGTTACCAGCGCGCCATTTGTCTGGCTCGATTAAAGGACGCGATTCGGTGAAATTGCAAAGAGGAGTGGAGAGGAAGGGAACGGGAGGATTCGAGGATTCTCGCGCGCAAGGGCATCTACTTTCCTGTTGAAAATTGACGGGACGCGAACGCTTCCGGCTCGGCCGAAGGAATTTTGGTCCATCGGGCCGAACATCTCGCGTTTCGATCATTCGAGAACGCGGTCAACGGGAGAGCCGTTGTTACACGACGAAGAGGTCTGATGCACGCGTGGGACGTTTGCGCAATCAACTCTGCCGTGCGATATACCGGAGCGAAAGACGCGTAAATGGCGAAATCTTACGCGCAACGACTGCGTTGTCAGAGTGGCGCGGCGTGGCGCAGCCTTGCGAGGCGCCGCGGCGTCGACCTTGCCAAAGAGACGCTTGGAATCCTCCGCTACCGCTGTAAAAATCCTCGTGAAAAGAAAAAATGGACTAATCGATCGGAAACCTTTTCACAGCGGACAATGGGCCAAAGTGTATCGGTGCAGGTCTCGATCGACCGGCATCTTGTACGCGGCAAAGTTCTCCTCGAGGAGTAGATTCAACGCAGACTGCAGCGCCGAACTGAGACACGAGATCGCTTTGCTATCTTTGTGCTCGCAATCGCCGCGGGTCGTTCGATTGCACGACGTGTACGAGACATCCAAGGAAATTATCCTCGTGATGGAATAGTAAGTAGTAGTAGTAGGCTCTCTCTCGCGCATATCGAGAGACTAACGAACGAACGAACGAAACCACTCGAACTTTCGACTTTACAGCGCACCTGGAGGCGATTTACAGACGCTCATCGACGGTGATTTGGTGCCCCTCGAAGGTGACGTGGTGCACTTTGTGAGGCAGCTAGTAGAAGGACTTGCCTACCTCCACGAGAGAAATATCGCCCATTTGGACATCAAGGTAAGTTCGGCCCATAAAAGGTCGAAACGAACTTGTCACGCTTCTCTCGTCGCGTATCCGGATCCCGGAACCGACTTCGCGTCACCGAATAGTTCCGACCATTTCCTTCTCGCGCCTGAAAACTCGTCGCGTTTCACGCGCTTATCGTGAAACATCGCGAAGTCATTCAGACGCCGCGCCGCGCCGCGCCGCGCCGCTCCGTTCTGACGCACACCGATTCCAGTAATTCGCTGACACCCAACTGCAACGTTTGTCTAAAGCTTCCGAGAAAACCGATCCCAGATCTTTCTCACCTTCGGACGTACAATACGGAAGCGACTATAACTCGAATCAGCGGAACGGGATAAATGCGCGAAATACAAATTTAGCGTAAAGCGGTGAACAAAGAATACAAGAATACGGTTGTTCTTGTTCGATCTTGTGGCAATGCAGTAAAGCGCGGCGCGATGGAAAAAGTTCGTTGGAACTCGGACGCGTCTGGAAACGAAACCCTGTTCCAGCTTGTTCTCGAGCAATTTATTGCATCTCTCGATACACGCGCGCCTTTTATTACAGCAATCGCGGAAACGTAAACACCTTTTAGTCGGCGAGCTCGAAGAAAGGAGATTCTGCGGCGCGGCGCTGCGTCGCGTGTCGTCGAATAAAGCCCGTGTGTCGTGTATTTTCAGGTTGTCGTTCGAATTGGCCGCGTCGCGTCTTAACGGGCAATAACGAGCGGTCTGACCGTCTCGCGGTTCGACCATTTTTACCGACCATCTACAACGCTCGTAAAGCATCGCGTCGGCGTAATTAAGAGTTCCGCGCGGAATCTGTGATTCTCCTTTCAAGCTACTTTTCCTTTTGCTTCGCGACACCGTGCTGCTCCCCGTTCGTTCTTCTCTCGAGAGAAGGAGAAGGAAAATCCGGCGGGGCGGTAAAGTACGAGGCGAACCAGCGGGGTCGTCCGACTTCTCCGCCACGGATAAAAGGATTCTTTCTTTCTCGTTATCCTCGCGAAAAATTGGCGAAAGGTCGACGAGCTTTTATCCACGGAACAACATCCTCGGCCAAGGCGTTCGCTCTACCGCGGTTAGTCCGCGGGGCGCGAGTATCGAGCGCGTGCCGAGTTTTATCGACGACGTAAATCGTGTCGCGAAAACTGTTGCCTCGAGACCGGCCAAAGTTGTTTATTTAGCTGTCCGATTCGAATTCGATTATCGCCCGTTCTCTGCATTCGCGTTCCGGAACAAGGTGCGCGTACCAGCTGAAATACCGACATAAAACCGCGCGTTCGTGTTACGCTGTCGCCTTCGAGTAAACTTACGATCCGTAAACAGGCTACGGAAAAATCTCGGCTCCCCGATTAACAGCCGATCAAACAAGAAACTTTTCAACGTTTCAAACTTTTCGCGGTTGTTCGCCTCGAACGTACATTTAAGCCGTGAAACTTACTCGAAGCGGAACGTGGCGCGGCGCGGCACGGCGCGGGCTTTATCGATCATTTCGAAGCGCGGTAACGTCTCGACAGCCTTGGTCCGCGCGAATTTTTCGAGCTCCGTTCGCGGACGATGGGCCGCGATTAACGAGCCGCGACGAATCGTGCCCGCCTTCCATCTTATTCCCGCGCTCCATAAACACTCGGCCACCGTATTTGGACGTAGCTACCGGCAGTGGGGCGCGTTCAGCAGCGAGAGAAGGCGAGAGGAGGCGAGCGTGTGCGTTCGACCGCCAGCTGCAATTCTTTACATCCATCGCCGAATCGATGCAACTACATTGTCTCTCGGCGCAGACTGCGGAGGGGCTCTCCCTTTGCTACAGCTCCAGGAACAGTGTCGCCGGAAGGGGGAATTCGAGACGAAAACGATCGACGAACTTCGCCCAGCCAAGGCATCGCGTCTGTTCAAAAGAATGTTGGAAATCGCAACCTGGTGCTCCGGTGCTCCGGTGCTCCGGTGCTCCAGTGCTCTGGTACGGAACGCGACAAGACCCCACGCTCTTCGCGCTGAAACGACCACGCCCTGACTTCGCCGGTGAATCACACCTGGTTCCTATCTCGCCCGCTGTACAAGCGATACCTATGTCTGACCGCCATAATCGGAGCAACTCGCACAACTGATAACTCGCGAAATTGCCGCGAAGGAGAAAGGAAATAATCGCGCGACGATGCTACAAAGGGAGGGCCGAGCTTTTTATTTCGATTGAGCCGTACGTGTAGGTATCTAGGCGTAGCTAGCGAAACGCTCGGATCCGAAAGAAACCCTGGCAAGGAATGAAACGCGCTCGTGCTCCCACGTGTTTCACGCGAACCAGTAATCGCATTCTGCTCGCCTCGTTAACTCGTGCTCGATGAATCACTAGCGTCTCTGTGGACACACGAACGGCTAACCTGTTCGCCGTAACTGGAGCACTTCTTGGGTGTTTCGCGACATTTACTCAAACAGCTGAGAAGAGAACGTTTCGATCGATCCACGGACCGTTTCCCTTCTAATTAATCGCTCGAAACGATGTTAACGGTTCCGATCGCGTCACTTTTAGGAGGACACGAAGCTTTCACGGGTTCGTACGATCTGCTTCAACCCACGCGAACGTTGTTTGGTCAGCGTGGCGAGAGGGAGAGAGTTCGCGTGGGACTCGGTTAGATCAAGAAACGTTTGCTCGTCCAAAATAAAGAAAAAGGTCAACGATCAATGCGCGCGGTCTTTCAAGGACGCGATTAGATTTATCGCGCCCAGATGATTTCATTCGACGAGCGAACCTCGCCTCCCTTCCATGACTCCCTTCAATCTACTCGTCATTATTTTTACTCCTTTTGTCATTATTTATCGAACGCGTGCCGGGACTACCGAGAGAAACTTTGAATATTCAGAGTCGCCCACGCGACTCCAACCTCTTCAAGGACCTCGAAACGTTCCAGCCAGGAAGATTCTACCGAACAGAATTTTGCATTTTTCGCCTTCTTTTTCTTTTTCTTTTTCTGCCTACGCTTACATAACTCGGCCGTTTTGTTTGTCGTTTTTTCGGAGCTGGCATTGTCGTCGAGTCGACGACAAGCTTTCTAGTTTCGTTCGTAATCGTTTAACGATCGAAGTAACGATGATCGCGATGCCAAGCGTGCTCGTTAAAGTGGAAATCGCAACGCCACGCCAGTGTGTATAAGGAAACACGAAGAACCGGCCGCGATCGTTGAGAAATCTACACTCCGCGAGATCGAGAATATAGGTTGCATTCTCATGCGGCTCTCTACTCGTCGCGCGAATAAAATGCGTCCTCTAGTTTGAAAAAATATATAAAAATCCTGTCCGTGTTGCAGGCTACGCGGCAAAGATCGCAGCCTCGATCGCGCTTGTTCACCGGGGAAACTTAATATTCCATTCTATTCCTTGTGCTCGCTCGCTCGAATTTATCGTAACAGCATCTAGCGTGTTTATGTAAATGGTCGCGATGTTCCTCTCGATGAAGCGCGAATCGCGAACCGGCCTACCACGCAATCCTGCGACGTTTCCACCTCTGCTGCCGCCGCTTTCAGTCTGAGAATATTTTCGCTCGGGAAGCCATAATTTAAGCGTAACGATTATGCTCGATCGCCAAAACGGCACGCAAACCGCGGCAAAAACTCGCACCGAATACAAAGCACTCGGGACATCCCGTCGAGACGCGTATCGCATTAAAAGATCGATGCTCGATCGCTAGATTAACTCGCGGTTAATTACCAACGATCTTTAAACGCGACTTCTTCGTATAGATCATCGAGACTTCAGGATTTTATTCCTGAATAAATTCGATTGCAGTAAATCGTTCTCGCAAACTTTAAACTCGAGTTCATCCATCGACTTTTATTTGGCGGGTATTAAACCAAGTCGCATCTCGTGATATTGGCGGTAAAAATACGAGGGAATATTAATATTAACATATAGGCATGCAAATTTTGTTGCCTACATGTGCAACATCGAGCGAGTTAATACGGCAGAGTTCGACGCAAGGCGATCGAACGATGATCGAGTTAACTTGTAATCGTATTCAGCGGTGCGGTAAGTAACGGTGTTAAAAATATTAACGAGCTCGTTCTCAAATGTTAAAAGCGAATTTGCGTCGTTCGTGCGTTATTTATGCGTTATTTATGCGTTATTTATGCCCGTGATTCAATTAAAAGAGCAGAAAAAGGAAACGCGTCCCGATCGATCGGGAATTAACGACTCGATTAAACGGCGGCTAATTGATGTCGGAAACCGACTGACCATCGGCCACGTTTTAATGTTGCAGCCGCAGAATTTGGTGATGATGGGCAGTTTTCCAGAGTGCGAGGTGAAACTGTGCGACTTTGAGATCTCGAGAGTGGTGTTAGAGGGGACAGAGGTTCGCGAGATCCTCGGGACACCGGATTACGTAGGTAAGCAAGTTACAGCTCTTTGTCCCGTCGGTTTATCGGACTCAGGATCGAACGTAACCGAGCAAAAAAGAAAGAAAAAACGACGTGCGTTTTTCGTTTGTGCGATTTGCCGCCACGCCATCGCGCCGCCTCGTTTCGCGAGTTCTGCCGAATTTCAGGCCGTTTGGAAAATACGTATAAATTGGCTCGGCACCGGTGCTATGATATATCTGGTTGATGTATCGCTCTCGTTGCCTTGATCCGGCGACCAGTTGAACAGGTGTGTCGGCGCTTTGCTCCTCGTTCGTTGTCGCTTAATTGCCACCAATCGATACCTTGCCTCGCTAATTGACGATCTCTTCGGCAAGCAAGATCGCGAGCATAATCGATATTAATTGACACGTTAGCCTTATTGCGCGATGCCGTTGTCAAAGCTACCGATTATCGACCTTTAATAAACTGCTCGACTGCTCGACTGCTCGACTGCTCGCGAACGATAAGGCCCCGTACGCTCGCGCTCGTACGATCAATCAGACCGGGACACGCGGAAACGCGAAAGATAATTACCACTCGGTGTCGTTTGAGTGTCGTCGCGCGGAACGTCGTTAATCGACATTGACGTTTTCATTCGAGATCGACGAAAGAACAGTTATCGGAATGTCGTTCGTTCGTTCGTTCGTTCGTTCGTTCGACCGATGCTCGGATCGTTCGGAACTTTTATAGAAACGCGCATGGACGACCAGACCTTGTGAATTATTATGATAAATCTTAATTGCTCGGATAATTTACAGTTGATCGAATCCGAATCGAGCTCTGTCCACGCCAATCCTTACCAACTACGTACCTAAGCAGCTGTGTGTTACGCGTGCTCTCCGGCTGACGCGTAAAAACCAGAGAATCGCCTGCAAAATTTATTCAACGAGAATCGTAGGCAGCGCATAATTGACGGCATATAATTGATGCGCGACCATTATTCCTGTTGATCGCATCGCTTCTTCGAATAACAGGAGTAGCTCGTGTATCGTCGAACATCTAAATTGAGTTTGACGCGTCGCCAAACACGCGCGAGAATGTTCGCGATTTAATCTTTTAGTTTTATCCGCCAAGTAACTCCTTGAACGAAACGTTTATAACAATTTTATGAATCCCACGAGGTCTTGAAAGCAACCGCAATAAGCATAATAACGCGTTTCGCGTGTTTACGTGAATTTCTCGCGTAGACTCGTTCGATCATCCACGCCCACGATCATCCACAGCCAATTTTCGTTTTGCAAAGAAACATTACGTTCCTGGATGATATCACGAATTCAAATGATGTTCGTTTCAGCGCCCGAAATTCTTCACTACGAACCCATCACGTTGGCTGCCGACATGTGGTGCGTACCGAACCGTATTAGTTGGTAAACGTTATCGTCGAAATCGCTACATTTCACGAAGTTCGCGAACAATTTCAGGTCCCTGGGTGTGACGACGTACGTCCTGTTAACGGGATTCTCTCCTTTCGGCGGCGAAACCGATCAAGAAACCTTTCAAAACATCTCTATGGGCGAGGTAGACTTTCCGGAGGAACTGTTCGGAGACGTCTCGACGCAGGCGAAAGATTTCGTCGCGAAGCTTTTGGTGCTAGACCCAAGGTGAGCTATCAATTTTCCAGCGTTGCCCGCTCGAGGCTGATAAATGTCCTCTCTCTCGTAAACAAAGCCAATCTCGATTTCAGCGCACGAATGACCGCGAAACAATGCCTGCGTCACGACTGGCTGCGTGCACCACCTACACAAGCCTCGCCTCATCTCCGAAGATACCTGTCGAAATCGAGGGAGGTCCTACTGGAGCGGGTGGTCGGCCGGGAGAATCTAAGAAGAGCGGCGCTATTGAGCCAGGCGAGCAGCCAAGCGAATCTATCGAGCGGATCCGACGTTCAAGAGCCGAATCATCGCGATCAAAGCCTGCAAGACTGTTTGCTGAGTCAAAGCGAGATGTGTTTAACGACCAGTAGATCCAGCCTCGAGGGTAGCGAGGATTTCCCGAGTCCGGCTGACTCTCGGACCAGCCTGAATTCCTCCAGGACGAACTTGAGCTGCACCAGCCAGAACTATTTGTTGAACAAAGAGCAAACTCAAGGATTGCTGAGTCGCGCACAGAGTCGATCGCAGGCGAATCTGAATCACGGACCCAGCCGCCGAGGTTTACTGTCCAGAATACGAAGTCTGAATCGAATCCAGTCGCAAGCGTGTTTGTTGAACGGAAATTCCTCGGCGACTTCGAACTCGTTGCAAACGCGAATGGCCGTCAACAACCCTGTGATCAGCAAATCGCGCGAGAAACTTTACGGTTTAAGATCGTTGTCCAAGTCGCAGGGAATGCTGGACATTTACAGAAGCCTCGAGTGCCTCAGACGAAGACGGAAGAGCTATCAGCGCGCCAAGACAGAGGATATGCTGCCCATCTTCAAACGATTGGGCGCCGAAATCGATGCCTCGAACGTTTACGCCACGGACGATGCGTTTGCACCAACTTTAAACGAAACGAGGACGAAACACGTTGACGTTGAAGAAAATTATGTAAACGTTTCAAAATTGCCAGAGACTCTCGATTGTCTTACAATCGCTACCGGTGACGAGAGCTCGGAAGAAAAAGTGGAAAATCAGCTGGAAGCATCGAGCGTACAAACTTTCGAGTCGGAGGAGAATTTCGACTCGTTGAAATCCATCGAATCGGACACGCTTACGGAAGAGTCGGACGAAACGCCGGTGAATCACGAAACGGAATCGAACATGGTGGCCGGCAAACGACCCTGCCAGCGGCAACACTCGGACGCCTCGAGTCACTCGAACAATTCGGGAACTTCCGACGACAAAGAGGATCGTTCGACAGAGTCCGAAACCGAGGAACCAAAATATACGGTGGCGCAGCTCGTCTCCGCGTTCAACAAGCATCAGGAAGTGGCTTCGAGGAGCAGCTTGGAGGCGATAATGACGGAGAAGAGAGTGAACGAGGTGACCTTTCCCACCGGGACTAGGGCGCTTAGGCTTTTCATACCCGACATCAACATTAGCGAGAGTAAAATCGTGAGGCGAAAGACCAGTTACAAGCCGCGAAAGAATTGGGAAGAGCTGAGGAAAAAGAGCGAAAAGAACGAGGGGATACTGAAGAGCTTTGCCAACGATTCAGCGAACGAGGACGAAGACGAGGACAACGAGAATCGTGAAAAGGCAAAAGTTCAAAGCGATGCTACCGACAACGATGAAAATAAACCGGATATCGAGGAGACGAAGGAGGTTGCGTCGTCGAGCAAGGATCGATGGTCGATGATCGTTCCGCCGATCGAAATCAACGGCGATTCTATCTTCACCGATGATTCGGCTCGAAACAACGTCGACACCACGATAGACGAGAAATACAAGCGTTGCGTAAAGGGTGCGAAATTGAACGCCATCGAAACAACCGATGAGAAAGCTCAGAAGTCAACCACGACCTATACTCGTCAAAAAGAGAGACTACCTAATTACATATACCCCGAGATCACGTGCCATATCAAAGATGATTCTCAGAACCCGATCAAGAAGACAGCCTCCACGATGTCGAACGGGAAATCAAACGCGAAAGTACAAAGATCGGATCGACCGAAGACCACAAACTACGGGACAGAATGCGTGAATGTAAACTTGAAAGATATTCTGCAGAGGGTGGACACGTTTCAGAGTACGCCGAAAGAGAATTTGGAAAATTTGCGAAAAAGGACGTCGATCGCTAAGATTATTTTAAACGACAATTTGCCTCATGACAATCAGGACACGAACGAAAGTGGAAATCGAGGGACGGGTAGTCGCGCCAGAAGCGAGCCACCTTCGAGTTTCATCCCCAAGGAAGAGGAGAACAAAATGAAACTGGTCGTACCCCCCTCCTTCGTGAGATCCTCTTCTTTGTCCAGCGACAGCAGCTGTCCGACGCCATCCAGCGTACAGTCGGACGTGAACGTCTCCTGGGAGGACGTTCAACAAACGGAGAAAGAGGAGCCGGGCAAAGTTCGAAGAAGAAACGAGATTCAAAGAACGTCGAGCGAAGGAAAGAACAAACAGTGTCCGGAAGACAAAAGACTTTGGGGTCGAGTCTGCACGGGATCTTACAGCCGAGCCATGGAAAAGTTCAACAAAAACAACAACGAGACGGGCAAGAAGCCTGTCGGTCAGTCGAACGGATTGCAACAAAGCGAGAAGATCAGAAGGAAAAGCAGCCCCGCGATGCCGCAATACATCAACCCTTAACGCCCGTAACAATGGCTGCTCCTTCGCCAAGACTGAACCTAATGTGTTCGACCTTCCTCGATTACGCTGACTCAGACCGGAATAGTTGAATAGTTTTTGGTTTTCGTTTCGAACGAACGAGCAACCTTGTCCTTCGGAAACGTTTTACGAGCCTCGGCGGGAAACAATAGCCACGGTGCGACTGGAATCTTAATGAAAACGCGTCTTCTTCGACAAACGCGTAATCCGCAAACGTGTATCATCGAATCGTACACGCGCGAGAAACGGTAACCCGTCATTAACCCGTCCCACCCGGGCGTCGCGTCGCGTCGCGTCGCGTCGCGTCGTCAAACAAGGAGATTGAACGTGATCGATCGTCGCTGTCCTATCCTTGACTTAATCTCCATATCGAGCGATCTTTCAGAACAATTTTCTTCTTTCGAAGCGCGTAGTAGTACCGAGGAACGTTGCGCGTGGACATTGCATCAAATCATCGAGAGAATACGTGCTGCTCGTCGAATAATAAACGTGGTGCTCGTCAAGATTCACACGTTTCATTATTCTTTACGAATACATAGCAATGAAGTAGATAAAGAACTCGATCGTGACCACGATTCCTTTCCGAGAATAATTACGATGTGACTCATTCTAGGCAAAAATTGCAAATAAGTAAACGCGAGAAGGCGACTTGGCGACGATAGTAGCAACTTTGTTGGACACGAAAAACAACAGTGAAAAACGTAGGACTATTAACGTAAGAAATGTACGCATCTCTTATTATGCATTTTATACACTTCAACATGAACGAACGCTTAATCTTTGAAGGAAAAGTTGAACGAAAGGAACGCTCGCGTTCAAGAAAATTGCTCATTCACGAGATTATCTCTTTACGATGTAACTTTGCCTCTACTAATTTTATACTGGTCATCGAACTTAAAAATAAGTGTTAGCAATCACAATTTAATTGGCTCGAATGGGAAAGAACTGTTCAATTTTATATCGTAGTGCTTAGCAGCATTTTATCGAAGCCGAGATATAGAAGATTTTAATCGACGCGTTCAATTTTGTATCGAAGTTATCTCAATAAAGAAAGACTCTTGCCCGTTCAACGATGTTACATACATACATATGTACATACATACTGTTAAATTAAGGGAAAGAAAAAGAAACTTTAGCTCGATGCAAGATTGGTAAAATTAAATTTTATTATAATATAAAACAATTCGGCATCATGGTTTCTTTGCATCGTGGTATCATCAGCGATAATGATAGTAGTATACACAAAATAATGGTAATTTCACAGACATTTGATTATTCCCATCGACTCTTCCTCACTCTCTTCCTTTCCCCGCTGCTATTCGACGCTTGGCTATTCTGATTGCTTCGCGATTGTTCCGTATTTGGTTTCGGTGGTACAGGAGGCGGCGGTGGCATTATCACCGAAGGACGCGTAATTGTTTGTTCCCACGTGTGATCCGACGACGCCCGGAACTGAAACCAAATACCACTCCATGTACGCTCACCACACCTCCATTACGCTCGATCTCGCAAGAAAACGTAACTCACCTGAGAATTGTACTGGCTGCGAAACGCGGCTTTCATAGCGGATAATCGATCGCTACCGGGTCCCTGTCTCTCCAGTTTCTTCACCACTTCGCTGATGTCCTTCGATCCCTGCGACGTGGAACTACCGCTCTGAAATTGTAATGATCGCAAATTATCCTCTAAATAGAGTTTCTAATAAAAGCAAAGCTTTCACGAATAAATACCGAAGTGGACGACGAAGTCTCGGGCCTTCCTCTGAAACCAAGTCCCGCTCCTCCGACGTTCAAACTCTTCCCCTTACCGCCTTTGAACCTCGACTTTCGGAACCAAGCACTTTGCATCGCCAAATCCATCAGACTGCTTGGTACCTCCTGGTTCGCTCCTTCCAGATTCCGGACTAGGTGACCCGCAAATTCTTTGTCTTTCTCCGTCACAAGAGTGTACGCCGTACCCTTTTCACCGGCTCGACCCGTTCTACCTATTCTATGCGTGTGAGTATCGATGTCTCTCGCGACATCGTAGTTCACCACGGTTCTGATATGTGGAATGTCCAAACCTCGGGCTACGAGAAATCGACGAGTTTCAATGAAACGCCGAGCGACTCACGAGAAATCTGAAATAACTAAGACATTACCAGCGACGTCAGTAGCAACCAAAGTACTGACTTCCTTCTTCTTAAAAGCCGTGATCACTTTGTTCCTTTCGATCTGATCCATGTCACCGTGAAGAAGCAAAACGTCAAACTCCTTCAACTTGAGATTGTTTGCCAGTTCTTCCGCGTTAAGCTGCGATGCAAATCGAACAAAACTTTAGACTATCGATTTATCGAGAGTTAACTCGCAAGATCGCGATTCACTGACCTTCTTGGTGACAAAGATTAACAAGCTACCAGCACTTAGAAATTCAATCAAATTCAGCAACAACCAGCTCCATTTACCGGTTGGATTATTGTTGAAGACTATCACGTGCTGCGTAACGTCGGTGTTCGCTTCGCCAACGTCCCCTTGAACTATCCTAACCGGGTCTGTTAAAACGTCCCTCGCTAACTTTTCTACCCTCTTTTTAAAAGTTGCACTAAACAATAACGTTTGCCTGTCCGGCCTCACGTGATTACAGATCGAACGTACTTGCGGCTCTGGAATCAAGCGGATCGATCAACAAAAGATTTATCGATTTATCTTATTTTGATCCTTACCGAAACCCATATCGAACATTCTATCGGCTTCGTCCAACACCAGAAACGTTACTCTTGTTAAATTCGTGGCTTTCATTTTGACTAAATCTATTATTCTACCGGGTGTTGCGACTACTATTTCCGCACCCCCTTCTAGCGCTTTACTCTGTTCCCATTTGCTACCACCACCGTAACAGCAGCACACTTGAATGTTATATACTTTTCCAAACTTTCTTGCCTCTTGATAAATCTACGGATACAAGCACGTCGATGAAAAGTCTCCCGCGATATTACGTGTGTATAAGTTTCCGTTGTAACAGCCGATTTACGAATTACAATGGAACACACGTTACGCCCCTTAAACTATCTTAACGTAAAATACCTGTTGCGATAATTCTCTGGTGGGGGCAAGAATCAAGCCAATAGGTCCATCGCCGGCCTTCAGTTCTCTCTGATCCATTATGTGAACCAACATGGGCCAAATGAAGGCCGCGGTTTTACCGCTACCAGTCTTTGCTATACCTATTATGTCCCTGCCGCTTAACGCAGCAGGAACAGCTTGAGCTTGGATAGGGGTGGGTTGGGTGTATTCATTTTTTCTAATCGCTTTTATTAACGCATCGTCAAAGCCGAAATGACCAAAACTGGTGACGGGGTTAGGCGGAGACGGGCCAGATACTTTAATGCCCAACGTCTTCCTCAGATCGTCGATTTGTTGTTTACTCAAACTGGCAATTTCATCGTGAACGTTGTAAAAGTTTTTCTCAAACGATTCGTACTGTATCTCACTGTGATCGATGGGAGGTAATGGATCAATCTCTTTCTTTTTCGGAGGCGCAATCGGATTTCCATCCTCGTCGTACTCGATCTCTTGGTCAGATTCCTCTTGCTGTAAACCCGCGGTTGGGTTTTCCTCCATATACCTTGTTGGATAAACAACCTCGTCATTTTTCTTTGTTTCTTCTTCCTCTTCGAGCGTTGTCAGAACTTACCTGTAATAACTTTCTTCGTCGTCCTCGCAGTCAATGTCCGCTCTGAAACCCTTCGACTTGTCCTCTTTGCGCTCGTCTTCAGCAAGTTGTGCTTCGTAATTGTTTTTCTTCACTTCAGCGTCTATACCAGCCATAAAGGCATCCAGCGGATCTTCCTCGCTGTCGCTGTCCTCTTTTGGCGTGGATTTCTTCATCCAGTCGTACGTGGGAGACCCAGGTGCTGGGATATATTCTAGGGAGAATGGTGGAGGATCGTCGTCATCCTCAAAGTATCTAACACCAAATTTTTATTACACCGATTAAAATCTAATTTCTGTACGCTTTGCATACATATGTATAATCTGCACAAGTTTATACTTACTCCTCTTCGGTTTTGCTGCGTTTCTTTGGCATGCCCCAGCACGCAGACAAAGCATTCTCTGTGATAGAATTCATGGTGTGATACCCTTGTTTGCTGAGGGTAGAATTCGGCGGAGGTGGTGGTATATTGGAGCCGCTTCTTTTGGTACCAGTCACTTGGAAACTGGCAAATCCGAAGCCTTTTGGCTTGTTACCCCCTCCACGGTGGTAACTCATGTTTTGCTAATATCTGCTAAAACATGGTTATTTTTAAGGATCGCTCGCTTACCCTAAGATCTACTTCTACCTGGCTTCAAAGCTTCATACGCAGATTTACAACCAATTTCAGACAAACAAGAATGTTGCTATTTGTTGTGAGATACACTGTAAATGCACTTTGAAACATAAGAGAATTAGCTGGATGAAATTACAAAGTTTACTTTTAGTTTGTACCCACTAAACCAACAAATATAGTACAAAGTATGTGAGAAGGTATCAAGTAACATTTGAGTGACACAATTTTCACGACATTACGAAATCATTTTTGGCAATACATATTTATTGTTTTCATGTAAATGCAAGGGAAGAGGTTAGAACACCTTTGTAACCCACTAATTTCGTGTACAACGTTGAAACGCGTTTTCGTAACGCGTAATCACCACTTTACTGTAACGTCCAGATACTTTAGGAAGACTACGCGAATTAATAATACCTTACGCAAATATCCTTCGAGCAAACAAAATTTTGCATTTAACAAAATGCGACTCTAAATGCTCCAATATCGAACGGTAAAGTACATACTGCAACAACTTAGACGGTGCTGCCTCCATGTGGAACCATCGGTATTTTAAATTGACCAAAGTGTTGTTCGCCAAGGACCGACCTCGGAGGATTATCATCATTTGATTTCTTTTTTTCTATTAAAATACACGCGATTCATTTGTAACACGCACGTTTTACAATAATAATATTCGCTGTAGCTTTGTTTGAAATATAGTATTTATAATTGGAAAAATTCGTCTATTGAAAATTGCTTCCTTTTAATCCTTGTTCCCTTTTTCGCTCGGGTAATCTTCTAAAATGGCAAATCAACATTAAGCATATTTGATTAGTGAAATCACTGAAATGTTTGTCAGAATTCTGTCGAAAACTATCGATAAATATTACGCATAGTAAAACTAGATTCACAGAATTCGAGAAATAAATTAAAAGGTTGTAAAAGCGAGAAAAAGAAAATCAATGTTCTGCGCGTTGATTAGGAATGCGGATGCGGAGGAATGATAAGGCACGTTTTATTAAAACGTATTTAATATCACGGCAATGTCGATTGAGAGGAACTTCATTCATAGTCTTGTGGTTGAGAGTGACATAAATAGTCCTATCACAGCTGAATCGATCGAATATTCGAGCCTGCGTGTTAACGAAGGCGCCATGCGACTTCTCCGTAGATTTCAGCGTCCGTCGTAATTCCGTTTCTCGCAGTTTACGTTTTCTTTTACAACGAATATCGAATATTTCTGCTCCTGAATCGAAGCAATTCCACGTAAGTACTTAAATAATTTTCACGTTTAGTGTACTTAACGGCAACGGTGAGTGTCGATCGAGTATTCTTTATCAGGTACAGCGTTTTCACTGAATTCGGTTCGCCTAATTCCGAAAACGGAGATAATCGTGTTTGTGAAACGTTCAGAATCTGACGTGGCATCGTAACCTGTTCGACTTGGAACGATTCTAATCGAAATGCCTTTCAGGAATCAAAATGCCATCGGTTCGCCGGATGATCCTGGGGCACATCGTGTCCGGTCTGGGCAGCAAAATGAATCGCAGGAAAAAGTTTCAAGGTGATTTGCTCGAGACACCCATGAAACGATGCCTTTCCACCTTCGATATTACGTTGCTCGGTAAGTTTGTTGTTTTATGCTATTTTAATCGTAAAGGACGTGCACGGCCACCTCTCGCGATATCGCGCACCAACGCTATAAAGCAGTTCTCGAACCGGAAAAAATGTTAATTGCACCCGCACGAAATAACATTCCGATTTCGCGAGACATTTACACGGAGTATCGGCTATAAATGTAAAGCTGTCACGATATCTTGGTGACGTTCGTTAATGCCAAACGTATGTTTGTCCGGTAGGTGTGGGTCATATGGTTGGCGCTGGAATCTACGTTCTGACAGGAACGGTAGCCCACAACACGGCTGGTCCAGGCGTTATTTTAAGCTTTCTACTCGCCGGTCTGGCATCCTTGTTGGCGGCGTTATGCTACGCGGAATTCGGAGCGCGGATCCCAAAGGCTGGTAGCGCTTACGTTTACACGTACATTTCCGTCGGTGAATTTTGGGCTTTCTGTATCGGATGGAACATCATATTAGAACATATGATAGGTAGAATCGTTTCTCTGTAATCGCTGTTCGGTTTAGCTTGAAAGTTTCACGACGAAAGTTTTGTGGGTTTGATAGGGGCCGCATCGGTGGCCAGAGCTTGGAGCGGATACGTGGACTCGTTGGCAGGAGGATCGATCAGCAATTACACGCGTCACATAATGCACGGTTACACCATGGGTGAACCATTTGGAAATGTTCCTGATTTACTTGCTGCTTGTCTGTGTCTTGCTTACGCGATGCTGTTAGCATTAGGCGTAAAATGTTCAGCGACCGTTAATTCTTTGCTCACTATCGTAAATCTGGCTGTGATGGGCCTGGTAATTGGTTTGGGCATTTATTATGCTAAGCTTTGTAATTGGAGCAGTCAGAACGGAGGATTTCTACCGTTTGGTTTCCGCGGTGTACTGGCAGGTAGCGTTTCTCGAAATTTTCGCACGATTTAAGCCATTTTCCTTCGCTAATTTGATTACCGCATCGGAACAGGCGCTGCGACGTGTTTCTACGCTTTCGTGGGCTTCGATTCGATCGCTACTTCCGGCGAAGAAGCACGGGACCCAAGTCACAGCATACCACGAGCTACTCTTTTCTCGATGGCCATCGTGACCATCGGATACGTGATGGTTGGTGCCGCTCTGACTCTGGTCGTACCATTTTGGAACATTAATCCAGCGGCTGCGCTTCCAGAAGCGTTTTCCTCGAGGGGAATACCCTGGGCCAAATACGTGATAAGGTGGTATTAACTTTAACATCGGTTCGAAGCGAAGTCAAAGACGACTCTATCGAAACAATTGTTCGCGTACACAGTGTCGGGGCTTTGTGCGGAATGACGACAACCCTTTTTGGATCCTTGTTCTCCTTGCCGCGAACAATGTACGCGATGGCGAACGATGGCCTGCTGTTCGGCTTTTTGGGCCACGTGAGCGAGCGCACCCAAGTCCCGGTTCTCAATTTGGCCATCAGTGGTTCCGTCAGTGCCTTAATCGCGTTGCTCTTCGACCTTCAGCATCTTGTCGAATTCATGTCGATCGGTACCTTTCTGGCCTACACGATCGTCTCAGCGAGCGTGATCATCTTAAGGTATCGCCCTGAAAAGGTTACACCAACATCGTCGAACGCTGGCACACCGAGCAGTTTAGCATCGCCGCCCACCGAGGGTCCTGATTCTAACAGCGACTGCAACAGCATCACTTCTGCAGAATCTGAGGTGCTTCGATTTTCCGAAAAATCAGCTAATTTTTCGATCGTTTCTTGCAAATAATATCTCTGTTCGTCTTCGCAGCTGTTGGATTTGAGCGAAGGGGCTGGTAAACTCAAGCCACGATACGTCTGGTTGGCAAACTTTTTAGGCAACTGCAAACCAGGACACGCAGTGGTTGGTTCCGTGATGATTTACATGACCGGATGTTTCTCCCTGTGTCCACTGTTGATGTTAATATCCGAGACGTACTTTGCTCCAGCGTGGTGGGACTACTTTGTGATGGCAAACGTTGTTTTGCTATTGATCGGAAGTAAGTGTTTTCTCTGCTTTCTTCAATGCAACACGCGATTTGCAAACTAACCAAGGATAATTATAGGTTTACTCGTGATCGCCGCGCACCAACAGAATCCTTCTACCGGTAAATTTCGTGTACCCATGGTACCACTGGTACCGGCTCTAAGTATTCTCTTCAACATTGGGCTGATGTTCCATTTGTCTTATCTAACTTGGTTACGATTTCTCGTGTGGATGATTGTTGGTAAGTCGATGCACCGATACTCCTTTCTTTTTATCGTCTGTACTGAACGAATCGCATAATTCTTGTCGATGTATTTGTTTCAGGTATGTTGATATACTTCTTGTACGGGATTCATTACAGCAAAGAAACCGCCAGTCCAAATTCATATTCGATTCTGATGGCGACCTCGGAGGCCGGAAGGGGTGCAAAGTGGGGTGCCACGTTGCGCGTTAATCAGAAAAGCGACAAGGTCCCGATTTTGAATGAAGAAGATTTTGTACACTAAAATTCCAGTTAGGCGTTCGACAAAAGATTTTTCAAGATATGCCAATCGACGCTGGATGTAAATGAATTATGCGATGTAGAAATGTGAGAAAAGTTACATAGTATGATCATGATTTTCACGGTTCTTTGTACATATATACGAACGTTGCATAAATTGAATTTACTTAAACGGTTAAGCTGTTAAACGTCGAAGGGATTTCAGAGTAGACAAGACTGTGTTTTAGCATTTATGTACCTTGAATGATTTCTAGATTCGGTTCAAAAATGCTCTGTCTTCTTTAAATTTTATTACGCACAAGTCGATAATGTGAGCTATATTTTTTGTTCGCGTTCGACGAGTATACATCGATTCTCGATATGCCTACCAGTGTATACTGATTAGAAATCGAACATTCGATCACGTATTAGTACGCACAGGTGAGTAAAACACAAAAAGTTCAAATAGCAGCATTCAATCGACATTGAGGAAAAATATTGAAATCTCAGCAATCCGATCTTCAAGTACGGTCTGAAATCTGGTCTGTTTGATTCGAAAGGTTGCACAATCGCGAAGAGAAAGCTGCGAATAAAATGTGGGTACGCGATTAATCGACGATCAAAGATTCGTAAACTCTCGAGGACACGTAAAAGGAAGGAAAAAGGAAAGAGTGTAGCGTCGAGAACTAGATTTCAAAGGAGGCACGCAAAACGATGGTCCGTTTGAAGAGAGTTTGAACGTTTTGCTGCAAGGATCGAAACATGGTGCCTTGGGAACGGATAGACTAATTATACAGTAAGATATATACGAATCTAAAAGGATGACAATAGATTCGCCTGTTGTACGGCGGATATTAAGTTTAAGATTACCTTATACCTACATGGATTTACTAAGCACACGAATCGTTCAAGAGCATTATTCGTGATCGATGCGTGCTCTTTCATGATTTCTTTCTTTACGAATCCCTTGTAAGTTTAGAAGAAACAAAAATCTTTGTAATTATAATTTAACTGCTGTTTGACACAAAATTCGAACCACAGAGTACAATTAAATCACTTGTTGGATTAACCGTTCCTAATCCACCAATTTTATCACGATCTCTTTACGTTGAAACTATCAAAGGAACCACTTTTGACGACAAACAAATATCGCGTTGTACCTTAAATTACCGTTTCTGTGTGATATATAAATATATACATATATATTATATTATGTATAGATGTATATTATCATATATATATATATATATATATTGTTTTCGGTTCTTCGGCTCAGTAAGGATAGGATAGGAAAAATTATATAATCGGTGTTACATAAGAAAGTATGTATCGATATCTTAATGGTTACTACCGTCAAAGTGCCGTAGATGTTACATAGATGACCATTATCATAGCTTGACACCGTGATCACGTAAAATTGAATGCGAACGTTAATCGAAAGTCTTACGCTTTGTTTTTAGATACAAAGAAACGTTTCAAATACACGTATCGTTTTATGTAAAAAGTTCTAACGAAACAACAGTACAGTAGCTCGGTACTTTCTTGTTTCGACAATATTGTCTAATATCACGGTGTTGTTTGGAACGTTTCTTTCAATGTTAAAAAATACAACAATCTTTTGGATAAACTGTTCAAAATTTTCTTCCCTATAAATTAGACAGTTCAGAGTTATTACAAACCAATACAGATGAAATTTTCTTCAGGATATAGTTTGAATTTCTTAGCGCACAATTGCGAGTGTACAAACTATGTACGTACGGAATTAATTGTCGCAAGAACGAATACACGCTGCAATCGCACACGTTATATCGTGAAAATGTACGTGCAATTAAGACGCGATTAACTGCAATCAAGCACCACGCACGTGGTTATCGAGTGCAAGAAACTGTGTATAAAAAATGGTACCAAAATTATTTGTCGGTGTACTGTATATCTTCTAATACATAAATATTTATCAACGAAAAGACTTATGATTTCTCTGCCGACGATCAATATACCATGTTATTAGCGAACAAAGAATTTCAGAATGTTCGTTCTTTGAGTGCCATATCTTTGACAAATATCGTTTTAAAGTACGTCAAATTTGATGTATCGACGGTCAAATAAAGACCAACCCGAATGCCATTAATAACGCGAAACGATACAGATTTACGAGCAAATATCGAGCTACGAATTCAGATAAAAATCTGAACTCAATAGTCAAAAGCTTCAGAAAACTTTTTAGGATCAAAGTGAGAACACGCATTGTAATATGTTGGTGAAATTAGTTCTAATCACAACGATCTGCAGCTTCGTTTATGTACGAAGCATCGAGCCTTCCGTTGATGGTCAACATTTACCGTCGTTCGACGAGTCCCGTTTTGACACAAATATGGACGCCGAATCTACGAAGACCGTAAATATTTTATATTACTAATAATTAACATGTTGTTCTCTCTTGTACGAATTAAACATACATTAAGGTGATTTTATTGTAAATCGTAGGAACGACACGTTTTTCATATCCATACGACACCTAAGAATGCGGATGACACCGTGCTACGGCCTGCAGAAAGTAGAATGATTGTGGATCATGAATCGACGCACATGGAATCGAAACACCCGAAGAAAAGAACGATGGATACCAAGGAAGATCGTCTGACCAATTTACAGCCCGGTTGTTGTGGATAAAACACGGGGCGAATAAGCCGAAACGACTCGTCGACGATGGATCCTGTTTCGTAAATATTAGCCCTCTTTAAATCACATCTAAGTGCAAAGATAGATAGCATTTTAAATACATACGGTAGATACTGTTTTAGTCTCCTTTCGATTCCATCCGCAATGAGATAGTAAACGAAATAAAATGATTATCTTAAAACAATACAGAGATTATTGAACAATTATCTTTTCCCGTTTCTCCTGTTCGCATAATTCACACTTAATTACAAGATAAGTAGAAACGATAAAGCCTGGAACACAGAGGAAAGGTAAGATAAGGTACAATTATTCGTATGGAAAACTTTTATTAACATCGCGTATTCATACATTTTGTCTTCCAAGACCGCGATCAAACGCAACTTTTATCGTTGAATTATTCAGAACCGATAGCAGATATGATTATACGATAAATCAGTGCAATATATTATTGTACGTATATTACATTGTAAAACTTAATGTTACTAACCTTCATGGAAGGATAAGATTCAAAGGTCATGTAAAAAAAAAAACAAAAATTCTCTTACGCTTTCGGCATATCGATACAGTAATGTACAAGGAATGGAATGTTACTGTAAAACAAACGATATACCGTAATTAAATTATAAATTATAAAAGTAATACCGTAGTCGACACAGTATTCGTTGAACGTTATTATTGTGCTATTGGTAGAATGAATATCGAAACAAATTTTCAGACATCGAATATATGCTTAGTACAACCTCAATTTTTTATCTTACAAAAAATGATTTAAACAAAGAATAAAAATGAAGAGAAAACATTTCGAAAAACTTAATTCAGTGAAATTGGAACACTCGGATGCCCAATGTCCGGAAAAAATACCCATAACATATACGGCTAACACGTAATCGGGATTTAAGTAATAATTTTGTACATATTTTGTTTAATAATTACAGATGCCGTGTCAACAAGTTATAAAATTGATTCAATACTGTTATCTGTTGTTTTTCGAAAGCATAACTTTCCAAGCGGACATCGGTCTTCTTTGTAATGAGTCGATTTTTCGTCGACCCCATCTGAGCCAAAAGAATCCTATGACCAAACATAGGACACTCTCAATGTAATAGCCATCTAGTTGCATATTACAAACACCATTGCGCGTGTTTGCGCAAAGCTGCAACAAAAAAAATCTCGTATAACAATTTATGGTAGAGTACGTGAAACTTAATGTAATGTTATCACCAACCTCTCTTTTTGAAATTGTGCTACAGTCATTGGAGGAATCGGTGCTACATTGTCGGAACGTTAATGAATCAACGAACCAAAGAGCTGCCGTTCCTGGCCAATTACCACCGAGATTACAAACAGTATTTAATAGTGTCATGTAAGTGCCACCCACTGCGGGATCACTAATTTTAGCGAAAAATGCCATAGACGCCACAAACATGCTACATGTAAAAACCTAAAACAAGTGAAAATAACTTACATGAATTTCATTTTCTATTAATATTATTGTCAAACGTAACTCGTTTTTCGTATACTTTACCTGATGTATCAAATATAAAACTATTAATATTATAAAGTAGAAAGCTGGGACTTGTCCGCCATTTACAACGTATGGCGTCACCCATACTAAAAACGCGGCTACTAACCCGAAAGCTAACCTATATGATCATTTGAAAATATCCATTAAATATTTTACAGACGAACAAGTATCCACGATATTCGTAAATTTTTACGGTACCTATAAGGCATAGCCATTATGTACACATCCATAGGTCTTGGACCAATCGTATACCGCGAAATTACTAATGGTAATAGTATCTGTAGCGGTATCATAGGTACAGCCATGAGAGCGAATTTTTCTTTTGGTATACCTGCTTCTACCAACTTTAATCCTGTTACAGCGTCGCAAGCAGAAAACCCTATCTGCAATTGATGGTAATACAAAGTTATTAACAATGCTACGAATATAAGTATAATTATACTGTCTTTATATTATCTTCTAACCTTAGCAGTTAACAAGAATACAATAATGGTTTTTATGGCTGGTAATTGAAAAATATCCCAAAGTAATTTGTACGCGTGTTTAATATCTGTATTTAATTCCCCATCTTTGTGCATCTTTCCCACATCTTCGTGTTTAAATAGCGCAAGGAAAGTTGTAGTTATTATAAATGTCCAACCCCAGAAATAAAGAAATCCTATGGAAAAAGATGACAAGATATAAAGATATAAATGTCAGTTTTTAATGTACAAAGTAACTCTCGGTTTCTCACCAGGTAGGGTCAGCATGCCTTGTGATTCTAATGCCATGAAAAGAACGTAACCAATAAAATAACCAGCAGTCTGCCCAACACTGTTACAGGTTGACGCGTATCCCACATTACACCTTAATTCGAAGGAAAAAAAAATAGTTAGATCAAAATTATATTTATTGGATCAATTTTAACAATAAATCATACCTTTTCAACATAGTGAGTGCCCAGCCATCTACTACAATATCCTGGGTAGCAGCAAGCACATTTGAAGCAAAGAATATTATAGTTAACATTTCTATGTTGGGATTTTCGGTTTCGTTACCCAGCCAACGATCTATGTGGCTAGATAAAAGTAACATGAAAAAGCCCATTAAATATTGAGTAGGAATTAACCATGTTTTCCGTCTGCCAAATCTTTGAGAGAACACAGAATCTACTATGGGTGCCCAAAAGAGTTTCAATGAAAAAGGCCACTGAACGAAACTAAATTCAGCCTAAAAATAAAACAATATTTATGTAATAACCAGTTACTCTATTCTCTTTGGTGAATCTTAATGAAAATTTCGAAAATTACCTGCTGACGATATGAAACATTTCTGTTTTGAAGCAACATAGGAATTGAGCTGCATAGACCCAGTGGTATTCCTTGCAATAAATACAAAAATAAAAGAATAGCTATATTTTTTCCGTCACCTCGTAAATCCGAATTTTCTTGTACGTGATTCGTTTCGTGGATGCCATCTTCCACAGTGTCGTCTTTTTTCATTTTCCTTCTTGTACCCATGAGGAACCACAAAAGTCGTTAACGACAATACCATGCACCTTAGAAAGCGATTTTCGACAAAACCGATGTTGTCCTTACACAAATGGTAATTTCGAGATTCTTATCGCTTACTTTTAGCCACACTATTAAACATCTTGTGGGTTACAAACTACTTATCGGTGCAATATTCCAGAATATTTTAGCGTAACGTCTTTGTTCAATATTTGATCATTTTTAAAACGGAAGAACCACTTGCTCTTTAATAAAATGAATTATTTATAGTATATCAGGCGTATTAACATTGACGTGGTTATTATCTACATAACCTTAATAACGTGTATAAGACATTATTATACCTTTACAATAAATTAGCAGAAGTATAATTTTAATAAAGGACTAATATTCTATAGGCAGCAACAACTCCTGTGTATCGTGTGCAGTTATTGCACTTTTGTTGACTCAGCTAAGAATCATATAAATAAACTTGCAATGCCTATAGTTCGGTATTGCCACGTTGTTTTTCATTAGAGACACGTCAGTGGTACCTGTTCTTTTAGTTTTTGAAGTCACGTGCAAGCAGTTTACTACTGAAACTAATAATTTCATAGAACAACAAAGTGATACAGCTACGAAGCAGAGTACGTACGCGTTTGGGCGCATCCGTCAATGAGTTTAGTTACTTAATAAATGCACCTTTTATTCCATAGGAAATTCCCCTAAAGTCGTCGTTTATAAACCACTAAATCTTGAATAAATTATCGCTGCTAATTTGTAATCAAAAGGCATAAACTATGCTACTTCGATAACGTACAGTGGTGGTTTGCACAGTGGTATTACAGTGATTCAAGTCCGTAGCAAGAGTTATCGCGCAAAAAGGTGGTATTGTATTAAAGTGATACATATACAGGGTGTCCCAGAACTCCTGTAGGAGCCGGAAATGGGGGGTAGCTGAGACTATTCTGAACAATAATTTCCTTTGCAAAAATATCGGATGAAGCTTCGTTTTTGAATTATTAAGCAAAAACACTGATCAATCAGAGCGCGTCTCGGGCGCGCGCTCAGTATCGTCAGTGTAGCGTCGAGCCTAGTCGCCCCGGGACAAGCGCCTCGGTAGAACAAGAAGCGTTAAGTCCTGGGATCATCTAATTTGAATAGTAGAAAGATAAAACATTGTATTATTATAAAATAATGAATTTAATATCGTTCAAGCTTTATTTTTCAATTGTTTTAAAGAGCAACTGAGGACGGTACATGGGGTGTTACCGACGAAATTAGCGAAACAGAAAATTGTGTTTTTTCAAAAACCAGGCCACTTTTCGGATAAACCAAAGTTATAGAGACATTTATAACAACAAAATATTTTATGTAATGGTGTTAAAAAGCCGATTTTTAATAAAATAATTTTTACCGACTTTTTATTTTACCCCTGGCGCCACCTGCGAACAAAGTGCTGAAACTGCTCAAAAATTGACAGGAATCTGCCGTACCTACAATGATTATTTTTTAAGAAAATAATTTTTTGCTGTTTTCGCGTGTTTGAAGCATCTAATCGCTTCTATTTTACACTAATTATCGATTCCAATTGTCCGATTAATCCTAGAAGCCCGAAATATTGAAATATTAAAGATTAAATGTTAGACTTCCGAAACATCGTTAAAAATGGCGGGCTTTTCAAAATGAGTAATGTACTATTTTGATATTTCTTAATTAAATTCCTTAAAAAGGTTTATTTATTCAATTCCTACTTGATTATGAGACTAGGAGAACTCGTGTATAATTTCTGATAGTTTAGATAAACGAAAAACCTTCATTTAAGAACTACAGAAGTGATTTTTGAGCACTTATAATAGTAGCAGAGTATTCCCCAAAGTTATTAATTTTTTACAGCTTAAAAAACATTTTAAATTAATAAAATGCTGTACACAATCTTACTGAAAGCTTTGAAAATGATAAAATTAGAAGGATATCCATGTTAATAGCTTTGAATCGTTTATTATACAATTTTAAAAGTTATATTAATGAAGAAAAGACATAAATGTAGGTTTTTCTCTTATTGAAACAATCAGAAATTATACACCAGTTCTTCTAGTTTAATAATTAAAGCAGAAGTTTAATTAATAAACCTTTATAAGGAATTTAATTGAGAAATATTAAAATAGTACATTACTCATTTTGAAAAGCCCGCCATTTTTAACGATGTTTCGGAAGTCTAACATTTAATCTTTAATATTTCAATATTTCGGGCTTCTAGGATTAATCGGACAATTGGAATCGATAATTAGTGTAAAATAGAAGCGATTAGATGCTTCAAACACGCGAAAACAGCAAAAAATTATTTTCTTAAAAAATAATCATTGTAGGTACGGCAGATTCCTGTCAATTTTTGAGCAGTTTCAGCACTTTGTTCGCAGGTGGCGCCAGGGGTAAAATAAAAAGTCGGTAAAAATTATTTTATTAAAAATCGGCTTTTTAACACCATTACATAAAATATTTTGTTGTTATAAATGTCTCTATAACTTTAGTTTATCCGAAAATTGGCCTGGTTTTTGAAAAAACACAATTTTCTGTTTCGCTAATTTCGTCGGTAACACCCCATGCACCGTCCTGAGTTGCTCTTTAAAAAAAATTGAAAAATAAAGCTTGAACGATATTATGCACCATAAAGGGGGTAAGAATCGTTTCTTTTTTTTTCATTTCTACCTTACACTTGTATTTTTTGTTTACTGTTTGTAATATAAATAACTATTTTTTATATAATTGTCCACTTCATTAATTTAGTTTAATTGTTCATACTTTAAAAATAAATCGATTTTTAGCTTCTGTATTCTTGATCAGTATACACGTAAACGTGTTACACTGCCACCCATTCGAAGCAACAACAGTTGCCGCTTTTATTAACTTCCTAATGCGCGCGTCGACGATCTTTGAATTGGGTACATTGTCCGAAATCCTGTAACAATATCATCGTTTGTAAATCTTTGAAAATGTCTCTTTAAAATAGTGAAAACAGACATTTACAGATTTATAAAACGACGTTCTAACTCTTTTCTTTCTTTAAAAATGTTATCCTTCTTCTTGAGATCTGACCAGTAACGCTTTTGAATTTCACACGTAAGTCTGGCGATGCAGTTCGGGGAAATAGACATTTTGTTTTCGCCTTCATTGTTGTAAACCTGTTAGATAGTAATTGTTGTAATTGAAATTGATTCGTATAAAATGATTTATTCAATGTGAACTAAAATACCTTGGTAGAATTGGTTTTCAAAGCTTTCAAAATATAATTCATATATAGCTCTTCGTCTTTGACGGACGGGCTCGATCGTTTTTTTCGTCCCGGTACAATTCCAATCGGAAGAAGAACCGGATTTGCAGCTAAGGCTGCAGCTGCACCGATTAAAGCGACACCAGCTAATGCTTTTAAAGCCACAGCCTAATAAAAACGATAGAATAGAAAAAATGCTCGATGAAACCGTCTAAAAATTAATAATCACCTTCTGCGCTTGAATGCTCGGATGAGAAGGAGCATTTCCTTCTGAATAATTTGGCACCGAAGCTCCAAATTCATCGCCATTAGCGAAAGTCCCCGAAATTCCATAACCACCACCACCACCAGTTGACCCTCCGTAACCAGTTGGTCGGCTAAAACTGTATCCTCCATAACCGTATCCTCCAGAAATTGTAGACTCGTAACCGCCAGGTTTCCGTGGACTTTCGCTTCCATAATTTGGACGAGGACCGAATCTGCCATTTGTGTGAAATCGCGTTAAAGTAATTTCGCTAAATCGTAACTGTAAGCTAACTGATTACCTATCTCCTGTTTGACTTCCTAGGTAGCTTCCACTTCCGGGTCTTTCCACGCTTCCGCTCCAACCTGGAGATTGACCCTGCGTTTGCCAACTATACCTATGGATTAATAGTTCGATATGAAATTTACATTAAAGCATACGTATTCTTTAAGTGGATAAAATTTGTTAGATTACCTATCAACTGGTAAACGTTCACCGTATTTGGACGAATATCGGCCGCCATTTGCAGGAATCTTGTTATAATAAAAATCGGGTTTTGCAGATACGCCAGAATCGTATTTGGATCCGCAGCAACTGGAACTTGCACGTTTCAATTTTTCATAATGCAATGTTTTTGCAAACGGAAGGATTTTGTTAAAATATTCAACTTATCTCTGGAGTCCGATTCCAATCGTTGACTCACTGTTCGCGCTTGTTTGTCCAAAGTTCTGTCATACACCTCGCTATTGTTATTCTTCGAATGCGCTACCTTTGAAGAATTTTTCGCACGTACGTTATTCGTTGATTGTTTGTCTTCGACAGGTTGCTTTAAAACGAATTCAGATGTTGTAGCTTTTTCCTCGAATGCACAAGACACGATGGTGGTTATTAACAGAAAGCAAATCAATCGACACCACATTATGATAATGTATGGAATCGGTTAAAAATGAACTAAAGATGATCGCAGGTTTTTAGTCGCGTTTTAACGTAAAGGTGAAACGAGAGTGACTCTTCCCTAGATGGAGTTTCACCTTTTTATGTAGTTGTCACGCATGGAATATTGTCGCGTATTTGCCCTTCAAGACGAGCTACTAGCTTTCTTTTTGTTATTATTTCACTGACGAAAATTACTTGCTAAAGCGCGCATCGTACAATTACCCTTTGTATTTACTCATTATGATAGAAATAGACCTTATTAAAAATAAAAGGAACAAGGGACATTAAAGAGCTTAGATGCATCCCTGCAAATCACAAAGCGTAACGAAAGGATGTGTAGAAGTGTACCGGTGAAAAGAAAAGTGTCGCTAATGTGCCAATGTTCTTGCCGTCACGCTAAGATTTCAATTAACGTAGCTACCTTCTGTGTTAAAATTTCACATCTTGAAAAACGTTGACGATCAAATTCATAACGTCATCGTTCTGCGAACAAGTTTGTGAGTTTGAAAATTGGAACGATATCCAAGTTGTGTTCGACGTTCCTGTCGATGCTTCCGCTAATTATCGTTTGGCCAATTCCGTGTCTTGTCGGAAGTTCAGCAAGCGTGCACATTTCTGCTTTCCCGTATTACGCACCCATAAAATATCCTTCGTCTTGGGTCAAATTGTCTTCGTTGTAAGGAAAATTTTACTTGAATTTACAGATTGATGAAATTATTATATTCATATGTGTATTAATTTACAGTTAAACGAAAAATTGTAAGAAAGCATAGATCGTATATGTATGTACAGGGTGTCCCACTTAAGTGAGTACAGCAGGATATCTCGGAAGGAGTTGCAGTTATTAAAAATGTGTTCGTACAAAAGTTGCTTGGCAAAATGGGGTGCATCATGTGGTAATAATTATTTTCTTCTGGGTGGGGTCGTAGAGGAGATCTGAAGGTCAATGTAATTTTTTTAAATGGAATGCTATATTTTTCTCTTCAGAATGTAACAGCAGGCACCGAGACAAATTCAATGATGTGCTACATGTTGGTATTCTGAGTTCGATAATGTATATCCTTCGGGTTTTCTTGATGCCATAAAATACAATAGAACAATTTGTTCCGCCTAGATGTTTACGGTACCGCTGGCTATCAAATCTAGTAATCGCATGTCGCAGCTAGTTGCAACATACTCGACAAATTTGTCTGTTTATTGTGCGTGAACTATTCGCAAGGTTGAAAAAGAAAGAAAACGCGCGTATCGTGACCAGGGAAACAGCTTGAGCCGCTATCAAAAGTATATGATCTCTTTGAAAATAATTTCGAATCGAATCGACGCGTTCTAAGGACACAGATTTATTATCCGCTGCAAATGAAAAAAGTTCAAAGAAAAGAGAGCTCTGTTCTATGCAAAGAGATCGGAGAGAGCGCGGAGACATTACGGAGCTAATTTGAAGCAAAAAAAAAAGAGAAAAAATCGTCGATGAAACGAGAAAATTCGTAGCACGAACGAGAAGAAAGATAAATGAAAAGGGCGAAAGAAAGAAAAGAGGCGGAGGCACAGGGTCGCGGTGGGGTGACAGGAGAAGATACGACAAGGACCAAGAGATCGTGGAATGGAGCAAGAGTGGAGTAATCAATACGCATTCACACGCGGTAGCTAGCATCCCGTTTCCATGGGGACCGACGGTGGCGCATGTGCAATTTAACCAATCTTATACACTGTCATAGAAATTTGCTCAGATACAATTCCGTGGCGGTCCAGCGCGGAGCATTCCATGCACGCTACATTCTTCACCCCGAGCCGACTAATCGTCTAATCGGCGAGCTCCGAATCCCTTTCAATCGCTTCCAGAATTCCACGCGCGTCTACCGCCGCACTTATATGTACCTTCCTACCCCTTTCACTGCGATCAATTAGCTCTAATTGCGACGTATGCACGTGATTATCCAAAAAACGTCGAGTCCGTGATTGAACTCAAAAATCGCATTGACTATGATTGAATTTTTAAGAGAAACATAGAGAGTGAATGCAACTTTGTACATGATCGTTCCCTCGGCGATGGTCATCCGGTGTTCCATCGTTGTCACTACGTAGGGTACGGTGCAGTGTTCGAGTCTCGGATGTTCACCCCCTGGCCGAGTGAAAGAAGGGATGAGGTGGCGGAGTTTGCGGGTAACAGGGGGTGTTTCTTGTTCGGGCGCCTGCGTCGAGTCCTCGATGACGACTCGACGAGGTAGGTGCTCGACCCGGACGCAGTACGGAAGAAACGTCGAGCACGCAGAGTGCCGTCCTCGTGACACATCTTGCTTTGTCTGTCCTCTCCGCTCGTAGCAACAACGAAACGTACGAAAGGTTATTCGACGAAACAATCTGTCGAAATTCGACCGATTCGACACGATTGCCACGTAACGTTCTGTAAATCCTTGATGGTTCGAGTGTTCGTAAACGAAGAAGATATCCATCAAATTCGAACGCGAACTTACCGATGATTCGAAATCGCGGCAAGATGAAACACGAATCTTGAACACTTTTTAACGATCCATGTGATGCGCCGAACGTTATAGCACGCTTTTATCATGTACGTTGCAAGATATTGAAGACAGTGTTAAGCATAGAGATAGTATTATAGATATGTCGTGGCGAAGCAACCTCAGGATGAACCCCTGTTTTATCAACAGTATAGTTCGCGTGGACTCGAACGTAACGAGCAATTGATACCGTCTACCTTCTCGTGCTTTCGTCGTGTTACGTTCTCGATCAAGAACAACAGGTTGAAGCTTAAAGTTTGGTGGTAACGCGAAGAGATTGATTAACAGGGACCACCTCACCGCACGTCTAATAGTTTTCGTGATGAACAGAGACCATCGTCTGGCAAGATTCAAGGTCTGCTAATCGAACGATACATTTCCGGCGGATCGAAGGTTAATCGTGAAAGAAACATCCAGCCATATCTGCGGTGTACAGAGCGAGCTTAGTCGTATTTAATCGTCGTTTGCATGTGGGTCACAAGTTGCATTCACCAAAGCTAACGGGATAGAGGGTTTACCGAGTAGAGAGGTAAGCTTGTTAAATTGCGTTACCCTGGGGCATCTTGCCTTACACCTACCCCCACCTCCTAACTCACCCACAATTAATTCCCTCTTCTTTCAACGTTTTTCGGCGGGATTCTTCGAGATTTAGCGTGGGTCGAAGCAGCCGAAAACTTAGTATATGCATTCATCCAATTTCTATCTTATCTAGAATAGTTATCTGTGATAGCGTAACTGTGCGATTAAATCACAGAAGCAGAAAATACGAGTCGAGTTCGAGTCACGTGGTGGTAGCAATTTACGATGTCCTTAACCTCCCGGAAAAATCAATGTTCTTCGCGTAACAATAACCAGGTGTGCTGAATTTGATGTTCTTGCATTAAATATTAAGACATGGAACATCGCTTCTTCCGAAACAAAAAGGAATCGATAAACAGATATTTGTTTAGGAATTATTCGCTTTACGAGTTTGACACAAATGTCTGCACGCGACGCACGAAATGAGAGCTATCGTGACTGCATACATCTGCGATTTTCTTCTTGACGCATTAATTTCATTTATAGAAACCTAACTTGGCCTAATACCCTGTTCAGGGGCACCGATACCTAGAGCATTAAGCAACCTGGATTATCACTTTGCATCGTACTGTATCCGTTATTTTCTTTTCTAAGGTTTCATTTCGCGTTATGCGTGTCCTAGCTCGTTGTTCGCGCGCCAACAACGATGCTGAAGCGAGAGAAATCAAACCGTAAATGAATCGATGAACGATCTTTGAGCCATCTACGTTTATTGCTTGCGATTCGGTTAAGGATTTACCGGTATGGTTTATGAGATTCACGTGAAACGTAACTGTACCGAGGATGCGGCGCGGTTACGCAGATCTCACCGCAAGTGACACTAGTGACACGGTGGAGGGTGTCTAGTGGATGTCATTCAAAACACGCGTCGACTGGTAGGGACGTTTTACATCGTACCCTGACACCAACAAGAACTTCACCGGTTCGTCATCCTCGCGACGATAAAAGCTTGAAAGAAAGTCAAACGATGCGATGCGTTTGTCAGCCTAATATCAACTCGAAACGACACGGGTCCTGTAATCGTTTGTCAAGTAGCACTTCGGTTCTTGATATTTTCTTCTCGGTTCGGAGAATCAACGGGGATGTAAAGATCGTCACGATACGCCAACAATTTCTTTTTTCTGGCGGTGTGTGCATCGTCGTGAGCGGTGGATAAGTTTTAGACGACGTCCGCTCGTCGCAAGAAAAACGCGGAAGAAAGGCGACGGACAAAAAAGATGGAGAAAAATGACACGGGTAGAAGGTGTACGGTGAAAAGTAGTTCTTTGGATGTGCATCCAGTGTAATGAGAGTTCGTCTTGATCCACCGACATAAGAATGCGTTAATGATCTTTCAACGAAATCTCCTACAAAAGATATCGTTGTGTCGTACCGTTGAAAATTTACCATCTTTAAAAACGGTATAATACCGTAATGTTGAAAAGAAAAGAACCGATGCTACGAAATTTCAAGCTTTCCTATACAGGCTGGAACGAGGGAATCGCGGGAATGTATTTTAAAAGTCGTGCACCAGATATTACATCGCTTCTCGTATTTCCTGTTCCAACGGTGGGAAGTCGTGTGCATTCCGTAAAATCTTACGCTCGATTTTCCCCCGCGCATTACGTTCAGCTCAAAGATCGCGTCGAAAAGCTCGCGCGAATAATCACGCTCGTCAGCCGCGGGTAAACGAGTCGAAGGCTGGTGATTATTTTCTCGCATTTAAACCGTGACGAGAAGAAGAATTTACGCAACGAAGGGAAATCCTTGGACAAACGAGGAAACAACCGCAAAAGGAGCATCGGGGCCGCGTAATGGAGAAATCAAGAGAAGCGCGAGAAGCTTTGACGCTAGGAAGAGGAAATTGTCTGAGCAGGGTCCCTTTTTGGAAGCCGGTAGCGGCTACGCATCCCCTCGCGACTCGAATTAACCAGACAGAGAGAAAGCTTTCCGTTTCACCCTCTCCTTTGCCGTTTCTCCCTTCGGCTTTCGAATGAAAAGGGGCAGCAGTCGACGGATGAAAATCTAGTCGAATCTTTACGCTCGCGTTCGCGTCGCGTATCGAACCTGAAAAAAAAAATGAAATTGCCACCACCGCCACCGCGCCACGCTGTTCTCCTCGGTCGATAACGCGCCGCTTTCCGTCGGGGGCTGAAGCGAAGAAAACTTACCGGTTTCATCGTCAAGTGCTCAAGAGTCAGACGAGCGAAGGGATATCGCCACAGTAAAACAATACTCGAGAATGAGAGATTCGGAAAATATGCTCCGTAGAAATTCATCGAGTTTCTACGATTGGATAAACGGCACTCGTACCTATACTTTTCGTTTGAACTCGAAACATCGATGATTTTACGATGAAACGCGAAGAGAAAATTTTACTCGTTCTTGCCACTTTTGTTAGAACTGAACGCACGTAAACGTAGCATTCGAGGCAACGTAAGAGATTAAAAAACAAACCCCGCTTTTGCACATTGTCAGAACGATGGACGGCGAAAGCAATGAGAACTAATGGAGCATTGACTGTATTCTTTTCACGCGTTCCTTGTTTCCGGTTCAGACACCTTCAATATCAATTCAGCAAAGGGTGAAAACGCGAGCTACGATAAAGCAGCGCTGTTTCATTCGTTTATTCTAAGATTGAATTTATTTCTGGATCGCGTGCGCATATTTTCCTAATCCGATGAATATCGTCCGTTGTAATTCATATTCCGTTTCTCGTTGAGGAAACCACGCTGAAACTTAACAAACGAGTGCACTTGTTCCGAAAGTTGTGCGTATATTTAAACGCAGCATCGTAGGGGACTTGGATTTCCATACATTTGAATTAGCACGCCCACTACGAGTGTCGCATCCCTTTCCCTAATTTCTTTAAACAAACCGGAGATGTTAACACCGAACCGATTTTTTTAACGGCATCGTTTGATGATGAAGTTTTCCAAATTTCAGCTAATGGTCGATCAAGAAATTACAATTACAACGTTTTAAAACTTCATCGTTTGTAGATGTATTTATTTTCGAGCAACACGAAACGAACCCTGTAATTTAGGATCTCAATTACAGGGCTTTACAGCTCGAAAACTCTAACGATCGCGGTGTACGCGCGTACGTGGACCAAGTAAATTAATAGCCATTACGTTATCACGTACAGGGATCGGAACGAATTGACTCTTTAAAATTCTACGTGCAGCTCGCCGTCTTCCACAAAAATTTTTCTTTAATACACGATTTCCTTCGCGTTTCGATCTCTGAATTTTTAATTGCACAATTTTTATATTTCTCGATTTGTTTTCTCACACAATTCGAAAGATTTTTTGCCACAACGCGTCGCAGAGAACAGGCATTCGCCGCTTTTACCCCTCGTTTCTTTCACAAATTTCCTTGGGAATATAACATACCACGAGGAATCCCATTTGTATCGACGCGTCTACCGGGTGGGCAAGAGTATTGCTTCGCAACCGTATTTGCGTACGCGTGTTTGGGGTTGCGCGAGGGTGCATTCGTTTACCCGAAACTCGATTTCGAAGCTTTGCTGATTGAATTGCAAGTACCTGTGCTGGCGCGGTGCGGGTGGCCGCTGATAAGTTTAAAGGCAACGTGGAGGGCGTTTAAGAATATTGTTTTAGCATCCTCTTCGTCCGTTTCGTTATTACCACGGGAGAAACAAAAGTGGATTACGCACCTAACGATTTTATTCCCTTCCACGTTTTATTCGACGATATCAGCCGTCAAGGCACCGCCCTGCCTTCAATAAAACCATTTCTCTTCCTGTTCTTCGAAGATTCACCACAGATAGAACAGCGATAAATTTCATTAACCATAGTAATTTGTGAAACACGCGATTATGCCCTGTACAGGAGCCAATAAATTTTAATAGTTTAACATTTGAAGCGGGGACACGTTGGACGTTGTTTGCCGGGAAAGGAGACAAGTGGGCCGATCAATTACGAGCCCAAAGTCAATAAATATTTAGTTGCACGTTATGCAGCCACTAGCGAAAAACGGGGCTACATAAAAGCAGAGTATCGTGAATAACACAAAACAACAGACGCTTATTTGCTAATCGTTCTTTGATCGGTCGAACGTGAACAAATAAGGTCGCCTTACTTTTGCCTAAGGGAATCTTTGAAGAATCGACCGTTTAATATTTGATGGCATTAAGCAGACAGAGATTAAATTAGAGTAGGTATCGGGTCTCGAAACGTCGATTAGCCAAAAGGAAGGATTAAATGGTGGAAGTCGATCGTCCTGAACTAATTGGAGAACTCTCGGTTACAGGGAAAAAATGTGGAGCTCGGTTACCGCAGCTGGCACTGAAAACGGGCCCGCACCACCTTCCAGAAGCAAGCACAGCGCTACTTTACTCGCCGGGCACGTGTACCTGCTCGGAGGGCGAAACGGCAATCTTCCCCTCAAGGATCTCTGGCGATACAGCCTCGGTAAGTGATAATTACTGTTGCTTTTAATTCTTTCCCGACAGAATCGTGGCCCACCCACGAGACATTGTAAGAGTAACACGACTGCTGGATTAGGGAAAACGAAGGGGCAAGTGAAAATCGTGGGTAGGGAAAATCCGTGTAGTTGATAGCGGTGGCTATATAATACACGATGTCTGAGTACCCGTGGAGCATAGAGCACGGAGCACGGAGCACGGTACACGATACACACGATCCACATCTCTGACCAACGCACCCCATCGTATCGTCTCGCTCGGTGAACGAGGGTGCGCGACGGAATTTAAACGGGGTTCAGTCTGATCAATAATACGCCATTATTAAAGCCCACGTATATCAACTAAATCCACCGACGATACTCCACAATTACGTCTGTTTCCACGGAGATCAGACGTACACGCGCTAAAAGAAATTGCAACTCTCTCGCGATATAATCACGGGGTTCGCGCGCTAGTCAAAGCCAACTTGTTAACAAGTTGTAAATTTATAACTCCATCGTCGAGTTTTTTATCGGTTGCACGGATCAAAAACTCGAACGGGAAGGCCAGCTAGCAAAGAACTAAATAAATCTATCCGCTGGAGGATTATTCGGTTCGAATGGCTGACCACTTTGAACTCGGCCAAGTTTCGATCGGCCAACTGGCAGCGTTTTAAACGTATTCCCTGTAGGCTCGATCGTCCACTAGCGGAATAATTTCATCTATTCACGCTACAGAATTCGGAATTTACGGACATACGGTAAACGGGCAAACGAAATAGAAGTTGCGTCGGTTCGTCAGATAATTTGATGCTTCGCAGGAAAATATGGCGTGTACGTAATTACGATAGAATTCATGATGGTGGATCGATGGACCGCGGAAATCCCTATTAATCAAATGGGATTGTTCGACTGCAAGGTTCGGGTGAATATTAAAGCAGCGTCGAAAGGGTAGGGAGCGTGGCGGAGCTTCTCTCTTGGGACAAATACTATCCAGGAACCCCATGGTATATTTTTAAAAGCCTGCTAGCGTTTTCGATGCTGGAACCTGCAAAAATATTATGATAGCTCGAAGAATCACGAGAGCACTTCGTCTTTGAACGTTTTTGTTTCACCCTTCCTTTGAACTGCTGCTGCTGATATCGAGGGGTTCTCGCCGTTTAGAATCTATTCCATTAATAAATGAATCTACATCATGACATTAGAAATTTTCTTCCTAGTTTTTTAAACGAAGAGAGAGCGAATTATTTGTTGGAATCGGTAGAAATCTGAAGAGTTAATCAATCGTTCGCGAGTCACGTTTATTCGCCTCTTTCATTGATCAAAAACTTGGGCAATTTTACGGTAGAAGCAGCACTTTTAGACAAAAGAGTGCATTGCTTCGTAGCTAGCTAGATACGACACGTGTACGTAATCAATGTCGGGCATCTCTAGTGGCAGTCTACGAGAGTTGCAAGTACTTTAGCCAGCACATTATGGCTCTTACGTAAATTTCGTAGGCTTTGTTCTTGAGCACGTTCCAGTACGAAACTACGGCTTGGATACTTAATCTGTACGAAATATGGATAACCCGAAATATGTCGTAAAACGGCATCGTAAAATCTCCCGATGATATTTAGAGACGTAGCGATACTGTTCACGAAAGGTCCCGTTCTTCTTCTTCTTCGTTCGCACCGTATAATATAACTTCATGCCTCGCCGACTTTCTTTGCTGTTATTTTTCTCAACAGATTAGGGGAGCGTCCCTTTTTTCTCTTTACGTAAAACTTCCTAAGGGTAAAGAGAACGTTCGTCTTGTTAAGCCCTTGCAATAAAGAGACCAGCTTTAACGTTCCCTTCGTCGAAACATTAACTTACCGCTGAAGCAATTCAGATTTATCTAACCCTATCCCTCCCTCCTTACATCTTTGGCCAAGAATCGTGAATCGATTTAGCACGACGTTCTCTTTTTTTGGTTTTCCTATAAAAAGTACACATCTGTTTCATTCCTTTGTCAATAATAATAAGACGCTATAGCATTATCCCTCGAACGTCTCATGTTTTTTGTACTTTCTTGGCAGTGCTTAGGTTCGAGCCTCTGAACTCACCCTCTTATACCTTCTTCGGTCTCCCTCCGCTTTCAAGAAGCCCCAGCCACTCGTGAGGATTTATTTCAGAACAGTAGATTGCTGGGGCGGGTGAAACCGCGTGATTTAACGCGTTGGAAAAGATTTTTTCGCTACCCACGAGATCGCGATCGTTTCTATTTTTCGAAAAATTCATTAGGCACGGCACGTCCACGAACGTGTCCCCGAAGAATAGAGCGCCGCTTACGTCGTTAAGCAACGAAGACGGCGGCGACGCGGCATTTCCTTGCCGACGCGAAAACTGGGCCAACTAAATACACTTCGTTGCAGCAGAAGCAGGCAATTAAAAAGCACTATAGCAGCATGCATTACAAAAAACTGCAGTGAATTAAGCGTGTCCTGCTATACGTGTACACGCAATACCGATAAGACGCAATCCCTCTTTGTTTATCCCCTCTTTTTTTCTTTTCTTTTCTTTTCTTTTCTTTTCTTTTCTTCGTCTGCGGTTTTTTCTGCCGCAGCTACATCCTCCCCACGCGCAAAGCGCAGAAAGCGAGGTTGCATAAATCTTGTTTATCCGAGCCGATGCAAAGAGAGGCTGGAATATGAAAACGTTTGGAATAACGAGCCGACGCGTTAACCCCTTCTTTATTTTTCTTTGCAGCCGAGAGTAAATGGGAGGAACTGCATCCTGGGGGAGAAAGGCCGCCAGCACTTCAGGAACACAGCGCGGTCGCTTACAAGGATTGCTTGTACGTTTTCGGGGGTGAACTCGGCTTTTCCGCCGGCACGGAAACTCCACTTTGGGTGTACAATGTCAAGGTAACGTATCACCCCCCGGGCAAAACGACGTCGCGCCCCTTTTGATAAATTATACGCGGCACAATACGCGTTATTCTTACGGAATGAAATACAACGGTTTAATTGGACGAACGATTTGCAGCTGTTTGGTATTTGTAAATTCGTTATCGGGATTTCCAGGGTAGTTTTGCGCGAATTTACATGATTCGGTCTGGTGAAGGTACGGCTGCCCCGAGGCGTTTCGTCCCGCCACGTTTCTGGAATCACAACGAGGGGTTTCGACACCCTCGATTTACTCGACCAGACGAAACACCGCGTCGCTCTTGATTGACAATATCTTGCCTCGATGCTCTTCCATTTCCACTTTGATTATTCGTTACCGAATAATCAAACATACGAGTGGATTATGTAATTCTAAGCTCCATATGGACAGGGTATCGTTTGCTGGGAAACATGACGATTCGAAATGAGAAAAGTTTTTCCCGGCTGTATTATGAGTTACAGGTCAGACTGTACTTGTACTCGGAATAGAGATCTCGTTTGCCCATTGGGTGTCGCGCTTATTTTCCCCAAGGAGTCCTGCTCGTATTCAACGAAAGCAACTTATAGAACAACGATAGAGCAGACTCGTTCGATGCGGTCGTCTCGTGGTTGCCCTTCGTTGCGTGTCATCGGCTGCTGAATCCTACTCCTTCGAGAGGGATTGGATGTTCTCGTGTAAAACTGGTTGTACCCGATGACGTTCCTATTGATTTAGCGGTTTCCCGAGGGTGCGATTCTTTCGTCCCTGTCTCTCTCTTCTTCTTGTTCATCGGCGACCCCACGTGCCATGTGCTCCCCTGCACAACGAGTAAGATCATTAAGAGTTTCCTTTGCTACATGTGACACCGAACCACAAGATCGTTATTAAGGATTTCAGGAAGGGACGACACGTCGAAACACACATCCCGAACAGACATTGTCCCGCAAATTATGCGAGTTCAACCTGATCATCGTGTTTCTGGAATCACGTACATTCAGCGAGCACTCAGCTATCTCAAGCTGTCATCGTGCTATTACTGTAATCAGAAGTCGCATGAGAATCATTTGTCACTGTCAGGAATCGTGTATCGCTGTTAGTAGACTTCCTGTCGAATGCGACACGTTTACACGGGTTCCGTTAGCCAATAATCCGCAGAAATTGACACGATACCATATTTCGAATGCAAACGAATCGAAGTCGAAACGGAACGGTGCAAGTTTTTCAAAAAAGAATTCGGTGGATAGGGTGTTGTTTTTATCTCACACTGTTCCATCTCGCATTCAATATTAAACAATGCTCGCAATGTTTCTAGAGTAATCTGGGGTAGCAGCTGTTGTCAACACCATTTTCTTCTGTTTCGTACCCTCGAATCTGAGAGGCGCTCATCCTCCCGAGGGCTCTTCTCCTGAATCTCTCGCCATTAAAAATTGATAGACCGAGGTACGCAGAAAACGCAATATCAGGTTTTGCATCAACGATTCTTCAATCTTTCATCGTTACATACATAAAAAATGAACAAGAAAAGAATGTACATATGTACTTAAAATATTCTTTGTAACTGATGTTGATTTACGAAAGATTGTACAGAGTAAGGGTCCCGAGGTTTGAATCATTTTCCTTCGTCGCGTTGCCATGACTACCACGAATAGATTTGTTTTTACTCGTTGAACCATGTAGGAGGCTAAGAATATTCCCCGCTGCTAGTCTCCTTGTTGTGTATTATTGAAATCCGTGTTACGAATGCACCAGGCAAACCCGATTGGTTAAGCCAGAGGGGTTGTTTCGAGATTTCGACTTCTATTTCTACTTTGTCGTCTTCTTTTTGCGTTTCGTTCAAATCCTCTCTGGTCTATTCCATCGAATGTTTCCAGCCTCTTTCCACCGGATACACTGTCTTCTTCGACTTAAGGAACGTTCGTGTCGTGACGATAAGCGGTTTCTTGCTAATTTTACAGCTTTTTAACGTCGATGGCGAATTTAGTCAGTCTGACTCCACCCTTTTGCAACCCCCTCAAGTCGTAATACGGGGTAGACGCAAGTGGCTGTACAGACCTATCAACTTTAGGCACGTACTTCGAGTTACGTAATTACTTTCAGCACCCCTACTGTACGGCTTATTATACTTTCCTTCCATCTTCTCTGCTTCGTACGTACGATCGCGGCGAGACCCTTGAATAGGGCAATGTATTTTCGCTTCTCTTCTTGCTGGCGCGCATTGACCGGCTGAAATGAAAGACGCACGATTGCCACACATACATCAAAAAGAATTGCAAATGTCCATCCTAATTCAGGATTTTGCTGTGCGCGAAGCTCATAAATTCCGGCATGTACGTATGCTATCGATCGTACCAGCACGAACAGCGTTCGCTTCCCAATTATTTATACCGACGTGATTTTTGCTGAAACGACGAATAAAATCGCAACAGATCAAATCGCGAGCGCATATTGGTTTTTTTAAAAATAAAATTGCGTACGGAACGAGTGGAAGAGCGCTGTTATCCTTCCGAAACAAATCATGCGTCACATCTGCGCCCTACATTTTTGCAAGTATTTTATCAAGGTAAACTGTTAAAAATAGATCGATGCGGCTAATAAATCAATAATACGCGGCACGATGTTTGTAATGTTTTTTTTTTTTTTTTTTTTTTTTCATCATTCTGGAAGCAGTAATTCACGATCGCGTTAAGCCTGGAATATTAGAGTGGAAAGGGCAAAATAAGGGAGTGACAAGTTGGAGCTCTTCTGTGCCTTTTGTTACGGGTAACCCCGGTTATATTCGGCATTCAGAAACCTCTGGTCTAGCCGGAATTAGAGAGTTTTCAACTCCATTGTTACCCATCTCGAAAGATTAATGAACACAAAAATATCTGCTGACTATTTTCTTACTACGACGCGGGTCAATGAACGTGTACCGTATGAATTATTCTCGACTAACATTTGCAGACGAATACCTGGAGGAAAGTAAGAGCGCAACGGGGTTGTGCGGTTCCTAGAGGACGAAGAGGCCACACAGCTTTGGTTCATCGTGGTCAAATGCTCATCTATGGTGGTTATCAAGATTTACGTGGGAGTTCTCCCGAGCTATGGGCGTTTCACTTTGGTACAAATGATACAAATAATTATTGTTCTTCCTTCGAATACGAACACGTAGAAATATGATCGATTAATTTATCGTTTAGAAACGGAATCGTGGCACTTGCTTTCGTCTAGCGAAAGTGGACCAGCAGCGAGGCACAAACATTCAGCCGTTTTGCACGGCGATGCGATGTACATTTATGGGGGTATGACCGATCTGCAAGAAAGAAGCGATTGTTGGCGATGGGACGTGAACACGGCTTCTTGGTGTTTGCTGAAGAACAAGCCGGGCCCTGGACCTCTTCACGGACACGCGGCATGTAGACTTCCCAGTTGTATGTTAATTTTCGGCGGGGAAAGCGGCGGTCTGGCCACAAACGAGCTCTGGAGGTTTCATTTCGGTAAGAACGCAAATATGTTGGTAAACGGTCGTTCGTCGTTGCAGCTGCAACGATACAACGTGAAGTTCTTTAACAGGTACTGAAACATGGGAGAAACTATCGGTGCCGGGTCCCAAACCGCAACCGAGAGCAGAGAGCGTTGCTTTAGCGGTTTCCGAATTGCTAATCCGAGGGACCAACATCGACAGCTCAAAGCCGAAGCCAAGAAACCAAAGGACAAGGCTGTACAACAGTAGAATATCGCCAAACGAAGCGCCAACCAGACCAAGCTTTCTCAAAGAGATCTCGAAATTGTCACAGATCAATCTGTCGCGTCTGAGTCATCCAACAAAATGCAGTTATTCCGTTCTGAGCGGTCAGGATGATAACGAAGAAAGTCCTCAAGAGGTATGTCGTCCGGTATATTAGAACATACTTCAACAACTACCTAATGTTATCCTTTTGTTTGCCTTTATGATTTACGTTCAATGCACACGTATCAAGTTCCAAACTCGCACAAGAAACGTATGTGACAATTGAGCCTGCCCGCAGGCGAATTCCTATTATCCTTTCCAGCAAGTGGACTCCGAAGTGGTCGAGCCGTCCACGGGGATGGTGAAGTCCCGAAGTGCCAACACGTTGGCTCGCCGAAGACAAAAACCGCCGGAAGCAACGTCCAAGTCCTCGGAAACCAGCAACGTCGACAACGTGGTCAGCGCGTCTGGAATGACCAGAGATCCAATCTCGGTACCGAATTTCCGTGCTCTTACCTTGCCCACTCCGGTATTAACACCTGTAGAGGCGGCCAGGCTCGTTTTCGTTGATCCGGACGAAAACAGCGACAGCGAGGAACGAAAAGAACCACCTACCTCCAGGCTGATCGAGGTTCAAGAAGAACGTCGGTAAGTGCGTTTTTTGCTTCGTACGTCTAATTACATCTAATTGCGGTAGACGCGCAATTTATATTCTTCGTAATAAAAAGGTTTCTGTTTCTCGCCTAAGTTTTAGCTCTCTGACCACGGAGTACGAAGAGGATTAACAATTTAAATTGAATTATCAAGCATTTTTCGTGTCGATTTTCAACACTTTTTATCGTGATTCTTTCAATCGTTTCAGAGATTTTGCCGCTGTGCATCAAGCCTGCCAACCCAGTCGGGGCGAAAGTTATAGCTCGCACCTTTACGAAGCGGCGCTTCAAACCCCGAAAACACCAACCACCACGAAAATACCCACGTCTGCATCGGTTAGATTCGCTGATCTCGAAGAAGGCGAAGAATCGACATCGGATTACGCGAGTATAGAGGCCAGAAGTCCTGGCGACCCCCTGGCTGACGACGATTGGCCGTCAGGGCGCAGGTGCAAACAGTATCGTCCTATAGTTACCCCGTCGACGATTCGAGAGGGTCAGTTTGGCTTTTGCAATCCGAACTATCTTGGACTGGACGATACGAAGAAACAGCAACAGTCCCAAGACGGAAAGTACGCGAAGTTGTTGAACAGTCCGCCCGATAGCGTTTTAGAGGACGAGCCGGGTAGATCAGCCTCGCAAACGTTCGCGGAACTGTTGGAGCTTCAAGAGATCAAAAGAGTACCCAGAATACCGCCCAAGAGCCTGCCTTTGGGCTCTCCCTCTCGAAGAGCAGTTAGCGCATCCAGGGCAGAAAGGCAAAGGGCAAAAGTGGCCGCGGTTGATATAAATGAATCGGAGACGCCATCGTACGGACCAGCACCACTCTACGTTTTTGTAGTCGGTGGGAAAGAAAAGGGTCAGGTTACTGTGTTCGCGAGGCCTGTTTCTTTGTGGAAACTCCAATTGGCACCACACATTTTTTAAAGACGTCCGATTTCATTTATTCCCATAAGTTATCTACAATTCTATAATTAACAGCTCTATTGTGTTTCTTTCATTCGCTGTTTGTTGTGTCTTCGAAAGCAAGAAAGAGTTTTGCCCTTATCATTCCATGAAACGAATATTTGTTCGTGAACTATAACTAACGCAATTTTCTAATATTGCCAACTATTGTTTTATTATTTTTTTATTAGTACTTTCTTCGTTGTTTTTTTAGTTTAAAGCGTTATCGAAGTTATTTTTTATGGTGCAATATTAACTGTTGTGGTAGCACAACAAAATACTCGAGCTTACAATGTCGGATTTAGTACTCTGAGCTTCAAAGGGACAACAATTATTGTTATTCTGTCTAAATATTTAAGATATTTAAACACCCGCACTTCGTTATACCTGTTATAAAAAGAACAGACACAAACTGATTTCGAAAATAATGGTTCGATTTCCACGTTTCTTTTAACCACGTCTTAACGACCAGTAATCTCTTTCAGATAATCTCTACCGAATGCATGCTTATCGATATATCGAGTAATCGTGAAGCTTTCAATTCTAAATTGATTTGTCTGCTTTAACGTTCATATTTACAATACATAGGTATATTTGCAAATGAATACGAGAGTTCATATTGAACCGGTAAAATTAAGACGACGATTGTTCTGCGATTTAATTTATAAACTGAAAAACTAATAGTACAGTAAATGTTCGTACCAAAGGGCAAGTCAAGCGAGACGAGTGAATAGTCTTTTATCGATAAACGTCCTGTCAGATATTAAGGAATTATACATCCATAGATAAGAGGTACGATAATGGCGATCGACGCATTATATTCTAGACCTATTCGTAAGCGATTCAATTTTTCATACTATTGTAGATAGATAAATCTGCGGAGCTCGAGATCGTTCAAACTTCTTGACTCGAAAATTGAAGATAAGTGAGCCATTTGTGCTTACATCGTATAGATAATAGTTGAAACATACTCGCTCGACTTGCACTTAACTGCCATTGACTGTGAATCTAGTAATCGTAGATTAATAAATAAATATTTAATATCCGTAAGCTTGAGGTGACGTTTAAAACGTTTCGAATATTAAATGGAGTTCGATGTGTGATTGTGTCCAATTTGTGAATAATTAAAGTATGATTCGATTATTCTGTCGGAATTAGATTTTTATAAAAAAAACATGATTCTTAACGAAATCTCATTGATAATTTAGCACACGATCTAGATCAAAATGTAAGTAAAAATATCAATGGAGACTCTGGAGATCTTTTATTCAATTTCGAGAAAAAAAAAAGAAAGCGTACAATCGTATGAAGAAACATTTGTGTTCCGAAATTATTGTAGAATCGACACTTTACGTCGATGTTAACAAACTGCGAATTAGTTAAGTCGAAGATCTCCGCTACGACTGGATTTACAAAGATAACATATTAGTTTCGATAGGTATTTATCGTAAGCGGAAGAAATGGTAAAGTATGATGGGAGATTTCTTGTTCATGTAGAGTTTTTACGCCCACAAAGGCCCAATACATGTAATCCATCCATAAGTAGCAAAGGTCAACGTGGCATCTCATAAGCTGAATATTAAATATTATGCGATAATTTGTAACAACTTGGCTGTATAAAATGCTATATAATTTTAAAGGTATTTTTTGATTTAAAGGGCATGTGCAATACGTATAAACGTATACGGATATTATTTATTATTTCAAATATTGAGGTGTTAATATTCAGCTAGAGGCCGCAAGCACCCAAAAAAATCAGTGTTTTCCATTCGTAGCACTAGTTAACTTAACATCTCAGTGTACAAAAGTTAAGGTAAATGTTTCGTAATGTCATTCCCTCCTTAGGATCCCTTAGCATAGAATTTCTTTATTTTCGGACATATATTTAGTATGTACAGTAATATCCGTAACCCACTTTTATGTTACGCGTATAATTACTCCCATAACCTTGACCATTTTGGCATAATTAGCAATAGTTAGTTAATTAGTTATACATATTATACGCACTGATGTGCCGCCTACAACTTAAGTTTCAGTCTGTCCAATGTTTGGCATGGCCAGAAGTGCTTTCGATTATGTTAGCTTCTGTTCCACGCTCAGAACACAATTTCATGATTTAAAATGGAAGTAAGAATGAAGCATTTGAAATATAATTAATATTTTCAAGTTACAGTTTTTACATTTCACATTGTAGATATACATAACGCAATCTGATAGTCAATTAATAACCGTGTCATTAAAACTATGTCTGTTGCCAAATACCAATTCTCTTTAGAATATTATGCCTCGTTAACAAGATTCAGAGTATAAGCTCGAAGACGTGGGTCAGTTCCCAAAATGAAAAAGAAAAAAATGAAAAGAAAAAGGAAGAACAACAATGTAGCTGATTTGAGTGCCTGTATTTTATGCAGATATATGCATTTCATATTTTTCTGGATACAAACGATTTTTTGGCAAATATTCGCCATGTTATCTTCTGGCTTATGCTTCTCTTCAACGTTATCGATGGCTGTGTGCCGTACAACCGACACGAATAAAAATTACAGTCGTTAAAAGGCGGTATTATAATATAATATCGATAAAAAAAAAAAGAAAGAAAGAAAAGAGAAATAAATCGCGTCTTATTCCAGTGGAATTTCATATCACAGAATGCAGTATTTTTTTAACGAGTAAGCCTTTAAAACAGACGACCCATGATCTGATTTTTCTATGTTTTTAAATATCAGACAATATATGTATATTGTATGTACATGTTTTCATGTATTTCCATATAAATGAATAGCTGTGAGACTAACAACACTTTATAAACGATAAAGGTGTACACGTAATTAGTTAGTATTTCTGCAGGAAAACTTACTGAAGAACAATCGAGTTTACCTAAACCATTTAATTTACGGTATATTGCTTCGATATGATAAGAAACAGTAACAAATGACATTTGTTTCATAATATTTATTTGAAATACAACAGCATTAGTAACAAGGTTTGTGTTACAAAAATTATAGAACATATTGTTCATTTATCCCTTTAACTGTTTTGGTTCGAAAAATTAATACCAAATGACGAAATAGCTGTTTCGAGAAACAAAAATTTCCCTAGTATTTGGCGCGTAACATCGTTGTACCGGTCATGGCTGGTCATGGCGTTTATCAAGTAACGAGTTGGAGTCTCGTCTCACCAAAGTTGTATGATTCATTTTTAATTATTTATCGAACCTATTACATTCTTTTCCATTGAATTATATGTAAAGGTATTATATGTTAATATGGATAAAGACAACTGTTCAGTGACGTGTTCAGTAACAATTGAACGGATTGATACGCGAGGTTCGATCTTGAAGAAGGTAAATCATCGAACCGCGAACTTACGCCTGATTCGAAATAATCCACGTGAATTGTTCGTCGAAGTACGTCCAGAAAAATCAAATGTCACGACGAGACTTTTACTGAAATCTGTATATATTTTTAATAAGTTTATGAATGAGGGAAAAGCTTCCATCAAGTTCAACGACGAAAATTGTACATTATTTTTGTCGAATGCACCGACAGTTCAGCTGATTAATTTTTTAAAGACAATATACGTAAAAATCACAGGTCAGCCGGAACAAACAACCAAAAATCCATTGAAGGAAAAGTTACTTAATAAACAATCCAATAACTATCAAGAAGTCAGTCCCATCACGAGTACCGATATAAATAAGGTCAAAGAAAAAATTGGTACCAAAAGAAAACGATGCGATCAAGATGAATCCAAACCTAGCTGCGCAAAAAAACTTTACGATAAAATGAACGTGGAACAATTGACAGAGGAACAAAAAAGAATTTTGGATGCAGTACTTAGCGGGAAAAATGTATTTTTCACTGGCGGTGCGGGCACAGGAAAGTCGTTCCTGTTGAAGAAAATCATCGAGACTCTTCCACCCGATGTTACGATGGCCACAGCAAGCACCGGTGTAGCTGCATGTCATATAGGAGGAGTTACTTTACATCAGTTTGCTGGAATTGGTTTAGGGACAGCAAATTTAGACAGGTGCTACCAAATGGCTACTCGTAATTCTGCCACCATGTGGAGGAGAACTAAACACTTGATCATAGACGAAATTTCTATGGTGGATGGAGAATACTTTAAAAAGATTGAAGCGGTTGCTAGACATATACGTAAAAATGAAAGGCCATTTGGTGGAATCCAACTGACCTTATGCGGAGACTTTTTCCAGTTACCTCCTATCTCGACAAAGGAGAAGAATGCAACATTTTGCTTTGAAAGTGAAATATGGGATAAATGCGTGCACTTTAATTTTGAATTGCGGACTGTTCATAGACAAAAAGACCCTGAGTTTGTAAATATTTTAAATAGTATTAGAATTGGCAGAGTTACAGATAACATTACAGAAACTCTTAAAGCAACTGCTAAACAAAAGATAGAGGATAATGGAATTTTAGCAACCACACTTTGTTCTCATGTAAATGAAGCTGAAGAAATCAATGAATTTCAATTAAAAGAGTTACAGGGTGAATCCAAAGTTTACGTGGCTCAAGACTCTGATCAATCAATGACTACAATACTGAATAAGCAGCTAAATGTTCCTGAGAAACTAGTATTAAAAGTAGGTGCACAAGTAATGCTATTAAAAAACATAAATGTGTCTAAAGGTTTAGTAAATGGAGCAAGAGGTGTAGTCATTGAGTTTGCGGATAACATACCAGTAGTTCAGTTTAAGTCAGGACTTCAATATCGTGCAAAGGTAGAAAAATGGAATTTAAAGACAAATATAGGTAACATTGTTCAAAGAAAACAAATCCCATTGAAACTAGCATGGGCTTTTTCAATTCATAAAAGTCAGGGTTTAACTTTGGACTGTGTAGAAATGTGCCTTGCAAGAGTGTTTAATGCCGGGCAATCGTATGTTGCGCTTTCTAGGGCGCAAAGTTTGCAATCTTTAAGAGTCATAGACTTTGAAAGTCAACAAGTATGGGCTCATCCGAATGTTCTTATGTTTTATAAGAAATTTAGAAGAAATTTGCAGGAATTAGAAATGATACCTTTAGGAAAAAAGCAAAAAGTGTGATTAAAGTATTCTCCTTGTGTGTAAAAAGTATTTTGAAATTAAAATGGAAACAATACATTGTACTTAGTATTATCAAATTATGTCTAGTATTAAATAAATGTAAAATAATTTTTTATATGTTATAATAGAATAAAGTATTCTTTGACTACATGAAAACTTTCTCGTGAAACGAGTGGAAGTCACTTTTGTCCGTCACTAATTTTGATGATAATTTATGCGATCAATCGAACGATCGCTAAAAGGGCTAAACAAGTAAATACAAAGAAATTTTCTTGGTACTTTATTAAAAAAAGTAAAAGTTTCAATTACTAAATCTCGTTACATACAATTGTCATAACAAAGCATAGATGTATTTATTTTTCTTTTATACAAATATTACAAAGTCACACATCAGTAAGCTCTATGTGTGTTAATAATCATCAACGGTTATTTCTATCGGTGGTATATAACGCCACGTATGTCCAGCATTTATCAATTCCGTACAAAGTACTGGCGTATTTGGTGCTGACTCTTTACTACTACATCGAATATCTATTTTGTATTGTCCAGTCGTGAAGAATACGACGCGACACTCGTGATAAATCCTTCCGTATTCCTGTAACTAAAGAAAACATTTATGGCGATGATCTGAAAAATATCCATTACGATATCTTTACTACAAAATCAACTCACTGCTGGAAGCACAACTTTATTTGCGCCAGCGATGGACAATCTCGTGTCTAATTGATAATTGTTTACACCGTTATGATGATCTTGATAAAAATTGATAGATAACACGAGGTCGCTCAAAGGATACTCCAAAGCGTTACATATTCCTATACCAAGGCTGACACACTCGCCTAAATTACAAGTGAGTTCATCTTGAGCTTTCACAGTTGTATCGTTTATTTTGATCTCTGCAAACAACATACACGAATTGTTCAATCAAAAGAATTTAATAGGGGTGAAAGAAAATTGTTTGCATGATAACCTACCCCACTGCAAAGGACTCATCCTGACAAGATCTAACATATCTTGAGTGAGAGTGATACCAGAAAGGGTTGCTTTGCCGATCAAATCTGTGCCTAACAATTGCCAGCGTAAATCAACTAACGAAGCAATGTGTTCAGAACAGATTTTCTGAAGTTCTCCGATATCACCAGCTCCGTTCAACTACCAATAAAATATGAACAGGAATGTTTACAAACTCGTCCTATTAAGTGCATAAAATTCTTCATTACCATAGATAATTTACTAAGTGGACACCTATCCACCGGTACAGGGATTCTACACGGCTCTTTACCCTCCATGTATATGCATTTAGTTTGCGTGTAATGCAACTCCATTTCATGATTGGTCATATTTGTTAAATCTAATACCAGATAAAATTGTGATGGCCTGAAAGAAATAATATACATTTACGTATCTAAATTAATGGTCGATGAAACGCAAAAAGGTTTGCACTGGTGGTCATCGCTTACGTTTCCGCTGGAAGTACATCCCAATTTGTAATTTGTACGCTAGGTAACATTTCGATAGTTATAAAAACTGAGGACGTACGACAGTAACCTGCGACCAAGCCTGCACCGCCCGAATACTTTATTTTCAACTGTCCTTCAACAATGTTCGATGTATGTAATGGAACAGCAAGTTTCGATAAACGTGAACTGGCCAAGGAAGAATGCGCTGAATTTGAACTTAATCCCGATCTGAACGATGAAGTTAATTCGGATTGTCGTTTCGTATGCGACGGAGAACTTAATCTAGATGGTAACGAACTGTGCCCCGACTGAGACATTAAACTGCTCGGTTGACTAAGATATGTACTGCTACTAATGTCTAAAAGATATACATGCACAACGATTAATTAAACTGAAATTTTGTATTAAACAAGCGTAGAAAACATTATTAACGACACTACCATTCCTGGTGGTAGGTGCTATGAAGTCTGTAGCCGCGTACAAGTATAAAGTAAGACTGGCACTGGTTCCAGGTTGCAATGGCAATTGTGTCATTAAGTTTTCATCGCTCCATTTAAATATCTTGCTTTCAGTTGTTGCGTCCAGCGTTGATTGTACGGATAATTCGATCGTTTCGATTGGAATCTGTCCACTGTTCGTGATAGTTACCGTACACTCGGCACTGTAGCATAGAAGCGAAGATTACATTTCGATCGAAAACATTTCAGTGACAGTTGAGTGCAATGAATAGTACCTTTCACCCCCGTATAACGATACGCTTGCACTAGTTACTATATTGTCGCCAGAACTAAAGCTCGCAGTTTGAGGTAAACTCGTAGCCACTTCGATTCTTGGTAACGATGGAACCACCTCAACAGTGTACTGAGAATGAACCATTCCTTCCATATACCTTAATCTACAGTTAGATTTCACCCCTAACGTGTGCGTGCTAAAACCAAGAATTTCTAGATCTCCAACTTCTTTCGGTCTGCCTGCTAAAGTGACCGCAATTGGTCCTGACTCGGCAGGAAGGGTAATACTTTCGGGAATCGACTCGAATACTACGCCGTTCGTCAGAAGCCTCATGTTAGAAACATGAAGTTCAAATGGTAAAGGATTAATAAGTTGCATCGATACTTCACAGATATCACCTTCTACCCACAAATAATCTGTAACCAGATTTTAGATCCCTTTTTTACAACAAACATATACCTAGATCTGTAAACGATATCTAAATCGATAAGTGAACTGAACGCACCAACTTTGCTCTTAGATATATTCTTTCTTTCTAACGATCCAAAGTTAATTGGTGTGAATAAAAATGGACCATGATCCTCTTTAATCCTTTCAATTTTTTGAGGCTGAAGATGCGGTTGCATGTTCTTTAAGACGAATGATTTCGTTTTCGGAAGATTGGTTAAATTTGCAGGCGGTATAACCGTACCAGAATCTAAAACCTACAAAAATAATTGATTTTTCTCTATAGCAGAAATATCAGTATACACATTATTGATAAAACTTACAAGAGGTACTGGAGCACCCTCGCATTGTTGAGATACATTTTGAAGTTGTAAAGCTGTTTCTTTGCGTTCGTTAGGAGTTAAATAATTATACATTGTTTGAAGTAAAAATGTCATGTGCCTTGTTGCTAGCGCTGGATTACCCATGCGATTAGCGGCAGCAACAAGATCGTTTATTACTTGAATTTGAATAACTGGCCAACCGCGATGGTTCTCTGCACAGATAAATTTCCATGATACTTTATCATAGCACAACAAACGAACACGATACATGATTATATTAAAACTTACCAGGGGACATATCAGCAGGATCCAAAGACAACTTGAATCCAGAAGTGGCTTGCAGCATTAAATTATAACATTGCTGCCAATCTGGATTGGGATTATTTTGTGACACATGCCTTGTTGCAGCTAATCTTAAGCAAAAAGATGCTTTCCTTATAAAACCAAAACTTGTATACAAATCTGACAATGTAGTAAATCTATCAATCTAAAATTTTGCACACATTTAGTTACATTATACTTAATAACTTAATAACTGTCCCAGTTAAGTTACATACTTTTTCTTGTTCACTCAATGGCAAATTTATAAGCATGACATTATTTAAATATGAAGCAGCTTGTAATGTACAATTTTGTTCTATGGATATTCTGGTGGCTTTAAAGCTGGCTTCAGTCTCAATTATACCAGCATATTGATACTTGCTGTAGTGAACTATTGCTTCACGATATTTCTTTGATATTTCTTCGGGTAATAAAATATGTGGCATACTAGTTTTCACTACGTCTATAGCTGGTGGTGATGGTAAGGCACCAACAGCCTGTGAACCTCTCCTAAATATGATGATCCACTTTTTATTAAAATTTATTTTGTTATACTGTTGCACATTCAGGTCAAAAGTGTATACATACTGTGTTATACATACCTTTGCTTACCTGGGCTTCCTTCTTGAAGGGAAGAATTTCTTTGTAATGGAAGACTTCTACACATGTTTGGATATAATACTAAAGCAGAAGCAGCACATAGACCTTCGAATGCTGCTCCAAGCCACAGCCAGTCGTTTACAGCTTGTAATACACTAGCCGCTGAATTATAATTGCTTAAAGCATCTGCTGGAAGTCCAGCTTGAAGACACAAATCACCTAAATGTTTTGTCATTCTGCCTACACATCTTTTTCTGTTATTTCTAGATTCAAGATCCAATCCTATAAAATCTTTCTTTTCAAAAGGTGCTAATAAAAGAGAAACCCTGTCTATCTTTTCTCTTGATCTTTCTAATCTCTTGGATTCCAAAATCCAAAATAAAGAATTCAGGCATTCCATAACATGAGCCTCAAGATCAGGACAAGCTTCATCTACACAGAACACAGCTCGAGTTTTGAAATTGGAAGGTATACTGAACGATGCTGGTGGCTCATGAATATTACTCGATTCCAATGGCCCAAACAGTACAGCACGCGAATCATATAATGTTGCATTGTACTTTACTTTTAAACTTTCGTGTACTCTACACAACTCATTCAATTCTGCTTGATTGTCGTATTTGCCAAAGGTAATTAATCCCAGTAATTTTCTGTGAGTTTGAAAGTCTCCCCAGTCATTGTTTTCAACAGGATGCTCTCTGACAAATCTAGCAAGAATTTCACGTGTTCCACCAGTAGAATCAGTCACACTGAATCTACTACCTGCCTTAATTATCCGTTCACATAACCTGCTAACAGTTTTTTGTTTGATTTGTGTACCAATTGGCCTCAAAAGCAGAAGAAGCGCGGCATGATCATGAGCAGTTTGCTCGTAATCAGGATGAGACATCTTGTTGTCGGGTACTGGACTCGACAAAATAACGCTGATAGCCGAGCGCATTTATGTCACTCTCCACCTAATGGTACCTCACAGTACCTAAGTTCATATAAGTAGTAATCTTTTCTACTACGCTATAATATGTGTGTAACAAATATATGATTGATATTCATTATATTATTTCATAATATTACACTTTGATAATTCACATACCGTAGAAACGGCAGTAATGACGAGTAAAATAAAAATTGCCATATCTAAAACAGATTAAATACGCGTGCGCAGCCGGAAATTCGGTAGTATCTAATAATCATTCATGGAAGAATGACTTCGATCCATTGATATATGTATACATATAACTGAATATAAGATACGGTGACGCAACATAACAAATGCATCTTTACTGATCTTATTAAGTACTTTATCAGTAAACTATGTTTAATGAGTTCCGATACGTAAAGATATTCAACAGAACCCCCAAGCTCATCTTTTGAGAGCGTGAAGCTGATTTTTAACTCGTGCCCACAATTAGATACAACGCTGGTGCCGTTCCAGTTTTTCTAGTCTCATAAATAAAGCAGAACTTTAATAAATAAACGTTTCTAAGGAATTTAATTGAGAAATATCGAAATGGTACATTTTTCATTTTAAAAAGCCCGCCATTTGCAACGATGTTTCGAGTTTCTCAGTCGATAATTGTTGATCGGTTTCAGCACTTTGTTCGCAGATGGCGATAGGGGTACAAAATGAAAGTCGGTAAAAATTATTTTATTAAAAATCTGCCTTTTAACAGCACTGCATAAGGTATTTTGTTCTTATAAATGTCCTTATAACTTTAATATATCAAGAAATTTACGTATCATTAAAATAAAAGGTGAAAAGTTTGTCACTCCTTTGGATCCTTCTACTTTATCGACTGAGATCGATTGGATTCTTAGGAGTAGGACCAGTATCTGGTTGTGGGCGCGAGTTAAAAATCAGCTTTCCGCTCTCAAGAGGTGAGCTTAGGGGCCCTGGTATTCAGTTATTGCGGGAATATGTAAAATTTAGTTTCATTAGTTCAGGAATACCACCGGTAACTGACAATACCATTATCATTTTGCGGGTGCATCAAAAGTAAGGACATACGCAATCGTTTTATTAAACACGAAAAGACAAGGAAATGTAAAACATACAAAATTGTGTTTTATGATATTTATGTATATAATATTTTATCTCGATTAGTTACATAATTTACATTTCATAAAATTGGCACGTTTACAAACAAGAACGGTATAAAACTTATTGATCGTTAAAATTAGGCATAATAATGTAAATATTGTAATAATTGTAGAGAAACAAGAATATGTATATAAATATTTACAATGTAAAGTAGAAGTTTCAATTTTATAAACACTAAAAGTTTTAATAAATATGTATGTATGAGAGTACAATAAAGTGTGTGCTAACTTCCACCTAATTATAAATAACTATATTCATTTTATAAGAAGCTAACAATATTATAGTATTTCTATTTAAACAACAAAAGTATCTTAGACCTAAGTATATAATAATAAATGATAGCTGTACTGCAACCAATGAAATACTTATTAGATATAAGTATTGTGTAAATGTAAAAATCAACTTGGATGTAAAGATGTGTAAAAAATGACAAAGACTTTGAATGCTTTCTTAACACATACTATAAAAGTAACCTATATCTATTATACAGATATTAAATAAGTTTTTATCAATACTATGTAAACAAACATCATACCTGTCATGTAATGTATGCGTGTAATGTATCCCATCAATAATAAAAATATGAAGTGTCACGCATAGACACCAATATAATAAAATATACAATTAATCTTGAATATGGCTTGAAACTTACTTATTTAAATATCTGGCACAGAATGATCCATCAGCGTTTTCAATAAACTACTATTCATACTGAAAACGTAACTTTAATTTAATATTCGAAATTTTTTTCAATTATACGAAATGTTCAGTATTGAGATGAGCGTACCTTTTGACCATATGATCGTAAATATACGACGGGATGATCGTTACAGTAATTATGTTTCCGCCATTTTCAATTTCTGCCGTAATTTTCTTATCGTTCAGACCGATAACATTCTAAAATATTTAGTTAGGTTTATCGATAACAATGAATATTTTAATCCACAAATTTGTAACATACCTTTCCATTAACTTCAAGTATTTGATGCTCAGTCAAGAGACCATTTCTGGCAGCTGAAGAATCTTTGACCAAAGCAATAATTTTTCCATTTTTAAACTGAAACCCGATGTATCCTGTACTATCTTTGTGCATTGTTACTGTACGTTCGAAAGGTCTAAAATCATTTGGATTTTGTAAGAATATTTCAATTAAAAATACAAGATTTTCTTATAATTTTATGGACATGAAATAGCAAACCTATCGCGAACTGCTACTCGAATGTCGTTAACGCCAGCATTTCGTAACATTTTATGAACTTGTTCCATAGTATACCCAGCCACAGAAACATTATTGATACTTAATATTTGATCTCCGAATCGTAATCCAGCAAGTGCAGCAGGAGAATTTTGACTTACAAGACATACAAAAATACCATTGTTTACAGCATGTACTCTTAAACCAATTTTTCCATCTTTACCTTTACATAGAATTAGCTGCAACAAGAAATTGATATTTTATATTTAAATGTTGTACATACATATAGGAATAAACTATATTTCACGTACCTCCCTTATTCCATTTGTAACTTGTGCTCTCTGTAATCCTACAGATTGTCCAGATAATGGTGCAACCATATGTGCTAAAGGTCCTGATGTTGCAGCAGGGCTAACTGTCATCTAAAAAGTAAATTTTTTTTTAATACCATTGTTTAAAATTAAAGTTATAATGTATTACTTACATTTGATCTATTTATAAGAGAATATTCAGGCATATTTTGTGCTATCATTTCCTCTGTAAGTTCCAGACCCATATATTCCCCTAATGAAGGATATAATGAAGCTGAAGAAGAATTATAGACTGGTGCAGAAGGGGCAATTTTTTCTTGCGATATAGATGGAACATTGTATTCTGATTCTGCTTGTAACTGAACCTATAATTAAAATATATCGGATGAAAAAAGTTATGTTGCTTAAAAAATAAATTAGTGTTTCCTTGTTTACCTTCATCATATGATCTACTTTCATATCTTCAAGAGTTGGGTATAGAGACATTTTGTATAGATTTTTCTGGAAATTAATACATCTATTTATGGCAAAACATCTTAAAAGAAAAAAGAATACTATAGCATATAATGTCATTTGATAAAAAAATAATACAGCAAAGAAAGATCTGTTTATTACGAAATACGAAAAGAATATTATAAACATTATAAAACACGCGCAAACATACAGAATTTTAAAATACTAATATTAATATAGTAAGCCGGAGATCCGTTGCATACCATTGAGATGAATCTACTGCAATGCCTAAGGAAAACTCTTGTACAAATATGTATATCAACAAATAATTATTTTAATACAATACCTTTCCAAAACAATTGGTAAAATGGAAGAATTATGTTGTGATATGTAAAATTGTGCGTCAAAAATTGCACCACTTTAGGTAAAAGGAACCAAGTCACACGACTTGAACGTCACGAACAATTCTTTAAAGTATTATTGATAAGCCACAAATGACGAATAATATAGCCATGCTACTGGATACTGTTAACGTCACTTCCATTGGAGCAGTTTATCAATTGGTCGAGACTGTTGCATATGTTACGTTCTTTCATACAGTGGATTGGTTTAACGCTCCGATCATGTGCCATTACGTGACCTCCTAGCATCCTATACGCCAATCACTGGGCCGATTCCTCTGTAACCCCGGGAAGCTATTTTAATTTGAAATTTCACCGCCTAAAACTTACCATTTTTCTAATAAAATTCTTTAATATAATCAAATAACCTTCTCGAAAAGAAAACGTAAATGTATGTAAATTACTGTCCAGTGAATGATCATTGGTGTAGTTTAATTATCGTGCGGTAAGATTACTATGAAATGACTAATTTAAAATTGAAAAAGCGTAGTAATAGTAAAGAAGATTAGAAAGATAGGCAGATTTTGTAGGACGAAAGTTATTTATCAATCGGTAAGGATAAAAAGGAAACGGAAGAAGCGGAAAGGCCGTATACGACGTGGCGATTGGTGTCTTGCGCTTCAAGTTGGTTGACAAGTTAAGGAAGGAATGAAATAAAGGTGGGGGGGAAATAGAATGCGGTAGGGGAATAGCGGATCGTCGGCTAATACGTAGGTAGTACTCAGTGGTGTGGCCTCCGTGCGGGCCGTAGTGACCCAACAGGTGTTTCGAGCTTGGCTTTCGCGGTACCGGTTCCCTTCATTTTCTAGCGGTGTTTACACCGACGCGCCGCCTTTCACTCACCAATATACGTGCTCGAATTTATCCGTAATATCCGTAGCTTGCTGCCAAGCAAACGTAATATGATGTCGGAGACCGTTGTGACAATGGACAGTTCCAGCAACAACGCTAGCAACAATCCTCGACAGGTGCCCACGGTGAAGACGGAACCAGGCCAACCAAACCCTCTGGCCAGCATTAGATTGAACGTGCCCTACTTCAGCACCATACCCGGTATCATCAAACTCGTGCAACTGGTGAGTATGTTATGTTTTATCTCTAATGACTGGGTACGCTGTTAATGAAACAACAAAAGCGAACGTCGTTGTATCGTATAGCGATGGTTACGATAAAAAAAGAGCTTATCGCCGAAAGAAATTTATTCTGTCCGTTTATGTGTGCGTAGAAGATTATAACACGATTTCGAATCGTTTTTTTCTTTGGTCGATGCAAAGCTTACATTAACGATTAATTGGAATAAGATTACCAAAGGTATTTGCCACGAAGTTTTAATCTATTTTCCAAAGTAGCGGTTTAAGTAATATTACGTAACTTTACCTAATGTTATCTGAAATAAAAGTAGAATTTCCTCTATAATAGATAATTAGTAATAACACGTGATACGATTTGTATATTGAAATAAAAGAAAAGGATTAAAGTTCTATCACATATACATATAGGTATTATGTTTTGTATCTCGAGGTACATACTCTCTTTCCGATGTATCCGAGTGCAATTTTTTTCGATGATATCGTAATAAGTGCAGCTTTATCGTTCGTAAGATTTTGTTTTTTACAATGTCGTTAATCTTATTGCATTTTGGCAGACATTCATCATTGTTTTGGCGCCTACGACCGTCCATCCATCTTTTATACGGCGTTGTTATTTTGAACGCGCGCGTTTTGGAGCGTTGCGCAATTTCGTGTCTGATTCGCGAGGCTTATTCTCTCTCCAAAAAGAACCAGTTTTTCCTTCGAACAAACGCTGCATCTCGAACAATAAAGATTTGATAGCGTTTAAAATGGCACGTAGAGAACATTAAAAGCATCGGATTGTACGGTTTGCGCCATGACGTTCAATGTGCAACGGTATAAACGGGTAACGGTAACTTCTTTAGCCGAACGGTGAACAAAGTGTATCTCCAGAGAGTAGAAAGGGTTAGTTTCTAATTACAAGATTACGACAGAAGAGCGTTAATGTCGTTAACCGGTAATGTTAAGTACATTTTCTGTTCCCTTCGGTGTTCAGCCGATGTTCCTCGTCGAAATCGATGATACCGTTAGGTGATCAGCATCGGTAAGCATCGTTTCTCTTTGATTTACACACGTGTAGTCAGAAACACGCCCGTAAATCGTTTCTTCTATATCAAATCGCGTACGATGTGGATCGAAAACAATCTTGTTTGTTTCTTTCCGCGTTATAATTGATCGTCCAACGAAATAATCGTTCAGATAATCGGCATACTTGTCACAACTTCCCGATAACGCGAACGAGCGAATCTAATTTGAAAAAAAGAGCGCAATTTTAACGAGACTCCGCGAAACAATTCCACCTTGGCGTAATGATGTCTTTTAGTAGACGAAAGTAGGAAAACGCGTGCGTGACGAACGGTGATTTTGCAATAACACGATTGAATTACCCTGCAGATAGAAATCAAATACAGCACACAGTGTTGTTTCACGAGACTTTTGACGTCCTCGAGCAGAGGGCATATCATATATTGATTGCGTTCTTATACACCGTGTAAAACACCGTAGCATGGATTCTGTAGAACGAACGCGAGTTCGAATCAAACGAAAGATGGAATTCTCGCGTCGCCAGTCTTCCAAATTTACACAGGCGTCAATGATATTTAAAGAATATACAGGAGAACCGGTTTTTTTAGTGAAGAAGGACGGTCGTGCATAGGCGAGGAAAAACTTGGCTGGATGTGGTGGCATAGTTTCGATACACTCGAATACGTCCCTAAGAACTAGACGCACGTTCGATGACCATACATGTTCATCCCGATGACCGGGACCATACGTGGCGTCCCACATACTCGGAGTTCCATCGGTACCGGCACTGGCATACGTCGAGGCCGCACCAACGGTATCGAAACGATTCATTAAGAATTCAAACCGTCCTTGACTTTTCGTCGATGATTTTCGTTCTTGTTCGATCGATCTACCGCTATCCACTATCCACTATCCACTATCCACTATCCACGTGTGCGATCAGATACACGCGTATTTCTTTTTAAGGAATGCCGAAAAACAATTTGGCCATTTTTCTCGCAGAGAACCCCAACCGGTATCGTATCGTCGTTTTTATCAAGTTGCTTGTACGATCGTGTTTCTTCTGGAAATCTTCGAATAGCAGAGCCTTCGATGGTAACAATTAATAACGAGGATTCGCCGTCATGAAATTGCGTGTGGGATAAGCAAGAAATGGAACACACAATAATACAACCTAGCATAATACAAATGCTATGTACGCGTCGTGTCATTCGCGCACGTCATATTTATTTTCGTGTACATACGTACACCGTACGCTTAGAAGTTTATTCTTACGTTACGTACATGTATTATCCACCGTTAGAATGAATCTAGGTGTTTTCAGGGTCGTCGATAGTACATACTTGGTGACTTTTCTTTAACACGCTTCTGTTCCTTTTATTTACACGCGATTCAGATATCGATTCTATGTCATGTTTTTAATGTCATTCTGAAAAGAACAAAAATAAGAAAAAATATTTCTAACCTATTGACGAATGATTCGCATAAGTGGATCGTCCAGTATCAGGGGTTAATTTCGGTCAGGGTAACCGACGCAGCGCACGTTCATTTCCGACCAGTAATCGTCTTCTATTAGCCGTGAGAAGAGAACGTGCGAAAATGATACGCTTTTAAGGTCTGTACACGTTCTCGTGGAGCCTGCTGCTGACTCCTGCTGTCGTTGCAGGATACACGTATAAGCGTGTCTCGAGATACTTATCGAATCATTTTTATATCTCTAATAATCCGGCTGAAAATATATTTGCAAAGTTGCTGAAATGAAATTCAAGGCGAACGCGCGAAGTTTGCAGGGAACTGGTACTTCCTGTTGATGACACACTGTTCAACATTTTACTGTCCAAATATTGGACGCGTGGAATCAGTTATCAGATGAAACGAACGACGCCACGCACCGAATTACGCAATGTCAATTAGAATTATTATAGCGGTTGCCGGGTCATAGTGGCAGCAGGCGTATCGGCTGGTGCAACAAGTTATGCATCGCGGTATGTAATTGCACGCAAGTAGCTTGTACGCAAGGACAAGCCGCGCCTCGTAACACAGGCCGCTCAACGTGGACGGGTCAAAAGGGTGATTATACTTGTGCGTTCGAGTGAATACCGCCGATAGATTGAAGCAATTTTATCGACAGATTTGTCGAGCACGCCCGATTCTCGTTGTTCATAGCTTCCCTCCTAGATATCAGAAAAAGATTCTACGACTTATAGCCTTTTACGAGCATCGCTATTACGCGTTATATCGTAGGTAGAACATTATGCAAACTGCCATTCGAAAGCCAATCGGTAGCTAACGTTGTTAGTCATTTTCATTTTCTATCTGGTCTTCTTGGAACAACGTATACGAGCAAAGCAGGAAACTATGTAGGATAACAAAGTACGTACGCGCATCGTTCATGAATGGTCGGTGTTGATACGCGAATCGATGAAACGCGATTCACAGACGCAAAAACGTTTACGCGATATCTGACGATAGGCAAAATAACGACGGTTCTACGTAATTCCTGCAAGAATAGACAGACATGTTAATACGTACGGTATTAATCGCAAGACGATACCTGTATCGGTGTTTACCGAAACACATACATGCACGCCAATGTAAAGTCGCTAACTTTATTTAACACGATTTACATTGCTAATTATGCAGCCAATTCTATAACTGTTGCTTATTTCACTATAATTCTAACAGCACGATAATTCGTCGGAGTTATAATCATTTGGTAAATCGCGATGTTGCGTAAATTAACTAGCGGATAAGAGGAAAAAAACGGGGCTTCTTTGGAAGCGAACGACAGCCTTTCAAAAGAATGGCAATCATTACAACACACCAGGAGATAGCGTAAATCCTGTAATAATTTGTTCATTTAAACGAGTATGAAACGATTCGGATTACGTTATCGACGTTTCTTTTTCTTATTACGAGCTTCAGAATTGACAGAGCTGAATTGTAACGACGACAACGGTGACGACGACGACGACGACGACGACGATTATAAAAGCATTATTTTTAGAAAGTTTAGATAAAACAAGGCGCGTCTCGGAGTCATCGCAGTTTTAAGAAATCAGCTTACGTCACCGACCCGACATAAATTTATCAAATTTGATCGTATAGTTTTGAAAAAATCATTCCTCAGATTTGACGTTCAAGATTTGCATCATTCAAATTTCTTATTTTAGGAATCGATCATTCAGACGATTTTATAAGGTAGAAGAAAAAAAAATTGCATTACGTTGATTTCGAGGAATCAGTCGAGCAGCATCGTGAGAATTGTGATTACAGCTGCATAAGTTATTACCGTAGGCTGTAAGTGGTAGCCACTTAGTAATCGCGTACGACTAGCGCATGTGGGTCGCTAGGTTTCTCTTCGAGTTTCCTTATCTTTGCTTGGACTCGGTGTGTTCAAGCAGTGCTCTCAATTTCATTCAGCTAAGCGGTTTTCTGCGCGAACGAGCAGCCATGCTCGCGTTACCGAGTGCAAGCAGTTCGGTATTACGTTCTTCTCTGAACTGCGTACGCTTTTACTCAGCGTCAGAAATATATTTAACGAGCTCATTTATGTTCTACATTTATCCGATAAACTCATCCGACCCTTGTTGATACTAACACGATACTCCAGTGACTCTTGTCCCCGTTCACCAATGAGTATGAACGATCGTTTGGCTATAGGTCTCGAACGCCTGTTGCTAAATTTAGAGGCGATACCGTTTCCTCGTTCACTTCGCTTGTTTCGTTTCGTTTCGTTTCGTGCTCTGTATTTCGAGTAATTCGATCGAACGTGTTACAATGAAATGGCAAAAACTAGAAGGCGAGAGAAAATTCTTCCGACACTATATGCATGAATGAATGGGATATAGGACGCGTTGTTCGACTATCGTCGTTATTACGATCGTTAATGTAATGTATGTATGTATATTAGAAGTAGTGCACCGTCGCGACATACGGACACACACTTCCCCCATGAATAATGTAGAACCCCGACCTATATTTTCGAGCGACTATTTCTCCTCCATAAAGTTATTTTAGGATTGGTCGTCGCGTTTCGCGTTTCTCGTTTCTCTGCTCGCGACTCACTCGGAAGAACGGCGAACAAATTTTCCGTGCGATCTTGCCACGGCTAGCAGTTTTAACGCGTTCAAACTATCTTCTATTTAGAGACGTTGCCTTAGGACGTGCCACCGTCAAAAGGTCAATTGACAGGGTACTTTTATGCAGGAAAAGTGGTTGGGAGGTGAACAACCTACTCCAGATTCTTTCGTACGTTCACAGACGAACGCCGTAATATCGTTTAAGCTGTTCCAACGAATATTAATAACTCGGGTAATATTGCACGAACCATTGACGTTAGGAATTCTTAGTTGCGCGTTTATCGCGGTCGACGACGTTTCCAAACGGTGAAAGTGAAATTCTATCTTCTAGCGTTCCAATCGTTCGCACTTTCGCGCCCGTTCACTCTTCAATACATTCCTGCCTCTTGAGCGTTTTATCTGCATTCGCTTATCTGCATTTGCACAATTCGGATACACTTCCACCTAAATGAAAAGGGTTGTTTAGCACGAGTACAAGCTAGGAATACATGTTTGGTTCGGGGGGAACCGTTTCTACGATGAAAGTTTGATCGATTTTGGTAATGTTCAAAGCGTTCAGTAGCAGCAAGGAGTAGCAGCGAGGAAAATCAACGATGCCGAGAAAAACGATTAAATGTCCTCGTGACTGGACGTTGATCGACGAACATATCGAAAATGTGGAGCCTGTGAAGCTGGATCCCGAGACGCAACGAGAACTGAGCTGTGTGGTTGGCGAGCACGTGTTCCTCGAATATCCGTGGGCGTTCGTGCAACGAGATCTTGTCGTAAATTTGTCGAAACTATCGGAATCCTTCCTAGCCGGGTTTCAGGAAAAGATCCATGCTTACGAAGCCGACACCTTCCTCCTAGGGTATTCTTCGACCCAATTAACTTCCGACGAATTCGTCATCTGTCTCAGCGAAGACGCGAAACGCGTTATCTCCGACCGAAACAGAAACATCTCGAAGGCTATCTGGAATAAAGTTGCTAACAAAGTAAGAAAAACGGCGAAACCTTGGCACGGTTTGGGCAGCGAGCTAGAAGTGGATGAAACGTTTGTGAAAAACAACAGGGAATTCTTTGAAATAGAAATCGTATTGCCTGGAAGACTATTGGGCTTGAATCGAAAATTATGCGACAGAGGTTCGAACGATTCCAGAGACAGCTTCGCAGAGCTCGTGAACGCAAAACAGGATTTCGAAAATATCGATAGAAAATGCACGAGTAGAGCCGTTCAAACTCATCTGCCGTCTCGGGAGGCTTTCGTTCAAACGTACTTTAAGAATCCTAGAAACGCGTGGACACAGTACGTGTACGAGGACACGTTGAACGAAGCGTCAGTTGGCGAAGAAGGTCTCGAAGAAGATAAACTGTCTGGAGAAAAAAACGATGTTGAAGTCGAGGAAAAGGAAGAAGTACCCAGAGAAAAAACTCGGTTAGAATTGTTCCTAGAGGCTCGATCGCGGGAGATGATCGAGGTGATCGGGTTCAACGCGGTAATGGATTTGTACGTGGACGACATTCAAAGTTTGTCTCGATCAGGACGCAAAATCGAAGCGCTTCTCGAATCAAACACATTCCACGAACGATGCTCGTTCATCGGTTTCGATCTTACAGCCAACAAAGCCGTTTCAAATGTTTCCATCCATTCGAAGTATCTAGCAATCTCGTACATCACCGTTCCTGCTCGAATTTTCAGAAACGAATTCACGAGCGAAGGCGAATTTCAATCGAGGGTACTTGTTTGGGCGTTCGACGATCCCCTACGTCCGCAACTCGTTCTCCAGGACCACAGAGAGGTTTATTTCGTATCCTTTTGCCCGTACGACGATGATCTAGTGGTAGGAGGTTGCTCCACCGGTCAGGTGATCCTTTGGAACATCAAACGCCATTTAAACAACGCGCCAGCGTTCCGTCCAATTGTTGTCTCGGACAAACATCGTTCTCATCGCCTACCTGTTCGAGCGATTCGATGGATGCCCGCCAATTACGTGGTACTGCCAAATGGAAAGCTGACAAAATCAGCCGTTTCCATGGTCGTGCAGTTTCTAACCGCTTCCGAGGATGGCACGGCAGCCTTTTGGAACCTTTCTCTTCGCTCCAAGTTTAACGCTCTCGACGCCCAACCTTCCGACGACATTTTTCAGCCCATTTTTCGCTTCAGAGTTCCACTCTCGAGTCGAGAACCTCCAAATTCGTCGCTGTTGTGTCTGTGTCTTCCTTCGATCAAAGATTTCGACGAGTGTGAGGAAAATTCGCGACAAACGAATCATCGGTTAAACTCGAAGGATACAGAGTACATGAGGTGTTTATGGGTAGGTTCCACAGAAGGATTGATAATGTGCAGGTGGAAGGATCAAGAAGAACGGGAGGACGATACATCGGAGATCGTCGAATGCGAAATGTTGAATCGTGGGTACGCGCACGATGGTCCAGTTATAGAAATTGCAAGGTCTCCTCATCTTCGAGACGTTCTTTTGACTGTCGGTGGACGAGTGTTCGCCATTTGGAAGGACGATCATCTGGACTCCCCTCTGTTTCGGAGAAGGGCTCTCGAGTACACTGCTTGCTGCTGGGCCAGAATACCCGGTGTCTTTCTGCTTGGCAGTCGAAGCGGCGAACTTGAAATCTGGGACATAAAGAACGAAGCAAATCGAGCGGTGTTCTCGCAGGTGGTGTCGTCGAGATCGATCAGCAGCTTGATCGTGTTAGAATGTCCAGCGATCGGTGTAGGTGATCAAAGTGGCGTTTTTCGCTTGTTCGAGGAACCCGAGGTGTTTCGAGGCGGCGGCCAGACGGTGGTCGAGAGGATGGATTGGTTCGAGGAATACGCGTGGAGAGAAGCCCGAAGGAAAAACGTTTTCACCGGTTGGCAGGAGAATTTTCTTGCCAACGAGCCGAGCATAGTAGCGAAACGGGCATCTAGGCGTGACGAAGAGCGCAAAAGAGAAGCGGAAGAGACGAGGGAAAAGTTACGGAGAGAGCAGGAAGCGCGATTAAAATTGAACGCCGAGAAAAGGGCGCGCAGCGTTACCGCGATACCTAAGGAGGTTGCTTGGAAATCGAAAGAATACGACCGAATGAAGAACGTTCTTTTGAAGAAAAAGGGCTTGATCCCTTCCGAGCTCGAGGAAAAAAGACTCCCCCTAATTATTCAGAAGGCAGAAAGAGATGCAAAGTTAAAGAAAGCCAAAGAGAAAGTTGCCAATCAGAAAGCATATTTTTTGAATAAACTGCTCTCTGAATTTCCAGAGTTGTTCGAGTCAGAGGGTGAAGCTCTGGAATCCAAAGAATCGATTAAATCGGAAAAATCTGTAGACGATTATTTGCAGAAATTCCACGGAATATGTAATCGAGCTAACGAGATGTTAGCGAAGAATTCGCGCGAATAAAAATTTGTCGTCTTTTCGTGATCTTTCCATTTATAGAGAAAAAAGTATTCGTGATAGCATATTAGAATACAAAAAGCAATTCGCATAATTAAATGTATATATGTGTTTTTCATGTTTCAGGCTGTCGGTATACTATGCATGGCATGCGCGTCCCCAGCTTACTTAGGCGCGACTCACTGGTTTCTGTTCGTCGCCGTGACAGCCTTCATCGCCACTTTATTATGGTGTTTCGTTTACGTGTTGTCGATCCGAGAGGCGCTTAAATTGCCAATCAACTGGATTTTGACGGTAAGCGAAAACGCAATCGCGTAAAGATAACTGTATCTCGATGATTTACGAAGCGTTCGTTTTGCAGGAACTTCTGAATACGACGATATTCGCGGTACTCTATCTGATCGCCTTCATAGCACAGCTGTCCGTATGGAGCGCGTGGTATAGTGCGTCCACCTCGAGGAACATCGCGGCAGGGGTAAGAATAAACGGGCTTCGATCCTACTTTTAATAAAAGAATGCGGGACGTTTCGACTCAAGTCGTAAAACTGCCGTTTTCTGCTCTCTTAACGAGCGCATTAAATTTCCATCAAACAGACGACGATAACGAAAACAATCGTTAAAATTTCTCTGGTTGTTTGTGTTCAGGTATTCGGAATCTTTAACACGGTGGCGTACGCCGCTGGAGCGTATTTCCTGTACATCGAATGGAAGAGCAGCAACACGCAGTGAGGAAGATCGGCGGGGGTACTGGAAGAAATCTAGGTACCTGAAGAGCACCTACGACGAAGCTACTACATTTGGGTTCTGTCGATCTAGCGACTAGCATCGAGCTAAAAAAAAAAGAACGATGGATCGAAGCTAGTCCAACCAGGCCCTTCCCCCAACTGTGTATCGTAGCTTAAGACCAGAGAGACTCTGTAATCTATGTGCCTTAAAACTTCATTTGCTCGATCGACAACACGCGTCTCGATCGCTCTCATTGTCGTCTGGAATCACGAATTCGCGGCTACGATCAAAAACGTTCTCGTTCGAAATTCGACGCCTCGTTTTCTGGACTTTATGAATTTTCACTCAGATATTCCCGACGACCACGGAAGCGTCGAACGTTCGATAATCGACGTCGAACAGGAGATAGCGACGACTCTCTAGAATGTTTCGTTTCGATTCGTCGAGATTCGTTGCGTTCTCCTTTCCAATTTTCTCACGGTACGAACAACAATACTATTATATTACCAGGAACGTTGACGGCACATCGATCACCTCGATCGAGCAAATTGTGACTCAGGGTCGATAAAATCCATATTGGACAACAATCTTCCCTAGTTTCTTGCAGTTGTGTCTAGTATCTCGGTCGTGTTACTGTGCGTACCACGTGCGGTACCCACCCCGTCCAATTCACTTTTCTAATCGTACCTTTTTTCGCACTTACCTTTTGTCGCGACTTTTTATATTTATATGTATACACCTGTTAAATATATACATATATATATATATACATATACATACTTATCTATTTCATATAGGTTAATATATCTGCACAAATTTCAGAATGCGGTGCATTGTTTTCTTTTTTTCTTTCTCTTTCTTTTTCTATTCTATTTTGTTCATTCGCAAAAGGACTCGTATGCAATTCGCATTTGTGATTGTAAGGACGGTTCATTGGTACGTAAAACCTTTTTAAATACATTGTATTTCTTCTGTACACATTACCATGGAAATATATGCTCGTTTTCGATATTGTTTTCGCTATTGTTTTCGTTATTGTTTTCGTTCACGATTCACTATTCCCCTTTTTTATTGCAACCGCGTTACGATCAAGCTACGCGAGGTAAGTACGCGTCGAGATTACTCTGCAATCGTAGATTAAACATGATTTCTATTCGTTTTTTGCCGCAACTATCTTGCCTCGAAAATGTGTATTCGAGTATGATATCACCGGTGACGTCATTCATGGTACCACGTTCGGAACGCAGGCGTATTCTTCAGTCAATCGCAGACGCTCGCCGCGCGACCATCCACCTCATTAAGGTCAGTTCAAAGCTTGTGCACATTGTCACATTGTCGTTCGCTTTTGCCGGTCAAATAGAAACAATTGTGAACCGTGAACGGTGACACGGTATTTCGGGATTCTTCGTTGAAACTTGTGTAGAAAAACTGTAACAATATGCAATAACTTTTCCAACCTACTTCGTTTCATATATATATATATATATATAAATATTTTGTCGAATTTATTACATGTAATTAGAATTTATTTAATTATCGATAACGCTAAAATGTGTTTCGTATGATACCTCTGCATTCTTATCGATTTCACTCGTGGACGTACATTTATTTAAAAATAACCAGTGACGGCATTTCATGAATGTTTGTTTATTCGCAGCCGCGCTAATTCTGGGATATCCGCGATACAAGTTAAGACAAATACGCGCTAATCTATCCTCGATTCCCTATCAAATGTTGTATTATTTTTCACGAAAGCTCGTTGAAGCGCGCTAATTTCGATTAGATAAAACGTATTATCTCTCATACAACTTTCCAAATACTTTATTCTTCTATTCGCTGAATAGAAGGGGAAAGTGATACCGATGAACTGTTCGCGTTATCGATCCGTAAGAAAGTTTGGGGGTGCGGCAAGATACGTGAAACGAAAGTGAAAACGTCCACGCTTTTCGCTACGAATCATGCTTGCAGCTTAAAATATCGTTCGGGTTTTGGTCGAACATGATGCGAGAAACCTGAGATCGCGATTGGTAGAGGAAGTCAGCGTTTCTTTCGAGAAAATAAAACGAAAGACTCGATGACTATTCTTGGACGTCGAGAAGCGGAGGAGGTTGTTCACAAAATGTAGGCCACACCTCAAAATCTTGGCCTTGGCCCTCTTCCTTGCACTGGAGTTGTTTTCCATACATACCTTTTGTAACTTACTTTTCTCTTTCTTTTATTAAGAAAGCCCCCCCTGTTCATAAGGTATATTTACATTCAGTAATGTAATAATTATAAAAAAATGTACTCATGTATTTCTTTGGTATTTAGCGTTATATATTTTAACGCGTTGCTTTCACGCTCGTTTCAGGACCGGTAACGAAGGAAATGACAATGTCGCATTCGGTAACCATCAGAACCCAAACGGTGACGAGTAACTCCACCGCGGTCATCATCAACTCCGGTTACTTGAAAACATGGAGCGGTCTTTTAAAACTGTTGCAAGTGGTAAATTTTGTTATTTCTTCATTCGTCCTGATTTACAAAGAACACGTAGTAAGAAACGATTCGTAATAACGTCCCGTTATCGCTACAGAGTTCCGTTTCCGCTTGCAAATTATAATGTACGCGATAAGTAATTTAGTTTAATCTGATTCAACGTGATTTTCAGGCACTGGGAGTCGTGTGCGTGTCAATAATTGGCAATCGATTCGCTTCCTACACTAGCTATCAATACACCGCAGAATTATTTTTTCTCTTAATGACAACTACGTTTATGATAACTAGTTTTATTCTACTTGTAAGCTGTTTAGCTTCCCACTCGACGTCTTCCATTATCGCGAAGACTATTTTTGTAAGTGTTGTAAACTTCAGAAGAGATGAAGTTTGCCACAAATTAAATAATAAAATTCTGTTGTTTCTCTGTAGGAACTTCTCTACCATTCTATAGCGTTTGGATTATATTTAGCTGCATCGTTAACTTTTATAGTACATGTTTCAAATATGAAACGTTACAATGAATACGAAGTATTAATGGCTGCTGCGGTAAGTCGTTATTGTTTTTAATACTTGTAATTCTTTACTCATATTGTTAACTCGTTCGCTCACTTTGGTTCGTTTGTTTTTCTTTTTTTTTTTTTTAGATCTGCGGTTTAATAAACTCTGCATTGTATCTTCTCAGCACCATTGTTGCTATTCGCACATACAGAGGACTCTGAGAGCGTTATCCCGTTTTTTGTTAACAATTTTTAGCGTTATCACAATTCTCTTCGAATCATACACGCATCGTTCGTTTCGCGTATTTTGTAAAGTGTTCAAGCTTCGAACATCCATCGTACCTTGAAGCTTGTTCAATTCACGATTTTATACGATATATTTTTCGGAGGATATTTTTTAAGACACTTTGTATATTTTGTATACCTACGTATGTTTGCTGCTGTACGTGAAATTTTGATGATACTGACACAAACGCAAACGCAAACGCAAACGCAACAAACACCGTGCGTCTATTCGAACCGATAAGCGCGTTTTATAAATATCGTATTTTTGACATTTGACGTTTTATATTGTTCCTCCGTACACGTCTATTCGCGCGAATTATTTAAAAACTGTATTTATGAAAAGCGTGCATAGACACGTACATATACACTGTATACATATACATATAAATGTATTTATTTTACTTATATTTTACGTTTATATATGAAAAATATACTCAGAAAGCGTATACGTGGCTAGTTATTGAAACTTAATGTCCAGTGATGCGTGATCAAAATAACATTGCCTAAACAATTACTGATTTACAAAAGAGATCCTTCGTCCCCTCATTTCTTATGCGCGTCGTTGATCGACTGACGTAATTACTATGAGTCAGAAAATTCGAGTATACAGAGTGGAGAAAAATGAAATTTTCGCACGACCATTGCCACGACTTGGAACTGCACGTAGGATCGTATCATGCGAAAAGAGTTTCGACAAAGTTGAACAAATAGGGAGAACAGGATACTGCTAATTATGTGTATTATGTATGCGATCGTTTCAGTTTTGTCCATCGATTCGACGCTGATCGAAACGTACAGTCGCATACGAAATTAAACAATTTTTAAGTTTTTCTTTCGGTTCTTTCTTTTTTTTATATACATATACATTTCCTGTCTACCGTCGACAGAATGGTACGTTCTGGCGCGGCACGTGCCAGAAATAGACGGTATCCCTTGTGCCGAACGCGACGCAGGGGGTGCTACGACATTTAAACATTCTGGATCGACGGGCGCAACACCCTCAGTTTGCTCGAAAGTGCTCGTAGACGTAGTTACTGCCGTTTGCCCCGTGTGTCCTGTGTGTCAGTAAATTATTCCTCGAGCGATCGACAATCTCGGTTTCGAGCGTATCGCCATCGTCTAGCGCTCGTAACGATGCGAATTAATCGTCGTTTAATCAATTAGAGCGATCGCATCAAGGGGTCTGGTCGTGCACGAGACGGTTTAACGAACTTGTCAGACACCTACGCTCTGCCAACGGATACTTCTTTGCGAAACCCGCGTAGATTGAACGCACAAGCGCGCACGACCAAACAAAGAGATTATTAAAATCGAACCAGTCGACCAACAAGAAAATTACACAAGACGATGGGCAGAAACGGAGCAGGCCCGGTAATCAGAATGTCGTCCACGGGCACCCATGCTTCCGGGGGCGTCGAATGTTGTTTCTGTAGGTGTTGCACGTGCATACACATCGAATTCCTAAAAACTATGCCAGGAATGTTGAAACTGTGCGAAACGGTAAGTCCGTTGTGTTAAACGATTCTGCGCAAAACGTACGGTAATAATAACGGAGCGTGTATTTGTGCGCAGATTATCAGTGGTCTGATACAAAGCTTGCTAATTAATTACGGGTTGAAATACAGTACAACGATTGGCTCGGCTTTCGAAGGATCACTAACCACGTCTTCCGCTTGCTTTTTGACGTCAGCGGTATTACTCGCCTGCTATATAGTATCCGAAAAGTCGTACAGACTCATCAGATCCTCCCTCTTTGTACGTAGCAGATATTTCTGCGATCGTTTGCATACAAATTTCGAATCTTGTTGGACGGTATTCTTTTTTTCTAGGAAATGATGTTTAACGCTTTAGCCTCCTTCCTGTATTTAAGTTCAGCATCCTATTTGGCCTTTTCTACGAAGATATTTCTTCTTCCGGATTATTATATCAGGCCAGGGTTCGACGTCTATCCTGCGATGACAGCAGCCTACGTGCGTGCAGCCACTTTCAACTTTTGCATGAAATTCCTGCGTCTCTACAGTCTTATTATATTTTTACAGATTTTGAGCGGCTTTGTTGGAGTACTGCACGCTGCAGACGCATATTTCTCTTACGTTCACTATCGAACGGGAAGATGAAGATAAAAAGATGTTGGGTGTATAATGTTAGCCTGCGATTGACGACGTGTAAATTGAAAAAATAAGAGGGGTAAGAGGAGTATTCATCGTTGCACATCATTTTTGTGAATCGGTGCTAAAATGCATTTCTTTTCCAACGAGAATAGGGGTAGAAATTCGCAAAGTTTTTATGGCGCCGTCTATCATCGATAAATCGAGATTTAAAATCGACTTACGATCGCGCTATCTGCTATCCGGTTATGGAACTAAAGCTTCGATTACCGGTTAATAATTGGCGCTGAAAATTGTTTGATTCGGTTTACTTGAGCTACGATTCAAGTACTCGGCATCGCAAACAGGCCTAAGATTAAAGAAACAAACAAACTCGTATTATCAATTAAGTGTTATGTAATTTTATCAAGCAATTTATATTTAATCATTTTATTAATAAGTACACTGTTATGGTGACTGTATCGGGTGTCGGTGTCTTTTTATTCAATAAACGTTTCCATCAAATTTACTTTATTCGTCCTTCGGTTACCCGCTAAACGACCTTGCATTTGCATCAATTCATTTTAAAGATCTACGTCAAGAAAATACTTTAATTCGTTATAAAAAGAAATCGAAACAACCTTCGCACTTTTTACGTCATTCTTTCTGGAAACTATCGTTTCCATTCGAAGAAATTTTTACTTACAAATTTTATCCATATCTCGCAGAAATTTAGAAATAATTCATATGTTAATATCTTTAACTACCAAGACAGTGTAAACAGAGTAATTATAAATGTAATACACGTGATTTTATTGGTATACCCGTCTCCTTGGAAGTGGTATAACACAGGGTAGATAAACACGTTCGTCTAAGTGTACAGTTCGATGCAAGTGAAGCTAGACGAAGATGTGATTCTCGTTTGACAAGTCGAAGAAAGAAAATAAAGAAAAAAAAGAAGAAGAAGACGCAGCAGTATCGATGTCCACGATGTCCACTATGTCCACTATGTCCACTATGTCCACTATGTTTACGGTTCCGAACGTGGAAAAGTGGTGTGGAAAGTATTATAAGAGGTGTGCAATTTTGAAAAGGACTGTACAAAAAGTGTGTGCAGGTCGTTTCAATGCGTACCAGGGTATACGTGGATCCCAGCCAGTGAATGGAAGTTATACGCGTCGGTCCTCACGGACTCTTCGATGGAGACCGTGAGGTTTCTCTTTCCTCTTCGCCCCACCTCCCCCCCATCCCGTAGATCCGTGAAGCGTAGCAGGTCTCTCTTCTTCTTTTGGCTTTTAATCGCCGTCTTTGTTCGACCCGTGAGCTTTCTGTTGCTCTCGTAGAAGCCTCACCGAGCATATCACATGACTGGAGGCATGTGGACGACAGTTTACTTCGGGATCTCGAGCCGGTCGATTCGCGGACAATTTTGAACGCCGTCCGCGATCAAGCGAAACTAACCGAAGGAAAATCGTGTCGGTAATATGGGGTTGCGCGTCAGAAGCATCAACGACAGTTTGCAACTAGCGTCGACGATCAAAGGTAATTTTCTTTGCTTATTTTCTTTCGTTTCATACCCCTTAACCACCTCTCGGTCTTACAACGATCGCTCGCGCTCGCGCTCGCGCTCGTGTCATTATACACGAGTAGTCCGGATACGATTATGACATAACGAAATATTCGATTATAATTCGAAACGCCGTTTGCAAATTTTCATAGAAAACTACGGTAGTTGAGTTTTCTTGGTTCGTGGTGGTGCCCACAAGCGGTGAAAAACCGATTCTATGCCGTTCAGTTCAGTACCTGGAAAAATCCTGGAGCAAGGGTCTAACAACGCTCCTATTCATTACCTGCTTCCGGTCGATGGTACTCGAGGCAACAGATTTCACCCTCGAATCGGTTTGGCGTGGCTTCGAAGCGTGCCGTTCGGTGTTTTCCTCTCGTATCGTCTGGCGTCTCGCGTGAAATTCAACAGGTGCCAGTCTGAAACGTTTCTCTTCTCCCGTTTCTGCTATATTATAGCTACGTAGACACGCCGTTTCATCGCGGTATATATAACGCGTTTTCGTTTTATTCCCGATCCTACGGTAATTCACCGTCATGTAACGATGGAAGAGAAGGCAATTTATGTCGGCGCGTCAAATTAAAACGATACTTTCTCCGACCGACAACGTTGTTGGATATTAACTATCTGATTTCACTTTTGATATAAATCTAACAGTCTAACGGGTTTTATCGGTTACGATAATTAAATATCTTTGCAAAACAATAAATCGATTAGATTTAGAAGCGAAAGAAAAGGCGGTAGTTTAATTTGTGATAATTCGCGAGCAAATATTGATTCGCGACAAACGAGAAAGGATGTAATGCGAACACTGAATATTGAATGCTATCGCTCGCGTCGATAGAAGGACGAGAGAGGTCTGGTATGTACAGGTGCCGATAAAATCTCCGAGTTTATGAACCTGTTGAGATCAAACTGGTATGCTGCGACGCCACAGCTATTTGCAATACGTTTTTCATTCGTCCGGATATTATCGTCCTAACTGAATTAAAGTTACGTGCGATCTTGTACGAATTACAGACACACGTGACAGGAAATACATCGACTGTCAGATGGATAAATATTAGCTCGTTTATGCGGAAAAAGGCATACAAGAAGCATCCGCGTCTAAAAATTGTTTGCATAACGTTTCGTACGTACATGTGTAATTGTTACCGGTTATCTTCTTTTTGTGATACCAACACGTCTGACGAATACGCCTCTCGTATTAAATCGCCAATCTCCGGTTACTACGAAACGTTCGACAATCGAAGAAAAGTTTTCCGTGGAAAATACTTTGCCTTTCCATTAGCATCCAACGAAATACATGTAGCACGATCCCAAAGAACAGTTATATCTTAATAACCGGTGCATGCATTTTTGCTTTCCCGAGCGTTAAACGATTAAATATGCCTGGAATCATATTCGTATCAGCTGCGGAATCGTTATAAATACTGTTTGTTAAGTCTCTGTTTTGAAACTCTGAAACAGGAAACAAATTTTCTTGGTAATTACACGGTGCAGTCAATTTGACAGACGCGCGCAAACATTCCCCGATGTTTCATCAGTTAGGCATTTATCCTGCTACGTAGGACAAATTCAAGCTTCGATTGGTACTACGAGCACGTACTGCTAACGCGTTATTCGAAAAATCTGGATCGACCTTTGTCGCTTAAATCGCAAGTAACTTTCACGATTTATACCACCATCGTGATCAATCAATTTTCCACATTTTCCTTCGGTAATTGCTTTCTTGCACGATGCCCACTCGTAGGGTTCGCCGTTTGTGGACATTTCAGACCCTTCCATTTCCTGTTTCGCACTGTCACGGAATGTTCAACAGGGTCTCGTACGTGCCGTAAAGAACGTCACCCATGGATCCTCGTGAAGAACGCTCGATGTTCAATGACGTCAATCGACGAAAGCAATTTTCCATATTCATTTTCTATGCCCAAAAGCACATCCATCGCCTGGAACTCCATTACCGTTCACATAGTTTTTGCGAACGTGCGTAATACAGGCGATCGTGTATTGCGATACCCAGCATTAGGTCGTTGACCAGAAATTTATGTAAGCTGAACGATTCGTTGCGAGGCAAGACTAAAAACGCGAGGAATTTCTTTCGTTTTCGTGATAGCTGCAATTACGAAACGAATCGCTGATCGCGAAATCGCTTTAAATATGTAGAATCATTTATTCGCCGGTCGTCGAATAAATTACTTTCGACCAGGAAGTTTTTCTCGAAATCTAAACGAAACGTTTCGATCCGTGTTTCAGGAGAAGTGTCGTGGGCAACGACAGAGGAACCCTTTACTCCCGAAGAAGAAGATGCGATAGTGACGCTGGTGGTAGTCGTGATCGGTATCATTGTCGCTATAGTGGTGCTGTTCTCCATGGGAATCTTTCTTGACTGCAAGCTTCAGTATGCCTAGAAATTGATGAATTTATGCGAAATGGAAAGGCGGAGACAGAAATTGTGATTTGTTGTTGTCGGTTTCAGGAAAAAGAATGTTTTGAAGAAGAAAAAGTTGAAACTGAAGATGCCACCGTTGTCTCGCGCGAGGAAGTTACAAAAGGAGGATGCGAAATCTCTGGCGTCGGACATGTGTCCGAACGGTTCCAGCGACTTGGTCGGTTTTCGACCAAGGGATGCTATAGTTTGACGCAGTCCACCAAAGAGACCGGGAACGCGGGTGAATTTCATCGAACTTCTTCGCCAAGCTGAAAGGAAGTGGTTTCTAGATAACGTTCAAGAAACTGGTCGAGCAAATCGCTCGAACACGGTTCAGCCGTGATAACGCGAAGAGAAACGGTAGCCCGCGTCAACGGCCTCGACCTAATAGTGGACACGATCGTGCCAGCAATATAACAACGCGACGAAACTTTGTAAAACGGTACATCACGAACGTCATCGCGAACAAATTCTCTTCTTTACTCTTTTTCTTTCACCAGAGATTAGCGCTACCCGCGCAACCGTCATTCATATGTCCCTATTTATTCCACGAGTCATTCAAGTCTCTCGATCGTATCGATCGCATGGGTATATTGAGCGAGATGAAAGACTTTCCGTTTCTGAAACGATGGAAACGTTCAAGAAGGCACATCAAGAATCCAAACTTTTCACTTTCCTCGAACAGCGATAACGATAATGAGCACATTTACGAAGGGGAAATTGCGAACGAACGCGTGTACGCATGGCAACGAATCGAGAAATGCCGAAACTTCCAACGTCTAGTCACCGTTCTTCGGCCTTTACCTTTTTAATACCGCTTCAATGGGGCAACAATTAAATCGCGAATATTTTGCCGAAACGTGGTCAACGTCAAAGATTTGTGACACGATTACGAAGTTTGAAATAAAGAAAGAAAGAAAGAAAGAAAGAAAAAGAAAAAAAACGCTGACATTTAATGCGAAACGTGTCTGACGTGTGTTGGCGCCCCAGATACTTTTCGATCAAAGCCGTGTATTATTTGCGGACGAGTATCTATTTATACACATATCATACAATGTAGATACGAGGAAGAGTGTATATAAATTGGTATTGTCAAAAAATAAAAGACTTTATTTTCTTCGCACGCGTGCACTTTCTTACGTCTATTGGTCGAGGAACGAGGTGGAATCGCTCCGAATCGTGTGACGTATATTTTAATCGTGAAAATTACGCTACGTACAGATAAAAAAATTTGATCAAAACGTGTTCGTATAAAATTGCGCGTGCGTCGAATGTTTTGTAAAAATTATTCTCTGTTTATCTCGCGATTGAAACGGGTATAAAGTTTCGATTCGGAAACCGAGGGAAAACAGTACAGTAGCGTGACTGTATTGCTTTTACGATGGCTTTATCGCCGTTCGTGACAGATAAGTTTCGACGTCTTGTTCCTTTGATCCAAGATAAAAGAATGTACATGAATCACAGTCTCATTGAAAATAAGGCCGGCCGTTTTGTTTTCTTGTCTTCTTGTCTTCTTGTCTTCTTGTCTTCTTGTCTTCTTGCGTCATTCTCTCTCCTCTCGAAATCGAGACGGTCTTGACCCACAAGCCGTGCATGTTGTGGGCTACGTAGAAATTACGCGCGTCCAAGGACCATCGCCAACAGAGCCATTCGAACGTACACGCCGTTTTCGGCTTGCCGGAAGTAAGCAGCACGGGGATCCGTGTCGAATTCCGGGCTGATCTCGAAAACACGAGGTAGAGGATGCATCACTACCATCTTCCTTTTCGCTCGGGACATCAGCTGTGGAGTGATTACGAAGTGTCCGCAAACCTGTAAACTCAGAAACGTTTTACAATAGCTGCTTCTCAAACATTCAACAAGCAGATACCTCTTCAAACAAAAGAACACTAGGAAAACTAATGATTCTTTCATATAAATGTTTATTTATCCAGAGATGTTTCTCTCGCACTTTGAGTTTATTCAAGAAACTTAAAAAACTTAATTATCAATAACTGTTTTCGCAAGTGCGTTTATCTGTATATCGAGGCTCTGATCGAAGTTGCGCGTATCGCTAATTAATTGGTTACATGATAATAAGAATTAAATACGACCTTGTTCTTTCAAGTTCAATATCAAGTGAATAGCAAGTGAAAACTGAATGTAACTTGATTCGATTCAGTTAGAACAATTTACTTACCTGTCGATATTCTGCTTGGGTGGCGAAACGTTCTTTCTGTATACGCGTCATGTAAAGAACGTCTGTGTCGGGGAGTGCGTCCTCGAGGGTGTCAAATTTTTCTTGTGGGATTCCACGCTCGGACACGTATTTCACCACATGATCAGGCATACCGAGGCCAGGTGGGCACACGTATCGAAGTTCCACGTTGTACAAAGTTAACAATCTGTAACAAGAAGGCACCCACCATTCAGTTAGGTACATCGTCGAGTATTGGGATTCGTTTTACAGAGAAGCAGTTTGATAACAAAGTATAATCCTTAGTATGTTTCAAGTATAAAAGAAACGGTTACTTCGTATTGCCATTTTCCCTAAGAAAGCTAAGCATGCTCGATTAGAGTATTTGAATAAGAAAGCATAATTACCTTGCCAAGGAGTGAACCGTTCTGCCGTGCTTCAAATCGCCAACCATGGTGATGGTGAGACCGTTCACCGTACCGATTTCATCTCTGATCGTAAAGATGTCGAGCAATGCTTGCGTCGGATGCTCGCCAACTCCGTCGCCAGCATTAAGTAATGGCTTTCTGCAGTGTTGCGCGGCTCTCTGGATAAATCGATCGATAACGATAAAACGGGATTAATTTGAACGTTTCGCGTACCTTTTGAAAAATAAATCACTTACCGATACCGCCCCCGGTTCGGGATGACGAAGCACCACGACATCCGCGTAGCCAGCCATCACCGCTACCGAATCTGCAAATCGCACAAACTTGTTAATCATTTCAGTTTCAATGACATACTTCCGTTCCTATATCGTTAACGAAAATTCAAACCTTCCAGAGTCTCTCCTTTTTTCACAGACGATGTAGAACCGTCCATGTATATCACTCGACCACCAAGCCGTTCCATCGCTGCGGCAAAGCTGCAGGAGGTTCTCGTGCTGACTTCGTAAAAGATCGATGCCATCACTTTTCCCTATTTGGAAACAGCATCAAACGTGGTAAACGTTTTCGTTTGTACGAAAATTTAGCTTGATCACGATCGAAAGGTGAACATTTCTCACCCGTAAAATATTGTCCAACGATCGTTCCTTTCTGACGGCACCGCGAAGCACTTCAGCGAGATTGAACACATCCTTCAGTGATTCTTTCGTAAAGATGTCCACGGACAAAATGTTGTGTCCGACGAGATTGTGGCTAGTGTGAACCGGGGGAACCGGTGTGACGGTCGTTAACAGGAGATTGGGGTTGCTGTCGCTCTTATACTTGGTCGCATTGCTAATCGGAAGTGGCGAAATAGTGCGCTGAATCGCTGCATATTTTGGGTGTTCTCTAGATTCTATGTCTACGGCAAAGTGAACGTTCGACTTGTGCGACGATGATTGCAACAACTGCGCGTACGTTTCTGAAAACGAGGGTAAACAATTCGACATTTGTATTTAAAAAGAGAAAGATGACTTTGGTAGAGCTTTACCATTTTGTTCCTCTTCGGATATGTCGTAATTCGGCGACAACGGACCGTCCAAAGCAGAATTTGGGCGACTGGCAATAATTTCGACGGCTGGTGCCGTCGTCACGATCTGATGCTTCGTTTTTGCTTGAATCTCTCTGATATCCTGTCCAAATCCAGGATTCACCAACACTTGCTCTTCCACGTAAGCGACCTCACCTCTAAGGACCACCCTGTGAACCGATCCTCGAACTTTCATTCCAGCGAACGGGGTCCATTTTGCCTTGCTGAAAGGCATCGCTTCCGGAATCACCCACTCGTCGTCGAGATCTACTTCGATATAGGTGTTTGGCTGATCCGGTATGTTGAAAATCTTCTTTGGATTTTTGTACAGCTTGTCCACCACGTCCTGAAAAACAGAAACGCAAAACATTTCTGTGAAACGATGTGCAACGCGTAAATTTTCTTGAAAATCGAATGTAAATCATATTCTACGAATCAACGATGTTTATCGGAAATATGGCAGATAGATTAAAAGTCGGAAACTCTTATCGATACGTTTTATACGTTTTATACGTATGTCATCTTCATCGTTTATTTAATTACCTCTATGGTCAGTTTCCCTTCATGAACCGCGGTCAATAAAAGAGGAAGCATGGTTTCGAGACCAGGAAATCCGGGCGGTGGTTTCTCGCTGGATTTCTCTTGTACCGTGTGCGGTGCTTTAACGTTCAAAACAGACAGAATAATGAACGAAATTATTCTAATTCTTTTGATCAAACAAAAATATATATATGTATAAGCGGAGAAAAATTTACCGTGATCCGTGGCGAAGCAATCGATCACATCAAGATTCTCCCAGAGCGCTTGTTGATCCTCCTTGGTTCCTAATATTGGCCTCACTTGACCCCGTCCGTGTCCTATTCGCTCGAGATCTTCCTCGCACAGGAATAAATGATGAGGGCACACCTCGCAGGTGACGGCCATACCCTGAACAAACGTGTACGCGTATTAAAGAAAGAACGTTTAATTCTTTCGAGAATTAAATAAAATTTTAATTACCTTCTCCTTAGCGGCGCGTATAATTTGAATCTCTTCCTTGCGGGCTACGTGACACACGTGAATGGGTCTATTGTGTAAACCGGCCAGCAAAAGGATCGCGGCGGTGGTTTGGCCCTCGGCGTGTACGCAGAGAGGGTACCGTTTTGGCCAGCTCTGAAAATGCTGTAAAGAACGTGTTCCGTGTGAATCATAATACATAATATGTCGCGTGATATTATCTGAATAATTGAGTTGCGAGGACTTATTATCAAGATACGGTCGATGGGCTGGTTGATCAATCACGTTCTTGATATTAGTACCTTAATCCATATAGTTAAATCGGTCAAACGAAGCGTTGTAAAGGTTTCATTGAGATACATTTTTAAACCCGCTGCCAACGGGGCCAGCTCGGACGTTATGTTGTAATTGTCAGACGATGCCCCGATATAAATTGCATAATCGCATCTCGCGTTCATCTGAGCGCGCTGAAAGAGAAAAGAATTTCAGAAAAAGAAAAAAGAGTAATTATCGAAGTAATTAACGTTTAAAAAATGGATGAAATTTTACCTCCTTGGCCAGAGCGAAAGATTGATGATCGACGACAGCGGGGTTGGTGTTGGGCATCGCGAAGATCATCGTGATGCCCCCGGCGAGCGCAGCCGCGGTACAGGAAGCGAAATCCTCTTTGTAAACTGCTCCAGGATCGCGGGTGTGCACGTGCACGTCGATAAAACCAGGTAGCTTAATCATCGTTCGCGATGACATACAATCCGTGTGAGTTTTCATGCGGGGCGCTCGTCCGCCCAGCATTCTCATAGCCTACGTAACAAAGGGATACGTTAGGGTTTTTCAAGAAAATGTATTATCAAGTACGTAAAAACATCGGAAAATTATCGTAGATATTGTGAACGAACTTTGTGACTTTAATTCGCGACTGTCCTTACAACTAATACAGTTAGAGTATTTCACGATAAGAGAGTAACGTAAACTTAGGTTGAACGATTAGTTATCTGTGATGATGATGAACGGATTTAGAAGGTGATTTTTAAAAGAAGAATCAGTTGAGCGGTTTACTACTCACTTCGACGAGTAATTTGGCGCATTTAACATCCGTGATCAGAGGAACGGAGTAGTCGACCGCGAGTCTTCTGGTGCGATAACCGTGGGTCATAAAATTCGAGACCCGACGTGCACCACCGTTCCTCATCGGTAAATTAATTACAAGATCGAATTGCTTCTTCGAGAGGAAATCGGCCAAATGTCGTAGCTCGCTCGGGCTGGAATCTTCGTTCACGCTGATATTCTCGAACGTCCATTGCACCGGCTCTACCTGCACATCGAAAACATTTTTCTTTTTCTTTAAACGCCTAATTTCAAGCAATTATCTTGCCCCGAAAAACTCGATCGTTATCGCTCAACGATTCACTTATCTTTTTGGACGTCGTTTGTCCTCAAACCGTAGAGCCTAACGTATCTATCCGATAACATCTTCGATCGAATATCGTAACTATATAAAACTATATTGAACCCGATAAACACGTTCTAACTGACAAATTAATATTTGTACGGTATCGTGGCCACGACAAAGCGTATACACGCACGGCCAATTATTAAAGGTAATAAAAGACTTTTAGTGAGTCAAATTTTATATGGTTTATGATGTTATTGCACAGGAATTGATTTGCGATTACATCGAATACCAACATTGTTCAGCGTTAAGATTAGATAGAGATCAATTTTTTCCTTAATACGTTGTTCTTATCCGTGACATCGAGTAATAATTGCACGTACGATAATACATATAATCAGAATGAAACTTAAGGAAAACCTCTTACGACTCGTAGTTTATTCTTCCATTCACACTGTGTGTCGTGTAACGCGAGAATCTTTTTAAGACGGTAAACAATGAAAGTTAACGATTCGACGTTATTCAGAATTCGTTATAACCGATTTTTTACACCTTCATAGATCTCGAGGAACGTTATCATAGTCTCATCGTGAAGTAGTCGTGATTCCGACACGAAAATTCTTCATGGCCAACTTATTTGTCGATAGCCGATAGCGAACCACCGATTAAAACATTCTGCCTTGTGGCTCGATAACGATAGGTACGTATTTATCGAACTGCAGCACACTGTGACCGGATTATTGTCTCGTCGGTGAACGCATACGTGTCGTCTCGCGCTTTGAACGCGTCATGATCGCGAATTTCGCTCGTTCACGATTACAGTTGTCAACGATTCAGATTTTCTCATGGTAGAATGCAAGTTGACAGGTGATACTCGAACTCGTGTGAATAGTTTTTAGAAATCCGTTTTCGAACGAACCGAGGTATCGAGGATGGGGAATTCGAAGTCGAAAGTAAAGGTTGGTGCTCGAGGGAAAGTTCGCGGAAAGACAGGACGTAACGGTCAGCTGAAAGGTGGCGAATATCCGGAAAATCAAACCGAGGAATACGAGGACACGGAACTATTGATGCTGAGGAGATTGATTCAAAGGGATCCCGAAAGCTTTGTGCTAAACAATTTGATGATGTGCGTGCAGTTTTTCAGCAATTACGATGAGTAAGATATCGCTTTTTTCTTTTTTTCTTTTTTTCTTTTTCCTTTAAATTGTTTCACCTTATCTTCGTTCTACATTGAATACGAATGCGATCGTTACGATAAAACGCCTTTATCGTGATTAACGAGAAAAGAATTTCTTAGAGAAATCGAACACGTAAAGGAGACGCTGGTCTCGTCGTGGGAGGCGAAACTGAACAAACGTCTGCCACAGCAAAAGCACGTTCTACTTCCGGACGTTCTTCAGGAACATATCTCGCGACATGTCGGCTTCACCTCGACCAGGCAAACTTCTCGACCAACCGTCGAACCGCTTCATCCGGTTCGAATTTACACGGTTCACGATAACATCGACATTGCCGAACAGAATTATCTGTCGCACTACAGCAATATCAACGATACGACCATGTACAATATACTATTGAAACCGACGGATCATCAAGGTAAGTAACGCGTTCACAGTGAAACGCTAACGTTTACGGTGCATTTGTTTGCTTTAACGAAACTCGTATCGCTTCGCCGTTAGGATACGTGCAGCTCCAAGTTCTCGACGAATTCGGGATGTCCAGGAGGAGAATGACCGAGGACGAGATGGACTTGTCCTCGATAGCGGAGAACGATGACGAATTCTATAGCGACGGCGAGAGCATCTACGTTATGAAACTTCGACCGAACGCGTCCAATTATTCGATCCTGCCTAGAACATCGAAGCAAAATATGCTAAAAGACTCCAACTCCGGATACGCGAGATCCTTGCCGAATTTGCACGAGGAGGGAATCGAGGACAACGATCGACGCGGTCTGTCTCGTTCTACTCGCAACGTGAACGCGAAAGCCGAGACCGATTACGACGAGAACGATTCGTCGACCGACGAACGAAGCTCTAGAAGCAAGAGAGTCTGGTCCAAAGGAGAACCGAGCAAAAGGTTAAATCGACGATCCGACAAACAATCGTCGCAAAGCAAGACGCAAGATTCCGCGGGTCAAGAAACGGGGACCAGCAGCAACAGTTCCGGCTATCGATCCGACAATTACACGATGGACAGCGACAGCAGTGGCAATCCCAGTCAAAATTTGCATCTGTCTCAGAATTTGAACGACGAGGAGCTAGAGGAGTGGATAACGAACGCGAAATTACCGGAGCACTGTTTCAAGAAGGTCACTTACACGGCCGATGGGAAACTTTACAATCCCAGGGAGGAGAGAAAACAGTTGCTGAACAGTAAGCAACGAAGAATTAAGCTCGCTATGAGACGGCACAACTACGATCTCCTGTACGTGAGCAGCACAGAATTCATGAAACATTTTATAAACGTTTTCGTGAATCGTCTGTCCGACTCTTTTGGCTTCGATAAGGAGACCGTGGAAGACACGAGACGAGAGGGTTGCGTTCTTTATTGCGATCAAATCACCGTTTCCAACGCGTTTAGCCGAGTGGATCAGTACGAAATCATGCCGGCAATTTGGCTACAATGGCCTATCTGCGCCCAAGAATGGCTGGACAGGCCGCGAAGCACCTGGCCCGATTACAACGACGTCGAGAAGATCAAAGACTTTGGATGCTACGTGGTGCCAGAGGGTTTTGTGCCGAAAAGCGGGAGGAGCAATATCATGGCGGACTTGGAATGGCAGCTCACGTTTCCAACTGCCGAACGGTACCTGGAGACCTGTATGACTCAATCTCAGGTTCAGGTGTACTTTATCGCGCTGATGCTTCACAAGACCTTCATGAGGCCTGTCTTCGACACTATGTTCGGTATGACAGCCGCTCACATCAGGCACAAGCTGTTCTGGATGATCGAGGAGAACGACAGGCCGTCGAAATGGCCCAACAACAGAATGGGAGAGTGTTTGTTGTCTCTGTTGAACTCGCTGTACCATAGCATCAGCCAAAACGAGCCTACGCTCAGGGATTACTTTATCGCCGACAGGAATCTTTTTCAACGCGTGCCCTGCGAGCACCTGCTGCACACGCAAAAGCAATTGAAACGCATCATCGAGAACCCGGTGATGTACGTTTTCCACGCGATGGAGAACATTCGTTACAGCGAAAACTTTTTCCCTCGGTTGGATTACGAGATGCTGTTGAAAATACTGACGGCGGACACGTTGACGTTGATCAATCCGGTACTGAGTCAACGCGTGATCAAGCCGATACCACGGAACAACGAAAATCATAACGCGCAGACGGAAACATATAGTAAAGGGGGATTTTGGGATATCGTGAAGAATCAACCGAAGAAACATTCCGTTCAACCGATTCAGAATAAAATGCTAATCAATCCTCGCAAGGCTACGGACTCGGTTATCGAAATTTCGGTAAGCACTTACTTACTTACTTACTTACTTACTTACTTACTTACTTATCTACTTATTTACTATTTCCAATATTTTTCAAACGAATTCTTTTTTCCACGAAATAATTTGATTAAGCTCGACGCTAAGACGCGAGGTAATAGCAATAGTCATTTATATCTCTGCTTAAATCTTCTTTAATCTTATCTATGATACATGCTATCTGTGATATTCGGAACTATTAAACAGAATTATACGATTAATGATCTCTATGGAATAATACTGCCCGATTAGAAAAAACTGCGATCGAACCGCTGTTACTATTTCAGACACGGTGCGCGGAGTTGGAAGGCCCAAGGTTATGTATCCTACTCGATTTTTTCGTGCGGCATTTTATCAAAATCGCCGAGCGGTGTAATCAGTATCGAGCCTATCGTCAGAAAGGTTATTACCTCGATCATGCCGACCGGCTGGCCATCCTACTGTACGAGCAACAGCGATTTAGAGAGGATGCTTGCGCTTATCGCGACAAGATAAAGGTTCTCAGGAAAAAGATGGGCAAGTTCGAAGCCCGGGAAGATCAACCTGAAATGCCGCAAAGAAACCCGGAAACCCCAGTATACGTTGCGTCACTGAAGAACCGCTTCGCTCCAGAATTCGGGCAAAAAATCTATGAATCGTCGCGGACCAGCGACAACAAACATCAACCGAACCAACACGTCACCAAAGCCGTAGTTTACGAAACTACGCATTACCAAGAACCAGACAAACAAACTTCGAACATCGAGAATAAAACGATAACACCCGACCCAGTGTCGACGCGACATACTTCGGAAACTTACGAATCGAAGAAAGACATTCAACCGGTTCCTACCCGCATCAAACTTGCCGAACCACTGGAAAACGAATCTACATATATTTAAAATCGTACTGCAACAAAACCACCGCGATTATCGAAAAGCTGAAACTCGTTAAACCCATCGAGACATTGAACTATTTCAATCCGCTGATCATTTCTCTTCGTTCCTTCGTTCATTAATAAATTTCTCATGCTTTAGAACATCATTTGTAATTTATTGTTACTTTCGCGTTATGTACAATCGACCGAGAACAAGTCCTAAACAAGTCGTACTTTCTACGTAAATACTTAAATATACATCACATTTGTAAAAGAAAACATTAAATCTTAATGAATTAGTGAAAATTCACTTACCTCCACCCCGTGTTCCGAATAGAAGTCCGCCGTTCCCATACTGGCGTACAATTTATATCCCATCTTATGGAGACTTCGAATCGACGGCAACAGTTCCATTTTATGCTGTGCAACGTAACGAGAATTCCGTTCAAGATCAAAACACCGTTATGCAAACCTTGCTATAATATTTCGTAAAATACGTTACCTTAAAACTTCCTATAGAGAGTAAAATTCCCTTTTGCGGTATATGAAAGCCGGTGCTCATCATTCCCTTCAAGTAAGCCTCGTACCGATTGTCTCCGAAACAGGCAACCTCTCCCGTCGATACCATCTCCACGCCTAACATCACATCGGCGCCTACTCGTTCGGAAACAAATGACAAGTATTAAACAATAGAGAGGGCTGATTCGCGATTAGGTACGTCTTCGACGAGGCGCACGGCTTACCGGCGAGACGCGAGAAAGAAAACTGAGGAACTTTAACGCCGACTTTGCCGCATCCAGCGAGAACGTCCACAGGCTCGATGGATTCCCCGACGATCAGTCTCGTGGCCATAGCCACGAAATCGTGGTCCAGCGTTTTCGAGACGAAAGGGAACGATCTGGACACTCTGACGTTACATTCGATGACTTTCAGTTCGTTGTCCTATCACAAAAATAAAAACGAAATAAATTGTTCGAAGGGATAAAAAAAAAAAATAAAATTACTTCGTCATGTCTTGCTGGACAATTTGCAATCACCTTTGCTATTAATTGCATGTTGAAGGGGCCAGTGACGCAAAGAGAAGCGGCAATCGCCTTTGACATCATTTTTATTTTCGTCAAGGTTTCTGCATTGATGTCTTGGGGCGGCGTGACGAGGGTAGCGTCGCCGGAATGCACACCCGCATTCTCCACGTGTTCCGATACCGCCATGCAAAGAATAACTCCATCGTATGCCACCGCGTCTACATCTATTTCCTTCGCCTCCAGTATAAACTTCGAGATGACCACCGGATGTTCTTTGTTCACCTCGCTTGCACTCTTTAAATACGACTCAAGATCGTGGTTCGAATGAGCCACGTTCATCGCAGCGCCGCTCAACACGTAAGATGGACGCACCAAGCAAGGATAGCCGACTTCGTCGCAGAACTCGATGGCAGACTTTAGGTTCGTCAATTCTTTCCACCTACAATATCGCATTGCGTTAAACTTGCGCAGGCTATCGGGAAATTTACATAATTGTGACGATTTTCAGAGACGATTCGCTATATCTTGTTGGGAAACGTAAGAGCAACGATACGCGGCAAATTATCATTATCATTTTTCAGCATCTTTACCTGGGTTGAGAAATCCCGATACCGTCCAACATGCGTGAAAACTTGAAGCGATTTTCGGCTCCATCCACCGATTCTGGCGAAGTTCCAAGAATTCTAGCTTGTTGCCTGTGCAGATCCATGGCGATATTGTTCGGTAATTGACCGCCCATCGATAGAATTATTCCCTCTGGACATTCGTGGTCGTAAATGTCCATCACTACTTCGAACGATATCTCCTCAAAGTATAATCGATCGCTCATATCGTAGTCGGTACTGACCGTTTCCGGGTTGTAATTGATCATGATCGTTTTCTTTCCTAAATTTCGTAATTCGCGCAAACAGCTCACCGCGCACCAATCGAATTCCACCGAGCTGCCGATTCGATACACGCCCGAACCTGCGAAAATCGAATTCCAATTTAGAGAACGAGTTTGGAATTTGAACGAAAAGCGATTCGATATCGCGCCAACTTGCCTATAACCATCGTGTATCCACCAGGAAACTCGACGTCATGGGTAGTTCCGTTGTACGTTAGATAAAGATAATTTGTAGTGGCTGGCCATTCCGCAGCCACCGTATCTATTTGCTTCACCAGCGGTCGTATATTGCTCTCCTGTCTCTGTATTCTAACCGCTAGTTCAGAGCTTTTCACCGCTGTCGCGATTTGCTTGTCCGAAAAACCGATCCGTTTCGCGCGTATCAAAACGTCGTGGGACAGTTTCGTGTGGTCGGTGTTCTCCAGCACCACGTAATAGTCGATGATGTTTTTCATCTTGTGCAAGAACCATCGATCTATCTTTGTTAGTTCGTACAATCGATCGATCGTGTATCCGGCCTTGATCGATGCCGCGAGCACGAACATCCTTTTGTCGGTCGGTTTCTCCAGTTCCTCGTCATTCGGAGTTTTCACGTAAGGATCGAAACCGTTAATATTTTCGTCCACCATTCTCAGAGCTTTTTGGAAGGCTTCTTCGAACTTGCGCCCGATAGCCATCACTTCCCCTATGCTCTTCATAGAGCTACCGATCTGAAATCATTCACGGGTTGGTTATTTCTTGACGAGCTACGAAAATCGAGAACCCGAATTTTACATACCTTCGTGCTGACTCGGTGAAATTTCCCCAAATCCCATCGTGGTATCTTGACCACGCAATAATCGAGACTGGGCTCGAAGCAGGCGGTTGTTTTTCCTGTCACTGTGTTGTGAATATCCGGTAGATGAATACCAAGCGCCAATTTCGCGGCCACGTAAGCCAACGGGTAACCTGTCGCTTTGCTCGCCAGAGCCGAGCTTCGAGACAATCTCGCGTTCACCTCGATGATATAATATTCTCCGCTGTTCGGATTCAAGGCGTACTGAATGTTACACTCGCCAATAATGCCGAAATGTCTGATCACGTCGATCGCGGTCGTTCGAAGCATATTGTACTCTTTGTTGGACAAAGTTTGGCTCGGTGCGACCACGATCGATTCACCGGTGTGAATACCGAGTGGATCGACGTTCTCCATGTTACACACCGTGATGCAATTGTCGTACGCGTCCCGAACTACCTCGTACTCTACTTCTTTCCAACCCTTCAACGATTTATCGATGATCAGCTGATTCGAGTGTGCGAACGCCTGTTGCGCCAAACTGCACAGCTCCTCTTTGTTATTCGCGAAGAAAGATCCCAGACCTCCGAGAGAAAACGCGGCCCTAGCCATCACGGGATAGCCCAATTTTTCAGCTGCATCCAGTGCCTATGCAAATGCGAACAATTCGTTCGTTAATCGAAAGAAAAATCTTTCTGTTTAGGCTTTGTGTGTGTGTGTGTGTGTGTGTGTAGCTTTGCTCGAGTAAATACCTCTTGAATGGAGTAGACCGCAGCACTCGGTGCCACTTTTTCGTTCAGCTGAGCGATTCGTTCGGCAAAAAGCTTTCTGTCCTCGGTTTCTATCACCGATTGTATAGGCGTTCCCAAAATTTTAACCTTGTACTTTTCGAACACGCCGTTCTTCTCGAGCTCAACGCCACAGTTGAGAGCAGTCTGGCCGCCGAACGTTAACAGCACACCGTCAGGACGTTCCGACTGTATTACCTGAAATCAAAAGAATTCGTTAGAAAACGTTCGCCTTTCCACGAGAAGCTGCGAGATAGAGAAGCTGCGTATCCACCTGTTCCACGTATTCTGGTATAATTGGCAGAAAGTAGACTTTGTCGGCCATGCCTTTGGTCGTTTGCACGGTCGCGATGTTCGGATTGATCAAAAGCGTTTGCACGCATTCTTCCTTCAGCGCCTTGATCGCTTGCGATCCAGAATAGTCGAATTCGCCTGCCTGGCCGATGCTGAGACCGCCCGAGCCCAAAATTAACACCTTCTTCGGTCGGCTGGCCACGAAGTCCGTGAAGAAGTTTAATTTTTCATTCAATCTCTCTTTCATCGAGATCTTTACTGCGCTGTTTGCTGTCGCGTCCTTTACAGCGTCTACGAACACGTCGAACAAGCATTCCAAATCTTGAGGTCCGGCAATGTGCTCCGGATGGAATTGAACGGAAAAATAAGGCAGAGTCGAATGCACGACGCCTTCGTTGCTGTTGTCGTTCGTATTGGTGAAGAGCGGCTCCCAATCGGCTGGCAATTGGCTCGCGTCCACCGCAAATCCATGATTTTGCGAGGTCATGAAGCAACGCCCGGTTCCGTGGTGCGTGACCGGTTGATTATGGCCACGATTTCCGTAACTGCGCACGGGAATATGCGAATTATTAATCATACAAATTCTACCATCTTATGAAAGCTGAAGTAATTAAACTAAGATGCCTAACTTCATCTTGTATGTTACGCAGCCAGCAGCGATGCAAAGCAGCTGGTGACCCAAGCAAATACCGAAAATTGGTTTTTCCGTTCGTTGTTCGAGAACGGATCGTATATTGGCCACCGTTGCGCTACACATGTTCGGATCTCCGGGTCCGTTGCTGAGAAACAAGCCATCGTACTCCAGCTTGGTGACGTCGCAGTCCCACGGTACGACATCCACGCGGGCACCTCGACTAATCAAACACCTCAATTGATTGTACTTTAAACCGCAGTCTATCACGCATACACGAGGATAACCGGCAGGATTGTAGGTTCTTTGTGTGCTCTGAAATGTTCAGTTAGAATAAATCAACGTTACAAGACGACGGCCATGATCGGAATAGATATCTCAACTCGAGATAGATTCGATGATCGAGCACCTGAGCTACTTCGGCGACGAGATTCCTCTTGTTCGGATCCGCTATCGGAGGATCCAAAGGGAGAGAATTCACGGTTGGTGGATCGAAAACGATTCTACCCAGGATGGTACCCTTTTCGCGAATAATTTTCGTCAACGCTCTGGTATCGATCTCGTATATGCCGGGAATGTTTTGTTCCTTCATCCATTCGGACAACGTTCTCGTTTGCCGCCAATGGCTCGGTGTTTCGCAGACTTCGCCGACCACCAGGCCAGCGGCCCAAATTCGACGAGATTCGAACCAACTGCAAATAAACGCATTGATTACCGTCGCATCGCACCGTATATAAATTCAGAATAACACGAATTCATTGGAAACCCGCGTTCGATCGATCGCTGTAGACTTGAAAATCACGTGCACCTTATCTAAAACGCAATAGTATTATTAATATTGGCATAAGGGGTCGCATTGATCGAGACGAGAGCCGAAGATATTTCCAGCAAACAATTCGATTCCTTCGGCGATCGGATCGTAAACGTTCTTTATTATCCTTCTGAAAGCTTACTATGGAATTTTATGTTCATCCAGCTCGTTGCCGAACACGCCATAATTTCCAATCAGCGGATACGTGAGCACTAGAATTTGAGCGTGGTAGGAAGGATCTGTGAGTGACTCCGGATAACCCACCATACCGGTCTGGAACACTGTAAAAAATGCATCGTTGCAAACAACCTGTACGTATACACACACGTTACGTGTACGATACTCCGGTCGATCGTTTACGTAACTTTCAAACCGTACATATGTAAATACACCGGTAGAACATTGGAACGCGCAACGCGTCGATTTTAACGTTCTTGCTCGATCTCTCGACGAAACGACTCCGTACAAATAATCGATCAGAAGGCCAAAGCCGGCTCGAGTAAGTTTCCCGCCTGTTTCGCGCGATTCGATTAAATTCAAAGCTTCGGCGAAATTTCCGGGAATATCAAAAACGTTTCCACGAATTCGAACGGTCGCTCGTGGCTCGAAAGATAACCGTCACGAGCTTCGCATCGGAAAGAAACTGTGAACGCGTTTGTCCTAGAAGAAAATTGAAGAAACTTAATTCTGCACGATAACCGACGCGGCAAACGATTCAAGAAACGACAATGTTAATCGACGATGAACGCGTATCAAGCCCACGTGGCTAGCTGGTAGATCGTGCGTGCTCGCCCAACAAACATTCGTACGATTCTTTCTACACGCTCGAGCGTAATCGGGCATACTTGCTCGGAGCGTTATCACGAGGGAAGGGAACAACGGTCGCACTTGTCGAGGAAACGAAGCCGGTTATTACGCGATCGGATTCATAAGAAATGAATAGATGGTACCGTGGAAAGATTTGATACACGTGCATTTACTACCTTGTACCTTCGACGACGCAATGGACGAGGAGGAGCACGTGTTTCACTTACTCACCTATTTCACCGTCCACCGGTTTTTCCGCTCCGAAATGTCTTCCCGGGAAGACAGAACCATCCTCAAGAAGGAGGTACGCGCTCCTCGAGTTTGTGGCGTCAAGAACAGCCGCATGGTCGTGCATTTTCTTCACTCGTTTAACGACCTTCTTTCCGCGAGCGTGCTCTCGACCCGCCGATCACTGGTCACACCATAGATCGAAAACAAGCTTTATACAATGCAAGAAGGGTCGGTCTTGGGCACGTTGCTCCCACGAGGCTGCTCGTACCCGCTCAGGCCTGCGCGTAGCGCTATTCAGCTCGAACGCGGCTCCAGCCGATAGGCGTCTCGCTCCTATGCGTAAAACCGTACGCGCATATCACGTGGGGAATACAGCTTCGATGGATTGGCTTTCCTTTAAAAACTAGCGATATTCGATCGCGCGCCATTTTACGATATTCGCTCTCCATTTCACCACAACACCGCATTAACAGAGACAAGAATAGATTATAACGAAGAACAAGTTTCAGTTTCAGTTTCAATTTTAAACGAATTTTATTATTAAAAACAGGTAAAAGATTATTTTTCCGATCATGGAGGATCTTCTGTATTACGCCGCTATTCGATGATGCTTCCAAGAGTCTGTCGACGCGTCCTTGCGGTAAATCAGACGGTCACCTATCAGATGATCCCTCGCGTAATAAAATTCCATCATTGTTGGAAACAACTTGTATCCAATGCTGAAATATATAAGGAATTCGTAATCGGTGTCGTATTGCGTGTTTGCACAATAAATCCCACACGTACAAATGATCCGGTATCGGTAAACGGTTCTCGTTTCTGCTAACCGCGTCTAATATCTCGTCGTGTCTCTGTTTCAGCTCTCCCCAATCTACCTCCTGTCCCTGATGACACAAATGAGACCGAATTTTACAAAACAACGGTTCTCTGTCGTACAGATGTTGAAAATCTTCTTTTTCCAATCTTTTCGCGGTACCTTCCACCCTCACCTGTGAACACAATCAATGACTGAGACTAAATCAACGATTGACTCAAATGATTGATCGCACTTTGTTACGCACTTGTCTCGTGATTTCCTGATCATTCTCGTTTATGTAGAACCACAAATAACACATAGCAACTTGAGGAACACTTTCCTGAAACGATCAAGATCGATCGATGTAGGATCATCGTTTGATCTACAACGAAAATGAAACGAGAACACGACACTTACCATATTGTCCACTTTTTTGCTACGACGATCCGTCACGATTACAAAACCGTCGTTATCGAACTCTCGGAGAACCACGTTCCTTGCAGATACCTCACAATTCCTGAAACAATGGTATTTTATGGGGAAGGTACACTCTAATGAAACGCCGTAAACTTCGATCGACGGTATACCGACTTTGAAACGGTAGCCAAGCAACAGACATCCGGCGCTCTAGGATTGTATCTTCGGGCCTCGGCCCGCCAGATTTTAAACAATTCGACCGGATGCTCCAATTCCTCTTCGATTCTCGCCACATCCGACAATTCCAAACCTTCTTTCGAGCCCTTCACACACCATGATTCTCGTAAAGGAATTGATTTAATAACGAATCGAGTACAACGCACCGATCGACCGCAAATAAACCGCAGTATACAAACAACCGGGCGGTCACCCGAAATCTTATTCGCGATTAGGAGCATTATCGTCGCGTCAACAAAGATACTACGAGCGTTCAGTTAGCGAGGGATCCGAGCGGATCGTGTACCTTCGAAACGAGACACCCTTGAAAATCTCAACAAAAAAATGCAACGACACAATTACGTAACGGCACTTGCGCCTCAGAACGAAACAGCCGGAGGGATTGGTTCGTCGAAAACGATGCTCCGACGTGACAGATATTCTTACCATAGTTGTTTCTTTTTTCTTGCCTCCGTGAAACCGGCTAAAGCCAACTTGTGTACAGTTCGTTGCGCGTTGTACCAGCGTTTTCGTCTAACCAACCGCTGGTACGCAAGCGTTCAGCATTTATTAAGTAACCCTACTCGAAGTCTCCCACCACCCGCGCCAGACTCTACGCGCAACCGTTCCTTCGTAACGCCTTCAAAGATACGTACATACGTTCACTGTACCTCGACAAATCTGAACTTGATGTAAAGTATCTCTACTTATATAATAACACCGAACGGGTATGCAATTCAATGAGGACGCGTTGTTTGTTGCACGGGGCGAAAGTAAAAGTTCTTGGGACTTGATAAACAACTGTTTCACGATCCTTCAGCGTTGAACTTTTAATCAAACACTTTTATCTTATTACAATGCCGTTAATGAACGCGAGTTTAACATATACATATATAAACTTTACATCCGATTCGTACGAAACGAAACGAAACGAAACACGTGAACTTGGATATAATACGATAATCTTGCGTGTTATTTTACAATATTTACTTTTACATATTTTACAACCGCGTCAACAAACAATCTAACGAAAAAAAAAAAAAAAAAAAAAAAAAAAATAAACAAACAAACAAACAAACGATGGCATGGAAAAAACTGTATGAAACGATCAGCGATATCATGCTGCATATGCGTATCACAATCTCGATTTCAGTCCTAATCGATTCGACGATGTATCCGACCGATACGTGCCGCCGATAGTTATATTTATTAAAAAATTGATGTTGGGCAAAACAGTCATTCGATGGTGGATTTAATCCATGCGATATTCGAAGAAATTTTATCGTACAACCGAGGCCTCTCGACGCCGGCTTTCGAGCAAGCTATTCGCCAGCTAGCGACACCCGTTAGAGCCCATCTACGCTCATCCGATTGTAGACACAACATGGGGCTACCGGCAACTTCTTCCTCCTGCGGACAGTAAGCAGTCATTAGATACCTTCTGCCGAGAAATCGAGTATAACCTGTACAAGTAACTTACGTTGCAATCGTCGGTGGAATAAGCGGGTTCCGTGCAAACGCTATTCACCGACGCAATACTAATATTTTCGCACTTCTCCATCGCGCTGTGCCTAAGCTGTACCCTCTGCAGCAGGTCCCCTAATTAAAGAAGATTTCTTTATCAAAACGGAATACATCGAAACGTTAACGGTAACGCGAGAAGAAACTCGAAAGACCAACCGAATCCGTCATGCAACAACATCGCAAAAAATCATGCTATCGTATTCATCAAAAACGTTTCCGACGAGACTTTGAGTCGCATCTATTTACAACAACTCAAGGACGTGCAAATCGAATCAAGTTGCCGAGAAAGTTGTCACCGAGATTGTATAACGCGTTGCGCTTTAGCATCCCCCTACAGAACCGCCGAGGTTACACAGATGTAACGCATAGAAGAAGCGGGAGTGCACGCGTAATCTTTATATAACACATCTCGTAGGACAAATAACGAAGCCTTGAGGTATTTCTAGACTTTACTCACGATTCCTGGCCCATCCGAGAGTATTACATTGAGACGCGTTCATCGGTGGATCTTGACTCGAGGGTAGACAAACTGGTCGCACAAAGTCCGAAAACGTGGTTACAGGTCGGTCCAGCTTCAGCAAAACCGTCGTGCTTCCTTCCACGGGTGACTTGATCATACCCACGATTCTGCGTTCTTGTTGCCACGGTGAGGTACTCGAGAGCCGCACGGTACCCATTCTCGCGGACCATTCCGCCTTCGGTTGACTGTAATTGCGTGTTATCGAGCGAAAAATGATCGACTCGTGTGACGAGGAGTACTCACCCTTGAAAACACGACGCCGTGGTGATCAACCAATTTTCAGCTACTAGAGTAGCGTCGCACACGTGTACATCCTCTTTGAAAAGCGCCACGTGCCAGGGCCAGTCACCTGGTTCAGCCATTTTGTTCAGACCTCGCGTGCCACTCTTTCCGCGCAAAGATTGCACTCCACATTCTGAACATAAATCGCGTTTCGATCGTTTCAGCGAACACGTATCACGCGAGTCGGTCGTGTGCAAAGACGTTTCTCTTACCGAGCTCGGAACATTGGACGTACATAACTTCCCTGCTCGGACAAGGCGCCCTGACGAACGTAATTTCCGTGGCCGACGGATCCTCCATGTGCACGTACTGAACGTCGTCCTCGTCGTCGATCCGAATCTCCACAGATTTCACCCCTCTACAGCAAAGAAACCCGCTCGTAAACTAATTTTACGATTTGCACGATATCGCGAACGAAATCGTACAATGTACTCACGTGTACGTCAATAAACTGCACAGAGAACTGGCTGCGGTTTGAAGAACGTTGTCTATTTCTGTTCCCGGCAGCGTGGCGTTCAGATTCGCGGTGCAAAGTTTCCCGATACTACCTTTTTCATTGAATATCACGAAACCTTCGCTGCTGTACTTGGCTGCATGCGGGGTGTCCGAGGGTTGAGCTTTTACCGCTCGAATGCTCGCCGCCAAAGACACTGAATGCAACACGAGCGTATCAAGAGAAACGAAAACATGGATGAAAGCGACGATCGACGTACGATACTCACGACAATCTTTTTCGTCGCTGCCGTTGGCACAGTCCGGCTTTCCATCGCATCTGTTACCGCGAGGAATGCAAGTTCTACCTACACCGCAGTGCATGTAACCGTCGCGACAATAAGCGCAATTCTTCTCGTCGGAAAGGTCAGGGCAGTCGATCACGCCGTCGCAAATTCTCGGTGACAATGCTTTCGCTTGAAGCGTTTGCACGCAGCCTAGGACAATGGACGAGCGCAGTTAATTGCAAGAATTCGTAAGGCGGTCTGGTTTAGGTCGTTATCGCTTCCGCGTAACTCGCCGTTCGTTCACCTGGCTTCGCTCTGCAACCACCTTGGTCCGCGTACTCGGGAAAGTTCGAGCAATCCAATAACCGTTTAATTCGGTCCGGAAGCCTGCTACCGCATCCGTTCCAGAATTCTCGGCAGAAGCTCCTACACGGTAACTGTAGCAGATCTTCCGGTTGACTCGATACGCACGCCGGTTGCAACACTTGGCACACAAAATCGTACGCCAATCGATAACACTCTGCATCGACCAATTCTCTGTAACAGAAGGGAGAACGTTTCCACGAACGTGAGTTTCACACGTTTCTACAGCATCTACAGCATTTGTAACGAAGCGGATTTTGCGAAAGCTTTACCTGAAAGCTATTACGTCCTCCTCCACGTCAGCCAACGAACGATGTCCCAATACGTTCGGATAAGAGGTGACGTTGTACGGAAGGTGCTTGCAATAAGACAAATCCAAATTGTTGCATCTTCTGGGAGGAGGCAGCGTGGTCGTTGGCGGAGGCGTTGAAACGGTCGTTTGCATGCTCACTTGAGCGTTCAAAGCTTTCAAGCTCTCCTGAACTTCCAGACTTTGCGGATCGATCGTCAAATTGGTCAAATACTTTGAAGTCTCGTGATTTATTTCCCGCGACAGGATGTCGACGACATCGCCGGTCGTGATAGTTTGGTATCGTGGATCGAATCGAACGTCGAAGTGCACCACCAAATCGCTGCCCTCGGATCTGCACAGATTTCAAACAGAAAACTTGAAACGGAAATGTGCTCGTTATCGTGTATCACGGTTAAAAGAACACGTGTCGTGAAATCACGGGAAAGCGGTTTAAAGATTGCCAACAGACTCGAGTGGGTTTCTCTCGAGGGGAATCGCACGGGGATAATTTTCGAAGCGACAGCTACGCTTTCGACGATATCTCCCGCAGTGATTCCTCCGCGATGCTTTCGTTTATACTTCGTGCTCGTTAATTGTTCGATCGCTTACCCGTCCAGCGCTAATACCTCCGCGGCGAGAAAAGAGATTTTCATCCAGCTGCGACGAAAGATGAGATTCAATCGATCGCGGTACTCTCGAGACCGTATTCGAAAGGCCTCGGTAGAGGGATCCGCCAGTTCCGTGCTGAACGAGTCTCCTTCGATAACTCGAAACGTCGCTAAGAAAATCTGATCACCTGGGGGATCCGACGTTAAGAATGTGTCTGAAAAAAAAAAAAAAGCAACGACTGTGTCAACGATATCGATTCATTAGTCTAATAATTTAGCTATAAAAAAAAAAAAAGAAATACTTTAATTAGCGGATATTTGAATGAGTAACGAGATTTCACTGTAAAATAATCGATCGGATGCCGTGAACTTAATAGAAACAGTAGCAGTCGCGTTTCTAAATGATACTTTCTAACGTTCGATCGTGACCGCTCCTCGAGCACACCGTTGAAAAAATAACAGCGCAAGAAACCACGAGGGCCGAAATTGCATCGCGTTTTCGACACGCACGTATCCTAGTCGACACTCGTCCAATCGATAAATGTAAACAGCCGATGGAATCGAGGGCAATCGAGCACCTACAAGCCGAGTCCGCTCTGGGCTCACCTTTCACCGTGCCTTTGGTTAACCATTGTTGCACCGCAAACCTTACTTTTTCGGCTCGCGATACAATTTCTTGCGGGCGGCCAGCGATTTTTCGCCGGTGGTCGTTCGGTGATCTTTGCTGCTCGAGAAATGCGCCGAATCATCGTTTGCTTTTACTCCAAACCATTTTACAGACGCGCTACTCGTTTTCTACTTTACACCGTACTCGCGACTCGACCAGATGAAAAAGAAAAGAAAAGAAGAAAATGATTCACGGTGCTGACGAATCGGCCATTTCTTCGAGCGCGGGATACTTTCGAAATGGGAATTCGGTTAGTATGGTGAGGCATCGAATTGATTCAAGGACACGAACCCCTCTCCTCCCCCCTTGAGGTCGGGAACGTTGGAGGGGTGACACGGAGGATGGCTCGACAACTCGGTCAGACCGTTAACTCTGCTACTTTCAAGGTCTCTCTTTGCTGGACCCGAACGCGATCCTGCATCTTCGACGACCTTTGATTTTCCTTTGCTTGTGTTAAGCATGAATTATAGCGTGAACAACCTCGGCACACGATCGTGTTCGCTTTCTTCTGCCTCGAAATAGAACTCAGTCAGCGGTCGTCGGAACATTTAAACGTGCTACCTTTAAATCTTACACGAACAAGACGTTCGTTTCGGAGCACGTAATGGTGTTTTGTCGGTAACTCGGTCGAACCGTTATGTTTGCACGCAGAAAGGCCTCGATGGGCTCTGGCCGTATCCTCTTCCTCCTCCTCCGTTTCTCTTCTTTTCGAGAAAAAACGTGGCGCACACGTGAATCTACGATACTTTTTCTATGGTCCTTTCCTTTTTTTCTGTTTCTACCAAATTCCTAATCGACATTTCGATTCACGCGCCACCGTTCGAAACGCGCCACGAGCCGTACGATATCTTTTATACGCGTCACGCACCGCGCGGTCATGCCGTTATTCCCCCTCGCTTTACGCTTCTTCCCTCGGTCCCTTCGTAAGCCCTCGAACCTTCTCCAGTCTCCTCGTGTTTTATTCAAAAGTCCGCCTGTTTATTCATCGTGTACGTATTTGCATCAATTAACCACGCGATCGAACACAATTTCAATCTCAAGGTGAAGAACACGCGTTCGCGAAGGAAGAACCGTGGTTCGTGAGAACAAAGGAACCCGTCGATCACACTTTACAGTCCGTAGAACGTTCGTGCACCGTGACCTGATCCGTCTCGGGTAACGATCACGTTGTATTTCCAAGTAATTTCACGCCAGCCAGACCGTCGATCCCCCCGATTAACCGTGCTGTAATTTTATTTGCGGCACGCCCAACAAAACCCGCTTCAGTTCGCGGAGAAAGCGTTAGAAATGATAAGCGTTCGATGTGTTTTAAATTCCTCGGCCGACTTGGCTGTACTTACTACTCGACGCTCTATCTATGTATATTAGGTACTTGAAATATTTAGAAACGTGAACGCGTTATACTTACAGCCAAGGTATATGGAGACCCCGGAGAACAGAAGAAAGAGCAGAAACGCAGCCAACACGCAGCATCCGCAACGATATTGTCCACCGAGCTTCCTCGTGAACCGGATGTCGCTGTCCGACGAAAGAATCGAGCTCGGCGTTCCGGCACGGCTGAATCTTCTTGTACTTACCGTGCTCACCGAGATCTAGAAAGAATATCGAATATTCGTTGAGGTTCGATTGCAAAGTCGACGTTCGAAGAAAGGTCGATCGAGGCTTCGAGGAACGTCGGGAATCCTCTGCGCCCCTCCTTTTTCGCCACTAGATTCGCCACTCGTTTAGACTCGAAAGAGCAAGCATTGCAAAGGTTTCTCCTACAGCCACGACTACTCCTGTTAGAGATTCTAGCAACGATTACGCTACTTCCGTCTTACGGTGGGAACTTAACGACCCACTCGTTTCCGAGACAATTGCGGCGCTAAAACGAGCTCTTCAATTAATCAAAAACGTTGAGTTTGGTCAGTTACAATCAACAATCGTTAACAGTCTAATTGTTGAAACATTAGTTTGGCAATTTTGTCGAGTAGAACCGTATTAAGGCATTTCGTGGTTCACGGTACTTGTACGAATCGGTTCGGCTCGGTAGAAAGAAAGAAATCGCGTTAAATGTTTCACGATAGAAATCACGAGGCGATCCGATCGGCATAATTGTAACAACGACAAGTTACGTAATAGCGCTCGATCGGCTTCCGTGCGAGTTGCGTGTAATTTACCGCGCGTGCATTCGGCCGAGAGTGGAGGTCTAGGGGCGGCCGCCAGATGCACGTTGCACGATATAAAAGACATCGTGTAGAAACGCGAGTTAAACAACCGCGTTTAGCGTCGCGTCGCGTCGCGACGAATGCAACGGGTTTATTCTCTGTGACGTTCTCGCATCTAACGATAAGTGTGTAAGCGTCCGTGTAATCGTCTCGCCACCGATGCACGTGCACCTTCCACAACCGACACAGACGCTTACTGGCGCGTAGTACTCGCGCGAATGCACGATGCGGCACAAACAGGCCTACGCCCTCGTACAAATGTTACGCTCGGCACACGCTCCAAACCGAATAACCGAACAACCGATGCCGGTGAATCGCAACCTTTTCTATGCAACGCGAGTTGCGATTCTTCTTCGAGGATCAACTCGTTCGAGACGGTCAGATTTCAAACTAAAAGTCAACCGAGTTCGATTACATCAAAATTTTGTTTCGCTTTGCACCGACTCTTCTTCTTCTTTCTCTTTCTACATCCTACTCTTTCAGTGTAGTCGAGTCCGCCAGCGACCGATACCAAAGATACCGCTTCGGAAGAAACCGCGAGTCATAGCTTGGAACGAGCAGTAAAAGCGAATTCACCGAGTAGCTTACGGTACGAAGTTCGATTTCGTTTTTCCACGACATCTTAACTTTGATCGCTTTCCGCGCATTAGACTTCAGCTAACGATTACCTTGCGAGTTCATGCCTGTTCGCTAATTTTTACAAGATACACGCGAGTACGTATGTACCGAAGTAGAATAGCGAGAACTCGAGTTCACCCTGATGGGTACAAAGAGCAAATGGAGATATCCTTGGCGCGTGTTACGTAAGCGATCGCGATAGAAACACAAGAGGGTGTCTTTGGCGAACAATGGCGGCCAGGTGTGTTACGAAAGTCAAACGAAAGTTCGAACACGAAGCCTTTGTATTCCTCCAACCTAGTTCGATAATAGTCTTCGACTGGACTTTTCGTAGGAAATGCTCGTTTAACGAGCCACGCGGCTTGCACAATATGTCCGTAGCCTTTTTAATCGCGCCTGATAAATCGTGAAAGATACGCGGCCACGAAATTATACCGTTGCGTAGCGACGAAAAATCGCGTTCGTTCGTTCGTTCGTTCGTTCGTTCGTTCGTTCATGTTGGTAAAAGTAATTCTTTCGACGGCGATGCAACATCGGCGAAAGGTCAACAGACTTGATATTTTCTTGCAATAAGAACACGCCGAGTTTCTGACGAAACGCGTTAGAAAACGAACACTTGTCGTTTCCTTTGAACGAGCATTTCTTCGACAAGATAGTTTATCAGCGCTTTGGATTGAAAAGTAGAATTCAATGTCGGCTAAACGACTACGAAAGCCGGTAGAGATCGTATTTGGACTAGTTCACAGTAAAAGAACTGTTTCATTAATGGACACGGTCAATGACTTCGAGGCCAAGGAAAATTAAGACTTGGCAGAGCACGCGTTAGAAAAGCGCTTTCCATCGATGCCTCCGCGAAAGTTTATTCGTTATCCGAGCAGACTCTTCGTTTCTTCGATGGATCTAAAAAAACGAATCGTAAAAATCCGAATCGTCGAGTCCTTGGCCGATTTTAGCCGTCGCGCGCATCCGCGTTATCCCCCTTCTGTTTCTTTTGATCGTCGCGCGCTTTTCATCCGCGCGTACAATAGTCGTTTGAATTTGTTCGAAAGAAGAATGAGCGTCGATCGCGGAAAGAAACGGTGTCAACGACCCACGGAAAGAATCTACCAAGTTTCATTGGCTCGCCCGGTTCCTCGTGACTTTCTTGACCGTTATTACCGTTACTCCAATCGTCGGACTACCTTTCCAAAAGAGCAAGAATCTAGGAACGAGTTCTGCTCGCTTTAACTTACAATCGGTTAACGCCGATATTATATAGATCGCGTGCGTGCACGCTCAGCCGTTATCGTTACACCGCCTCTTATCTGTGCTTTCCTCCGATCGAAACAATTGTACACGTTCTCTCCGCATCTCGCTAACAAACTTACTAGCGTTAACCGCCCAAACACGAGGACGGAATTCAGACTCGACGAAGTTGTCATTCAAGATAATTCGCGCGGAATACGAATCGCGTGATCGGGAGCTACTAGCGGAATAACGGTATATCGAGAAGAGAGCAGATGACGGCCCAACCCAAGTTAACGCATCGTTCCTTGTTCCACGGTCAACCTAGATCTCCATCGGGTGCGTAGGTATTCGGTATAGTACGCCATTCGGGGTCAATGGAGAACAAGGTCGACGCGTCTACGGAGAAACGGCACGGCGAGTAGCGGCGAGTAGCGGCGAGTAGCGGCGAGTAGCGGCGTGGCGCATCGTGATACCTTACGAATCAATGGACGCGTGTAAGAGTACACTCCAATGGAATCGAAACGATAAAAACGATGGTTTTCTTTGGATCGTGGCGAAGCGACACGCGTCACGCGTCAACGGAATATTGTCATTTGCGCAATTTATCGGTCGGACGCTCGCTGCAGGATGTACAGCTGTATTTAACTAACAGCTACGATTTGCGATTTCCTTGTGCATCGTATTTGCATCAAGAGAAGAAGAAGAATCGGAAACTTGTAGCAAGAAACAATGAACGTTTCTGTCGACATTCGTCGTTTCACGTTGATTTTACGTTTTCTTTCGCGGCCGATTTCACACGGGGGCCAACTAGTTAATTAACCGCGAGACTCGAACTAGCAAAGATAACGAGGAAAACGCGTACACACCGGTCCGCTCCGCTCCGCGCCAGGGGGGAAAGTGCGCCAGATTCGTCTCACCTTCGAATCCCACGAGCTCTTCCGTTTGTGTTCCATCGCGACAGTCATCCTCGAGCCGTTGAAACGATTTCTTTCTGCCCCATCAACGTTCCTTCGGTATGTTTGCCGCGTGAAGGCGCACGAACACCATCGCGAAACTGAATTTCGTGTCGGTCGTTGGTCTTTCTCGACGATCTCTAACACACCGATTACGTCAAACCGTTTACCTCGAACTCACTGCACCCGAACGAATACCTTCGATTATTTTATTCCCTCGCGTCCAAAGATTCCTTCCTTCCTTCCTTCCTTCCTTCCTTCGACGACACCCTTAATTTCACGTACTTCCGCTTTCACCATTCGTCCCCACTCGTATGCTTGAATTCCATCCGACTCGGTTCTCGATATCTCTGCAACAGAAAACAATAATTATATTACAGAGGACTCGCATACTACGTGCCTTCTGTATCCGCGATGCGGAACGCGGTATCGCGTGTATTCTGACAAGAAAAATAAAAATCGGTGCACGAGACACGAAGTAACGCGATATCTCGAAACCTGATTCAAACGAAGCACTTGACACTGCTACGCTTAATGCGGTTCGATGAGTTTTTCCGGGCTCGACCTTCCTTTCGAAACGCACCGTTCAAAGTTCCAAACGATGCGATCGACGATAATTTACGTCCCACGGAAAATCCTCTGTTTCAAAAATCCCTTAGATTTTGCCAACGGATCTCGGCGATTTCGAAAGCGATCAAACGCGTTGGAAATTTCGAGCGGGCGAACGAGTTCGATATCGTTGCAAAGGAACAATTTCTCTGACGAAGTCGGCACCGACTACGCGGCAAAGAGATTGTCCTGGACGCAGAGAGACTGCCAGGGGAACGGAGACCCGCTCGCTAGATCGCTCCCTCGCTCCTGGATGCACTTTCACGTCATTACCGGTTCTCCGAGACACGACTCGACGCTATACAAATGCGACGCGTCGCGACGCCTCGAGATGCATTGTTTCTACGTCACGCTTTGCACGTTGAGTTTCACCGACAATTTCGATAATGCAACTACGAAGCTGTAAGATCTGGAGAGAAGTAACGAATACGTATCTAACTGGAACACAGCTATTCCATTCGTTGTACCGTACAAATTTTAAATGTACAAATGCATTCAATTGAATTTCACGTCGCGTTTCGAATGTGCGGCTAACGAAACAAAAAAGACCGGCTCCGGCTTAAATCTTTCTCAAGGAATTTCACTGCAGCCGAAACCACTCGTTCGAGGTAACTTTTTCAAGGGTAACTAGTTTAATTCTGGATTCCATCGAATAACGTTGCTACTCACTTTCTTATACCCGAGACAAGTGATTGTCAACCAACTAAATATATCTATATTAGATTCTTAACCAGTTTGCATTCGATTTCTTTTCTTTTACTACGACCATTCTAATTGCTTGTCCTTTTCTTACGAAACAACTCGCGTGTCACGTTCGCGCGCAAAGTTTGAAAAATACGAAGACTAAAACCGAGTTTGAATCGACAAGAAACGTAAAAAGTTTAATTTAAAAAAAGCATATGATCGCATTTGATGAAATAAAGAAATATTCGATTTTTGACTTACCTCTATTTCTTCGATGTAGATATACCTTCTACTGGGGCAGGCGGTCGAAGCGCTTTCGTGTTATTTACATCACTGAAACATCTATTGTTCTTTTTATCGATTCGATTATTTATTTTCTTGATCACAGTTCGATCGAACGTTTCGTGATATGCACTGATATTTATGCAACATCACCGTCTCGTTTCACTCGAAAGATCGTATCATCGTTCGATTCGACGACAGCTGTTGCTGTCGCACCGGAAGCGTTTCCCTGTTTTAGTGGCGGGATCGTTAAGCCGGCCTTTCACACTCTACGAAATAGCCAAGCTTCGCTCTTCTCAAGGCGATCCTCTTTCTTCGTGTCACAGAAAAGAAATAACCGTTAAACCGCGACGAGCGAACCTTCAGGCAGCGAGGTGTACGCACGAGTGTGTGCACCGCTCGACGCTCGACGCTCTGCTGCCGATTAATGACCTGGTGAACGTTCCACGCGCCCTTCTCCGTCGTAACATCCACTCCAGGCTATACCGTTCACCGACTCCCCGATTAATTGTTTACATTTACATACATTACAACCATTTCTTTTTTTATTAACATAAGACACGCTTTGCCCCTTTCTTCTTCGCGATATCTCCATTGTGTATTCTTCGCTCGAATCGAAGACATCTTTATTCCGATTAGTTTTCATCCATTTATCGAAGCAAACAAACGAAGCGCCGTTCGCGTACTTACTTTCTTCCCGATTCACTGCTGTACACTAATTAAAAGTCTAATGTAGCGTAAGATTTCACGCTTTTCCATCCAAGAAAGTTACTTTAACTGGTATAAAGTAACGCTATCCGAGAAACTACTGTCGCGTTTAAACACCTTGTACGGTAGTTTGTTCGTCGATGAACGATTTCAACGCAAACAAACCGGTAGAAATCCAATGGAGAAATTCAGTCCGTACCGACTTGTACGGTTCGACGGTCGTACGTAAGTCGACGATCTCCCAAGAAGGCTGTGACGAGTACGCGAACAGATTCGTCGAAAGGAAAATATGAGTGAGAATAGAACGGGCCAGTGCACAGTTCGAGTACTTAATCGTTCAGTTTATTCGTATGGACAATTAAACGATACATATACATGGTGTGTACGAATTACGTGTCTCTTTCTTAGGTCTAATACATCGACAGCGATCGGAGGCGTATACAGGGCATCGAAAGACGCACGGTATCTCGCCACGATTGCGTAACTACGTTAATGATAATAATAAAAATTAAGTATAAACTACCCTGTAAAATACGTAATGCGAAAGTTCATTGATATTCGTTTATATTTATACGTGATTGTAGTTCACCGATACTCAAGAATGATATTAATTTCGTGATCATTTATATATATATATATATATATATATATATATACGTATATATATGTATATATACTTTACTTAATATACATATATATGTATATACTTCACGTTTTCGTACCCTGTCTCTTTCGCGTAAAAACAAGCTTAAAGTTGCTCCGCGCTTCTCACGTTGTAATACCTGTATATACAGGGTGAGTGTCCCGCAATTGGTATAAACCGTATTCCTGCACTTTGTATTGCTAGTAGAGAAAAAAATTGGTAAAAGGAAAAGCTGAACGATTTAACCGTTTACACTGTAACGTGGTTCAATGTTCATTCGAACAGTAACTTCGAAAAAGAAAAAAAAAAAAAAAAGAAAAACGTAATAGCAAATTAATTATGCAAACAGCCTTAGCTTAATACTTTAGCTTAATACTAGAGGGAGGCGAAGAAAATTGAATCGTGTACAGAAACACATGCGGTATTAAAAAAAAAAAAAAAGAAAAAAAAGAAAAAAAAGAAAAAAAAAAGAAACGAAAGATGCATAGGCATTCTTCGAGAAACTGGATCGTAAAAAAATCGAAACCGTTAAACCATGCAACTTTCTCGTCTCCGCGTTTCTTTGCTGGCAACCTACAAAGAGGCACGATTTATAATGTCCCATCCGCGGTGACTTGTTCTATGTATACTCGTGTACGATTTCTTCTAGCTTACGGTTACTCTAGGAACCTCTTTGTTCCACGGTTGTTCGTCAAAGTTCTTCTCGAGTTAGATCGATAACAGGGTGAGAGTAAAACGAGGATACTAGTCTGTATTGAAATTACTTAAGAGCCTCACGAGTCCGTATCTCTGGCGAGATTTTGGTGCTGGCACGGTTTCAGAGATCGGTGTCGTACCAGGCTGCCACCTGGTTATTATCTTGTGGTGGTGCAGGAAGCTCCTCCAAATGATCGAAACTCAGGTCACCCTCGTGCGCCACGTCCATAGTGTCCATCGCGCCATATGTCGACCCTCCACCTATTTCCAACCCTTGCATCGAATCTACTGGTATCTGGTCATAACCTGTTTCGCAGAAAATTTACGATCAACCAAGCGTGTTCCCCTACGAATCTACGCTCACAGCTACTACACGTTTAATCGAACAAGAAACTACACTGTTCAAAAGATTTCGTTAACGCGTTTTGTTCTCAACCAGCAGAGCACAAGTTTGCAAAGAGTTTTCTTCGAGTAATTCAAAGTCACGATACAAAGGCTCGACGAAAGTTTGACGAGAAAAAGGAAAAGTGAAAACGATTTTTAGGATAATCGTGTGAATTCGGTGACTTCAGAAAGCAAAGTTCCTTCGCGATACCGTTACGTTTCTGACGCATTCGAGAAAACATCTTATCTAATTACTTACGAATACTCGTCTATGCTTCTTTCCACCATAAAGTACGTTCAATTAGAGAAAGGGTGATATAAATATACAGATACGTCATGCATGAAATTTCACGATTAATAAGTTACGAAAAAGTAACGAGAAGAAAATGAAAACGTAAAACGCTATGTACTTCTGCTATGTTTCGGAAAGAAAAAACATACATAGAACGTGCATTATGTAATTGTTACGTAAATTGTTGTTTATATAAATGTAACGAATAAAGTATAAAAAGCGTGTAAACAGAGATATTCAGCGATTAATAACAAAGCAGAGAACAGTACGTAAGAGCTGTGTATCACCTATGTTACTGCGAGATATTGTTGATAGCCTGTATTTTATTACAAGTCCGTGGGTTAAGCTGCTGTTAAAATAACACAGGATTAAATGCATTGCTTTCTTCTTATTACGAATCAGTATTAAAGAACAAACGGGTTACTAAAAGTTTTTAATTGCGTAGAATGTGTACCCCGGTAGAGGAAAACAAGACACGACCAAATAAATCCGCATTACCATACCAATCGCGACTCTCGATGCATAAAAGGGTAAGGTTTCTTTCATTTCTTTCTTTCTTTCTTTCTTTCTTTCTTTCTTTTTTTTCAAAAGAGATTCTCGGTAGATGATTTTTAAGTTAAACTCATCCGTTCGTGAGATGTGAGATGCGAGATATAAAGGATTTCCGAAAAATCGCGTCGAGAAAGAAAATGACGAATCCAGCTTTGTATTTATATCCATCTAAGCGCGATCGAAAGTATCGATCGGCCGAAAGCAATATGTATAGTCGGATAAAAAGGATAAAGCTCGAAACTTACCTTGTGGCTGATACCCTCGACCTCCGTGGCTGCTGTGTACGCTAGGGGGTCCTTGTCCATACATACCATCATAGCCTTGATCAGGGCCAAGCATGTCCTGAAGAGATTAGGTAGCTCAGATCAACACAAAACGTATCTTCTTTTGCAGGCGTGTCTTTAACAGCCGGCGAGAGTATACGCCGGGATACTTGTTGCAGTATCGTAGTAATAATTCGCGGGGTAAAAGTATGATTTGTAAAGCCTATTAAAATATGCGAGGCGTGTAGAATTAGCGTTTGTAGAATTGAAAAGTAATTTCGCGTTGATATTTATCTTTCTGTTATTTGACCTATAGGGGATGAAACACGAATAATGATGAAACGCATTCTCATGCATATGTACGTAACGTTGCAAACTAAGGATCATAATAAACTAATCGCTGTACATTTATTACAGATTCCATTGCTCCATTAGGCACGACCCTGCGGTCTGCTCGTATCTTAGCTATCACTTGATATTCAACTTGTAATTCATTCAGATTTCGCACACGTGGTTTTTACGTTTTTCCTTGAAAGTTTAATTTGGTTCGCGTTAGTATCTATTTCGAAGAATCAACATCGAATGTACGTAAGTTGTGCGAACTGGAATAATGGATAACGACATTCAGTTTTGCAACTACCTAATTGTACATGTCTAAACTTACATGGAGGGGAAGATCAAGTACGCAAAATACCTGTTACTAGTCGAATAAAATGGCGTATCGCTAGTATGTTCTCGTGGCTTAATTTACATGAACACGATGTAACCAAACGTACAAAGATCGGAGAAGCTTATTACGCTTTTGGCTAATATCGTACTTTTTCTGAAATTATTTGCTTACAAACCTGACTCCTACAATCTATTCGTGCCTATTAGAATAACACGTTACACGAGGGTGATTTTGCAACAAAGAAAAAAATGCAGTTATGTTACAAAGTGTTTGTGTAAAGGAATAAATTTAGCCACGACATAAGAAGCGAGGCATGCATCGAAACAACGAATTACAGTACCTGTAGATCTGGACCCATTCCAAAGTCGGCGTTGTTCCAGAGGTTCGTGTCCTCGCGTAACAACGAGTTCGTGAGTTCCATGGAGAGTCGTTTCTTGTATTCTTGTGGCTTATCTTCGCTCATACGGAATAACACGGCTGCCGCGTATGTCGCGACTCCTTCGTTTCTAGAATGAAGCAGCTCCGTTAAAGGAGCAGTAGCACCTTCTTGTTCGATCATCTCGGCACCTTCTTTATCGGCAGCGAGTTCGCAAAGTACTCCAGCTGCTACGCGTTGAATGTTCTCGATTTCGTTAAACAACAACTGTAAAGAAAAAAGACAAACATAAACGTATTCAAGGTAAACTAATTGAAGGTAATAAAAAGAAAATGGCATGCCCTCCTATCGATTTCGTACGAACCTGTACGAAAACTGGAATCACGTTTTGAGATCTGATGATGACCCTATTGTGCGATTCTCTCGCGAGAATATGAAGCGCTCCCACCGTTCCTTCTACTATTTCCTCCATTCGCACTCCGTTATCCGCGTACGCGCCGGTCGTCTGCTGACTTCCGGTGCTCGCCACCGACGATCGTTGCTGCTAAACAAGAATCGATCGATCGATCATTTTACACGATCATTTTCGAATACGCACAGCATTTCATACGCGTATATAACGTTAAGTTAACTCACCCCTTGCGTCTCTGGGAAAGCGCGCATCAAGAGCCTAACCAAATGATGAATTGCGCCATGATCGCGAAGAGGGCCATGATTTGCGGGGCAAAGAGCCAAGTTACGAATTAATCCTATCACCGCTTTAACGAGTGGCCAACGCGAAGGTGGGTGGAGAAGTTTTACTATGACCTGAATTCCGTAATTTAGACGGACAGAATTCTGTGCCATTTCTGCTTCCGCGTGACGCGACGTCAAATGACGAAGCGCGCACACAGCGGGCTCGCTGATTTCTACTCGACTATCCGCATAAATGATGGTACGCACTAGAGCGTCGACACCTCCCACCTGACATACCGTTACTTTGTTGCGTTGATTGTTACAAGTGAGATTTGATAAGATACCAGCGGCACACGTGATGATATTCATATCGGTAGAACTGAGAACTTGTACGAGACTCTGTAGCAGGCCTTCCAATCCGTCAACCTTCGTACCAGCGTCTGATAAATTTCTTAACGTCCATAAACAATTCTGGACGAGTCTTTGACTCGGATTACCGAGATGCATCGCGAGTGCCTGAATACCACCAGCTTCAACTATTACCGGTTTATTGCTCGGACATACGGACAACACTTTCAGAACTCTCGACGTCGTCCATAAAAGCTTTTCGTAATCGTATGAACGCATTATGCGTACTAGCTCTAACGGTCCTTGAGAGGCCAATATAATTAACTTGCTCTCCTGGTTACCGAATGCAAGAATTTGTAAACAATCCGTTACTATGGCTAGAAACTTTACGTTATTCCGTTGAAGCAGAGCAACCATTTTTTGTAAGCCTCCGGCAAGGCGTACACCCATCTTGGATCCATCCTGATATAACAGTAAATTATGCAGAGTCGTTATGGCGTAAAAAAGGACAGATTCCATCGGGGAGCTCAAAAGCTTCACGAGGGCCGGTATGCCGCTGCTCTTGAAAATAGCCAACAAGCCTTGTCTGTGATGAGATAAATTATGTAACGTGCCAACTGCGGCTTTCGTCGATTCCAGATCGTCGCTGTTCGAAATGGCACGTACCAATGCGGCTACCATTTGCGAACTATTCATGATAGCGTGGCGTGACGCTTCTTTCTTAGAAAGCTGATGGACCACCATCGCGGCTTTAGACACAACAACTTGGTCCTCGTCGTTCAACAATTTAATTAATTCTGGTATTGCACGTGTCGCGAGATCTGCGTCATCTTGATAGTTTATCAAATTGACAACAGCGTGTTTTAACATTTGACTTGGCTCTGCCAATCTCTGTACAGCTGTAGGTTGGGCAGGATCAAATTGGGTGGAGGGAATTTCTATTCCTTCCTCCAATGTTTCTGGAAACATGGCTGCACGGACTCGCTGAGATCTGGTATGATTCAATTGTTGATTCATTTCGTCAACTTGATCCTGTGTGAAACCCTGAGCAAATCCTTGATCCAAATCGAACATCAGCTGGTCTCCTTCCATCTCGTCATCTTCTTTGCCGGACAAGGACGGTGCCTGAGTGACAGCACCGGAATGAATTCCTGAATCACCCATGTACGAATTCTGTTGCCACATCAAAGTTTGTTCCTTGGCGGAGCCCATGGGCACGTCGCCCAGACCTTGATAATTTCCATGAGACACTACGAAATTAACCGTACAAAGTAACTCGTACCATTTAAAATCGTTTACACGACTATCATGCTGGTTTGCATAGTACTACTCACTTGGTCTGGATTGGTTCGAAGACATTTGGTAACTCATGGCTCCTACGGGAGAGTCTGTCCACACCTAAGATAAAGGAATAATTTATAAAAATTCGTATTATAAATAAATGTAAAAATAATACAAAAATACGGAATAAACTTTTTTTAAATACACAAAAAAAAAAAGCTTTGAGTTTTAAAACGTGAATGTTTGTAGCGCGTTCGATGTCGAAGTTTTACGTGCATGGAAAGACATTGAGAAGCATGATACAAACTGATAAGTATATACTTCGGTCGATTATCGTAAAAAGGAGCGGCGAGAAAAAAAATGTCTTCGATCGTGTGGCGAAAAATTTCGAAGACGCGACGACAAGCGTAGGGTCAGTGCACTGTGTATCGCGAAGAATGGAAGGAGGATGCAACCGCACGGAATATGGGCACGATCGAAAGATTCCTCTAGGCGTTCTTGCAGCTTCCACTTTTATCTTGGAACACGAGCCGAGAACGCGTCGATTCGATCGAATACACGAGAGGAAATCGCATTTAGAGACGGACACGAGGCACGAACGATGCCCGATTTCTGAAAGTAGAGGGACGCGCGTGGGCGTGCGGCACAACAAAGCCTCTGAGAATGCAATGCATCACCATTTTCCGAGTATCCACGAGCAGCGGAGAGCGGAGAGCGGAGAGCGGCAGGGAAGCGAAAACGGAAAGAAGAGACGAGAGAAATGACAACTACGGGTATATCCATTAATCGAAGAGAGAAAGGAAACGATAAATGAAGAGAGAGAAGAAACACTTTGACACACCCAGCGTAAACACCGCCGTCACGGAAATGACAATTTTTTGTCCCTATCGGTCGATGTAATGGCGAATGATAAAATTCTGTTACGCTTACCGTATCGCGAGGATCGACCGTAGGCGATTTCGTGAATCGTGCTTCGAAGACACGAATGACTCACTACCTTACGCTCGATCCACCAAATTCCCCGTTGTCTTCGACGCTCGATCCACCTATCTCTTCACCGCACGGAACACTTGGCCTTTCCTGCCTCGAATCCGTCAACTAAAGATGGCGGAAAACGACGCGGAACCTTCGATTCTACCGCCACCTGTCGTCCGCACTGATTCGAGCCTGCAGTGGTTCTCACTTGTTCATCGCTCGTTGTCCATACCACGCAACCTCGATTAGTTGGATACGTCTTTACGAAAGTATACATATTTATCGATTTTTACCCCCTTGCGAATACTCGATCCTGTCCAACAAAAACTCATTCCGTTTCCAAAGATTCCGTAAGTATCATATCCTTTCTCCGTCTTTCTAGTTTCTTTTTACTCGAAATACACCGTTTTAAATTGTAACAGTACATAGTATACGTTTTACGAAAGCACATACTGATTTTAAGGTTACATTTTACGTATCGAATCAGGAACAATTGTTACAGAATACATCATTCATTTGATTGTTTTAAAATTAGGATCAATTTATTGAAATCTTGCACTATATCGCAAGTGCATACACAATAAATCCTGTAATAAAACACGAATGTTTACTATATGTATATTTGGTATTACAAAACTGGAAAAAAAAAGGAAAGGAGGAGGAAAATATGCTGGATGACGAAACAAGCAATGTCTCGTAATGTCCCAATATTCGTTCACGTAGGAAGACTGAAGGATAATATCGTGCAGTCGAGGAGATCAATTTCAATTAAAAGACAATACTCCAGGGCATGGCAATTTTTTAATGGATTCGTGGGTATTTGTCCATCCAGGGTAGTCGAGAATTTCTGATCGAGTTCGGGAGTAAATCGTGCAGCTGGACAGCTAGAATGCGCACAAAATAACAGACACTGGAGTCCAAAGTAAAATATACTGGCCGTTTGGCGGGAACACCATTCGTTATCGGCTGCGCCCACGCCGATTAATTTTCGGATGCGTGATGGCGGTACCGTTCCTTCCGTTCCGTACAGTGATGATACATTTTATGTCAACGCTGATATTGAACGGATAATCGGAAAAAAAGAAAACGCGCTTTGAAATACATCATCGTGCCGATATTGAAATATCGGCGCGAAACTTCCTGGTATAAATTTATATCCGCTTTTTTAATTGATAACGAGTAATAGCTACGTTTCACATAATTCGAAACGGGCGACAACAAAGCGGTTCTTCGTCGCTTAACTTGACTGCTATAATAAATTTCAAATTTTCGCGGTCACAACGACGAAAATATTTATTTTTAAAACATTGTAACAAAAATGTTGACATACCGAAGACTCGTGCAAGCCATTCTTGAAGATACGGTTCCCGAAAGTGCTTCATAAAACAGAAGAAACAAGCCTCGTGTTTCGCTCGATGGAGAATCATCATTTCCGTTCTGCGAAAATCTTGGTCCGAAACGTATCAAACGAATGAACATTTTTACGATGATCCATCGTTGTCGAGAATACACATATTTTTTCACGAAACATTTATTACGAGTCGACTGTGGCGTATTCCCGTAGGATTCATTTATTTACGAGCCTAAGGGAAGACCGCGTTTCCATGCTTATCTGTATCGAGGGTTTTGTCCTCCTCGAACAAAAACATGAGTTTTGTATTCTCGAGTAAAAATAATCGAGAATCGATGATCGATGATCGATGAGATGGACTAGCGCCGTCGAAAACCACAGAAAAGGAAAAGGGAAAGAAAAAGGAAAAGAAAGAGTTTTCGTTTCGTTCGTTTGCTCTCTCGGTTCCTTAAATTTTGCAAAGGTTCTCGAAAAAAGTACGGTACCGTCTTGAAGGCGGACCAGGTAGAGCATAGAGGGTGACAGATGCCCGTTCAACGGTGTGTCTCCCCACCTACGCGGCGTGCTGCTGACACGAGCGTTTATGTCTGCATAAATTCTCATTTGAGCCCCGATAATAAAGTAAGCACACGAGGGGGACGGACACACGTTGGCCGGTTCGGCGAGCACAGGCTGATACATAGATCACCGTTGAACGCGGGGCAAGAAAAGGGGGGAAGAGTTGGGCAGGGTTGCTCGACGGGGGCAGAGGGGAGTAGAAACTCGGGGGCTGAGAGGTTTGCAGGGGTGGAGAGAGCAACGATGGCTAGGCATATATTTATGCGTATCTATATAAGGTACACACGGGCACGTTGCCTCTCGAACGAGTCGCTACACAAAGCTGTGTGGACGCACGCACGTACACAACATTCTCGAGATGTAGCGTGCTTAATTATATGCATTCTCAGAATCTGCGCTGCTCTCCTCCGCTTAATGCCCGTGTATTCTGCAATGCTCCGTGTTTACGCGGTAACAGAGAGGAAAGTCACCGTGCCTCGTTTACTGCCCCATCCTGGGATAACAGGAACGCACACCGCTCGTCGCTTTTTCCTTTCTTTCTTTCTTTCTTTCTTTCTTTCTTTCTTTCTTTCTTTCTTCTTTCTTTCCTTCCTTCTTACTTACGGTTATTAACATTTTCTCTGCAAATAGATCTTAGATATTGTGAGTGCAACGTTAAACTTTGCTAGAAGGTTGACGATGATCGAAGTATCGGGCGAAACCGAGCTGTGAAAAGGTGGGAATGACCATTCTCAGGCCCCGAGGGAAGGAAACGAGTCATCCGGAGAAGTTTCGCAGACACAGTCATATCGTCTGGCGCGGTTGATGGAGTAGTCTCGTGGCTAATGTCGAGCGAGGGTGGTGACTAGGTTCCCGGCATCGAGGACGACGAACGATATCCGATTCATCATCTGGGCCAACGAAAGGGACTTGTCGTTACTCCCAAGACGCAAACGAATGAAGAATGTCGAGTTCGGTCAGAAATCACGAACGGGGATCGATAGCTGGTGGCGCGATTCAGCGAAAAATCTGGTGTTCGAGACAAAAATAGATAGGTTAACGCAAGGGGTTGTCCATCGTTGGATGAACCGGCGAAGATGTTCTCTGCGGACATCATTTACGAAAACGGACAAATGGTGGTACCGCCGCTGGTACCGGTCCAACAGAATGCACACGAGGGGAGAGAAGAGGAGAGAAGAGAAGAGAAGAGAAGAGGAGAGGAGAGCGCGATCCACGTCGCTAATAGCAAAGAGTGGTAAAGTGTCGGAGAGTGCGAATCAGCGAGGTGGAAAAGGATAGAGGAGGGTAGTGGTACCGGGGCAGCTCATCGAGATGGTATCCGGGGCGTGCCTCGTGTACCGCGGCGTCGTCGAATCGAAACCCTTGGCGAAGGTCATCGAGATCAGCGCACTCGGCACGTCGATCAGACGATTTTGTGCGGCACACCTGCGCTCGGGCTTATCCGGTCTGCGCGGAGCGGCTCCTCGCGCGCACAGCATGTGGGTGCGGGCTGACAGCTCCTATCGGAATGGCTCGGATAGGTTATTGGAGGTCCTCAAATGGTATCGAACAAGGTTCTGCTGGGGCGCGGGGGACGGGTGATAAGAGGGAGCGGTTTCTCTAAGTATCGCGAAAGCCACGCATACAATCCGCTGTTAGGTACGCACACGCGGCCGGCCGGCCCGTGGAGCACACACGGAGTACCGGTGTACCACCGGCTAAGCGTGGAAACGCAAGTGTGCGCGTTTCTTGTTTCTACTAGCACGATTCGAGACCGTCTCGAACGTACGTCGATTTCAGTACGCGCCACTCTGCCACGGCCCGTTGCCAATGTGTGCGTAAGTCGAATGCACGCGCGCCTGTACGAGTTCGAGATTGGCCGGTCTACTCGATGCCGAGAGAAAAGATACTGCGGGACGTGGCCATCGCTGATGAGCCAACCCACACCGTGCGACAGCGACAAACAGGACAGCACCGGGACAGGACAGGACCGTCTCGCTCGGTATCAGGACTGTAAATCCAGGATTTTATTCGCCCGGTATCGAGGTTTATAGTGTCCTCAGTGGTACGAACCTGTGTGCGTCGTTCGCTCGCGTACGTGTGCCTGAGTTATGTTCAACCGTCTCGCGGCAAGACGTTTGCATATCTTCGCTCCTTCGCCCTCCTATACCGACCAACGTCTTCGAGGGAGACGAGTCGAACCACGAGAACAAACAGGACGAACAGGAAGAAGAGGAGAAGGTGGAGAAGGAGAAGGAGAAGGAGGAGGAGGAGGAGGAGGCGGAGGAGGTGGAGGAGGCGGAGGAGGTGGAGGAGGAGGAGAGCAGGAGAGAACGATTCACCGCCATCCTCCCCCCGAAGAAGAACTCCGTTTACCTCGGTTCGTCATCCTCTGCCTCTGTCCGCGAAACGAGACCTTCCTGAAAAACGCGCGGTTTATCTTAGCCCCCGGTATCCCCCGTATACACCGGGTATTAACCGGCTGTCCGGCGAATCGAATTTATCGGACGGCCTGGCTTTATCGAACGCCCCCACTTAACGTCCCGCTTAATTAGACACCGCCCGACCGGTGTGCTTAATGACGAAGGAGTCCCGATGACGCCAGGACGAGCGCTTCTACTGCCATTCGATCCTCTTTGACGCCCTATCGCCAACTCCACGCCAGCTATGCGCTTTCTATCCTTTTCCACCGCCAATTTCATCCTCCCGAATTCTCTCCGAACCGGACCACCGAGTCAGAAGCTTTCGAAAAACCTTTGCAAATTTTTCCGCTACTTTCGATTCGTATCCTTTTTTCTTTTCCTTCGGTATCATCCGACTTACAGTTATCACGAAAAACAGTGGAATCACTTTCAGATTTCTCTATTGAATTGTTGTGCCAATCGAAACATTAAACCCAATTGATCGAGCTATTAACACATAATAACAAGATAAATCGACATCGATCACTGGTGAATATCGACGGTTTCGTAACAAAATCCACGATCGGCACAGCTCTCACCGGTGCGAGAAAATATAGAGAATGAAACGAGGAAAGAGGCTGCTGAACGATACCGATTACGTTCGATGGTAGCTTTACAACGAAAGATGGAATAATCATACGTGATCGTGTTACCGAACGACTTCGATAAGACAATACGATAACGGTCCACACTATCCCTTGGTCTCGACGAAATCGTTGAGACGGGTTATGTGACAATCGACGAAATATCACTTTCGCGTTACTCTAATTATCGAATTTTCAATTTTTTATTTTTTCCTTTTCGCCCATGTGCGCTCGTTGAGAATGAAACATTATCGCGAGGATACGTACAAGGGGTGGTCGCGTTAGTCCAACTTTATAGAGTTAACGATAAATTATCGGGATAGTATTTTAGGAATTGATTACGCACCATTGATTATTCGGGTACGAGTAAATACTGCTTACCTGGTAATAATTTATCAGAGATTAGTATTAGTTTCGTTGTTCTCGTTCGGCGTGTTGCCACTGGATTTCCGCTCAAGACGAGGCAGTTGTTCGTGTAGTAGCGCAAAATCCTAGAGTACCCGATAATGCGAGCAAAGGCGGTGGTAGCGGAGGTGGGTGAAAAAAGCGGCACCCTCGGTGCGTATCGCACGCGGTCCTGTAGCACGCGACGCGGCACGACGCGTCGCGTCGCGTCGCGTCGCGTCGTTTCGCGACCACGTTTGAACGATCGGCACGCAGGAACGCCGGTGACCGCGTACGAAAGAAAACGAGACTTATAGAAATAAATTCAATTGCAAGAATAATTATCGCCGCTTATCCGAGTATAAAGTAGAATATCCTACGGCAGGACTCGTGACAGGTACCAATTACCTTCATAAATGAGAAGCATTCAATTCAATTTTCATAAATAAGAGCTATTCAAATGAGAGAGGGGTGAAGTGAAGCTGGATAAAGAGCACAGGAGGAGAGCAAGAAGGGATGAGGAGGGAAAGGAGGAAAAAGAGGAGGCGAAGAAAGAGGCGAGGATGATGACGAAGAAGAAAGGCAGGCAGAGGGTAAGGGAAAGGGATAGGGAAAGGGAAAGGGACAGGGACAGGGACAGGGACAGGGACAGGGACAGGGACAGGGACAGGGACAGGGAAAGGGAAAGGGAAAGGGAAAGGGAAAGCATCGAAGAAGCAGAAGAAGAATCTGGGTAGGGGGAAGAAGAGAGAATCGGTCGAAGAAGGTGGAGAACGAAGGAAGGAGGCGGGCTGGCAGCGAGTTTTGGTGGCGGGGAAGTGATCTAAGCGATGCGACAGCGGGGAGTAAGCTGGATATATTGCCGCCTGAGAGCGCGCTGTTTTCAACCAATTATTTCTACTTGTGGTTGCATGACGGGTACGGGCACGGCCACGGCGGGGTGGGTCGGGGGCGGCAGCGTACGAGAAAGAGGCGAGTTAATGCCATAAATACATCAGCGTTATGGATGCCAGCAATTATATGAGCTCCGACGAGGTGGAGCGCCTCGTTGGCTATACGTATGTATACACCTATATCCAGTACCTGTCTATATACACGTGCACGTGTGCACGCACGCATTCCCGCTCGCGCGCGCGTCTATCTATGTATGACATGATCCTTCGGCCCCGGATACCTCACCGGCCTCACCTTGCTTGCAACTGGTGCGGTTCTCACGTTAAACCGAACCTCCTGCCAATCATATTATTTTCCTACTTATTTTTCTCGTTCGCTCGTTTTGTCTCGAATCACGCGTGCTACGAGATAATCGAGCCATTTTTTTGTGAAACGTCACCGAACGACGCAACATACTCCAGAAAGGAAAGCACGGGCGTACAAGGAGCATCGAGGAATCGGCGAGAGAATAGGATTTATTCGAAAATTTCGGCGCTACCGCTCGGCCGCTTCCATGAAACAAGACACGTACACGCGTATACAGACGTGTTAATATCTCCGACATCGAAAGCCGATACACGAATTTAAGGCGGCTGTAGGCGGTAAGGGGATACGAATATTTTTGACAATATTGCGAATACGAAACGTGCCGCAACGTCAGACTTCCGACCGTTTTCCCAGCGTGCACGGAGATAAGGCCAGCACGGACGAAAATGAATCGAGCGATTTTATTCGCGGCACAAATCAAGAGATTATTTCCTCCTCGCTGGACCTTGGTTTTGCTTATACGCCGCGCCGTACTTCGTGGTCTTGTGAAATTGAATCGTTGCGTTCGCAGCCTTAAATTATACGTCGTCGCCAACACCCACGCGTACCTACCCCAGGATATTCACGCGCGCAAGACTGCTTCCATTCGAGAAGTCCCTCGTGTTTTCTGGATTAAAACGTTTGTTTCGACGGGATTGCCCCGCACTCGACCTCTTTTATTACTTTACTCGGTGACTTTGCATTTTCTTCTCAACGATGTAATATGCCTTTAAAACGTCGAGCGTGCGTGCCAGTCCGCTTTTAATTTTCGGCCCGTTCGAGATTCAACCGTTCCCCTCTTTCTCCCGCCGTTGCATCCCGTTGTCGCCTCGTCGCCTCGTCGCCTCGTCGCCTCGTCGTATCGTCGTATCGTTGAATTTAATAAACGCGGCAACAAACTTACTTTCTCTTTATCGTGCTTGTTCGTTGTTGCGCTTTCGTGTCCGATCGTTGATTCGATGGAGCGATGCGATCGACACGGACGGAAAGCGAATAGCGAAAATCGAAGAGACGAGGAGAGAACACGCCCCTCGTTATCTATCGGGCCGTGTATCGGGTAAACTCTGCGAGAAGGAGCGTTCGAAGGACGTTAATCGATCAATCTTCACGGAAGTATCCGGCGGAGAACGTAAATCGACTTGGCGCAAAAGCTGAAGCGTCTCGCGAGTGCGAGTGGTTGCGCGCGATTCTCGTGCGAGGAGCCCATAATTCTGGCTCGTCCATCGTGCCAGGCCTCCATCCGCGGAGGCGATTGGCCGTAGCCACGGGTGTTCCCGACGCTTTCTGGTCCTATACCCTTTTCGTCCTTTCCTCCATTCCTCCTTTACTCTTTCGCTCTCTTGCTTCTTTACTCCTCGCTTGTTCGCTCCTACTTTGTTTCCTCGTTGCCGCTGGCGCTCTCCTCCTTCGGCATCCTCGAGATCTCTCTTTTAATTCTTGGGGGCTCAATTAAAATCGGGACCGGCTTTCTCCCTCGCGGAGGCCGCGCGCGCTCCTTCGCTCCCCTCCCTTTCCTCCCACGTTCCCTCGGCCCCTCGGCCCCTCGGCCCCTCGCTTGGCATTATCTGGGCATTATCTGGGAGGCGTCGTTGCGCTTTTCATTGCGCTCGGCCTAGCTAGCCTACTAAACGGCTCTTGCTAGATCCACGATTCCCTGGAAACGATTCCGTGCTTTGCTCGATAAGTGCTCTCCAATTAGTGCGAAAACATTTCTCTGCTGCTTTTTGCCCTGGATGCACGACTACCGAGCCGGAGAATTCGATCTGAACGATCTTAAGGAGCAATGTTTCGTGAGCTCGGTTAACTCCCATGACCTCTCCCTGTAACGTGTTTCCGAAGAAACGGGAGCTACTCTCGTTCAATCGAAATCCAATTGCAATCGTTTTACATCGATACGTCCGCGCGTCTGCCAACCGCTGTGTGCCACCGAAAAGGACCAAGGGTTCAAAGGGAACCTGCTAGACCTATCGATCCGCGCGATTACACGCGCTTCCAAGGATTATCCCCTGGCAATATGTTTAACGTGTAATACGCGCTCCGTAAACACCTGCCGTCGCGTTAAGATATTCCCAGCAATGTTCGGTAGGAGGTTTTTAAGCAGCGAACAAACAGACAGCGAAAGCAAACAAAGTATCATCGACAAGATGTACCGGCGGTCGGTGGTGTACTGTAAATTCTAAAGGAGCGTCCATTGAACCGGGAGGACCCGGCTATTAGGACCATCAGCGGGATGCTAAATGACATCGGCGGAGAGCGCTTAGTCCGACTAAGGACGGCATAAAGTTGCGTGTACGAAAATGAATGTTTGCTGGAATTTATTATTGCCGGGCCTGGCTCGTAATTCAAACGAGGCTGGCGTTATCTTCATCAGAGGATGCACCGGCTCGTACCGAACACCGCGTGAGCCCTCGCGATGCTCAACTTCGCTCGCATTAGAACTTCCCGTACGTCTTTCGTTCGTTCGTTCGTTCGTTCGTTCGTTCCTCGATCTATCTATCCGTAATCGCTATACGCAATATTACCACGTTAAAAACGGCCCGGCCCGTCTTACGAACTCGATTCGATCAGTTTCTTAATGAGAGAAAGTCGACCAAGAGATTCGTAAGCGTAGCTTGGGAACGTTTTTCTTTCTCTCAAGGTGTTAAGGTACAAAATCTTATCCCTCCTGTGATTCTGGACGCGAGAAGCGATACGCTTCCCTAACGGGAATTCGGGATCTGTCGATAAGGAAAAGATGCGAGTGGATTTGGCAGCCGTTTCGAGAAAATACTCAATATTTACGTGGCTGTTCGATCGCCCGTCAGAATCAGGTAAAGCCAGTAGAAAATAAGAGCAACGGAGGGCAAAGTGACGTGGGAGTTACCCATGGTAAAAGAGGAACGGACATCAGGCGAGTAAGCCACCAGAGATACATCGGTTGGCAAGCTTTCGAGAAGATGGCGCCAATGGTTCTTTGGAATCCGACCGAACTTCTCCGTCTCTTCCGTTTCTTCGTCAATTTCTTCATCTTCCCGTTAATCGTTAATCCTTTTCTTTTCGTGTACTCGTTAGATGTTTTCGATCTAATAGACATAAAATTCCATAGACTATTTCGTTACGGTGATGAAGCAAACGAGCAATTGGTATTGGAATTCCATGTCGAACGGTACTACACGATATCAGAAGGAAAGAGATCTCGCGAGGAAGATCTAATACAAGTACAAAAATAGTCGAAGAAATGAAATGATGAAACGAGAAGAGGAAAAAGAGCAGCAAGAGAGAAGGTAAAGGGGAGAAAGCTGCGATCGCAAAAAGAGGGTAGAAGGCACGAAGGGACAGCAGGTGCTTTGTCACCGCGCGAGTAAATCCGGCAAGTTCTGGGACAATTCTTCGAGATTGTGACTGGAGTGGCTCGCATCCTGCACACGCATGCTTTTGTACCAATGACGTCACTGAAATATGGTTGGCCTTTTTTCGTTGGAGCAACGGCAGCAGCAACAGTAGCAGCGGCAGTTCGGCCTGCGAAGATGCAGTAAAACGCAAAGGGTTGCAAAAGGCACGAAGGATCGTACGCGATGCGAATGGTCGGGATCCGAATGGTCGTGGTTGGTACAGGGTCTGCGCGAACTCGCGCGGGCCTACAGCCAGAAAAGACAGGAGGAGGAACGTTTTTGTTTTCCAGTGACATTTATTTGGGTGCAAGGGGACGTGGGCTTCTCGTTTTGCATAAGTCAGGTGTATCTGTGTGCGAGTAGAGGCACCGTGATATAAATCCTCGCTCGAGGAGACTGCCCAGTGGCTACCTCCGTCTTTCTCTCCTTCTTCTCCTTCTCCTTCTCTGGCTCCATTTTCATCTCTATCTCTATCGTTTTCGTTTTCGTCCACCGTTCTCGCTCTCTTTTCCTCGTGGATCGCAATGCCGCACTGCCTCTTCCTCCGTCCCTCTCCTATCTGCGGCCCCCATCTTCTTCTTTGCTTTCCCTTCTCGCCCTTCGCCACTTGACTGGACGCTTGAGCGCACTATGGTGCACCCTGTTCTGCATATAATGCACCGGCCACCGTTCTCCGCCCCGCTTACTTGCTACTCTCCTACGCCGCGCCGCTCCGCTCCGCTCCGGTACCACTCGCCTCCGCACATGCATGTCTACCGGCGCGGTGCGGTGCGGCTCGGCGTAACGTTGATGACCCACGAAAGGATCATTACCGAGCCAACGGGCACCTCGATGTCCTCTTTCGGCCTCTCTCGGCTAACATGGGAAGGTCCGCGTTCGTTTAAATGCCGGCACGGCTACCGAAAACTAACGAGCCGATAAGCTAGCTTAGGAGTTGTTCTCCAAACACGCGCAGCTCGCGTTGCTTTTGTAAATTAGATCGTCTCCAGCCAGGAGGATGCTTCGCTCGAGATCGAGCGGCACGGTCGTTCTTCTTGACGAAAGGAGAACCGGAAGTTTCGCTCTTTAACAGCGGTTCGCGTGAACAGGTCGTGATAACAAATAAACGATTTACCGCCGAATTTGACGCGAACGTTGCATGCGAGCTATTTTTATAACGTCCCGCGGCAAATTCTTTGACCGCGACCGAGCCATCGAAAGATTCCATCCCGGGATACTTTCGTTTTCGAGCGGTGCGATTTTTTACCGAATTTTATTTGATTTGTCAATGTATTTTATGCTGCGGAATATCGATTCCAGGGATGGCCAGCGAGAAGCGGAGAGAAAAGGAGAAGGGCGAAGAAGGCGCCGAGTGGAAAAAGGAAGACGGTGATGGCAGTTTTGGCCGCGAATAATTCAAACGGGGGAGTCGTTTAAACGTCGAAGCACGTCGCCCGACAGGTGTAGGCATCGATTAGCATAAGGTAACGACGCCAACGAGCACGTAAACACGTCCTGGCCGGGCGATCGATGGATCACGATCGCGCCGATCTTTCCAACGATCATGATTAAAGTGGGTCTTTAGAGTGTTCGACGTAACGGATCGGCCGTTCGTCGTAAGACCGCGTTCGTGAGGAGCTCGCTGTATATTCCTCTCGGTCGATCCTTCGCCGTCTGTTGTCCCCTTTCGCCTCTGCCCCCCAACCCCTTCACCTCCTCCTCCTCCGTTTACCGGCCATATCGTCGCTTCTCCGTTCGTCTTTATCTCTCCAACTTCTTTCACCGGTACGAGCGAAGCCCGGGTGACCTTGGCTGTGATTAACACCCAAGAAAGTAGAAACACCGGCTCGCATATACGTCGACCCGAGTCGACGGCAGCAGGTTCAAGGCCGTTTCGGAGACCCAGAGCGGCTAGGTAATCGACGTTCGGCTTTTACGTGAAAATTACCGATTAAATTGGAAAGAGTCTCGGACGCGATAGCATCGCGGCTAGTACGAAATTACTCGTTTCCCGAGTCGAGCCGGGGAACGGAGACGGATAAACGGATCGCGTATAACGCGTACGAATGTATAATATGTAGCTCGTTACCGATTCGCGTTATAACGAATCGAGTGGTCGATGCTCGCGAAGGAGATTTCGATTTCTTTTGTTGGTAACATTATACGAGACGGTTCAGCCCGATCGGTAGTACTCTGGTTGTCGTCGGTGTTGCTGCTACCTGGTTCGAACTCACGCGTGTACGGCAAGAGAAGCACACCGACAGCCCTTATAAGGGTTGTCAGCGTGCTTGCCGGGATAGGATAATAAGATACCTACCTCCTTGCTTCTGGATCCTGAACAACGGGTGGAGACCGTACAGATCGTGACCATCCTGTCACGAGTCACCGGACGACGCACACCTTGGCTCGTTCCTTTAGTTTTTCTTCTTCTCAAAATTTTTCGCAAGCTGGCGATAACCAACACCAATGATAACGAAAAGAAAAGAAAATGGAAGGAAAGAAAATGGAAGGAAAGGAAAGGAAAGGAAAGGAAAGGAAAAATGAGAGAGGATAGAATTTTCGAAAACCGTACAAGGCGTATGGGGGTAAAGTTCGAGGCGAAGAGTCACGAGAGCGACCTAAAACGATAGGTTACCGTGCACACGTGGAGCACACGTATATGGTGGTCGAGCATCGAAGTTCACGAGAGGATCGGACGCACCAGGGTCCCGCAGATCGTATCTACCGAGCGAGTTTACGTAGAAATCCGCGTTCTACCGACAAGCTGGACTAACCTAACTTAACCACTCTCGAACAGTCAGCCCCTTCGGCTTCTGGTATCGCACTACGAATCGTCTCCTGAATCTTTGGCGCATATATTATCGAGCTGAGACTGTCGCGGTAGGTTCCCCGCCAGGAACCGTGGAATTGTCTCGAGCGAAGATTATCGACTTTGTGGCAATGATACCTCTTTACCGAGATCACGACTCTAAATTGGCCCTAATTTGAATTCGAAAACATTCCTCTTGCGAAATATTCAAGTTTTCCAGTTACGCGATCGCGACTCTTCGTTTTATGTACATCGATCTGCTTTCGAACGGGTCAAAGAAAAAAACAAAAAACCAAAAAGAAAGGAAAAAAACAAAAGAAAAAGAAAACGACACGGAGGAAAGTGGGAAAGTAGATTTGAAAGGGGAAGACGAAGCATCGAATACGAGACGCGTGTAAGGTTCTTCGGTTGGCGCTTCTCATACCCGAAAGCCGTGACGTTTATGGGCCCATATGGTGGTCGCTCGAAGCAAGCTGATCGGTTCATAAAGCATCCGACCGCGATTCTCTGGTAGTCACAAATCAACTCAACTGGATCGTTTGGGCCCAGTGTTTCAGCGGTCTGTGGTGTAGCCAGGCTATATCTGTCGGAATGTACCTATGGTCTCGCGCTACTTCACCAAGACAAACGAACGTTCACAGATAGATACGAATGAACCGTCCCAGAGACAACACCGAACCTTCGTCTTCTTCGTGGTCTCTCGTAACGGACGGGCCGCGGTGTGATACACGTAAAGCGACGCCCTTAAATCACCATGGGCCCGAACGCCTCATCCTCCTCATCCCTTCCTTTCCCTTCCTTTCCTTGCCTTTCCTTTCCTTTCCTTTCCTTTCCTTTCCTTTCCTTTCCCTTCTGTTTCTTTCTCCTCCCATCTCTATCCTTTTACTTCGAAGAAGGTGCATCGAGTTAGCCGGAGGGTCTTCGGGCCGAGGGAAAGAAGGATTTATAAGGAACCGAGGAACAGTCTAGACTTTCGAGGATTTCTTTTCGTAGGACTCGCGACTCGCGACTCGTGTCCCGTGTCTCTCCGGTCCCTGGACCATCGATCATTTTCGATGTTTACAGACTCGCGATACCGCTCCTATCGGATACGTCCTTTCTAGGTAGGTAAACGTTCCATTCGTTGGTCTCGTCGTTCGAAAGAATGCGAACGATTTCGCAAGTATCGACGGAACTGTGCACGAGGAATTAAGGGGGTAGAGGATGAAAGATGTAATCGCCGTGAACGGGCAAGATCGATACGATATAGAGCAAATATGACGGCGCGTTAACTGGGGATGCCGGGAGGAAGATTTTCCGATGACATCTCTCTTGGGAGCAGCAAATGCCTCCGCGTCCCCTCTGTGTTCTTTATCACCGGCCCGGAATGCTTGATAACGTTTGATTTGTTTCAATCGTAAATACGAAGATCGCGCGCAATATGGCTGCCCGTTTCTCGGAGGGGTCAAGTTAGGTGATGTCGATGCAACCACGCGTCGCAAGGCGTGCGTGGAAATGCGGCATCCTGTAGGATGGATCGCGATAATTGAACAACGATCGTTAAGCGGCTGCCATTCTATCGGTCTACGAACGAACGTTCGTCATTCGGTTCGTCGAGTTCACGGCTACGAGATTATACCGTGAAATTTATGCGCGTTCGAAGCTCGCGCAATAAGAAGAAGAGCAATCTCGTCGATGAAAGGTTTCGTCGAGGCGCGCACGTGCCTTTAAATCCCCGAGAAACGACGACGCCTCTGAAACAAGCAGAAACGTGGACCCGTCGAAGCGGAGAAAGAAAGAAGGAAAGAAAGAAAGAAAGCGTGTGATACGGAGAGTAAGGGTAGGGGGAAAGAGGCTGTTGGTATACACGCACGAATGCGCGCATCGTGGTTTTTCAATCGGGTTTCGGCATATCCTTTAATTCGTCGCTCGAGGATAGCACCCGTTCCCCTTCTTGACCAATCGGCTTTGCTCGTGTGCTCGCTCGAAAGTGTACGCGCGCACACATTCGCACACACCGAATCCGCCACGTTTCTGCATTTGCATTCCCGACGCAAGAGGTGCGCGCACGCCGCCAAGACAGGAGGCATCGAATGTTTAATTCAAGATACGTGAGAGTGTTGAGCCCGTGAAACGGAGAGGGGAGAGATATTCTAGCACGGGTTAAGGGAGCGGAGATACAGAAGTTGCGTGCGTATAAGCGAATCCGAGGGAACGAGAGGGACAGAGAGGGACAGAGAGGGACAGAGAGGGACAGAGATGGAGAGAGAGAGGAAGAGAGAAGGAGAGCGAATCGAAAGCGTAGGGTAGCAATTGATGGGACAGGGTGGCGCGTTTGTTGAGCTAATTACTGTAAGGCGAGGCGCTTACGCGCGCCGCTACATACAAACGGCATTAAAGGTGGTGGCCATCAATCCCCGTGGGTCCCCTTTTCCAGTCCTGGCAACTCGCCTCTCCTCCTATCCTCTCCTGTCTTCTCTACGCGGTATCTCTGTTTCCGAGAGCGTCTTTCTCTCGGACCACGCGGCTCTTTCACGCGATACGGCTTCTCGCTGGTATTAATTGCCGCGATCCACCGCACCGTCTCGAGCATCGTTCGCAAATTTCGCGTTCAAAGGAAGAGCCGACGACGACAAGCTTTTTTCACGCAAAAATCGCCGCGTAACCTTCCGATCGAGCTCACGTCTTCGAGCTGGTGAACGGATGGACACGTTCGGCGTGACTCTACGGTGTGACGGTGTGACGGTGCAAACGACGCGGTATAAATAATCGCGTTCGATAATTAAGATGGCGTTTCGCCGCTTGTGCGTGTACGGGCCGACACCCGCTGTCTCCTCGCAACGTGACATCGAGCTCACGCGTGTAGACACGCGAGCCCGTGTTCGAGCCATCGAGGGAAAATATATATCGTCCGCCCTCGGCCCATTCCGCTTCGATTCTCCGTTCTCTACGTCGTTCAGTGCCGTGGAATTTCAACGATTCTCGCGAACTTCGGCACACTGAATATCGTAATGGGCAAAGGGTCCACTCTTCGTTCCTCGGATGAACGAAAAAAAAAAACGAAGGGAAAAGACGAGAGAGCAAAGCGGAGCCGACCGTGCCGTATGCGAGTGCTCCGTTGTCACGTTAAAAAGTATTGTCTCCGTAGTAAGCGAATATTAATCAAACTGTCTATGAGATTGAACTCGTATGGCCTAATTTATGGCCTAATTTATAGTTTTTTCAAAGCGAGATAAGACCTTGCTTTCATACATAAAAAGTTTGGTTTCGCTGAAAAAAGGAGAAAAGGAAACAAGATTGTGCCTCGAATCGAAGGAACGAGGAGGGCGCAGAACATTCGATAAATGGCATTCTCGTAAAATCGGTTGTAACGCTTCGGTCGGTGAACGTTATTAACTGTCTAAATAAATGACGCGGTGTAGCGACGTCGTGCGAGAAGGAATCTTGCTGGCAGTGACATAAGTTGCCGAGTGTAATTAGGGGAATAAAGTCCGCGGAATTTCGCGAGCCACGGTGCCCAGCTACGATCGTAAAGAGGACGAGTGTTCTGGCGTAACCCGAGGCCCGCAGCAGACTCGTTGCAAGAAGGGGCTGCCGCAGAAACGACGAGGACGCGTCGGGGAATGAAGGTGGGGGGCGTCTCGGTGCCGACGTCGTCGTGCCAACCCCACGGGGCGCCAGCCTCGTTATATCTTCATTAAGCGGTGTACCTAACCATCCTGTCGCGACTTCTTAGCACTTTGCAGTTTACACTAATTTCGCGTTACTTTTTCTTTCTACGTATCGGTTTCCTTGTTTGCTTGTTCCCTTGTTCCCTTGTTCCCTTGTTCCCTTGTTCCCTTGTTCCCTTGTTCCCTCGTTCTCTTGTTCCCGGTGATAAACACGCTCGAACGAGCGTAACGCGTGCATCCGTTTTTATTCCTGTAGCGTTTTAGCTGAAATTCGAGCGCGCAGGAGAGCACGTGGATACGCTGTTCGATGCGAGGAGAAACCATGGAAACCTGCGACACGAGTTTCGCAAGATTTAAGCGCAACCCTTTGTCCGAAGAGTAACGCCCGCGAATTTCGTGGTCGTGTCGGAGTAGGCCGTAGGATCCCCCTTGCCAAGGAAATTCCAAGTCCCCCGAATCCCCGTAAGATCGGGACACGTCGTTATGGGTCCGCGCGCTCTTTCCTCTTCTACGCGTCTCGGCCTCGGTCTCCTCCTCTCCGTCCGACTTACGGTTTGTTTCTCGAGCAGGGACAGCAACAGGAGCAACATCAGCATCGGCATCAGCATCGGCATCGGCATCGGCATCGGTATCGGGGCGGAGGACCCGGTCCACGAGCAGAAGGAGGACGCGGTCGTAAATATTCGGGCGCCAAATAATGCCGGTTCCGAGCGAGAGCAAGCGACCACGACTGCTGCTCGACCCGTAATGAAGGACATCCTCGTTAATTAGTCAATAAATTATCCTTCGCGCTCACGACGCCCGTGCTCTCTCTCTCTCTTTCTCTCTCTCCCTTTCTCTCTCCCGGCTCTCCGTCTTTCCCGCTCGTTTTCGTCCTTTTTGCTCGAGAGAACTCAAGGGCCGCATACTTTACGACACCTATCTCGCGCGACAGCACGATGCATTTCTCACAATCAGGACCCTCGAAGACGGAAACGCGTCTTGTAAGACGATCCACGAGGTGGTCCGCCGCTGGCTTTCAGCCACGATGAATTTTTCAACGACCGTTTCGTATCCAGTCCTTCTCGTCTCTCTGGCTTGCTTTTATGCTCTTTTACCATCGGCCGCTCTCGCTTGTCACCGTTTCCGATATCGCACCGAGTAGTAATGGGAAGGGACGATAGGAAAATACACTTGAACGAATTAACGCCTGTTTGTCGTTCGCCGATTTTCATTCGTTGTTTATTTAAGGAGGACAGCCGACCCGACTCGCCGGGTACGTTCTTCAACAGCGATATGTCTATAAATTCGCGTAGACGGGCGCGAGCAAGAAACCGCGCGCGGTAAACTCTCGCTATATTTCGTTGCGTTGCGCTCGGGAGCATAAAGATTCGATCGTATACGCGACCAAAGCATCTACCTATCGTGCCATGTGACCGTACATCAGCTTAACTATTTCCTGGCGTAGCACCGGTCTACCGGTTCGCACGACCACGAACGACGACGAGAGGCCACACCGATCCAGTCATAGCGCACTGTACGCTATGTCCGTCGTTCGACTCATAGCTGATAATTCAACGAAGCTCCCGTCGATTCCTACGATATATTCGAAAGATGCCGTTGTTCTTCCGATCTGAGTCGCCGCGCGTCGTTCGTCCACGATTTTAAGGGTTAGATGCTTCGTAAATTCTTGTTTCCCGACCTGACCGCTACGCTGAACCTTCCGTATCGCATCGGATAGAAACAATCGAGTTAAGTCGACTCGTCGTTGGAAGCGAAGCCTCGACGAACTTGGAAAATCCCGAGAACGTAGTCGTTCGCGTGGCCAGGCGTTGGAAAAGCGTTCTTGTGCGCGTCTTGCAGATGAGCGCGTAACTCCTTTGCGAAATTCGTCTGAAACGGTTCGGCGTTCTTTCCTTTGCACACGTCGCACTCGTAGATGGTCTTGCCAGGATGCAGACTGGTGGAGAGCACGTGTTTTCTCAGATTCTCCTGCAACAGCGAAAAAAAAAAAAAAACAAAGAAAGAAGAGTAAAGGTGGAAAGCTTTAGCTTTGCCAGTCGGAGCAAAGTCAAAGTCAAAGTTACCGTAGATAGAATTGAAACGGTCGGGGCTATCGGTCTACGGTGAATACCTGTGACCAGAATCGGTCTGCCGCAAACCGGCCGCGTTCATTGGCTACGCCATGGAGCATTTAAAGGCGCTTTACCCTCTTCGAGCTAAGTAGCCGGCTGTAGTCGTAAACATCTTCCTACCAGGCGGGCTTATACGAGCCGTTGATGGCAACGGCAACATCAAATTTAATTTCCCATAAGTAAATCTTTCTGCACGACCAGTGCTCCGTGACGCGCTCGGATAAAGACTCGTTCACACCGTCATGGGCGGTCGTCCACCTTTACGCGGAACGCTCCGATCGCGGAAAGTGTACGCCGTCACGCAAATCGCTCGCATGCACTTTCAATTAATCCGATCGATTCCGATTTCTTCTTCCGATATCATTTGCCTGTACCATCGAAACTCTGTACACGCTATTATACATACGCTACTAGCCGTAGAATATATCGTTTTACGAGGCCTTCCTTCCAACATTTCAAATCGTACCGCGCTCTCTCTCTCTCTCTTTGCGTATATACATATCTGCTTTCTCCTTTATTTGTTTCGAGATTCCAGCAGGTCCAGGGGTCATATTATAATAATTTCCCTCTACCTGTAGGCTACCGTAACGTAACTCGAACGCGTACGCGTACGCGAACCTACGCCCGTACAAGTAAATTATCGAGTCTGATATTCTGCTGGCTGACCACTGATCGAAACGGACGATGAAATTAGAAACGCGTACTATTGGAATCGGTATTCCGCGTAAAGATTTCATCGATACCCGCGTTTCCGTGTTTCTCACTCAGACAAATTTTCACGCATGGGATACAGATCGTGCACCGGCTCGATAGAAAATTGAACATCTCGCTGAGATAAAAAGTTACAACAGGCAGAAAACGGATGCGCGGAAACGAGAAGCAGATCCAAGAGTAAGCAGGGTTGCTTTCGAGAATTAGCGCGTTTTCACCGCCACCGCCAGCAGCCGCGGCAAACGAAGCGTAAGTTTTACTCCCACGGCAGCGAGTGGCAGGGGGTATCGAGAAACAGAAGGAACAGGCAAATACGGAAAAACGAAGGCAAAACAGATCGTGGATCGTGGACAAGGCAAGATGAAAGATCGCGTAACCGTCCGGGGTAAATCATAAACTGGCTGGAGGTGGAAAGGAAGGAAGGAAGGAAGGAAGGAAGGAAGGAAGGAAGGAAGGAAGGAAGGAAGGAAGGAAGGAAGGAAGGAAGGAAGGAAGGTAATCTCGTTGACGCAAGGCAAGCCACTCGCTACGTGTAAGGAAATTTCGTCGTTAAATCGCCTCGTAGCTTCCTTATTAATGCCTTACGAAGTAAACGAGCATCGGCAAACTCGATATTCCCTTCGAACTAAAACCTTGACCAACGGACTTCTCTGATCCTCGACGCCCTCGACGGAGATTCGTCCGAATGGTCCGTGTCGAATACGTGGAACTTTCGATCGTAATCGGTATCAGAAGCGATCAGTCGATCGCGTCCACGAAAAAGGATGAGATAAACGATTAAATCGAGTGTGTTCAAGGTAGGTGGTTTCTCGTATCGTAACTACTGCTCCGCACAGTTCAGAAGTGCTTACCGTTGTATCATTACCGATGCAAGACGTAACATTCGCAATTCTCCGTACCACGAGATTACCTTGGCCCGAGTTATCCCAGGCTGAGAGCCACTGGAATGAGTTTATGTCGCTATCAAAGAGACACGGAGCCCTCGTATGCGAGTCGCATCCTAACTAAAGCTTCAAAGGGCATTAGCATACCGGCCGCTCGGTATGACTGGGCCGTGCGTGTGTGGGCATCCAGTGAGCACAATTAACTCGTTATCTTATCGCGTCTCGGTGGCGGCAGAAGCGGCGGCATGGTCCAAACGTTAAGGTGTACTTTGCTTAATTTACGCCACACAGGCTACAAAAATTGAACCGCGAGTCAACCGACGCTCTTACCGCGTATACACCACCATAACTCCTAACAGAACGTAAGACCGATCTTCCCTCGACGATTGTTCGTCTATCGAACAACGCGACGATTTTTCAGTCGAACGAGTAAATCATTCAACGCGATTTCCACAATCGTTTCATGCAATCCGGCCCGAAAATTCCGCTTTGAAACTCACCAAGTTGTTGCTCGCGTAAGGGCAGTGACGACACTTGTACGGCTTGGTACCCGTGTGCAAACGTACGTGTCGTTGCAGATGGGAAGCAATTTTCGTTTTAAAAGCGCATCCGGAATAAGGACAGGTACGCAGGTCCGATTTCACGCTGCTCGGGGAATTCTCGTGCCGAGAGCGATGCCTGTAACGAAGGAGTTATGCGTTTAGATAACGATTTGCGTCCACGCGGTTCAACCGCGCGTGTTATTAAACGAAAGAAAAAGGCGTTCTGGTAAAACGTTAATCCGACAAGTGGACGTTATTAAGAAATATGTTTCGCCACGAAATCGTACGAAACGAAACGATAAAGTGGAGAGTTAAAAGTGACGGGACGCGTCTCGGAGGCGCGGCATTCCCGGCAACTTCATCGTCGCAGGGAGGCTAGCGATTATGAACGATGCGATATGCGTGCACGATATTACGAGGGAAGCCACTGGCCCTGGCTACGTGTATATCAGGTTCGAAATGCGTGACACGTTTAATTAAAATCCTGTGTGATTTACTCCGCCGCACAGAACGAAACCGAAAGAGACGGACAGAGATGACCGCGTGTCCTGGAACGAGATGGAACGAGATGGAAAGAGAGAAAAGCAGCGGGTAGAGGGAACCGATGAAAAAGAGAACGAAAGAGAACGAAAGAGAACGAAAGAGAAACGAAGAAGGGCAGAGGGAATTAGGAGGGGAGCAGGTACAGGGGATAAAGAGCGGGATAGAAAGCTGGATAAAGCGAGAGAGATAGATAGATAGAGAAAGAGAGAGAGAGACGAAGAGAGGGTGTGGAGAACGCGGAGGTGGAAGAGAAGCCCGTGACACTCTGTGGCTGCGTTGAGTTCGACTCACGTAGTAAGTACTCAATTCGCGATGAAATATCGCGCCGACCATCGCCATGCGGACGATCATAACGGGTTGCCCGCACTTGGCCGACTGCTGCACGCAACTTCCGCTTTCGTGGCTCTTTCTCCGTCCCTCTTTTACCCTTCCTCTTCGTCCTCGCGTCTCTTTCGTTCGATTTCTCTTCTCTCTGCTCGTTTGATTACTCGCGGCACGAGAGAAAGAAGAGGCAGCCAAAGAGAGAGGAACGCAGCAGAAAAGTAGTGAATGAAACGAGATAAAATTTATTAGCGGTCGTCCACTGTACAATGGCCCCGATAAGACTTCATTTAAACCGAATCGTTCGTTTGTCGCGGTCAGCATAGGATAAACGCGAATCGCGTATTTCCCATTTCCCGGTATCGATCGATGTCTCCGCGAACGATTAACAATCAATCGATTCGCGGATAAGACGATCCCCGGGGGTAGTCGTTGAGTCCGGTCGAAGTAGAAATCGCGTAAACGCGTTTCCATTAATTACGCGGGAAGATTTATAACCGAGACGAAACAAATTGTGTCGATAATACCGGAGATTTTTGATCGGCGATACACGCACCGGCACGCACGTCTATCCCTGTCCAATGTACCTCGGCTCGATGCAATTAGTTCTCTACTTCCTCGAACGCATCGATCATGCATCGCGTACATACGCGAACCGCGAGTGCAATTAACGGCGCGTAGGTTTGCCAAGGCTTCCCGACGCGACGGGTATCTTGATGAAAATTAACATCAACGATTGCGGTAGCGAGACGATTCGTTTTTCTTTCGAACGCAACCGCTCGGAACGAAAGAAAAATTACTTTGCTTCAGCGTTTCACGCGACTTCGTCCCCGAACGATGATACCCACCTACGCAACTGCGTGTTCGTTTTAGCCGCGTAACAGCAATCCGAGCACTTGTACCGCCTGTCGGATGCCGTGCTGTGGTGCACCAAGTTTCTGTGCGATCTCAATTCGGAGGCAGTTCGGAGCACCGTTGGACAGCCCGGAAGTCCGCACTTGTACTTTTTCCCTGCGTGCCGCAACATGTGCTGTCGGAGAGCGTGTCTGAAAGAGAAACAGAGTGTCTGCCACGCGCTCGGTTTAGGTATTAGCGAGACGCGAAGTATCATTTTTCGAATGCCAATAGCATTACAGAGACGCGCGACACCTTCGAAATAACGATTTTGCGAGTTAAAGGAACGCGTTTTTCGTTAAATTCAACGCGTAATAAGACAGCACAATGGTCGAACGAATGCATGGTACGCGTGCGACCATTGGCTGTTCGCACGCCGTAAGATCCGATCGCAGCTGTTGCATCCTATATCAACCTGCCGGCGAGCGCACACAAGAGCTGCACTTTAAATAGTTTCTGTCAAGAGGTGACGATCTATACGGTTACTGAACTCGCTCCCGGCTCGTCTATAACTTTGCGTCGTTCGTCTTTCGTCTTTCGTCTTTCGTCTTTCGTCTTTCGTCTTTTGTCTTTCATCTTTCGTCTTTCCGAAGGTACTTGCCTCTACCTACGTACATATACCATACCGTATATTCCGCTTTGACCGTTCGCTGTTTTCTGAAATACCGTTGGCACGCGGAAACCAAAGGAAGAAGAGTGCGAACGAGCGGTTCAAGTCGCGGCAACGTCCACGCTAATAGCGGCATTCTTCGATACGTATAAAAGTTAAACGAAAGCTCGTCGATGTTATCGAAATCGGCAGCAAATTTCCGAACGTGGTAGCCACGATCTTCGCGCGCGTATCTCTCGCTCCTGTCTCGAGATCTTAGCGAGCGAACGTGGTCACCGTGAGGGAAACCTACCGCGGTAGCAGAGCGAAGGACACGGATTTTTCGAGATGGCAGCTCGACGATACCGGCATGGCACCGGGCTCCACGAGCGGTCCACGGATCGGACGCTATAGAAGTCGAGCAAGAACGAAGGACAGGGAGTCAAAGGAGAAAATCGAAGTGCAAAAAGAAAGAAGGAAACGAGAGAAGGAGAAGAGAAGGTAAAGGAAGGGACGGAGAGAAGGAACGCCAAGAACAGAAGAGGCTACGAGATCTGGGCCGTCCTAGAGGGAGCCTCGGCCTACCCAATTGGCTACGCAAGTGTAACGGCAACTTTTACAATGTCAGGATATACACGCCCTCGCACGAGCTTAGGACGTACCTTTCTTACACCTGCATTCAGGTAGTCTTTGCAAGTACGTTCCCGTGACACCCGCTACTCGTATACCCTGCCACCCACTACCCACTACCCACTACCCACTACCCACTACCCACTACCCGCTACCCGCTACCCACCGTCCAGAGCTACCTCGTCGCGCTTCGTCCCCTTCGATATGTTTTACGCGTAAACTGTCCACCGGTATACCTACCCGTTTTCGAATGCTCCGACAAATTACGACCACGTCGTCGAATCGAAACAAGCCGAGCAATCGTTCGAAAGCGAACGCGACATCGTTCGATGCCGCGAACCAACGTTTCCTCCTTGCGTTTCACCGCGCGAACGATCAGCTACGAGAGGGGGAGACGGCTCGGCATTCCGCAAATTCAACGAAAAAGAGGTAACCACGATGTGGACGGTCGCTCGATGAACGCTAACGACGATGCGGTCGTGACTCGCGATGCCCAACCATGGTATATGCGCCGTGTAATTGTCTTGAATTATAACATCCGAGCTATTCAACGACAAGACCTTTCCGCCGGATATCAGTCTCGATAAAAAGGATATTAATACGCGACGACGCGTTATACGCGATTGCGCCTTCTCGTCCAGAGAGACGAGAAGAAAAAAAAAACACGACAAAAAAAAAGGGAAAAAAAAGTTTGCCAATCGACCGAACGTTTGTACAAGATATTCGTCGATGGGTCGAGCGTTAATTTGCCTAAAAATCTATCGGAAATACAGTGGTGTCGAGCCGACGACGCGACGAGGAACGGGACGTATCGGTGAATTATGGCATTGGGAAATCTCGTGTTGCCGAGCCATTCCGGGGGATTGGAATTCCGATAGAACAATATTAATATGGTGGCCGACAAAGGCGCGTTTCACGGCAACGACGTTGACGGAAGAGAGATGGAGGGACGGAGAAGCGGATAGGCGGATAGACGAATAGACGGACGAACGATGAAGAAGAAGAAGAAGAAGAAGACGAAGAAGAAGAAACATATCGTTCTCGGCGTGTGTTTCCATGGAATGTCGCAGGCGTGACAAGAGGCCGTTAAGAAGAGTCTCGGCTCGATTGGGTAAGCGGATGCGGTCACTCCGGATGATTTAGCGCGACGTCCAGCGTCATCTCGTGAAATATGTGCCGGGCCGGTTCGAGGTCATTTAAAAGTCTAATCCGCGTTGTTACGATCGTCCTTTTGCTCGTCAATAACGGTCGCGATACGTCACGATTCGTCGCGATTCGCCAAGTATCGATCGACCGATCGAAAATTCCGGCAATCGAAGCCCAGATACTTGTACCGAAGGGTGACGAGCTGGTTTCCGAGCTCAAGTGAGAGGAAGAGAGAAGATACGCGTTGGTTCGCAAAGCCAAAGTCAGACAGGATACGGCAACGTACAGGTTAATATAGCCTCGATCGTTCTGGGATGGGAATGGCGGAGCCGGTGAAGCGATCGTGTACTATCCGGGAGGAGGGAAGCGGATGAGAGTGAGCGAGCACGGGCATTAATTAAAAAGGTTGCGCATTAAAATGATTTGTTTTAATTGGCTGAACGCGCTGAGGTATTTATGGCCTCGCGGTCCTTCGCTCGGTCTGTCGGTCTGCGGCCTTTACAACGAACGTCGACTCGAACTTCTTCTTCTTCTTCTTCTTCTTCTTCTTCTACTTCCTCCACCACCACCTCCTCCTCCTTCTCTTTTCCTTCTCGTTCTCCTCCCTATTGCCCCTTCTATGGCTTTTTCGTTTAGTTCCATCCCGTCTCATCTCGTCTCGAGACTTCTCTTCGTCTTCCTCGTCTTTCGCACCTTCGTTCACCTTCTTCGTTCGCCGACATCTTTCCCTGTCGTTCGTGCCAGTCCTTCGCGGCCTAGTCCCCTCCGCCCCTGACCTCTTCGATTATCTCGAAATCGGACGGACGATCGTTCATTTCGACTAGCCACGAGAGCTAACGGCCGATTCTCTTCTGTTGCGGAGGAGAACCGAGGGCGATTCATAAATATCGAGCCACGACAAGTGGATCTTTATTACCACCAATGATTTATACCAGACCTTGCCTCGCTCTTTCTTCGACTCTGTCACCGACCTATTCCCCTGGCTAGACTAAAGTCGCCTACGAAACAGCTATGCCTCTTGTGAATTTACGCATTTTTCTTGTTATCCTTCGTTCTCCTCTTCCTCGTTCTAATGGTCGTTTTCTTTCGTTCGATCGCGCGGTTCTCCGTTCGAGGAAAGGATCGTTCGCGATTTCGTTCAGCGAGCATCGAGAACGGGAAGGCGATGCTGGCAGAGTTCTCGAGCGAGAACTCGGTCGGATACGGGTCGAACGGAGACGGTTAAGAAGGTAAATACCGAAAGAGCCGTAGGCTCGAGATGTTTGGGCTGGCAGCACGGTGCGGTGGGTGGAATCAGCGTTTCCAGCGGACGATGGCTAAGGTGGGATCGTGATGGGCCGTGATGGTGGTGTGGCCGTGGAACGATGCCGAAGAGGAGGCTGGACCAAAGTGAACCGAAGGTGATGCATGGCCGACGGTTTCTACGGCGGGGCCGCAGACGAAGAAATAAAGAATAAGAAGAATATCCGCTTCGCCGGGTCCAGAGCCGGCCCCCTGGAGCAAACGCTGTCATAACTCAATCCCACCTTCGTCCGTTTGTACGTCCATACAGACGTATGTCTGTACGTCCGTACGTTCGTCCCGCACCGGTGCAGGTTGCACCTGCGTCTATCTCGCTTTTTCTTCGACCATCTATCCCCTTCCTTCTCCCTCCTTCCCGTAGCCCCTTGCATCTTCCTTTTTTCTCGATTCGTCTTCGAATCGGAGTCCAATCTTGATCATGGGACCAAGTACCCTCTCGATGTAGAGTCATCGAGATCTTCTTCTCTGCTCGTTAGATTCCATCGAGATTCCCTTGTTGCAACTTTTTCATCTTTCTGACGCATTCTGTACGCGTATCGCGTTCGAAAGTTTCGCGATACGAACGTTCTTCGCGATTCGACTCGATCGACAATCTTTTCGACGAAACATACATACACCGATTTTCCTCGTAAACGGTAAACAGTTTTTCGCTTTTTCGAAAGTCATGTATACAGAGGAACGCGCACACGCACACGCACGGATAGGCGCGCATCGAACCAACACCAGCAATGTTTCTGCAACCGTCGTCGATTTCGGCCGAAACGAATTCCGTCCGTGCTCGCTTCGTCAATGTTGTTGCCAGGATCGGATCGGATCGGATCGGGAACCGGTTTGAGGAATGATTCACGCGTTATTTAAACGCTATAAATTGCTCGATTTCGGACGAGATAAAAACCCGTAAGACGAATCGCGGCTTTAATTATAGATTCCTGAAATTTATGTAAACAAGAGGATAAATCTACGAGAGCGTACGATTCGATTGCTCGACGAAGAAATTTGACGAGAATAGAGATCTTCGAGAGGCTTCCAATCGTTTCCTCGATAAATCCGTTCGGTTCGCACCGAACACCGGTGTAAACGACTTCGATTTGCCGTGAATTTACGAAATTTACGAAATTTCCTATCGAATTCAAAGATGGACGGAAAAAGTCAGCTTCGTTAGAAATAAGTTGAAACGAACGCGCGCGAATCCCAATCAAAGGCGAGCCTGTACCGGCAAACAAAACGGAATTTCGTCTCCGTCGACCACCGGGGAGTGGTTTGTTGGTCTCGCATTTGGCGCTGATGCTGTAAGTCGGCGAGAGTAAAAGAGGGAAGAGCTGTCGGAGGGTGGAGGGTGGCGAGCGGGAGGCGGAAAAGTAGGAAAGGGTGAGAGAGGAGAGGAGAGGAGAGGAGAGGAGAGGAAGGGGCAGAAACAGAGGAAGGAAATGGGATAGAGCGAGAGATTGTAGCTGCCGCGTCAGGGAGATTAGGGGATCGTAGGGTTGGTTGTTGCCGGTACAGGGAACGCGGGCAGGGAGCGCAGGGGTGGTTAACGCTTCGCAGCCGAGGCTCAGAATAAACAACAATATTATAACGCGAGCTTAATTGCGCCAGAGGGCTCGGTAACGGGCGCATAAATCGGAGCAGCGAGCGCGCGCGCCCTCCAAACTACCCTCGCCGCATCTTTCTCTCTCGTTGCTTCCGTCTTCGTCCCGCCGATTCGCCACCCCTACAACATGTACCAGTCTTCCACGAGCCGCTCCCAGAGTAGGATTCATTTACAATAAACATGTCCTCCGCTAATTTCGTCGGCGGAAAAGGAGGAATCTCCAGAACGGAGGAGCGTCTTAACCGTAACGTACGTCGACGTTTCTACCTTCTCGTTCAGCGGAGACGATCATTCGTTAGGGGAAGATCGCGAGTTCTTCGTTATCGGGGATAACCTTAGCGGTGGCTTCGAGTTTTCGAATTTCTACGCGGATACCTACTGTTCGACCATTTGTTACCGCGCTGCACCGCGCCGCACCGCGCCGCGCCAACATCCGACGATGGTAAAAATTTTAATTAAACAAACCAACTGGTCGCTTGACCGGCTCGCATCGCAACGTATCGCGTCGCGACGCCGTAGCGCCACTTTTATTTCCTTTTCTCGATTCGGCTTCTTTCCCCTTTACCGCATTACGGAACGCGCTGTTTACCCCTTTTGCCAAGTATTCGCAGACCTATCGAGAACGTATAGCGATTTTGGTCGGACGGAGCGAGCGGTCGCGGGGTCGAGAGTCGAGGGAGGAAAACGAAAGAGCGAAGGCGTCGGCGGATGTGGCGCGGCGCGGCGCGGCGCGGCGCGGCGCAGCGCGGCGTTTCGAAAAGGCCCGGTAAAGGGACGAGGAGAAAAGGAGAGGCAACAGAGGGGCGGGTTAGGTCTGGGTTAGCGGCCGGTGGCTATATCTACGCGTCCTCGACCGCAGGCCTGTTTTATTTTATGAATCGCAATATTTCACGCGACAACTGGACTCGCGGGGCGGTCACCGCTAAACTGTCTGAATACGGGGGCCATGCTTACCGCGTGCCACGCCATACCAAACCGTACCGCATCGCGTACCATCGCTACCAACCACCATCGCCACCGCGCGGAACGAAGAAAACCCATGCTTACGTGCGCGAACCTTTCTGCACACACACACACACACACACACGCGCACACGCACACATTGGCGGAAGCGTGCTCACCCACGTATCAGCGCGCATTCTTGCGACACAATGCGCGCACGGGAGACACCTCACTAATACATTTCGATGCGACGAATGCGGTGCAACAGCGTCGCATTGTTCCTCGGGGGGCATGCAGAAATCTTTCCTCGTCTTTCTTTTCTCTCGCGGCCCGACCCGGCTCGGCTCGGCTCGGCCCGGCCCGTTTTGCTCTCGCTAACGCGGACAATCCCCCGCGGGATTCACCGGCCGCCGGATGTTTAAGGGTGCCTACGGGGTGATCCGTAAAGACGACACCGTGCCTCATTAGCAGCGGCGACGCAGGTGAGAGAAAACGATACATGCTCGCGCGGACGCATACTCGCGCGCTCCCACGTACACCACGCGAGGAAGACAATGGTAGGCCGAGACGCGAACGGTCCTCCTCGCTCCTCGAAATTTACGATGATCGGAGATTTATGTACCGCTTCAATCCGAACATGCCTCACGCTCGAATTAATTGCACCACGATCCCGTACGGTTTTCTCGTTATCTCGAATCCGGTAAATCGAAGCTCCTTTCCTCCAGCCAACCGAAGAGGGGGGAGGGCTGAACGCTCGATCGTCGACCGATCAAAACTTTTATCCGTTTTATCTTTCGCGGTTTGCAACAGAAGAAGATGCTTTTTGACGGGGACGCGCGCTTCGTTCGTACATTTTCTATCGAGAGCATGAACGTCGTAACTTCGTAACGTCGTAACGTCGACGAGCGGCGATCTCACGCCAATCTCACCCAGTATGCCTATCTTTACGGCGTTTACCTGACCAGCTACGAAGGAGGTGGACGCGCCGCGCCATTACTGCTACGAAAGATAAAAGATACGCGCACGCCACGCCGCGGTCCATATATGTAAATACCTCAGGGGAACTCGCGTACACATCGTCAGGCAGAAGAAACGAGAGGGTTGCCGTTGCCGTAGTCGTAGCCGTAGCCGTAGCCGGTGGGTAGAACGCTGGAAAGGACTGACCGGAGCACGACGACGAACAGCAGAGACCGTGGTACGAGAGGCGAAGGGCCCGAGGGCAGAACGAACGAAACGTACGGTCAGTAGCTCGCGTATGTAACATACTATCTTGAATATGCGCATACATCGAGAATTGCCCGCTTATTCTGAGAATTGGTCAACCGATCGAATGCGCGGGAGCTGCCCATCTTCTCGTAATTATCTCTTTCCTCTTCCTCCGTTCTTCCTTCCTTCATTCCTCCCTCGCCTTACCCTTTCTGTGTTTAGTTTCCCTTTTTGCGATTTCTTTTACTTTTCGAGTTGCCTCGAAAATCTAACTCGCATCCACCCTTTAATTATCTTTCCTCCGTTTCGAAAAACGGAGACATCGGCTTTAGGAATAGCTGGAAGAGTTTACTCGGAGATACGGGACAGAGTTTAGATTCGACATCGTCGACAACTGACGCGCCGAGCTTCCCCTGGCTTCCGTTTCCTAGGAAAATGAGCCTGGAGAAAGTCCTAATCAAGCTAACCCGGCGGAAGTTTTAACTGCTTGTGGTCGAAAGATGATGCGCGGTTCCAGGTAGGTTGGCAAGAAGTCGCCGGTGGCAGGAAACTGAACCGTGATCGAGCAGACACCGTTTCGGAAAGTTGGAAGATAGACGAGTCGAATTTATGAGAGAACCGAGACCGGTCGGTTAATCTCTATAAACTGGCGACTGCCGGAATAACCGGTACGGTACAGCTTTTCGGCTTCGGCTCGAATTTCTAGATCCGCCAACGAAATTCTACCGCGAAAATTCCATCGTTTTTCTTTCGGAACGTTATCCGTAGAGCGCAACGAAGATCGCGCAGGAACGGTACGAAGCGAAACGAAACGGCGCGACAGCAGTGGAGCCTAATCCCTCGAAATGGACGGAATCGTGATATTAAGCGAAACCCTTGTCGTTTCGAATCGACGCGGAGACTTTTGACCGAGCCATTCGCCTGGAAAACTTCCGTAGTTGGACGCCGAATAGGTAACGTTACAGCGGGTAATGCGTGTAAGAGACGGGTAGCAGCACGAGTGGCGCGAGTAGCAGGGATCGGACGGAAGGTGGAATGGTAAAGGAGGGAGCGAAAAAGGGACGAGAAAATCGAGCCGAGTGAACGAGCGAGCATATGTGTTAACACTTGCTTTATAGCGATCGCTCTACACTCGGCCAATGGTTTAATACTCGAGCCGACGCGACGACGTGCACGCTCGACACGCGAGAGAACCGTCCTCGTACCCGTACCCGTACTCGCATTCGTCCCCGTGTCGTGGCGCCTAGTTGCGGGCACCCACGTATGTTCGCTCCGTCCGAGCGCATTCGCCATCAGCCAGACGCGTATCTACGTATTTTCCCTGGCCCGTTTCGAGTATCGCGCTGCTCCTTCTCTAGCCTTTCATCTCGATGTAGGAAAACGCGTTAAATATCGTTAAATATCGTTAAATATCGTTAAATATCGTTAAATATCGTTAAATATCGACGCGGTATCTTTCGCGTCGCATGTGAAAAGTTCAGACGAGTCGGTGGCGAAAAACGAAACTTGTCTCGCTTCGTTCGACCCTTCTTTCCCCTTTTCCAAACACCTTGCGCTCTCTCTCCTCTCCGCGTTTTTCTAGTTGCTCGTACGCAGCGCGTACCGACACCAGTTTTCCGTTTCATCTCGGACACTGAGTACGAACTGGCTCCTCCCTCTGCTTTCCTCTCCTCTTCTACCGCCGGACACGGTCCTTTATTTTATAGTTATGCAGCGAGGACACTTTTACTACGACCGCGCGAACATTTCGTGGTTTCGGTCCGCGGCACCGGCTTTTATCGTCTTACGCTTTTTATCTCGGAACGCGACAGCTTCTACCTACTCGTAGAAGCAGTCGCTACGATATCTAGCGGTCGACGAGAGCAATTTTTTCTAGTTTGATTCGCGCGATGCCCGCTTTCGGCTGGCGAGTATTCGCGACCGAGTATTTACGACGTCGTTCGAGCATCGATGTTAACGCACTCGCAAAGGTAACTCGAGCAAAGATAAATAATAGGCCGGTGCGGTGAAAGGTAGGAAAGGCGGGAGGAAAGGGAGAGCTGGGTAGACGGGAAAAGATTTCTAGTTCGAGTCACGGTTCGTTCGACGTTACCGATCTACCATCGATGCAATATAATTGTACCTAACTGGATATCCCGTGATAAATGCGATCCTTTTGTTAGCGAGGTAATGCGGCAAGTTTTCTACGTAAAAGCTATTGTTGTCACGACGCAACGTCCGCTATACGTCTCGCACCAAGTACCGAGAGGTCCCGTACACGTACGGCGTGCTCGAGTAATTGCTTTTACGCGCCATTTTCAGCCGATCGTTTAAAATAATTAATCGCTCGATAAGTTTGCTCGATACAGAAACGATATCTCGAATGCTTACTTTGTGTAGAAGGCATCGCTGCACTCGGAACAGGCGAAACTCCGTTTCCGGCCAGATTCGTCCGACCAGCCGGACGACCGAGATCCCGTGCACTCTTTCTGATGCCCGTTCAAATCCGCTCTCCTCGAGAAGGACGCCCTGCATTTCGCGCAAGGAAACGGACGTTCCCCGGTGTGGCTCCGGATGTGATTTCGCAACGAGACCTTCGTGAACGGCTTTTTACACACCGGACAACGGTATTTCGCCAACGATTTGCTACACTTTGGATCGTCCTGGTCGCGTTGCACCGTTCCGGCATGAAGGGCTTCGTGAAAGATAAATTCCGCCCTAGAACTCGTCGAGAAACTACAGCTGCCGCATTTCCATTCGTCTTTCACGAGCGCCGTTTGCGGCTCGTTCAATTTCTTCTCGTCTCTACACTTGTTCTCCCTCGTGTGCCTCGTCACGTCTTGCGACAAGGCAAAAAGTATGCCGCATTTAGGACATCTGCGCAGAAAAACAGAAAAACAGAAAAACAGAAAAACATCGATTACCTTCGAGATCCGTCGCTACCGGCGCGACGCGGCGTTACGCGACTTTCGACCATCCTCTTACCTATGGCAGAGCTCGGGATGATTTTCCAAAAGATGAGTCTTGTGTTCCGACAGATTAGTCTGCTTTTCCGAGCAATGGGGACACTCTCGAATCGTGCTCGTCGACGAATCTCGATTACACTTGCGAGCTTTCACGATCTCCTTGTGAGTGGAAGTTCTTCGATGCAACACGGCTTCTTGCGCCGTTACAAAGTTCATCGAGCAAAACGAGCAAAAATACGGAGCTTGCTGGCACGAGTCCTCCTTCTTCTCCGGGTCCTTTCGCTCGTCCTCCTTTGTCGCGTGGAAAGTCAACCGATGACGCTGTAACGCCACCAAAGATCTAACTATCTGAGGACACAGATCGCACTTGATCCGTTGCTGATACGCGTCGGACACGGTCAAGCTTTCCGCGTGGCCGGTTTCCTTCACGTGCAGTCGAAGCTGCAAATTGTATCGAAATCGGCGATCGCAGCTACCGCAGGGCAAGGCGCGTTGACGACCGACCACCACCGGCACCGAACCGTTCATCATCGAAACGACGTCGCGATGACTCGGACTCGATAAATGAGATTCCATCGACTCGTTGTCTTCGCACCAAAAATCGCAAGGAGTACATTTGTAGCTACCGCCGATCTGTAAACGAGCCTCGACAGACCATTATATTATGCGCTATTATGGAAAAACAACGAGCAAAACGGAAAGAAACACATACCTGGTCGAGAGTGTTGGCGTGAAGTTCGGATCGCCAGTGACGCAGGAATGTTTCCTCCGTGTTGCAATAAAAACGACAGGTGGAGCATTGAAAGGGACACTGCCGAACCACGTTGGCCATATTTTCCAGTAAGAAACGACGCGCCCGTGGCCCACGAGGATTTACGCCCGCGACGCGGCAGTGATAATGAGAGAGCAAATGCTTGCCCATTTGTACCCTTCTGACTCGAGCGTGGCACGTCTCGCAACAAACTATCTCTTTCTCCCGTCTCCGTAAACTTTTCTTCGCCTCCTTCGTCTCCGGCGTTCCTCTGATTTTCTGCCGATCAAACATCACAACGTCCAAAGTCAAATTTTCCGAATCCGGCTGAAATTGATCAATTTATTTATTATTATCGAACGGAATCAAACTACTAATCCCTGTACCGGACAAACAGGAGAAAAAAAGGATTGTCAAAAGGTGAACGGTTAAACGTTGCCGTTACTGTTACCAGTGGGTATCGGTAGAGCTATTAAGAGCGAGGGAACAGTGAAATTAAGCCGAAATTAACGAGCATCTCGATCGTTACTTGATTACGAGCTGACGTCTTTTTTGCAACGTGCAGACCCCCGCTACGAGGCAGACAAAGAACCCCATCGATTTCTCGGATGCTCCTTCTAGCGTGCAAATCAGAGAGAAGATGCCTGTTGTAGACCAATCGAGAGGCAAGTTTCCTGCCGCAAGGACTGCACCAATATCCTGATTCGATATCCGTCCGTGCACCCGGTACCCATTTCCCCCGCGTGTGTCCCGGCGGTGGTTGTCCCGCGTTGTTGTCTTTCGCCTGGTATTCCTCGAGCTTCTGCGAAACGCGAAGCGTGAAGCGCGAAGCGCGAAACACCTTGTTTTTGATAAACAGCCACGAGAAAACGGCGATTTCGTTCGAACGTTGCTGGAATACCTGCGAACTTTCCGTAGGTCGCCATTTTCCACCGGTGTACGTGGGCGGTGGGTGCTCGTGCTGCTCGTGCTGCTCGTGCTGCTCGTCCTCCGGTTCCGCATCCTCCTCCTGAAGTTGAGACATATTTTGGGGAAGATCCTCCAATCCCGGTTTCCACTTGCCACCTGTGTGGCCGTGCGGTGGACGTTCTCGATCGTCTCCGTCGTCGGACGAGGAATACGAATCCTCCTCGCCCAAATCTTCTTCCAATATATCATCCTCCGAGTCCTCCTCCTGTTGATATTCAAACTCGTACCTGGCCAAATCCTTGTTCTCGTTGTTTGCTACCAATTCGGCAAGTATCGTGTCCTCGAGCCACGTTTGATGAACTTGTTCCATCCTCTGCGTATCCTCTTGCCGTTTTCTCTCCGTCTGCTTCGATTCGACGTGAGACGTCATCAGAGTTTCCAAAGAATTGTCCGTCTCGTGTTTTGCCGAGTAACCGGCGTTCTCGATGTTCGCGGTAACGTGGCCCATCGATTGGCTTAATTTCGTCCGACCTCCCGTCACCGTTGACTTGCCGGCCGTCGAAGAAACGATATCGGGAAAGCCGACAAGAGGAGGCATGCAAATATGTTCGGTCGGATCCTCGAGTTCCGAAACACCGGGCAGCATGCCGTGAAGCTTCTCCTTGCTCGCCGATTCTTCCGCGTCACCCTGCGCTTTATGACCCTTTTTCCTCTTTTCGTCTTTTCGGAATTTCCTACTCTCCTCCAACAGGCCGGTCGTTCTTCTAGGATTCGACTTTGAACTACTCTGTAACTCGAGCGAACTGAAGAACGCGTCCGCGTTCAGTATCTCGGGATAGGAAACTGTGGTGGGTGTAGTGGGTGACGCGCGAACCGCTGCGTTTTTATCGTCCGGCGGTCTACATCCAGATTGACGATGTCGCACGTAATTGTCGAGCCCGTGCACGGTCAGGTGACACTTGATGCAGAAATGCGTGTCGTCGTCCTCGTCTTCGTAACTCTCCATCGATTAGCCGATCAGCAGGAAACACGCTGAAACACATTAACGTATACATTCTCTAAATGGTTACATTTTTCCCGGTTGGTTAATCAAGAAACCTCTCGGTGCATAGATAAAGTCGACTTAACGGCGAAGAAACTTTTTTTTCAAAATGTAAGACGAACGAGAACGTAAACGGGAATGGAAATGGGAATGGGGATGGGGAAGGGGATGGGGATGGGGACGGGGATGAGGATGGGGATGGGGATGGGGATGGGGATGGGAATGGGGATGGGAATGGGAATGGGAATGGGAATGGGAATGGGAATGGGTATGGGTATGGAAATGGGAGTGGGAACGGGAGTGGGAACGGGAACGGGATCGGGAACGGGACGCGATCGAATGGACAAGTGACGGCCGGTGTATGGATTGCGCGTAAAGGGCAGTGCATCGCGCGTTAGCGAACCGCACCGGGCAAATTGAAGGTCCGATATTCGCGGAACAGAAGGGAAACAAGTTGACGCTTCGTACGAGCTAGGGGTAGGAAGATCGGTCGATGCCGCTTGGCCGTTATTCGGACGACGACACTTCGCCTCCCAGTCCTGGCCGACCCTCCGCCGCCCTCCGCCGCCCTCTGCCGCCCTCTGCCGCCACCCCAGCCCGTTACCCACCCCTGCTTACTTCCAACCATCCACCCTCCCTTCCTCCACCTCATCCACCTCATCCACCTCATCCGCCTCCTCCTCCTCCATCTCCACCTCCTCCTCCCGCACGGACACCCTCCGCTACCTCTACCCCCTGCCTTGTTGCGCCCTTTCCGTTTCCCCTTTCCAAAGTCTGCGAACCGGCAGCGACCTCGTGGCTCCGTCTCCCTACACCCTGTCTTTCGTCTCTCTTCTCTTTCCCTTCTTTTCTTATTAAACGAAGAAAACTACCAAACGAGATTTCCATCCGGCTCGAAACACACTCGGCTCGCGACCCGATCGGTTAACGCGCGGATCCAGAGGGATCGTTTACTTTTGACGTGACTAAAATTCGATTTGCCTCGAAGAGAAGCACAGCGCCACTCTTGAATTAGAAGGAAAAGCTGACTGCTCGACGCGGTTGCGCTTTTCTTCCTCGTCGCCGGCGATTTTGGCCATGGTCGTTTCTCCGAGCTATTAATACGGTTGTCCAGAAAGGCTAGACGCCTAAACCGATCGAAGGTGTTTACGAGGCTGTGGTCGATGGTTCGCGCGTCACGCAATCGGTACACCTGCCACGGACAACGGATCGAGTAAATACAAACGGAGCGAAACAAACGGATCTCGATTTAGTTTAGCACGATCGTAACGTATACGAATTGTTTGCGGAACAAGGCCAATCATCTTACGCCCTACGATTGAAATTAATTGATCGTGACGTAGACGCGCGTACCAAGATACGCGTTCGGTTGTACGGCTCGGGAGAATAGTATCTCGTTGTATCGAGCGGACAAATTCCCCGAGATTTACGAGTGTTTGTCGGAAAAACAAGAAGGCTCGTTAATTGGCTAACGGTCGTGGACAGCATCGAGACGTCGATACGTCAATATAATATCCAACTTTGATACATCGCGCCGAGACTTCCAACTAACCGATGGTCGCGTTAACGTTGATCGACGATCGCATCGATCGCTAATCCCTTATTACCCATCGTGTCGTTCTACCAAGGAGAAAAAAAGCATCGCGCGACACACCTGCGACCGAGGAGAAGGATGCGTTCCGTTCGATTTTCGTGCGCGAAAAATACACAGACGTTACACAGAGTTCGGCTAAAGGACGCGCGAGGCCACTTTGCGATCTAACTGCAGACACGAGGGAGAAAGGGGAGCCACCGAAGGAAGAGGAGGGACGGATACTTGTTGAACGCACGAACTAGACGAATTCCCTGTGTTGCGATGCCACGCGAGGCTAAATTACACGTGCAGCGCGTACTACGTTAAAACCGTACGATCTCGAGGGCGGAAAATCGGAGAGCCACGTGGACTAACAGCACGCTTTTCTTCCCTTTGCCTCGCAACGATTCGTCATAATTGCATCGCGGGCGTAGCGATGCACGAATTCGAGGTTCTCGCTCTCTCGAAACGGGATACGCTGCTTCCGATCGGTGTCGCTAATCCGATCGAAACGATCGAGAGGGTCTTGCGAGCTCTCCCTTCGTTCTTCCATATCAACCGCAATTAACGATAATCAACGCTCGCAACCCCTCGACGTAGCAACTCGCTCGCCGGACTACCCTTCCTCCTCGATGCTCTCTGCTCGTCGTTCACACTATGGAAACGGACGCGAAAAGAATGTTGAAAAGAAATGGGCAAAAGCGATCGTCGTAAGCGATCGTGACTCGATTTTCGCAAAGCAAGCCTTGATTCGTTTCGCGTGTTGCGAGTCCCACGAGACCGTGGACGTTACGGTCGCGGTCGGTTCTTACGCTGAACCTTATCTCACGAGATCGTGCAATCTCTTCGAGCGTAATTTCCTCGGATCGGTTGTTTTTATAATGGGTTAGGATGGCGAACGTATCCCTATCGAAGTTAAAAGGGCGCTTATTCGAAGAAATAACGAGAACGCGCAAGGTGATCGCAAATAGCGGACGAACGATAACGTACGTTGTCGAAGAGTCCGAAAAGCGTAACAGCACAAGGCGAGATAGCCACGGGTGGACGCGCGGACGGGCGGACGGGCGAACGGGCGGACGAGTGGACCAGCGTCCGAGATAGGTAGAGCGCAAAGAGGTGGAGGTCGGTCTAGAAGGGAGATGGACCGGAGGTAGACGCAGGGGATGCAAGGTCCGGGGAATATTGAGCCGCTCCGTTAATGTTTATAACGACGTTAGACGTTGGTGTCCCTGGTAGCGTATGTATAGGTGGTATAGGATAGCTAGGTGGCTTCGCCTACCCTCTAGCGTAGCCTCTGCTCTCCTCCCTCCTCTCACCCTTTACATCCGCCTGTCTCTTCTTCCCTCTTATTATCCTTTGCTCTTGGCCTCTCGTTTCGTCCTCTCGTATCTTCTGCTACTTCTCCTTCCCTCTTCCAGCCTCACGCGCGCATACTGCTTTCTCCGTGTCTCTGTCTCTTTCTTTCGGTGAAACATCGGCCGTTCTCTTTCTCAGCGGTAGCACACAACGATAGTAGTAACGGCGGTAGCAGCAACGAGGCAGAGGCAGAGGCAGAAGAAGAGGCGCAGAGTCAGAGTCAGAGTCGGAGACAGAGGCAGAGACAGAGGCAACGGCAGGACAGGAACTGACATAAGCGCACGAGTGTGTATGTAGAGCACGTACTCGGGGGCTCTCCAGTTCGACGGAGTAGGCGGAGGCGGGTGGGTGGGTGGTCGTGGGGACCTCTCGGCCGAGAGAGTATGGGTTGTGGGTGGTGGACGGGTGGATATAGCGCGGAGGGTGAGTATGTCGGTGGGTCGACGAGCAAGAGGAGAAGGGGGGAGGGCTGCATCCTAGCAATGGGACGAGGGAGCCTCTGTCTAATCGATGCCGCGGCGGTGCGCGCTCGCCCCGCTGGCTATTACGCACCTTAATGTCCTTTTCCCTCGCCTCCCCCCCGCGCCAACCACCCTCGCCTCGTCCTCCTCTTCCACCTTCGACGCCGCTATCCCCTCGACTGCCTCGCTGCCTCGCTGCCTCGCTGCCTCGCTGCCTCGCTGCCACGCCGCTACCTTCCTCCTCGCACTCGCCTTTCTTCCTTTCTACCCCTCTCTGTCCATCTACGACCCTCTACGCTCACTGCTCTTTCTCTTTTCCGCCACCTTTCTCTCGGCCGATTCCCTCCTTCTCTCGCTACCTCGCGTTCTCTCGAACACCGAGAGGCGGCCATGACACGTGTCAATCTACCGCAGACGCCCGATCGATACCGACGGACCTCGGCTTCTCTCTGCGCTCCTCCACCTCTTTCTTCGCCCTATCGTCGACAACCACCCCATACCACTTCATCCCTCGTCAACCACCCACTCTCCACCTGACCCCCGTCCCTCGCCACGCTTCCTATACCGAACCTTCTGCGAATGCTACCGTTGTCGTTGCTACACACGCTTACAAGCTCACGCTAACCCTCGACCCGTGACCCATTCTGCCACCGTCCTCACCGCCGCCTATTTCGACTACAAAGGAGATTTCGTTCTCGGGGCTAGGCCGATCGCGCGGTAAACCTCGCCCCGACGAATTTCCTCTGTGACGGCCGCGATCACGGAGTCCCTAGTTTATCCAGTTCATCGAGAAACCTGTCCTTCCTGTCTGTCCCTCTCGCGTCACGAACCTTCCAAACTTTTTCCAACTCGGTTACCGGCTTGCCGGCTTGCCGGCTTGCCGGCTCCTTTCGGATCGCGCGGAATTCCAACGTTACTACCAATCCTACCAATCCTTCTCGATCGTTTTCCTCTTCGTTATTATCGCGTTTCGCCTACGCCTGCCTAACTACCTGACATCTTCAAATCGTGCGTACGTGTTCGCACGATGTTTGTCAACTCGTCGTCGATCGTCGGTGCTTGAAAAGTAACGTTTCAAAAGTATCTACTATCGAACCAATGGATCTTGCACATTTGGCGAAACAAGTTAGAACTAATAAAGAAAAGGATACGTTGCTGCAACTTTGTATTTATATTATTCTTGTACAGTCGACTCGCTGTTGCGAAAATTGACCCATTACATAAAGCGCGATTAGCTAGCCGCGATCGATAGAGGTCTCCAGAATTTGACGGTAAGGGTAACGTTTTCGATACCCTAATAATTCGTGGGCCGAACCGATTTCGTTAGGTTAGAAACGCGCGAGCAAAGTTTATCGAGCTCGTAAACTTTCAACGAGCGCGAAAATATGCGAGCTCTACGAGGAAAGAACGTTAAAGTACGGGATCGTGCGCGTCTGTTGGCGTGCTTCGTTTCGCGGGACGTCGATGTTTAGGACCAACGATGCCGGTCGATGTATCTTCCGCTCTCGAAATAATGCATCGAAAACCATCGCGAGTCCCACACTTTGATCGCTATGAAAAAAAACAGCTGCGAGTACGCGCGATTCGTTGGCAATTCGATTAACCGTAGGGGTTCGCCTGTGATCTCTCTACGTTAAAACACCGAACAAATTATTTTCAAACAAGTCGAGCTGACTGGTCAGCTGACTTCTCGTTCGCCACCGACTTCTAATAGTCAAGCTATTTTTGAACTTTCGAAGGTTATTACGTCTCGAACAACACACGAAATCTTTCGCTCGCTTCTTATTGGCCGACTAACAGATCCATCGCATCGAAATTGATTCAGCAATTTTTCAACATTTTGCAACATCTGAAAGGCAAACCGCAACTTTCATTTTGTATTACCATCTGTGCAAACATACGGATATAGCAAATGAATTAATAGCAAACACAGAATAATATAAATTTTATACAATTTGCCGCGTCCCTTTGTAAATCCATGTAACAAGAAAACTAAGCCAAATAAAGTACAGGTTTATGAAATTACGAAATCTATATTTATGGATGCAACAGCGAAAAAATTAAGCGTAATTTACCGTTCTACCAGTACTCGTGCCCGCTTAAAACACAATCATCGTAAGGAGAATGAAAAGCGCGGAAAAGAAATATTTTGGAATATTTCTGAAGGGAAACATCTTTCTTTGCTCGTGCAGCGATTTCATCTGGGTAACTCGCGATTCGATTACAACGATTTTCAGCATTTTATCTTCGGAACGTTTGGAAACAAGCACGAGTCGGCGAATCTTTTCAACCCCATGCCGTATAATAGCGTGTCGCACTCGTGACACATCCACGAATTTAAATACGAGTAATTACGCTTGTATTTAAGTACATTTCATTTTTCAACTTTAATTCTAACTTACGATTGACGTAATCAGAGACCGGTAAACACGACGAAGCATCGATAATGCTCGTTTCAATCCTATTTATTACATTCTTAAACAGTGCAGCAATAAATATCAAGTTCTTGTTGACGCACCTACCGAAAAAGATTCTACAACCAGGAGTTGATTAACTATAATTATATCCCGTTATCGAGTGTATCGCGATTCTGGGGCACGGACAAACAGGCATGATCGTTGCGAGTTCGATGATGGTATCGCCGTAGAAGATTGGTAGGGAAAAAGAGTACGAAGAATGAATTTACAAGATGCGTACTTATTTGGGGCCAGGTAAGCGAGTGACCGCGTGCAAATTGTGCAAATTGTGCAAATTGTGCAAATTGTGCAAATCGTGCAAACGTGGACAAGAAAGTTGTGGAGCGAGCCACATTATCGTTGCATAACGGCGGAACGTCTTCCGAAATATTCGCAGGTTTAGTGGCTTCGGTCTCGTCTACCGACGACGGCAACGCTCGTAAAACGAACCCCCGCAGTCACCGGGAGACACAAACGCAACTGACGCGTACCACGCGCGCGGCACATCGTTTTTCCGTCTTTTCGACTCGCTTACACCGATCGCCGGTTACATCTTGGCTACATTTATCTTTGTTTGTAATAAAAATAGAAAAAACTAGAGTATTCGAGAGATCGAACCCACCATCGACCGTCAAACCAATATCGCCGAGATGCGATCAAGAATTTATATTCGACTTACACATGTACGAGATTAACGCAACCTTCTTTTCGAAGCGTAGAAATTTATTTTCGCTGCTTCGTAATTTTAGAAAGATTCAACGAAATCTGTACGATAAACGGCAATAGGTTCGATAAGATATCCAGATAAGTTGGAACCCCGTTTAACGTGGATTCTAGAGAAGAGAAGTAAAAACGTTCGATAGAAACGTCAGCAAATAAACGATCTCGTAAACGTCGAGCCGCGAATGTCGCCGGCATCGAATTGGCCTGACGCGCGTACAAACGACACGATCGCTTTGCGACCCCAGAACAAAAACGACACCGCGATCGTCCAAATAAAATACTCTTTATGATAGTCGTCGTTGCCATCGTCGCTACGAATTCCTAACGTCATTGGCGTGAAACTCGAGCGTGACGATAGCTTACAAATGCACCGCGCGTCCCCTGCTTTCCCCTGCTTTCCCCTGCTTTCCCCTGCTTTCCTTCGGTACGAAGCTGTGACGCTGGCGCTACGAAAATTAAAGGTCCACCGTTTTTGCGAGGCTCTCTTTTTTTTTACTGCAAGCGGTTAGAACGATAGGGTTACGTATCAAATTACGCGCCGCCCTATCTAAGGTATCGATAACATCGGTGTGAACAAGATATACGATAAACTAAGAAAACAAACAGGGTTGTAGTTGATGTTGTTTTAACTAGAATCGATGCGAAATCAATCCCGTGAATGAAATCTTATTCAACGAATATTTAGTTAATGGAAAGAGCCGACGAGAAAAATTGCTAGAGCTGTAAGGAACGAAGAGAAGACGAAAGTCGTCTCCGTTAAGCTTATAATATTGGACCTGTAAAACATGGCAAGGAAGAATGTTAAGACCGACGAACAGCGAACTGGTAGTAAATCGAGTATCGGCGTAGTTTTAATTGACAGAAATGTTTAGCGGTAATGAACACAAAGTGGAAGATGCCGGATAAGTATCGAGCAGGAGCAGGATAGCCGGGCTAACCACGATGGCAACGACGGCAACGACGGCAACGACGGCAACGGGGACGAGAACGAGAACGGCAACCAACAATGGTAGCAGAAACGGTGGCGATGGCAGTGGCAGTGTCGAGAACGGCAGCTACGGCCGCCACGGCCGCCACGGCAGCAACGGCAGCAGTATCGGTAGCAGGAACGGCAGAAGAGGAACAGCGCAGCGGCAGGGCCGCGACTAGATAGAGACACAGCGGCAGGAACATAAACATCCCGGTGGCGGCAGTGGTGGTGGTGGCGGCGACGTCGTCGTCGTCGGCGGTGGCGGCGGCGGAGGCGGCGGGGGCAGCGCGCACGTTCCACACCGTGGGCGTCGCCATCCAGTTCCTACCACAACGGCAGGGGTGTTCTATGACGCTATAGATCATGCGGGCTCCGCCTGGTAGGCGGGCACAACCTGGTAGTTGGTACGCCAATGCTCTTTTCCCCTCGACTCGGCCAGCCTTGGCAGCGCCACCACCGGTACCCGCCAAAACGGTCTCCGCTCACCGACTACCCAAAGCCCGAGCAAACCGTATCCTTCGACCTCCTTTCGATTCTTTTCCGACTCGAATCTTTGCCCCAAATTATCGTAAACCAGTCTACCGAGTGTAACGCTCGTCCTTACCCCGATGACGTATCCCACCTTCTCCAACAAACTACACGTTTTTCGAAAACAACCAATTCTGAGCGCGATTCTCGCTTCTTTGAACTCGCGGTACAAACCTTTATCCTTCGCGAGAAAACACGCTTTCCTCGGAATTCGATTACTAAAATCACTACGAAATTAATTCTGAATCGTTGAATCGATATTACGAGCGCGAATCCTTAGCGATTCGGAGTAAAACTATTTCGGATCGTCGAACTTTGTATTTTATCAACGCCTATCACGCGAAATGCTCCGATCAAAGAAAAATCGGACCGGAAGTCGAAAATGAACAGTAGCCGAACATTAAATTAGCATACCACCGCAGTTACATTATATCGAATCTTTACCGCACCTTCGGTTAACTTTACTTTGAAATCAAAGGCGCCGCATTTAACATATTATTTGAAACTTATTCGACGTTGCGAGAAAAAAGGCAAATTTCAAATTGGCTGAGCAACGTTTGAAACGGCTCGAATATAATCTGTATACAGATTAAAGCGTAAGTGTAGTTTCTTGTTCAATTTTGAGGTTAGCTTTTAAAATTGCTCGATATCGTGGTAATCCGTTTTTTGAATCGGATTTGAGGAAACGCATTAACCATCTCGAGATATAAGAAAAACATCGATGCACTTACCTAAGCTTACGGGGACTTTACCGGACCGAAATGACGAAGAATCTCGAGAAACTCGTAGGTATGGCTCCGTGACGCCGTAGTACGGTGGTCGACTGGCTTCGCGAAGCAGCGCCTCTCGCGGCGAAAAGAAGAGTTACTCGCACCGAGTGGTTCTCCCCTCTCGCGGAATAGAGCGGGGCCGAGGTTGTTAAGGACCCCGCCTCCTTTCTCGATCATCTCTTACGCGGGCAACGTCAGTCCCTCGGGCCCATCCACCAACTTTCGTCGCGTCTTTTCGTTCTCGTTCTTCGCGCTTCGTCCTTTTTATCAAGGGTCATAGTGCAAAGGGGAATTAAAAGAAAAAGGAGAAGAAGGAGAGGCAGAAGAAAAGGAAAAAAAGGAAGAAAAGGAAGGAAAGGAAGAAAAGGAAGAAAAAGAAGAAAAAGAAAGAAGAACGCGTGGATACCACGGTGGAATCTCGTTTGAATCGGCAGTGCGTTGAACGGACGTGGAGTGGCTATCATTGCGCCGCCGCTAACCTTTACACCAGCCCCCTTCGTAGTTATCGTCGTACCGCGCCGCTCCGCGTTGCTCCGCGTCGTTCAACCGACGAGCGGACGAAGACCGACACTCGCGGAGAACGACGTATCTTCCTCCGATTTCTTCTCAGTTCGTTCGGTAGGCGTTTATTCGCTGCTCTTTTCTCGCCAGGCATCTTCTATCCGTTTCTCTATTTGTCTTTGTTCGGCACCCTCGAGCTCCTTATCGTTGCTCCTCGGCATCCCGTTTCGCAAATTTGTAAGTGGTAGCGGTGGACGCGAAGCCGAGCGCGCGGTCAAAGGGGAAAAAACGTTGGAAGAAGCAGAAGCGAGAAGAGTGCGAGAACGACGGAACGTAGAAGAGCGGAGCAGAGTAAAACGGAGCAAGGAAGAGCTGGCAAGCGAGGAAACGAGAACGAGTGGAGGAGACGAGAGGGAAAGAGGACTACTCCTGGGGCCCCCCACCACGCGGGCTGCCGCCGCGACGCCAGTCCGTAGTCAGTCAGCGCTGGACCGCCGCCCGCTCGATTTCGCGATCCACGAACGACGGTAGCCGCCACTTCCACCTCCACCTCCTCCTCCACCTCCGCTTCTTTTCTCTCTACCTTGTTCGCGTTCTCACCCTCTAACCCCGCATTCTTTCTCTTTCTCTTCATTCTCTTCATTCTCTTCATTCTCTTCTATTTCTATCTCCCTCCGCATCGACATCTATTCCTTCCTTCCTTCCTTCCTCCTCTCTTCCTCGCCTCTTTATCTTTCTTCATCTTATTCGTACTGCCCCTTTCGCCCCTCTTTCTTTCTTCCTCTTTTTCATCCTTGCACTTTCAATCGGTCTCCCAGGTATACACACGTACGAACACGCGCATAGACGCGGCGGTGTACTGCTTCTCCCTCTCTCTTTGTCTCACTTTTTCTTCCTATTTCGCTATCTTTGTCATTTGCATTCTTCCATTTTCCTCTGTCGAGCTAGCTCCGTACGTACGAACGCAAGTACGTACGGCGGAGTGTCGTGCGCGCGTCCCAAGCGGATGCAAGGCGTCGTCGCGAGGCACACGTCCCAGAGAGAAGTTATCGCGCGATCACCAGGATCCACGTTCCTCGATCGAAGGATCCTTTGGATCGTTTGGAAAAAGCGAATCGTTCCTCCGTTTCGCGAATCGCGTCTGTTCAAATCGCGCCGCGTCGTCTCGTCTCGCCTCGCCTCGCGCCACGTTTACATTTGACCAGCTAATCGTCGTCTGGAAGAAGAACGGCATCGCAAAAAGTGCAGCCGCGACTCTCAGTGACGCCTATTGGCCACCGAGACACACGTAACACGCACCTGGAGAGTGTCGAAAGCGAAATTATTGTTCACGGAGGAACGAACGCGAGCCGAAAGCGTGCCAGTGTTTCCCTCGCGACGCGCAAATGCCGTAAAAACCGGCGGAAAACGCAGCGTTTCTCGCTCTTATTCTTGGATCCTTCGTAGGTGCGGCTTATCCCCGATCTAACGTTCACCGAGCGGGCCTGCCTTTCTACCTTCGACGCAAACAGTGAAGCGTTCGCAAATGTTCTTGGCGAAACAAAAGTGATACGCGCGTTTGTTGGTGAGATCATCGGATCGTTTCAAGTGAGTTTTTTTCTCCTATCGATGAAATAGAGAAGCAGAAGATAAAGAAGGAAAAAGAAAACTGGCGGATTTTCGCGGTCGTTCGAGTGCGCGATCAGTGAGCGACGAAAAATTCGTCTTTCCTTGTATACGATAAGTATACGATACTGGACCGTGAAGAAACCTCGAGTCTGCACAAATGTAGCCAGAGTTAATATCGTTGACACGAGAAGAATCGAAGAACGATGAGGCCGATTGTTGGAACACCGATCCTCGCGAAAAATCAATCGATCGAGATCGCGATGAGGTAGTGGTGGCCGAAAGCGCGCGAGTGGGTGAGCGTAGTGCGATTCGGAGCACGGGAAACTTTCGACAGTTTCCCGCGGAAGATCCACGCCGGATCTTCGAACGAGTTTGCCACGCACCACCGTCACATGTTTGGAATCCGACCGGCCGAGTTTAAGGAGCGAAGACCTGGAGGCCATACAGATAATCGAGCATCCCCGAAGGACTCAGATGCCCCGAAGGAAACAGCACGCTCCGCAACGTATGAAATGTGAGTGGAATCTTTAACGAGTTACAGTTTTTTTTGTCTCTTTTTATCCTGTCGGATCCGTGATCAAAACGAATCGCAACGAATCGCAACGAATTGCAACGTTCGTTCGTTAGTTGCTCGTTTCATTCTCTGGTAAGAGTCTAGTAAAAGAGATCACGTGTGGCGAGCAGCCTCGTGGCAATGCGTAGCCTTATCTCGACAAATTTCGCGTTGTACTCGCTCGTTTTGCTGATAAAACCGCCTTTTAAACGCGCTCATTCAGCTTTGCCGATAAACGGATGAATTTCCTCCGTTTTTTCCTTTTATTTATTTACGCGTAGGTCACGGTCAAGCTATCGCAGTGCGGGTACAAGTTACGCGCGACACGCATCGGCCGATAAATGCGAATCGACTCCGAACAAGTTTGAGGAAAACCTCACGCTAACTGGTAGAACGAGCCACTTTGAAATCAATCATTTATTAATCGCTTATTTACGTACAGAACCGCCTCGATTATCTTCCAATGTATACAAGCTATTCGATTAATACTGAATTGCAGTCTGGCTATATCGATCATTTTTTCAATCCTAAACGATATAAACGAGAAGAGAATATGATACGCGGTAGTAAGAAAAGTGACAAAAGTACGTAAAATCGTGAGGATTTTTTTCAAAATAGCAAAGTAAATTCTAGTATAAAATAATAAACGATCGGTAAAAGTTTGTAGCGAGCGGTGAAAAAAAAAAAAAGAAGTATTCGTCAAACGACAAGAAGTTTGGTGCGTTTGAAAGGTTGATGCGCGCCATGCTGCTTTTCCCACGTGGGGAGCCATGAGGCGTAAACAAACTCGCCCCCGGTGGAGGACGCCATCTTGGTGAAGTTCTGCCGGAAACATTTACAATTCACTCAACTTGCCCTACCGAAACTCGGCCAAGCGCCGATAAATCTCGTTGTGCGCGCGCGCGGATGCTCGCCGCGTACATAAATCCACGGCAGTCTACGGAGTTTCGGCGCCGTAAACGCCGCAGTTTTTCGCCAGCTTCCGTGGTGCCGGAGCTTCCGAGCGAATCCACCTTTCGATCGGCTTTTCCACAAATTCCGTGCCTCTCTCGACCACCGATCGAGTTTTCAGCGTGAACGTTTTAACAGAACGCGATACCGGAAAAGCCAGCAAGGATTCGTATGGTTCGAGCGACGCGATGAAGCCGTCAACGAAAGTAGGCGCGAATAGGTCGGGAAACAACAAAATTACGCTTTGCGAATCGTGATACGCGCGACTCGGGCCAATTTCTCCATTTAATTTATGATGTCTCGGTGAAAGGATTCGAGAAACAGCGTGCAACAAATCGATCTGCCGTCTATCGGGGCCTGGCAAACGTTACCGTGACCGTTACTTCGCGGAAGTTAATTAACAATATATTACCTATTGCGAAAAGGTTGCCGTTGAATCTCGATCCCGATCTCGATCCCAATCTCGTTCAGTCGAAAAATTCTTCATGAAATATCGCGGACTTTGAGCGAGATGCGCGTTTAATAGAAACACAGACAGGTAGGAGGAACGCGACAGATTGGCGTTTTTGGTTTTCCACTATTTTTGTCCGGCCGTTAACGGTAAACCTCGCGTTCGAGGTAATCGATTCGAAGAAGGTCGCATTATTTATTACCGGCCTTTTCGTCTCGAGGAACGATGGGTGATTCAGGATCGCGTTAGTTTAACGCGTTGGCTATTTATCAGAAAATTCGTAGCTGGCGCAACAGGTGCAGTTTAAAGGCACCTCCTCTTCTCTTCTTAATGTCCGAAAAAGCAAACTCGTTTGTAATTCGATCTCGCGGCTGTTTCTCGATCGACCGGTAGCGAGTCGCGTTTCACCCGGTTCCTCGTAACCAACGGCCGGCCAGGCGTTTTCGTTCACGAGCAGGCTGCTTCACGAACGGCTGCTCTTATTAAAACGATCGATGATGCAGCGCGTTTCGTATTCGTTGCAACGACTCGTCGAGTGGCCAACGGGAGTAGGAATCGAAGAAATCTCGTCAAAAGACGATGCGTTTCTCGGCGTGTTTCCCAGCGTGTTTCCCAGCGTGTTTCCCACCGTGTTTCTCTGCAACGCGACTTTACTCAACTCGATTCGACTCGTGATCCACGGCTCCATTCATAAAGCAGGAAGAGCACTTTAAGTTCGCGCACGCGCGTTCGAACGGTCGTCGTCCGTCTTCGCTACCAGATATTTTCGGAGGTCCGGAATTATAAAGACAGCACCGCGTTACACTATACGGTTTCATCCGAGAGTCCACGGGACCGCTGGTGAGATTCACCGCACGCGGGATAACCGGATGAAAATGATCGATTCGACGACAGACGGACAGACCTCGGTCTCGCGTATTCCGCGCTAAACATCTTTGGCTTCGATTATATTTAGAACGCTGCCATCTCGTCCGACGGAGAATCAATTTTTCCTTCCATCCTCTTATCTCGCTGCTTTTCATCGGCAGTAGCAGCGACGACGGCGACGACGGCGACGACAGCGGCGACAGCGGCGACAGCGGCGAATCGTCCGTCGAAACAACGAATCGCTTTCGCTCGAATTTTTCGCTCGATAGTTGTTTTCAAACGCGACGAGCCTCGAACGGCCATAAAGGAAAACATATTTTTCCCATGGCCGTAACCGATGCGGGCTCTACGAAACCTGCGGTAAAAAAAAAATTTACGACGATTCCTGACGCGCTTTAAAAGGACTCGACAGGACACACGGTGCCCAGCCCTGTAGATACCTGCTTCTCCTCGTAAGAAGAAATTTCACCGAAGATCGTAGTAAAATCCCTGGATGACCCACGCCGGAACGGCACCCATTGCGCAAAACTTTCACCTCAAACAATGCCGACGCATTTTTGGGTCTGAAAGTCTCACTCCTCCGGCGTCATAAATCCTTCAGCCCCGTGGAAAACGTTGCGCAGCCTTTCCAACCGCTCTCGCAAGCTTCTCGGCCGGACACGCGGAAACAGGAAAGCGTATAAATACGCTCGACGCCCAGACACACAAGTTTATCGCCGAACGACCTTCGAACAGCATCGCAGGTAGAGAGAGGATCTCTCCCGATGAACAGTTTCGTGGCCGAAAACAGGATGATTCCATTCGGTGCGAGCAGATTCGTCGAAACTGAATAACAAAATGCGACTGACAAACGTAAAATCGCTTTCGATCGGAGCTCCGAGTTTTCCACTTTGTAGCCCCGTATTCGGTCAGCTTTCTAATCGGCTTCCATTATTTCTTCCGGTGATCATGATTTACGCGCGATACTGCAACGACGAACAACAACCACGCGATATAATACCGTGCACTGCTATTTCAAATTTGTTTTTCCTCTAACCGTTTGCAATTGCATGTTTACCGAGTAGGACGTTTTTAAAATTCGTACGAGTTAGGAACGATCTATGTACACCTTCGGTCGATGGAAATTCAAAGAATTTTGACACGAGGAGAAAAAAGGTGTTCGTCCGCTGTTGCGAAACAGCGGATCGTGTCCATCTCGGAAACTGGCAAGTTGCGCACCTGTAGAAAATAATACGACTCGAGGTTGATCGCATCGTGACAGCGGAGCCGTCGGCAACGCTCGGCAACGCGGCCGTGGTCGATATTCTCATTCGGAATGAATCATTTAACGCGAACAGAGTTTTCATCGCGTGAAGCGCGAAGCGCGAAGCGGCAGCGGCCGCGCTCTTCTCGCGTTCTTCTCGCGTTCTTCTCGCGTCCTCTCACCCTATTTTCGATGCTCGTAAAACCGGCGTCACCGTATCCGACTGATCCGTCTCCCAATTTATACCGAGAGACGCAACGACTGGTCGTCGCTCGGGTCTAGCGCCTGCTGCCGGATCTTTCCCCGCGTCATTCTCTAAGAGATGCTAATAAATTAGCCGGAGAAAAAGACGGCGGTACGACAGATGCCCGATGGCTGCCATAAAGGAGCCGTTGCAGACGCTCGCGGGTGGTGGAAGCACATCAAAGCCTGTCCGTACCGTATCGTGCCGGTGCAGCGGACTTTGCTGTGTAAGTTGTATCGCTATTTAACCACCGGATTCGTTGCTCAGCCTCGTTCTCTCGACAAAAGCTCTTCCTATGAGACATCGGTGTACGCGTTGAAATAAATTTTCGATAACCAACCCGTACTCTCGCAAAGAATACGAAGGTGCGAGGAAAACAGCTGTGCGCGTGGGATTTCGATCGCGCCGATGGACGATCAAAGCGACGTGGTCGGGAAGCGATCTTACGAATTCCTTTTCCAATTCTCTAGTCGCTTCGGAGTCTGATCGGCTGCAGAGGGAACGCACGGCCTGTTCTTGCCGCTCCGCTCTGCGCCGCTCCGCGCCGTGCCACTCGAGAAGAAACTACAGCTACCGCGGCGCGATCGGTGCCAGCACACTTAAGTGACTTTTGGTGTTTGCCCTTTGCGCACACCGAGACTCTTTTGCCTTTGCGACAACGTTCGCTTTGCGGCTAGGCTCACGGACGAGCAGCCACAAACGGTGATGGAGGCGGGGGTGGGGACGACGATGCGTTCGACCCCTTGCTTTTCTTTCCACCACGCACACGACCAACTCTCCACAGCTTCTTAGCTAGACTTTGCAAACCCCCTCGGGCTATCTAAGCAACGACAGGTAACGCGTAGTCACGTTGGACGCGCGAAAAAAGCCTCGATCGAGATTCGAAAAGAGCGAATGCCGAAAGAAGAAGAAGAAGAAGAAGAAGAAGAAGAAGAAGAAGGGAAGCAGGATCGAGCGTTTTTCCCCTTCTGTTTTCACGTATGCGAAAGAGAGGAAAATAAAAAGGAGAAGCAGCGAGAAATTTGAAGAAACAGACGAGAAGAGAAGACGTTCGATTCGTTTTACGTTGCAATCGGTCGGCACGGTCGATAAAACGGTCGACGTTGAACGAAACCCGTCTCTCATTAAGAAGAGTAATCGTCGTCGTAAAAGTTGGCCAAAGTACCAAGAGTTCCGGATGCGAGACAAGAATTTGCTCGGACTGGTTCGATGGAAGGTTGAGGAAGAGTGGAAAGATCTCGTTGGAGAGCAGCGATCGTGGCATACCGAGCCAAAACTCGTAAACGCACACGCGTGCAGTAGGACGTTCGAAGAGTGGGAGGACCGCGCGTAAAACGGAAGTTGCACAGACGCGCGGCCCTATACGTACGCTGACAAACTGGTAGACACGAATGTACTGGGTGTACACGGACGCGGGAAAAGTACGAGGGTAGGAAGGGAAATACGGTATCGCGGCACACTGGCCAACCTATCCGGCCATGCACGTACAATCTAGCTACTGTTTCGCAACGAGAAGGCCCCGAAGGGGAAGTAAGCAGTATCTCTCGAGTTTCCCTCGCGGCCCCTCTGTCCTCCGTTCCTTCGTTCATCCCGCTTCTTCTTCGCCTTCACCCTATCCTCTGTTTCTCTTTCTCTCCTCTCCGAATCTACTATTACTGGTTGTCGTTTCATACACCCCGACACCGCACGACCCCCCTTGAATCTTGCCGGCAGAAGGGAAGATCGAAGGAGTGGTGGTGGTGGTGGTGGTAGGGTTTTCTCCGTTCGTCCGTTCGTCCGTACGTCCGTCCGTACGTCCGTCCGCACGTAGGTAGGTAGGTAGGTACGTCTGTCCGTCCGACTGTATCGTCTCGTCTCGTCTCGACTCGACTCGACTCGACTCGTCTCGTCTCGCGTGACGGCCTCGTCAGCCGTCAGCCAAGCTCCGTCCGGATCGATACGCTTGCCACCCTTACGACCCCAACTTCCTCCACCTTCTCCTGTGAAAAGCAATGCACCTACCATCCGCGCCCCTCGCCATCGCCATCACCTACCCACCCTACTCTCTATCCCTGCTCGCGTCTCCCCGCGTCTCCTCCGCGAACCTTCCTTTTCCCCTGACCCCCGCAACCTCTTCCTTCTATACCACCACCTCCTCCGCCTCTTCCTCCTTCTCCGGCTGCTGCCTCCTGCCAGCAAGCAGAGTCTAGTTGAGTCGAGTTGAGCCACCGGCCGGGTCAGAAGACGTCTGCTGCCCGGGCGAGCGACAGCTACCACCCTCCCCATTCAAACACCCACCTCGAACCACCCTCATTTTACCACCCTCCTCCTTCTCTTCGCCTCCTCCACCTTCGACCGTCCACCCACCCCTCGACCTACTCCACGACTCCATTCTACCGCGACGTGCCGCGAGATGGACAGCCTCGCCTCACCGTCGAATCCGTACTCCAAACTCGCTCACCCCTCTGTATCGTACACGTAAACGCTGCCTTCCACGTAGTGGTGGACGCCACCGTCCTCTTCGTCAACCACTACCAACGCTACTACCTCCTCGCTACTACCACCGATGCCAACTCTTCCACCTTCTCTTCCTCTTCCTCTTCCTCTTCCTCTTTCGTTCCTTCCTTCCTCGTCCTTGTAGTGCTGCTGGCACCGCCACGTCCTACCCTCTCGTTACATCGTACAGAGAGTCCACACTTTTCGCAAGTATTCTCCCACATCCCACGTCGAACGGATCGGGGGGGGGGGGATACGACGACAGGGACCATCGTCTTGTCACCGACGAGTCTGCGGCGTACAGCGGACAGTTGCGATCTACGGTTCCGCGTCTGTCAAATCGTTCCATCGAAACTCCTTTCGTTTCCACGTTTTCACGTTTCCACATTTCCTACGTTTCGAAGCAATGCTTTTACAGCTGTACACGAAAGCTGGATTTTACGTAAGAAGGAAAAAATTCTCCACAACGTTTGAAGAAGATATAATTTGCTATTATCGTTTGCTTAAAGATTTTAAAGTATCGAGCGCGCTCCGTCCAAAGTTTACAAAAGTAAAAAGTCACGACGATTAGCCGTCCGCGTCTCTCTCTCCTCCCTTCTTGTCGAGGATCGTAACGGACAAAGATCGGCCGTAATGAATCATTAGTAGTCGAGAGTCAATCGAAGATTAATTAATCGTTAAGATTCGAGAACCAATTAAAGTTTTCTCGACGACGAATCCTCCTGCTCGCGAGCACCGTAAAGATTCCGATTTGTTTTCTTCCCGATTTCACCGTGGCCCCCCGATCGAGCCACCGTTTTCGTTCGCGTCATTTCCTTCGTTACCGAGTTTCTTTTTCTGTCCGCCCGTTTCCATTCGTCTCGACTCTGCGCGCCGCAATATCAATCGTTCACCTTTAAACCTGGCAAAACCGTAAAGTTGCCGCGCGTTTCCGCGCGTTCCCGCGAACTTTGATGGCCCGGTGACTCACAATCAACCAACCGGCGAGAAGAGCCGAGAGACGAATAAGCCAACGAAACCGAGAAAGAGAAGCAGAGGGCGATAGGGAGAGGAAGAAATGAAAGATATTTGGCACGGTGACAACCGTGCTACGTTCGTCGCTCCCCTAGGAAAGAAGGTGGACGTAGCAAGGAGCTCGTCGTAGGAGCGAGCGAACGAGCGAACGAGCGAACGAACGAACATGGTGCAAAGGAAAGGGAAAGAAAGCGAGAAGAACGACGAGTGGACGTCGCGTTGTTCTTTAACGGTGCAAAAACACGGATGCGTACCGGCACTTTGGAAACGAATAAGGACAAATAGATCGACTTGCCGCGTTCCGATTCGAACCAACGCCGATTGTCGCGAAGGCGGGCGAAGAAACGAAGAAACGAAGAAACGAAGAAACGAAGAAACGAAGAAACGAAGAAACGATCGATACCGTGCACGCGGAACGTCAGTCGAGCGACGTGACGCGACGTTTAGACTCGTTGTCACGATGACGGAGTAAAGTTTTGCTCGTGTCATAAGTCAGTTCCTCGCAGTCTCGTTGATTTTCCAGCGATTGAGGGCGAAGGAGAGTTGGGTGGTTGAAAGACAGGGTGAGGAGGATTCGCGTTTACGCGGTCAAGTCGAAAGGGAAGCCAGTTAATCGTGCGTCTAGAACGCGAGCGAAGAAGAACGGTAGAGGGTCAACGAGAATGGTTCGTGCGATCCTGCGGAGCCATGGCCAGTTTTTTTCTTCCAGCGGCGTGACATACGGTGAAAATTATTGCCGTCGTCCGTGCTGCTCCCCCGTCCGCTCTATCCTCTCCACCGGCCCTCCGTCTCACTCCCCCGCCTTCTTGCGGATCGGACGAGTCGGAGGCGATCCCTGCCTCCCACGATACGGCACTGACGCCATCGTAGATGGGTGCCAGCTATCTAAGGGGTGATTTCTAATTTATGAGACTGGGGCGATGTGATGAACAGACGTCATAAAGCATGTCGCGCCCCGCGTCTGCAGCCTGCCACTCCTCCTCTGCCTTTACCTATGCTTCTGCCCCTGTCCCAGCCCCTGACTCCGCTTCTGCCTTCGTCTCTTACTTCGCCCCCGTTCCCAACCCGGTTACGCCGCCCTGCCCCGTCACCCGTCCACCCGTCCGCCCGTCCACCCGTTCACCCGTCCACCCGTCCAACCGTCCAACCCATCCACCCCCCTGTTATCGCTGCCTCCGACCTCTCCGGCCCTCTTCCACCTTCCTACGAACCCTACTTCCAACGCCTCACACCATCGCTCCGTGATTTGTGGCCTCTCGAATTCTCTTCGCGGGCTTCTCCTTCCCAAAACTTTGCTCCCTCTCCCTCTCTAACCCTCCACCCTCTTCTTTCTTTCCTTTCTTTTCCTTTCCTCTCTTCTCCACTTCTTTCGTTTCGTTTCGTTTCGTTTCGTTTCGTTTCGTTTCTTTCTTTCTTTCTTTCTCGCTCTTTTCTCAAACAACCCTCCCTTTTTTTCGTTTCCCTCTTAGGTCTATTATTTCTCCCTCTCCATCTGTCCATCTCTCTATCCAAGGCTCGAAGCTCGCTCGTCTATTCACAAGTTTGTTGAATTCTTCATAAGGGTAGACACAACACGAACGTTCTCGGAAACGATTCTATCGTCCGTATACAATAGTTGCGTTATTAATTGGATGGGACGGTCGACGCTCGATGCGCGACGCGCGACGCATCTTCGCGCGTTCGTTTCGTCGGGAACAGGGGAGAGATACGGCTTTACAGACTCGTCCCGACTCGATTTAACGAGTGCCAGACATTGCTTCGTCTCCTCTCATGATTCGTCGCTGATTTGCCACGCCACGCCACGGATATTTCTACCGATTGACCTTAATACGCGACATAGTTCGTATATAGATAGATACACCGATGCACCGTCACCGTTGACCCGCGATCAAAAATCCTTGCGCATCTTGTAAATTCGTAATAGTTGTGGCACGAAACGTGGCAAACGCTTCCAACTATTCGAGTAGACGTTATCTGCGTGCTCGAATAAATCAGCGACGATCGGAAATGAAATTCCTATCAAGACTAGCGATTCATGCGATTCGTGCGATTCGTGCGGTAATCGCGAGGACAACGAGCAAAGTTACATGTACGAATAGCCAGGACACGTTGAAACGCGTTTCGAAGCATGCTACGTTCGTTTAATGGTAGGATCGCAAAACGTCGTGGACTCGTAGGATTCTGGCGGTAGGAATATTCGGTCGCGATCGATAGAACGATACTGGCAGGTACGTCCGATCGAGGCAGGTAGTTGCCGATGAGCCAGGAGAATACGTTCAAGAAGAGAAGAACGGTTGGAAACGTATCGTTTGGTGCAGTGGCGCGATGTGGCGCAATGTGGCGCAATGTGGCGCGGTTCCGAGCGGTGCCGAGCCGTGCAGAGCGGTGCAGAGCGGTGCAGAGCGGTGCAGAGCGGTGCAGAGCGGTGCGGCGCAGCCCACAGAACCTTTGTGAAAAATCGTGTTATAACCCTAATTTAATTTTATGGCCGGCATTACGGCGGATTGTGTTGTATATCGGGGCCTGGGCATAATGGCCGTATATGGCGGCCGCGTATAATAATGGAGAAAGAAAAGGAGCGACGACAGATCGGTGGACGAGGAAGGAAGAGAAACGATAAAGGAAAGAGAGAAAGACGAAAGGGCAGGGAAAGGTAGGAGGAAGGGCGGCTAATAATCAGTTGTAACGCGAACCGTCGTAAACCGCAAAACAACTAGAATCGAGCATCAAACTGGGTACCGAAGAGAGAGAAAAAAGTCACGGCTGGGAGATCAACTCGGACGAACGAGCGATGCGGTCCAGCGAGGGTGCGTGTTTATATTTAAAGGGGTGGAAGCGGGAGTATCATTATCTCGATATCCGAGGGAAGAGGTCTTTTTCATTTCGTCCCGTTCCGTTCCATTCCGTTCCATTCCGTTCCATTCCGTTCCATTCCGTTCCATTCCGTTCCATTCCGTTTCGTTCCGTTCCATTCCGTGGCCTTTCGTCGCTCGGGTCCGCTTCGAGTTTGCCTAGCCACTTTCATCCTCGGGTTCCTCGTCGATTCTCCTACACTCGCACACGTGTGAACCCTTGACGCCGCGAGACCTTCGAAATCGATCCAACTCGGACACGATCCTTTCATCCGACCACCGTTTTGCCTTTTCTTCTTTTCTTCTTTTAATTGCAATTTTACCACGGAAACTATTAGTTTTCTCTCGATTCGATCGTCGAGACTAAGTACGAAAATTTCAGGACAGAAAGCACCATCGAAAAAAAGGCCTTTAGACAAAAGTCCGAGCTACGTTCCACGGTTCCACGGTTCCACGGTTCCACGGTTCCACGGTTCCACGGTTCCACGGTTTCTCAATTTCTCGAAAATTTACCGTACTTTTCGTAAGGTTCGGGGCCAAAGCGAGGCGAAGCAGCAGAGATCGTGGTCCGAAATTACTATAATACATCGGTTATATCGAGAGCGAGACAAGAGCCGCGTATTCCGTTATTATTATTGATCGGCGAGGAGCGATATTAAAGTGGCCAGAGGGCTTTCTCTATATTTACGCTGCTTCTTCCGAAAACCGTGAAATTACTGATAATCACTGTGAGCGGAAAGTAACGCGGCTAGACGCACCCTTAACAATAACCACGATGCTATAATCACCGATCCCTTGCCATCCTTACCTCATCCCATTCTCCCTTTTCTTTGTCTCCTGCTCTTTCTCTTTCTCTCTTTTTCTCCTTCTATCTCCCTCTATCTCTCTCTTGCTTTTTCGCCTTCTACACTGACGTTCTTCCCCGTTCAATTTCGCGTTCTCTGATTGGAAAGAAGGACGTCGGTTGTTGCCGGTCCGCGTTTGAAACAGAGCGATAAGAAAATTGTCGAGCACGTTCGAGGTACCTACGTAGAAAGCGATCGATGCTCGAAGAAAACAGCGCATGGAAGAAAAGCGCGACAAAACGGCGTGTTTCCGTGGAACGTGATCAGCCGCGTTATTCGAGGCGTACTCGCAGCAGCGCAGCGAACGAAGAAGCAAGAGCGAGCGGGGTCAGTCGTCGAGCGGGTAGGGCAGCAGTTCGACTTGGGCTGCCGGCCGCCGTAAAAACGTCAATTAAAGTGTTTTATTTGATCCTTCGTTAGAACGTTGAAATGGAATTTTGATTTATGACCGCAGCGTGCTCGGTGTGCGTGCATCGTGTGCGTGTACGAGAGCGGAGGTCGCTCGCGCGCGTACGCGTAAATAAAATAAATAGGAGGCTATAATTAGTCGGCGGATACGGTCGAGCAGTATACGCGACCGGTTCGCCAGTTCGATACGCGTACTTTGTGGACGAACAAATTCCACCAGCGATACGAACGCCGTCCACGATTTCGTAAAGTCGATGTTGATCGAACGGAAGGAGTCTCGAGGATCTTGCGGCCGTTCGGTGCTTCGGTGCTTCGGTGCTTCGGCGCGATCGATAATGCATCGAAATCGATCGATCTCGGGTTCCGTTTATCGCAACAGATTTAATAGCGTGGCTATCGAGAAAGAGAGAAAACAGTAAAGGAAAAAGAGGAAGAGGAGAAGTTGGACGACAGGCAGCAGCGAGATGCCCACGCGCTCGTCGATGTCCTCGCGAAGCGATTTATTATCGAGAACCGGTGTGCGTTCGGGAGCGTCGAGGCCGAGGAAATAACACGTGCGATCGGAGCGTGCGCTGGAGCGAGCGAATGACCGAGTTAAGTGAAGAAGAGTCGTACCAGCCGTCCCGCCAGCCGGCCGTCCAAATGTTATTGTTTATTGTGGCCCAACGACAGCTTGATTTATCATGCGAGCCGGCCATAGCCATGCGTGAAATAGTGGCATAATCCCGTTGATTTGTGGCTACCATTGTTCGCGCTACCACTCCGCTGAAAGTATTTTTTTTCCTGTTTTTTTTTCCTTTCTTTTTTGTTTTTCGCTTTTTTGTTTACACCCGATGATTGTCTTTCCCGTTCGATGCGGCGCTTTCTGTTTTTCCGACCGTCACCGGCGCGATCCGTTTAAAAGACCTGCCAACTCGAATCGAACGTTATCGTTTTTAGGCGTGGGGCCGATCGCGCGCGAAAACGCGAAAACGCGAAAACGCGAAAACGCGAAAACACGAGCTCTAATTTCGTGTTCGCGTTCGTGACTCGTTAAACGCGTTTCGCCGCGATCTCCGCTGTCTATCGTTTCTGTATTTTTTCCTCGCTTCGATGATTTCCCGTAAATCGCGCGGAAATTTACACGCCGTTACTCGGATCGCGAACCGATGCTCATCGCGCATTCTTTGATCTCTCGATTGACTGCCAGTTATCCGACAAATCGCCGGAACGATATCGAGAGCGATATCGAGAGTCTACAAATAATTAGAATTGTTGGTAATTGGAGGCACGCGTGAGCCTCGCGAAAGTAGAAAAACGAACGGCGAATCCCGGTTCGTCAGCGAATATGCAAGGGTCGGCGTTGAGACACTGTCAAGGGTCGAGTGATAAACAACTTGCGAGACTTTGAAGCCGGTAAGTGGCTTGTTCTCTGGTGGGTAAGTAGCAGCCCGGTCATCGATAAGCCGACCTACTGTTCTTCTTACGCGGACGCGTATTACGGCGCGAAACGGCGGGCGGTCCCTTCCGTTTGACGAGAGCCATTCATCCTCATCCACCTACGTTGATACCTACACGACTGGCCGAGCCGGTAACGCACGCAGTCAGCCAGGCACGCGTGTTCTTCCATTGTGCATCCATCTATCACGCGTCAGAAGTAACGCGGCTTCGCTGCCGCGATCAGCCTCGAAGCTAGAGTCGCTTTATACGTAGCCTCGAAACTTTCTACTTCTCGTTCGTCCGCCCCGTTTGTTCGCTTTGAATTGGTTTTCGGATTTCGGATTTCGGATTTCGGTTTTCGGTTTTCGAACAGACTTTCATCGACACAGCGAACGAGCAACTGCGTTCGTAAACGCGAGGTGTCAAAATCGAAAATTCAAATTTCGCACTGCGGACGAGCGGAAACTTGGTCCGAGCGGCTACGGTGAAAGGGCCTCTAGCGGCTCGAAACACAGGCCCTTTGGCGATGACCTGCCAACGGTTCACGCATTAGCTCGACAGATAGCGCTGCCTAATCGGGCCTCATAAATTACCAAATTAATATCCCGCGTTGCCGACACCGGGCTATCCGTCAGGTGTCAGCCGCGGTGCAGATAGCAGCCGCCGCCTCCACCTACTGTTCCCAGTTTCCCTCTGCCTCTCGCTTTCTCGCTCGTCTCCGATTAACGCCGCAACTTTCGCGTCCTTTACCGATTCCTTCTTCTCTCGTTTCACTCTGTTACACCGTTGCACCGTTGCACCGTTGCACCGTTGCACCGTTGCACCGTTACAATGTTACAATACCGTTGGGAAAAATTGACCGATCGGAAAACGCATTCGCGTACTCGCGTACTTGCTTGTGTGTGTCGTACGCGCGAGGACCGCCCATGGCGTTTGGTTGTTCTACAAGAGTTAACGGTGATCGAGCTCGTAGGTATGCAACAGAGGATACATTGCTCCGTCGGTTGACCACCTCCTTTTCTCCATGTAGGTTTTCTGTCACCCCCTGTCTCTCCTCCCGCCCCGTTCACCGTCTCTTTCTCTCTTTGTCGTTCGTTTCGACGCGCTTGCTGTCAGCCTGTCCATTCCGTTTAACTCGCCCACGCGCGACGCTTAAACGCATAAAGGGAAACAGGGCCGAAAGGTGTTTGCAGGAGGGAGGATGACCGATCCTGCGAAGGGGGTGCGGTGGGGGTGTCGGTGAACGACGTAGAACGAAAACGCAGGGATATCCGAATGCCAAGATATTTGGATGGCTCGCGAGAAGCTCTCGGCACCAGAGACGAAAGAGGAGAGAAAGGCGAACGAAGGGAGGATGACAGGATTGGGTGGGAGCGTCCACGAAAGAAGGGGCAAGAACCGCTTACGAATTACGCGACGAGTAGCCAGTTACACAAACCGGCTTCGAGGTACCTTTATGCGACACGGCTGCCAATTAGCGAGCTGACATCGACCTGACTGACCACCGTGCACTGCCAACCAGTCGTTTCTTCGGATACGTCCTCGCCTCCCCTTCGCCTTCTTCTTCACCTTCGCCTTCGCCTTCGCCTTCGCCTTCGCCTTCGCCTTCGCCTTCGCGCTAGCCTTCGCGTTAGCCTTCGCGTTAACCTTCGCCGTTAGCCTTCGCCTTCACCTTACTTTTGCCGACATCATCGTCGTCGTCGTCGTCGTCGTCGTCGCTGATCTTTACTCTAGTCAGAATTCGAATGGTTCACCGGTTCTCAGCTTTCGGCAGAAAAGGTATCGACGCGCGAAAGCAGAACGAGTTTCGAGCACGTTGACGGGGGCGATAAACGTCCGATTCGATCGGAACGGCAAGGAGGAAATTAATTCGCGGCTGACGCGAGTCGCTGGAAAACACGAACGCACTCTCGGGACACGGAGGGATTCGGTGGTGTAACGAGCGAATCTTGGACGAGTTCTGGCGCATCGGTGTTGGTAATTAATCGACCGTTACTCGTATAATTTACAATGCGCGGCGAGCATCGAGAGTCGTTGGTATAAAATCCCAGAAGGGACGCGGCGCAGTACTCCGTGGCAAGTCGGTGGACGGCTTAAAATCGTCGATCGATGCCGTTTCCTCGTGGAGTACCGGTCGCGGGAATCGTTCCATGTATTACCGATCGGTAGCGAGAGCAAGGCAATAATTATTACGTATGTCGGCTGGTATTATTCGGCTACCTTTTAAAATGTCAATAAAAAAAAAAGACGTTGAACAGGGATCCGCTATCTTTGTCGTTTCCTCTTTCACGCTACCTTGGCCCCGCCGTCGACCCGCAGCCCTCGAGCATCGCTTTCTTCTACCCTTTTTTTTAATGCCGATGCAGCTGCACTCTTTTCAGAGGAGGCCCCGTCACGTTGCATTACGGAATGATATTTGCTAATTGGGCACGAAGATAAAACGACAACGGCGTGGCAACTAATAACCGTTCCTGCGTCCTCCACCTCCCCCTCCTTCCACGTGTTCTCGTCCAGCACCCCCACCGCTATGCGCCACCGCTCCCCTTCGCGCGACACCACCTCCGCGTAGTTTCTCTTCTGGCGAGTCGGGCCCCAGGGGAGCGGATAATCATACGTTGAACCGCGTCGCAACTAGCCGGAACAGTTTGGGACGATGCGCGTCGCGTCGTTCCCCTATCAGCCGCGTATCTGTTCGTTTTATCGGTTCGCTTTCTCGCCAACTACCGTTCGAACGGCTCGGAGCTACTTCCACGGACAAATTCCAAGCTTCTCCCGAACCTCGGTCTCCCGACTTTCCAGCGTATTATCGACGATCGAGAGAGGCAACGCGAAGGAAAAGCAAAGTATCGATGCCCGCGCGTTCGACGAAAGGAAGCGGTTCGCGCGAGCCTGTCCGTTCTTTGATCGCGGTCAAGCCGATGGCGAGAAACGGGCCGCGGGTAGCTACGGCCCTGGGGCGGCAATAAAAATGAGGGAACGAGAAACGTGTGGCTCGATCTGACGGCTGATGGAGACGTCTTCGTTCCAGACAGACGCTTCTCTTTGGACGTTCGCGACGTTTGATCGACGGTTCTCTCCTCCTTTCGCATACGTTGCTCCCGATCGAGTTCGCTTCGTCGCTCTCGTCTCCTGCGTCTTTTACCAGTTCGCTTCTCGCGTCTTGCTCGCTTGCTCGCTTCCCGCTTCCCGCTTCCCGCTTCCCGCTTCCCGCTTCCCGCTTCCCGCTTCCCGCTTCTCGCTTCTCGCTTCCCGCTACCAGCACCACCTCGTTCCTCTTCGTTCTCTTCTCCTTCCACCTCCTTCTTGATCCTCCAGTTGCTTCGTCGAGCTTCGAAGAAGGTACTTCGCGCCCCGCCGTCATCGTTCGTGTTTTTGCCGGGCCGCCTATAAATAGTGTGGCCGCGCGGATCCCCGCTTCTGCTTCGAACCGGACGCCTTCTCGCGTCACGAGCTCGTCATCCTGCTCAAGGTCGCCTCGCTGACGAAACCAAATTCGTTCTTTGTCTCGTTCGCGTCTCACCCCGGCTTCGTTCAAAGCCCTCTCGCGAGCCATCCTCGAATCGACGAACGCGTCCCGATCGGCCGTTTGGCGGGAAAATTGATCGCGGCGCGCTCTTTCTCTCTCTCTGTCCCTACATGTCGCGCAGTCCGGTGTATCATCGCGCGTTATCGAACAGAAGTTGCGTAGCGTCCGCGTCTAGTTAGGTAAACGGGAACGTTCGTTTCCATAAACGGAACTTCCGAAACGCGAAGTTACGAATAGGGGTTGCAGCGGGCCGCCTAGCTGCGAGATGAAACGGGAGGAAAACACGGGGCTAACAGGGTGCGAGTTTGCCGCGTTATAGCCAAAGATACGGTCGTAGAGAGGGTCCCGTGTGGAAGAAAGTCGACGCAAAGGGAATCTCGGTTCGAGCGAGAAAGAGCTGGAAATAGTGAGGAGGGGCTGGAGGAAGGGGTGGAGGAAGGGGTGGAGGAGGAGGTGGAGGTCGGCAAACAGCGAGAAGCGAACGCGCGCTTGCACAGGCTGCGCAACTTGATAATAATAAACTGAAAAAGGAGCAAAGGGCGTTATTTTAAAAGGGAAATGCAGCCCCGTATTTTTATGTCTTCGCCAGAACTTTTCATCTCTGGCGGTGGCGAGAAAAGGGGACGCTCCCGGGGGTTGCGGGGGGTGTCGAGGGACGCGGCTATCCGTGAGAAGCTCGCGAACGCTAAAGCGAACGCGAACGGCGAAGTGGAGACGCGACCGAAAGAACCGAAGTCGACCAGGTGGGACAAAGACGGTAAAAAGGAAACGCGGCACGAGAACGGTCGAGGAGGGTGTTTTGCTAGGATAGGGGTTACAGGGAGAGGGTGAGCAGAAGGCTAAAACGCGGAATGAAACGGCAGACTGCCGCTGATGAAATTCATAATTTAGATCCAATGCGCTCTCTGTACCTCGTTTAGAATACACTGCTATTTATAGTCGAAATTTTCCTTCGGTACAAACCACCCCTTCTTCCGACTGCCGCTCCACCTCGATCCGACGAAGGAACGCGAATTCCCCATCCCCGCGCGCCTTCTTGTCGCTTCTTCTCGTCCCTTTCAATTTCGCGTTCGTCGAAATTCGCGAAAATCATTTTTCCCTAGATCGATCCCCGAGGAATACGCGTCCGTTGCGAGCAGACGGGAAACAAGTAACAAGCTGGAATCGTAGTATAGATTACTCGAGAATCGCGACGCGTTCTTGCGTTCTTCCTACCTGGACCTCGTGACGATCGACCGACACGCACCGCGAGCACACGCCCCCTTTCCTTTCCTTTCCTTTCCTTTCCTTTCCTTTCCTTTCCTTTCCTTTCGTTTATCGTTCGTCGTCGCGTTTCATCCGGCAGTTATTCCTCCCTAATAGGATGTAATATTATACGAAGAGTCGCGTCCACTCGAATTCGCGGGCTTTAACGACGAGAAAGCACGAAAAGGTCCTCCTGTTCCTTTCGTCGTCGTTACTCGACGTTGACTACCCCCGTTCGCTCGAATCTATGAAACGCGGTAATTTATCTGGATAAATTTGCGATCGAATCGATCATCGATCGATCGAAGACGGCGTAGCGTTTTACCTACGGCCGCGACCGCTAAAACGCGGCGAGAAGCGAGAGAAACCGAGAGCCATCGTAAATTGACCGTAATTGCGTTCAATGTTACGCGCGCACGAACGGATCAAAGTCAATTGTTCCAAGTGACGGAGAGTCGCGAGAAAGACAACGAAACCAATTGGCTCCGACTCGGATCAAGTCCGCGTTGCCGCGCGAAAACACCGCGAGACGAAAGCGTTTGCAGTTTTTCGAGGTAGCGGGCGAATTTCGTAGATAAAACAAGTGGCGTTAACGGTGCGACACGAAACGGAGCAGAGTCGGTGTACGCGTTGGTGCGTTCGCTGGTTCGCGGTGAATGACGAGGAGGACAAAGACGGCCGCGTGCAGACAATAAACGTTAAACTCGAATGGGTTGGCACACAAAGCCGCGGCTCGTAGAAGAAAATCTAGGATATGGAAAGAGAGAAAGAGAGACGGTCGTCGACAGGGAGACGACGCGTCGCGTCGATCAAGCGGTCCACAGAATCGGCATTCAAAGCTTCCTTTTTCTCCGACAGCCAGCACCGATCGTTAGGAAGTCGAGTGTCAAACTGTCCGGCTTGTCATCGCGCGCGCACGCCGCCGCACCGTAGCTATCGCGGCGTTTACACGCTCGAAAGGGGAATGCGAGATTCTCGCTGTCTCCGGAAGATGAACGCGTACTCGTCGATGATAGCAGGTGTTTCTGACGCGAGTCAACGGCTAAAGAACAGGTTCTGTTCTCTCTTACCTGCTTGTAATCTCTCTACGTTTCCAAAAGAAATGTTTCGCTACTACGTTCTGTTTCGAGGGAGGCAGTCAACTTTCGTCATCGATCGCTGCCGGCTTATTCCCTCGATGCCGTTCGTTCGCTCTTCCGTTCGTTCGTTCGTTCGTTCGTTCGTTCGTTCGTTCGTTCGTTCGTTCGTTCGTTCGTTCGTTCGTTCGCTACTTCGATCGATCGAATCGTGCGCGTTCAAGCGGTTGCGATACCGTGTATCCTTCTAATTATCCTTCCGTTCGACCCTGGAGACCGGTCGGTGCGTCGCCGTTTCAGAAACAAGAAAAACTCGATGGGTTTACCCACGATAAATCTCGCGGTACTCAGGTATAAAGAGGGCTGTGCTTGGCTCGACGATAACGCTTTCCCTCTTCGTCGTTTGTTCGAGCGATCTTTCCGCTTCTCTATCGTATCCTCCGGGAACGCGAGTCCCGCTCTATCGAATCTACCCAGAACGAAACCGAGAACGAAACCGTGCGGCGAGCGGCGAGCGGCGAGCAAGATGGAAAACGAAGAAAGGAGAGCAACGGGAACGCGAGGTAGAGAAAGGGTTGAGAGATCGGCCAGAAGATAAGACTCATAATGAAAGGCATTCATTCCACCGCGAGCCCGACACGGTGAACTTGAGTGACGTGGTTGCAGACAGCTGCTCAAACCTGATCGTTCCGTACGCACCTCCGTCCGTCCATCCGTCCGTCACTCCGTCTATCTGTCCATCCGTCTATCCGTCTATCCGTCCACCCGTCCGTCCATCCGTCCATCCGTCCATCCGTCCATCCGCCCATCCGTTCTTCCGTTCGTATCCGTGCGCTCCTTCTCGCATGATTTCCTTTGTATAACAATATCGTACAACCGTCCGAACCGGAACCACGAGCGCTTCGTGAAATCGATTCGATGCGAAAACGCCGCACGGCTTTCCACCGAGCTAACGTTGCTTCCTCGATCAACATTTTCATCGTACAGCAAAAACCGTCGTTTTGTTTTTCTCGTCTTTCTCGTCGTTCTCGTCTTTCTCGTCTTTTTTCCCGTTGCTAGTCGCTTTTCAATTTCACTAATTTGTAAATCTCTTTTATGCGACCGCGACGATCTCGAGAAGCCGGTGGTGTACGCGTTGTCTGCTTAATCAAAATGTTCAAGGTTAAATTTTTACAAGCACGATAAAAGCACGGTCTCGAGAAAAATTGAGATTTTTTATTTTTTCGAGGACGTTGGACGCGGTGTACCTGGCTGTTGAGTTTTGAAGTAGAAAAGGTTCGGCATGCCCCGACAGAGGCGTGCAAGCTGGTAGTGAAGTCATAAAACCTGTAAATCTGTCGACCATATTTTTCAAAACCGATTAACGCTTTACATGTTAAAAAAGTTACAAATTGTGTAGCGCATCTGTCGATTTTCGATTGTCGTTTCAAACGTCTCGATCACCGAGACAGTTGACGAAAGATTCGCGTTGCCTTTATTATTCGACAACGTAAAACCGTTCGCGCGCTTCTTCCAACCGTTTCTTTTTCTTTTCTTTCTTTATTTTTTTTGCAAACTCGATCAGCTTGTTCGGTCGACGGATACGATTCCTTTAACGGTGACGATTCAACGAATTCCCGATAGAGCCTTTCCACGGGAATATCGATCGATTTCCCTGGAGAAAGAACGAGACGCGTTTCGTCGATTTCGTCGAGTCACCCACGATGCGCAACTCGACTTTTCGTACCTATTATAAGTGGAGAACGATAAATCTTTCAAGTTGGTAGACCTCCTCGAAGCACGAAGCACGAAGCACGAAGCACGAAGCACGAAGCACGAAGCACAAGAAGCACAGAGCACGTAGCTTGAATACCAGCTTTTCGGCAAGCCCGCCGCGCTGTGCACCGGCCTTATCTTTTGAGGAGAAAACTCGACGAAAGACCAGTTACCTCGTCTTCCTGCTTTCGTCATCGCTACCTAGTATCGGATACCTATGCTCTTGGTGCGAAATCTCGTTTACCCGATAACAGAAACGGGATAAGCGGTGGGCGATCGACGATACGTCACCTATGCAACTCGGTGTCTAACCGGTAAAGAGGAACCCGTGTAACTGGCAGGCCTGATGCACAACGATAACCTTGACCGGTGATGCAAAGGAAAGATCGCGTTGGGCATTATCGTTGAAGCAATATGTTGCAGCAAGATATTTTTTTTCTTCGGGTCCTTCACCCTCTCCTACGCCGTGCAATGCAGTGCACTGTGCCCAGTGCACAGAGCAGAGTGCACAGTGCACGGTGCAGCGGCGGGGCCTGCGCTAGCTCGCTCGCTCGCTGCCGTTTCTTCCGTTACGCTTGTTCGCAGCCTCTCTTTCGAGGCCGAGCTGACCCGAGAGCGTGACGCTGACAGAATTACGCCGGGGCCCTGGTCTTCTGCTCTTACCGTGCCGTGTAGAGAGACCCAGAGAGAGGAGAGCAGTCGAACCCCTCGGTTCTATGGCTTGCCATAAATATCGGCGGTGACGTTTAGGGAGAAAAAAGAATCTGGCGGCTGGGAAGCATGGATGACCTCCGTTTACAAAACGGCAGCCAGCAACGGTAGGCGAGCTACCGGTCTCCTATTCCCCATGCTACGTACACGCTTCGACGCTACGTTTTACTTTTTACGTTTAAGCTTTACGTTTTACGAAAGATCGCGTTCTCGCGAAGTGCGATCGAGCACCGAAACCTCGACACGCCGATTCTTCGAATCGTTAAAAGAGGATCAATCTCTCGCTCCCGTAACCTTCCCTTTTCGCCTCGTATAACTCTTTCCGCTATCGATCCTGCCATCGCCGCTTCGACCTTACGAAGCTACGAGTTCGCTTATCCCAAATCTAGCCACGCTTAATTTATCGGCCAAACACCGAGAGGCGACGTTCCCCGGCCGGCCGGCCGGTCGGCCGTCCGACCGACCGACCGAACGCCCGCCCGTTAAATTCGTAAGATGCGCGACAGAGCTTTGGAGCATTCTATAAAACTGCCAAAAATCCCCGAAGAATCGAGAATCAGGAATCGGGAATCGTCCCGTTCCGCGGATATCGAACGCCAGGGATACGCGGCAATTTCGATTTCTACTTATCGTACATCCTTTGATCGAATTCGCCCTCGTTTCCTTTAAACGATCGACTGCCCTGAAAAGGTGACTCTACGTTCCAAGCTACCGACTAGTAGGTCGTACATCCTCGCTTCAGAATTGTAGTTGAATAAGCGACAATTTGTATGACAATTCCTCTCGATGGTCCGGTGCATTGTGCCGGCATGTGAAAGTACGAACGTGGGCACGTTGTATCCTATCGTGCTCGTTGTCTCTGGTACCTCTGCCTCTCTGCCCCTTTGCCCCTCGGCCCCTCTTTCTCTTTCTCCTTCTCTTCGTTTCTTCTCCCGTTTCGATCTCTCTTTTGAAATCACGAATGGACGCGCGCAACCTTCTGAAGTACGAAAAGGAGAGAGACGAAAGGACGAAATGCTCGGAGCAAAAGGAAAAGACGAAAATTGGAGGAGGAAGACGGAAGGAGGTAGGAGAAAGAGCGAAGGAGGTGTAGTAGAAGGAAGCAGGAATTTTCAGAGAAAGAGAGAGAAAGGAGAGAGAGGGGAAAGAGAAAGAGATGTAGAGCGTAGTCGGTCGAGAGATCACGATCCTTGGAGCAAAAGCAAAGGTCGATCCGTGCTGCACGTTGCAGCTCGACTATACCACGACGGTAGGACGAACGTTTATTAGAAGCGGAGGAAGCGCCTCTGTGACAAATGGCGTGGTTTCATTGTTGCACGAGGACCCCCGGGCCCAACGACAGGGCCGTACAGGCCCCTCTGCGATGTCGTAAATCTGAGCAACGGTGACGGATAGGAATCAGAACGGATGGTGACGCGGTTTTCAGCAGTTTTCAGCGGTTTTCACGTTACCTAGATCGAACCGATGGGACTACGTTCCGTCACCAATGAACGGTTGCTTTCCAGTTTTCCTACGATTCCTATGCTCCACCAGTGTATCATACTCTCTCTCTATCTCTCGTGTACTTACTTACTTACTTAAGTCCATCCGCAGTGGTCGGTCGACCATCGCTTGTCTACGATCTCGACGCCGTACCGAAACAAAGAACGGCGAAGAACGATCGCATAGGCGCGAAAAGGTAAAAGGAGAGGAGCGAAGCGTCACTGGAAGAACGAAAAGCGAGTTCGTTAAGCGACGATCGGGGGGCATAGGTCTGTCAATCGATCCGAGTCCTCGGAGAAACGAAGGGACCCCAAGATGGCTGCCTGAGAACGTACAGACGGGCCCCCGCTTCACCAGCATCAGCGACTTAGCATAAATCACTCCCGCTCCGCTCCACGCCGCTCCACACCGCTCCATTCGCCGTCTCGGTCGCTCGTTCGTTCGTTCGGTCGGTCGGTCGGTCGGTCGGTCGGTCGGTCGGTCGCTCGGTTGCTCTCTTGGTCGCTCGTTCGGCCGATATCCGGCTGCAGAAACGCGACCATACTCCGATCACAGCCCCGTCCGTCTTCTTTTTCTTTAAACGCGTTCTGGCTTCTCGCGATCGCGAACCGTTCCACGTCAACGATTTATCAAACGCAACGCGTGCTTCGAACGCTCGCTCTGCTGTGCGCGCTCCAGTATAGGGTCGCGCACGTTTTCGATGAGATGCTTCGTTAACGCGACATCTTGGCTCGACGAACGACAAGCCAACGACGACGAGAACGACGCGATGATACAAGGAAGTACGATCGATCGAAATAGCGCGGAAAGCTGGACGCTGCGACAGATCGGAGCAAACGGATTCGTTAGCGAGCGTGACGTCGAAACGTCGAAACGTCGAAACGTCGAAGCGTCGAACCAGGACAAAGAGAAAGGTTCGTGTTTTACCCTTCTCCGTATTTCGTTCGAGGTGGTAGTTGTTTAGGCGACTAGCCGTGTACGCACGACCTCGATATTACGATCCAAAGAAATTCGGGGGTAAGAGGGAGACGAGGAGATAGAGAAAAGGTACGAGCAAAAAGGAGAAGGGAAGAAAGATTTGCAAGAGGTTGGGCGAACAGAGCAAACGGACAGGTCGCTTATTTATGGCAGCCATACTTCAGATATATGAACTGGTTCCCGTCGAAAGTTCGGGACGCCGCGTCTTTCCAGTTCAAAATGTATAGAGAGGTGTCCCGCCGCTCGCCTTCCTCGGAAAGATTTGCGAGGGGTCACCCTCGACGCGATATCGCGTCACTTTCCTTCTTTTTCTCTCGGTCCCGTTGAAAATTACCAAACGATTCGCGTCTCGACGCGAGAGCTTGTATGTATACCCTTGCGCGCTTACCTGGCTGCGGAAACATTGAATTTTCCTCGCTTACGTGTCGCCTCTATTCCGCTCTCGTCGTCGGCCAAACGATTCGACTTTCAGCAGAGGACGGTGATTTTTGTTTGCAATTTTATTTGGCGAATGACGCAAATTCGTGTTCCCGCGACGATAGACGAACAAGCTCGAGACGTCGAGAAGAGAACGGAGAGGAGAAAGAGCGCGGAGGGGTGGCAGGGACGGGCATTGGGGAGAAGAGAGGCGATGGAGTAGATAAATAGATGGATGGGCAATATTATAACTCACCGGCTGTCATCCTGTACGGCGAGTCAGGCTGCTAATCAGACCCTGGCTCGCTCTCGCCCCTCGACCGACCCTTCACGAAAAATGGATTTATTGCCGCTCGCTTCGACTTCGGCACGCTATCGAGCTCTCTGATCCGTAGAATGTAACCATCGTCGTACTATTCGCCGCGTCGAGTCTTTTACCGAGTAAAACTTGGCCCCTCCTCGTCCGTCTCGCCCTTCCCGCCCTTCTCGCCATCCTCTTTCCGTCTCCGTTCCCTGCCGTTACCCATTTTTTCCCATCGTCCTCCTCGAAAGCAACGACTGGTCGTTGAAATTGTCGCGCCTAACATTCGACTATGGCTACCTTAGGCAGCTACACGTGCTCGAGATCTGGAGGGTTTGACCGGTAGCGCGACGCGTACGATCGCGATCGAGGGAAACGCTGGAGAAGGATCCGCGAACCGACAGGGGAGAGTTGACGAGAGAAGCATCGGTGGGCACGGCCAACAAGCGTCCTGGATCGTGGATCGTGAATCGTGGAAGAGTGGGGTGGGAGAGGAAGGCTCAGGTGAGGACCGATGCATCAAACAAACGGTGACACTCGCCTCTGCACGGCGTGCATAGATCATGTCGACCTCGTTGCCGTCGGACGCGGTGTTCCGCGACGAAGAGACGGGGGAAAGATCTAAAGCTCGGAGGAGTACGACGATCACCCTCCTCTTTTCCTTCCTCCCTCCCTCTCCACGCTTCTTTACGATATGCTGGCTTTTCTCTTTCTCGCGCTGCTTGCGTTCGAAGAGTACAGATGTACGAACCAAACGAGATAGACGCGAGGAAGAGAACGGAACTGTCTGAGATCCCTGCTCGAGAATACGTGAATACGCGCACGGACGCGCGTACTCTCGTGTTGGTGGCTGTACGTGCGCGCGTGTGTTTTTTCAACGAGATTTATTACCGAACTCCTAATGCTTCGGGGCACGAGGAGAGAGGGTGCTGCCGCGTTTCCCACCCATCGGTTTTTACCCCCTGCTCCTCCGTTACTACCGTCGCCAACATCCTCCTCCTCATCGTCGTCGTCGTCGTCGTCGTCGTCGCCGTCGCCCTCGACGTCATCGTAGTCGGCGCGGTCGTGGTGCTCGTGCTCGTTGTCGTCGTTGGTCTCGCCTCGCTTCGCCGACACTCGCTACCTTCTCGCCGTACCACGGTTCGTCTTCGCACGCCGCTTAATCCCCGGCTGCCACGCTATTACGAGTTGATTTACATTCCTCCGTTAACAAGGGCCAGCGAATCGCGCCTCCGATTCCGTATTCCGCGACCTGCCGTTCCGCCGTTTCACCGTTTCACCGTTTCACCGTTTCGCCATCGTCGCTTAAGCTCGCCTCCAACGGGGGATGAGAAAGATTCAGAATTTCGAACGAATCGGGCTTCGTGGTACCTGTCGACGAGCTTTAATCTGTCGCGGTAAGCGCAACTACGAAACTTTGACTAGCGAACCTTTCAACGCGGAAGGGGTGTGTACGGGCTCCCGTTACACCGAAGCAATAAATGTCATCGCCGAAATATTTACGGCTACAAACGGTATCGTAACCGCGCGATAAATCATTATTAAGCAAATCGTATTACCGTTTATAAATTTGACTCTTAAGGAAAGCAACGTTAATGAGATCGTCTCGAAGGATTACGTAACATTGACCGTGGCCGTGTTATCTTTGTATCCTTTCGATTTTCCACCTTCCTCTCTGTCGCCTATAAATAACTATTCTTCTATTCTTCCATCGAAACACCAACGCCAACAGCTTGGCGCGATCGAGAACAGGTAGAGAAAGCAGGATCGAGGACGGGTACGAAGGGTGGCAAGAAGAGATTTTACAACTCCGAGACGCGTCGAGGTAACAGGAACGTCATCGTATATCGGTGCGCTCGGATGAAGGTATCGCGGCGCGGCGCGACTCGTCGCATCGGACGGAACGCGTGGAAGGACGCGAAAGATTAGGTTTGTTCGCAGGACTAAATGGTACAGAGAACTGGAAGGAAAAGTAAAGTAAAAGAAAGGAAAGGAAAAAAGAGGAAAAGAGCAGTGAGGACTGAATCGAAGCGAGGGGTTGAAAGGGAGAGCGGAGCACGGAGCACAGAGAACGGAGAACGGAGAACGGAGTATGGAGCAGAAGGGGTGAGCGCGACAGAGAAACAGGGTGAAAACGAAGAAACGAGAGACACGGAGAAGAAGTCGCGAGCCAAGGAAGAGAGAGTCTCCTCCGTGAAACTAGGAAGAGTGGGATGGGGGCGTGGGTGGAATGGGGCATTAGTGGGGAGAGAAATACGTCGGACCGGTGCGTGTCGGGGGTGGGGATAGGTCAGGGCCGAGGGTGGAGGGGCAGGTTCGATTCGTGCGGACTAGGGGCCAGACGGGGCGATACGGTCCGCTCGGCGCGATGTGGCGAGGAGCGGAGTTCGCGATGGGACGGGTGCAGCGAAGGGGTGAGAGAGAAACGGACGCGGTGAATGCGGCGGACAGACGGAGAAAGAAAGTGATGAGTAGTGCGAAGCATGGCATAGAAGGGAAAGATCGGCGGGGAAGCGTGGCAAGGGAGGCGAGGAGAAGGCGAGGAGAAGGCGAGAAGGCCAAGGTGGGGATAGAAACGGCGGGGCGGGGGTAGAGCGGGGATGAATTGTCGCCGTGGTCGGTGGAGGCGGCGGTGAGGTGGAGGGGGCAGAGGCGGGGAAGATGACCGCGGAGCCGTCAGTGCGCCACGTGCTGTCGTCGTGGGAGGGTCTTTACTTTTGCTCCGTTTCGTCGGCAAGTCATGCCCGTTCTCGTTAAATCGTAATTCGTTCGCTGTACGCGTTCGTATCCGCGATCGTTCTCGCGCGACAATAATTGTTCTCGCCGATTCGTGAGGTGCGCGAAACCAACGAGGGAAACAAAGCAAGCAAGCAAGCAAGCAAGCAAGCAAGCAAGAAAGAAAGAAAGAAAGAAAGAAAGAAAGAAGGAAAGAAAGGTTCGGAGAAAAGAGTGACAGGCGACTAGCGAACGCCAAAGCAATTGAGTGAGTGGTGCGTTGCGTCTTTATTATCTTTGCGTGGGTGGAAGATCCGTGAGGATGACGCGGTGATATGGTGCCGAGGGAAGCACGGAGGACACGCGCGTCCCGATGCTCGTCGTCCAAGCGTCGCGTTACTCCGCTCGTATTCGCGACGAGGATAATCGCTCCTGACGTAGTCACGGAGCCGAGAACTCATCGGGACTGACGTTTCCTGCGCGCTGGAACCACTACTTCACGGTGAGTCCGTTTTCGCAGTATTTGCGATGATCGAACGATGTAGCCAGAGCTGCTCGTTTCGCGGTCAAACGGTCCTTCGATTTCGACGCTGTCGACCGCTTCGCGGTATTCGCGATACTCGGAGCTACAGAGCAACGAAAGGATATTCGTAAAAGTCTCGAAATCTTGGACTCTGCTCGCAGCCGCACGAAGAGTATCCAATTCACTTTGTCGTCACCGATCCTGTTTTCGCAATGAAATCAACGATTCGAATCGCGTCGCGTTTCGATCTTCTATTTTGGTCCACGCGCTCCGTTCAGATTTTCGCCCCTCTTCGTTGTTAACGCGTATCTCTCTTTCTCTATAGTTCCCCCCTCTTCGCACGCTCTACACTCTACACGCTCACCCCTTAACTCCCCCCTCGCCGCCAATTCTTCCCCTCTCATTCTCTCTCTTTGCACTGCACGACACGCATACGCGTACGGAACGTGCACGGGCACGAGTTGATTCGCACGCGTCTATTCCTCACCGATAGACGATAAACAACGTCACGGTTGCCGGCTGATTCGATTCGTTTCGACTTGGCGAATCGCTCGCGGCAATCGGTTCGCGTAGCGTACATTCGTACGCCTGACCCAGCTGGAAGAGCACGCAATCCAACGCAACGACGTATCCGGCCGCGTCACCTCGTCGCGTCACCTCGTCGCGTCACCTCGTCGCGAGTCGCGAACGCGGCAAAGGCTAAGGGGAATAGGTTGGTCCATGATCGGACGGTCGAAGCCGAGCTTTTCGTTGTCGACTCGCGTTGCCACGTGGCACGCAACGTGATTTGCGGCGAAGCTAACTGTTCACCGGTAGTAGAACTTTCTTCGTTCCGATCGCGAAACGAAGTACGAGGCACGAGGTAACGTTTCCCGGACACTTTCGTGCGTCGTAAAACGTATTCGTGAGAAATTCCAACGAACTACAGTGTCGCGTACTTGAACTTGGGTGCAACGCGATGTTCGAAAATATCCTTTTGCTCGATGACGTTCGAACGTTTCTTCTCTCATTTCTCCCTTTTTTTGCCGAATCGATGGAATTGAAGCCAAACGAAACGAAATGAAATGAAATGAAATGAAATGAAATGAAAATCGAGCGGTCGTAAATAGGTATTCTGTGTACTCTCGATCGATTCGGACAATTACGATTCATGGACTTAAAAGGGGGTAGGGGTGATGTCATTGGAGGCGATTAAAACCGTCCTGTCACCGTAAGGCGCCTCCTGTACACGCGTATCGCGCGTCACGTTTTCGCGAGAAAGACAAAATCGAGGGTATAAAGTGTTTATTTGATTGCCCGTTCGAAAACTCGGGACCGCGTGACGCTGAACGTCTCGTTGTCCTCGCGAACCAGACGGCTGTTTGCATTTTTTAACGGATACCAATTATGGCATCGTCGTTGACGCGTGATTGACGTTGCTGATGTCATCGCGGTTGGAAAGAGACGCGTTGGACGACTTAAAAAAAGCCGATTAGGCGTTTGTTTTCGCGGAACGATTATTTTTAGCTACGATCCTTATATCCGTTAGCGATAATAGGCTCGTTATTAAAAATGAAATCGATGCAACGCAACGTTTTGGAGCCAATTCGTAGCCAATTGAATACTCGCGGCCGCGTGCTTATACGGTTCGAAAGTCAGGCGCGGGAACGCGAGCTCGAGCTCGAGCTTGAACTCTCTGCCGCGTCAATAGCACACACCCCCGCGATTCAGTAGCGCCTATTGAAGTCTGCGATGACGGGCCCCGTCTGTCAGCAGATCAAAGCCGAAGTAAGCTCTCTTTGTGATGCTCCGCCGGGTCGGTATTTAATTATGTATGAGATCGATATTCGGGCCTTCGGGGGCTCTCTTTCAACTTCCCAGTCTCTCGATCTCCCTTCCTCTTACCTTGCCACCGATCAACGTACGCGCCTCTCTTCTCCTCGCTCTCTCGCTCTCTCGTTCTTTTTCGTTTTCATACGCCTTTGCATTGCCTCTCTCCGTTTCGCTTGATTTTGGTACACACTCGTTACGGACGCAGCTTCGCCTCCGCCTTCCTTTTGTTCTCGAGGCGAACGAGAAACAAACAGGTGCGAAGTTTTGCCGCGCTACAAAGTTATCGGTATTTTAACTTTCGTTCACGTTTCTCGCTTCGATTTATTTCCATTCGCGAGGGAAAAATTTGCCGGTTCCGCGTTTCGGGCTTTTGCTTCGGAGATCGTACACGTCTCGCGAGGTTCGACGGGGCGGCGCTAGGAGCGCGCGAGCTTTACGCGCCCATTTAAATCTCAGTCGATCGTAAAGATCTCGTAAACGGCGAGCGTCCATTCGTCGAAAGATAGCAACGATCTCGGCGAGAAGGACGAGATTATTAGCAAGGTAAACGAACGCCGCTGCCGTGTTGCTGTAAACTGTCAACGAACGCCGCTTCCGACCGACTGCGTAACGTTTCAATAAACGATCGCGAACCTGTACGCGTCCTACACCGCTGCTGCTCTCGATTCCCTTCCTTTTGCTTCCTTTCGATATCAAGCCGACCGAACGACTGATCGAGATTAACCTAAACCGTTTTATGCGCCACAATTTCCAACAATAATCGTCGCGGGCCAAACGAGCAACGCACCCCGCCCGACGCGAGAACGCCGTGGGAAATCGGTCGACGCGCGATTCGTTTCGGATATTTATTCGTTAAATTTCACGACAAAAAACTCTTTGATCAAAATCATACCACTCGATGAACGTACCATCGGTTTTATCGTGATACATACGTCACGCAAGGAACAAATTCAAACGAAAACAGAAAAAAACTAAAAAACAAAAAAAAAAGGGAAAAAACGTCACCCTTCGTGAACGCAAAAAAATATTAGCCAGCCGTGATGGCGCTAATTTGCCGCGACCCGCGGCGGTTCGGTTGTTCTTGTTCTCTTTCCATTCTACCCTCTGCCCCTCCCATTGTTGTGCTCCCTCTCTGCCCGTCTGTCCGTCTGTCCGTCTGTCCGCCTATCCATCCGTGTCCTCTTCTCTGTTTATCCTCCGGTAGTGCGATTGCTCGCTCGCTTTTTCGTTCCAACAAATCCATTTCGCTCGATTTCCATTTTTACGCATCGATTGCGCGCGTGTGCAATCGTACCGGACGACGAACGACCGCGAAAGGTTATCCCCGCACTTCGAATTACAATCGATGCGCACCTTTCGATTTCGCCTACATCCGTTTCCGTTCCCATCTTTCGAGCCGCGTCTTTCTAGCTCCATCCTCCCACGACAGTCCCTGCCTGACACTTTTCGCTAAAAGCAACATTTATCCACCGGCTCGCGTTTATTCGTTTCTGTTGGTCGGCGTCTCCCTGAATGGAGGGAAAGGGCAATCAAGTATTATGGAAGAGGAAAACGAAACGCTAGAGGCTCGTCGACGGCGCGGTTAGCCAAACGAAACGGGAAACGAGAAACGGGAAACGGGAAACGGGAAACGGGAAACGGGAATCGACGAGGGCGGTGAGCATCGAAGCAAAGGGGGTTACAGGGGGTTAAAGGGGGTCAAAGGGGGTTAAAAGGGGTTAAAAAAGGGAGCAATACATAGAGAGGTACGAGAAGCGAGAGAGAGAGAGAGAGAGAGAGAGAGAGAGAGAGAGAGAGAGAGAGAGAGGCGCACGTTTTTGATCGGTCGCACAGAAAATTGTATTTTCGAAATCAATTAATATCCACAGAATAATAATATACACTGGCTAATGATCGTGCAACCGTGTGTATAGTCAGCTTGTGCTCTCTCCCTCTCGCCCTCTCTCCGTCTACCTGTTTCCCTTTCCCTTGGTTCGCTCGCGATCACCCTCGGGCTACTTCCAACTGGATTCCGCACGGCTTGTGACGCTTGTGATTCGACCAAAGTGCGTTTGACAATTTTTAATTATCGGTAACGAGTTTGACCGCGAAGATAGGTTTGACTGAAAAACGCTGCACCGACGAACAATCGAAAAGCCGGTTCTGCTCGTTCCGCGATACACCCTGCCGTGTGTCGTTTCCGTTGTAAGCACCGAGTTCATAAATTGTCTGTTTAACGCGAACGAATAGTTTGTCTCTTGACCGCGTCGATCGAAGCGATCCCGGCTAATGGCTTATCTAAAGGGAGATGCGTGAAATACGATAATTCGTGTACGGCTTTTTATTCGCGCCAACCAGCTATAACGTATAGTTACACGTCGTCCGGATGGGAGCTTTGCACGTTGCACGTTGCACGTTGCACGTTGCACGTTGCACGCTGCACGCTGTACGTTGCACGTTCGCTTCAACGTATTTGTTTCTGTTCGTAGACGTTTTTTGCCGTGAATCTTTGCCGCGAGCGCGAACGCGAAACTAAACGGTAGCACACGCGCAGCTTAGTTGGAAACTTTCGGTTCGAAGATGCTTTTTCAAAAATTTCTCGCATGGAAACGCTCGGTACGATGGTAATGCGGTGGTAGCGTTTCAGGCGCCGCATCGATCAAAGAAGCTGCCAGCTTGACGCCGCAGACGGCTCGTAACTTATTCTCCTTACACAACCGTCCAAATATCCAGTCTCGTCGCGCTGCTTTCCTCTCCCTTTCCACGTTTCGCGACTCTCGCCAGAAACTCGAAAATTCACCGAGTTTTTCCCGCTCTGGTTGCTCGATCAGAGGCCCATCCATCGCGAGATACATACGTAGGTAGGTAGGTAGCTACGTATGGCGCAACTCGAATAGATGATATCTCGCAGTTAGTGCTCGAAGAAGTCCAGAAACGCGAACGGCGTACTTTATGTATTCGCGATGGACGATAAATTTCTCTTTCCTGTTCCCCTCTCGCCCTGCTAAGGAGAAAAATTCCTCCGTGAATCACCCGCCAGATTACTCGCGTCGTTGCACTTTGGATTTCGCAGGACCGAACTATGTATCCTGACTCGTTGTACGATCCACCGGTTACGCGAAACTTACGTTTAACTCGCGTTTCATCGAAAATTCAAGAGAATTTCGTTTGCTCCGTTTACGTCGCAAGCCGAAACAGAGCACGTTTGTAACGCGTAAACGTGCCACCCACTTACTCTTCCATCTTGCCTCTTCGTCTATCTAGCGAAATGAGAACGCGACGAACCGCATTCCGGCGTACAAGCTAAGATCTCGCGAGTACGGCGACATCGTAAACGCGATGTATCGTCGGGGTGGTTGTTGAACGTGCTGCACGCGCGTACCGCGTGTGCCCACACGCGTGTAACGGTATCGAAGTCGCGTGTACACCGGTGAATCACTGCTTCGCCAAGGCGCTTCCTTGCGTGGGAAGCCAGTGGAGCGGGAGGGGTGGGGCGGAAGTGGTCGTGTCACTCGAGGACACCGATCTTTCGTAACGAGTTATCTTCCTCGTCCTTCTCCTTTTGCTAAAAACGAATCTGAAAGAAATTCGTGGATCGCGAAGCGTGTCCAGAGCGCTTGAAAACGTGCGATTTTACTCGGTCGGCTCGGTCGGCTCGGTCGGCTCGGTCGGCACGGGCGGATCGCGCGTACCGTGGAGTGGAACGAAAATTCGTGAGCGATCGGTCCGGCTGGACATTCGCATCAACGTGTCCGGTCGGGTTCGTCGACACGGGGGATTTGCTTTAGACTCGTCAAGTCGATCGATTATTTTTGACAAGGTTGATCGATAGCCGAGCAGGCGAGCAGGCGAGCGGGCTGGTTATGGAACGTCGTATCACACCCGTATCGGGCTGGTTGTTACGGTTACGGGATAATATTGTCGGATATAGCGCGATCCAGTGGCTGCGATTCTTTCGACGTTTGCGTTCGCGTTCGTCTATGCGTTCAATTTCGCAGCGATCACTCGTAACTAGTGGATCGTTTTACGGTTCCGTGGCGGCGTCGATTCGTCGATTCGTCGACTCGTCGACTCGTCGAATTCGCCGACCGTGTAACCCAATTTCTCCTGGCGCGGCGAGAGATTTCGTCGACGGTCTTACGACCTCGTCACGAAACGTCATTCGTCAGAATTTTTATCGATCGACCGCACCGAGAGAAAGAGAGGAGGCTGCTGGAGAAGACAGAGAAAAACAGGTCTCCGCGTCGTAGCACCGTGATCGATTCGCGTCGATCGTCCGCCAATGCGATTCCAATTAACCCGCTTCCACGCATCGCCGCGCCGATCGACAACGTTTCAAGGACCTCGTAAATTCGAACGTATCGAGGAGTAATTATGATCGTTTTCTCTGACCGAGGAAGGAAAGGAGACGGCGTTTCTGCCGCTAGAATTTCGGTTGACGCGTGTATTCGCGCGGTTGCGAAGTCGGAAAAGGTGACTGGCGGTTTACGATACAGAGGAACGGTCGAACGGCGATTAGCCTGAGGCGTAGCTGACCGGTGTTCGAAGAGGAGGCAGCAGAAACGCGTAATCCAGACGTTCGACCACGTGGAGGATATAAAAAGACTCGTTGTTGCCGACGATGCATTACATAATAGGTATGCCCATTCATAAACAGCGCCGCTTAACTATGAATGAAGCAGAGACCCGTACCCGCCGTACGTCCACTCGCCCACTTCCAGCCGTATCTACTACCACGCTCGTTCGCGTACCCGTGTATACCAGCCTCCTGACCCACCTCAAATCATGTAAATCCTAATCCGTCCGCGCACCGATCGTTGCCCGTTGCCCGTTGCCCGTTGCCCGCTACTGCACCAAGCACGCCCTTCTCTATCCGGCCGCGCGACTGCGAGCCCACAGATTTCGAATAATTAAAATATTCACGAGTAACACCGACGCATCTGCTGCGCTCGGTCACCGGTTAATTATCGATAGTCGATTCGCGTATTACTCCGCGTTAACGATTAACAACGCGCAACCAGGGATACGATTTATTTCCACGGGACTCTCGCGCGACATTCATTATCCACGCTCCAGTTTCGCGCGATCTTTGCGCGGAATCAACGCGTTCGTATCGTTTCTATCGTTTCTATCGTTTCTATCGTTTCTATCGTTTCTATCGTTTCTATCGTTTCTATCGTTTCTATCGTTTCTATCGTTCCTATCGGCTCCATCGGTTCGACGACGACGTTGCAAAATTTTTCCACGTCAGATCCGCTTCTTTTCTCGGCGAGAGCGCGGACAGCCAGGCAACCCGTTCGGCTCTCGAAACGGTAAAAGGGACAGAAAAAACGTCTAAGAGGCTCAGGTGCAGGTATCTCCGGCGTGTCCGGCTCGAAAGATCGAGTTGCTCGACGTCTTCTCGAATGCCTCGAGAAATTTAAAACGTCTAAGCCGTCAACTTTTCCGCCCCTGTTGCTTGATGCGCCAACCCCGTCCTTTGCCGTCTTAAAGCACACCTTTTTTTACACCGACCTCTTGGGAACGAACGTTCGCGTTCTCTCGAAAACCTGCGAGTTTGCATTCGTTTTCGATCCTTTCTTTCCGAGAATCGAGAAATCATTGCCCGCGAGAGAGAGCTTTCGTCGACAATTATCGTTCTCGAACAACGAATGATTCGTTCGTTCGATCGAATCGCAGCACTCGTCGCAGCACTCGTCGCAGCCAGCTCGAAATCGTTCGAGGCTGCGGCACTGCGGCCGAGCCTTGGTTCTCCAAGATTGACAGCTGCGAAGAGTCATCTTTGACCGCGTCATCGTGATCGTCGTCCTGATCGTCGTCCTTATGGACGGCACCACGATGATTGGCTGAAAGCGCATTTGTTTCGTGACGCAGCAGGGGCGAACGGACAGCGAGATTCGTCCGACATCAGTCCGCGAACGCGCTCCTAAAGTAATACGCCACGAGTTCTTTTGTCGTATCGTGTATATTGCGTTCGCTCGCGCGTTCTTCGATGAATAATATTCGCGCCGCGCAAAGAAAAATGTCCACGATCTTCTTCGCACGGAAAGACGCGGAACTTTCCTGGCGAATTTTCGGTCGGACCGAACATTTTTGAAGCATAAAATTGTAAGCTGCATCGCGGTTCGTGGCTGAAAGGCTGCTTCGTCACCGGGCGTCCTTTGGGCCTCGCCGATGCGATACACGGGCCGTATCGGCGGGACGAAGGAATTGGAAGGAGCAGAGAAATAGGGTGTACCTGAAGCGAAGTATCCGTAACGGCAAGGATAATAAATAATAAAGGTATACATGTATAGGTATAGGTGTAGGTGTAGGTATAGGTATAGGTATATAGGTACGGGAGATTGATGGCTGCAGCATGACTGACGTTCCATCAATCACCTCTTCGCCCTTCTCACGAAGGATCGACCAGCTACGACCAAACTACCTCCGGCTTCGTTTTCTTCTTCGTTCCATTCTCCTCTGTTCATTCGTTCGTTCGTTTGTTCGTTCGTTCGTTCGTTCGTTCGTTCGTTCGTTCGTTCGTTCGTTCGTTCGTTCGTTCGTTCGTTCGTTTGCTCGCTCGTTCGCTCGCTCGCACTCGACACAAGTTTTTTCGCAGCCGGTATTATCGTACCGGTGCTTATTAGCTCGGTATCTTTCGCGTACGGTTGTTTCGATGGTCGGTTGATCGAGAAACGGAGCTACCTATCGTTGCTCGATCGTTGTTCGATCGGTCGCGCGGTTCCATCGTGACTACGCTGTTTTCGAATTCTCCTCCTATTTGACGTTCACCTATTAAAAAACCGGCTATTCTCCTGGGACGGGCACAACGACGTTGCGGTTCCAAATTCTCTCGGGCCAACCGATCGTTCTGTTCCTTTTTTGTTCGCATTTCCGCACGGTCATTCGGTCGCGCGATTTCAGTCAAAGTCGAATGCTTCGGCTCGGTGGCGAACATCTCGGGTCGAGGCAGTAGAACGGAGAAGCCGGCGTGGCGTGGTGCAGCGCGACGTGGAGTAGGAGAAGGCTGCCATCCGCCAACTAATCCGTCCGGTCCCCTTCGGCGTATGGTGAGTGGCCGAGACGTATCAATCGGAAGGCTGGTATAAGTTTCCGCCGTTGTGGTCCGCCGGTACGGAGGTTAGCTGTCGTGGTCAGTTTCGAATTGCGGCGATGTCAGTGACAGCTGTGCTCGAGGGCCGCGTATTGAACTCACGTCCAGTCACGCTCCTTTATACCTACTTACCTTGCCCCTTCTTGCTCTCGTCGTTCTCTTTCTCTCCCCACCCCCTAACTCCTACCTTCTATTCCCCGCCAACCCCCACCTCCGTCTCCATCGCCGTCTCCATCGCCGTCTCCATCGCCGTCTTCTCTTTTCTCTCGTTCCACCCTCAATCGCTTTTTCTCCTTCGCGCTACTTTCGCTCGTCTGCCGCTTCGACTCGTTCGATCTTCGCCAAAGGAATGTTACCGCTTGGAAAGGATGCAAGGATCGTTCGTGCAATGGACAATACCGACCGGTAGTAATAAGGCAAAGCGATTTTGCCTACCGTTTCTGGCCAACGACGAAATAGAGGAGAAACGAAAATTCTTCATCGGAAAAAGCGGAAGCGAGGAAAGAACGCGTTACGCGTTCAAATCGAGAGCGAATCTTTCTACGACCGGTCGTTCGCTCGATTTCTTTAATTAAAAAGCTTTCAATCCCCCAGAGAAAATTCTAGCAACCACAGTATTTCGGTAGGTAGCCAGTGTTCCGGGAGTGCGGTGAAACGCAGCAACGATATCTAGAGGCGCGTTCTAGCCCCGGTAAAAAGGGGATGAGCCGAAAGGGAAGGGGGAGAACAATGGGAAGAAGTCCCCGAAAAGACGAAAAGAGAGAACGCGGTGCATGTCGGAGAGCCGGTTAACTTCCCAATTACTAGAAACACCGAACCATCGAGGCGAGTATTAAATGGGTTTCCATCCACGAATACCGGCGTTTCTATTTCCCTTCGAGAACGCTCTCTCTCTCTCTCTCTCTCTCTCTCTCTCTCTCTCTCTCGTCCTCGCTGTAGCGGCCGCGATATCTCGACTCCTCTCCTTTCGTTGGCACGAAGATAGAGAGAAAAAGGGCGAGGCAGAAGAGCGTAGAAGGAAGGGATTTTGCGCGAGTGCGTTAGCTTCGAGTTCTCTCCGTTCCATTCGCCTATGGACGAACTATACCCGCGGTATAACGGCGGCAGGAGCGGCAGGAAGAACAGGCGCGATATTACGTCGGAGTTTCGACGATGCTCTGGAGAACGAGACCGGTGGTCGTTAGGAAGAATAGAGACGGGGGCAGAAGTCGGGCCATCGGAACGTTTCGGGACGTTTCGGGACGTTTCAGGATGTTTCAGGACGTTCCAGGACGGTCGCCGGGGGACGTTTCGACGCAACGAGCCCGCCTTATCTGCGCTATATCCCTTGGTCGCTGAGACGCGGAGGCGCGGAGACGCGGAGACCGACCGACCTACCTATCAACTTCCCACGGCTACCTACCTTACTCCCTCGGAGCAGACCGGATACGCTTACACGAAATACCTGTTCTCCATCGTTACGAAATAAATCTCGTCTTTTTCGTTCCGAGCCTCTGCTTATCGCTTTATCGTTTTATCGCTTTGTCGCTTATCGCGTATCGCGTATCGCGTATCGCGTATCGGTATATTGTTACTTTCGAGCAAAGAAGGGTGCGGCTCGTTTTTTCGCCGTGAAATTTCACGTCCTTTTCGCCCTCGAGGCCAACTATTTTACGAAGATGATCGCGGTTCGAGCACGACGAGTAGAAATGATCGAAAGTTGTACGGGAATCGGCCGACAACGAGGCAAACAGAAGAACGAAAAGAAGGAGCGGACGAGCGAACGAGTGAACGAGCGAACGAGCGACAAAAAAGGGGAAGGGGGGAACTTGACGATTTATAATCGGTGACGAATGAGCGCGATCGTAGGGAGCCCTCGTCTCTCCGGCGTTTTATAAATGTCGCGGAGCAATAAAGACGCTCGATGGATTAGCCGTGAGCCTGGCATTCCAAAGGCAGAGCGGATTCTATTCTGGTGATTTGAAACCAGGCACGCGCGTCCAATGAATCAATCGAAGCCTCGTTCTTTTTCCCCCGTGTCTCGGAGCTTTGATCTCTCGGAGAAACCTTTAACGCGGTCCACGAACGACGGACGTTCCATCGGATTTGCTCGATTCCGAACTTTCTGAGCTTTCTTTGCTCCTCTTCTCATCGTCCGCTTCCCGAAACCGGCGTTTCTTCGGTAAAAGCTCGTCGCGATGCAGAGCAACGTATCCGCTGCTCGAAAGCGTCGAGCGACCAATAGACGCTAACTTTTGGCGAATTCGTTAAATTGCGACTCGTCCAAGAGAAATTCGATCGTAAGGTCGAGCAAGGCGGTCATGGTGTGGCGGCAAATCGAGCACGGCGTTCTTTCTCCTCTGGTTTTTACGATACCACCGCCACACACCACTACCATCGTACACCGTAGCCACCCCCGGTAAGTGGCTCAGTGAACCTCGATCGTTCTTTTTCTTCGGCGATGCCGTGACACGAACACGCCGTATCCCCGCTGTTCCAAGAATTCACGTACGCGTCATAAATACTGGCCCTGCTCGCACTCTGCCGGTTCCTCTGCTCCCTCACCCTCGCTACCTTCGATTTCTCGCACGTTCCGACATTTTCCAATATTCCAAACTGCACCGATTCCATCTGGGTCCCTTCGAAGCTTCTTCAACGTCGTCCCCTCTTTTTTTCTCTCGCGTCTCTTCTTTGTCAGCTTCTTCCCCCTTCCTCTGCCCCTCTCGTATCGCGTCTCGCGTCTAGAGTATCGATTTATCGATGCGCGCGACTTTCTCGATTCGATTTTGTCGACCAACGTGTGAAAACGCGAATCGCGGTTCAAGTTTCGAGCCTCGGACAGCGTAGCGTTTTTGGGGTAGGTTATAGGACGAAAACGGTTCAAATCCAACGATTCGTTCAAGAATTACGCGGCTCGACGCTCGTTCAAGTTCACACTCACCGATCTATCCCGCCGAATGGAATTGGCGCCAAACGTTTTACGAGCATGCGCTCGTTCCTCGTTCCTCGTTTCCCGTTTCCCGTTTCCCGTTTCCCGTTTCCCGGTCCCCGGTCCCCGTTCCCCGTTCCCCGCTCCCTGGTTCGCGTTCTCGGCGTAGCGTGGGTTTGTTGTGCGTCGACCTTTACCTAACGGCTCCCTCCGCTCCGAATCGTAGCTATCCCCCTTAGCTCCGCTCGGCTCCCTTGGCCTCCCTCTGTAACTACCGCCGCGCAGCCACCCCCGTCGCCAACCCTGACCTGATTTATGGGATTCTCCAAGTGTCTACCCTGCCGACGCGCGTTTTCGAGCCTTCCTCCCTCTCTTTCGGCCGCTTTCCTACCTTCCCTCTGCCGCGCCACGTCGCTTTCTCTCCGCGCAGACAGCTGGCTAGCGTTTCCACGAACGCGTGTCCGCTTCGTCGCCGCGTCTTCGCACCGTCTTCGTATCGTCTTCGCTCGATCCGATCGCCGATCGTGCTTTTCGACTCGTCGCGTCAACTCGATTCTTCTTTTACCACTTTCCCCTCCGCGAGATATTCTTTTCATCCGTCGTACTCTCATCGACGCTCGGCTTTCTCCTCTTTCCGTTTTCCCGCTAGATACGCTCGAGTAATATACGAGTCTTGCATCTGTTCCTCGAGTGACGCAACGTCCCGCCATAGATCACAGCCAGGCTTTTAGAGAGCGAAGGCTGTTAAGAAGAGCGTGAGAGAGACGTTGCCCAAACCGAAACGAGGGAAACGAAGACCGCCGACAAAGAGGACCGGTGTGGCGCGACACGGCGCGGTGTGGCGCGGCGCGGACAAGGACGATGCGAAAGCAAGAGCAAAAGAGAAAAGTCGACTTTTTAAGGAGAGGAGCGTCGGGGAAAAACAGGAAAATTGAAAGCGTTGACGGGAGATAGGGGTTCTGCACTAGCAGGACATAATTGGCGTTTGATTCGGTCACGGCGCGACGTAAAACACCGATCGATGAATGTTTTTTTCAGGAAATCGATACATAACGATCGAGATCATAGCAAGAAGAACGAAGGGCACCGAGATGCCGCTGCGATACAACGACAGAAGCCAAAGCACGACGCGCAAACCATTCAACCGTGATATATGTACGAGCAAGAGTTTGTTCGCGCTTATGGCTTGCGTCTGGAAAGAGGGTGGTGTAGGTTCTGTAGGGGCTAACTGCGCGAGGGGGAGAGTGAGTGTTGACTGGGGGATGAGGGTGGCTAAAGAGAGAGAGGGAGGGAGAGAAAGAGAAAGAGAGAGAGAGAGAGAGAAAGAGAGAAGGAAACGGTAAGAGCAGGGTTGCCGCTTTATCGGAGCACCCTTATGCCCATTATACCTCCTCATCCCCCGATGGTAGAGCTTTAACGCGGTCGACCCCTCGGCGCGCAGCGTCGCGTTTCGCCGTTCGGTGGACTCGGTTCGCGCTTTGCTCGAGCCTGGCCGAATGCCGACGCCGAGCGACGCCGAGCGACGCCGAGCGACGCCGAACGGACTCGAGGCTCGGCGACACCGGGTGACGCGGCGCGCGAATTAAAACGCCTCATAAATATCTGAAACAAAGGCGGCCGCTTTCGAGGGCGTACGGTGGAAAGATATACGGCCGGTTAGAATGGCTGGTAACTGGCGGATAAGAGAGGGGTCGGGAATTGGTTGTGGCTGCACGGGGGACGCGTCTCCAACCTTTTACCACCGTTCGGAAAAACTCTGCACAAGCGCGACAAAGATAACGAACAAGAAGAAAAAGAAAAAGAAAAAGAAAAAGAAAAAGAACAGCGCGTATCTTCTGTTGGCGATTTAAACGTCACGATCGATTCTTTTGACCATTTTCACTTTTTTCTCTTTCAGGTAAGTAGTGGTCTCCGATCGTTTGAAAAGCGAGCGGCACGCAGCCGCCGCATCGGACGGAAGACATGCGCAGCAAGCAGCAGCCGAGGCCTTCTTTTCGGTGGCCGCAGCAACGCGGTGATAATCTTACCGGTAAATATTTCAAATTGCCAACATATAAATACGCACGAGCACGCACGCACGCAAACATATTCTTATTTGATTTGTACGATTATTGCGCTTTACGTGTCTCGATTGTGCGAGCATCTTCGATCTCTGTGTTACAACACGTCTTTGCATGCGTTCTCTCGTCCCAATACGATTAGCTACAATCGTCCCCGAACAACGGCCAAATTCATCGATCGTTTGTTAGTCGCTTTTCCCCACTTGCTCGCCGTCTCGCCGCTAATTTCGTAGAGATCGTAGCCAGTAGTGAGACCGGTTGCGTCGTTCGACCGCGTTCGCACCTATATAACTGTTACCAGCCAAAAACTTTCAAGATCTTGACGAATTACGCGCGCCGCGTCCGCGTTCAACGTACTTACGTGCGTGCGTCTCGGTGGAAATTAGAAATGCCCGGAGAGATTTATTGCCGCGTGCTCGCTCGGCGTATCCGTTTTTCGAACAGACGCGACCAGCCGTCCGATCGGTTCCCTTCTTTAAAAGCGCCAACGAAACGGTTGTCGTCGAATCGGTTGCCGATATCGTTTCACCAGTCGCCGACCCTCTTCTTGCCGAATCTACTTGATTTACGAACCTGTGGACGCAGCAGATACTCGTCGAACCGTTTTGATGGAAAATCGTTGTAACGTCCGACGCGATAACGTATACCTACCGTCGCGTGTGATAGCTGTCAGAACGTAAGAACGCGAACAGTCAGTCGGGGCACAGGATCGCTTTCACTTTGTCGAGAAGCGGAGTTAACGTTCGAGATTTATGACGCCGGTAAGTGGAACCGATTCGTCGTTTCGCGACAAAGAGGGGGGAAAAAAGCAGCGACGTCTCCTGTTCGAAACGCTCGAAATGGTCAAAACTGTCGAAAACAGGATCGTTCGCGTAAGATTCGGACGGGAGCGAGTGGGCTCGATAGGAGCACCTTGGATGACGTCGCGTCCGGGACGGGTCAGAGATATCGAGCGATCGCGTCTAGTCGCGTCTAGTCGCGTCTAGTCGCGTCTAGTCGCGTCGCATCTAGTCGAAACGGATAACGGTCGCGGATAAAGAACAAGTCGGCGTGCGTGTGCCGGACAAACGGGGTCGTCGAGGGACACGCGACTCCTCTCTCCAATAGCCTCTAGCAGGGAATCGTACCGGTCTCGGCGATAACCCGCGAATGACGTGACAAGCGAAATCCTGTATCCACGGTCCGGCTGGCACGGAATATCGGCGGACGTTGTCTAAATGAACCGTTGTACCTTCTGCTTTGATTTCAAAGAGCGGATCCCTAACAGCCGAGGAATATTCATTTAAATATCTGTCGATACTCGAGTCCGACGCGAGGGTTGCACCAATGTCACCGATGGACTTATGTGCCCTCCGCGTTCTCCGTTTCCATTCCCTTCCCTCCCTTCCCTTCCCTTCCCTTCCCTTCCCTTCCCTTCCCTTCCCTTCCATTCCCTTCCCTTCCCTTCCCTTCCATTCCATTCCCTTCCCATCTGTACTCTTTCCAGCCCTCTCTCCCTCCGCCTCGTTCTCTTTCTCATTATCGTTCTCGCTCTCGTTCTCCTTCTCCATCTCCTTCTCCTTCTCATTCTAATTCTGCTTCTCCGTTGCAACTGCACGCGCACCTACTACCTGTCTACCTGCGCGAGTTATATCTATACACGCCCACCGCTGGCCGACGTCCGATCTCTGTCGCGGAATCGTTCGATTCCGCGCTTTGTCCTCGCCATCCACGCTCCCTTCGATCCTTCTTCCGTCTCCCTTTGTCCGTTGCCCTCGCAGCTTTTCCATCTCGTAGCTAGTCGTTACAGTAATCGTTCGTCTTTCTTCTGAATCGCGAACCCTTTCTCAAACGCTTCTACGATTCTCCGTTTTACGAGCGAACCTGTTTGTAAATCGAACGCGACCACCTCGGCGAAAAGACGAGCCTCCTAGGAATAAGGCCCTCCGGTAGACGTCGCGCCACTAGACGGATAGACGATTAGCCGGAACGATGGAACTCGAGTCCGTGAATATGGAAGAGGAACGTGAAAAGAAGCACTTTGCGTGTCTCGTTCGAGAGGAGTTTGACGCTGCCGTAAAACGCGCTAACGACCGACTTTCGGTCCTACTTGGTCTTTCACGAGCTTTCGTCGATCTTTGTCTTCGAAAATCTCGTTTGTTTTCGTAGCGCCGCGAGTGTTTGTCAGCCACCATGTTTCGCGCTACTCCTTTCCACGACCTATTAATCGCTCGCTCGTTATTCTTTCAGCGATGATTCACCTACGTCGAATAACGTTGTACGGTAACATCGTACAAAATGCTTTCTTTCGTCGAGACTCGGAACAGAAAACGAACCTTTCGACGCTCTCAAACGTAACGATGAAACCTAAGCGAGCAACGCGACAAATATAATTTATTTGTTTCCGTTATTCGTCGAACGATCGATTCGAATTAACCTTTGACGCGGCGCTTCCGCAAACCAGTGTCGCATCTTATTGCGTGCGCGCGGCTCACCGATTATATTTTCACGAGAAACACCCTTTGCCCGTATTTATCTCCGATCACGCTTTCAACCATATTTTTTCTTCTAAACTATCTCTACAACTGATGGTTGTGTAATGCGCCAATGCTTTCGATCGAGATGTCGAGTAGCCTTTAGAATCGTTAACTATCCTCGTTGAACGCCTAAAACATTAATCTGCGAAACGAATGAATGAACGAAGCAAGGAAGAACGGAAGGAAGGAAGGAAGGAAGGAAGGAAGGAAGGAAGGAAAACTCAACTGTACTCCCCCGAGGGTAACGCTAGGCGCACTCCCTCCCTCTCGTTGCTGCTCTCCCTCTTGCGTTTTCGTGAGTAGTCCTAGCAGCATTTTAATCCAGCGAACCGACGTCACTCCACCGCCCCGAATAATCAGCCCGAAATTCGTTGCGAGCGTAGGCAGGCGAATTGTCGCGAAACGCAACAAAAGAACGAGATATTAGTCGGCTGCTGCTGCGGCTGCTGGCCAAACTGTACGCCCGGAAACCGACGATGGAAGACAACCACCGACTACGGGGAACTGTGCAGAGCTTGACATCCTCGACCGTATTTGATTTTATCCTTCCGGGCTTCTAAACGACGACTGCCTGCCTGCCTGTCTTTCTACCACTGGACGGACGACGACGACGACGACGACGACGACGACGACGACGACGACGACGACGACGACGACGACGACGACGACGACGACGACGACGACAACGACGATGACGGTGACGAACAATTAGGCTATGCGTCGGAGGAACTGGATGTCCTTGTACTTTGTGGCGTCCGTCTCCTCGATTATTCCGATCGAGATCTGCCGTTTATCGATCGAATATATAATCTCGTTCTCTAGCCGATGCGTTTGCATACGCCACCGTATCGGCTTGATTAATTACTAATTTATGCCGGTATACAAGCCGTTCGTTTTTTGTGCGTTTTCAGTTACGCGTCCTCGAGTCGGTGAAATATTCAGATTGAATCTCGCTGGAAAACGAGTTACTCGCGGAGACCGTAAATAATCGACCGATCGTTTCGAAATATCTTTATTCGTTTGCGTTCGAGAAGCGAATCGATCAACGTTTTTGGAAGCTCTCGAGTTCGCGATACGGATACCAGGGATGCGAATAAATCGGGCCAGAATTTCTGAAAACGAAACGATGGAAGAACGGAATAAAAAGCATCGCGGAGGAGAATCGTAAGAAAAGCGTGGCAAAGACATAGACGGAGCAGAAGCTTGACGTGGATATTCGTACCGGTCGATGTGTTCGCTCGACTCGGAGAAGTGGAAAGACCGAGTGGTACACGGGAGTGTAAGGAGAGCGGAATGAATCGCTGCCACTCAAGCAGCAGCAGCAGACGGACGTGCCGGACGAGCTGACAAGGCCGTGCTCATTCCACGCTCGTAGCCGCGCCGCGCCGCACCATCCTCCGCGAACAAGCCTTCGAGCAACCGCGTCGATACGACTGTCCACTACCGATATCTACAACTTAAACTCGCTAACCGTTCGAGAAGCCATCGTTGTTGAGATCGACAAAACGTACCTTTTGTCTAAAGCATTAATTAAACACCCTCGAATATTTATTTTGCCGTACGGGCAAAGGATCGACGAACGACGCGACGCGACGCGACGCGACAACAGTGGACACGGCCGGATCCGGTGACGGAAGAAAGATTTGCAACTAGACGGGTGAAAGTAACGAAACCGTACGAGTCGAGGCGGGAGACTGGCGAAACGAGTGGCAAGAACACGAGGAGCACGGCGCGGCGTGGCCGAGTCGCGTGTTGTATCCGTTCGAATTTATGCGAGGACGAGTGATAAGACCGCTTCGAATAATACGGTCCACCTCCACCTGCCAGCAGGCGGGCGGCCGGCGGTAGCCTCTCTCATTTTTAATTCCCCACGGTCGCGGCCGGCCCTCGATCTCGCTAGATGCTATCGCGGCCAGCGATCCCAGCCGAGCCTTTCAAACCAACGCACAATAGACTTTCCAAGCTTCGCGTCAAAAGCGTCCAGCTGCCTTTGCTTTGCCTCGCTTTGCCTCGCTTTGCCTCGCTTCGTTTCGCTTTGCTTTGCTTTGCTTTGCTTTTACTTTTCCAACTCACGGCCCTGCCTGGATTCGTCTTCCCCTTTGCTTCCCTCGCTCGATACGCCGATCCGTTTCCTCGATCCCGTCCTCGTGTTTCCGTTCGACGTCAATTATTTCGATTATACGCAATGCGGTTATGCTTGTCGGAATCAATCGGCGTGACACGGTAGGAAGACGAAGACGAAGGAGAAGAAGCCATCGAAAAGACCTCGCTTTCGCCTCTCCCGTACGCGACGCATTGCAATTAATATCCCCGTCGCGACGACCTCGATCTGTCTCGATGCACCTGGCTTTCGTCTCGTCCCGCGCATTCGAACGATGACTCGAAATGACGGGACTGGAATTGATATTCAGAAACGAGACCACCGAACCTGTTTTGGTTTCTCCGTTCGTTCCCTCTCGAGCACGCGTTTTCCCACCCTTGGATTTTCCTGTCCTCTTCGATTCCTCTGAAACACCGCGTTGCCTACTCTCGGTCGCGTCGAGTCCATCGTTGAAACGCGATCGACGTTTAACGCCTGTCGGGGACGAGAAACGCCCGCGCGACCAGACGAGAACGCGACCACGAGCTGGGTGGAAAGGAGGGAACGAGAGAGAAGCAAGCAAGTGGACGCGAAGTGGACGATGGTACGACCCGTCCATCGCGTAGCTGCCGCCAGATTATCGTTCCGACACTTTCCAACTTATTCCAAACGTGTGCCTTTTCACAGTGTTCCCCGTTCACCGTTCCCAGTTCGCCGTTCGCCATTCGTCCATTCTCGCCGAGAGAAGATCTCGCCGATGTCGCTTTCCTCCGGCTCTTCTCTTCGGACGACTTCCAACGTACCTCTAACTACTTCGAATCGAGTCGCGAGAAGAGATGGACGCAAGAAGAGGTTTGCGTAAACGGCCAAAAGAGAAGGAAGTGGGATAGACGGGGATGTTGAGAGGAGAGCCAAGAACGGCGTACCTGCGTATTTGAAGTCCGGTCGACTCGTTTGACCGGTGTCGATCAAATTTCCGAGGACGAGATTATTCAAGGCCGTCGACGATCGAGACAAAGCTCCTTTCGCAGCCGTGTACCTCTTCTACTACCGTCCTCTCTTCGTTTTTCTTTTCTTCTCACCTTGCTTCCATCGCTTCCAAAGCTTCTTTCGCTCTCGAGACGCGCTCGTCTCGATTTCCTCCATTTCGTGTCGTTAAAGCTTTCGCGCTTACAATTGAATCGATTTATCCTACGAATTGCCGAAAATTTTCCTTCTTTTTCTTCTGCTCTTTTCGGCCGAATTAAAAGGCACGCTCTAGTCATCGAATAATTCGAGACGAGCGATCGTTCCGGGCCGGCGTGGGCGAATGGAACGTGCGCGCGAAAACGCGCTCGCAATCTCGACCACGCGCGCGTCATTCGATTAATAATTCAATCATCGTTCTCGATTCGATTACCTTTCGAACGAAATATAAAAAGAGAAATAAAAATAAATGCGGCTAGGGGGAGAAAGGGCGCGTGGGAAACAGTGCGAGAGGATGACGTTACACGCAAGCGCCTCTTCGTTTATCAAATTATTTCAGTTTTATGCGAGGCTATCGATCGACCGAATCGATGGGACGGGACGGGACGGGACGGAACGGGATGGGACGGGACGCGACGCGACAGAGGACTGGTCCGAGCGTTGGACTCGTTTCGACGGGATCGTGGCATTGGTAAACACTTTTCGTACAACGCAATGCGAAACGTTCGAATCGTTCGAATCGTTTCCTGATAACAGCTTTGCGAGCAAAAGTAGGAAAGATGCCGATTCGCAACGGTTCGAACCACGTATCCCAATTGCTAATTATCGGCCGTTAATTGACGCAGCGTCGCGCTCGTTACGCGTCTATCATTAGGCAAGGTAAAAGTGTACGCGAACGGAGAACATCAGCAGCGCGTATTAAAATGCAAACATTCCAGTCGGTTCGGACAGTTTAATGCCTCGTTCGATTCGTGCGCACCGGCCAGGTAATTAAATCGAATGAAATTACGAACGATTAATGCTCTGGACGCGTTCGTGGGTCACGAATCAGCGCGAAATCACCGAATTCCCGGCAAAAAGTATATCCCGAAAAGAGTTATTTCATTGTCCACGATCCCGAATCTACCCCCCGCCACCCTTTCCTACGCGCCGATACCTCTTTCGCTTCTTTTCCGTCCATCGTCCCGTCTCTTTTTCCCAAATATAATCGTCAAATTTGCAAACGCTCATTGTTACTTTTTCTCTTTCTCCAATTGAAACAAAGATCGAAAGGAAACTACCGATGAAAAAAGAAAAAAATTACAAAATCCTGGAAAGAGAGCGTGAAGCAGAGAGTGGAAGGGAGAAAAAAAACGAGAAGGCGAATCGACGTTATATTTTTGCGGTGTATTACGTTGTACGAAGTGGAGCGCGTTTCATCCCCACCACGGACAGAGGCCATTATCGCGAAATACCGCAAATGCATTCACACACACAATGTCGTTTTTGGACATTAGCATGGTCGCACGGCCGCGGGGCGTGTAAGAACGCGAGTGTGCAAGCCGCGTCCGATGTGCACGTAAGTTAATGTACGCGCGCGGCGTGGTGCGGCGTGGCGCGACATTTCTCTGATGAAGTCGAGCCACGACGCGTAATAAGGGTCGCGAGAGACGGACGTTGCTGAAAGGAGACAGCGGGAACGAGAAGGCGAGGTGACGAAGGGGTCGTGTCGAATCAGGCTCGGATCGGTACTCGAGCTTTCACCAAATGCTCGCTGACGCTTCGAAAGTAGCAAGGAATTATCGCGAACGATTTTAAAAGAGCATAGCGTAGTAGGGGTGGATGTACAAGTAGGAATTGAACGCGTAAAAGATTTTCGCGTAGCTGCGCGCGCTACGAGTATCGAACGTACGGACGGCAGCTAAACTCAAGGTGGTCCACTACATCCCTGGATGAAGTTGACGCGCGGGGTGGACCTGTCGAGGAGAAGGGTCGAGGCTGGAAGCGGACGTGACACGGCCGTCTTGTGACCCGTACCGTCCCACCGACGCGCCTCGCCGCTCCTTTCTCCCCGTTCAACCCTCTTCCGAACCCCAACCCCCCGACCCTCGCGACCCGCCGTCCCGCTGTCCCGCTGTCCCGCTGTCCCGCCGTCCCGCCGTCCCCGCCACCTTCCCAGTCCACATGCCACCACGCGGACCGACCGCCGCTAGTCCAGCTCTATTGTTGTTATTATTAAAGGGGGTCGTTGGGGGATGGTTGCCGGTCGAGTGAGAGGGACGATGACGGAAAGGAAGGCGGCGTCTGCAGGTGACAGATGAAACAGCTACCCTCTCTCTCTCGCACCCTCTTTAGATCCCTCTTGTTCTCTCTTTACGTTCTCTCTCTCTCTCTCTCTCTCTCTCTCTCTCTCTCTCTCTCTCTTACTCTCTCTTTCTCTCTCTCTCTCCCTCTGCCCTGTCCCTGTCTCTGCTTCGCCGTGTTCTCCTCTCTGTTCTTTCGTCGAATGCACTTGTTCGCTCGCACGCACACGGCCGCTCTTACGAAAAACGAGATAGATGGTGAAACGGTGACGGAGGGAGCGATAAACCGAACGAGGAAGACGGAAAATTGTATAGGGTGGGAGGGGGAGATGGGGGGGGGGGGAGAGAGAGAGAGGGAGACTGGTCGGAAAAAGAGAAAGAAAGAAAATCGTAGCATCCTCTGTTCCGTTGCTGCAAACTCACGTCCGTTTGTCGCGTACCACACCCCACGCGGTCTTTCGATGCGGTCGTGCGTCGTCCAAGGATTTCCTTCGAACGACTCGGCTCGACTGTTGTTCGACGAATCGTCTAATCGACAATTTTCTCGCGACAGTAGAATGTATTAGGACCGCGAAGTGGTCGAGAAGGAAACGTATCGAGAAAGACAGGAGCAATGGAAATGGTCCAAGATCAAAGATATCGGTGGGTTGGTGGGGGATGAAAGAAGCGAGAAGCAGAAAGAAGCGCAGGGGTAGTTGGTCGAGGTTAATTTCATCATGGTCCGGCGTAGTCGGATCCGTCGACGGAATGGACAGTGCGGGACACACGAGGAATGCGCGTTTCGCGTTCTCTCGGTGGTGCAGGCAAAGAAAGGAGGTCGTGTAGCCACGTACGTTTGCTACGAATTCTCTCGTTTCACAGGGAGGACACATCGTCCCGGTCCGCTCCGAAATAACTCGACGTCACGGATCGTCGTCACCCCCTTTAATCGCGCCCGACCAACACCCTACAGGGAGAGGACGCTCCGGCATCCCGTTACCCGTTACCCGTTACCCGTTACCCGTTACCCGTTACCCACTACCCACTACCCGCTACCCACTACCCGTTACCCCGTTACCATTCTCGACAACTCGGCGAGATTCGAGGATTCAACGCAGATCCACCAGAGACGAAACCAATAAACCGCTCCGGGACACGATATTCGGAAGTCTCGTGGAAACGACTTGGACAGACTGGCTCGACCCACCCACCGATCTCGTTTCTCGACTTTCCTACGATTCGCGTGCCGTCTCTGCCTTCTCTCGGTCTTTTACTCTTTCCTAACCGAGACTCGGAAGACAAAATCCTCTCGCCAACGTAGGTTCTTTCTTGCTGAATATGCAATGAAGCTTACGGGTGTGGTTTCGTTCGTTCGCTCGTTCGCTCGTTCGCTCGTTCGCTCGTTCGCTCGTTCGCTCGTTCGCTCGTTCGTTCATTCGTCTCCCTCTTCAGCCTTTTCCGATTTCAGCGAACGCATATCTAAAGAAACAAACATCAATCTCGATCCAACGTAAACGACAATTCTGGTGGATGCTTGCGCACTTTGTACTCGACAAACGTTTCCTAGACTCGGCCAGCAAGCCGTCACGTCCGTCAACTGGAATCTGTCCGACGGAGACGACGGTGGACGCCCAGGCGTCGTCGCCGCCGCTCACGGCATTGATCTGTCGGACGGCTGTCTTGATATCGACGGTGGGGAGGGTCCGGAAAGACGGCTATGCAGCTAGGCGGCTTCAAGACCTCTTCTTTCGACTCTGTTCGTCTCGAGACGAAGGAAAAAACCGTATCGTTTTCCTCGCGACACTTGGATAAGTAATAATCGTCGAACGATTAGCGAGCACCGTACGTGCGTGTAGGAGATGAAATTTCGCGGTAAACGAAAGAGGGAAATGTGGTCGCGTCAGCTTCGATTTCTTTCAGCTTCCTCCCTCGAGAACCAGCGAAGGTTCTCGTTTCCTTGTTCCTCCTGTTTCTGTCGATTCGGTCGCGCGCTCGACTCGTAGCCGTAGCCGAGCCGTAGCCGTAGCCCGCCGGCTCGTTCGTTCGCTGTCACCCGGCAAACGTTAATCGAGGCAAATTGAACGCCGTGCGGTTCTCGACGCTCGATTAAGTTCCCCCTCGACAGAATCCTCCTACCCCTTCCACAGCTTTCAGCGTGTCGCTTAATCGTTCGGTTCCAACCTGTTTCCGGATATCCGAGCGATGCGACTCCCGCGCACACCCAAACTATGCGACTTTCCCGTTTTTCCAGGAACGCTCCTGACAATTAACGCTACTTGCTTAAACGAATACCAACGAATCGGCAACCGAAAATCATAAACCATGAATAGTGGAACGTGAACCGTGAACCTTAAACCGTAAACCGTGAATCGGCAGTCGCGTTTCACCGCTCCTATAATGAAAATCCCCGCTTTACGATCTCAGACTAAATTCCGCGAACTAGCCACGAGAGATCGTTGCTGCGGTAAGCTCGACAAATCGTCGGAGGGCCCTTCGTTCCGTGAAATCTTAGCGTCCTTATACGCGAGCCACGGTGGGTGTACACCGTCGAATTAACTTGGAAATTTCGTCGACCATCCGCAATTACGAATAACCCTAATTTTCGACCCGCTCGAGTTTATCGCTCGGGGATGGGTGGCAAGTACCGAAAGAAGAAGAGGGGTTCGGATATAGGGAGTACAAACGAATACGTACGCGAGCAACGGGACAAGGAGGAGGGTAGAAAGGTTTAGGTTAGGTTGGTCGCCTGACCTGGTTGACAATCGATTGACGGCTGTCGCCAAGACCTTCCACTCTTTCCACCTTCTAACCCGGCAAACCGTCTCGTCCCGATCGACTCGATACCGTCGCGTCGCTTCTTTTCTCTTTGTTCCTCCCGCGTAGCAGCCATTTCTTTGGACGCAGCGCAACGACACCGGCAACTTTTTCCTAATTATCCGCTGTCGCGAAAACGAGAAGGAAAGGGAAGAGGTATAGGAGGGGGTTACGGAAAGGGAAAAGAGAACGCACGGTGTTTCGATCGGGGTGTCGGCTTCAAGTATAAACGCGAAAGAGACGAAGAGGCAGAGGCAGAGAAACGGAAGGGAGAAGAAAGAAAAGAGGTTGGTGGGCGAGCGAATAGATATGTACGTGGAACGGGATTATGCGCGCATACACGGTGGAACAGAAAGTTGCGCGTGCGAGCGCATGGACGAGACTCGTATATGTACACGTCCGCTGTGTCGTTCGCGCGCTAGCCTCTTTTCCAGACTTGGTCGTACACACCGAGACAGCTTCGTGGAGGTAATAGGATGGGTATACACCGGGCGGTGTTGGATATTATTTGCCGAGGACAGTGACAAACGCCCGTCAACGTCATTTCCACTCGCAACGTCGGCTTCCTCCGACAGCACCGACGCGCTGCTGCGCGATATCACCCTCTCCGCAACACCTTTGCCTCTTCCATCTTCTCTTTCTCCTTCTCTCGTTCGCCTTCTTGCTCGTCTCCTCTCGCGGGAGCCAAGCTCGAAACGTGACGAGCGTATCTAGTTCTGGACCGAGACTCGTCGTCTCTGCCTGCCAGCCATCAAGAGGCGCCTCTGGTGACTGCCACGGCACGGCTCTCCGCGATGCCACCGCGCCGCACCCAACCGCACCTAACCGCACTTGACCGCATCGCGATGCTATTCTCAATATCTGCCTACCTCTCCCGTTCTGCTCGTTCGCCGTTCGCCGTTCGCCGTTCGCCGTTCGCCGTTCGCCGTTCGCCGTTCGCCGTTCGCCGCTCGCCGCTCGCCGCTCGCCGCTCGTTACGGGACCCGCAACGACTCGCCCGCCACCCTATTCGACGTTTTGTCTTTGTTGGTCGGTTCTAGCGAGCAGAAAATCGAGCAAATCGTTGAATCTCGGTACAAAGGATCGGACAGATTGGGCGGCGAGTTCGATACGCGAGCAGAAAGAGCAGGGTTAGTTAGGGCAGAAGGGTGTACGGTAACCGCGCGAGACGGGAAGGGGGTACGACGACTGGAACGGACGGGAGGAACCGTAGGGGGATAGGGGGGAGGCGTAGGTAGTCATTATGTGGAGGGAGGTGACGTCACTGACGGTGACGGATGGCTACACGTCAGGCAAGTATAAACCCCATGGTACCCAATAAATTATTGCAACTATAAATTACTTCTGTGCTCACGATATAATGCCACGGCTACCGCCGCGATGATGGTGTGCGTGCACGTACACGTACGTGTGCACGTGCACGCGCGCACGTGTGTGAGCGGTGTCGCGTCGAAGCCGAAGCCGAAGCCGAAGCCGAAGCCGTAGCCGAAGGTGGGGCGTGCAAACAAAGGTGGTACGATTTCGAAGTGACTAGCCTCGATACAGCCACCGTTAAACCCTTCTATGCGCGTACAGTATGCGGTGATTATTCTTTCGAATTTTCCTGTTCCCGTCTGGAGGTTTTATGTTCACCGCGACGGTGCGGCGGTGCGGCGGTGCGGCGGTTTTTCGATCGACGAAATCGCGAACGCGTTCACCGCGGCGACTGAGAGCCACTGACGTAACGTAATTCCAAGCAATTCGTAATAAATATCGTTGCGACGGCCTGGTTCGGCGTTATTGGTGTATCTGTCTCTCATCTCGATGCCTTTGGGGGGCTAAGAAGCGAGGCGAAGCGACGGACGAAGGGACCGGGGGAAGATATTATGGGCGTGCGAGTGAGTTATACGCCTTGCCGCATGTGTGTCGCATAAATCTGCTCCGACCTCGGTACCGATCCCCCTCGCCACTGCACTGGAACAGTTTCTACGCTTTCCTTCGGTACAGACGACGACGAAGACGACCACGATGGCGACGGCGACGACGACAACGACGACGACGATTGACTGGCTAGTCGGCCGGCTAGCTAGCTAGCCAGCCGCTTAACCGACCGACTGACAGGCCAAACGATCGATATCGAAGCGCGCCTCGTTCACCCTTTCTCCGGCATGGCCTGGCCTGGCCTGGCCTGGCCGAAACTTTCTTCCGCTCTGTCGTGTACAAGCTCGAAAGAGTCGACCGAGAGAATCGCGTTTCGAATTATTCTCGACGTCGATCGGCCGTAAAGCTGTCGATATAGCGTTTCTCTTGGAACCACGTTCCGCTCTACTCCGCTCCGCGTTACACCGAGATTATTTATAGACGAGCGCCGTCTGCGAAACGACGTCTCCACAATTTCGCGACGTTCCGCGACTCGCCGATATCTACTGCCGCGAAACTCGAAACTCGATCTCGATCTTTTCGATTATCAAACGACCGACAACTCTTCGTCATCCACTCGAAAACTCGCTCTTTTGCTTGCTTGCTTGTTCGTTCGTTCGCTCGTTCGCTCGTTCGCTCGTTCGCTTAATCGCGCGCGCGTTACCGTCCACAGAGAAGATGGCGTGGAAGCAGAATCAGAAGCAGAAGCAGCAGCGACGGAGGAAGGGCAAAGAGATCGAGAGCTGCGCGCACCTGTCCTTCCGTACATCAGCCGTCCGTCATCCGGAGGACGGACCGCTCTCTGTCGGTGTGCCGTCTTCGCTCGAACGTTCGCGCGTACCAACAGACATCGCACTTATTTACGTTGACACAATATTTATTAGGACGGATCGGTGAGGCGGTCGTTCGCTGGTTCGTACGAGCCGACAACCTATTTCGGGAGCGCGCGCTCGCAGCGAAAGACAGCAAAAGACAGCGAAAGACAGCGAAAGACAGCGAAAGACAGCGAAAGACAGCGAAAGACCGGCCAGTCGGTCGTTTCGCGGGACATCCACTCATCCGCTCTCCTTCGGGATTAAGATACACAGGCCGGTCACGCGTCTTATTTTTTGACGGCTGTCACGACGCATCGGCCTTGCGGCAGCCACGCCGATCAAAAGGGTCGTTGTACTCTCCTATCCGAGCGTCCCGTCGAGAACGATGGACTCGCGACTCTTCTCCGGCGACGTTCGCTGCTGACATTCGAACGGGGGTCGACGACGGAAGCGAAACAGCGGTATCGCTCGACGCAAATCGTCGGGGAAAGATGGAGGAGATGGTGTGCTCACCTTCGGAGAAGCGGTTCTCTGGTTTCTCGCGCGACCACTTCGCGAGGGGCGCGACACCGGAGGCTGTGTAAACGAAACGATAACCGGACGGATCGACACCAGCTGCTCCGTGTTTGTTGCCGGTTCTATAAATAGAACGTGCTGCTCGTTCTTTCTCGCGTCCGCGCCTACTCGTCGCGCGATCCTTTCCTTCATTCTCTCGCTCGTTTCCCTTTCTCTCCTCTCCTCTTCGCTACTTTGGTATCCTTTCTCTGCTCAACCTGCCTTCCTTCGTCCGCCCCGACGATTTTTCAACTTTTTCTCGTGTCTCGTCTCTCGACCGTAACCGACTCGGAAAACGTTGCCTTGCTGACAATTATCGTTGTCACGGCCCCTGCACCGCGCCACTCGGTAACCAAAGTGGCATTTCGAGAAGCAGCACGACGCGGACCGCCAAAGAAAAAGAACGAACGCGTCTTTCTCTTTCTCGCCCTGCTCGTTATCCGCTGGTTCGCGCTTCCGTCCGAACTCAGAAACCGCGAAACTAGATCGTGCGATGCCAAGTCGGCCACGAAACGGTCTTGCCATTTCGAGCTATTTAAGCGGGGGCAACGGCAACGGCAACGGCAACAGCGACAACAGCAACGGCAGCAACTTACGGCAGCCACGCATCGATCATCACTGTCGCCTGTTGCACGATCGGACGAACGAACGGACGGACGGACGAACGAACGAACGAACGAAGGAGCGGACGAGTGGTCGATCTTGCTGGACGCGTAGCCCATCATCCATCATCCAGTCGTCCTACCTGCACCGGCGGACGCACCTACGGCGCGACCGTGCGCATCCGATCATTAATACCGTTCGGTCAGGTACGCGCGACACGATTTATTCGATCGGTCGCTGCCGCGTCGCGAATCGTACGCAAAACCGCGACCGAACCGCGTGCCATTAACCTACGATTTACCCGTCCCGTTAACAAGGTGCTTGGATTTCGCGATCGATCCGAGTTTCCACCGATAACCGGCACCGAGTTACCGAGTTTCGAGCTGCCGTGTTTTCATCGACGAACGCGTCTCGTTGATCCGCCGGCTCTTTCGTCGCAAGACTCGGCTATTGCCACGTCGAGTCGCGTTCCACTCCATCGCTCACCGTCACCTCGTCGCGTCTGTCGCTTCGTCATCTTCCACTCTCCTCCTCACGCCCGCCTTTCCCTTCGTTCCGTCATGCGTCACCCTGCCGCGCGTGTCACACTCCTTTCGATTCCTACCTCGGTGTTTGTCGCTTTCTCGCAAACCGCGCCAAACCTATACGATTTTCACCGACTCGAAGCAGGAAAATCCTCGAACGGCGAGCGCGGTAATTGACCGTGTTTGCTGCCACGAGTATCGCGAATCCGTTCAAACGAAAGATACGCGTGGCGAACACTCGAAAAGGGGAAACAATCGAACGTAGCGGATTTCGAGGCTTCCATTTGCGCTGGTTGCGCCCTTTGAGTCGGCTCGAGCAGCGTCGCGAATTTCTCGCGTCCCTCGAAAACGTTCCGAGCAACGACTGATCGATCGAGTCGAACCTCTTAATCGGGCGTCGGGCAAAAACGGTAGGAACGGACGAGGCATTTTTTATGCACCGCTAGAATCGCGAGGCTCTCGAACAACGTCGGAGGAATAAGGAGGCAGGAACGTGGCGCGGTTAGCGATGGGTGGAAGCGATTCGACAGGCTGATGGAGTGAGTGTTGACTTAGGATAACAGTCGGCTCATCGGTCAATCAGTCAGGTAGACTACGGTAGGTCGGTGCTCCGTCTTCGGTTCGAGTTCGGGCCTGTCCACTCGTTTGGACGGTTAAGCGACTCACGAATCCAACCGACCACCCCACCGTTTCCAATCGAGAAGACAAAGCGATCGAGGAACGCGATCGAGAATAAAGGGGAGAGCCGGGCCGAGCCGGGTCGAGCCGCAAACGCCTCGCGAGTCGCGTCACCTCGTTGTTGCAGGTCAAGGAATCGCGGTAAGGGAGAACGAAGGAGGGATAGAAAAAGATCGAAACGGTCAAAGGCGAGATCGCGTTCGTGAATAACGCACAAGACTTCGGGAGAAGCGTGAAAAGCGCGAAAGACGGTAACCGCGAAACGGAAGTAGACGACGCGTCCGTTTTCAATTCGCGAGCCGGTCGCTCCGAGAGGAAGAAACGAGTCCGTAAGAGGTTAGCGGCGAACGGCGAACAGCGAACAGCTAGAGAAAGAGAGACGGAAAGAAGGACGGAGGAAGGAGAATGGATTCACCCGTCAGTCACTCGCTGGCAGACCGCGAGAGAATCACAATGCGAAGCCTAGCCTTCCTTTACTCTTCGTCTCTGTTCGTCCTTCCGCCCGACCACTCGCTCGTCCTTCTCGCCGCTCGTCCGTTCGTCCGTCTGTCTGCCTGTCCATCCGATCGTCTCTTCGTCTGCCTCCTGTCACTCTCCTCGCCAGCCTCCCGACGCTTCTCTCGCATCAGGAATTCATCTCATCTCCTGTCCTGTCCTGTCCTGCCTTGTCCTCCTTCGTTGCTCCTTTTATTCCTTCCCCCATTCCCTCCTCCCCTTCACCCCTCGTCCCCTCGTTCCCTCGTCCCCTCGTCCCCTCGTCCCCTCGCTACCACGCTACCTCGCTACCTCGCTACCAAGCTCCCTCAGCCTACTCACAGTTTTGCTCCGTTTGTCAGTTTCCTTGCTTTTTCCATCCTATCCTACGGGAGTAGTGCTGCTACTCCTTGTTACGCGACGTTTCGCGTCGTTTCGTGTATTTCCTGCCAGACCGATTGACCAACCCCTTTCGTCACCGCGAAAGGAAGAAACCGCGATTAGCATTCCGTCGTTCTTAATCCGCCTATACGCCGACGTTTTTCTTTCGTCTGGTCGCCTGTTTACCAATGATCAAGCACAAAAGAGGCGGTGATGGCGCGTGCACGGAAAAATGTCTTATCTCGATTTACCCTGCAAACGAGTTAAGCTCGCGTGGCCCCTCGTAAATATTCACGACGCGCGATGTTTTAACGACCAGTCCATGTACCGACAAACGCAACCGATTTAACACGCAGCGCGGTGTTGCATAAATTCGAGTGGAACCGCGCTCGACGCTATCTTCGTCGGATACTAGCCAGCTTATTAAAACCTTCGCCGATCCGTAGTCTCGAAGTTGATCGAACGGAATCGAGAAAAGTTACAACGTGTCACCCATCGACTACGAGGGTATCGAGGTACGGAAAACGCGTAACGCTCTTCGTTTCTGCTTTACGCGGTTACACACCAACCACGAGACGGAGGAAAGGGGTAAGAAGGAAAGGGTTTACCGATAAGACTAATTATTGTTGCGCAGCAAGTACCTACCGATGGCGGATCTTGCGAGGAGCATCTGGCGCGGGTGAGGCGAGTGAGGCGAGTGCGGTGAACGGTCGAAGGGGACACGAACGAGATCGGCGAGTTCGTGTAGTCGGAGTTCCGTTCGTAGCTACTAATATATCGTTCGTTCGTTCGTTCGTTTGTTCGGTCGGTCGGTCGGTTGGTCGGTCGGTCGGTCGGTCGTTCGGTCGTTCGGTCGTTGCGGCGAGGCGCGGAGCGTTTGCTCCGGCCGAGTACGGGAGGAACGGATATCGCGCGGTAGCATCTTCGAGGCCGTGTCAGGGCTCGGCCGCTTTTAAGCTCGGTACGCCACGCTCCTTATTCCCTTCGTATCTCCTTTGAGACTGAATATGCAACTCGGCGTGCTGGTCTACTCGTTAGCGGTCTGCCAATGAGGATACGCGATCTCGGCTCGCGCGCGAGCATTTGCATTCTATTCCTCTCGTCGGGTTCGTTGGTCGAGCCGCGATGCACGACGACTGCACGCGTCGATCGATTCGTGATTCGAGATCGAAAACTAGCGAAAAAGGTACGCGACACACAGGACACGCGGGACACGCGGGACACGCGGGACACGCGGGACACGCGGGACACGCGGGACACGCGGGGCCGAACGAGAGCCGCGTAAAAATGTTTGCGTAGCGAACAGGGACCGAGGGAATCGAGAACGAAGGAGAAGAAGTAAGAAACGGGCGGAGCTGTCGGCTACCGGTGGTCCGCCCTGATTCCTTGGATTTCTCGCGTATCCCTTCTCGGTAGCAGCGCTATGTTTCGCCTCGTTGTCGTCTTCCTCGTTCACGAGTCGTCGACGAGCTCCCGTCCTCGGGACCGTTGCTCACCGTCTCCTTTCATCGGGCATCTCTCGTTCTCGGTTGGTTTGGTGGCCACCGGCCACCAACCACCAACTACAGCCACCAACTACAGCCAGCGCACAGCCTCTTCCATCGCGAGTCGTTCACGGTCGCGCAGGGCTCCGGAGGGCCGCTCTGCTCCCGGCACAGACAATGGACAATGGGGACATAAATCTGCGTAATTAGTTGCCGATGCCTCCTCGGATCGATGCGCGATCTCCTTTCCCTCCTCTTCTTCCGTGGCCCATCGCGGAACAAACGATCGTTTGGTTGGCCAGTCGGCAAAGTAGGACGGCGCGCTTCGTCCTGTTTGTCCCCACCCTCTCGAAAGGGAGGTGTGTTGCCTCCTGTCCGCCTCTCTTTCCTTCGATTCGGACCCTTTGGATCGGCATCCCCGTCTTCCCGTCTTCCCGTCTTCCCGTTACCGGAACAAGATGGCGATATCGGTCCAGTCAAGTCCGTACGCCGATCCGCGCCCCTTGCCGGAATCCTCGCTCGCGCGCTCTTTTCCGATCGCTTCCTACGAAAGATCGATGAACGACGAACGACGAAAGAAAACGCGATCTTGGACGATAGCGCAGCCACCGTGTTCCGACCACGAGAACGACGCGAACGACGCGAACGACCCGAGAACTCGATTTCCACTTTTGTTATCGAACGCCTTGCTCGCAGAATCTCGATTTGATTAACAGTCATAATGCGAACAACGGAAATTCGTACCTCACTCGACGCAACCTCGCGAAGCTATACCGCACAACATCCTCGCGTCGACGTCCGCGACGTCGACGTCGCGTTGTCGTCGCAGGCACCGATGCCAACACCGACGTCGACGTCGACGACGCAACTGCAAAAGACCGATAAATGAAGCGATAACGCTATTGTGTTACCCGACATCCTCGCGCCTCTTTGCGTCCTTGCCTCGTACGGCGGACTTTGTCGTTTCCAAATTTCCCTCGTCAAACTCGAGACGACGATACCGCCCTTCCTCCTTCTCTCCCCCTCTTTATCTGTTTGTCTGTCTGTTCGTCTATCTATCCATCTATTTATCTATCTATCTATCTATCTTTCACTGTTTTTTTTTTCTATTCGACCTCTGCTTTACGATTTGCTCTCGTTAGTTAAACGACCGTACGATTTTCCGTTGCAGGGGAGGACGGAGTCGAAGGCTCAGGCCCTGGCACGGACCTCCAAGGGGAAGAGGGCGAATGCGTGGAGGATGACGGCCCAATTAGCCCTAGCGAAAGAGGTTGTACAGTGGCAGCTAAAGAGGAAGAGGATGGTGACGCGACCGACGAAGAGGACGACGAGGACGCTTCGCCGCCTACGCCACCGCCTTCCGCAACCGCGCGACTGAATCCTACGATTCTAAGGGACACGGGGCCTCCGGACAGGTAAATTGCTATCGCCGTCAGTATACGACCAGATGGAAATTTTCGTTAGTCGGCGTTTATCTCGAGCCTAGTTGTAAATCGCTTAAATCAACGAGAGCGCCGCTGCCGTTCTCTTTGAATGCGCCGATTGTTTGCGCCCCTCGCGTACGTATAGCTATTACTGGTGTTCGAACGGGACGAATCGTCACGGATTCGTGACGGGCACGAGCGAGAGCCTGCGAGTGGCCCGGCACGACGAGAGGATACACCAGGGTAGGAGTGTAGGAGGTTGGAGCGTTAGAGAACGAGAGGGAACGAGCGAGCGTACACGTGTATGAAGAGGGGATAAATAAGCCGGTGGCAGACCGATATCGGTGACTGGCATGCAGCGTCATACAGCTAATAGAGATAGGCACGTGTTACGGTTCGGTTTGTACCGGCGACGATCCTACCAACGCAACGGAACGCAACGGAAAGCAACGCAACGCTTCGGTACCGCTTTGCCGCATCACCGGTTACCGCGGGGGCGGTGGTGGATGCGTGTGCCGCCGGTGGCGGGCTGCGGCAGTGGCGCCTTCTTGCCCCGCGCACCTCCTCTCCCTTCCGCCCCTTCGCCAACCCCCCGCCAGCCCCGGGAAACTTCCCCTGCATGCGTGCCGTCGGTGCTGCTCCCCTTTTATCTCGCGCTATGTATCCAGCATTCAGTCAGAAGCAGTCAGTTACGAGCGAGCCGTCGACAAGCCTGCTGCAACGTGTCTCTCCGCGCGGCATTCCCTGACGCGCGTCTCTTCGCTCGGTCTCGCAACCACCTCGTATCATCGACCTTCCAGCTAACAAAGAACGCTAGAATTCCGCGTTTACCTTTTGTCTTTCGAAAGGTACCGAACGATCGAACGAATGGAAGAAAGAAAGAAAGAAAGAAAGAAAGAAAGAAAGAAAGAACGTTAAGTAGCGTGTAACCGTTTGCCTTTCTGTTTCATGTTTCCAGAGAGCCAATGAGTCCGCGCTGTCCATCGAGAGACTCACGGGAATCGTCCGGTCCGGCGACCGGAAGTCCTCCACCACCCGCCACGAGGAGTACCGCGAGTCCAGTTAGTCCGAGCGGTATCGTGCCTCTGCCGCTCGGTAGTCATCCCCTTTTACCGCCTCACTCCGCGGCGATGATGGCGGCGTATCTGCAACAAACCCACCAGAGGCTGCTGCTTGGCCACTCGCCGCTCTCCCGGGGCTCGGTGTCGCCGTTGGTTTCCTCGTCGTGCTCGCCACCGGCCGCCACCCCCGGCCTGCTAGTCTCGCCCAGCAGCGTCGGCGAAGTTTCCCCGTCCGCGACCCCGTTGCCCGCGGTCCTCGACTTTAGCACGAGAAAGGCATCGTCCACCGAAGACGACGAGGACGAACAGATACTGAACCTGAGCAAACCACCGACTCCATCCTCCTCCACGGAAACGAACAATGGACCGCTGGATCTGTCGGTGCCGAGCAGGAAGCGACCAGGCCCGGAAGACTCTCCGCCTCCGCCGACTCGGAAATCGTCCAGGTTATCCGGTGCCGCGGCGTCGGTCACGGCGGCCCACCAGGAGGTAGCGCAAGCCGCGACGGCCGCCGGTTTCGGCAGACCTCCGGTCGTTTCGCCGTGGACGTCGCCGGTGGTGGCCTCGCACTTTCCTTACTTCGCCGCCGCGGTCGCGGCCGCGGCTACTAGTCAACAGCAACTCTCGCCGAAGAGCACGGCCGGCGTGGTCGAGCATCATCAGCAGCTCTGGAACGGCAAAATGAAGCCACCGTCCGCCCTGGACAAATCGTATCAGCCGAGCGAGGCGACCAAAGCGCTCGAGAAGATGAGCGAGCTGAGCAAACTGGGCGGCGAGGACTTGTTCAGATCGGGCTCGGGAGCGGCAGCGGCCGGAGTCAACGCGGCCGCTGCCGCGGCCGCAGCCGCAGCCGCCGCAGCCGCGGCCGCCGGGAACGCCTCCAGTTCGACGTCCGGCAGCCGGCACAGCGCCTGGCAATCGCACTGGTTGAACAAGGGAGCCGATCAGGCGAAGGACGTGCTCAAGTGCGTCTGGTGCAAGCAAAGCTTTCCTACGTTGGCCGCGATGACCACGCACATGAAGGAGGCGAAACACTGCGGCGTCAACATGCCCGTGCCGGGCGCCACGTCCGCCTTGCATTCCCAGCAGGGCAGCGTGCCGAACATTCCGACGTCGCAGCAACCGCACCAACCGCAGACGACTTCGACGAGCAGCAGCAGCGGCGGGGCCGTAGCTGCAGCCGCTGCTGCCGCGGCCGCGGCTGCCGTGGTTGGCGCCGCCCCCGGTGCCGGCACCCCGACCAACAAACAGAGCCCGTCGGAGTTGAATTTGTTGATCAAGGAGACGATGCCGCTGCCGAGGAAACTGGTTCGCGGACAGGACGTGTGGCTCGGCAAGGGAGCCGAACAGACCAGACAAATTCTCAAGTGCATGTGGTGCGGCCAGAGTTTCCGATCGCTCGCCGAAATGACGTCGCACATGCAGCAGACGCAGCACTACACGAACATCATCTCCCAGGAGCAGATCATCTCGTGGAAATCGTCGGACGAGAACAAGGGTGGTAGCGGTGGAAGCGGTGCGAGCGGCGGCGCCGGTGGAGCCGGCGGGGGCGGAGTTGGCGGCGGCGGAGGCGGTGGCGGAAACACGGTCCCCGCCGGTGCCGCGGCCGGACCGCATCCGGGTAACGCGACCGGTCCGGGTTCCGGGGCGACCAGCAGCCACGTGAGCGCCGTGCTCACTTGCAAGGTTTGCGATCAGGCGTTCAGCTCGCTCAAGGAACTGAGCAATCACATGGTGAAGAATTCTCATTACAAAGAGCACATTATGCGTTCGATCACCGAGAGCGGAGGCAGACGGCGACAAACGAGGGAGAAGCGTAAGAAATCATTGCCGGTCAGAAAGCTGTTGGAATTGGAGCGAGCCCAGAACGAGTTCAAGAACGGCGACGCCGCCGCTGGTCTGGGTCACGCTCTCGGGAAACACGCGGGTAGAATAACGTGCGAAAAGTGCGGCGAGAAGATCGAGACGACCATCTTCGTCGATCACATACGCCAGTGCATCGGCGCCGGAACGATGGGTGCGAATCAACGAAACTTTCTGAAGAACGCGCTAATGTCGAACCACCTGCCGTCGACCTTGCCACCAACCGAGAGCGGTCGCAAGAGCGTCACCGAGGACAGCTCCAGCGTAACATCCAGGCAGCATCGGTCACCCTCCTCGGCCAGCGACGCGACCACGCCGGGCAAAGACACTCCGACCCCGACCGCCGGCGACGCAACCGGCACTTCCTCTCCATCCGTGTTGAACGCCATCGAGAAGTTAATAGAGAAGAGTTTCGATTCTCGCGTTCGCCACGGCACGCCCGGCTTGCACCACGCTCAACCGGGAGCTCCGATGGGCACCAGCATCCTCAAGCGATTGGGCATCGACGAGAGCGTCGACTACACGAAACCGCTGGTCGATCCGCAAACGATGAACCTCCTACGATCCTATCAGCAGCAGCAGCATCAGCACCAGCACCAGCAGCAGCAACAACAGCAGCACTACTCCGCGAACACCGCCGCGCGGAGGGAACGCAGCGGAAGCGAGTCGAGCTCCGTGTCCGAGCGGGGCAGCGGCGGCGGCGGCGGTAGAACCGAGGCGATGACACCGGAGAGGCGCGTGGACCTGTCCTCGGTCGGCCACTCGGACGCTAGACATTCCCATCACCCTCGCATCACGCCGGACAAGCAGCTCGCCTCCTCTTCGCAGAACTTGTCCTCGATTCGTCACCATCCCGCCACCGAAGAGTCCGGCGACGAGGAATCGTCCGCCGCGGCGGGAGCCGCGACCACGGTGGTCGTCAAGAAGGAACCCCGGGACGAGGAGTCGGAGGAACGAGGGGCGGCGAACGAGGACGAACAGACGCAGTGTCAACCGAGTCGCGAGGTATTCGTGAAGAAAGAGATCGTGGAAGAGTGCAGAGACGAAGAGGAACAAGGTGCGTTCAATCATCGACGAAGCAGCTTGAACGAGGGCTCGGAGGAGGGTCGAGAAGCGATGTCGCCCCGCGTGAATCCACCGACCCCGCGATCGAGCGGACAGCCGGAACAGTTGGGTCGCAGTCCCTGCAGAAACAGTACCAGCAGTCCGACGAGTAGCGACAGATCGGTGACGCCGCGCGGAACCCCGGACACCAAAGGATCCAGCAGTCTCGGGGCGCTCTCCTCCATGTTCGACAGTCTCTCTGGTGCAGGAGGCGGCGGCGGTGGCAGCGGCGGTGGTGGTGGCGGCGGAGCCGGCGGGGCCCCCGGCAGTTCGAGCAGCGCGGCCGATTCGCAAGGCCGTAAAACCAGTAGTCACCCGTTGGCCGCGTTGCAGAAGCTTTGCGACAAGACGGAGACCAGAGGACCGAGCGGCAGCGGAAGCAGGTCGAGTGGCGGTCCCGGGACCGCGGCCGGCCTCGGAGGATCGGCGGCCAGTGGCGGAGTAGGCGCGACCGGGCCGGGATCCGGCACGACACCAGGCGCGATCTTGGCCTTCAGTTGGGCGTGCAACGATGCCGTAGTCACCGCGGACTCGATCATGAAGTGCGCGTTTTGCGACACGCCGTTCATCTCGAAGGGCGCGTACAGGCATCATCTCTCGAAAATGCACTTCGTGAAGGACGGCGTGATTCCGGACCCCCTAACGATCGGCCGATCGGCTGCGGCGGCGGCGGCAGCAGCGGCAGCGGCCGCCGCCGCAGCCGCGGTCTCTCAGAGTTCCGCCATCGGACCGACGACCGGTCACGCTTCCTCCTCGCCTCCGACATCGCAGCGCAACAAGTCGCCGCCGGTCCCGCAAGCGAACGGCAGCCCGTCTCAGTCAGCGGCTTCTCCCCTCGAAGAGAGTCCGCACTCGAAATTTCTCAAGTATACGGAACTGGCCAAGCAATTGTCCAGCAAGTACGTATAGTCCGAGCCCCGTAAGTAGCGGTGCCACCTGTACATAAGTGTATCTATACTGTAACGACTGTAACTAGCCACTCGGTTGGACAGATTTCATCCGTCGAACCTCCGCCTCGACCGTTCGTCCTATTTCGCTCGCGACTCCATCGTCCGTCGTCCGTCGTCCGTCGTCCGTCGTTCGTCGTTCGTCGTCCGTCGTTCGTCGTTCGTCGTCCGTCGTTCGTCGTTCGTCGTCCGTCGTTCGTCGTTCGTCGTTCGTCGTTCGTCGTTCGTCGTTCGTCGTCCGTCGCTGGTCGTCCACCGTTTCGTAGCCCGTCATCCGTCGCCCGTGTCGTCCGTGTCGTCCGTCGTCCGTTGGTTTTCGCCCCTCTTGTCCCCCTTTCTCCGCAAGTTTTCGGCCCAACCGTTCACTTCGTTCTCGAGCCATACCGCTGTCTAAAATTTTCATAGCGGACGGACGATCGGATTCCGCGATCCGAAGAAAGACGACGCGTCCGACGAGGTGGTGGATCTCGAAGGTGCGTTAATTAAATTGTGATGCCACCATATCTCGCGACACTGCTGAGTCAAGGGGCTCGGCGAGCGGCCAACTTTGTGATTTTATAAATACTTAAGGACATTTACGACGGTCGAGAGAAACAGAGAGAGAATGGGAGAGACTGAACGAAAATTGGAACGGCGACAGAACATAGGGGAAGGGGGTAAGAAGGGTCGAAGAAGCAAAAAACTAGCGGCACGGATCGAGCAAACGGTTAGAATTCTCCATAGTTGGAAAGATCGAGTACGCGTACCTATTGAAGCTGTCGTAAGGTCGGATCAGCATGTATACCTCTAGATCGTAAGAGCGTAGTTGATTAGCTATTAGGCTAGACTAGGGTCCGCCCTTGTATAGGAATCTCTTTGTTGATACTTATTGCTGCGAAACCGGTGATACGACGTTCGGGATCGAAGCTGCTCGACGCTTGACGAGCACCGAACGAGCTACGGCGATATACGATGCACGGTGCACGAAAGAAACACGCGTAGGATCGAAACGAGCGAGAAAGCATCCAGATGCAACTAGATGCGGTGCAATAGCGAGGCTCGCAATTATTCGAAACGCGTGCACGGTTAGTCGGGCGCGCGCGACGAGACGAGACGCCACGCGACGCCACGCGACGCCACGCGACGCCACGCAACGTCCTCGAACAAAATACGACGTTTTCCTTCGCTCGTAGCCTACGAGTAGACCATTGTAAATTTTCTTTCCTTAAATTCACTATTTATTGCGACGTGCGAGCCAACGCGACGTTTTAAGTGTAAAATACTGTCATTACTAACGTTCGGATTATCGCGAATACGCCGTGTATATTGATTACGATTACAATTACAATTACGATTAGGACTACGATTATTCTATTACATTACCGGCGGATGAGACGAAAATCGTAACAGGGCGCGCTCGAGACCGAGACTGTGTCTCGACGAGATGAGGGTGTCGTGCGTGCGAATGCGAGTGCGAGTGTGAGTGCGAGTGCGAATGCGAATGCGAGTGCGAGTGCGAATGCGAATGCGAATGCGAATGCGAATGCGAATGCGAATGCGAATGCGAATGCGAATGCGAATGCGAATGCGTGTATAAGACGAAAGAAACAATTGCGCGAGAGAATGGACAAAAAACGCGAGAAAGGATTCGATGGTGACTCGAGCGAAAGATCGACGGGCGACGTTTGCGTGCGTTCGAGGACGAGACAGTGAAAACCTGGAACGGAACACACTTGTATACGTATTTCTTGTAAACTCTAATTCTTCCATCGCGGACTTTGAAAAGTATTTATCGATATAACGATAATATTAATATTATTACTGTAATTATATACGACTGCTGAGAGTGTGACGAAGACGAGAGAGACGAAAGAGGTGTACGTGGATGCGAAACACGGCATACGCGCACAAGCGAAACGCGGCGTGTACACACTCGCGGAAACAAGTAACGAAACGTGGAATAGCCAACCGTGCGGAAAATACGCTCGAAAAGTACCTACCTACTTACAAATGCGCAACCACAAAGATATGCATCATGTATACGCGACTCTTGAAACCATTTTACCAGATTTGTCATTATTTAATTATTTCGGTTGTATTTTAAAATGCAATTAAAGCTCAAATAAATATATATGTTATAAAGTAACATAGTGTGCGTTTCCTTTTCTTTTCCAGCTTATCCCTTCGTCGTCGTGATATCGTTTCAGCCGCTTCCGGTGGAGGATCGCGTATTTGTAGGAAAACTTAAAGCTCCGACGATACAACAGGCTGTTAATTCGATGGGGCGCAATATCGAGCGAAACGTAGCTACGTGTCGCGTATCTAACACATCGAAGACATCGAATCCCGTATAATATCGCCGAAGAATGGCAACCATCGATATATAAATCCTTTCGCGCGATGCGATTTAACAGTTTAAACGGAGATTCGCTGAATTTGAAGGAATAAATTGGTTTAGAAACGTGGTCGATCGTGGAAAATGAGCAGTACGCGAAACATCGAGATGCGAAGAGAGCAAGAAAGCTAGCTGGACAGTTCGAAAATAACGGAGGGCCGAGGTCAAGCGCGGAACGGGAATCGAAGGGAAGAAAGACGGCTTACACGGAGCTCGTCTACCTCTAGCTCGGGGCTGGTAATGAATTCGTCTAATGGGTCGTAAAGAATGCGATCTCATGGAGCGGAGAGGATAAAATAAAACATCGGTGGAGAGGCTACCGATTCTCGAACGGTCCCTAAAGTAACCCTCGCTTTAAAGAAACGAGCTCTCACCCATCCCCCTCTCATCCTCTTCTTTCTCGCTCATTCTCGAAACTGTCTCTTACTAGTTTTCTCTGTTTCGGTAGTACTGTCGGTGGGTCGCGTCGCGTCGCGTCGCGTCGCGTCGCATCGTGTCGTTTAAACGTCTTACGTCCGCGTGGATTCACGACGAGGCAAAGCGAAAAACGTTCGACGCGTGAAACAAACGGGATTGCGCTCGCGAGCCTGTCACACCATCGATAAACGGAACACGCCGAACTAGCTTCGTTTCGAGACGATGTCGCGTTCGAAAGATCTCGAGGTCGCGTGCTTCCAGCTTGCCGGCCGGCAACCGATCCTACAAATCTACAATTTTACTTCGTTTGCGTTCCTTTCTTTTTTTCTTACCTTTACGCGCCATCCTTTTGACCAGTCAAGTGGCCAAGTACCCTCTACAGGTACATTCCCCTTTAATCCTTTCTATACCCCTTTTTTTTGTACTAGCCCCTCTCTATCTCTTATTTTCCTTCGGGTCTCTAGCATTCGCGTAGGCGCCTGGATCGAGAACGAGAAGCAAAGGCATTAGAGAAGCCCACCAAAAAGCGGTCCAGAGATGGTCCGATAGCTGGAGATTTGTAGCGGTTCTGGTCAACCGATAACCAACCGGCTGGCTGTTTTCGCGCAGAATCCGCTTCGTTCCCTCTCTTTCTTTCTGCTTCGTTCGGTTTCGTCGATCGCATCGCGGTTTAATCGTCCTACTAGCACGACGTACGTTCTCGTTCTCGCAAATCTCGTGGCACACCGCGTCGCGACGCGACGCGACGCGACGCGACGCGACCGGACCGGACGAGAAGGGGGTATGGGTTCTCTCGGTGCTCGTTGTCGCGATCGAAATCGTTCGAGCTACGAGACGCGGGCGAGCTAGAAAAACTGGAAGGACAGCGCTCCCGGGGTTGGGCGTTCGCCGCGTCGAGGAGAATTTTAATTCGGTTAGTACACGAGTGTTCGGTTCGCCGGTGCATGATGAAGATGTCAGTTGGCCGAGAACGCGTGGGAGAGTCAGCTGGATACTCCAGGCCGCTCTGCGCCACGCCACGCCGCACCGCACCGCGCCACGGCTGGGCGGTAGGTGTTTGCACTCTCTCCTCGCGCGTTCCGTGCACTCGCTTTCTATCTTTCTCTCTCTTGCCCTTACTCCCTTCCTGCCTGCTTTGTCCCTCTTCCCTCTTTCTGCCGATTTCTTGCTGCTTCTTCTTCGCCCCGATCCGGCCGAACGTTCCTTTCCGTTTCTATCTCGCCATTTTAACTTCTCGCCTTCGCGCTGCCATTCGTTCCTACTCGTTCCAATTTAGTTTGGTAAAATACGCGCGATCCGTGCATCTACTTTACGAGGGTCGCGCGCGCATACTAAGCGGAGAGTGGAAAGCGGCGCGCCACCGTACCGCAACAGAAAAAGGAAAAAGGAAAAGGGAAAAAGGAAAAGGGAAAAAGGGAAAAGGAAAAAGAAAAAAAGAATAAGGAAAAGGGAAGAAGGAAACTGTCGCGCTTAAGGGGCAAGAGTAAGACGCGGCTGATCAGGTAAGCTACTAGCCGAGTAAGACGCGACCCCCTCGTTACATTTGTTCCTCACTTTACACGGGTCCCGTGTATCGTGAACAACGGGCTTAAGCCCGCAACGGAATAATAAAAACAGTACACGACCGCTGCGTACGCGGCAAAATCTTGCTCGACATTTGCGTCGAGAGTCAACCGATTTCACTATAGTCGATTCGCTGTTGCGCGATACAAGAAATTCGTCGTTCCTCGCGTTATCGAATCGCGAGGGCTAGCTACCACGATTCACGATGTACCGTAGAAAGAGGAGGCGAGCACACAAGAAAAGAAGAGAAAAGAAACGCGAGGCAAAGTAAAGAGGTGGCATAGATAGCGAGAACACGAATGAAGACAGGATCGTGTGTTCGTAAATGCGTGTAGGTGAGCGGGCGCGGGTGTACGTAGGCGCTAGCGTGAGACGAGTGTGCGAGATCGCGGGAAGCAGAGAAGAGGTGGGGGCGAGAATCTGTCAGGGTTGGCACACTCGGGTACAGATTTACAAGGCTGCCGCTGTTTTACGAGCCCACAAAGTGCCGCTCGTTCGCTCGTTCGCTCGTTCGCTCGTTCGCTCGTTCGCTCGCCCCGCACCTACGCGTCTGTGCGCTCGTCTCTCGTCAAGGGCAGGTAACGTTCGAGCGGTGAGGAGCGCAGGTACGCCGACCTCTGTCGTTTCGAGGCGGTCGCGAATTCCTCGATTTTCATCCGAATTGCGAATCGTACGCGCTTCCGTCCGATTCCGTAACCGGAATAGACCGGTCGTAAACGCGGCTCGTACAATCTCGTCGTCGCTTTCTCGCGATAGAGCGGTTACCAACTCTCCGAGTTGCAAGAGGAACGCGCGAGAACTTTGCCACGGTATAGAGCCGGCTTTGTGGACGGATTCTCGTTATCGAGGAAGGAAGACGGAGCTCTGCGTTGAGCCCGCAGGTGTCGGCTCGGTGTTTTATTGCACCGTAATCGAGCCAACGAAGGCGCCGCGCCGGAAGCGAGCACGGATAATCGACGCAGCGGGAAGCAGCCAGCAGACGCTTTGCACGCTTCGTCCTTCGAATCTGCGACGCGTTGTTTCATCGTTCGATGGTTTACACGCTCCTTTTCAACCCCGATCTCCACGGTAACGCGATTTCGATCGTCCAACAACCAGCGATTCGGTCGACTTATTGTTGACGCGATGCGAAGCGTCGCGAGAAACGCGTGGGTACGCCGCTTACTTTAATCGACCTACACGATGGATATTAATCCGGCTCGATTAAATCACTTACGGAAAACGGCGGTAGATTTAGCAGTACGGCCAACGCTCTATCGTCATAGGTCGAATAAATTAACCGATCGTAAACGGTCTGCTGACCGTTAATCGACGTCGCGTAACCACCATCCACGACCCGTTTCTTCCTCCCGAGGAATTCTATCTGTCGCGCTACGCACCCCGGAACACGGTGTCGCGACACGAAAAATACGAGGGGAAGAAAAGGGTGCAGGGAAAAGGGAGGCGGGGAAATAGAAGAAGCAAAGAGACAAAAGGGTGCGGATACGCGAAGGAAGATGGTGTAAAAGAAAGGAAAGGCTACGGTAAAAAGAGAAAAGATTAGACTACTATTTTGCAGTTTCTTATAAATATTCATTCCTTCTTCTCGATGAATCGGGGAGGGACTGGAGGCTCGCGCTCCAGGCGGTAAGTCGCGTTAAGAGCGCTAACGAGCGACCCCTCCAGCCAGAAGGGAGTTCTCCCCTTGCTTTCCCGTTACCCCGCCGCCACGTTGCCACGCTAAAGTACACCAACTGTCTTTTTCTCTTTCTCTTTCAGGCTCCCTATAAGCCGCGCGCTTCCTCTCTCTTTTGTCCTCCTCCGTTGCTTCTTCTCCGTCCCTCAGCTCGTTTCTTTCCTCGGAGCAATTCCACGAGGCAACCGCGCGGTGCGCCGAGTTGTGCGAATTTGTTTAATTAGAAGTTAGGCCGGCGATACATTAGCAATGTAAATACCCCTCTCGTCTTCCCTGCTTCTCCTCCTCCTCCTCCTCCTCCTCCTCCTCCTTCTCCTCCTCCTTTTTCTTCTTCGTCTCCTTCTTCTTCTTCTTCTTCTTCTTGACTAACCCCCGGTCTGTTAGTCTTTTTCTCGATCCTCCTCTCGCGCTCGAAGTTGTCGGATCTAGTCGCGGAGATCTTACCGCAAAGGGTAACCTCCGTAGCGACGAGAAGGACGCGCGGTGATTTAGCGTTTTCAATTCGAGGCGTATCCTGCAGGGGAGGGTCGGCGGTGTATACCGGTGAAAAGATCGGGAGTGACGCGACGGATGGATCGTTTGCCACGGTTGAGAACCACGGTCGCGGCGCGGCGCGGCGCGGCGGTTTGTTGGAAGAAAAGGTCGAGCGTCATCTAATTACGTTTTACGCGGGACAGAGTAATAACTTTCAAGGTTGCATTCGTCCTCCTTGTTGCGCGTACGCGAGCTTAAGATTTTTCTTGGTCGAAGCCGAGGAACGGAAGTTACGGCCACTGCCGCGTCTTCCTCGTCACCGTTTTTATTCCGTACCTTTGATCCTTTCGTACCGATATCGATAGCCGGTTTCCGACGAATCGTCGCATTAAGGATCATTAATATTTTGGAGATTTCGCGAGACGGGTTGGCGAGCGACCAAACTGTGTCGTCGGATTAAGAGGAGACAAGCGTTCGTGCGTCGACTGACGATGCAACCTGGGGATCGGTGGAAGGACGAGTCGATAGGAAAACGCGTAACGAGACGAGACGAGAGGAGAAACAGCGATCGTCGGCGGTCGACGGCCGACGGTCGACGGTTGCCGGTCGACGGGCGTTGGAGGGCAGCCCTTCATTGGTTTTCCCGAGATTAACACCCATAACTCATTCGGGACACGAAGCCGTGCGTCACTCCTAGCTACGCTATAATTGCCGACATAAATCAATCGGCCGATGAGATCATAAACCCGGGGCGATACACTGCGCCAACAGATCCATATAACGGCAAGTGCACGGCTGCATGTTAAATGTCAATTGACGTCGGCTCGACGTATCGGATTACCGCGAACACGGCCGCGAGATGGCACGACCGGACCGGATATGGATTCGAAAGGTAATAGGTATCTTTGGATCGACGTCCGATTCGCGACAAACTCGACTCGCACTGTTCCTTTCCAGGCGTCGCGGCGACGTTACTCGCGAAACGCAGGAGCCCGCGTTCGAATCGAACTTGTTTGTCGTCTCGTGGCTTTAGACAACGACGACCCTGAACCCTCTTTAGTCGCTGGTAAAGGCGTACTCGTACGTACGGCAGCTCTCGGCGCGGCAGGGCGGTTCACGGGCCTAAATATTGAGACGGTGTTTATTTAGGCGGGAGATATATGATATGACGCGGACAATATAATGCATTGTATTCAAATACGGGAGTCCGCGAGTCGTGACCAGGAGCAGCGTTGCAGAGGCTTGGTCCTTGCTATCGCCGAGACCGGCACCACCGGCACCACCGGCATAGCACCGCTTCGACATCGCCACCACCGCCGCATCGTTCCATCCTGTCCACCGGTCAGCTACTTCGCTTCGCCCGTATAAATAACATACCGCGTTTCGATTCTCAGGATTAGACGCGGCTCGCGAGCACCCGTCTACTCCACTGCGCGGCGTTCAGCGTAGCCGTCGAATCGTAAAACTGGTGCGCCTATGCGCTTATGCGCTTATGCGCTTGTACGCGCATCTGCCCCACGGCCGTGTAGCCATTCGAGCAACGGGCCGATGTCGTTCTCGAACCATATATACACGGACGGCTCGTAACCAGCTATGTAGCCGCATGACAGCGAGTCCGCGCCCGGCGTATCTTACCTCCTATCTGCGGTCCATATCAAATGCGACCAAGTCCTTCTTTCGTCCGTCCCGCTCCCTTTAGTCCTATGTTCTTTTTCTCTCTGCCCTAGTACTGTAGCGGGAACGCATCGGCCCGTTTCGGATTCCTCGGACTACCGAAACGCCCGCGACTACGTCCACCTTCTCCAGTTTTCTCGATCCGTGCGACCTCGAACCAGCGAAACCACGTCGCTGGGTGGTCCCGTGGACGGCACGCAACCACGTACCCTTCTCGACGATACACGTCGCGCGTGCTCTTGCGAACCTAGCTTTTACTCTCTCCTCTCCAAACCTCGTTTCCTGTTCGTGGTCCGACGAAAAGTCGCCTCCTCGGCTCGACGTCGGCAAAAGCTGCTTCGACTAACGAACCTACAGCTTCGCCAACAGACACGGATAAGAAAGGGTCGACGAGGTGAGAGGGTGGCGACGGCAGCTCGAGCAAACGGAGGAGGAATAGAAACGGACGGGGCGAGCAGGGTGCAAGGAACGGAAGAACCAAGGAAAGAGAGAATTCGGGGTAAAGTTTCGTCATTGCGAAATGACACGAGTGGTCTTTATAGCGGCAACGCCAGCTGAGAGAGACCGTCTCTTTCGACGGTTGTCTTTCTCCTTCGTTCCGCGTGTATTGACAAAAGTGTCGGTCGGCTTCTCCGCCTCTCGTAGTTTCGTCGCGCCATTCTCCGATATTACCGCTCCGTCGAGGGTTCTGGCACCGGGTAGGATGAGGGTGATTGCGACGAAATCATTGCGAGGAATAGAAGAGGTGCCGCAGTTGGGAACTCATAAGACGTAAAACCGTCTTACCGACGGAGCCAGCCAGCACTAAGGGGGACGGGGAAACGGTGAAACGGTGAAACGGTGAAACGGTGAAACGGGGAAACGGGGCAACGAGGAAGGAGGGAAACGGGCAAAGGAAAACGAGGACGAGAACGGTGAAGCGCGCGAGAGCAACGAAGACGACGGCAGCCGTGGCTGCGGCTCCGGACCAACGACGGAAACTCTAATCGAGGCGAAGACAAAAAGACGAGAGACGAACAAGTCGCGACTCGCGTCGTCCAACCGTTGCGCCTCTTGCTACGACACGACGCGACGTCTTCCTTCGCGAAAGAACTACGACGCGCAACGGTGCAATTTCCAACGATGTACCTTGTACGCGCGATGCACGCGCGATGCACGCGCGATGCACTCTCGATTCGAAAGAGGGCCGCGACCTAAACTCGATTGTCGTGAGACGTCCAGTCCCAACAGCTAGACCAACCTCTCGACTCGACCCTGGTCCATTCACCCTCGCTTCCGTCTCGGTCTTTGGCCGATCGAGTCAACTCGACGACGATAAAGCAAATAGATAATGTCCGAACTTTAATTAAAACTGGACGGCTGAGTGACATATTTGATTATCCGAGAATGTAATTAATCGCTTCGCGAACTCGCAGCGGTGGAACGGGAAGGGCGAGCGTCTCCGTTTCGCGCGGTAGCAGGGGCAACGAGGCAGCGTACGGGCGTACAGCCGTTCGCCGAGACCGATAAGTCGCGCGGATCTGTATTGCTGAATTATCTCCTTTTTGCGTTCTCGCTCGTAGAACGGCCGAGTTCGCTAACGAGAGACTAATTAGTCGCGTGAAATTGCTCGCATCCCCGGGCGCGATAAGCAGCAACGCGGCCTATTGCTGGCTAGTACGGTTGGACACGCGTACGCGCCACTGGAAACCTCCTATCCCTCTCGTTTTCCTTCTTGCTCCCTTCGCTTCTTCCGATAAACATTTTCATCGTTGCGCTCCTTCGACGCTTCGTCGATCATCGTTCGTTTTTCGCGATACAATATACGCTCTTTCGCATTCGACATCGCTCGTTGACGGCGGTGGCGGCGGTAAAGGCGGCGGCAAAGGTGGCGGCAAAGGTGGCGGCAAAGGTGACGACGACGACGACGACGGGAACGGCAGATGTTGTTTCGTCACGCGAGGAATCGTCGCGTTCGCGCGGATAGTATAAAGTATAAAGTGAGAGTGAAAGAATCGCGAGTTAACGAGACGGCAGCGGAGAGAAACGACGCAACGGAACAAGTTCTCGGTTGGAATTGTTGCGGCGAACCACGCGATAAGAAACCGAGACGGATTCTCATCGGTGCTCGTCACGCTGCATGAAAATATCGAGGTTCGCGATATTCTCGCCGACTTTTGAGCGAGGCCGTTCTTTTTTTTTCGCTTCTCGATCGATCGCGTCGAACGAGATCGCGAGGTTTACGTCTGGAGAGGACAGGAACGCGCTGGAACGAAACGCAAGATGCGAATCGGTGGGACGGAAAGAGGCGAGGAGGCGAAGAACCGCCGCCGCGCCGGGCCACGCCAGGCCACGCCGTCAGCCTTTCAACGGCAGGGTTCACCAGCGACTGCCGATCGTAAATATCGCGTGGCGCATCAGATATTTCGGAGGGAGCAACCGAGAGTTATGGCGACCAGTCTGCCAGACGTAGCGCAAAGTCATAGACAGGGAGAAACCGAGACGAAACAAGAGAGAAAAGAAAGGAGATGAAGAGGCAGAGGGAGAGAAAGTGAAGGGAGTGAGAAGGAGACGGACAGACAGACAGACGGAAAGGGTGGCGAGTGGCGGGAGCTATCAAGAACAAGAGAATGCGGATGAAAATGAAGAAAGGGAGGAAACGAGAGGAGAAAGAAGCGCAGAGAGAGAGGGAGAGAGAGGGAGCACGCGAGAACCCTTTGCTTCTCGGTCGAGGTTGGCGAAAAGCGACGATGGTAGAAGAGAGAAGAACGAGTAGCGAAACGAAGAGGCGCAACGGCAGCTTCGGTATAGCATAACTTCAGGTATATCCAGTGCCAGTAAATTATACGCAAAGTGTACGCGATGGCCCCCTTCGTCCCTCCGCGTCACAGCCAGCTAGCCCCCATCCTCCCCTTCTCCCTATCCCTATCCCTATCCCTATCCCTATCCCTCTTCCTCGACGCTTCTCATCCTTTTCGTTTCCCTTCTCTTCTCTTCTCTTCTTCCGCGTCCTTCTCCTCGACGTTACTTCCCACCCTCGGCACCCCAGAGGCCGCGCCTGCCTCACGTACATCATTATGATTGATCGCTTCACCTTACTTTGTAATTAAAACTAGTTGCCATTGTGCCCAGCTCCGTGTGCTCGTTCGCTTGCTCCCAGCACTCCTCCTTTCTCCCTGTCTCTCTCTTTTTAGCCTGCGCGCTCGCGAATGCACACATACATACACTGTCTTCGTTTCTCGCGCGCATTTACATACTCGGAGACGATGCGAGTACGGTGCGGTGGCAGCGAGTATCTACCACCGGTTATCGTGCAACCAGCCATCTAGTCGTCCAGCTATCCGGACGAGCAACCAACCAGCCGGACCGGGGACACCGTTCCGCGTCTTCGCGAGAAACAGAAGCACGCTCGTTACCGCTTCTGCTTCCGCTTTTGTCCGTCGGCACGGCCGCGATACCGCACACGGGGCAACAGGGCAACGGGGCAACAGTGCAACAGTGCAACGAGGCAAGGGGAAACGGGTATCGCGCGACCAACCTTCGTAGTCCTTTTCCGCCACTCTGCGTTTTCCTTCTCTTCTTAGATAGCCCTGAAATCTTGCACTCTCTACCCGCTTTTCGGTCATCTCTTTTCCCTTCCGTTCCCTTCCGTTCCCTTCCCTTCCCACCTCTCGATCTCGGTCTCGGTCTCGGTCTCGGTCTCGGTCTCGGTCTCGTTTCCCGGTCCCTGTCTTCCACCTTATCCCCCTCGTCGCGTTTCTACTCGTCCGTACCAAGTCACCACCGCCACAATCCGGTGAGCGCACCCCTGTCTCTTCCCAGGGGCCATGCGTCATAGTTATCTATGCTTTTTGCAACGGAGACTGATTTAGAGCCGTCTAAGGACTCGGAGCCCTACGAAAATTAAATAATTGCTAATTTATGGCGCGCATCGAGCGGCTCGTTACCTCTGCCTCGAATCTATCTCCCTCTCTTCCCCACCCTCCTCCTCTATAGCTTCTTTACACGCGTGTACGCCTCCTCGAGCACGCTATGCGAAACTTTGGATGGAATTCGCACGGTCCGTCGTCGTTTCAAGTTTCGAACGGCTAGAAGAAGAAAGTAGGTACAGATAGTTGCCGTGAGAAATAATTTCAGGAGGAAACGATGTCGAGGTAAAAGATGCGCGTCGAACGGTGCGGCCAACAACGTACAGGCGTTGACGTTTCTTTACGATCCTGTTCGTGGTATGCAAATTAATGGTGACGCGCTTTAATTCGGCAATAAATAGGGGTCACCCCTGCGACGAGCATCGAACCATCGCTCAGCCTGTTTCCTCCTCGTACCGCAACATGGGAAAGATTCGGATTTATTTGATGCGTTTCGAGGATATTTATAGATCCGGTTCGGCTCGATCGCGCGCACGCTACGTCCCACCTAGCTCTTTTCTTTTCTCGTTTCGAGCACCGCAAACCGTAGATAAACCTTTCCCTCGCAGCTCGATCGATTTCGGCGAAATCTACAAAATCGACAAAATCTATAACAGCTACGGCGCTACTTCGTAGCGCGATTACGTTAACGCGACTATTGGATATTTAGCAGACTATCGTTCGGCGTGCTCGCTGCAAAGATTGTTCGTCGGCCGACAGTTTGCTAATCGACGGTAAAAAACGAGAGAAGGAGATGAAATTTATCGCTAAAAAGAAAAGGGAGCCACCTCCCTTTAGTAGTATAAATCTCGGGTATTATAATGGGATCTGTCTATTATTAAAGAATGAGTGATTTAGAGGGGAGGTGGAGCCGAGCCGTGCTGCCTCGCCGTCCAAGTGGGTGGGTTGCCAAAGGATCACGAGTTTGATCGGCAATTCGGAAGGTAACGAGCGTCTTCTTCTTTCTTCACGGCTCGTTACGAGTATCGCGCTACACAGTCGCCGCGTCGCTCGTGTTGCTCCTCGTTGATCGATTAATTCGCACGACGCGGCGTTCGATCGCCTTCGCTCGAAACAAACGGTCGCGTCGCGTCGCGTCGCGTCGCGTCGTTTCGCTCAGAACCGTTCGAACCTATAATTTCCAGTTATCGAGAAAGCTATCTTATCCTCGTGTTCGCTAAGACTCCATCGGAAACAACGACTTCTCGTCGAAGAGTAATTCCAGGGTACGATGGACGCGAAACGACCACGATACCGTTCTCGGTCTATACCTATCGTCATCTACGTCGACCATGACAACGGCGTCGATCGAAAGAAACCCGTTTTTCGCTGGTCGATCGTCGATCATCGGTAAGAAGGGAAAAGGATGATTCCATCGTTGCGAGAGGATATTTTTTGGCGAACGAAACGACGAAAAGTTTTAAAGAGGATCACGGCGATTCGGAGCATCCGAGCGATCCGACCGATTCGACCGATTCGGGCCATCCTCCGTGCGCGTCCATCCGTCCGTCGTGCCGTCTAAGAGTCTGCCAGGATATTTACGACTGACCGACTCATTGCCGCGGCGAGTTGAGCGAGCGGTCGCCACAAATCACGCCAGAGAAAGCCGGCCTTTCTCTGCTCTGGGAAACGTCTGGCATTTTTCTCCGCCCGGGATAACTTTGACTTATTGGTGACGGCAGCCAGAACAGATAGATAGATAGATGGATAGATAAATGGATGGGTGGATGGATGCACGAGTGGGGAGAAATAGGAAATAGAAAGAGGGGCAAAGAGCGCGTGCAAGTAAGAAAGATAGATAAATAAAGAAGAAGAGAGAGAGAGAGAGAGAGAGAGAGCGCGAGAGCAGCGCGGGAAAATCGAGGCGCGTTTGCGCGCACTCGTAACGAAAAGCGAGAAAAGATTAGTTGAAGAGGACCGCGGGTGAGAAAAAGGGTGACGGTGGGTCCGGTCGAGAGGCGATAGGACACAGGAGAACTCGTGGTCGGCGTGGCACGGCACAGCACAGCACGGCACGGCGGTGCGGCGGTGCGGCGGTGCGGTCGGTACGCTCGATGCGCTCGGTGGATGTCCCTGTCGCATAAATCACTGCCGGTATCTTCTGGCACGGCGGCTCGCTCATCACGGCAGAGTTCTTGTCGCGCCTTAATAACGGCCGCGCGTCTCGCCCGCGCCTCCACTTCGTACCCCTCGAAGCCCACTCCAATCTCGTATCGTAGTTCTCGTCCTTCTCTGGAGCCCGGCCCGATCTGGCCTGGACGTTCTCCGTACCGTGCCGCCACGCCGCGACTCACCGCGTCCTACCTCGCTACAAATCCTGATTATATTCTGCCACTGACGTTATACCGCGAGGGGACGATGCCACGTTCGAGTCTGGTTTTTGTATTTCTCCACGCTACTCCCTTCCTCCCTCCCACCATTCCTTCCTTCCTTCCTTCCTTCCTTCTTTCCTTCCTCTCTCCTCCGCCTCGGCTGCATCGTCCTTTGCTCTTCCGCGTTCATCTACCAGGCACTCCAGGCTCACCAGGCACATCAGGCACCCCGCGTTACTCCGCATCGAAGCGCGCCACTTGCGCTTCGTCGTTGTCCACCCTCTGCCCTCTTCTCTCTCCTTCCCTCTTTCTTCGGCCCCTTTCAGTTCACCGAGTCAGAGTCAGCAGCATCGTCGGCGAGACTAGCGAACAAGCCTCCTCCGCTCATCTTTACTCGGCCAACTCTGACAGCCTGGACCGCGTAAATCAATTTTCAATTACGGCGCAGCCAAGGCGAGCGAGTCGGCGTAACGGAGCGTCGAGGTAAGGTAGGCAAAGCGGAGCGGACCGAAGCGAAACAACGCGTGCCACCGATTCGGATGTCCCAACTCGAGTAGCAGAAAAATCCTTTCGCGAACTCTTCTTGAAGCGAAACAACGCGAGAAAAGAGAAATGGAAAGGTCAAAGGAGATACCTTCGGTATCGAAGGTGTACCACGGGGAAACGAAAAACGAGAGATGCGCGAAGAAAGAGAACTCGAGAAAGAACAGGGAAAGAGGAGAGTGGAGAGTGGAGAGTGGAGAGTGGAGAGGGGTGAGGGGAGAGGAGAGGGAGGAGAAGGGAAGAACACCGACGCGGCTCGGTGGATACGTACGTATTATTATACTTCGCTACAGTCATATTTATAAATCAGCGATATAGCACGACGAGCGGAGACGCGGAGGGATGGAATTTATTGCTTCGTTCTCTTTCCTCTACTGCCAGTTCCTGCTGCCCCTCTCCGCCAGTAAGCGTTCCCCTTGCCTTCTTCACCCTCCGACACCGCTCATTCTAACAGCCACCCCTTCCGATATCCTCGCACGCTCGCTCTTCAGAGTATACGCGTCTCTTTCTTCGTCGTTATCGTGGTCGCTCCTCTCTCGTTTCTCTCTCGCTAGATTCGTAGTCTTTCTGGACGGAGAGTGCGCGGGCATACAAACTGCCAAGCCTGTACGTATGAGCTTAGGTCGACATTTTCCCTCCTCTCTTTGGTAATAAATCTGCGAGTCTTTTGAGCCGACGGCGGCATGGTTTGGGGAAGAGGCGCGGGGCTAGGGTCGTCGTTCCTGGGGTACCAGAGGTCGCCTTCTCTTTCTCCGTCTTTCTCCTCGTCGACCTCATGCCGGTTCTCCCCGTCACCCCGTAGTTCCGCCGCCCCGCCGCCCTGACACCCCGACACCCCGACACCCCGACACCCCAACAGTCCGCCTCGCCTCGCCTCGCCTCGCCTCGCCACGCCGCTCTGCCACGCCGTTACCCGGTCTCCAGCTCTCGCGTCACGGGAATGTATATAATTAGCAGCATTGTGCTTCCTCGGACAGATTTACGGGTCGTATCGCTACCGCGGCTGCATGCATAAGCGCGTTAAATAAGTATTTATCCGCCCCGTGGGGGATGCGATGCCGGGCTACCCGCCTGATGGATTTGCCGCTCGAACGCTCGAAACTACGTTGAACGGCTGCCCGTTACCCGTCGCCCATAGCCCGTCGCCCATAGCCCCTCGCGGATGCCCGCTACCCTTTTCTCGCTACTTCTCCCTACTTTATCTTTCTCTTTTGCTTTCCTTTGTCCTTGCCATGGAAAACTCCAACGCTTCTCTATCCCTTTGTTCTCGTTCGATTTCTCGCGATAAACTTAGCCTCTTCTTCGAACAATGATCGCGTCGCCTCCGAATCGAAAACTTGTTTCCGCCAACTCGTACGGAATATCGCCGCACGTTCCTCCGATTTTCTCGCTCGCTTGTTCGCGGCCTTCTGCCGAGAGAAGAACGTGATCAAACGACGACGATGACGACTACGGCTACGAGCGCGACGCCGTGAATCCTTCCGCCAGATTCCATAATTTTGACCGGTAAACTTGCATAACCGTGAATACCTGGAAGCGGCCGAGGCTTCGCGATAACGAGCGAAACGAGCGAAACGAATGAGAGCGAGGGAAACGGCGACGAGGATACGGAGTAGATTCGTCGTTGGATAACGACTATTATCGAGGAGAACACCGCGTACCGCTGGCGGTCCCGTCGTTTCAACCAAAGGTTTAGAGTTCCATAGGTTTCTCTCATTTCCGGGATCCAATCTCTCGGGCCGACGCGCGTCGCGTCGCTTGCGACCGCATGGAATGCCTGGACGTGGAAAACTTTTAGCCCGTTTCGCGTTGATCGCCGCAACGAATCTCATCGCCACCCACTCCAGTCGCGGGATCCTTATTTCGCATCGATCAGATTGTAGGTAGCCGGAAGGGTATCGTGCGTGGAACGGATGAGTAAAACGGTGTCTAGCCGAATCGAGCGAGACCGAAGGTTAAGGGCCGCGCCGAAACTTTGTCCATTTCCATTGCGGGGAATCTCGGCGAACAATCGCCTTATCTCCGACGGGACGGGCAAATTTTGCGCATCCAGAGATAATTCAGCCGGCGAGAACGCGACGATCCGGCCGAGAAGAAGATAAATCGAGAAAAATCGTTACAGGATTATCCGTAACTATTTTTCCCAGTTTCTCGACAGAGGGACAGGTGGGGGAGGGAGCGGACGGACGGGCGGGTGAACGAGCGACAGAGGGACAGAGCGACGAAGCGGATTCAATGGACCGGCGTGGTCAGACCCGTTAAAATCGATGAATTACGAGACAACGCATTAGTGCAGTCCGCACGATACTAATCAGCGAAATTTCCGTGCGATAAATAAACGAATGAAAGCGCGTAACCAGATACGCGCGGTAATGTCGATGCGATGGAAACGGTAGCCCTCGTAAATCGGCAGATTTTTCGGTAAAAAGGGAAAAACAAATAAATGAACAAAGAACGAAAATCAAAATCTCGGTGGTGCCGGCAGCGATTGCACCGGGAAATGTATACGAGGCCGCGGCTTATTGGTGGTTTCGAGGTGAATTTGCTCGTAAATATGTATTCGTGATATTGATTCGACATAGACGCATAAAGATAGACTAAACGGGATTTAAACGGGAAATTGTAATTTGTGTATATATTATGTTTGCGCGTCCGCTACCAACCGAAATATCGGCCGACAAAATCATTTTTTAAATTTCGTTACAATTTTCCAACGAATTTATTACGCGTACGCGACCCCGTCGCGTTTCTGTCGATAGGAAACGAAAAGCTTGGCCGCGTGGTCGGCCGATCGCGCGATACACTTCCCCCAGTTGTTAACCGCTTTCCTCCTTTTCTCCCTTGCGTGAAAATCCGCGCAAAACTTTTTCACGCTCCAACTCCTGGAAAACGATCTCGAGAAGAGGAGCAAAACGTGGACACGTGCGCGCAGCCGTGAGATCGTACGTACATCGCACACCGTAAATCGGAGAATGGCAACGAGGTCGCATAGCTGGCACGCCGAATGTAACGAGCCGGTACTCTTATCTCTTAGCTATTATCTCCGTTGGGCTCGTTTCCATCGGTCTGTTACGCTCGCGTTACCCCAGCCAACCTATACAAAAGTATTATGCGATGCTCGAGCTACGTATCCGCCTAGTTATCGGTGCGAAAGGGCTAGGCTGACGAAGCCGGACGAAGCCGGACGACCGAACCGCGCAACAATGCCCGCGCGAATTCGTCCCGTCATCTTCCCGTGCGTCGAATCCCGCGTCGCGCCACGAATGCACGGTGCACGGTGCACGCTCTCCGCTTCGTAGCTGACCTGCCCCGTCCGTTTCCTCTCTCTTTATCGTTCGCGTTCTCGATTCGCAGCTACTTGGCACACGATTTAGAGTCGTTTGCGGCTTTTTCCTCCAGAAAGAATCGCGTTTGTCCGCGTCGACCGACGAACGTCAATCTCTTTCCCTTCCTGTAATCGAATCTCTCATCTGCGCGCTCGTTCCATTCTTTGATTTCGTACGGCGACGAAGTACGAGCGTGACTCGTCGTCTTTTGGCGGAAGAGAACGGTTGAGACTCAACACGGTACCAGGACAAAAAGAAAGGAACAGAAAGAGATTCGAAACGAGCTCGAAAGAATAAAAGGAAGCGGTACGAGTGTTTCGAGCGGCCAGCTCGCGTTTAAACGTTGCCGCCGCGACAAACGGATCAATCGACGAGAATGATCGTGCACGGACAATCTCGAATGCTCTCGATGACAATGAGCCGTTCGACGATCACGATTCACGTTTTGACTCGACTCGGTCGGCCCGTTTCGGTATCCTCCCGAATCATTTCCCAAGCAGGTGCCAGAAACGAACAGACAGAGGAAGAGAAAGAGAGATTGGAGCGGATAAAGAGGGTCGGTCGATTCGTGGTAACAGGATCAATCGTACATACGTCACGGGTAGATTCGATAAAAACAGGGAAAATATTAACGGCGCGGGCGCGCCGCGCCGCTGGAAAAAGTTGGAAAAACTCGTCCGCGCGGACAACGCGCAGGATTATCGGACCTTCTGTCGTGAGATCGGACCGAGTGAGGGATTGCTTCGACAGAGCGATTACGGTGGTCGACGCGTTTCAATGGAAAAAGGAGGGGAAAGAAAGGAAAAAAAAATCAGCGATACCAAACAACGAGGTCGAGTCAACGTAGAGAGGGATCCGGAGGGGTCGCGCGTTTTTCCGGGGTGAACTAATAGACTCCCGCTAGCTTGCTCGTTCGCTCGCTCAACTCGGTGTACACCCTCTGCCTCTGCCTCCCCCTCCGCCTCCCCCTCCGCCTCACCCTCCACCTCTACCTCGCTCTCACCCTCACCCTCCTTTCTAGTACCTCTATCACCCTCTCTTCTCCACCCCTTTCTCTAGCTGTCTCTCTCCCTCCGTCTATTTCTCTCACGGTTTCCCTCGCTCGCGCGCTCAAATAAAAGTTTCCCGTGACCCACCGCCACGACACCTGTTGAACCGCTGACCAAAGCGGGTTCACCGTCCAAAAATACGAAAAAAAAAGTGGCAATTAGCGTATGAAACCTGTCCATCAAGCTCGACCGAGAAAGATTTACGAGCGGAAAGCGAGAAACGTCTAATGAAATCGACGCGTCGCGTTCGAGGTATCGAACGAAACGGCCGAATACGATTCCCTTTTCGTACGCTTCCGTCCTGTCTACCAAACTCTGAACGCGTGTCACGCCTTCTCCGTTTCGATTCTTTTCCGCGTCGATTTGTTTTTCGCGACATGGTCGTCTCGGCATTCACGGCCACTCGCCAAATATCAAAAACTTAACTAGCAGAATTTTTCTAGCATCGAGTCGTCGGTCAGCTTGTCCCACATAATCCTAGTCGGTTTAGCGGGGGACGACGTTATTTCCGAATGACAATCGCGAATCGGAAAGGTCCGTCTATGTTTTACTCGATTCGACCCGATTCGACCCGACCCGATTCGACCCGACCCGATCCGATTCGATTCGACTCCACTAGTCTCGACTCGAGTCCTCGCAGGATCGAAAGCGAGTCACAGGGTTGGCGAGGGTGGTATGTTTATTGCTGGAAGCTATCTCTTCTGGGGAGGGTGGTTGCCGCGTCACACAGGACCATTTTCATAATTCGGCCGTTCGTATTCTCAGCAACCGCGCGGCCCGAATCGAACAACAGCAGCGCACCACCAAGGCCACGCGCGAGCGAGCGAGCGAGCGAGCAACCTGGCTGCCTTCTCCCTTTAGTAGTTTTCCCTTGCTCCCGATCCTACCTTCTCCCTCAATGGTTCGCCTCTTTGCGCCTCGCCCTTACCCTCCCTGTCTCGATCCTATTTTTCCGTTTCCGTCTTTTTTTTTTATTTCGTGCTTTATCGAAACTTTGCGTTTATTCGCCCACTCGTTTTCTCGTTTTCTCCTTCGAGGCCTTTGCTTGTTCGTCTTCGCGTACCCCGATTAGTTATTCCCTGATTTTTTCATCCCTTCGTATCCTTGTCGAGGTAGTGCTCGTGCGGCTCTACGGCTAGTCGACGACGAAGCAAAGAAGAGGAAAGGAAAGAAAAGGATGAAAGAGGAGGAGAAAAGCGAGGCCAGCATGGCGTCAGTGTCTCCGCTGATCTATTGCTCCCAGCACGGCGGATCGATGCGAGCCAATCAACCGACGTCGTTGGTCCTCCGTGTCTTCCCCGATGACCAACCGAACCGATCTTCCACTCGGCGGACTCAGCAGGTTCGTCTTGGAGCTTTTTACGCCCGGGGCTGCGCGCCCACTAACCGTGCACCGTTTCGTTCTGCGATCCATCCTTCTTAATCGTTTTCGCGCCTTTGCTTCTTCCCCGTTCGTTGTCGGTTCCTCCATCTCGAGAGGATCTCGTGAGGATCTCGAGAGGAACCTCGACTGGAGCGTTGGAGAAAATTGAACGAGTGCGGCCAACATTGAACCGATCTAAAGACAGAACGATCGACTCTCCGATGGCTAAAACGCGGATAGGTCGACAACGATAGAGAAAGGGTGTAGTATCCATCGTTATTATTACCGCATAAATTAACCTGTCTCGGCGTCGGAAACGCCAAGATTCGTGAGCTACACCGATATCCCTCGCTGTCGACGATTACCCCGTCACGCGTTTAATCGGCGACAAGTGAAAATGCTCGTAAAAATGAAAGTCCCGCTAAAACTGAATCCGCTTCGAAGCTTCCTTTACGCGTAGGAAGCTAGCTGCAAACGGAAAGTTCGTGTGTGCGATAGGGATGTAAACAGGGTTTGTACTGGGTTCTGCGGTACCAAGTAGTAACGGAAAAAGAAAAGCAAAGAGTTGGTATAAGAGTGAAAGGAAGGAAAGAAGGAAGGCAGGCAGGCAGGCAGGCAGGCCGGCAGGAAGGAAGGAAGGAAGGAAGGAAGGAAGGAAGGAAGAGAGGAAGGAAAGAAGAAAAGGCGGGCAAAGATAGAGAGAGGGTGAATGGTTGGGGAAAGGGGAGGAGGGTTGTAGGAGAATGTACATCGAGGGATCCAAGAGAGGTTGCCGGCGGCAGCGGGTCGGTCGGTGGCAGGGCGCGCGTCAATAAGCGTCCATCAGCCGTAATGGCAGCGAGCGCCACCTCGGATGCATTTAGATGGCTGTTTAGCCCCGGTTGTCTCGATGTGGCCTGAAATTCTCTTCTCCGCAACCTCCTTCTTACCGTTACCCGAGACTCAAGCGTTTCTCCGTTCCGCGGAAGCCAACGCGCCCCATCACCGCCCTCGCATCTCTTACCCATACCCTTGCTGCCCAACTTTCCTAGTTGCACCAAACGAGGCTACTCGCCCGCGATGGTAATTAGACGGTCCGGTTCGTTTCGCGCGGCTTTTTAATTAATTTGTATACGTTCTTCTTCGCAACGCGTTCCCTCCGCAACGTCTTTTCATCCCATCGTCTCCCACATAGCCTCTCGCAATGTACACAGTTTCCCGTCCGTTTCATTCATTGCGTTCGTTCGAAGCAGCGCTCCCGTTGATCGAAATCCGACCAGACGCCATCCCTTTTTTCCTGGTAGTTGCGTTTCGCGCACAGTCGATAATTCGAACGGATGTTTTTCCCGTTCGTGCGTCAACGTATGTATATCATCAGTAGCGATGGTAATCTGTACGCACGGCGATCGTTTCTGTTTGTCGGTGGCTGGCCGTCCCCTGTGTCGGAGGATGGGCAGGTTGCGAATAGGTTAGGCGGGTGGTTGTAGGGCGACGTCGGGACGTCGGGACGTCGGTACGATCGAAACGGTCGTAAAGTAGAGGTCGCGTATCGTCGAAAAAGCTTCTCGAAAAACGAGAATTCGGTCGGTTCTCGGTGTACGTATCGCGGCGATATATGCAAAAAAGCTCGACGAGGGTGGGAGGATCGCCGCAGAGTTCGGGTTCGGGCTCGAGCTCGGGCTGGAGCTCGAGGATTAAGGACATTATTAACGGGCGTACCAGGGACCGACATACTTACGTCCGGCCGGAATGCCCCGCGATAAATACACCGGTGGCTACGAAACTGGACGAGAACGAAGAGGAAAGGGGAGCTGGCGTTTAAATAAAATCAGCATTTTATGTTACAAGGGCCGCTCTTGGATAGTGGTCGGTCGGCAAGGTACACGCCGCTACGACAACCGCAACGAGGATAGACCGATCCACCGATTCACCGATCCACCGATCTACCCACCATTCGATCCCACAAGCGCGATTTCTTTCTCTTCTGAAAATTACGATGAGGAGCCGGCAGTTTGATTCGGTGGAGAACCTCGATAGTAGCGACGGTATGATCTCGAGCAGATGGATCACGATATCCTGCAGCTTCGGAGACCCTTCACCGGGACGGATCGGCGAGCTCGATTCGGCCGGACGCCGACGCGTTCGCGTTCGCGTTCGCGAGGAATCGATGCCGAAACGTGTTCCTTCGGGAATCGTGAGAGCCTTTGGCTTACCTATCGGTGGCAAACGCGTTCGGCGAACTTGGAAATTCGAGCAAGTGCTGGAAACCGGGAATGGTCGAACGAGAACGGACTCAAACAGAAGAAAGAAGAAAGAAGAAAGAAGAAAGAAGAAAGAAGAAAGAAGAAAGAAGAAAACGGTTCGTTCGATCGAACTCGGCCTCTTTCTCTTTCCCTGTCCCTGTTCCTTGCCGCTGTATCGTGTCTCCGTGCTCGGCTGGGTTTCTGTTTTGGTCGGCAACCGACACGGTAAAATTTTCATCCTCCAACCTCGATATCGGTAGTTGAAATATACAGGGGGTGGTAAGGGAGGGGTGCGCGTGTACTAGACCACGCCATAGCAACGAAATATTAGACAAGAGGTCCAGGCTGCTAGGAAGGTATTGGATGGGCAGTGCCGGGCTGGATACAACAAAGTTGTGGCTGCACCGATGATTTAGTCCCGGCCTTAATGGAGCTATAAATACTAGCTTTTCGATAGCGGAGGATGAGGATGCTATGGCTCGCGTCGTGTACGATACTCGGCGGGATCGTGGTCTCGGGATTTCGCGTCAACGTAACTCTCGTCGCGGCGACTGGATCGCCGGAAATCACCGTCTCGAACTTATCGAAAAAAATTGGAAAACTCTCGATTGTCAAGCGATTCGTCGAAGCGTTAGCGTATCTCGTCCAGGTTAAAAATCGTCGTTTCGTTCGACCGGCGGGCAAAGAGACGGACTGGCTGCGTCGTGTCGGCAACGCTCTCTCCTTCTTCCATCGGGCTCTATTTAAATACGCGTCAGCTCGGTGAGTTATAGGACGTGCCACGTGATTTGCGACGAACTCGGTCCGCCATTAATTACAGCGTAACATCTTTCCTCGGCTGTGCCCGTTGCTTGGTCGCCGCTTACGAGAAACATCCACCGAATGCCTCGACTTTTCGATTGGCCACGCTTCCGAGCGATCCCGCGCCCGTTGCAGGTCCGTCGCAAGCCCGTCGCAAGCCCGTCGCAAGCCCGTCGCAAGCCCGTCGCAAGCACGCGTTCCTCTCGATTTCCACGTATTCTCCAGCGGGTATTCTCGCGATCGCGGGATAATAGGAGCGAGAGAAGGAGTCGCGTAAATTGCGAGCCAGACGATGGCGTCGAATTCGATAAGCGTCTGGTCGAGCGACGCGGCGTACGATGAACCGCGAGGCAACGCGCGACGTCCTTGATCGCAGGCTAAGGATCGAGTCAGGACACTTCATATTTTAGAGTCGAGGGATGTTTGTATGCCGTTTAGATACGAGATTCGCCCATCGTAACCAGATAACGCGCGTCCGCCTCGGATATATCTCGACAGAGTTAGACGCTACTTCGGTATCGCTCTTTATTGCTACCGACGTCCTCGAAAACCTGTTTAGTCTTTCTGCTCGTCGAGCGGCGCGCGTAAACTATTTTGAAACGCGATGGAAAAAAACTAGTCGTCGTTTGCTTTCGAGAGTGATGCGAAACTTTGCTGCGATCCTTTTTCCGTTTCCTCTAATTCGTTGTACTCGATGACTTTTTGCGATTACGTTCGGTCGCGAATGATACGCGATTACCTGCGTTCACCTCGCAGGAACGCGAGAAGGGTAGACTGGGAGGCGGAGCGAGGGAAAGTCCGCGCGACTCTACTCGGACGAACGATTCGAAGCTATGTACACTTATTCGCAATACGATCAACGCGTCAAGGCCTATGCGACCAAGGATCGTATAAATCCAGGCTCGACGCGCGTTCGTCCGTTGTCACAGCTGCTTTCGTTAGCCCTGTTTTTCCGCGATCGCGGAAACGAAACGAAACGAAACGAAACGAAACGAAACGGAACGAGACTCGTAGCCGGACGGAAGACGGATCGAGACCGAAGGGAATTCGTATTTGGCGTCCCGCGAGCACGCGCGCGGACACGGGAAAGAATATGTACGCTGGTACTTGGACGGTCTCGATCAACGATCAATCGTGAAACAGCCGCGATTATTTCACGTCAGTTTAATTAGCACGCGGCGCCGGTACGCCCGATAAAACTCAACGGAGTGAAGCAGCTAGTCGGCTATCTCTCACGGGAATCTGATTTATGGCAAGTGACCGTCGCGCGCGCGCGCACACACAATTGCCGCGACTAGTGTACGTAGCTGACTGCTCGATCGTGCTCGCGCGCTCGTATGGCGCGTAAGCGCGTAAACGCGTAAACGCGTAAACGCACGCTCTCGTATTCGCGCGTTTGTACGTTCGCGTATTCGCGGCGAGCCGCGCGTTTCTAACGGTTCGTGCCGGTAAGCGTTGGGAACGTTGCACACAAAGAATCTAGATTTTCGTGGTAGAAGCTTTAAAAAAGTAAAATAAAAAACGGATCTTGAATAAAAATGAAAACAGCTGAGGTTTCGTCGAGAATGATCAAAGCGGCGATGTTTAACGGGAATCGCGTTAGACGTTTGCTGAAAAACAAGAAAATTTCATCAATGTCCGTCACGCTTCCGTTCCCGTCGAAGAATGCTCCTGGTTCTTAAAAACGCGTCCGAATCCTACTTCCGGTTCTCTTGGACGGGTCACCTTGAGACTATCCGCGCCATCTGTTGGTCCGAGAAGCAACTAGGGAGGTTCTTGCGAGCGATGTAATGCGTTTCACGGTAGAGGAAATGGCATTCGCGTTTGGCGCGCGATCTACGATTCTCGAGCTCCGTTACGTATAACGGAGAAAGGGTTGACAAAATGATTAGTCGAGAGAGTAATCGCTCGAACGAAAGAAAAAGTGCAGTTGACGCGGGACGAAAGATTTTACGATTGTACCGAGACGACCCGACACTTCGAGCGTACACCCTTTCATTCGCGGACACCCTTCTTCGTTGACTGAGACGTCACCTCCCACTCTTGGACATCCGGTCCGTTTGGCGTAACCTTTTTACTTTCTGCGCCCCAGCCAGCTCTCAAATTGCCGATCTTCCAAGGAGAAGAGGAGGCAATTTGTTGGGAACGGCCGATACTTATCTCGCACAGGCTGCAGGGTAGCGATCCTTTGCGATCTACGCCAAGGTTTCGCAGCCTACGGGGATCGAAATCGTCGTTATTGCGACGCACCGTACCTGTCCACGATCCGATTCCGACGATCTATCCGTATTAGAAAATGGGGATAACAAAGCTGGTGGTAAAGTCGGTGAATAGGGAAGAAAAGAGAAAAGAACGCGACGAAGAGGAAAGGACGTCAAACGTGACCGCGGACATTGGTGAGCCACGGATATACATATAATAAAGATGACGATATAGGAGTCATAACGTAGTGGTGTACTTAAGTTGCACCGATGCACCGATGCACCGATGCACCGATGCACCGATGCACCGATTCACCGGCGAGCATTCCGATGGTCCCGTGAGACGAAAGAGCATCGAGAGAGGATCGAGAGAGGATCGAGAGATGCAAGGAAAAAGAGCGGGAAAGAGAGAGAGAGGGAGAAAGAGAAAATGAGAGAAAAGGCAAAGACAGGTAAGAAGCGAAAAGGACGGTGGGGAGATGGAAAGACAGCGTCGTCCTCGTCAGCCTCTCGCTCGCTCCTCGAGGCTCCGAGACAAGCTCTTACTAATGGAGGAAATAAATTTCGGATTAAATCGTAGCCCAGCTACTTTATAAGGCTGCTTGCTCTCGCCCGATGGCGAGCCGAGGTGCGTGTGTGACGCCATGGACCCCTCCTGACATCCATGGATGGTCCACCATGCCCGTCGAACGACCACCCGCCCCCTTTCTCTTTCCGTTTCGTTCGTTCGTTCGTTCTTTCTGCCTCGTTCGTTCCATCTGCTCCTTCGTCTCTACTTATTTCGCTCTTCTTTTTCCTTCTCGTCCTGCTCCTCCGCCTCCTTCGCCTCCTTCGTATTCCCGAATCCATCCTCTCGGTCGCCTGTCCCCCTTTCCAGTTTCTTCTTATTCCTTGTTGTTTGATTTCGCAAAGTCGTACGAGAACGAGCATTCGCGAAACAAGGAGCGGAGCACGGTGGACAGCTATCGGTCAGGTGGAGGAAGAAAAACGGCGAAGAAGTCGCGAGCGAAAGCGGTGGGCGGTAGGGGTGGGTGGTATACGAGATGGACAGGGAGTTTCACGGAGGAGGACCAGGTGTAAGAGGGGGCGGTGGGTATGGTGGTGGCGACGTGGACGAGCGGATAGTGGGGCAGGATGGCAGGATGGCAGGTTGGCAGGAGGAGGAGGGGGGTGGGGTGGGGTGGGGGGGGGAGGAGGAGGAGGACGGAGGGGGGCAAGAGGGACCACGCTGCGCTGTCCTCCATAAATCTATCAGTCGCGGTTGTATAAATACGACTCAATGAGGCGGCCGTGAATCACCCTGACGTGCTTCATAAGTCCCGGGAGTTTATTAAACCGGCGGGCATTTCTCATGTCGGGGGATAAGATCAATACGGCCGCGCGCGGCCACGGTTGCCCCTAACCTCCGTCTCCTATCCGCCTCCTTCCACTTCGCGTGCCCTCGGCCACCGCGTCCCACTCCAACCCTTGCAACGCCCGCTCGGACCTGTCCCTTCGTCGAGCATCGCGTCTCCTTCTCGCGCGATTTTCGCGGGGACGCGAACGTATTCTCGAACAGCCTAAATAATTGGTCGGACTACGGATAGATCCCTCGCTTCCTCGAACGAGCCGAATTTCCCCAATCACGACGTCTCGTCTATCCAATTAGCAGCGTTTTCAAATTATTTCCAGTTGTTACAGTGGTTGGCAATAATCAACCCGGCCGAGGTTTCGCGCCATTCACGTTCGCGTTCTCGTTCGCGTTCGCATTCGCATTCGCGTTGGCGTTGGCACGCAAAGCGTCGACAGACGTTGGTATGGTGGCTAAGTTCGAAAAGAGGATGAGGAGTAGATGGAGGTTGAATGTTTCTTCTAGAAGCTCGCCGCGCGATTTATGGAGCAATGTGACGGGAGGTGTTTATTGTGCAGCATCTGTTACGTTACTCTGCCTCTACGGTCTCCCTCCGCCCACCCTCTATGCTGCCGCTCTCTCTCTCTCTCTCTCTCTCTCTCTCTCTCTCTCACACACACACACACACACACCCTCTTTCCCTTTCTCTTTCTCCTCCTCTTCATCCGTTACTCTCCTTCCATCTTTCCACGAATCTCTTCGTCCCCCTCGTTCCCTCGATCCCTGTTTTCTTCGGCGAGCTCGCAGGTTCGCGCCAGCTCGCCATCATACATACAACAGACGCCCTCGATTTATAGTTTTGAATTAGATGGAAGTAAAGGAAAGGTCGCTGGTTGCTGTTGCGTAACTTTTACATCCTCGAAATATCTAGCTTCCTCCTTGGTTCGATCTTTTTCGTTTCTTTTTCTGTTAATTTATCGCTTCCCCGCAAGGCTAGCGATCGAGCGAGCAAAGAATTGACGGTTAACCGATTTCGTTGGAAACTTCGTTGCGATTCACATACAAACAGAACATAGACAGCCGCAAAACTATCAGAAGACGAATCTGAAAACACGCTTGTACTAAAACGGAGGATGGGGTATAAGCAAAGGGCTATGTAAAGGGGCTAAAGAGGGTGCCTAGCCAGGGAGAGACGCGTCACTCGTTCGCTTCGTGTCACTTACACAAACAGACGTACATCACGGGCAGGCAGGCAGGCAGGCAAGCAGGCAGGCAAGCAGGCAGGCAGTCAGGGCAGGCAAGCAAGAGGGTGGTCGGGTGGTCGGGTGGTCGGGTGGAAGGGCGGAAGGGCGGACGGGCAAGCAAGCAGGCAGGCAAGCAAGCAGGCAAGCATGCAGCTAGCTAGCTAGCTAGCTAGCTACGTGTTCCCTTTTATGTTCCCACACGCTCGCTCGCATAAACCTGTCAGTCTCGTGTCACGTGCAGCGCAGTCATTCACTGTCGCCGGCAGCGTACCGGCACTCACGACAGTCCTGTTGCCGGTGACTGAGAGAGAAACCCCTTGCCGCGCTCGGGACGTTCTCGAATAAGAGCGTGAAAAAGACGGACGCGTTTCTAATGGCAAAAGTTTCGCCGATACCAAGAATAGAAGCGAGAAGCGAGAAGCGAGAAGCAAGAAGAGAGAAGCGAGAAGCGAAAAGAACGTCCGCGGTCCTTGATCGCGACCGAGCGTCGTGTCGTGCCGAAAGAAAGAGTTCCCGTTGCAACGTGAATAAAAGGGGAGGCTGATAATTTCGCCACGCGAGTTGGATCGTGGATTATACGTATATCAAGCTCGTCCGCGGCGGAGAAGAACGGAGGAGCCCCGGAGGTTTTATGAGATATGAAAATGAGGACGGCCGTAATAAAAGTGATGTAGGGGGCTCCTCAGAGTCGTTCCTGAAGGCGCCACGAGTCACTCGTCAGGTTTATGCGGAGACGTCCATCATCCCCTTGACGTGCTTCATTGCCTGCTGGGCAAACTCCGTCGTTCCGGTTCTATGGTTTACCGCATTCGTCTTTCCCTTCTTCTTTCTCTTCTTCTTTAACTGCCGTTCCCTCCGGATCCCTTCATCATCCACCCCGTTTTTTGCGCCCTTGTACTCATCCTACTTTTCGAACAGTACGCGTCTATTCTTCTTTTCGTCAACGTCTTCCCTACCTCGGGCGCACTATGTTTTTGCCTATTCGAGGTGTCTCGTATCCTGCAAATTTTCTCCAGTTTCGTCATGAGATTGAACCGTGAACGTCCTTCGATTCGCGATAACCTTCACACATTGACGTACTACGAGTACGACGAGTACGACGAGTGCGACGAGTGCGACGATTTCGTGTTGCTCGCAAAACGCTTAGCAACGACTCCTTCTTCGACTTCTGTGCCGGGTGAACACAGGAAAGTGAAATATCCCCGTGTGAGACACGATCCTCTTTGTAAACGGGATGGAGGGTCGGCGCGGCACGGCGGAACGCGCCAAGACCGAGACCGAGACCGAGACCGAGACCGAGACCGAGACCCAGACCGAGAACCGGGAAGGGAGAAGGGATCGTGGGCGCAGATAAATCGGCTTTGCCGCCGTAAGAGGCAGCTCGCGTGAACGTGTCTCCATTAAGGCAGCCAGAACTCGCGCTGACGTAGACGAGAGGCCGCGTTTGCGGTCTTCCTCCACCTCCTACTCCCTTTCTTCTTCTGTTCTCGTGTTTGTTCTGGCTCCCCAGCGCCCACCGATTCTCCTACTAAACACTCCGAGATCAACAGAATAAAAGCAAAGAATCAGGGTAAAGAATGGAGAAGGAGACACAGCCAGCCGAAATGTGGCAATAAAACGGTGACGATTCGAAAGGGGACGAATGAATTTCAAATTAACTCCAAGGATATTTATTTGTTACCGATTGATAGGAAATCGATCGATCGTTCGCTATACGTGGACGCGTAGTAGCAAAAAAAAAGAAAAAAAAGAAAAAAAAGAAAAAACGATGCGAACGCATGGCACGACAGATCCCTGTCCTTTTACAGCTCCTTTTACGAAACGTACACGCATACGTTTCGTTCCGTAAACTTGATTTTCTTTCTCGTCTTTATCCGCTACCGCCTGTTGGTATATTTATTGCCTCGTGTCGTCGAGTGGATCTTGTTCGTATCGCAACGACATTCCGCAGACCCGGGTAGACGCGAGTTTACCCTCGAAAAGTGTCGCAGCCGTAAGATTTATAGTTTCCCGCGAGCCAACTAGATTGATCCGTTTTCGTCGTCGAACGAGTTCGCGAAAAGGATCGGTCGGTGTCAGGCTCGTTTAACGGCTTGCTCGGAATTTCGCGAACAACGGTGAAACGGAAAAAAGGCGGGTGTGATTCGGTACGAGTACGAGAGCCGTCTCGATTCCCCATCCGTGGTCGTATCGCGAGAGCGAGCGTAGCATGTCGACGCGTAAAAAACGAGGGTAAAGAGGAAGAAAGCGAAAAGCGCATTTGTAAACGCGGCACGTTCTGCTTTTAAACCTATCTGCATGACACGCAGGCGAGCCTGCATTTTCGAGTTACGATCTCGTACACCGAGTTTCGATAAATGCTAAACGCAAACACGTGAGCTTGCTCGTCGAGGTACACTTTATTGCCGAGTGTCGAGCCCTTTTACAAACCACCACCACCACCACCACCATCGCGTTCGCTTTCCTTCGCCTTCCTTCGCCTTCCTTCGCCTTCCTTCGCCTTCGTTATCACGTGCGCGTACTACCTTAGAAAGTCGCGTACGTGTGGAGGATACACGCGCAACCGTATCCTCCTCTAGTGCCGCTAAACACGCGACCACGAACCAACGAACGGGTCGAAGGATTGTTCCGGTTGACCGACGAGTAACTTAGTCTCTCTCGTTGCTCGATCGCCGCGCCGTTGCAACCTTCTTACCGTGTCAGCTTCACCTGCCGCACACGTGCACGCTTATTGTTTGTTTAATTCGCACCTGCGACGAGTGCTTTTGGCCATACTTCCATTTACTTCATTTACCATTTCGTAGCGGTATTTCAGCGAAATAAGCAAAAGCAGCTGGTTCATTTTCACGTCCATCGGATCCTTAGCGTGTTCTCTTACGAATTCATGATTGTAAACGGAACAGAGCAGCAACTGCTGTTCGATCGTTCGTAAGGTTAAAAAGATGAGCGTTCGCGGTCCATTCTCCTAGGACAAAGAGCAGTTTGGACGAATCCACACGGCGACAACAACGACGACGACGACGACGACGACAAGGAGGACGACGAGGAGGACGACGACTCGCTTCTTTATCCGATAGTAGTAAAATCGTATTCCAAACCGAGCGTAAAGCCGGGGGACATCGGCGAGGTGCGGAACACGAAGATACAGAACGTGGACGCGAATGCGAATGCGAATGCGAATGCGAATGCGAATACGAATACGAATACGAATACGTTTGCAATGCAAACTGGCCAATGGGATAAGGTGAGATAGAGTTCGGAGAACGAGGAGGGAAACGAGAAAGTGGAAGGGAAAGGCAACAAGAGAGAAAAGAGTATCGACGGAAAGGGGTGGCAAGAATAGCGCGCAAGAGTGGGACGGGTAGAAGGGTGCTGGACAGTCGTTCGGTTTGCACGACACGTCGCAGGGTTGACCCAGCCTCTTCTCGATCCCCCACTGGCCAGCTTTCTCCTCGTGTATCCGGCTCTTTCTCCCTGTATGCTCTGTTGCGGCGACCCCTCAGGGCTGCCCGTTACTTTAACATCAACAACAATCTCCACCGGCGAGGGCCGTTATACCGTTAGTGTCTTAGTGGTAGCGGAACACTATCGCGCGTCGCGTCGTTTCGGGTCGCGTCGGGTCGCGTCGCATCGCACCACCACCACCACCACCACCAACATCAACACCAACACACCGGTAAACGGGGATGCCGATGGTGTGTCGGTTTCGAGCGGACGTTCCACTTCTCCGTCTTCCCTTCCCTCTTATTCGGTCCGCTCGCATCCGTTCATCGTTTCCGCGTCTCTTCCTCCCTCGCTCGCTCGCCCGCTAGCTTACTAGCTCGTTCGCTCGGAATACTGTTCCGCGCGCGCCTCTCCTTTCCTATCGACCACCTCTCTCGTACTCGCGCGCGACCATGGTCCACTCTCCGGCCAGTAATTAAACAGCCACGCGGCAGGCAAATTGAATCAGTCGAAGAGACAAGGGAGCGTCGACGCAGAGGTGACGGCCAACCAGCCGCAACTATGGTGTCTATACTGAAAGGGCTATCGTGCCGCGTTCCCGTACCTTCGAGACAAGGCGAGGCGAGGCGAGGCGAGGCGAGGCGAGGCGAGGCGAGGCGAGACAAGGCAAGGCAGTCGAACGAGCAAGGATCCGGTGCACCCGCTCGCACCCACCGTCGAGTGTCCGGACGTTTACAAGCCCCAACTAGCCACCCACCTCCCGATCTGCGGACTTTGTACCATAGACCACCGCCCATCGCGTCCTTCCATCGTCTTTCTATGCTCTATGTTGCACCACGTCGCAGCACGTCGCGCCACGATACGCCACACCACGCCACGCTTTGCCTCGCCTGACAACGTTGCATTAACTCCCCGTCCCCTTTAAGTGCTAAGTTTACCCCAAGATTGTATAATGCTTCGCTCGCTTGACTGCGTATAGACGAGTACGCTGTTACGTTTACCCCTAGCATTCTCTTCTCTTCTCTTCTCTTCTCTTCTCTTCTCTTCTCTTCTTCTCTGTTTGATTATTCTCGGACCGCAAAGTTCGAATTTTCCCGCAAAACGAACGTTACATAGCTCCGCTTCCTGCGCGTGAGTAGTAGTCGGTGGGCCGAACTAGTCGGCGCGGCGCAACGAAGCAAGCCACGATGGGTCCGCTGTTCTTTCCGGTTCATCGAAGCCAGCCTTCGTTACGGTCACGGCAATCTAATGAAAATATAACGGTTTCTATGCCGCGCTGAGTTTGTCTGGTAGACTTCTGGCGCATCAAGCTGACACATAAACTCTTATTATGCTATACGTTACCGGGAGCAGGAGGCCGGTGGTGCTAATGGAGCCACAAGTCAGCCAGCTATCGCGGCAACCACCTTACTGGTGCACCCGTCCACTTATTTTATATTTAAGCGTCGTAAAGAAGAAACTACTTGCGAGACGAAAGGGGATATTTAATAATCGATACAATGACGTTTGCTCGATGACGAGGGAGACGGAGTCGAGGAATAAAAAAGAAAGGGAAAAGAGAAAGAAAGGAAAGAAAGGAAAGAAAGGAAAGAAAGGAAAGAAAGGAAAGAAAGGAAAGAAAGGAAAGAAAGGAAAGAAAGGAAAGAAAGGAAAGAAAGAAAAATCGGGAAATCGCGGTTAGATCAGCCAACGACGGTTAAAGGTAAACGACGCTTAGCGTCGCGTAACGGAAGAACGCGTCGGAGATTAGCGAGGCGCGACTATCGTCGAGCACCGCACGAAATCGATAATCGCGAGCGAAAACGTATCCATAAATTCGGCGACGCGGCCCGTGTACGCCTGTATGAAAATTACAAAGCTATTAATTACGACCGCGATAAATTAAGCAGCCGTGGGGCCATTATAGAGCGCGAGCCCCGGTGAATTGTTGGTAAACTTGGTCCAAGTACGCAACATGGGCGTTGGTGGTACTCTCGGCCCAACGCGGCTCACCAGGCATATAATAATGGTTGGTTAGAATGCTAATATATGTCCGGACGGGGGTGGCACCGGGGGACCTTGCATCATCGGAGGACCCAACTGGGCACTCGCCCGCTCCTGGCCGGACACCGTATAATCTACACCCCGAGACGTTATTACTCCCCGAGACACTAAAATCCCTCCGATACGATGCTAGCGCCGTCCCGCCATCCGATATGTATCCACTGCCATCGTCTACCTACCGCGTCACTATCGTCCCGTTGCCCTCTACCTTCTCGTTACCCTTCTTCTCGCCCCGCGCCACTTTCCTATCGCGCCGCACCGTTCGGCTTTCCTTCCACCGTTTACCACCCATCGACCAATCCCCGCGAGGATAATTGCTCGACGTTGTACGTTTCGAGCCAGATACCACGCGGATATCGTACGCCGTGCACTTATCTGCTCTGCGAACTTGAGAAAATCGAGACGGAACACGATTAATGGGGTCACCAACGTGGGGATACCAGTTGTTCGACTACGAAGCGACGATCAACCGGATATTCTTCATCGGTTCATCGGTTCATCGGTTCGACCCGCGAGAGACACTGGCGCAGTGTCCGAGCAAGAAGATCTCCTCGCTGTCCCGTCCACGCGCGACAGTCTCGAACCTGTGGGACGATCCGAACGACCAAGTAAGACGATGTTTGCGCCACCGGAGATGCTCCAAAGCGTCAGCACAATGCACGCGCCGCCGGGGGTCGCGTCACTCGGAGAATAGCTAGCTTTGTGCCAAACTATGCTCCAAGAAGATCTCGCGAACAATCGTCGTAGCAGCGACGCGCTCGCTCCTTCTAGTCCCGCTTCCGAAAACCACCTAGCTTTTCATTAGGTTGCGATTCGAAAGGAAATTCGCCTAGCTCGAGACGTTAATCCAAAATACGTGTTGCGTGCGTAGTCGAGGCAACGGTACCAGGGATACCGGGTTTGCACGACGGACGACAGGACGCATAATATAACGGACGTACATAAATCCACGTGCCAGTCAACAATGTGCATAAATACTGGCCCGTTGTAACGTGGTCTGTGCGAGTGGGTAGCTAAGCGGGTGGATAGCGGTAGGTAGCACCGGGCTCGGCCCGAGAGCGCTACAGAGCCGACGACTCGATGACTCGACGACTCGACGACTCGACGACTCGACGATTCGAGAGGGAACGGTTCGAGGGTGAAAAAGTTTCGAGTCGCGCGGCGAGAGAAGCTCGTCTCGTCGACGCGATGTTCCGCCCGATCGAGTCGTACAACCGCTACCGTCCTCCCTCGATAACGGCACGTCGCGTCGCTCGATCGTTCTTCGCTCTTAGAAATTTTCGTCCATCTGCGATTGACTCGACGTCAAAAACGAAAATGACAAAACGAGAACGACAAGTACGACGGAAACGTTGAACGGAACTGATTGGACGGGAGAACAAATAGATCGGGAAAAGGAGAAAGGAAACGGATACTAACGAAAATCGGCCGTATTCTCCGGGGAGTACGGCTACCTTCGTAAATACATATATACGTTTCAATCTCCGGCGTAATCCCGTACGGGCGACGGTATTAGGAAAGTTTTTCCTACCAGTACATCACGAAGCTTGCTTGTTAAGCTCGCGTCTTACCCCTTCTTGGCCGATTCTTTTATTTGTCTTGACCGACGCAAAGCCGACAACGCCGCAATCCGAGACGAACCTATCGCGATCGTTGAGTGAAAATCACGAACTACGAGCGTCCGCGCTACGTAACTTCGCTTGCCGAATCCGAAACCGAAACCAAAACCGAGTCCGAGTCCGAGACCGAATCCGTTTCCGGACTCGAGCACCGCTATCTTCGTCCCGAAGCCAGAAGCTAAAGGACACCAGGGACCGGAACACCGGTTTCGCAATCTTATCTGACCAGTACGATTTTCTCCTTCCCTGCCTACTTCCATCTACACCAGATACCAAGTCGCTCTACTTTTCTCCCCCATGCCGTCTACTTCCTCCTTTCGACCGTGTCACCCTTTTTTCCCCTCTACCTCCGTTACCTCTCTTATCATCGGTAACCGACGTCCAACTCGATCCACTGCGTTGAATTCGTTTCTCGTCAAAGTTACGCGCTCAAGACGAGATCCTGGATCTGCAAACAGCGAACGACGATTTTACCGGCTAATATTTCCACGGATCTAACACCGTGCCGCGTTCATTTCGCGCTTACGTCGCGCGAACGGATCCTCTTCTTCACCTTGCTTTATCGTTCTTTTTTACGAACCTGGCTTGCCTTTTTCTTTCGTCCTTTCGACGTTCGCGTTCTTGTCTCTCGATCCAAACGTCGGGTCAACCTCTACCCTATCGACGACGCCCGTACAATATTTATATTATCCCAACAGGACACTCCCGGCTAACACGGACATGATTGCAATCCCGTTCATATATCTCCGGCTATACGAGCGTGCACGAGTCTACACCACGCTGGGGACGTATCAAAACCGGCGGCTACCTTGCACCGAGAACACAGACGACGCCATCATAATATTTTCAGATAAACCTACAATTCCTCCCCTCCGCCTTTCCTTCGCCGTTCCTCCGTCTCTTCTTCTTCGTCCTTTCCATCTTTGGTGACCGCAGTCACGCCAACGTACCCTCGCTGTCGAAACCGCTCGCGTATTCCCCGAGTTGCGAAAATGTCGAACGATCGGTCGTTTTCGGTGATTCCTTCGTTTGGTGGCGGTGGCGGTAAAGCGGCAACGGCAACGGCAACGGCAACGGCAACGGCAACGGCAACGGCAACGGGAATAAGCTCGTTCGGCTCGAGTCGAACAGAATTCGCGGAGGAAGGATTCGCGTGCACGGATTCTCGGTGTGGTAAATGAGGCGGATCCGATCGTTTCATTGCATCAATAGTCGTAGCAAAGTTATACCAACTTTCTTGATAAATCCCGCTTACTTTGCGCCATAACATAACTTTACAGAATCGGAACCACGGCCATGGAAGAATTGCGATTCGTAACTTTAGATGAGGTCCCCCGTTACGATGCTCTTTCCTCTTTCCTTCTTCCCGTTCTCCTTAACCGTATTAGCTCGTCGCTCGGTATCCAACGTGCCTTCTCTCCGTAGCTTCGTAACTCGTACAAATTTTCCTACGAGCATCGTTTCCGTCGGATTTCTAGGAAAACTCTGTGCAACCATTTTCGCAGCTGGCTGCGATCGTCTCCAGTTTCGCGTCATCGAACGTTCTTCGTTTTTCCTTCGAGCGTACGCGTTTTTCCGCGTTATCGATCCTTCGACGAATCCTCGAATTTTCCAGCGATCGCGCGTTACGCGTTTCGGCCTTAGTCGCGATCGAATCGAACCGAACCGAACCCAACCGAATCGCTGTTCTTAACGAGCCAGTCGGAAAGCGATTAGAACGCGTCGGAATTCCAGCCGTTTCAGAATTTCCATTCGCGTCACCGCGAACTGGGTTTTCGGTAAATTGGCATTCTTCTTTCGTAACGGACCGATGTGCGACGCTACGACGAACCAAAGAATGGACCGGTTTGACGTTCGCCGGGCTCCTTTGAACGAGAGATCCTGGACATCGCATCCGAGGTGAAGTGATCTCCGGCTGCCACCGACAGTTCGCTCTTCCCTTCCCCAAAACCCTTCGCTGTTCCCCAACCCCCTCGACACCCCGTCGACACCCCCTCGACACCCCCTCGACACCCCCTCGACACCCCCTCGACACCCCCTCGACACCCCTCGGCACCCCTGGCCGACACTTACCGCGCCTTTCCGTGACCGGTTACGTCCTTCCTCTGGCCCCGTCACGCTTCTTCCTGCTCGCTAACACGGCCTCTCTTCTACCGCCGCCGTTCACGATGCCATTGTGCGCGACTAATTAGTCGAAGCGCGAGATCGTCGAGCGAACGGCTTTAATTAACATTCCTGACTCGCCCACCACCGCCGACACTACCACCGCTTCCTTCTCGGAAGGGCAAATTGAAGGCTGTAAATGTCGAGAGAATCGCCCGAACGCGATGCTGCCTGCTCATTCTCGTCCGTTTTCTCCTCAAAATTTCCCTGTTTTTCCTTCGATTCGAGACCGCGACAATTTCCACCAATCTACGCGACACCCCCACTTTCTCCGCCCCTTCTCCAAACCTTCTCCTACCCTTCTCCTGCTTTTTTACCAATTTTTCCTTTTCCCCCGCGATTTCTATCGCGTTAATCCGCCGACGATGGATCGCGTCGATTGCGGAAGGTTAATTTTCCGCGAATAATTGGTATCCGGCCGATCGATCCGTCAGCCAGTCGAGCCGCGCACCCTTTATCCTTCCGGTAGGTGGTGAAACACGGTCTAAGTCGTCTCATTCGTCTTCGGTAAGATAGTCGAGAGAGGAGATCATCGATTCCGACGGCAAGGCTAAGGAAAATTAAATGACGCAGACCCCTGTTGAAGGAAAGTTATTTGTCACGGTCGTTGATGTACCGTTCTCCTTCCTGCTCGCTCCCACGGTCGCTCGCGGCTACCGAACAGAAACTAAACCGTTCCTCTCGCCACTCGCCACTCGCTTTACGTTGCTCTCTTTGCTCGAATCAACGCAACCGTATACCCGCCGTGCCGCCTACGTTTTCTTAACGGTATTCTTAACAGGTCCACGTTCATCTTCGAACAAAATAACTCGGTCTCGTCTCTCATTGTCAGATTCTATTCGACCTTGTCCGTTTCGTTCTCACTTTTTTCACTTTTTCCATTCACCTTTCCCGTCGAAAGGGTAGCTAGTCGAGTGGCTGGTACGCAGCAGAAAATAGAAGAGCGGAAGGAGGGCTGAAGGTGAAACGGGGTAAGCCGGGTTACCCTTTCCAACCCTCGCGATAACTTTTTCCTTCTCCGCTTGTACCGTGCTCGAATTTATGCCGGACGGAGAATTAATGCGTGACAGATTTGTAGTTATTACGAGGAGGAGGAAGAGGAGGAGGAGGAGGAGGAGGAGGAGGAGGAGAAGGAGGCGGTAGCGGAGAAGCTGGGGTGGAAAAGAGTAGGAAGACGAGTGGCCTGGACCCCTCACTCAGCCTCAGGGAATGAAAAGGTGAAAGAGAGAACGCGGGGCGGTAGCCGTAAAAGCAGAATCGTGAAGGAAAAGAAAGGAAGGAAGAAAGAAAGGAAGGAAGAAAGAAAGAGCAAGGGGGGAGGCGGATTTTGCTTGAAAAGGGATGGAGAACGATCGCGAAGAAATACTAGGGAGAAGGGAGCGAGACGGCGCGAAGGTTTCGCAGGGCATCGAAGGCATAACCGGGCAAAGCAGTCGGGCATTCAGGCAACGACGGCACCGGAAGCGAGCCCATTACTTATTATAACTGCCTGGCGAGCGAGCGAGCGAGCAAGCGAACGAACGAGCGAACGAGCGAACGGCTGTCAAGCATCCATCATCGCGACGAATGGCCTCGCTGCCAATAACATCCGCCGTCATCGCCAACTTTTCGCGGTCTTCTTTGCTTGTTCTCCCGTTCCCTTTACCACTCTACTACTGGCCGATCCTACGATTATCCGAATTTACCCGATTCTATTTGCCTCGCGCCTTTTTTCTTTACGTATGCGAAACTTTACGTACGCGAGACTAGTAAACAAGATAGGAGAACGCGCGGAAACGTAACTACGATCTCGATGAAATTGACGGGACCGACGCGACGCGATGCGATGCGAGGCTACCGTACGGAGATTTGGCGTGGAGCGGGTGTGCTGCATATTCAACTGCAGCCCGGTTCGCCTATTTCGGGCATATGGCACATCGTATCTCAACCCGGTCAACCGGACAGTCCGAGTGACTCATGGCGGATTACCGTGATTGCTTGTTTATGGTCATTAACATCCTCGTGGTCCCATAACTACCGCATGGCATCCCGTTCCATCAACGAGCATCACCGTAGGCGTTGCGTTGTATTTGTGCGCGTGTGCGTGCTCCTCTCACTCAGTCGCACCGCCACCTTCGAATAAACCGCGGTCCGTCTTTTGTCTTTGCCGCGCATCTCCTCTCGCTTTTCTGCTACGAACGATTCGTTTAACGGTATATCGTATCGAACAAAATGGAACGCGCGAACGCTTTGGAAAATTGTATGTTGCATAGAGTCGCGTCGATTGAACGAGGAAACAGAGCCGCTGCAAAACGTAGGGAATCGCGTTCGAGCAATTGGTATCGAACCGTGGAGTCGTGTGATTTGCGCGAAACTGTTTAGCGGTGCTGATTGATGGAAACGGGTCTTCCTAGAGCAACTGCTACCCACCAACGGCAATTATACCTGCTACACGTATTGTATCGTTCCCGACACATAGATCGCCGAGCTCGTTCGGCTCGGCTCGGCTCGGTGGCCAGCAACGTTAATACGATCCCGGAACGCGTAACTCGGCACCGGCACCGGCACCGGCACCGGCATCGGCATCAACATTGTCACGGATTCAACACCAACACCGACAGCGACAGCGACAGCGACACGGACACGGACACGGACGCTCGCGTCCACGTCGACGCCGAGCATCGACCATCGATACCGTGAACCCAAGCTCGCTATCGTTCTCGCCGCTACTACCACCGCCGGTTCCACGGCTAGCACACCGCCGACGCCACTGCCACCCCTTGATTGCCTCATTGGATCGCATTATGTCGGCGCCATTATCATAATTCAGGGATTTTTCACAGCCGTCCCGCAGAGCGCACGAGCTTTGGCTCGAGGCCCGGTCACCCGCTGAGGGGGACACGCGCCGATCGATGCTCGCTTCGTCGCGAGCTGCCTTTACCTTTCGGTTTCCGTTTCGCTCGCTTTCTTCCAGACTATCGACCGCGCGCACCTCGCCTTCCACCGATCCAATTGCAACTACACTTGTCGAGAACGTCGAGAATCAATCGGCGCGATAACCCGACGACGAGTCGAGTCGGTCAGGCTGATGTTTGACGTTCGATAACGAGGGTGGACGAGGGGGTAAGACGGTGGCTGGATCAGGACGTTGACCTCGATACGCAAACGCGTCACCCACCGTCGGATTTGGACGTTGGTGGATGCGAACAAGGGGTAACGCCGTATAATATGATAATAACGCCCACCGTACAGCTAGATAGGTATAATTGTCGAGCATAATTCAGGGCGGAACACCTTGGACGTCCGTGATGTACGTCTCGGTAAAGCGTTGCCGAGACCAACTCGAAATCGTGAAACGTAAGAACGTGAGAACGTAAGAAAGAGGGAGATAAACGTTTCGGTCACGCTTAATTTATAGGCATAATCAGCCGAGCTTCGTTAAACGCGTGGCTGTAATAAGGCCAGTGGATGAGCGGGAACGCTCTGAAAGCGGACAATTTGTCTGGTTGCTTCTACTCGAATGCGCGACTCGATCGTTTTATTTGATTTTTCGTGAAAAACGGACAAGCGTAGGTTAATCGAATAAACGAACGAGGGTGATAAGCCGCACGGGCGTGAGAGGGTAGACTGTTCGCGGACGATCTCGATCAACGGGAGGGGAATCGTAAACAGGGAGAAAGACGGTGAAAGGGTCGAGACTCGGGTGCGAGCGGCAACGAGCTGCTGCGAGCGGCAGCGAGCGGCTGCGAGAGGGTGGTGGTGTGCGCAACCACCGTACGCAACGTGGCGCACCAAGTGCGAGTATTAGAGCGATTGACTGCCGGACGTAACCCGTACGTGCTTGGTCGGTAACACGTGTAACATACTGCCGTCATGTATCTCTCCCTTTCCCTTTCTCTCTCTGACCCTATCTCTCCCTTTCTCTCCCTGTCTCCCCTTCTCCCCTTCTCCCCTTCACCCCTTCACCCCGCCATCCCTTCTTGCTGTGCGAGCTCTTTCTTCGTCGTTTAACGCGTTTACGCGGCTAGAATCGGGAACGATGGTCATCGCGTCGTCCACCTTTTCGGAAAGAAAAAAACGATCAACCCTATGCGAACGTGTCTTCGAAGAAAAGAAGAAGAGGGAAACGTGGTAAATAGGATTAAAAAAGACTGGCGACGAGGGGTTGGTGAAAGGTACGCCAATAGGTTGGTAGGTACGTAGCTGGTTTATAGCGATGCGACAAAAATGTAAATGCGATATCGTCCAACGAATCCGCGGTATAAATCTCGAGTTAATGCGTGGAGCAAGCGACACTTGGTTGGCTACAGGAGCGAGTCGGTGAAGAAAGATTAGTAGGGGAGAGCGAGAAAGAGATGCAGAAGAAAAGAGACTCGGTCGTGGCGTTCATTAGGAATCCCTCCGTCTCCCTTGGCGAGGATTCGCCTCCCCCGTTTGCCGAATCGGGGCAAACTACGAAACGTAAAGGGATCGAGAAGGAGGCGAACAGGCGCAGGCACGGAGGAACAGAGTCAAAGAGAAAAGGAGAGAAGAGGAGGGAAGAGGAGAGAAGAGGAGAGAAAAGAGCAGAAGCACGGTGGAAGGGTGAGGGAGTTGCGATAGATCACGCGGGTGGCAGCGCTCCTTCGAAAAACATCCATAAAACGCAGTAGGGCGGACTCAGCGACAATAAACTCTACATATAAATCTTGTCCTGTGACGCTGTGATACGCTGATGGCGAGCACGATAATCTCCGAGAATGCGGGCGTCTCCTCTCCTCCCTTCGCTTCATCCCTTTTCTTCGTTCTTTCAGTTACTTCTTTCTTCGCGTTGTCTTTCAGTCGAATCGCGTCCTTTCTCTCGATTATCCTTCGTCCATACTCGAACTGTGTCGCGTTCCGATATACGTTTCTTTATACGTAAACGGTAAAAATCTTGTTAAAAACGAAAGGGCGAAGAACGGAAAGGGAAATGAGAGAAGGTGGTAAGAAGGTAAAGAGGGAGGATAGCAGGGAGAGGGGTGAACGCGATTAATTTCGTTTCGCCACGCAGAGTCGAAATCGAAGTCGTTTACGAGGAAGAATCGTTGCTCTGTTAGCCGGCCGATGTAGCTCGGAATTAAAGTCTCAGCAGCGGCAGCAGCGGCAGCAGCGGCAGCAGCCCCTTACATTGTCCCTAGCTTCTTTCACCCTCGGCCCTCGACCGTTCCTCTACCGTTCCTCCACCGTTCCTCCATCGTTCCTCCACCGTTCTTCCACCGTTCCTCCACCGTTCCTCCACGATATCCATCCTCTGCATCGCCGCTTCACGTCTCGGCGTATCTTCGACCGTAATTCACCTTCCAACGTTTGCTCGCCGCTCCCTAAATGCTTCTAACTCCTATTCCTTTACCGGAATCGAACAATGGCGCGTGAAATTTCAACTTTGCGTCTTCTCTTCCCTTCCCTTCCCTTCCCTTCCCTTTTCTTCTATTATTCAACTCCCTACCTTGCATCCGTACTTCCTTATTTCCACCTTTCGTTCCGACGTTTTCCTCTTTTACCACTACACGACCCTCTTCTTCTCTCGAACGCAAAACCTTTCGTTCGCGTAATTTAATTATTCGCCCGAGAACCAAACTCAACGGATTTTGGCCAACTACCGTTCGCCGTTCCGTTGCTCTTCTCGTATCCGGTGTTAATTTGGTTGCAGATACGAATTCTGATTCCGACCCCGATTTCGACCCCGATTCCAACTTCGATTCTGATCTCGATTCCGAATCGGAACGGTGCGGCGTTTCGCGAGGAAGACAAGAACCGGGGAAAAAGAAACTGCACGGCGAAACGAGCTCGAATATCTTGCTCGCGGCCATCGGTACTCTTCCTGGTAGCGCGTCGCGTAAATCTTCGTCGCTGCTTAGTCGCAAGAACGATCGTTCTCCGCCAACTCCTCGGATAGATAAAGCAACGACGAGACGCGTCGTATTCTTCGTTGTTCGTTGTTCGTTCGCGACGCGTCTTGCTCCTCGATTTCTCCGTTTTCTCTGTTGCTTCACTACGGCCGGTTATTTTATTTCTCCATCGACAGACCCACGGTCGTTTCGCGATAGATGGACGAACGATACTCGCGAGGCGGGGGGCTTTATCAGCGGCCGAAAGGTCGGCGTCTCTTTCAGCTTGATCAACGCGACGTCAGTCGAAGCGAACGCGAGACACAGGTAGGTCGATAATCGACGTACCGCGTCTAGGCGTTGCCGCGGTTAAGGCAAGATGGATTTGTCACGCATCGCTGTCGTTTAGCCGATAAAGTGACGAGAGTCAGCCGGTGGCGCGAGGTGCTAACTAGACAGAGCGGCACTCAATTACTACCGTCAGACCTCGTGTAGTTTAACTCATCCACCCCATTCCGGCGAGTCCTCCTCTCCACCTGCCTTCCCCTCTGCTAAACACTTTACGAGCAGCTTGCCTACGCGTCGCAACCGATCAACGTCGTTCTCGTAACCTCTCTTATCGAAAATGGCAGCGCGTTAACGGAGTGTACCGTACTGCGCGTACCAACGCAACGATACGTTCGCCTATCCCAGCGTATCGCATCCTCGAGAACCAGCGCGATCCTGCTCGAACCGTGGCCCACGACTCTTTCTCAACCTTACCCTGCTCTCGACCTCGCTTCGACCCCTCGCTTCGACCCCTGTCTGCACCGTTAACGCGTTGGCCATCCTTCTCCTTCTCATTATCTTTCCACCCAATTACCGCCACTCGACCGTCCGATCGAACGGTTTCTTTTCTTCTCTTTTCTCTTACGCCTATCGCTGCATGCGCGCTTCATCGAGCCACGTTTTGCCAGTTTTCCTTACGAAATCGACGGATTCCATCGCAACGTGCTTTCCCGGAGAAATTTGTCGATCACGAAGAAGGTGTACGCGTATCGCGAATTTCTTACCCGCCATACGACGCATCATGATACGATACGATACGATACGGTACGGTACGGTACGATACGATGCGATACGATGCGATACGATGCGATACGATGCGAAACAAATTCGTCGATGCAACGTTATTCGATGATGCAACGGTTCGAAGATTTCTCCGAGGAATTCCCGGGAATTTTGTCGGTATTCTTACATTCTCTGAGGATTCTCGCGATTCTCGCGATTCGCGCCATTCATCGCGAGATCACGCTAGGAAAATTGGATACGGAACTTTCTTATGGTCGCGTCTCTATGAATCCCGTTCATGTTACACGGTGATCGTAATAACGATCGAACCGGTGATTTTCGACTTTCAAGCATATTTCTTCGAAATCAAGGGCAAAACGTATCGCTATTTACGTTAGATTTCTCGCTGCTGCTGGCAATTACTGGCAGCCGCGCTTTCGTTTCCGACAATCTACGTTGCCGGTTGCCTGCAGACAACGAAACAATCAATAAACAACACGTGTAGATAACAATCGTGGGATGGAAACCCTCTATTTTCCAGAATGGTCGTTGTAATTGCTGTACGTGTTTCGAAGAGGTTCGGCTCCGCTCTGCCTCTATCTGGAACTCGTGTCGCGCGCACGCATACCTTACGTCGATTCGCCATTTCTCCATTTCTCTATTTCTCCGTTTCTCCGTTTCTCCATTCTACTTTCCACCCCAACGCGACGAAACGCGTTCGGATCCACGCTACGTTTCACTTATTAGTCGCGTCGAGTTCTCTTCGTTTCACGTTTCACGTTCCTCGTTTCACGTTTCACGCTGTCGACAACGGGAATTAACGGTCTGAAGAATTTAGCGATTCGGAATTTGATCAAGTCGCGAAAGAAAGCGTTCAGCCGCGGCAAGCGGTTAGGGTAAGCAAAGGTCGGCAGGTCGACAAATCGAGCAGTCGACTGGCTGGCATGGTTGAGCAGCAGGGTAGCCGGAATCGCATGCAAATACAAGAGAAACCTCGAAACTTAGCGCCAGCTAATTACAATCTTGACTTCACCCTTGAGCTTCATAAAGGCTAACGGCTCCCGCCATGCTTCCCTTAAACCAACTTTTTGGCTTATTGTCCTTACGTACTGGCCACGAGGGATGCTCGACCCACGCCTAACCTGTCTTACGCTCCTGCCCAACCCCTCCCAATCCCCCGTCCTTTGCTTCAGAGTTACTTTCAAACTAGTCTGCAATTCCTAACTCGATACGAATTACTGGCGCAACGCGCATCCCTTTTTAACGTTACCCGTTCACCAACCCCCTGTGTGTCAGAGTGAAACACGCGTCACGATTTCTCGCGATCTCGAGGCTGGTAGCGCTTTGCTTTGCACCAAGAACGCGTCTTTCGTTTCAGACTTTGAAGCTTTCGTCGATTCTCCGAGAGAAGTTTTCGCGGCAGCGCTTGCGCGACTTCGAGTAGCTTCTGTCCAAGGGAAGACGAGACAGCAGGCTGACGGGACAGCCGGTCCACTTAAAATCGATACCGAGCTGCAGCCGTCTCCGTCGCGTGCAATTCCCATGCAAATGAATTGCACCGGCACCAACGTTACGCGAACCCTGGCTGGGATTGATTTTTCCAAAGTTTCAGCCCGCTCTGCCGACCAACCTTCTTCGCCGATCAAGATTCCTCTACAATTCGACGACGAACGCATTGCTTTCGTTGATCGTAAAACGTATAGTCGATCGGTTTATCGAGCGAGAAAAAAGAAAAGAGAAAAGAGAAAAGAGAAAAGAGAAAAGAGAAAAGAGAAAACGAGAAATAGAAGGAAGAGAATTAGCTTGTGTTGAATTAGCGCGTTCGTGTGCGAGAAAGGGAGATTCGTCGCCATTATTATGCCGAGTGATGATTACAGGCGCAACCATGCTTGTGCTAATTATCCGGACTATGATGGATTGTTTCCGTACGGAAGGTACGCGCCCAAACAATACTTAGTTATTTCCATTAAACGGCTAGTGCAGAGATCGTAACGCAGAGGTGCAACGATAATTAATCCTCGCTTATTAGCGGACAAGGTTCGTTTAAGATGTAACAAGGGTTTCAAGATTATATAGCGCGTCCAGCAACATTTCCTAGACCTTTGGCTCTTGCTTGTTTCTACTAGAAAAAAAAAAGAATAGCGGAAGATGAACTGGAAGGGGTGTGTTCGAAACATCTACTAAAGGCACATAGAAAACGAAGCGATAGGTAATCCAAGGTACGCGTCAAGCATACGAGTAACAGGTTGAATTTTCTCGTTTTCTTGGAAGCAAGAAGATGGTGGCAAGGTATTACGCGTATTTGAATTGCGTAGCGCCTCGGCGTGCGCCAGGTTCGAGTTCGGTTGTAGCGTAATGAAACGTAACAGAAATATTTCGATCGTTTAATTAGAAGCGATAAACGGGAGACTTTCAATTGTCTGGCGTATTCGTGAATCGTAAGATTCAGCTCTCCGCAGAGAGGTTTCTAGGATGGTTGTCCAGCTGCAAAGCAAGAAGGTAGGTAGCGTAGCGCGTGCTGCTTTTCCTAAAAGTCTCCCTATTCCTCGAGTCTCTCTAAACCACCTACTGTTACCGACCTCGGCTTCTATCTCTTTAGTCTTGGTTCGTATCTACGGTACGCGCAAGGTCCACGCGCGCGAACCTGCTCTTGTATAATTCCGCTAGGATACTTCCAATATTTAATGCCCCGGTCCTCTTCGAGCCGGAAACTACGGATCCCGTTGGCTGGCGAACGGCGTAGAACGGGTGTACGTGTCGGCGACGCGCGATAAGTACGTGCTACCTCGATTAAGATTTCACGAGAACCGACCGAGATCCTAGAGTGTGTCGTTCATTCGATATGCACAAACAACTGTGTGACAGGACTCCGTTACGGACTCACCCGAAAGTAAGTTGACCGTCTCGCGTGTGCTTCTCGACCGGCTATCGTGTCCACTGCTTCGACTGCTTCCACTGCTTCCACTGCTTTCACTGCTTTCACTGCTTCCACTGCTTCCACTGCTTCCACGATTCGGTGTTAAAAACGAATGTCGCGCGAGAATCGTTTCGTTTCCATTTTTTCTTCTCTCCACGGAGTTTCGTCTCGCGTTTCGCTCGATCCATCTATTTCGTAGTGGCCGGTTCGTGCGAGTGTCGGACCTAAATATACAAGTATACTTACTACTCCATCCAGAGTGTACTCGAGGAAAATCCTCGACGTAGTTAAGCGAACGAGGATGTAAAGGAATTCGAAAGGGAGCGAATACAAAGTGACGTTACAAAGTAATTCTTCCGTTTTAAGGATAGGAGGATCGCATGTGCGCGTGTACGTGTACGTATTTGCGCTGTATAGATTAGCGAGAGTAAAAGGGAGATGGAGATAGAGATGGAGATAGAGGTAAAGATAGGGAAGGAGAGGAAAGGGTGGTAGGGCGGTGGTAGGGCGGTGGTAGTGGGGCAGGGTGAGAGAGGGGAGAGGGCTAGAGAAGTGCCCTAGATCACCGGACGTCTAGCAGCGAAGCTGTGAGTGCAGATAAGGACCGCCACGGCGACGGCCAAGATGGACGGCCGACCGGTCTCAGCACTAGCCGGGCTTTCTACTCGGCTACCACGTCGCTACCAAGCGAGGATCTCCTCTGCCTGCTGTCCCCTTACCCCTACAAGCTTCCTGGGGATCCTTATTTATACGCCGTCGGCCCAGACTAACGCCCATTGTCCCATTTCACCCCCGGGGTAATCTGCCGGACGCAAATCTAAGGCCCTGATCCTGCGGGCTACCGCGAAAATCTATGACGCCTTTAATTTACACGCACCTCGACCCGCTATATCCTAGCGTCGTCGTCGTCGTTGTCCTCGTCCTCGTCCTCGTCCTCGTCCTCGTCTTCGTCCTCGTCGTCGTCGTCGTCGTCGTCTTCGGCCTCGGCGTCGTCAGCGTTGCCACAGTGCCAGACCCCCAACGACGTCACCGCCCTCGTTACCGATATATCTTCCTACCTACCTACCTACTCACTTACCTCCACACCGTTTCCACTTTCCTTTACTCTTCCTTTCGTCTTTCACAATATTTCGACGCACGGAAAATATTCGTTCGTCTTATAAAAAATCGAATCGTACGAGGAATAAGCAAATTTGTAGAGTTTTCTAAAATATCGAATACCGAATACCGAATACCGAATATCGAAGATAGCCAGACGACGGAGAGGCGATAGCTGTGGGTCAAATATTAACGTCGTAGCCGATAATTGCGAAGTAGATTGTAGGAAGGGCGGATTTCGCAGCGCGATCGGACAAACCCGGGGTCCTCGTGCCCGATAACATCTCGTCCTCTCCATAAATATGTCGCAGCGAGCTTAACCCCCTCGCCTATCTGCCGGGCTCGAAGTAGGGGAAGCATTAATGTCAAACCGAGACGGGAATTATGGCTCCCCCGTCAGTTCTCAATGAATCGAACGTTTTCGGTAGGAAATCCAACCCGAAAACGAACTCTGCTCGCACCAGCCAACGAAACCTTTCATCCCACCCCTGCTATCTTTTCCCCTTTGACATATTTGTCTCCTTTTTTCTTTTCTCTTTTTGTTGAGGAGGAGGGCGCACGAACAGTAAAGAAACATCGAGCGGGAGCAGGAAAGAGATAATTAGAAACAGGCGGATTCCCTCTCTGTCTTCTTCGCGAATATCGAATCAGAAACGAGTAGCAGCGCGAGCCGCGAACAGGAACGCGAACGGGAACGCGAACGTTCGATCGCGTTGTCTCCTCGTAGGTGATACAACAAATAACGCAATCAGTATGCAGAGGGTTCATGCATATTTCACAGGGAGCTACAAGGGTGGCCGGTACTAAGAAGGGTTTATGACGGGGGTTGATCCGAGGATCCCCATCAAACCGCACCACTCTGAATATCGAGCTAAGCGGCCAGGGAACGGTGAGCGGTGAGCGGTGAACGAAGAAGGGAGACGGACCTCTTAACTCCTGCAAACTCATTACAATAAATCAAGCTTTGTTCTTCGAGCGAGCAAGCCTTTGTTAAATTCCAAAGTCGATCGCCAACCCTTTTCTACCATCCACCCTTGCGTCACCTCCTCGCCCCCATTTTTTTCTCCTCCGCTTTCGTACTTTGCCGCTTTCTTTTCTCACTCGGTGAGGAAATGATGCTTGGCTGATAGAAAGCGGTTTCTTTTCGCGGAGCGTCGAATCGAACCGGATCGGATCGGATCGTTTCGTAGGAAATTGTCGATCGAATGAGAATGGCCGTGATTTTGCGACCGGAAATCCATGGTCCGGATTTGTAGCCGAGATACAGGAGGATATCAAGCAGATGGTGCATTCTGCGGGATCACGTGCTACAGGCGTCGACATTGACTAATGACAGCGTAACAACGAGAGGGTGAACGAACGAGGACAGGGATGGGGCGGCTCGGGGCGGCTCGGGGCGGCTCGGGGCGGCTCGGGGCGGCCCGGGGAGGAAGATGAGAGTGAGAGAGAAGGGGGAGGCGGTGCGATATGGGGATTGAAAAGATACGAGCGAGAGAGAATAGAGGCAAGGACGGCGGGGGTGGTTGGGCCGATGGCGAGAGAAGGCGGAGGTGCGAAGGGGTCAGAGGGAATAAAAGGGGGAGGGGAATGCAGGAGGGCCAGACAGCGCGGCCTGGAACAGAAAATTCACCCAAGTTCACGCGACCTGTTGCACCCCCTAGCTCACCGTTTAACCTATAACCTGCCCGCCAAACACGGGTTTAACCTCGTCTTATCGCGTTATCGAACTGCTTGGACCGCGTTTCCCACCACCCTCTTGTCTTTCGCTTCCGTCTTTTACATCTTTTCTCGCCTGTACGCCATCTCGATTTCAAACCAACCATATTGCTTTTTCCGTAAACGGATCGCTCCGATACCGACGCCTTCGTCTCACGGTTCATCCGTCGCGTCGACCTAAGCGCCCACCAAATCGTTGCAACGTTGCTTAATTGGCCCGTCTTCGTCGAACCGTTCGTCGAGCGTTCGACCACTCGACGAACGGTTCTTTCGATTAATCGATGTTTCAGCGTAACCGGCAACCGTTCGCTCGTTCGTTCGTTCGTTCGTTGCGTTGCGTTGCGTTTACCAGTAAATTCGTTCCGTTATTTTTATCGAAGATTTTTTCTCTTGGATCTGGCTGAACTTGCTCAAACGGTCGATTACGCGACCGTGGTAAAGTATCAATCCGCGACGACGGATCTAACAGCATCGGACACGCCTTCTTCGTGCTCTTCCTTATTGGCCATCCTTCTTGGTGGCTTCAAGTTCTCCCTATCAATTATCACGGCACTGTTTTACACGAATTGCACGAAGGGGTGCGTGATTTTCAGCTGGCCTCCAATTGAACGATCGGAAAATCGATACATCGACGTACGCGTTGGAAAACCGCGAGATCTTGTATTCCATCGGAGCTGGATTAAGTCGAGGGGGTTGCCGAGCGAAAGGAGAAGAATCAACGGCGAAACGTTTTAAAAGCGACTCGGCGTGTTCGCGAGTTGATGAATATTCATGCAGCTATATAATAACATTTTTGAGCCACTGTTTAGCTAATCCTCCGGACTCATTTATCGTGGCTGGCAAGGACAGCAATAATTCTTGAAAACGTTCCAACGGCGTTACTATTATTATTATGCGAATAAATACCCCTGGATTAAGCAAGACGGGGTAAGGCGTACAACTGTTCGCGAGCACTGCATTTTACGAAGACAAACGCGTCACCGTGTCGACAATTTCAAATTTTTCTCTTCGTTTAAATTCGAATCGATTTTCGATGAATCTTCTCCCGAGTGATCAGTTGCTTGATCAAAAAAATACAGGGCAAGGATTTGTCAATAGAGATGGAGAAAACGCGACATCGTTCGTCCATCGTTATCCTTACCGAGCAAATTTTTGCACGATATCTTGGCAACGGTTATTTCCTCCTCCTATTTCTTCCTTCCTTTCCTTCCTTTCCTTCCGTTCCTTAGCTCGCGCCATTATCACAAACCGCAGAGCTAATCCTTATCTAGGTTTCGTTAATGGGGAAACGCATCGAAAAGTCGCGGGTAAAGTCGCCTTCCATTTCTCTCCATGCAACTAGTTTCTTGCTCGTTCTCTTTTGGTTCGCGTACGTACTAACCTATACAAACTACGAAACAAAGGGCACGTCTCTTCGTTTAATGTTACCGCAGTCGAGCCTCCGAGAGATTATAATAATCTCGGTTTACGTAGCGTCTCCCGAGCCGGTTAATTTGAGAAGGAAACTTCTGCCGTCCGCGTCCCTAGGATTCCTGAATCTCGCGTCTCTGCTTGCTTCGCGACCCTCCCCTTTCCTCTCTGCTGCTTCCTTCTCGCTTCACGCTTCACAATTCCCTTCTACAACCATTGCGATCTACCGTGCTCTCGTACCGACGCCTTGTAATTTTCACCTTCTCTTTCGTTCGGTATTTTTACGCTGGACACTCGAAAGCCGGAACAGAAAGGTGGCGACTTTCGATACGACGCGGCAGGGTGATGTAGATTCACGTCCAAATCACGTCCAAATCACGTCCAAATCACGTCCAAATCACGTCCAAATCGTTTTAATGGTACGCGTTTCACGCGCACGGTACACCGTCTACACAGTTTGCACCGAATGGTCCGATAAATCGCGCAACACGTTGCACCAGTTTTCCACGATGACGGAAAGTTCGAGTCAAGTTTAAGCTGTCGCGAGACGACGCGACCAACAACGGAGCAAGTCACGCGACCAAGTGATATGTGTCAGATCCACGATACTCGGCTACGACTTGGTTGCTAAGCAAATGTTACTTCCACCGGTGCATATTGTGACTTGCGAGCCTCCGCGTTTTGTCACGTACGCGTCAACAAAGACTGGAGACAAAAAGGGGCCATCGACGGAACAAGAGGAAGAGAAAAGAAAAGAAAAGAAAGAAGAAAATCGAACACAGTAGGTATACGCGTTAAATTTTGGCCGAATGCGCGTTTTAAGGAGGCATTAATTGTTTTCCATTCGAGTAAGTAATTTCGAAGCGGAATCGGGAATGGAAAGGGAGCAACATGGGTCTGTTTAGAGGGACGCGGAACGGTAGGTAATCATCCGTAGATGAAAGAGCTGTCGGAGTCCGTCGAGGCAAACGAAAGGGAACAAGAAGAGAGAACGGGCACGGAACAGAGCCACTCTCTGGCTTTGCCGCGTACCACGCTCTTCCCCGCCAGTTTTCTCCATCGTGCGGTGCCACGCCGCGCCGCACCGCACCGCTTCGTTCCGTTTCGCTCGCATCCATTCTCGTTTTACCCTTGAACGAAGAGCCCCGCGGGCTGTCGTTCCCCCTCGTTACCAACCTGTACACCTCCTCCCCGCCTTCTTACCGTCCCTTTAAATTAACCGATCAATCGACCTACGCCAACGTTTCCTTCGACATCAAACACGCGTCGTTTTACGATAATTAATCGTCAAAACTTCGTACGCTGTACTACTCGCCACGGACCTCCAGTTATTGGCAGTCTAATGGAATTTTTTTCCGCAGAGGAATCGGTCATCGAGGAAAACGAACAAACGCGAGCGAGCGAGCGAGCGAGCGAACGAACGAACGAACGAACGAATGAACAGCTCGATGCAAGAAAGCAGCTTTTTTTCCGCGTCAACGGATCAAAGGAAGCTGTTCGTGCGATCGTTACATCGGTACCGCCAAACCGTACCTTCCGATGTACATACGTACTCCCACCCATTGACTAAGGGTAGCGAGCATCGGATAAAGACGAGCCGAAAACAAACGATCATGATAACGCGCCTTGCGGCTGATAAAAACCGTAATCGCTTTTCGCTAACAACGAACCAATTCCTCCGATCAAATTTACTTTCTTCTTACTCTTTAATAGTTGTGTTATATTCCCTGTAAAGGATATTAGCGATTCTTGGACAAAAGGTAACGTAGGTTAACATAAGGTAATCTAAGGTGCGCGTCAAGGTGTATGAAAAGAAAGTATCGTTTGTAACGAGAGTCGATGTTTAAAATTCGATGGTACGATTTATCCAATGCGTAGAGACGAGCGAAAGGCAAAGGGGGTGAATAAGGGGGAGGGATGGCATTGAGGTGTAAGAAGAGAGGAAGAAGGAGGAAAGAGGAAACGCGTTACGTAGGTGTTTAGACGCGATGGTTGGCAGTATTCGTGCAGCATTCTAATTATTCAACGACGTACGGCTTACCGGAGGTCCGTGCACAAGGTACTTGCTAATAATGGCCGTCCGGCTTGCGGTTAACGTAGCTGGAGCCCGGTACTCGAGAGGTTTGTGTAATCTCTCTGTGAGAGCTCACCCTTCTCTCAACCGGCCAAGTCGAGGGTGACAGGGCTCCTAACGCGGACCAACATCGTCCGTGCTGGCTAACGCTTCTGCTTCTGCTTCTGCTTTCGTGTCTGCTTCTGCCACCGCCCTCGCTACTGTGCTTCCGCTGCCACGAAACCAACTTCAAACGGAATCATCAAAGGTTCATCGGCTAAAAGTAATATAATTCCCTCGTTACCGTATATACCTGATCCGCGCGACTCTTGTATTTCGCTACCGTTTCCCTTCCAACCACTCGTTACCTCCTATCGTAGCAGAAGTCAAACGCGCTGCTGTTGCACTTGTAATAAAAACGATTCGCCTCGATCTACCGTAAGTCGATCGTACCGTAAGAGGATCGTAGCCGTTTGTTCTCGAAGCGGTCGATCGAGTAACTGCTCCTTCGTAGCCGTGAGAATGGCAACGCTCCTCGGTGTACGCCTATCGTTTAATAAAAATGTTATTGCGGTGGAAAGGAAGGACGCGCGTACCAGCCAATAACGTTCCCGAAAGGGAACGAAAGGGAAAATTGGCGTTGGGCTCGTGGTCGAACGCAACACACGAAGAAAAACGACACGAGAGCAACGGATATTGACTCGATTCTCTCTTTCTTATAACGCTTTTCTTTTATTCCTCTTTTCTTTTTCTTTTTCTTTCTCCTTGGCAAGGTCCGCGCGATGCGAGTCGACCGAGTCCATAACTCGGTCAAATAACAAATGCTTGCAGATGGCAGCATTGCCCGTTCAACGCTCAAAGCGTCTTCTGTCCTCCCTCTTCTTCCTTCCTTCCTTCCTTCCTTCCTTCCTTTCTTCCCTACTTCCTTTTCCGTTCCTTTCTTTTTCCCTCTATGCTTTTCTTCACGCATTCAAAACTGTCGCTTAAACCGTCGAAGTTAATCGCGCAATAATTCATGGAAATAAACGCGCGGAAATAGGCGCGGAAATAGGCGCGGAAATACGCGCGAACGTTGGTTCGTTCGATCTAATAGAGAGATGCCACGTAATAACGAAACGAAACGAATGACCACGATCGAATTGGATGGCAGAAGAACCGGACGGGGTGTTGCAGGAACATGGGATCGCGTCAACGGTAGCCTTTCGTTTTTGCGCGGCCATATGTTACTTTAATGTTTTAATATCGTGTCGCCACGGCCATTCGAACAACGTGGCGTCTGGATCGTTATCGATGCACTTTGCTCCGTGTTCCTCGCGTCCCGTCCTGTGTCCGACGTCTTTCGTACAACTTTTCGTCCTCTGTTGTCTACTCGTTACGCAAAAACTCGTAAACCTGACTAAATAAAAAAACAACCTTTTTTCCTATTAAAAAGTGGTCGATGATTGATCAGAGTCGAGTCAAGTTGGAATATTGAACCAGCCCAGACGTACACGAGACGATTTCTCGTTTAACGTCGTTGTTTTCTTTTTTTTCCTTTTTTTCTTCCTTTTTTTCCCTTTTTTTTTTTGTTTCTGTACGAGAGACAGAAGGGTTTTAAATAGAACGCGATGCCAGAAACGAACGGAGGAAGGGCATCCGAGCGGCTCTATCGATACGCGTATCGCGTATCGTGTATCGCGTATCGCGCGTATCGACGGCTATATCGGTCGGAACAGCGAGCAATGGAAAAGGAAAAGTACACGAGTCGTCGAATTGTATTCTCGCGGCTCCTGGTTCGCGGACGATTTAACATGGGGCCGATAACGACCGGGATAAATCAGCGCCCGTCCGAACGAGGCGCGGTCCGAAATCAATAATAATGGGCAGGAGCCATTAGTAAAATTAATAAATTATGCCTCACATTATGTGCGCATTGTGAGTCGCGCTCGCTAGCACGTCGGGGTAATACGTCGTAAATCATATTAGTGAATAATCCGCATCACGATAACCAGCGGTGCGAGCAACGAGACCGCTCTACGGAAACTGCAAAAATCCCCTCGATCCTCCACCTACTTTTCTACTCTCCTACTTTCCTCCTTTCGTTCTTCGTTTGTCGTCTTCGATTCGTTCATTTTCACTTTCCCAACATATTTCCAGGACAACTGAGTTGAACCAAACGAACCAAAGGTGGGGCGAACCGATCGGATCGTTCGACCTTTTCACAAAGTGAACCAAGATAAAAAAGATGTCGGAGAGAAATTCCATTCGGCGGATCTTCGAAAAGGATCGTTCGCGTCGCAGCGCGTCGTGTCGCAGCGCGTCGGTCGATCGACCAAGCTGGACAGAGTCGGGTATCTATCGGCGAACGCATAGCTTCCTATTAACGGAGCATTTCCTACGAACGGGATCCTAGGTTGCTTCGGTTCTCGTTCCACTTTCGCTTCCCCGCACCCACCGATTCGTGTCTCTTCACCGTTTCGCGCTATACCGCGTCGCACCGCACCGCACCGCGCCCGCTTCCCACTTCCCGCTACCCGCTTCCCGCTTCCCGCTTCCCACTTTTCCGCCCCCGCCACCGCCACCATCTCCCCGCGCCGCACCCGTGGGCGATATCGTATAAATGTGTCGTTAATTACTTACCCCGCGGCCGCGACACCACCCTTCTCTTCCACCAGCGTTTCTCCTCCCTCTAACCATCTCACCCAACCTTCGCTATCGGTGTGTGCTACCACCGCCTCCTCCACCGTCACCCTCCTGTTCCACGAACCCGTCACCTCTACCACCCTGCCTTCCAACTGCACCACCTATTTTCTTCCCTCTCTCGCTTTCTGCCCTTCTCTTTCTCCTTCTCTTTCTCCTTCTCTTTCTACTTTCCTACCTTCGATTTTCTGCACTAACTTTCTCACTCTGCTCTCTGCTACGGCCACCACCGCCACCGCCACCAACACCTCTGCCTTTACCTCCACCTCCGCCACTTCCTCCTTTTCTATCCCTTTCACCAATGCTCTCCGTTTCTCCGTCGATTTGGCCATTCCTGTCTTCTTTCCGCTATCGGCTGCTTCTACTTCCTCCTCGTCCTCGTCCTCGTCCTCGTCCTCGTCCTCGTTCTCGTCCTCATCCTCCACCACGTTATGGCGCCGCGTGTTAAGGAAACTAATGTTTATTTGAAAAACTAATTGAACGGGACTCTCGCGTCTACAGCCGGCAATTAAACGAGATTACTGCAGTAGCGCTCGAGCCCCCGTGGGGATTAGATAGCACAGTAAGATATGGAACGCGTAATGTTTAACTACGGCTGCCGGCAGCCCTCTGAAGCGCCGCCAATAATTAATTGTTAGCTCGATACTGCTACCACCGCGAAAACCAGCCGATATCAAAAAACCGGAATAACCACCACCGCCGCCGTCGCTGCCGCCGCCACCGCCGCAACCGAGGCTCCCGCGGATCGTTCTGCCGCCCCCCTCGCGCCCTTTCCTCTCTCGCGCCTTCCATCTCTAGTAGTCGCCGCACTTTCCCTACCCCGACCCCCTCGTTAGCAAGCTTCGTTTCTTCGTCGTTTCGCTTTGATCACGATTCGCGTAATCTCCCAAGATGAAACTCTATGCGCGGCTCGGCCGTTTCGTGATTTCAAAGCTACGCGCTCCTCGACAAGCGACGACAACGGCGACGACCATCAGCGACGACCATCAGCGAAAAAGCTTCGAAGAGGAATGGAATGCCGCGTTACGCGAGAAAATTGTCCCGATCGGTTTCCACTATCTTCGAACTTTGTCCAATTCAATTTTTCCCCTGTACACACGGATCGAAGGCACAGAAACTTTCGTTTCCTTTCATTTTTCCATTCGCACAGACAAGAACTCGTTCCGCTCGTAATTACGCCCGATAGTCGATAATCTCCGCGTCGGCTTGCTATATGTGTCGTTGCATACACGCCTTTCCCGAAACAAAGCGAAACAAAGCGGGAACTCTTTGAATTATTCGAGTCTTCATCCGATACGCTGTCTCTCTGTTTTCGTTTTCGCGCCATTCCATCTTTTGTTTCTCTTCTCGTCGCTCTCAGATCGCGCGTTTTTGTCGCGTCTTTATGCCGCGTCGTTACGTATTTATCGATACACGTCCGCGTCGCGTCGCGTCGCATCTTTCTTTTGAAATCGTCTCGTCTAACGGGTTACAAGTATTCGATCCATATCGTATAAATAGGGTGGAGGGAAGCATGGACGTAGATAACTCATTTCTCGATCGTAGTCTGCCGATACTAGTTGGCCAAAGATTAATGCAACGCGGTAACACGATACCGTCCTCTCGTCGACCGGATCCACGAGCAACGTTCAGCATTACCTGTGCCATCCTAACCACCCCCTCTTCAACTCACGAAACGCCGACCCTCGCTAGTTTCCAACTTATAATTATTATCTGGCTATACTCTAGAGTCCGTCCAACGCTACAGGAACTCGATACCCCTCCTCGCCCACCTCCTTTTACTACCGCTACGTAACGCGCTTCGATATCGCTCTCGATATCGCGATATCTACGTTCCTATAGACCGAACGAACATCGGACAAACCTACTTTTCTATTTACTTCGCACGGCTCTTTCGCCCGCTTCGCAGCGTCCGATCGTACGTGGGCTCGTACCACTTGCACGCAGTGGTATACCTACGTATTTACCCGGCTTGTTGCTCCTGCCAACGACACCGCGTATCTACGGTACTTTGTGCTTTTACAAGGCGTACCAGTTTGACGCTCGTTCAACACCTGTTTAAAGAGTAAACGGTAAAAGTCGAGGAAGAACGCGTGGACGCGTTGCTCCCGTCGAAAGCGTGATATTTCGAGCATAAAACAACGGCAAGCGCCTGACCGGCGTACCAACAGTTGCGATAACGAATGGAAGCCACTCATTGGGCTGCGATTTACAATCCCTTGTATACAGGATACGCACGCACTCACATGTACACGCGCATATGTGTATACCCGCGACGGGCGCGAACGAACCAACTAGCTCGCTAGTTTGCCAGCTACCATAGAACGAATGAACGAACGAACGAACGAACGAACGAATGAACGGGCGAGAGACTGTTCTCTCGTTCTCGTGTTCTCGCTCGCGCATTGTATGCCTCAACTCGCGGGGGTGTACAGACGCTTCCGCCAACATCGACATTACATTCCACATTAACCAAATTATGATTTAAGGTCTCGTATTGTCGGCGTGCCGATTGTTCGCATCCAAATAGTTCTTGCACAGAGGCGCGGATATAAATTATAATATGCGAGCGATTGCGTTGATCCGCATCGTGCAAGCGGTTACGCGATTCGAACTGGACGGCAACGACAATTACGTTATTTTCGTAGCGTGCCTGCCTGCCTTGCTTTTCGTAACAGGCTCGACGACTAGATCCTCGGGTTTGCTACTACACTCGTAGATTAATCGTCCTTTTTCGCTATCCCGTTTCTCGTAATTACTGTGAACGAAAGACAACGCGTACGAAGCGGACCACCCGAACAGAAAGCGGCGAGACGGAGAGGAAAAAAGCGTATGGACAAGGGGCGGTGGTTGGAATGTCGGGCAGCAGCTGGAAGGGGGAGGAGGTGAAGGAGGTGGAGGAGGCGGAGGAAGAGCAGAGGGTGGAATAGAAACAGGCAGTCGGTTGTTAGATGGGAAGCGCGAAAGGTGGTCGGTGGAGAAGGTGGAGAAGGTGGAGAAGGAGGAGGTAGAAGAGGCGTAGGTGGAGGAGGAAGGGCAACGGTAGAAGGGTAGCCATAAAAGTTTATGCTCTCCATATGTTGTAATATAGTCGGTAGCAAGCGGCAGGGAGCGGGGGGATCGGTAAAATATGCGGGCAATAAGTATGGATTGTTATTAACACGGGGCGCGCGGTGTCCGCCGCGTTTCTGAATCCATTACCTCCGCATGGCGGCTGAAATACCGGCCGATATATCCGACCTGGTGTGTACATCGCCACACCAATGGCGAGGGAAAGAGTAGAGGCAGGAACGCTAGATACCGAATGCGAGAATGAGAATGAGAATGAGAGAGGGAAAGAGAGAAGAGAACTCGGTGAGCGTATGAATGGATTAGTAGGTACGGCAGGCGCGGTGCGGCTAAAATTACGATCGGATTTCACGTGCCGTACACCCAAACCAGACGCGTACGTACCTACGTACGTACGTACGTACGTACGTTCGTTCGTTCGTTCGTTCGTTCGTTCGTTCGTTCGTTCGTTCGTTCGTTCGTTCGTTCGTTCGTTCGTTCGTTCGTTCGTTCGTTCGTGCAAGCCGGGCCTGCGTTACACGTATACGTAGATACCCTGCACTCTTTTACGCTCTCGAATCCGAACAGAGACACGTGGCTTTTTTCTTCGACTTCACCCTCGAATTTGTCTATCTGTCCGTTCGACCCGCAAAACGACCTTTCTTGTTTATCCTTAAATTCGATTGATCGGTAACGCCTCGATCCTTTGTTCACGATCCTTTCCAGACTCTTAAAATCGAAAGACAAATAATCGCGGTGGAATGAGCTAGGCAGAGGACCGATAGGTCTGGCGTGGCTCTAACTAGACGCAATCAAGCGAGGAACCAGAGTTTGCGGTTGGTTACGAGAGAGGAAGGAAGAGAGGAATGAAGACTAACAGCGCGTCGCTCGGAGGCTAACCAGAAGTAATGCTACCTCGGATCAATCTCCCCCGGCTCGGAATCCAAAGCCGCGACCGAGACCCGAAAGATCGACGTCCAGATCGACGTCCAGATCGACGCAAACATCGACGTTTCGATACCCGAGCCTCCGCACACCGACGTTACTACCATTTTATCGCGTCTTCGCTTTCACTTAAAAATTTGAAAACGTGTTAAACGCGACAGATATCTGTCCGCGCCCGCGTCAAAATGACATGTTGATAGGAAAGAACGTGCGCGCGTTTACCAACGACCGCGACCGACCGGAAGACATCGGAAACAAAGTCGCAGACGCTAGACGGTGCGTTGGATAAGAGCGAGTCAACTCGGCTTGATTTAACGCGACGCTGCGCTGCAGAGCCACTTCGGACACGTAGCGCCAGATTTAGTGAGCCATCGTGACGTCGCGACGAATACGTGGATACCTTCCAGGCGCGCATACATTCGCCTTTCCACCTCCGCTAACCGATACTGCCAATCATTCTCTTTCTCCTTTTCCACTCCCTCTCTTTCATCCACCACCGTCTTTTACCCTCGATCATGCACTACCAGGAAAAACAAAGTGAAACGTAGGCGAAAGTTTGACGAAGATGATAAAAATTAGAACACGATCCGATCCGGTTAGTCGGAGACACAGTCTAGTAAAGTTCAGAGAAAAGTGGTGCAAAGGCGCGCGAGGATCGCGCGACGCGACCGAATCGCTGCGGTATTTATCGCTATCCGAAATACATTCATTTTCATTTCGAACATTACGCGCTTGCGGAGGAGAAGGGGGGACGTTGGGAGGGGGGCGAGGGTGGTGATCAAGGGGGAACCAAAAGCGGCGGCATCGGTGACGGGAGGGGTGGTCAGGGGGTGGGTGGTGATAGAGGCGCGAGGGTCAGGGGGACAGGGAACGGGTGGGCGGGTGGGGGGGGGGGGGACAAGGGAAAGGGAAAGGGAAAGGGAAGGGAAGCATCAGCAGCACCGCCAGCAGCCAGGGTATTACCAAGAGCCAATGATATAGTGACTATTACCGTCACTACATACTCGTGCACGGAGTGATGGCGGGTGACTGCGTGCTTCGATAGCGCTAAGCCTCGGGGCAGTAAAATACATTGGTCCGGTAGCTGTGATCCGGCCGTATCAATGCTGCTCGCCCGTTATGCACGCGACCCGCAGTTACCCTCGCCACCTTCCACCAGCTCACCGCACTTACGCGATCCCGCGCGTTCTCGCCAACTCCCGCCAACTCCCGTCAACGGCCGGCACGGGGATCCACCGCTCGGTCGCTTCATCGATAGATCGATGGATCAATGAACCGATAGACCGGACCGCCGTTCACTTTTCCGTTTCCCTCGCGAGCCCGCGACTCCCCAGAAAGGTTACCGAATTCGTATTACGCGTCGAAAGAAGAGAAATTTGATCGCGACTCGAATCGTTGAGAGCGAAGCCTCGACGAGCAACTCGAGCGAAAGATCGACTCTTTTCCCGACGAGTTGCCTACCGGTAGCCAAACTGAGAAACTTGGGTAATTTCCGGATAAGTGAAACGTCTCTGGGGATCCGCGCGAAGGGAAGAAACGCGTCTTTCGCGCCCGCGGCCTTGGCAACTCGTTAAATATGCATATTCCGAGAGGAGGGCTCGACCAAGGGAAAACCGAGAGACGGGGATTTTCGTCGGACCGTCTTCCTCAATTATCTCACGGTTGACGATCTAATCGCGCGCGTACCGCACCATCGTGGCTAAACGAAACCTTTGAAAAACCTTTGAAAAACCTTTGAAGAGTCCACCTTTGCCTTAATACCGTCGCCTTAACGCCTTGCGCCGTCCTTTTCAATGCTCTTTCAAACATTACCGAAACGGGCAAAGAGTACTATTTAAAATCCACGCGTCGCGTCGTCGCGACTTGTACTTGTACGACGGGATGATATTCCTTCCCGGAATAACGCTGTCGATGGGGAAACGGGCATCCCTGCTTTGGCGTTCTTCGAATAATCTTCAGCCGTGGGAGACACTTCGATCCTTCTCCATTGAAACCAGCTCCGTCGTCGCTCCTCGCTGCAATTTCACTTGGAATTCTGCACGATTCCATTCATTGTTTCGCGCAACGACGTTATCGTCGAACGATCGACGTTGGCCAACTATTTTCCAAAGCCAACGATTCGCTGAATCGCAACTTTTCATCCCCGAGCAACAGTCTGTTGCGATCCGTTCGTTTACGCACTGTTGCAGGCACGCGTAAACATACCGATTAGAAAATTGGGTAAGGAACGGTGTAGATTCGGAATCGCGTACGTCGAAATTGTCGCGAGAGATCGTCAGCTACGATAAAGAGTAGCGATCGCCGCGTAATCCCCACGGATCCGTTATTCGCCGGCAATAAACAGTTTTCCGTTAATAGGTCCGAGGTGGAGCGAACGCGATGGGTGAACGGGCTGGATGGGCTGGATGGGCTGGATGGGTTGGTTGGGGTGGAGCAGGTGGACCGGGTGAACTATCGGCCGAACCGGACGGAGCATCGCATCGGGTAGATCGTCTGCCGATGGAACGGGTGGCGAGTGCTACGAGACTCGTACATTTCGTAGAACCGCCGCTCCACACCGCTCCACACCGCTCCACACCGCTCCGCACCGCTTCGCATCGCACCGCGCCGGTAAAATAGTAACAGCAGATGGTACAGCAGGGAGGAGGTGAACCGTGGCTGGCGGGGGTGGCACGCATAGAGGAGAATCATCGCGAGAAGGGGTGCGCGGATAGGAAAGGTTGCCGGTTGGCTGTAGCCTCGCTACCGGAGCAAAGCAAGTTGTATCTCACGGATCTGTCGCGTGATTAAGCTTATTAAACGCTTAACTCACCCTGCTCTGTTTCCCCCTTTCGCCGCGTCACGCTGTTTCATACCCTTCCCCGACTCCTTTCTTTTCTACGTCCCGTTGCTCCCTCGCCGTTTCTCCTCTTCTCGGAAGAACGTACAATCGTACACGCCGATGAGCCAACTGTATATCCTAATTGCAAGCATCGATGTTTCTTTTCGCGCTTCCTCTTTCTATCGTTTTTCTCCCCTTTACAAAATCTACGTTCATCCGTCTTCTTCTCGTCGCGCTGCGTCGTTGCGTCGTTGCAGAAGAAGTAAGATCGGCCGACCAGCTTCCGAACGATCTATCGACGGACAAAGAAAAAAAAACAAAAAAACAAAAAAAAAAAATAAAACGAAAAAACGGGGCCGAGCGAACCAATCACGAATCACGAACCACGCTCGGCTGTCTCACCGTGGTAGCGATGACTACAGATTAAACTGTGGATTTTGCGAACCGCAATGCTTGTTGCGAAATTAATCCACGCAGTTCGTTATTACGACAGTTACATCGGTGGTACGTGTAATCTGACCGTGCTTTTGTTGCTGAGCACACCGAAACCGCCGAACAATTCTTCTTTGTTAATGGCGTCTGTTTACGATATAAAACTGTTTGTCCGCGATAATGGCCGTCGCAATGCGCACCAATAATTATTTCGAATTACGAAATCGCGAAATGGGCTTTTACACGGAGTTACGAACTGTAATCATTCTCGCGCGTATAAACGTCGATCGAACCGCATTCCGATTGTTCCGGGAGACCGAACGATTCATGGCAGACTAACTGTCGTTGAAAAAACACAATCCTACCACCTATTAACGGAACCGCGATTCTTCGGAAACTCAGCTTCTCCGATTGACAGAAAAGCGGTATGCTCGCTTTTCGCGTCCGTGTCGCTCGTCCAGCTACCGTAAACTCTTCGACAAAGCGATTGCCCGAATTCGATCGATTTCGCTGAAATTTTATTCTCTTCCTTTTCTTCTAGCCGATCGCGAACCTTTCGCGATAAGGGGTTAAATCAGCGAAAAGATCGTCGCGAACTTTGCCCATGTCGTCCGTACCGAGATTTCCCCTGGAATATAGCACCGATTAGTCGTGCTGTTACTCGATAAAATAATTTATCGAATATATTTCAATTTCACGCGTATTATGCCGCCCCGAAAGAGTAATTCAATGGAAAATATAAATATTCATTTGCGGGGATTTAAAGCGAACGGATGCTCTCTCTTTCTCTCCCCCCCCCCTCTCTCTCTCTCTCTGTTTATCACACGTGTTCATTTACCCTCTTACTCCCTCGTTTCAATCGAATCCAACCCTCCCCTTCTTTTCCGTCCCTCCCCTCCCATTTCCGCCCCTCCTACTCAACGAACCGATGATTTATACCGGCAAAATAATAATTTAATTTCACCGCAGTTGGGCACGATACAAAATTGCACGACAAAAATAATAAATAAATTTTGTACCGGCCGGTCATGTCGATTTCAGTTCGCTACGTTGACCACCCTTATCCACCTACGCCTGCACACAACGCTCGCAGAACATTTTTATAGGTACCTAGCATGGTTTTTTCTTTTTTTTTTTGTTTCGTTGTTTTATTTTATTTTCACTGGCATAAATATCCGCAGGGTAGTTAAAAGTTACATAGATGCGCGGGTATCGTGTCGATTACACTGATTCGCAACTAAAAGAACTCTGTTCGTTCTCGCTAACGAGTCGCGTACGTACAAACGGTGCGAACATTTTACACTATTCGATCCTTTTCTTCCTTGACCTTTCCATTTTTTCTCCACTCCCGCCTCCCACCCGCTCCCCCCTCCCTGTACCTTATCTTCTCCCTCGTGCAAACTATGCACCGTTATTTTCCACCAAAGGCCGTTTCGGGCCATGCTGGTATCCCTCGACCGTACACCCGAACCGAAAGCCGCCCGGTATCCGAGACACTTGACGCCATTAGTGGCTCCAAAGTGTTCCGCGCGCAGTTAAAGTGATTTGCGACTATCCGTAACCAAGAACAACCTCTCTTTCCGCTTTATCAGCTTACCAAGCTTTCCCTTCTTCCCTCTCTCTTTCTCCATCTTCCTTCCTCTTTCACCCTCTTTCACCCTCTTTCACCCTCTTTCATTCTTTCCATGTTACGTGTCACAGTTCACACCTTCTTTCGCTACTTTTCTCTCTCTAACCGTTACTTGCGTGAAATTTCTTAAGAAACCTCTCCGTTATCTGATTTCAGATCTTCTACGAAAAACTACCGTAACGACAGAGATGCACACGCATGTTCGAATCACGCTCGAATAACGCGTAAGATTGACGCGTTCAAAAGTGTTTAGCCCCTGAAGGGAATTTCGAATCGAAATTGGATAGAGACGTTACGTGTTTCAACTTGCCCGTGCATCTTTCACTTTTCGCGTTCGTTGAAAACCATAATGTTTCTACCGCTGATATTTCAGCTAAATAACTACGCGTGACAGCCGTGGTTAAGCGCCGAAATGAACGGGTGCTATTAACGATTAAAAACAAAAAGGGAGCAACGACAGAAAAACGAAAAAGGGAAAAAAAAGAGAAACAAGCGAGCAGTAGAAAAAGGCGAAATATGAGAGCAGTTAATAACACTTTGCGGGAAATAATACTGCGAGAAAGGCCGCTTACCGTGACAAATAACGACTCTCTCTCGTTCTTTCCCCTCCTTACCCCTTTTCTCCTCTACATTTACCTTCGCCATCTTCCTTCCTCTATTCGGGCCTCGGAATTGTACTTTGAAACGTTTACAACGTCCCGCGCACGCCGCGCTACACCATATCGCGTCACGTCGTTACCGGCTTCTCGTTTTCGATCGCTTCGATCTCGCTAGCTGATCGTCGCCGAGTTAACATTTCAAACGCGAATCTCGTAAAATTCACTCGCGAAACTGTGCGTAACAAGAGGGTAGAAGGATTAAGGTTAGCACGAAGTGTACGCTTCTTTTTTGGTGGCTGAAAGTTTGAGCTGGTTTGAAGCGGTGAGCAGCGTCGACGCGATAACAACGTCAGGGTGCGCGCTGACCGCGCGGCCACGCGGCCGCGCAACGGACGTCATCGCTTGAAACATTCACGGTTGACAGATGTCACATGCTGACCCGCGTCACACCTGTCACCTGTCAACCACCGATCCGAACGAATTACGCGCTACAACGAGCGCGTGTTACGTCTCGAATAATGCGCGGAAAATTTCAACGAGCTATCATTATATCGTCCGATACGTGGTACCCGAGTTCGTTGACAGAAAAATGATCGACGAGTTACCAGACGGAACTCTCCATATCATCGAGAATAAAGCAAGACAGCGACGTTCGTCTCGTTTCAGCACGCTCATCTGCTCATCCGTCCAAGTTGACCGCGATCTCGATCCATCCTTCCTATCCGTCAGCATGTTATCGCGATGTCACCCTTCCCTGAAATGAATAATATCGAAAACCATACGAAAAACATACGAAAAACATACTTTCGAAGATACTCGAAAGTATACTCGAAAGTCGTGATGCTTGGTAAAATCGGTTGCGAAATCGGTTTATTCGTTTACATATTAAGGTTACGATTAGACGATCGGTGCACCGTAAAGACGACGAACGGACAGAAAAGGAAAAAGAAGACAGTGCGTAAGCGCAAAGAGAACGAACGGTCGACGAGAATCGAGCTCGACTCTGGATAAATAAAAGAGGACAAGGCAAGGTAGAAAAGGCTGTTTCGCGAGTGGAAAAATATTTCTCACGGCATTTGCGAGCCCGCCCACTTCGGACTTTCCCCATTCTTTCCCCCTTCCTTCCTCTTGCCCTCTTCAATCGGCCTTTTCTCCAGTGTTCCCGCTTTTCCTGACTTTATTTCACCGGCGAAAAATTATCGTCGTATTCGTATGCTTTGCTTCCGAGATTGCGTTCGTGTGCGTACGTACGTGTGCAAACGACGCAAGAACAATGGCGCTGAATTGGCGTCTAACCGGTGAGCAATAGGTCCATCCCTTTCGTCCGAATAAAGGCGCTCCCGTTAATTAATGGCACCTATAAATCAGCACTCGGAATAATACCCAAGGAGACAACAGGAATAGTTTATAAAGCGGCTGTGGAGTGCCGATGCCTTTGCCGCGCGTACGTCCCGGCGATCTTGTCTTTTACCGCTCTCTACGCTCCGATCCCGTTCGCGGAGAATCCAACCGAACCATTCGATTCTCGAACGCGACCAGACCGAATCGTAGCTGTTGCCTACGATTGCAACGCAATTCTTTACTCGTGTTCGCCAATTATCTCTGCTATCTGTTTGTCTGTCTGTCTGACTGTCTGTGACAAAACTCGAATTTCACGAGTGAAAATCAAGCCCGTTTCGGAGGCCCGTTTCTACGTTCTAAAGCGATTACATCGCGTCACTAAGAAACGTACGTTACGAGAAAGAAACCGTACGTTACGGTTGTTCGTTTTTCCATTCGTTTTCCCGTCTAATTCGTTCCTCCGGGCAACCGGGCAAGCTTCGCGAGAACGATGTCGCGGTGCTGGCTGAATTTATCTTAAACGTAAAACGAACCAAACATCCTCGTTTGATATACGGTCGCGTAATGTCTATATTTTTATTATTTACGGGCTACGAGATAAGTGAACAGACTCCCTCTTTTACCGGTTCGCTCGCCCCTCCGCTTCCATGACGATTCAAAGCAGTCGAGCTGTGTATGGAGCACCGTGATAGAGGCTGTGCGGCAAGAAACGCGGACACATTCGTTTCATAAGTTCGACGTTGCTAACTTCTCAGCTCGAAATCACCCTTTCTCTTTCTCCTCTCTCTCCCACTCTTTTCACCCTTTTCACCCTTTTCACCCTTTTCACCCTTTTCACCCTTTTCACCCGGTATCGGAACCTCTCCTACTCCTACGTTTCTATTCCCCCACTTCTCCTCTCGACACTTCTAACCATACCCCGCTGCCCATCTTTTCCGTACTGTCTCCGCTACCAGCACCATTGCTGCCATTGTATCGAAATATCACGCGTCTATAAATCATCGCGAACGCCGCATATTATACCGTCGAACTATTCGCGAAAGGATGGAAGGACGGGACGAGGTAGAAGAAGAGGGAGAGCGGTGGTGAGCCATGCACAGTTCTGGGATACCGGCTACCCTCGAGTTCCGAGTGCCTAGTGTCGAAAATCGGCCGAGGGGTGGCTGGCGGCTGGCGGCTGGCGGCTGGTGGCTGGTGTCCAGTATCGGGAGCGTCGAGAGTGTGTCGGGGGTATCGAATGTCGACTGCCGAAAGACGGCTGATCTAGCGCTCTGGACACGGAGATGATGCTTTAGCAACTAAAACGTGTGTTCGCGAGTAACGAAACTCGCGTGACGCATAAACGAGGCATAACGCTTTGACGAGGAAACGCGAAAGTAATACGTTGGTGGTCAGTAGCGGCAGTAACGATGTATGGTTTGGAAAAAGGGGGTAGCGACAGCGTTGGGAAAAAAGGTGGAAAAGGGGAGAGAGCGGTGGTGGTTAGTAAGCTACGGGACAACGAACAACAACGAGCAACGGGTAGCGAGCCGCGAGCAGCTGGCAAGAGCTGGGGTCGCATGAGTGGAGGTGGTGGAGGCGGTGGAGGTGGTGGTGGCGGTGGCGGCAGTGGTAGTGGCGGCGGTAACGGTGACGGTGGATGAGGAAGAGGAAGAGGAAGAGGAAGAGGATAGCAAGAGCAGGGGAAGGGGTAAACGGCTGTCGACCCATCGCTCATACCACGTTTCTCGTACACACGCTGATCTAGTTGTATTTATGCCAGCAGTGAATCACGTCGAAGGTTTGATTTGTCGATGGCTTTTATGGACGGGAATTAACGCGTGCACCGCTTCGCATTTTGTTACGGCAAATGCTGTTCCCTCCACCCTCCAAGCCTCCCACCAATCTCGCCAGCTACCCGTTTACCCTTCTCTTTTGGTCGGTCCAACATTTCCGAATAACCGGCAGTCGTTCGATGATTTGTACTTCCGCTTTACCAATTTTTTAATGTAGAAACAACCACCGCTCGTCATCCTGTATTCGATTCGATTTTTACTATACAGAACAGACTTTTGTTCGTTCGTTCGTTCGTTCGTTCGTTCGTTAGTTAGTTAGTTAGTTAGTTAGTTAGTTTATATATGTATGTAGATATTACATACAGGGTGTCCCACTTAAGTGAGTACAGCAGGATATTTCGGAAGAAATTGTAGTTATTAAAAATGTGTTCGTACAAAAGTTACTTGGCAAAATGGGGTGCATCATGCGGTAATAATTATTATCTTCTGGGTGGGGTAGTAGAGGAGATCTAAAGGTCAATGTAATTTTTTTAAATGGGATGCTATATTTTTTTCTTCAGAATGTAACAGCAGGCACCGAGACAAATTCAATGATGTGCTACATGTTGGTATTCTGATTTCGATAAAGGTGAATTGTTTGCTTATGTTTGCGTACTGTATTCAACTGGCGGCCGACAACTAGGAGCCGCTGCTGGGCCGAGTTGAATGCGTGTCAGTATGAAATTACTGCGATAAGACCCAATACATTCACCTTTATCGAACTCAGAATACCAACATGTAGCACATCATTGAATTTGTCTCGGGGCCTGCTGTTACATTCTGAAGAGAAAAATATAGCATCCCATTTAAAAAAATTACATTGACCTTCAGATCTCCTCTACTGCCCCACCCAGAAGAAAATAATTATTACCACATGATGCACCCCATTTTGCCAAGCAACTTTTGTACCAACACATTTTTAATAATTGCAACTCCTTCCGAGATATCCTGCTGTACTCACTTAAGTGGGACACCCTGTACGTTACTCTGGTCATCATTCTTAAGGGGCATGCCCCTGGCGCACCGCAACGGCGGCAACCGTTGCTCCGACGTATACCTGGTCACCATTCTTAAGGGGCATGCAGACGAACGTTACATACTAATCAACAATTGAATTCCAGATTTGGAAGAATTGTATTAGGAGAACATGGCACGCTAGGAGGTATTCGTGCCACTTCCTCGAATTTCAGTGACGTCAAATTCCAGGAATTACCGAAAACGTATTTTAAAGAAGTGTACGTGACGCGGGAACTCCAGTTTCCGAAATCTGAAAACTGCCCCTGGTAGCCATAGTACAGCCGTACATCTATGTAGATATTTCGAGTCGGGAAACGTTTCTTCTCTGCTTTTCCATCCGTTTACAACCTTTTGCTCCGTCGCGCGTCGCGTCGTGCGTCGCGTCGAGCAGCACCACTCGAGACATTAAATGATTATGTGGTTCGTTCGCGCTTTTAACGACGCGTTCTTTAAACACGTTTTAATCCTGTCGGAGAAAACGTTACGATGACGCGCACGATTCGAGTCGTTAATCTCTCCGCGTTGATAATTCGAGCAAGCGGATAAGGAAGGTACGCGCGCGGTGGCATCGGCAGCGTAGACCGTAATTGTTTGGGAAAGATGGCACTTTGCTCGGCATTTTGTCGCCTTGGACCCCTAATGGCCGGTGGTTGATAACAAGGTTTACAGAGTAGACAGCGCTGCCCACTGAGAGATGTTGACAGCGGCTTTCAACCTTCCCATGCCCGAGGCTGGCTCGATCCGTGGCTAGTTCGAACGCGTTACGATTACGCGTCTGCCCAAACATCCGTAATCTCGATCTCGAACCTCGAACGGTTCCCGCACTCCCGTAAATTTTATTCGCGATTTCTCCATCCAAGTTCCCTCCGAATCGAAATGTACCTGTACCCCCGTAACCGTAACCGTAACCGTAACCGTAACCGTGACCGAACCTTCTTACAATCGGAACGAATTAAAGTATACACGCGCGAACAAACTTACTCCCTAGCTCGTAGGTATGTAGGGTACACCGCTTGCCGCGCGGCGCGTACGACACACCGTGTACCATATACCACACACCACACACCACACACCACACGCTACATAGCAGACGGGCATGGCCCGTAAATGCGGTCAGGCGCGTTACGCGACGCAAGAAGAAGGCTTTCCTGCTAATCCTCGGTGCGGCACTAAACGAGGTGGTGGATTTGTTGGAAAGAGCTTATACTTACGAAGACAGAGAGAATACTCCTTTCCCGCACCCCTTTGCTGGAACCGGTGGAACAGGAAATAGAAGGTAGGGAAAAGGTGCCGCAACGTGGCTTCTGCTCGTGAAACTACAAAGCTCCTATCCACACGCGGGCTAACAACAATGGGATGATCCTGGCGGGATTACGCGATCCGACACGAAGGAGAGGCCGACGCGACGGCTCCGTTTTGTTACCGCTGTTCCACTGTAACTATACTTGCCGTACAGTTTAGCGATTCTACTACCGCGACGCGTTCACAGCCACTCTCCTTTTTCAGCGAATCGGCCGGATTTCCTTTCGAAACACGCACACAACTTTTATCGTTCCCGTTGTTTCCGTGATTTCTCTTTCACCTACGTTGCACCTTTGTAACGTAGGGAATCGAGATTTCGACTTGCGCGTTTCTTGCTTATTATGTTTCTTGAAAAATCTCCTATCTCTACATCGTATCGATGTTGATTCGCAGACAACGAACAACGATGACACCGAGCGATTTAGTACTCGACATTGCACCGATATACAAGCAAGGGTAGGTAAGCAGTCAGCCAAGCAGTCAGGTAGGCAGAAGTACGGACAGACGAAGAAGAAGATGGGTAACGACCGAGCGTGAGAAAGATGAGAGAGAGAGGGAGAGAGAGTCGGGTGGTGACGTTGACTAATGATGGTGGTGAGAGAACACACTCTACTCTAACCCGACCTGTTGCACCCCCAATAAACCCCGTCAAACGACGCACCGCTAAATAGAATCGCGCCGTGTCTCTCGATCTTACAGACTGCTTCATTCCGACAACTGGGAACACGATTTCTCATTACGATTAAATTCTCGCGTAATGTCGACACTTTAACTCGTCGATTTAACAACTGAAAACTAATAAGCCGCTGCTTTCTCTCTCTCTCTCTCTCTCTCTCTCTCTCTTACCCTCTCTCTATTTACGACGTATTCGCGTTAATAGTTTCGCTGCGTTACTTTTCTTCAAGCAGTTAATGAAAATCGCGCACCACGATAAAAAAAACACGTAAATAAATGACCATTTACTTTTTTCAAAGTAATTCGTGGTTGATCGACATAAGGGTGAAAACGCTATTGAAATAGAAAACCGAATCGAAGCAACGCGATACGATTCGACGAACAACGTGACGCGCGACGATCTTTCGTTCTCGCAAGACTGGCCTGACCGCGCCACGTTGAGCACTCTTCAACGCGGATTCAATCCCAGTGAGCCACGAAATAATCATCTCGCGGCGATTCATCCCTTCGCTAGCAGAAGCCTCTTATTGCTGGAATCGTCCACAGTCTGGTCAGGAGTAAATGTCTGTCTGCCTGCCTGCCTGCCTGCCTGCCTGCCAATATCTTCTGACCTCTCGATCTTTCTTTTCTCTCCTCTCTGTGCTCTCGTTCTCGTGTCATTTGAACGGTACCTACGTATTCTTTTCGTTGTCGGTGATGGATACGCGACAGTGAAACGGCACCACAAACTCGACATTTTTTTGTTGAAAGAAAATATCGTCTAGCTAAAAAGAAAGCGCTTCGAGAAAAAGAGCGAGTTCGCGTTTTCACGTAAATCGGCAAAATTTTGTTCAGCTTTTCGGTCGAGCCGAAGTAATTCGTGAAAACGGAATATCCCGAGAACCGTTTGTACGCGACACGCATTCCAAATTAACCGATTGCTCTCAGCTACTTTTCGGTACTTACGGTACAGCAGATAAATATACTTTGCTTACCACGCACTCTTACACGCCTTCGTTGCTTTATGGCTGCATTGTTCTGAAAATCAAGAAATATGTCACCGACAGCGAGGGTAAAAACGTTGGGAGGCAAGCATCGTCGTGGCAGTGTCACGGCCAGGAAAACGTTACTCTCCGTGCTCTTTTCGTCTCTCGTCGCTCGTCCCTCGTTTCTCGTTTCTCAAACCTAGGTTCACCGTCTTTCATCTACTCCAATTCTCTCTTACGCACTGCTCCTTTACCGCTTCTTCCGTGCGTTGTCAATTATCTCGAGGGATTAAACTCGCGCCACCAATACCTTCGACGCTAAAAATCCAAGTCTCGACAGTTTTCCGAGATGTTCAATGCTAAGAAAAACCGCGATGAGCAAAGCCATGAATCTAAAGGTGATTTCACCAGCGTTGATACGATTTTCGGCAAACATCCAAGCATTGCAGGTTCAACTTATTGGTAATCCGTACAAGGGCATGCACATTCGATTTTATTTTACCGTTTCCTTTATGCGAGAGACGTAGAATTTCTATTAGCTTTGTACCCGGTTAGATTGAATAGCCTCAGGCTGCCGGGCATACGTTCATGACTGTTTCATTTACAAATGTATCTCCCTCTCAGAGAGAACTTTCAATTTAGTCGGATGTTTCGTACGATTGCACGAAACGCGTAACCGGGCTTGTTCCGTGTAAGCACGATACGCCCGCTTACAAGCATCGTTTCGAGAAAATAATCGAATCAACGGACGAGTCGCTTCTTACGATCGACTCGACAAGATCGACTCCCACAGAATCTCGCGGGATAACTAACTTTGCTCGTACGCCGTGGCTAACGCGCTGCTCGCGTACCTGCTTAATGCCCGCTTGTTTCGTAGGAAGCCGCGTACCAATTCCGAATCTACACGTGGTATGCACCACCGACCCTTTTCCTGCCGCACGAACGCAAACGAACGCAACGTTTAATTATTTGCGTTATCGTGGCAAAGACGAACGAACGACAATCAAGGATATAGACATGCGTCGTGCTAATAATAGCCGATCGTACAACTTGCTTCGACGCTTTTCAACTAAAGCTGTTTTGTTCGTTCGGCGGAGAAACGCTTTCGGTATCTTCCTCTCTGTCCTCCGCGTTTCTCGGGTTACGTGTTTGAACCGCGTAAACGTAGAAACTCTGCACACGATGCAACGCGACTAGACTCGACTCGACGCGACGCGATGCGACGGAGCCGCCCGCGTCAACATACACGTATACAGGCAAGCGTATCAAGTCAATAATTAACACCAGTTACAACTTGTGGGAATAGTAACGGCGTTTATGCTCCCGGGGACGTCGTATTTCAGGAAAATGTGCTCGTGCCGTCGCGCCGCACTGGTCCGTAGGAGCACCGTGCAAGGATTTGTCGTCGGCGGGAACCGAGTTCGAAACGTCGGAGGTCGGGCAAAAGGAAGATAGGGAATGCGGGATGCAGGATGCAGGATGCGAGATGCGAGATGCGAGAGGAGAGGCGGCTGGAAAGCGAGAACGGAGAAGAGGAAAGGACAGGGTGGAGATGTTAAGCGAGTAAGGAAGCTTGCGAGAAACGTTTGTAACAGGGCGCACCGGTTAGCTCGGTGGTAGCAGATGAACAGATACGGGTTATGGGAGGTAGAAATATAGATTTAGGCTAGAGGCGACCGCCAATTCCCCTCTCGTACGTTCTCTCGGTTACGCGAGAAAGCTAATACAGATTGCCGGGCAGAGAATCGAGCGAGCGGGTATGGGTGTAAGTGTGTACGTATCGCGCACGATAGAAGATCCGCGGTTCCGACCGCCTAAGTCCTTGGGTTTACGGCGATTATGGATTCGCGCGAGCGATCTTACACGAGCACCGTATCGGCATCGCTGCTGCTACTCCTAGCAGCTACCTACCACCACCCTCCGCCAGACTGGCTGCTCGTTCGTACGTTTAGTTTGAGTTTCGGGTTTGCCAGCGTCGTTTCTAACTCAGAGAAGGCCAAACGGCAAAGCGCGAGGGAGCAGAGCTGATTTACTACCGGCTTATGGCTTGCGAGACGACGCCACGACGTTGGATCGCCTATGAACGGGTTAATGGAGCGAAAGGGTTACGCCACCACCGACCAACTATTCTGACGAACAATGTCCCTTTCCTTCCTTCCTTCCTTCCTTCCTTCCTTCCTTCCTTCCTTCCTTCCTTCCTTCCTTCCTTCCTTCCTTCCTTCCTTCCTTCCTTCCTTCCTTCCTTCCTTCCTTCCTTCCTTCCTTCCTTCCTTCCTTCCTTCCTTCCTTCCTTCCTTCCTTCCTTCCTTCCTTCCTTCCTTCCTTCCTTCCTTCCTTCCTTCCTTCCTTCCTTCCTTCCTTCCTTCCTTCCTTCCTTCCTTCCTTCCTTCCTTCCTTCCTTCCTTCCTTTCTCATGTATCATCCTTCCTCGCATCTCCCCTTCTCGGTTAAATCAATTCGACCGCCTAACAATTTTTCCATTGTCAAATTCTCTTCCTTACATACAGCAAAATTGACTAGTACCGTGGGTGAAAAGATTCTGTCGCATCGCGACGTGGACTCGCGATGAAAGAACGAAACGGATTATGGTAAATCGGAGGTATGCTCGTTAGCGGAAGATGTAGAGACCAATTAAAATAAATCTTAGAAAGGAGTAATTATACGTGTATTAGCTAGCCCCGGTGTCGGTGTGATAGACGACGCAGCGGCAGATGTACCGAAAGGGCTCTTCATTCCTCGATTTCCCTTATTGCTGGACGAACGCGTTGCGAGCAGTGTGTCCGTTATTTCCAGCCCGCGCCTACCATAGGGTCGGTGTCCCGTGCCTGCTTCCACAATCCCACAATCCCACAATCCCACAATCCGATTCGATTAAAAGATCCGAACGGACTCGAGTAGCCTTCGCGAGGAACTCGGCAGAGCTGCGATCGATTCGCCGCGCATTAATAAAATGCAAAACACCGAGTAGGCAATGCATACTCAATGACCTCGAGACTCGCGGCGAAGATCGAAATCGTTTGAAATTATCGGATATTGCTTCTACCAAAATCAATTCGACGAATTATGCTTGTCTCTGGCTTTTGAGCTCATCGACAATTAGTGTTTTGCCCGCGAGTCCAATTAGTTGCTGATCAAAGTAACATTTATTCACGGCTCTTTACTTCCGTTCTCATTAAGCTCATCAGTGCATCGGATGGGCACGTGTTCATGGCGCGATATTAATTTACCTTTGAAAGCAATCGAACAGTCGCGATTCACAAATTCGAACGCGGACTCGCCAAAATTTCCAATAAAATAACCAACTTTAGCGGCCCCTGCCGTTGCTGTCGCTACTGCCGCCTCCGCTAGCACTGCCATTCTCTCCTCCATCCCGCCGCGCCACCCTGTTTTATTCCAACAACCTACTCCCTGTACTCCCTGTACGCGCGTATTCCCCGATCTCTCTCCCTCTGTCTCCCTCTGTCTCCCTCTTTCTCTCCTTTTCACCCTCTCCCCCACTCGTCAAGCTCACTCTCTCTCTCTCTCTTTCCGTCCGCTTTTGCCTCCGCGCCTTCCTTTACCCCTTCCCGTTTCTCTCCTGCTCGCTCTCCAATCGTCCATGCGGAGACGAGCTACCGCGTCTGCTCGCATCATCCTCCGCGTTTCTCTCCCTCTGCGCCAGGAATCGGTGAACTCATTATTACGATAAACTCGTGTACATACATATTTATCGCGATGCATTATTACTCTTTTGCCGACGGTACAGCGCGGTCATCGATTGTGAATTTCATTTTGCGACTTAATGTACCGAATAGTAATGCCGCGACGAGGTACTTTTCATTAACGCGCACGCTGTTTACGGCATTAAGCCCAATTAAAAGCGTACCGGGTACAAACGTTAAAGCCAAACCGTTATCTCGTTGCGCCTACTACAAGCACCGCTAACGGCGAAACGACGCGCACCAAACGATGGGTTCGCCTAAGCCGCGTCTAATGCGGAGAACGCCGACCTTTTGTTTGCCAACAGAGAAAACGACGCTACGAGATACGATACGATACGATACGATACGGTACGGTACGGTACGACGACGCGGTACCATGCGATACAACACCGAGGAACGCGCTGTGCACCCGCGTACTTCGATTCGCTTCTCCGTTGTTTCTTCTTTGCTACGAACACATTCCGAAATAATGGTCTAGATTCGGTTCCATTTGGTTAGCGCCAGCTGTATCGGCCGTTCCAGCTAATATCGATAAATTCACAGGTGTGCTACACAAGTGCGCGTCCAGCGCCTGGTGTGCATCAATTTCAAAGGGCTTAACGCGTGAACGAAAACGTATCGTTAGGAAGGCCGTTTTTACATAAATCCCACTATCGTCTTCGTTTCGTCTGGACAAACCGCATTTTCCCATTCGCAATTTCGATCGATTTCGCCGGCTCGTTTCTTCGTACGCCTCCTGTTACAGTGGTCGACGAGCAGCCAAGCACCGCTTGCGAAAAGGAGAGTCGAACATTTAGGACCCGTGCATCGAACGAGCCTGCTCGAACGCTAGCAGCATTCTGTAGAGCCGACTCGCAAGCAGACGTTAATGCTAGCCGGACAAACGTTTGCCGCGAACCGGAGGATTTAGACCGCCGGTTAGATATGGTGTACGAAGAGTCGCGAGGACGGAAGCAAAGAGAGACGCACGAAGGATAGAATAGGGAAGATGAGTGAAATAGAAAGGGAGAATTCGTGGTGTATGTGGCTGCGTATGTGTGTATACGTGTATGTATGTGTGTGTAAGACAAAGAAAGAGAGAGAGGGCGAGCGAGAGCCGAACGAAGCTCAGAGGTGAGGGGGACGTTATTGTTATCTTAGATTTATAGTCATAACGGATGGTACTACCTCGCTAGCCAGCAACCCCGAGCGGTCTTATAATCACCCTCCACCTCCATCTCCTCCTGCCCCTGTTCCTCGTGCGCCTCCTCCATCCTCTGCACCCTCGACTATCCACCACCCCTCCCTCCTCCCCGAGAGTCGAGCTTGCCCTCGCGTAGCTCCACCAGCCGCAGTTTAAGTGATTTGCGACGCGGTAGAGCCGCCATGCAGATCCTTTTGCCTGTAGCTGCCCTCTCGCACCCCTTCTCCAGCATTGCCGCCGCCACCGCCACCGCCACCGCCACCGCCACCGCCGCTACCATCGCCATCGCCATCGCCATCGCCATCGCCATCGCCATCGCTATCGCCATCGCCATCGCCGGCTCTCCGTCTACTGTACAGCAATCCCGCGGGCAAAACGAGCGCACCTAACCCCCATAGCCTCGACGCCCGCGAGGGATTAAGTCACCGCCCGAGAAGAACCGAGAAAGAGACGATACGACGAAAAAACCGACCCGGACACTCGATCCGCCGACAAATGAGAATCGAACGCGAAAACACCAGCGTCGATCCGAACGACAACGAAACTACTATTTTACAATAGGTCGTCGTGTCATATACCTGCGAATACCTGCGAATACCTGCGAATACCTGCGAATACCTGCGAATACTTACCAACGCTAATTTCAAATCCACGGATTTGAAAAAAGTCCGATTCGAAGGTCGCAAATGGAACGCCTCGATGGAAGAAGGAGCGACGCGACGGTACGAAGATCGTACGGTTAAGGCGCGGAAATCTAAAATGAAGTGTTGTGACGGGCACGTAGTTCGCCAATGGATAGAGCCAATCGAGAAAAATCGGAATCAGCGGGTTTTGCTCGTGTCGCTGCTTGTTACCCAGACTCCTCGAACAATTCGCTTCGTGACTGTTTCAGCCGCGAATCGAGCCCCTCGACTACAGACTCGTAATCGTTCTTTTTCGACGTTCCTCTCCAACAGCGCTACGTCGCGTCGTCAGGCTCACGTCCGGGCTCAGCAACGAGCAACCAGTAAAACGAGGCAAGTTGAATCGCTGACTCGAACGACTCGTTTTCTAGAAAATGCACGATACCCGTACAGCGCTACAGCGCGCGCGTGTCTCCAAGAGGAACAACGAGTCGTTTCGAAGTCGCAGCGTCGCTAACGTCGCTAATCCACGGCAAAATAAATGTGTACGAGCACAGCAACCAAAAAGAAGAAAAAAAGAAAGAAAGAAAGAAAGAAAGAAAGAAAGAAAGAAAGAAAGAAAGAAAGAAAGAAAAATAGAAAAAAAGACAAGCAACGAAGGTTGCCATTTGGTTGCTCCAAGTTGGCCATTCTCTGAGGAAAGAAAGCAACCACGAAAGCGCGCTTCATAGGAGAAGTTCGCGCAAAGAAAATAACGCGAGTCTGGGATCGCTTGGACCGAGACGCGACGACCCGGTTAGGACGATAAGGGATCCCGTACAGCTTGATGGAATTCCATAGATCCACGTCGGCGTCGAGACAGAGTCGGCTAAGCAGCCATTTAAATGCAACCGATGTGTCTCGGGGAGCTATTACATCTGATGGACGGTTATTGACGCGCACTGGCTTATACCGAGCAGCACCGCTACCACCGGCACCGCCGCCACCACCGCCGCCACCGCCACCACCACCACCACCACCACCGCCGGCAACCACCCTCGCGGACCCACGATCCCACACCCCCGATCTACCCTCAACCCACCGCTAGTCTCCCTACGCTCCACTCCTACCTATACTCTCTATACTCTACATCGATTCGACGCTTCTGTATTCGTTGCTCTCCCTCGCTGTATAGATTTGCTGCGGCTACGCGTGTGTATCCGTTTAACAGTTTAGCGTCTGTATTTATTCGTGCTAGTACGAACGCGAACGCGATCGTCTCCAAACGACAGAAAGAACATACGAAAAAGGTGGGAGAAAAAGAGCCGGAAAGAATCTCGCGAAAACCGAATTCGGTTCGATACGCGCATTTAATGAACTTTCGTACGAAAGACGAGGGCTAATCGAGAAATAAAGAAAACGATGGGGATAAATAGCTGCCCCGATTCGCAACTTTTTCTTCGATTAAAGACACGTTTTGTTTCTTTGATCCAAGACGAGAAACAAAAGGGGGAAGAACATGAAAATGATATTTTAACGGTGGACGGATTTGGTCCGAATGTAGCGTCGTCTTTAGACCGAAATGTAACGAGAGATTGAAAACGCGTTTCGCGCGCTCGTGACAGCGTATTTGCGATTTGTCGTCGAGGCAATAAACTCGAATAGACCGCGTAACTGCGGAAGAACCGGTACGCTCGCATTACATACGACCCTGTTTACCACAGCTTTTCGAATTTATGTCTCGTTACGAGACGTCATTTCCAGTAGAAACGATAAAATAAATTCGAGGAGAAGATCCTTGCAGATTGCAGTTCGTGCGTCCACGGAGTTTGCCGGAATCCCTCGCAAATCTGCCCAGTGCACATCGTATTCTTGCTGTCCGGAAAAGGGGAGAGAGAGAGAATTTCTTTGAATATTTTTGGATAATCGTGACGCGAGAACTCGTGCGCCAACCAAACGCAAACGATACCTACCGACTTATTCGAAAGAATCGTCAGAAAAAAGACGTAAATCGAACAGCTTTGTCGAAAAACAGTATCCTCCAGTTTGAAGAGAAATCGAGGCGAGGCGAGGCGAGGCGACGCGACGCGACGCGACGCGACGCGATGCGATGTGGCGTAGGAAAAGCCGATATTATCGTCGCAGAAATATTACTCAGAAAATTGCCAGCGTGACTCCGAGTAGCCTCGTTAATTACCACGAATTACCCGAATAATTATAAGGAGCGTAAAAGTTTTTACTATCGCCGTGGGACGATCCAAGCTCGGGACTATGATGCAAAGCCTCGACGGTCCGGGCTCGTCTACAATAAATTCGCCGAGACGTAACGTTTCGTAACTCTCAAGTACTTTTGCGTGCCGTCGCTCTTCCTCCTGCGTCTAAATCTAGTCTGTTTGCGTACGTCTTATCGTGTTTGCTCCCGATCACCGACAACCAAATCGTCTACCATTTCGCGTCTGTTCCTCTCGAGCGAACCTCGAACCATCGAAAATTCCCTTTCGATTCAACCGTCTGACCCCCTAACCCTACCTTATTCTATGTATGTACCGAGCCATCTCCGCAGTTTATCGCGCATTTCTTTCTCAATCAGCTTTGCGTGTCACGTCGCGTCAAGTATAGGATCGCAACGCGGCTCCAATCCGATCGATTTTCCTCGACAGGACAACGTTTCTCATTCTTCTTTGCACGAGTATCCGCTGCGAAGCAATTTGTCGGCGACCGGAATCCGAACGATTCGATATGTACACGCTCTGTATGTACCTACGCTCTACAATCTACACTCTACGCTCTACGCTCTACGCTCCAGTTAGTCGTTCGGTTTTAAAGTCGATGCGTACGAACCGCGCGCGTCACCGTTACAATGAACCTGAACATCCATCAGTCAATGCGAATGCACTCGTTCGTTCTTGATAAACGGACGTCCACGGTTTATGGGCCACCTGTTGCACCTACGCGCGACTCCTCGTCGAACTTTTAGTCTTTGCATTCGGCTCCGCAAGAAAACACGTTCGTCGAGATCTTTCTCCAGTCTGCCACCACCAATGTTTCCTTCGCAAACATGTCGGTAGGCGCGAACATTGATTTCAACCACGCGACGCGACAGGATGCGAAGAGACCAACAAATTTCTATCTGCCTCTTTCTTTTCTCGCATCTGTTTTTTCTCTTATTACTTTTTACCTTTTATTCTTATTTCATGTTCTTTGCTTTTTCGACCGCTTCTTCTAGGCCATTGCTTCTTCGTTTAAAAATTCGAAAAATAATCTGTCTAAATCAGAATGCATTCACCTGCTAATTCTAACGTAACATCTCTGCACCGTGAACAAGTCCCGGCAGCAAGTAATAGGTTGAAAGGATTATTTTCTCAGAAACGCGCGCTTTTCACCTGTCCGTTTGAACCACGATCAGTCTTTTTTTTTCTGTTAAAACGCGAAAAGTTTAAAGTTTCATTGCAGGCCGACAGAACGTGTCGCGAACGATCCGTGTCGATCTACGAGAGCAACGGTATCGTTATCGCGAGCACGGAACGACCGCCATCAGCCATCAGGTGGATGGAGGCGCGGTTTTAACACGGCTCGTGCATTTCCCTAATGATTTACAAGCATTATTGGGTATTAATTTCAATCTGCACTCACGGGGGATAGAATGCCGCGTGACGTGGCTCGACGCGGATATATCAAAAGGTCGGGGAAGAGGAAGTTTGGTAGCGATACACAAGCGTTGCAACCAGAGATACTCAAAGTACGCGAGAGAAAGGGAGTATAGAGTGGTAAAGAGGACGCGGGTTGGTACACGGCTGACAAAGATGAACCGTCGCGTCGATTAGATGGACAGCGGGACGGAGAAAGATAGAAATGGATAGAAAGATGGGTGGATAGATGAATAGATCGGGCAGGGGTGTACGGGGTGAAAAGAGAGAGAGTGTAATAGAGGGAGAAGGCAGGATTGGGGTAGTCGGGTGAGGGGGTGAGGAGAAGAGAAAGAGAGAGGGAGAATACATGTATAGGGGACAGCTCGACGCCACACGTCGCGGGCTACAAATCAACCGTTCCGAACAAATTATGAATGATATATTCGTTGTGCTCGCTTGATATATGCGTATCTCCCGTCGGTACCGCCTGACTGCAGTCGTGGTAACGTTTTCAAAATCTGTCCACCCTGCCTTCCAGGTAAATATTCGTTTTTTTTTTTCTCTGTTTTCGCGCATTGAAAATTCGAAAAACGAGGCGCAGAGATTATCGAAGGCGATCTTCGAATCGAACGTCAATATTTTTTCGCGACAATTCCCGTCGATCGTTGAAACGCAATCATGTTTCGCAACTCGTATCAATCGTCGTCGTCGTCACCGTCGAATCTGAAATCGACGTGAAAGTTCAAGATACGGTTTGAAACTGTTCGATGCAAGATGCGAAAAATTTGACGAAAGAACGCGAACAGAGGAGACAACAACGTGAAAAACTGTCGCTTCTTGTGTACGTTTTTGTTGCTGAACGGGAACGCAACGTGACCGACAAAATGGAAATGTTTGAAATACCGGCGACATATACCGTGTCGATGTGCCGAATTTGTACCTAACCCGGGTGCAATAACTTGCCGCTATAAAAGCTATCGACAAATCAAATTTTGACATGATTCAGTGTTCGGCATAAATTCCAGGATTCAGCCAGGAGAGGCGACAGTGACACGGACATGTGTTTCATTCTCTCATTCTCTCGTTTCCTCGCCAACGCAAAGTCACTGTGATCCTCTTTTTTTTCTCTATCGCGCTACTGCCGCGGCTATTTATCGTTTTATACACCCGACGAGCAAGCAAGCTTTGCTATCGTTCACGATCATTTCGTTTCGTTTCGTTTCGTTTCGTTTCGTTTCGTTTCGTTTCGTTTCGTTTCGTTTCGTTTCGTTTCGTTTCGTTTCGTTTCGTTTCATTTCGTTTCGTTTCGTTTCGTTTCGTTTCGTTTGTCGATCTCTCGTTCCTTTGCTTCTCTGCTCACGGTCTAATTTCCACCGAGCATATTTCGCGTAATCCTTAAAGGAAAAGCCAACCGATATTAGTGGGCGAAAGAAAGCGAGCAAGGAGCCGGAAAGGCATCGCGCGGCCATACATCTTCCTTTCTTGTCTCCGTTTTGTACACCCGCGGCAAAATCTTCAATTCACGGTACGAAAGAAAAGAGTAGAAGGTATCTAACGACTGCCGGTCGTTTCGTTCGAAAGAATCGCACAAAGGGACGCGGACGTCGCGTCTTCGAGCTTTTTCTTTATTTTTTTCTTTCCTTGAAGTTAATCAGCGAAAAAAAGCAGCCACCGTATCCTCCGTTTGGTACGGAAACACAGAGATATCGTTCTTCGAAAGTTTACCGCTGGCTACGCGTACTTAACAGACAACCTCGTTACCTGCGGTTTATCTTACGCGACTGTGCACCGATTGCAAGACAAATAGACGTTACCTACAACTTACTGCTTGAGAAAGAAAAAAAGAAAGAAAAGAAGGAAGGAAAGAAAGAAAGAAAGAAAGAAAGAAAGAAAGAAAGAAAGAAAGAAAGAAACGCGGAGTCGTTATTCGTGCGTGGATCCTATCAAAGCGTAAAGGTGAAAAAAGTAGCGGAAACGCGTAATTCGTGTATCGGATATCGTAAGTCATTGTCAGTTTCGGCAAGTTGGAAGAGGGAAGCTCGTGGAAGGAACGAGGAAGCGCGCTAGGGTTATGGTATTCGAGATAGCGAAGCGAAACGTAGGTGGAACGGGGAAAGCAATCAGAACTTGGGCCATTGCTGGATATTACGGAGACGTGAGAGATGTCTCCTCGATCATATTAATTGCCGAGATAACCGTTGCTTCGACGCGCCCACCGCCGATGTGGTGTGCCTCGTCCACTTTACCAGCCATTAAGAAATTTCCACGTTTTTCATCGATTGATATAGCTTGGATTTCGCGCGATTCCAACAGATTTCGTACAAAACGAGACGCAGTTTGTAGCACGACTACGCGCAAGTCTCGCCATCCTGCAAATCGTATCGTGTATCGTTTGGAAAACGATATCTCCAGCGAATCGGGCGAAACGTTTTTTTCGCCTCTCCAAAGAGTTTTTCGCCAACGAATTCCTCACGTATGCAACAGGTATCGCTCTCTTCCATTCGTAAACCGATAACAACCATTGTATCTTCACGCATCGCATCCGTGAGTGCCATCGTCGACGAGTATTCGCGAGTTCGTCGTGTTCCACCGCCTTTTTTCTTTTTTTCTTTCTTTTCTCTTTTCTTTTTTTTAACGTCGATACCTCTCGAATCGCCATTTCGACTCAGCCTAACCCTCTGATCGAACTTGAAAACCTTCCGTCCAGCAGAAAATGTGTCGAGCAAAGCGGTAAAGCGACAGAGATCTAGGATCGTTCCTTTACCGATCAATGCAAATTACTTCTTTCACGCGGTTGCTCGTTCTTTCTCGTTGCCTATGATCATCCAGGACGCAAATGTTGGTAGAGTAGCTGCTGGCCCGGCAACGAGTCAGCGTATATAAAATAAACCGTCCTACTCTTCCGGGGATGAAAGGGTTTACCATCGGGACCCCTGATTCAGCTGGATGCGAGGAGTATTCTCGAATATTCGACTAATATTTTATTGCATCCAGCCGAATTCAGGGTAAAAATGAAAATTCGCTCGAAGAGAAACGTGTGACGATACATGCGTGTGTACAGGATGAAAAATGGGAAAAAGAAAAAGAACAAGAGGGACAGGAGGAGAGTTACGCGTGGGTTAGATGTAACGGTAGAACGCGGTGGTAATGTTGGGAAATATTCGCGTTTTATTAGGTCGATCGGTGGTAGATAATCGGCGACAATCAAGTTTCACGGCGGTGATTGGACGAGTACGGTCCGATGCCAAATGCAGCTGCATATGCATGACGTAATCTCGTATCCATATCCATAGGTCGGTACGCGACGGAAAATCGCGAAGGAAGGATGACGCTACGGGGGTGAACAGTGTTGGACGAGGAAAACGAAAGAGTGAGCTGAAAAGCGAACAGAAACGACAGAATGCAAGGCAAGGGGTTCGAGAGGAGCGCAAAGGGGCGCGAAAGGGTGAGCAAACAACGCGAGCGATGCGAACGGTGCGAACGGTGCGAACGGTGCGAACGAACTATGGTAACGGTGCGGCGAACGGCGTAAATGGCACGTTACATCGAATGCAGCGAGCAAAAGCAAGAGTCCGATTTCCAAGCCAACGCGATGCGTCATTACTCGTCATTATCCAGCTATCAAATCGATCGACGATAACTAGCTAACCGTAGTTGTTGTTCAACGCGGCAAACTAGATCTCGCGACACGAGTTTACGATCCAAGCTCGATCGAAACGTCTTTCTTCGAGCTTGGATCCCGCTACCATCAAACTGCAGCTGAAATTGCCTTTAGAAAATTTCATGCTGACCTATATTCTTCTTTCGAATATGCCAACGTGTTTATCGAATCAGTTGGCGGTTTTCGAGCTGACCCCGTGCTCGAACTGTACGTTCCAGTGGATTTCAGATTTTGTCGAGTATCGTAGACGAATTGCTGTTTCTTCGTGGGAAAAACGCGTGACTCGAAGAGCATCGAACGTATATAAGATCGAGCATGGCGAGTAAACCGTGGATGTTTCCGGCCGGAGGCGCGCACCCGGATGTTATTGGCAGCAGAGTGGAGCCATTAGTCGCGATGATGGATGCCTGACAGCAACTCCTACCACGGTCAGCAGCCTCCACCCCGTCGACGGCAGTTATAGTAAGTAATGGGTTTGCTCTCTACCCTGAGAAGTCCTCGGCGCGCCACCATCCTGCGCCAATCTCTTCTTCGTTCCTCTCCTCCTGCTTGTTCCGCAATAACAACAAATCTTGCCTATATTAATTTCCTGACAGACAATTACTCTTTCCCCTTGCTTGGTTCGCGAGACTCGGAAACTCGCAAAAGTTTTTCGATGAGAACGCGAATCCCGCTTCGACAGAGACGAACCACCGCACCGGCAAATACCCTTACGCTTGACGCTTTAGAAAACCAGCGCGCTTCCCTTAACGATACGATCGAGAAAGGCGCGTGTACAAATCGTAATCGGAAATTTCTCGCATCGCTCGAAACTTATCGGTTCGCGTCGGTTCGCGTCGGTTCGCGTTGTTCTCGCTTATATAGGCCACGCTGGATTGCTCACCTAACCGATCGGAAAACGGAAGCGCGGCCTTCCGTTCTCTGCCGATCTTCTTCGATACACCCTACCGTCTCTTTAGACTCTACACTAGACTCTACGTACACGCTTTACACACTCGCTTGTTCCTTTCTTTTCATATACCTACATAGGTATGTACCTACGCTTTACGCCGATCTCCATGCTTCGTTCCTTTTCGCGCGACCGAACAACCCTTCCGTTCCATCGTAACCACCACCTGCCTCTCCCTTACTTACCCATACGTACAAGCTTCGCTAGTTATCTCTGTTCCGTACTCTGCTTTTCCGCGCTCCAACCTCTACCTATTCGCAGATTCCCATCCTCGTCCCTGTCCTCGTCATCCTCATTCCCATTCTCGACCACGTCCCGATCTCCATCCTCCACCACCACCACCGCCACCACCACCACCTCCAACATCACCGCCTCCTCCCCTTCTCTCTTCCTTCCCACTTCCCCTTTTCCCGATCCCATCCTTCCCACCCCACCTCCCTTAAATCATTGATTGTTGCATTATCTGTTATTGGCAATGCAATTAACCCCTTACGGTAAAACAACGCCAACTCTCTCTCTCTCTCCCTCCCTCCGTTCCTCGCTCGCTCCCTTCCCCCTCTCGCTCACGTGCGCACAGAAACATATCTCTCTCTCTCCCTCGCCCTGCCTCCCTGCAACCCCCTTTCGCGCCACGTCGTCCAGCTTGCATCCTGCAACTGCTGCAACTGCTGCAACTGCAGCTACGAGTACGATCGTAATCGCGATTGGTTTGATCGCGCGCGCGCACTAGATACACGAGTACTTTGGTAACGTAGCCGGATTCTTACTCAAAAGCTTTGGTTGTTAGGTGGATCGTGACGAAAATAAAACGAACAAGCGAGAAATAAAGATCTCCCCTGTCCTATTCGTCTGGCCGTCTCGAGAGAAACCAAACGTAAATAGCTAGTCACCCGTCCTCATCGTCTTTCGATTCTTTCTTCCCTCCCGTTCCCGTTGCTGGTCTGCTAAAAAATCTCCTCTAGTTTGAACCTTGACGAAACAAGGTTGCATCTACTTGACAAAATTCTTTCCTTCCGTTCTCGACTCTACTTCTCTTCTCCCCTGTCGTTTAACTTCCCTTCCCTCGCTCTACCCGCCATCCGCGTTTCTCGCTTCACGCATTCATCCATTCTACCCAGTCCCCTTTGGAGTGTAATTGTGAAATCTCGTGCGCCTAGTACCGGTAACCGCCTCGTTTCCCGTTTCCCTGCACCACGCGTATTCTATCTGATGCGTTACATCGCGTTCACGATCAGGTGCAATTACGAGCAAGTTAATAATCGTTGCGATTAACGCGGTCACGGTACAGAAACACACAGCCGATATACCATAATCCATCGGAATCGAGCAGAGTCGAGGAGAGTCGAGCAGGATCGAGCAGAACCGAGCGGAAGCGAGCGGAAATTCGCAGATTCTGAGCAGACGTGTTAGAGAAAACGGTTTTCGCGCGCACACCTTCTAAAATCTGCCGTGACATTACACACACAATCGAGGTCAAGACCCCCTTGCGTTATATGCCCCCTCGTATATACCTACATATACTTTATTCCTCGGTGTCCTGCCTCGATGTTTGGCAATGAATGCAAGACAGACGAGGAACTTGTTGGGAGAATTAGTCGAGACCCGGAGAGAAGACGAAAGGCTTCGTTGAAGACCAGCTTAGGACTCGTTGAATCATAACGAGGACTTACCCCGAAAGCCTCCGACGCGACCGCTTCTCGTCTCTCTACACTGCCTCCTTCTTCCTTTTATTCGCATTTACGTCTAGCTATCTACGCGCACCTTTCTATCCGTATCTTCGCTCCGCTCGAGTACTCCTTTTACCAGCATGTTCAAGCAGCTCGATCCCTTTCACGAGGAAAGATTACTTTTACCGCGAAACAAACATAAACACCGTCGAATCAATTGTCGAGATCAGTTTGAGCGAAAAAAACAAAAATCAAACATAAAATACCTCGAGGACGTCGTGGAGCAATCTTTAATCGAGATCGGATTCGATCGGGTCAACGTTTTCGAGCGAAATATTAAGCTATGCCGCGAATGTCGTGTCCTCTGGACCTTTATGTTCGCTTTAATGCACGCGTAGATAATTGCCTCGATGCCGTTAGCTAGTTCCATTAGGAAACATCTTATTGGCCTTAAGGCGCTTATTACTGCTCTTAATTGCACGAACGCGCGCTTTTATTCTTATTAACTGTCGGCGACGACTACCCTAATAGGATGGCGTTATAACCTGGATAATGCGTTTTCACGCGGATCCTTTCTACCGTTTCTTATCCCTCTCACTTCTCTCGATCTTTTTCTTTCTTTTTCTTTCTTTTCCTTTTCTTTCCCTTAACATGCTATGTTTACGAAAAGAAACGTTCGATTACGTAATTTTCTTAAAATAACGAAGCCAAATAAAATCGCGAAATCCTTCTGGACGCTTAGCGAACGGGCAAATTGGCTGTAGTTTTCTTCTCCGCTGCTCGACACTTTCGAAACAACTGAGAAGAGAAACGTGGTTATTGCGCGAAAGATGGTGGAAAGAATGGAAAGAATGGGAAAAATGGAAAGATGTTAGAAGGAAGAAGGAAGAGAATCTAGTCTGGAAGCGATGTACGAAAGATCTAGACTGGTTTCAGGTTCGACGCGCGTTGTATGTACCGTGGGGTATCCATTAGGGACAGAAGTATTCGCGCGCGAGATATATCGACGTCGCCCTGGAGGATTTATCGTGACAGCGGCGCTTGAAGGGATTGTAAATCCCCGTTTGAGGATCGCTGATACCAAGTTTTATGTGGGACATTAGTTGGGTGGGGCGTGGTTGAATGGTGCGGAGTCGAGAATAGCGCTAGAAAGACGAGAGGAGAAGCGCACGGAAAGAAAAGGGCAGAAAGAAAGAGGGACCAAGAGGGGTAAGTGGTGGAATTCAAGGGAAGAAGATACGCCGCGAGAGAATAAAGAGAAAGAGGGAGAGAGAAAGAGAGGGGAAGTGCGCGCACGTGTGTATGTGTGTAAAAGAGAGAGTAAGAAAGAGTGGAGTAGGAAAAGGAGGAGAGAAAGGGAGAGAAAGGGAGAGAAAGGATGGGGGGAGAGAGAGAGAGAGAGAGAGAGAGGAAGAGAAGCTGCTTGGGCGCAATAAATTAGCCCGAAATGAAAGACAAATCGCCTCGGAGCTGTCCGCCCGTTCGCCCAACGTGATAGAAGTGCGCGGACCTAGCTGATGCCGACTGCTACTGCCTCCTTTTCCACCTTGCCTCCTTTACCTCCCTGTGCCCCCTGCACTACCACTACCACGCCATCACCATCGCCATCGCCATCGCCATCGCCATCGCCATCACCCCCCCCCCCCCCCACCTCAACCCTTACGAGTCTCCCTTTTCTCCGACTGCACCCTCTTCCTCTCTTCCTCTCTCTTGTTCGCCTCGAATTCTCGGTAGACCGATCCTTGGCCCGAGAAAAGATACCGAGAACGTCTCTTTCGCTTCTTTTCGTCCTCTCTTCGCTTACTACCGTACCGTGTCGTGTCACCGACCACCTTGACGGACGGCTGTCGATTCGCAAGGGACCACCTTCGTCCACCCTCTTCACGTTCTCGCGTCTACCTTCCTCCAAGAAACGCGAACGTTCGTCTCGAATCACCGTTCATCCGTTCCACGCTAATATCCACCCTCCGTTAACGTCCGTTCTCCCAGTGAACAGGACCGTTTTTCGTCGACGAACGATCCTCCAATTAAACGGCGATCGAATGATTCTAAGAAATTGTACAAACACGGATGCGAAGAGAAAAACGCGAACGAAAACCTTTTGTCCTGACAACGAGCATCCTACGAATTTTCTACGAGCACAGCGTAAAATGAATACCGTCATTTTCGAAAAAGCCCCCTTTCTCTGCCAGTTTCGTTACATCGCGCAAGCCTTGTCCAGAAAATAATTCATAGAGCAACCGTGACAACAGCAACACCGACAACACTCGCAGGACGAGCACACTGTTGCCCAGTGTCTGCGGCGAAATGAACGTTTTAATTCCCCTCCATAAAAGCCAACGACAAATCAAACGACTTTGACATGATTAACTGGCGGGCATAAATATCGGTATCAATGCACGTGCACATGCAATGACGCGTCGCGTCGCGTCGCCTCGCCCCGCTTCGCCCCGCTTCGCCCCGCTTCGCCCCGCTTTACGCTACGTCGCGCCATACCTCTCTCCTTCTTCCTCTTTTATGCACTATATCTTTCTATCTATCACTCTATCCATCCATCCATCCATCCATCCATCCATCCATCCATCTATTTATCTATTTATCCATCGATCCATTTATCCACTTACCTATCCACCCATATCTATCCCTTTAACCAATCTATCCATTTGTCCAATTATTCGCTCGTACGCGTAGCCAATTTATCTGTTTTCTTTATTTACCTATTTATTTCTTCGCCTAATTCAAACCCGTTCGATAATGTTTTCCTATCGCATCGATATACCGTATACCTTTGAATACATCGAAATCAGAATATTATTATAAATGTACAACGAATTAAGCCACAACTCGACGATCCATGTGAAAAGCTTAAAAGTAAGACAGCCGGTTGAAAGATGTTCGGTGTGTGCGCAAAAACAACCGCGATAGCGATTGTATGCAAATGGCAGAGCAGCGAGCGAGTCCAATCGATCGCCACGCAATTTCTGTTCGAACGGAACGCAAAGCGATCCGTATCTGGACTTGAAACGCTCGAAAAAGAACCTTTCCACGAATTCCACTAATCATAAAACTATACGATCTTAAAATTGTTGCTACCTTTTTCTTCGACTTTCTTTTCTTTTCTTTTCTTTTCTTTTTCTTTCGATACAACTAGCCTTTGATGGAAAAAGTCTATCGGCTTGAGATGCGTGTACGTTACATCGTAGATGCAGTTGTGCACATCTACAGACAAATTGTTCGAGTTCCGTTTACTCGTTAAATCGTTGAAAATTCATCGATCGATTACATTCACCTGTCCCTGTCCACTCTCTGTTTCGACCACGTGTAAAACGCCCTTGACTGTTGCACGAATCGCGCACATACATATGTATGTACATACATAACAAACATCTTTTAATTCGGACATCCGTTTGCAAAGCTGTTCCTTCCCAACTATACAGCTCGAGAATTTCAGGAATCCTTGGAAAGTTGAAAAACTTTCCGGTTGGTATACGTAAGAAACTGGGTTACGGGCAACAGGTGGGTACTAAAGTAAATATACGCACATTACGTCTACTCCTTACGACTGCAAAACGATCATTACGTATTTCAACTTCCATCTACGATTAGTCTGTCGCCTTTCCGTCCACCCTAACCGCATCTTACATTTGCCGCTACTTACGCGCCCTTTTACGCGCCCTTATACGCGCCCTTATACGCGCCCTTATACGCGCCCTTATACGCGCCACACCGCACGCACGTCCAATCCTTTCGATATTCCTGATCTGTTGAAAATCAATCTGTTGCGGCATGCATTCCCTCAACAATACAGTTTCACGAAACGCTCAAAACTTACAACTTTCCTTTCGAGTACAACGAGCCACGTAAACCCGAATCGTCTTTCAATCAAATATCTGCAAATTACATTCTTTTAACATCCTTACGTGTTCATTCGGTTTAGAGCATTTTTTATCACTACATTTCAGGGCCTTTATTTATTATTTTCTTGCTTTATCGCGATTGTTAACTAATTAGAAACATTCATGGTACCAAAAAGCTGCATTTATTCAATAAACTTCATACATTCAGCTTTACAATAGTTATTCAATTATTTATAACTAACGTTTACAATTGTAATTTTGCGCATTATTTGTACAACTTTGTAGAATTTATACAACAATACAATTACTCTTATTTTTACTGTTTATTTAATATTTCAAATTATAAACGCAATCTTAATTTAATCCATCAATTATTTTAAAATTTAAAATTATAATAAAAACATTACATTACAGTATGAAACCGTTGCACAATGAATTATATAAAAAATTGTAACATATCTGTACGTAAAGTTATAAAAATAATGAATTCTGATAGATATAACAATAACGTATATAAGATATAATTGTAAAATTGAAAATAATAATACAAATATTTCATAATAAGTTAAGAAGGGCATGTGCAACGTATGTTTTAGTAAAGTTGATAAAAATAGTCAACCTTAATGAATTTAACAATAATATAGTTAATAAATAACAGTAACATTGAAAACAGTAATAGAAATATTGTACAATAAGTTAATAAAGAAATGTATAAGAAATGAGAACAATTTAATCAATAAATAATTAAAGAATTAATGATTATAAAATACATTAAAATGAACTAAAATAAAATAAAAGTTTGTAGGCATAACAATTATTCATTGTAAAACCATAAAATTATAATAATTGTAACAAAATTTGCATAATTATAATAATTATAATATTTTAATATAATTACATAATTATAATATTATGTTATTAGAGTTTGTAGCGAAGGTAAATGAGCGGCATGAAGAGATAAAGCAATTTGTATAATTAAATATAGTCCTGGGGTCATCTAATTTGAATAGTAGAAAGATAAAACATTGTATTATTATAAAATAATGAATTTAATATCGTTCAAGCTTTATTTTTCAATTTTTTTTAAAGAGCAACTGAGGACGGTACATGGGGTGTTACCGACGAAATTAGCGAAACAGAAAATTGTGTTTTTTCAGAAACCAGGCCACTTTTCGGATAAACTAAAGTTATAGAGACATTTATAACAACAAAATATTTTATGTAATGGTGTTAAAAAGCCGATTTTTAATAAAATAATTTTTACCGACTTTTTATTTTTACCCCTGGCGCCACCTGCGAACAAAGTGCTGAAACTACTCAATAATTACCGACTGAGAATTCCGAAACATCGTTAAAAATGGCGGGCTTTTCAAAATGAGTAATGTACTATTTTGATATTTCTTAATTAAATTCCTTATAAAGGTTTATTAATTAAACTTCTGCTTTAATTATTAAACTAGAAGAACTGGTGTATAATTTCTGATTGTTTCAATAAGAGAAAAACCTACATTTATGTCTTTTCTTCATTAATATAACTTTTAAAGTTGTATAATAAACGATTCAAAGCTATTAACATGGATATCGTTCTAATTTTATCATTTTCAATGCTTTCAGTACGATTGTGTACAGCATTTTATTAATTTAAGATGTTTTTTAAGCTGTAAAAAATTAATAACTTTGGGGAATAGTCTGCTACTATTATAAGTGTTCAAAAATCACTTCTGTAGTTCTTAAATGAAGGTTTTTCGTTTATCTAAACTATCAGAAATTATACACGAGTTCTCCTAGTCTCATAATCAAGTAGGAATTGAATAAATAAACCTTTTTAAGGAATTTAATTAAGAAAATTTCAAAATGACACATTTCTCATTTAAAAAGCCCGCCATTTTTAACGATGTTTCGGATTTCTCAGTCGGTAATTGTTGATCAGTTTCAGCACTTTGTTCGGAGATGGCGCCAGGGGTAAAAAAAATATAATTATTTAAAAAATTGTAAAAATAATAAAAAATAGAGCTTGTACAGTGACAAATTGATACCTTTATGATAATATAAAGTTTCCCCTTCCTTTAGTTCAAATTTAGTGATCCTAGAACATCATTTAAGTATATAAATCGATATAAACCTGCGCTTGATTACGAAACTCGAAGACTACATTTCAGTCCCTTTATTTATTATTTTCTTGCTTTATCGCGATTGTTAACTAATTAGAAACATTCATGGTACTAAAAAGCTGCATTTATTCAATAAACTACATCATTCATACATTCAGCTTTACAATAGTTATTATATTATTTATAACTAACGTTTACAATTGTAATTTTGCGAGATTGCTGTGGAGGGAGTGGGAGGTCCGATCGGCGGGCGTTTTATTGTTACTAAAAAGTATATATGTACAAAACTTGCATACATATAGACACAAAATATGTATAAAATGCACACATTCAAACTAGAAAACCTTAGTATCAGTGTCTCTAACCAGAGACCGAAGCAGACTATTCTCAAAGATGGTGATTTTGAAAAATCACGCAGCCCGGCTATGCTAGGATACCATATATCGTATCGATGACCCACACTTACGCAGTACACGGTTTTTTAGCTCCTAATCCATGTTCATGCCCGCATAGAAGTTGATAAACTCTTCATCGTTCCTCGTTTCACTCGTGTTCTTCGATTATCTTTAATAATAAATAAAAATGTTGAACCGTACATTGAATCGACGCGAAGAGGAATTTCAAAATTTAACTAACTTTACAAAGAAAATTCATCAAGATATCATAGACATTTCTTCTGCTTTGGGTTGGTCGATAGACAGTATGAAAACTACCGTAAGTACATATCTATACAGATATTTCATGGTAATGAGCAAATGAAATTACTTTATTCTTTATTCCTATGTAGAATGAAAACAGTCTCGTTTGTCCTTACGATTCGTCCCATCGAATTAGTAAAGAAACTTTAGATCAGCATTTGGAATCGTGTCAGTGGAAAAGCGAGGGTTACAACGAATATAGCGTTCCGTTGCCTGAGTCAAGTTCATCGTTAATTTCACCTTCTTCGATAAAATTAGGTATATATCCTTGATTACATTTGATTAATAATTATAAGTCACGATTCACATATGATCAAGATTCACTTTACAATGAATTCTTGTAATTACAGATATATTGTTACAAAACAATATTTTGCAAGAAGCACAGAAGAAAGATTCAAGCATGAAAATTGGTTAGTACGATAAAACCAACTTTCGGCATATATTTTTACATGTTTTAAATTGCTCAATTTTTTACAGACAATTATGAATGTCCTACTTGGCACAAGCTCTATATATCCTTTTTCATATCTTTTGCTAAATATTTGAATAACATAAAATGATTGCTTTACGTTTCCTTATTTAACTCCTGTTTGAAACATATAGATTCTTTCAAAACATGAATTCTTAACACTGATAATAGGTCTGGGAGAGCGATTAATTCCACAAACATCGGATAGAATCTTCACAGATTTTACACGCGACGAAAGGAAAGCTTTATACGAATATGTTGTTTCCCATACCATGAAAACAGATATCGGTCATGATGTTACAGATACTCATAAACCGTAAGTTTGAACCAATAATAATTAATTTGTTAGTTAATGCGTGTAAAATTCTGAAAACGTTTGTACTTTTTAGAAAAGACCAGGGTAAAGATGATAAAAAGTTATCATTTCTGGAATTGTTGGTACAAGAACGTAATTTGAAGAGGCGAAGAGCTAAACACAAAGGTGTTCATACAAATAAAAAATCCCACACAGAAATTCTCAGAGAAGTCATTAACCAACAAATGGAGGCATACATGGACTATACGACAGAAACGCAAGCAATTAGTTACGGTACAAAAGCCGATAGCGTTGTCGAAGCTCGACGTTCAAATAAACATTTCGATAATGGAACGTTACGTTTATCTTTACAATTTAACGAAGCTTCGTCAAAACGTCGTAACGTTTCGCTCGATGATTCGTTGAAGAATCGGGGAAGTTCTAATTTCCGATACGATCAGAAATACGAACATTTTGAAAAATCATCTGGTTCTTATGATAAGAATTTCGATAAACGAGATAAGTGTTCACGAATTACAACCGAGACATGGAAAACACACAAGTCACACAAACATAAAAGATCACGTTCGAGAGAACGTAACCATAATAGAAGGGGTGAACATAGTTCCACGCGACAAGATCACAAAAGGCATAGCGAAAGATGTTACGAAACCGAGAAGTCATTTAACAGCAAGAAATATTTCAAACGAAAGAAAGATCATCGAGAAAATAGAGAAAAATTAGAGTTGTAAATTATATGATTATTAACTCGAAATAATATTCAATACAAACGATCATTTTCATTTCTTTTTCTTTTTCTTTTTCTTTTTCTTTTTCTTTTTCTTTTTCTTTTTCTTTTTCTTTTTCTTTTTCTTTTTCTTTTTCTTTTCCCGATCAACATAAAAAAAAGATACATGTAGGATAGTACGAGGTTGAAGATTTACATACGTGTAATTATTTAATAGAATTATTATTAATTTTCGATTATTATTGTTTTTTTAATAATGAACTTGATTATTCGTATTTTTTTACATATCTGTTCATATAAAATATACATATAAAAGCATATCTTTTGGGACGCGCCCCATCTATTCGGTGTATATGTACAAATGTATACTATAGTAAACTTGAGTATAGACGTAAGCCATAAGCGATCGTGTGTCACGCGTTACCGACAAGAAATCAAGTAAGTAAGTTCGTACCTAAATATTCTGCATAATATATACATATAGAATTTTTTAGCTTATTTAAAATTTTCCAATTTAACTTGTTGCATCTATGTTTCCTAGTGCATGAACTCGATAGGAAACAATGGAAAAGTATGAGGTATTAAAACAGGTTGGCGAAGGATCCTTTGGACAAGTATACAAAGCAAAGAAACGGTCCGATGGTGAAATCGTAGCTTTCAAAGTTATTCGAAAGGTAAAGAAAAATATCCATGGTCAAACGGATACGTGTTTACGTGTTTGCATAATATTATATGTATATATATTCTTTTTTATCGTATATCGATTAATCCTGTAACATGATCACATAGCGTGGTAGATCGTTCAAGGAATTAAGAAGCTTGCGTCAAGAATGTGAAATCCAGCGCCATCTCCACCATCCGAACATAGTACAAATGCTTGATTCCTTTGAAACGGACAATGAGGTATTAATCTAGTTTACAAATATTATTGAAAATAGTTTTGCATTTTCCACAGCAAAGTATAATCTTTTGTTTAGATAGTTGTCGTGACCGAATACGCGGACAAGGAATTATATGAAATATTAGGTAAAGCAGGCCGTTTGTCCGAACAAAGAGCTCAAGTAATTGCTTGCGATCTTGTCTCTGCACTTTATTATCTGCACTCTAACAGAGTACTGCACAGGTTCGACACTTAATACGTTACAATATGTTTTCCAAGTACTAATCAATGGTTTTAACTGTAGGGATCTTAAGCCACAAAATGTGCTCCTTGAAAGCAACGGAGTGGCAAAGTTATGTGATTTTGGATTTGCTCGCAGTATGAGTACAGGAACGCATGTACTAACCTCCATAAAGGGAACACCATTGTATATGGCTCCAGAACTAATAGAAGAACGTCCCTATGATCATAACGCGGATTTGTGGTGTGTTAGTTTTGCGAGTAAAGAGGTCAGAAGAAATTCAGACAAATTCCATGCGTATAGAGTATCAAGAAATATTTTATTTTTAGGTCCCTCGGTTGCATAGTGTACGAGCTAGTTGTAGGATCTCCACCTTTTCAAACTACTTCTATTCTGCATCTAGTTAGACTGATAAGATTTGAAGCTATAAAGTGGCCCGATTTCATATCTCAAAATTGTAAAAGCTTTTTACAGGTGGCTAATAATACGTTTACGAATCATGGATATTTTCCTTTGAAATTCATCAGTTAACAGTTTTTTTATTGATAGGGATTGTTACAAAAGGATCCTTCGCAAAGACTAACCTGGCCAGCGCTGTTAGAGCACCCTTTCGTTAAAAACAGAATCGTGATAGTAGGTGGGGTTGGGCCCACTCCTTTCACTACCCCTTTATCCGCTAGTCAAGCTAGGGAGAAGCAATTACAGTTGCAAAATTTGGCGATACATCCTATCGATCATCAATCTAAGTACACATTATTACGACTTTAATAATAATAATAATAATAATAGTAATTAGAAGCGAATTTGCAGGATCATTGAATGCTAAACAAATAAAGGTATTACGTTGACTCAGATTTTTAGAGAAAGCTATTAAAAAGCTGCACGAACAGGAAAGAACGATCGAGGAACGTCGTCAGAGAACGTGTACGTCAGATCCACGCGTACGACAAATTCCTCACGGATACTGCCAACATGGAATGAGCCAGTGTTACAATTTGCGTCATAGCGAACCCAGCGGAAGCGATTCTAGTACCAGCGTCGATGTACTTTTAGGAAATCTTAGCTTAAGAGCGTCGCTGAAAAGTGAATTACTCTCGGCGAATCATGCATTTTGTCAAAGCGATTGTCCAGCTACTAGGCTTGCAGAAAGCAAACGAGAGATGTTGACGTTCGAAGAATCGGCAAATCGGGAGTTAGCTATTCGTTATGAGGAACATCAAACTCAAGCGCAACATTTCGAAGGGAAAGAAACGGAAAAGAATGTCGAGAGAAACGGCATCGACGACGATGTAGCTGGTTCGCGGAGACACGTTGTATCTCGAGAAGTCGGCACGACTCATTGGGAAACGGAGCGTCGATACGTTGACGCGACAAACGGTGCTACTCTAGGTAGCACCAGATTACCCGATTGGGATCCAAGAGCTGTCGAAAGACCGATCGAAAACGAAGAATGGATCGCATTTTTACAACGGTCCATGGAAGAGGTGATGGAAGGAGAAATAGGATCGTTGCTTCAGCAGAATTGTGTATCGGTATTCGTGTCTCCATTGAGAAATCCGGCCGCTGGTTGCCGAGTCGTCGAATACGTAGCTTGTCTTTTATCTTTACCATTCGTCGTATCGATTACCAAAGATATTCTAGAGAAGATCGCACAAGTATACTTGGACGTAAGAGTCGTACCGAATCTCGTTTATGCGCTAAAACTGTTAATGTCCGAACGTTTCGAGGCCGAGACGAACAAGAAAGCCGAGCTGACGAACGCAAACACCAGATCGGCATCTACGTTATCCGCGGACGAACTTCAAACCTTAGAATATACGATGCTCGTGCTTTGCAGATTAACTTATGCTCAACAACAATTTCTTACACAATTCTGCGATGCTGTTTATATCGTAAACGGCGTGACACTGTTAGAGCAGTTGTTAAGTTTGGAGAAAAGAAAAGCACGCGTAGTCACGGATCTCGTCGCGATTTTGAGCAACATATTGCGTTCTCAGCCCGAAAATGCTCATCTCGTGGAAAAAGTAGTGTTTTATTCGCATCAACCGGGTAAGCTTATCAAATTTATCAATTAGAGCTTGAACTTGTCCTTTTGATTAGGTATCGATGTATCGTTGACTAATAAGTTTTAACAAAATCATTTTCTTTTCCTTTTCCTTTTCTTTTACTTTACTTTTCTTTTCTTTTCTTTTCTTTTCTTTTCTTTTCTTTTCTTTTCTTTTCTTTTCTTTTCTTTTCTTTTCTTTTCTTTTCTTTTCTTTTCTTTTCTTTTCTTTTCTTTTCTTTTCTTTTCAACAAAAAAGGAAATTCAATCGAACAATTTAGTAAACTGCTTACGCATCGACAAGCAACCCTCAGAGCAAGGACCTGCCATTTGATCAGATTATTGGGCAGATTTTCTTGTCGAGCTTTGCAACAAATCTGGTGTAAATCTCTGAGAAGTTTGATAGAAAACTTAATCATTGACGACGATCAAGCTGTAAGACTCGTAAGTAACGAATGGCAACGTTGTGTCGCTTTATCGCAAATGATACTCGTCGTGTATATTGTTAATATGTAGCGGGTATACGCAGTACGAGATTGTGTGTACTTTCAGGCCGCCGAGAGCGCAGTCAGCGAATTGAAGGAATTGACGTACTACAATCAACAAAATCCGGCCGTTTAACTCATTCATCCTAAATACTTTAATATCTTCGCTTTTGTATTTTACAACAATGGCGACGACGATGACGACGAAGTCAACGACGGCGCTTGGCGATGACGATGGCGATGGCGATGGCGATGGCGATCACGATAACGAGAAAAAATATGATAATTTATCTTTTTTATCGATAAACATAGTATCATTGTTACAATTAAATTCCATTCAATCATAATTCATCCTTTCGATAGTTTAAACCACATGAAATATCCAATCGATGGATATATCGTCCGACGAATTGTCGTTTCCTGTAGCTCCCTCGCGATCTCGTTTGGAACATTCCTTTTCGTACATTTTTTCTAACTTCAATATATCCTTTCCACTGAGTCCTTTTCGTTGTCCGAGTTTAGCTTGTTTTTTCTGTACAACATAGGAAATAGGTACGTGCAAGAGTCAGAACTAGCCAACTAGCTGCGTATTATGTACATTGTGCGTAATGAATGGGTAAATTGTACGTACTTTTGGCGTAATGGTCGGTTCGCCGTTTCTCGAGAACGCGTGAGAACTGTAATGCATCACGCTCGCGTAATCGTAGCTAATTCCATAGTCCGTGACGGTACGGTTGTCGTATTTGTTAAAATTATGCTCTTTACCTGTTGGCGAGCGTGATCGGCAAACGAATAGGTATTACTAAGCGAATGTGAACGGATCGAATTCGTGTTTAGTTACTTACCTGGTTTCACGTTTTCCCAATTAATCGTTACCCACTCGTCGCGATCCGCGGCACTTTGTTGATGATAGAAGCCTACCGCGTGCATCAACTCGTGAACGATCACGCCGTGTTGCACACAGCCCGGATTTTGTAAATTCACCACTTGTCCACGATCGTGACGTCCAACCAACGACCAACATCCTGACATTTTTCCCTCTATACTGATGTAATGGTCGTCGGTCTTCTTAAAAGGACGGAAACGTATGCAAGTGTTCTCGTGATATTCCTTTATAGCGCTTTCGATCAGCTCGATATCCTCTTGATCTACGAGAAAAACGATACGATTTTCCTTTTTCGGAATCAAACAAATCATTCGGTTTTTGATTCGAATTACCAAAATCTTCTTCTTTGATGTAATAAGGTACGATTCCTGCGGGCCAACGAAACGCGGTATTCACCAGCCCGTTCTTCGATCCATCCGCTGCTTCATCGAGCATTATATCTCCTTCGTACAAACCGCTCAATTCCCATACATGCTGTTTTTCTTCGTTTGTCCAAGATTTGATTCGATTTGCTATTGACAATAAACAAGAAAACAGACAAATTACATACATATATCTATCGAAATAAACGGATTCTAAATGTATGTACCTTATACCGTACCAATGGTTTCATGCTCATGAGTTTCGTCAAACGTGCCTTGAAATTTTGGCGTCGGTGGGATGGCTCGTCCAAAGTCAGGATCGATCGCTTCCGAACTGGTTACGATTCCTATCGTTCCGATGTAAATACATATTGCTACAATCTCGATATTTTTGAAAATACACATTTTCATGTAACAAACAACGAGCCCAAGTGAAATTTGATATTTTGAACACTCTTTGACTAGGAAGGAAAGAAACATTGACAATTTTTGCGGCTGCCGTATTTTTATATACCTATATAGCCAGCGGCGAATCTTATTGTACGCTAGGCTCGTGCTTATCCTCTTCTTATCTTAACTTGGTTACTTGGTAAAACTTGGGCGTATTCGATACGCGACGCGGGATAATTTGCCCCTGTCGATTCAGGAAACATTTCTTTCTTCCAGCAGCGAACAAATCTATGGATTCGATCGACGGAATTGATCCGTGTTCGTTGGACGAAAAACATCTTCGATACGAATACACGGTGGAGAACGATTAATGTAAACGATTAAGATTCGAACGGAAACGGTACATATTCCTTTCTAGTTAATCTTTACCTATTTCCTTTCGTCATAGTACACGCTGATTTGCGTCTGCTATGATGCAAATTTATGGAAAAGGATAAGAAAACGCGCCGAGCGAATACTAATTCCACATGTTATCAGGCTACTCGTACTTTTGGTTGGTGGTACTCTTGTTGAGCGGTCGAACAAATTATCGCCACGATTACGATTAATATTCCTGCCATCTGAACGCGCGCACGTATTCACTCGACCTCGTTCGTTTTCAACCAAATAAATACATCGAAGAAGAATCGTTAAAAATGTGCAAGAGGGAAATGTTGGTATGTATCGTCTCGGTTCGTATACCGATTCCAAATGCCCGAGGCGACATCGTTGAAACGATCATCGTTGATATCGGATGTATGTAGGTCAAAATGATTCGGTAGTCAGCCGTGTAATTCAGTACATGGACATGTCACTTCAGAATCGTTTCGTGCCTTTCCCTCCTGCTCTCCTGTTCTCTCGTTACATCCTTGTTCGTCAATTCGTTCGTTCCTATGCTCTTTTGCTGTTCACCATCGCATCGTTTCGTTCATTTTGATACTATCGATTCGTTCATTTTACTCGAGCCACTTTTTCTGAATACTTTCCTATCGATTTAGTAAATAAATAACTGATCATTCGTGAAAATGAATAATTAAAAGAAAACAAAAACAGAGACTTCCGAAAGAATATAGATGTTTGTTTGGTAAACCGCACAAGGGGATGTGTGGCGATCGGATCCGCGGCAGCTTTTCGAAGCTGGGAATCGCGTGAAAACAACAAAAGTGTTTCAAGCCGTGTGTACCACAGACAATTATTGGCAAGCTTGTAATCATGCCTGAAAATCTTCTCGGAGTATCGAAGCAAGGTCAACGACCAGCCTGTTCCAGATTCGAGTAGGAGCTCCACGTAGCCTAAATTCTAACCGGATTTCTTGGAACCGCAGGCAGGCAGATTGGTTCTTTCGCGTTTGTTGCGGTGAGTACACATTTTACGAGTATGTCTAACGACCAAGTCATCGGCCGAATGTTTTCTTCTTCTTCTTCTTCTTCTTCTTCTTCTTCTTCTTCTTCTTCTTCTTTTTCTTCTTCTTGTCTCCGTTATGTACACGATTATGCATATATACCCACTGTGTAGTTGGCTGTGTACTTAGGTACGCGTACGATGAGTTTATCTATCGACAGTCAACCTGCGTACATGTACGTACATATGTAAAACGCAGCATAGTTGTAGATCGGATCTGCGTGGATCGCAGACAAAAACAGATTGAAGCTAAAATTTTGAACGAATCACGCGATTCGGTAGATTCTTCTATAATTTGAAGCCCTCGAATTAGGGGTTAACGCATTTCAAATGCGTTCTCGAAGTACGTACACATTGTCGGAACTTTGTGAACCAGTGACCCACTAGAACCACTTGGAAACATCAAGATCGTCTCGAGGGGAATGAATTTCGGTAGTGTGTACACCGACCAAAAAACCATACTCTTTCGTGGTTCAATGACCTCGTTCAACCGCCTCTCAACCCATGTCTCTCTTCTTTTTCTCCTTATCTTTGTCCTTTTCGTGGCTACCTACCGTGTACGCGTTATTCGCGCTGTTCGCGTTTTCTTACCACCTTTTTCCTTCTTTTCGATGCCTTCTTAATTACTAGTCAATTTACTCATTGTTGGTTAAATGGTAAAACCTTCTTAGTTGAAAGAAACTGCAAAATTTTGCACGTACGAAAGTGGAACCGAAACTATCGAAACCACCAAAAAGAAGAAAGGAAGAAAAAAGAAGAAAAATGCAAAAAGAATGCAAAAAAAATATCGTTTTACAACAATAAAATCGATGTAATAATGAAGAAAAAGATCGTGGAAGTTGATTGGTACGCGTAAACACGTGGTCGTTGGGTCGTTAGTTAGTAGACCACGCGCAATATCATCCTCCACTTTCTGATCCACTAATTCCCCTTTATCCCCTACGATCCTTTTTATTATTAGCCTTACCTTTGTTTCTCCCCTACAATTTCCTTTTTTTTGTATCTATCTTATTTCTTTATTTATCGATTTGCTTCTATACCGCCCTCGCTCTTGTCTTTCTTTCTTTCCCACATATACCTTTCCCTTCTGATTCCCTCTCCACTCCCTTTCTCTCTCTCTCTCTCTCTCTCTCTCTCTCTCTCTCTCTCTCTCTCTCTCTCGTCCTCCTCCTTCAGCATGACTCCCATTCAGGTAACGAGTAGTTCCGAACTCTCAACTCGGTCATACACCTGTGAGAGTGAAAGTGTCCTCCATCCCCACTAACAATTTTATACGGCATAGTCGCAGTTGCGAACACCAACACCAATGCTGTCGTTACCATCGCATCGCCATTGTGATTGCTATCATCGTTGTCTTCGTCGTCGTCATCGATGCTGTTTTCATTTCTACCGGCAATATAGCTGCCAAAGAGTACCATCTTTCATAACTTTACCTATCGTATTCGAATTATTGAGGTCGTTTCTACGTAATCAGTACGATCTAGGTTCACTGCTCAAATGCAATCATAAGTAATAAAACATTTCTAGATTCGCGTGTTAAAAACTGCTGACAGTTATCAAATGTTTAAAAGAATGTTAAATTGGTGTCAGAAATTTTGCGGGTAAACGGTATTGGGTGGTGGAAGTCGCAGGTTAACGAAATGGGAAAGCTTCGACTTTCGAGTACGTTGACCTCTATTGTTCATCCATTACCAACCCTGCTAGAACGTGTTAATTCGATCCTCGAATTCTGTGATCGATTCTTCCACTCTTCCACTTCAATTACTTTACGAATAAAGATACCGTGTACCTATACGGATTATTAGTAGTAGAAAAAAGAGAAAAAGGGTGAGTAAGTAAAGTAAGTAAGGGAAGAAGGAAGGAAAGAAGGAATGTTGAAGAGTATAAAAATGATGGAAAAATGCATTCGAGACACAGTCAGTGACAGTCGAGCAGTTTACGGAGTACAGACTCACGGTTATTTGCGATCAGGCAAAGGTAGTAAACCCAGAAATGCCAGTCGGGGCCAATACACCCGCCTTCTTTTATGGGGCAACGAACTCTCGGTACTCGAACTGTATCGGCACTGGTATCGCTCGTTACTGCGACGCGTGTACGTTATTTCGAGAAACATGACCGATCGAACGTATAAAATTTCATCAATTTTTTCATATTTGTACCTTTTGTTCGAGCAATATATATATATATATAATTTGAACTAGTTGAACTAGTACGTATATAAAAAAACGTATTTACGAAGAAAAACTTTGATCGAATTTGGTTGAACCACTTTCCAAAATATACATGTACATTCGTAGCTAGTTCGATTCGGTTTTACGTAATATACAAATACAAGTGACGATCCGTTTTTTAATTATCTGCTCTGGTCGAGTGAATTTTTCTCGCTTGTTCTCGCTGTCGTCTCGTACCATCAGACATCGAACGGTACACTGGCATGCGAGATACGAGAGTCGTGAAAATAGCGTATTAACAAAATTAGCATAAGAGGAGAAAGTCGCGGTCGTCGGCCGCTCGACCACCTTCGGTTCGACTGCCGAATCTCTGAATTCTCGTGTGAACGACTCTCGCCGCAGAAAGATCAAGGTATACCAGACGACAGCGAACAACGAACAACGAGTAAATCGCTGGTACGTGTACGTAGTGTGTAACATTACTGAATCGTAAAGCGACACGATCATACGTAACGTCTCTCTTTCTGTCTACTATCGATCTTGCCTGTTAACGAGAGTCGTTCAACTCGATAGAAACTTGGAAATAAGAAAAGAGAAGCGATTCGATTGTAAATGGTTGAATGAACATGACCGGCTGGAGGTATGTATAATGATTTTAATTGCACACGCGCGATGGCAAACTTGGAAAGTTCGTCGAGGAGAAACGATGATCTCTCGGGACCGAAGAAAAGGACCCTAACCTTGATAACTGGATTCAGTCAACGATCCAAGTCGATCGTTGCCCCTGATCTGCCTGCTTGTAGCTTACCGCAAGAATTAGAGGGAGCAGGTAGATAGTGCTCTACGTGTATGCCAATCTTGCCCCGTGTTTCACCACGTTTCATCACATTTCATCGTCGTCGAACTTTTTCCGCACGATAGTCTTTATACGTTTGTACGTTTAGCGAACACGATGAACAAAATATTGCCAATAAAGTTGGCATTTTGGTAAGAAAAGAAAAGAAAAGAAAAGAAAAGAAAAGAAAAGAAAAGAAAGTGTGCATCCAGATTGAATGATTTTTCAGAAAAAATAAATGAAAATAGAAGAAAAGAAGAGAAAAGGAAAGGAAAGGAAAAAGAAAAAGAAAAAGAGAAGGATATATGAGTATATGCGTACGTGTGTACAGGGTTGGTGAGAAGGATAAGAGAGGAGTAGAGAGGAGAGGAATGAGAGAAGGGATATAGGGTTGGAGGGAGGAAGGAAGGTGAAGAATCGCGAAGAAAAGTTGCGTCGTTTGTCCGTGAGGATTGACTCGCTACGGAGTTCGTTATACTCTTGAAAGAGAATCGACTTTTTGTCGATTCTCTACCGTCACCGGCCAGCCAATCATTCGTGTTTCGCGAACCGGCGGTCCTTGGAGAAAAATTCGTTTCATCGAACCCAAAGTAGTCGTCCTTAGGTCGAACGAAAAATAATTTCATTACTCCGAGAGGTTGTGTAGCCTATCGCGACCACGCATCCAGTTCGAGCGTGCTACTATATTCGCTTAGCTGTACCTATGTATGCACATATAGTGAATCCGATACGATCAAATGGAAGCAAATCGAACAAGGGAAAGCATCGTTTCTTTTTACTTTACTCTTACTGCTTTCTCCTTTTTTCCTTTTTTCCTTTTTTCCCTTTTCCTTTATTCTTTCTTATGTTTCTACGTTCGTGAAATTTCAACAGGTCGATAAAATTTTCTACAATTTCAGACCACGATCGTAGAAGATGCATGCGTGCGCGCTCGGAAAAGCAAACTTTTCTAGACCGAGCATGAAACGATGATTTTCATGAAAGTTCGTTATGGTACGACACTGGATTCCTCTCCCGGCAAGGAAAGCTACTTGAAACGTCGGCAAAATTACACTGGCAAAACTAGCAAGAAGATACGCGGATGACTGTACGCTTCCAGTGACCTTTGTCGGTCGTTGCACGTCCCAAGGGATACCGCGAACGCGCTGCATCTACCTTCCATGCTACCCATACATACTCTACCGCCTTACTTATTTTTATGCTGTAAGCATATTTTGCTGAAACTTTTGTTACGTCTGCGACTCGATTTTGCCCTTTTCACTGCTTTTCTCGCTCTATTATGAAACTTAACCAATTCTTTGTCCGATTGGCAAACTAAATCACGCTTACGCAAGTTCTGCCGATCTGCTGATCACGAAGAAAAAGAAGGAATGGTCGATCCGCGTCGCGTCCTACTGCACCGTAACGTGCTGATAACGGACGCCGATCACAGCCTGACAAGTTTTCAGTTTTCATTCGTAAGAATATTCTCGTTCGTGTGCTCGATTATGAAGCTCGAATAGAATACGAATAAAATTCGGCTGAACAGAGATCTCGGACCTGTTGCATAGGGTAGCTTTTACCTGGCGACGCCTGTTAAAACGGTCTGCTGCGGTCCAGTCCGGTAAGGTCCGAGAAAAACGTCTAAAAACGGACAAAGACGCGTGAAAAAGTGAAACCTTATTGGTCGTTGCCGAACGAAATCAGCCCGAATCGAATAGGTACGAGTGGCAGGGACGGCTCGAGGACAGGGACGAGCATTACAATTTGCTTTGACCGGTGTGTCGCGCTGATCTTAACGAGTTTGCCGACTTTAAAATACCTCCTCGTACGTTCGATTGGTGCGGTATTAGATGTTTGTATCATTTGGTGAACTGAAACTTGAAGTATCATTTCGGTTACATTGTTCGCATATCAAACGCAGCACGATTATAATACAGCCGGTCAACGATTTGGTAGTCAAAAGCATTGCCGGTTTTTCTGCTTTTGTTAGACTCGCGCCATCGGAGTCGAGCAGTGAACAGCGAACAGCCAACGATAACGATCAACACGACAGAGTCAGCGCGTTCTTTCGAGATACGGGTTCGACAGTCGTTTTATCGTTGTTCTTCGGACTGGATGGAATTTTCAAGTACAACGTTTAAAACATTTAAAACGTTTAAAACGTATCAAACACGGCAAAGGAACACGTCTAAAAGCTGGTAAGTACAAAAATCTACCTACGTATCCATTTGTTCTACGTATGTATATACCTACGTATCTTATTTTCAAGCTTGTTTTTAAATTCAAAGTGAACGATTATATCGATCAAGATTCAACGTTCGTAGGAAAACGATTTGAAGAGATTTGTTTAATAAATTTGAAGAACAAAAAAATAGATGTAATATTGAATGCGCGCAGCGGTCGAGAGCGACTGGGTTACGAATTCGAAACACCCCTACGAAATTCTTCTTATGCGTATAGCCCATACGTTCATCAACGATTTTCGTCGTTTTCGTCGTTTTTTCGTTTTTTCGTTTTTTCGTTTTTTCGTTTTTTCGTTTACTCGTTTAATGCTCTTCTCTTTAGCTTCGACCGTTGAAATTTGCCAAAATCAATAGATGGTTTTAAGGTAACGAAGGGAGCCGGTTTGCTTTTATTTGCAGGTAACGATCAAGGAGGCGAATACCAGTACAGATCAACACATTGTTTGAGAACGTAGTCTCGTCCCCACGATGAATTACTTCGTTTACGCGATATTCATCCTATCTTTGTTCCTTTTCGTCTACCTTTTCCGTCGAAATCAGAAGAATTGTCGTCTCCCTCCCGGTCCCTGGCAACTTCCGATCGTTGGCTACTTACCGTGGATCGACGCGGAGAAACCGCACGAATCTCTCACGAAATTATCCAGAATTTATGGACCTGTATGCGGAGTTCGCATGGGCTCGGTGTACACGGTACTGCTTTCGGAGCCCAGCCTGATAAAGCAGACTCTCGCAAAGGATGCGTTTGCTGGCCGAGCACCGCTCTATCTTACTCATGGAATTATGCAAGGCTACGGTAAGAAATTGATTCGCAAATTGGCTCGTTTTCATTTGCTGTTTTTTCGCGTCCCTTCTTATTTGGAATCCTGCGGAAGGTCCACGTGCTCGCGTGTTTTCGCCCTGTGTTCGAACCTAAATCACCAAAAGTATTAGGTGAAATTTCATACGCTCTACGTTCCGACAGCCAACTACTCTCGCTTTCGTTATCCGCTCGATCCGTTCGAAAGAAGTTTCCCCGATCATTGCCGATTCTGCGCTGCATCAGCGCGAAAAGTTACAGTTAACTCGGCAAGGACGCATCGACGGCCTTTCTGGCTTACGTACTCGCACTGGCGGTGAACAAGAAAGCGGGGGGAAAGAGCGAAACGATAACGAGGTGGGGCAAGGAGGAGGAGGAGGAGGAGGAGGAGGAGTAGGAGGGAGGGCAGGTGGGAGTAAGAAAGAGGGCGAGAACGGTATGGCGCGGCGGCAGGTGGTGATGCCAGGACAAACGCGGGAACCAAGCGGATGAAATCTCCGTTCGTCGTAAATTTCATGCACAAACCGTATATTCGTTTTCCGGCTAGGCGGAAGACTGTCGTTACCGTTAAACGTTCTTCGCGTAACGCGATTACACCGAGAAAATCGTAACGTAGTATCCTAATCGGTAACACGCTAGGTCAATTAACCGCAAACAAGATCATCGGAGCGAAAAACGAAATATGCAGAATGATGCGTATGAGCGCTCGTGTTTGCGCGATGGATGTAGGTATAAAGATGTTTGGTGGGAATCGGAGAGGCGGTATAATATATATATATATATATATATATATATATATCACACATAATATGTATACATATATATTTATACAGTGAAAAAACGAAGGAGGGATGTGACAAAGAATGAGGGGAAGGGGCGAACGGGAGGGGGGTGGATCGTATGTAGAAGCACAAGGGAAAGAGGGGAGAGAGTAGGTGCGGTGAAAGATTATTGTTTATTCATTCGATGATTATCCTTCGACGAGTTCAATGGCTGCACCTACTTACGGAATGATGACAACGACGACGACGACGACGACGACGACGACGACGATCATTCTGTCATTTTTCATACTGTTTCATACCTAACAATGCAACACCGTTTCACTTGCTACAATCATATGATCAAATGCGACGAGATGATTGAAAAACAGAAAGAAGAGAAAAGTTATTTCGGGGTTTTGGGAACGGGAGAAGAAATTAAAATATGTACATATACGCGAACGTACAGTATACCCGAACGACCTCTTCGATACACCGATTTCTCTTACTATAGTTGGCATCGGTTTCCGCAGGTTTGGTTTGTGCCGAGGGTGAGCGATGGAGAGATCAAAGGAAATTTGTCGGTAGCTGCCTGAGAAATTTCGGTATGGTGAAAGAAGGACCTAAGAGAGACAAAATGGAGAAACGGATACTCGATGCAGCCAACGAATGCGTATCGGTACACACTTTCAAATGGATTCGTCCTTCTTCTTCTTCTTCTTCCTTTATTTTCTTCGTTTGTCGTTTGATCGTAGTTGAACGATCAAATTTCTCTGTGCATTAGATACTCGAAAAGCGTTCGATGCACGGCTCGATCGATCCGATGGACACGCTTCATCATTGTATGGGTAATCTTGTGAACAGCATCGTATTCGGAAAAACGTACAAGGAGAACGATCCAATTTGGAAATGGTTAAGACATTTGCAGGAGGAAGGAGTAAAGGAGATAGGAGTCGCTGGCCCACTAAATTTTTTACCTTTTCTCAGGTACACGTATACTCGTATATTTATTTTTCTTTTACTTCGTGAACGCGTTGTCCTGTCAATATTTAAATACACAGCGTCTCGTGTCGCGCGCACGTACGTTTCTCAGATTTTTACCACGGTACGGAAAAACGATTCGATCGATCGTCGAGGGTAAAGAGAAAACGCACCAGATATATCGAACGATACTAGAGCAACATCGAGAGAAAATCGCTGAAACCGTTCAAGTCGAGAGCTTCTTGGCCGCGTTCGATGAACAAATGAAAAAAAGGAACGACGGAGCATCTGGCTTTTATACGGAACCTCAGCTTTGCCATTTGTTGGCGGATCTTTTCGGTGCGGGAACCGACACCACCTTGACAACGCTTCGTTGGTTTCTTCTGTTTATGGCCGCCCACCCTATCGAACAGGTACAAAAACTAGGTATATAGCTGTTCGCATGGCAGCTGACGTACCGACCGTTTCATCGTTTCGTTTCAGGAAAAAATCCACGAGGAAATGGATCGGTGTTTAGGGGAAAAACAAGTAGCGACGTTAAACGATAGGCCCGGCGTACCTCGGCTAGAAGCCGCGATAGCTGAAGTGCAAAGAATAAGGAGCGTTACGCCGCTCGGTATGCCTCATGGAACGTTAGAGGTAGGTGGTGAACACGAGCAGGCGTGCCGAACGTTCAGTCGACGATACGATGTAAACTGGAACGACGTCTTTCTTCAGAATACACGGATAGGTGATTACGATGTGCCGCGTGGTTCCATGATAATTCCAATGCAGTGGGCCGTTCATACCGATCCTATTTACTGGAAAAATCCTTTCAACTTTCAACCCGACAGATTCTTAACCGAGGATGGAAACTTTTTCAAACCGGAATCGTTTCTTCCGTTCCAAAATGGTAATATCATCCTCTTTCGCTTTCCTTTCCTTTCGTTTTGTTTCGTTTCGTTTCCCCCCTCTTTCTTCTATTTTCTTATTCTTTTATCGATACGTATTTTTGTTGAAAGGAAAACGTGTCTGCGTCGGAGAAGAACTCGCCAGAATGATACTGTTTCTCTTTGCCGGAAGAATCTTACGAGCATTCGTTGTATCGGTACCACCGGACGAAACCGTCGACCTCGAAGGCGAATGCGGCATTACGCTCGTCCCGAAGCCACATCGTTTGACGTTTGTCGCAAGACGCTGAAAACTTTATACACGTATGTTCGATGTTCGCTCGATACCTTTTCGAACATCCATTAAATGTTTAGAAACATCTTTCAACGAATAAATAATTTTTAGTATTTCATTCAAACGCTTATCCATACTTTCGAAACGCTTCCTATTTCGCTGTCTATTTCCTAATACCGCTCTTCTCCTTCTCCTCCTTCTCCTCCTCCTCCTTCTCCTTCTCCTTCTCCTCCTTCTCCTCCTTCTCCTCCTTCTCCTCCTTCTCCTTCTCCTTCTCCTTCTCCTTCTCCTTCTTCTTCTTCTTCTCTTTCTGTTTCTTTTACTTTTTCTTCTTTCCATTTTCCGTAATTTATCTTAATTTAATTAGGTTGGTTAGTTAAACGCAAAATAAAAAATAAAGGTGGGAGAAAGGTGAAAGTGTGAAATAAAAAGCAGTATAGATATATTTAATAATCGTTAGAAAAGAGAACAACAGATTAAATAACACAGATTCGCGGTCGGCGGGTGAACACAATGCGGTGCTCCGCGATTCGAGCATGCCACATGTAAGTAATTTGATTACTGGTGAATACAGACGAGGTATCGACGCAATTAGATTTCTAATGGTAGACGCATCAAAATGATCAAGGCGAAGGGAACGAAAAGAAAGCTAACGAATAGAATGAAGTAAAATCGATGAGCAATTGTGTCGGTGCTTCGTCGGTGTTCGCCGGACACGCAAGAAAAAAAATCTTTGGAAATGATTTTACGATCGCGATATCACAGGGATCTTCGAGATCCCGCGTCCTAAATTCGAGATTCACAGCCTTAATCTTTGCTCGCACCCAACGGATCGAGTTCGATGTCTGTCTTGAATTCTACACGCTATCTAACTGCGTGTGGTGTCGCAAGAATCTCGTTCTAACTTTCACGAAAATCATCGTGTTGTAGGTCAACAGCCGTGTTCATCCAACGGCCAGCCCTACGACTCGATCCATTCCGATCCGGTCGCGTTCGAACTTTCAAACGATAAAAGAAAAAGAGAATTCATAGACGAAGGCAACCTCGCGCTCTCGTCGACCGCCATTATCTCTCTACATACATTCTACGCATTACGCTCTATTACACTTTACTACGCTCTACTACGCTCTACTACGCTTTACTACTACGCTCTACTCCTTAACCTATGATTAGGTACGCAATTTGTGCACACACAATATTTCGTTGCGCACACTTTTTCCTTTCTCTCCTTTCCTTTCCTTTTTCTTATCGATTAGCTCACCCACGACGTGCACCCCATTACTTTTATCTTCTCGAAACAGTTTTCCTGTAATTCCTACAATTTTTACCTATTCTTTTACGAACGCGCTATCGTTATTGCTACCACTATTGTTGTCGCTAATATTACTAGTATCTTATATTATTACCGCTACTATCTACTATTTTTACTAATACCGCTCTCACTAATTTACCTTTACGATTACCATCGCTATTACTATCATTACTTAAAACACTGTTACCAATTACCAGTTACTCCAACTATTACTGTAGTTGCTCTATTTACATACAAGTCTTTTGTCTCTTATCGCGTTTAATACAACGTCACGATAACGATTTTAACGAGAAAAGGTAACGTTGCTGCAAAACGCATTTGTAAATTGTACAATACAAAACATTGGATTAACGCATCGTAATTCAACATACCCTTCCTAAATAACTAGTGACTAAACGCGAATAAATAAGACGTAAGATCGAAGCCGCTTGGCCAGTAAGTACGCACCGTACCTATTTGTAAATCGAGAGGGAAGCGATACGAGAAGTAAGGAAGAAACACTTGGTAGGAGTACGCGATAAAACGAAATGGGAAGGAAGCGATTCTCGATCGGACGGCTGTTTAATTGTACATACTCGGATGAGATTCGATTGGGTCAGGGAACGAGTCGAGTCGAAAGCCCGAAAAAAAAGATAAAAAGAAAAAAAGAAAAAAAGAAAAAAAGAAAAAAAGAAAAAGAAAGAAAGAAAGAAAGAAAGAAAGAAAGAAAAGGAAAAACTGAAATCGGGTCGCACTAGGAACGACTACCGTGCTCCGTGGATCGTCGTTGGAGCGTGAAAGGGAATAGTGTGTTTTTCAATGACTGCCGATATTCCGTAAAATCGTTCCAAGGATCGCAGCGTTGCTCGCATCTTCGATAATGTCCAAGTTTCTCGGTAACAAACAAACGTCGAAAGGATCGGGCGTGACAGTGACACCGGCATTGCCGCGCAAGCTCGGTAAGGACGCGCCTTGCGGCGATTTTAATTCGAACGTGTGCATCAACGAGCTGAAGAATAAAAATAATTCCATTCGCGCGAGCACATCGCCCAGGCACATGCGTCGACCAACGCCGAAAGGCATAAAGTATTCCGGCTTCTCGACTTTACCCTCTGCCGAAAGGAATCGACTCGGACGAAACTCTTCGGGCTTCTCCCAGAGCTCCGGATCCATGTGAACCGCGTGCAACAACGGCACCACCTGTGTTCCAGCCGGAATCGTGTAACCGTTCAACGTCACATCCCTGAAACGATACCGTCCGGTTTAATCTCGTTCTTGTTCCGACAAACGGACAGACAGACATACAGAGAGGAAAATATAAAGAATAACGATCGCATTGACGAGACAATTACCGTGTAGTCGCGTGTGTGGTGCCCAACGGTACGACGCTCGATCTTCGAAGAACTTCGAGTATCGTCGCCTCGGTAATAGGAAGAAAAGGTAAATCCTCCAAAGCGGGCATCCTCGATCGTCCCACCACTTGATCCAACTCCTCTTGAACCGCGGCTGCCGCTTCCGGATGATGAAGCATCAAAATTATCGCCCATTCCAACGTGGTTTTGACCGTTTCCATACCAGCAGAGAACAGGTCTCCAAGAATCTGTTGCATCTGGCGATCTAATCGCACGAAACAAATAATACATTCTGTGATTCTATAATAACGAAACATCCGAAAGAAAACGAAACGACATCGAACAAATACTCACCGTGATTCTTTCCTTGAAAGAGCAACGTCGCGCGACCTTCCCCCTTCGCTTTCTCGATTTCGAGCAGGTACGCGTCCACTAAATCTCGCACGGTGTTTTCATCGAATGTTGCTCGATGATGATCGACCGTTTTTTGGAAAAAATCTGCCATCTCTGCACGATTTTCCGATATTTTGTTCCGAATTTTTTGCAAACAAGGCAAGTAACGCATTACAGGGATGAAGTTGACGGCAGCCATGCTACCAAACAGCTTGAATCCTTCTTCGATCAAGTCCATGAATCTCTTGAACCTATCATCTCCGTGTTGGAAACGCACTCCCATTATGAGCGAGCAAATCACGTTACTGATCGACATTCCGAGGGAAGCGGACACGTCCGTCGGTATACCTCGTTTCGACGCCAACCCGCGAAGGAACGTCTTCACTTCGCGCTAAAATTTATCGGGAAACTTGCATTAATTCTCTCGCGATTCTCGTTCACGCTTTCGAACAGAAGCAAACGCGACACTACGGCGAGAAGATGGAATACGGACTGAGAAAACATGTGAAAACAGAAGAGAATAGGACGGGACGGGACGGGACGGGACGGGACGGGACGGGACGGGATGAGAGAAAGAAAACAAATTTGCCAGTACATAACGCTCACCATGATTCTCGATTCCATAATTTTCTTTCCACCGCCCATATATGTCATGCCGAAGCTTCTGAGTTTATCGTGGAGAAATTTTCTTTGTTCTTTCCACATAGCACCCTCGGTGTTGATAATACCTAGGAGAAAGGAAAACTCGTGAAAACTGATACATCTACGAATTATCATAGAGTCGACAAAGAACGGCAATCGAAAGAACGAAAGGCGATTGCAGAAGAAAACACAGGAAAACACAGAAACCCTAGCCGAATGCGTAGCATCGATATCGATGCCAACAGTTTTAAGCTTGTGCGTGAAACGTAAACGAAGGTGAGGGGCGAGAAGAAGAAAAGAAACAAGATGCGGCGAGAAGACGAGAAGACGAGAAGATGGGATAGCGTAAAGTCGAAAAGTTGGCAAAGACGGCAAATTGAGAGATAAGGCGGCGATTATCAGAAAGCGAGCGTGACACGCGCGATGCGATGCTAGTGCACACTTACCGTATCCGCCCAAGATGTTGATGAACTCTGTGTGTGGTCTGCCAGTGAACTCTTCCCGTCGAAACGTGTCGCGAATCGTACGATGGTCGCTAAGAACAACCACCAGTTGCGTTCCCAGCCGGGCGCTGAACATCGGACCGTACTTTTTCGCCAATTCGCCGTACTGAAGATGAACGTCGCCCTTCAGAAACGGCAAATAACCAAATACGGGTACACCCCATGGGCCAGGGGGCAAAGAACGAACGTATCTAAGCCACTGCAAGCATCTAGCCACCAACAACACACCTACGAATACGAGAAGCGTGCAAAGAACTTCGATCCTCGTGCCACCCATGGCTCTCCAGGCCCACTGGGCAGCGTGTTCGACAAACATCTTTACTCGATATTCGATTACGGTGTCTGCCTTATATTCTCGTGGTGTACGATCGAGCTTTCGATCGATACTTTCGCTCTCGAATGCTCGATTCGATTTGATCGATTTAGAACTTTAGCACAAGTACTACTTTTTTTGTTTCGCGTTCTACGCCACGAGGGATGCTGCTTCAGCCATCCACCGCACTTCTTCTTTGCTTCCTTCCCTTCTTTTCCCTTTCCTTTCGCTACGTTACGTTACGTTACGTTACGTTACGTTACGTTACGTTACGATACACCGTCTCGTATTATTCGTGTTTGCTTGTCTCCTTTCTGCTTACTTCTGTTTAGCCTCTCTAAATCTTCGACCGCCCTCCGCCCTTTTCTCTCTCTTCTTTGAACTTTTATTCAACTCTAATCACGTTCTTTATCATTCCACCTGTTCCCTCCGTTTCTATTGCCTCCTTTCCCTTCTACGTCTCTCCTTTCATCCGTTCTGCTTGCTAACCCCTTGTCGTCGCGTTCGCTGCCGCGGCCCTCGGCGAGAAGCACATTCGAATTTCCTCCACTTGACTCGTTTCGAACGCGAACGCGATTTTCTTACTCGAAACGAAGCTTCCGAAATTCGCGGCTATAAGTATCAAAGTCGATTGGGCTGGTGGGGTATAGTCTGGAGGGGAATATACGATGAAAAAGGGAAGAGAGAGGGGGATGGGGGCAGGAGAAAAAGGGAGAAAGAGAGAGAGAGAGAGAGAAAGAGGTAAGGAACGTATGCGTGCATATGCGTGTAACGAGTCTGTGTATGTACGTTGGCGTACACACGAGAAGGAGAAAAGGAGAGAAAGAGAGAAAAACAAGTGAGATCGGGGTGGGGAGGGCGAGGGCTTGTCGAAGAATCCTTGAAGGCGATTGTACTATTGTGCAACAATCAGGAAGATAAGTAGGAAATTCGTGAATGGAAAAACAAGGCGAGACGATCGAGAAAAAGATGCGAACGTGTAAAACAAAACGAGCGAAGGAGTCTGCAAACTGCCAGGATTCACCTGCTGCACCAAATAAAAGGACACGCGATAAGAAAAGAGAAGCAACGAAACAGCAACAAGTACGTAGTAGGGGAAAGCAGACAGCGAATAGGAAGACCGTCTATACGCGTCTGCGACACACGCGTTGTGCTACTCGCTCTACACCCACGTAAAAGATAAAAAGGTGAATCGAAGGTAAAAACGATGGAAAAAGGTAAGAGAGACAGAGAAAAGGGGAGGGGTAGGGGTTAGGGGGTAGGGAGAGGGGAAGGTGGAGAGGGGTATGGGGTGAAAGGATCGAGGGTAGAAAGAGAAGAGAGAAGGCAAAGGAGCAAGAGAAAATGGACGGAGCGGCGAGTCACGAATCGAACAAATAGATTCAGCGTTCCGCGCGGAGGGTGCTCGACTGAACGAACAGACGAGCAAGAGATGAACGAATAAACGAGCGCGCCAATGTTCTCGCGCGTCAACGAGCGAGTTTGGCCAGGGGAGGAAAACAGGGATAATGAAAAAAGAGAGAGCGGGGGAGAATGAGATAAAGAAAAAGAAAAGAAAAAGGGAAAGAAAAAGAGGGGATAGAAGAATAGAAGAATAGAAGAAAAGAAGAAAAGAAGAAAAGAAAAAGAGAAGAATGAAAGAAGGAAAAAAGTCGGTCACAGCCGCAGCCGAATTTACCGGCGCTCGCTATATCGTGAATCGTGCGAGCCACGGAAAGATTGAGTGTATACTAACATACACCTTCTTGTCCTTGCCCGTCTTATATAGTGACTCATCGAGTACCGGCCCCCCAGCGACTCTAAATGGTCCCCCGGATGCCTCCTGATTGCCCCCCGGCGTTCACTGAACATGGTGGGGCAGTGGTAGAAAGAGGAGCAGGAGAGGATCGCAAAGGAACAGAAGGAGCCAAGTAAGACGGTAGTCGCGCCGTCTATCCGTTCACAACACGACGCGATATCACGAGCTGATGCGACGCGATTCGCGAAACTCAGTGGGGATACGCCACGAGCCTTTTCTTCAAAATAGCGGATCAACTTCCGCCGAGGATGCGAAGGCGGACTCCTTGTTCCTCCTTGTTCTCGTTGGTCCAAGACCACGAGGTCTCCAGTCCCGCCATTCCTTGGTGGGGGATTCGGGCCCCCTGCAGGGATTCGAAACTGTCACCCTCCAGTGGGGACAGGGGAGATGGTAGTGTTCAAGCAGGAGAAGGAGAAGGAGGAGGAGAAGGTGAAAGAGCGGAAACAAGAGGAGGAGAAGGAGAAGGTGGATGAGGAGGTGGTGGTGGAGGAGGTGGAGGAGGAGGAGGAGGAGGAGGTGGAGGAGGCGGAGGAGGAGGAGGAGAAAGAGGAAGATCAAGAAAAGGAGAAGGAATTGCTATCACCGAACTCAACGGTGCCTCTTCGTTCTACTCGCAAAAGATTCATTTGCTTCAGATCAATTAGTCTTGCACTCTTGCTTTGTCCGTTTTACCTTGTCATCCTCCTTGTTTTCTTCTTTTCCTTTCCTTTTTCTTCCCTTTCTCGTTTTTCTACTGTTTAATCGTTTTCTGCTGGTTTAATGCTTCCGCACCTTGAGAATTGAACGAAACTGCACACGATGCAAACGGAACACAAAGTCTTCATAAGAATAACGAAATGTCTTTCGACAAAGCTAGATAGTTTGTTGGTAATCCACGTGTCACAAATCGTAACTATCTTTAAGACCGTCGAATCGAATATTTCCCGTCTAAACGAATCTCATTTAGTGACACATGCTGAGTCAAAAATTGGCGCAGCGTTCGGCGTTCGGCGTTCGGCGTTCGGCGTTCGGCGTTTAACAAGCAGTCGCGGTTCTTGGACGGTCCGGTCATTGACCCAGTTCGTATTCTTTCTCGATAATCATGTCCGGTTTTCACCCAGGGACGATACCAGAAATATCCCTTGTACCGATCAAGTCGAACGTCTCCTGGACCACCGTTTTGAATGCTTCCGCGTTCAAACAGAAATACTGAAACGTAAATTTCGTTGCAGCTCGTGTCCTTTTGATTGAACAAACGACTTTAACAACTCCTTACCGATCGAACGTACACCCTTTCGTACGATACGATGCGGTGCTGCTCGCCGCGACTCAACCTGCGTTTGCAACTCTTTTTTCAAATCGATCGACTTATCGGCATCGGTGTCGATCGTAAAGTTCAAGGTTCCGATTTCGTCGGAAACATTGAAAATAAATAGTTTCCTTGTTACTCTTCTATGGTCTTTGTTCGTTCGCGATTATCAAACAACCTCGATACAAAAGGATAAGAAAGCAATACACGACTCAACGGGTAAAAGTCTTTTCGACCTTTCTTTATCGCTACTCGTCACCTTTCGGTCTTTTTTGTCTCATCTCATCCATTCCCTGTATTGAGAGTTTTTAATCAAACAAAAAAAAAGGAAAGGAGGAAAAAGATAATGTTTCGCAGAATAATTTCGTAATTTTGACGAAAACAAGAAGAAATTTCAATCAAAACCATTCTATTTTTCCAAAATGTTATTAAGAAGATACGTTGAACTCGCTGCTTCTTCAAAAGTTATTGGATCTAATTGAAGGTTCGCGTGATTTGCCGTCACTTTAAACACGAATAATATGAAAGAATACACCTGTTATTTTTTGTTTTTTTTATTCACAATCTCTCCTGCTGCGTTTTGGAACGAACGCGAATCGTTTGGCTCGTTTTACAAATTCATTCGACTACAACACGATTCTGTGTAGAGTCGCTTAGCTTTGAGAAAATTCGAGTCGGATGTCAAACATCCGACCAACCATTTTTGCCAACGACGTATCACCTACTTACTTATGTTCGTTTGTCAGTTTGTATGTTGAACGCGCGATATCTTCAAATAAATTGCATCCTGTCAAACAAAATTTCTTCTTTCGCAAATAACTGTACGATATTTCAATTTCCAACGCCGAAACAGAGATAAAACAGATCGACGCGACGTGACGCGCGGCGCATCGAACTCAAATTCTGCGAAGAAAGGCAAATGACTCACCAATCGCTACCGAATCAATTACAACGCGCGTAACTTGTTCCAAGTGAAAAAGCATTATCAAAGATGCAATCGACCCAGCCAGTCTTTCTAGGTACTTGCGATCCTCGTGCTTTGACGAATTGAATTTCGCGTTGTACACTTCAAATTTAATCAGAACGTTGCTTCCTCTCTGATTATTAAACAATATTAAGCGATACAGACTCCATCGGAAAGATGAAAAATAATTAACATCCGTCGAACATCGCGTACGAACGTTCATGCGTTCCAAAATGTATATTGAATCGCCGATTGATCGTTAATCGCTAATCATTTAGCAGAAAAGAATGGAGAAGAGAATCGAAACGGGCATTGCGAAATTTTCTCTAGCTAAATCTGTATAGATATAGTGCTAATAAGTTAAACAAAGTCAACGAAACGGTTCGAAAGAGTACGAGAAAGCGAGTCCCCTTCGAATGAACGATTATTCGAATCGTAGCTACTTCTCAGGACTTGCTGCTGCTTTAACGAAAAACAGTTAACGCCTTCAAATCTCTATCGAATTCGACAACTCTTCTGTTTCTATCCCGTTTCTCACCGATTTTTTACGTTAACTTATTCCCATCCTCTCTACTCGATGTACATATCATTTTGGAATAATAACCGATCGATTGTCGCCGCCGCTAGCCGATACGAACGACGAACGACCATCGATCGTTGATCTGTGCGTAGGATCGTTAAATAGAATAGCGAGATAAAAAGGAAAAAAGAAAAGAAAAAAAGAAAGAGGGGCGAGTAAGGGAGAAAAAGAGAAAGAGACGCAAAGGAGAGAGAGCTGGTATGCGGTGCACTCGCGTTCTCGTACTATTATAACTGTTACGGATAGTGAGCACGCGTGCAGGTAAACGTGATCGATTCTTCGAACGTGTGCATACGCGAGAAACAACTTGCTCGCGTAATCAAGCCTGCAATTTCTGATTGTTTACATACGAGGGCATTGCCCGGATGCCGTTTACCTTACGTACATTCCAGGTGTTACCACTCCCTCCTTTACCTCCTCGCGATCCCAACCTCCTACCTCCTCCAAAGTACCCACTACGAGTATACGAATCGCGTACGATCCGTTCATGTTCGCGTTCCCATTCCCATTCCCATTCCCATTCCCATTCCCGATCCCATTTTCATTCTCAGTTACACGCGAATAAAGTACGAGATGTATCCAACTAATAATAATGTTATAGACATATATGTAAATAGTTCTACAACTATATAATGCGCGAATCGTTTAATAAACCGCGCGCAAAACGTGCGCTCAAGAACAGTGCGACACAGCGCGGCGAGGAACGCGGCGAGGAACACGGCGAGGAACGCGACGAATTCTGAGCAAAAGTCGAAGACCGGCATTTCGTACGCTCATCGTTCTAATCTCAACTTCTCTAAATTACATCGTACTTTTTTCCGTTCCAATTGGACTACTCTTTCGTCGCGCCCTCGATTTCTCCTCGCGTTCGATCAGAAATGATCCAGTTCATCCGACCACAAATTACCAAGACTAAAACGTTATGCGACAAACGCAAATCGATCCGAACGCTACGAGTTTAGCTCTTCAGATATTTCCTAAACTGCCGAGTAGGTAAACATAAACGTTTAGTGATTCGCATGAAAAAATTCATGTGAGAATGGACGAATTGACGCATACAACGATCACAGACAATTACTGTTGATCGAAACGATACAAAGCCAGATAATAAAAAGTGGAACGCGAAAAAGGGGAGGAGATAAAAGAAACGGGTCCCTGTTCGAAACATTTTAGCGATTCCTTCACGCCCGCACACAATCCACCTTCGAGCGGGTTTCCTTTCTAACGGCTAATAACGGACCCTGACTCCGCTCAGATACAAGAAGGCGGTTTTCGACTGTCCGTTATTCCTCGTTCGGGCCGTCTCCCAAATCCTCTCCAGTAGCCCCCCTGAAAGCTTTGCTCGACCCGTTAGATACCGTAGTTCGTGCTGTCCAGCCACTCGGCTTCCTTAATTCTTCGATCAAACGTCACGCTTCTACACGAGTAGCTAATACGTATCGCGGTCGCCTTCTCCCACTCTCGTTCTTCTTCTATTCGTTCATTCGGAACCCCTATCCTCGTTTCAACGTTCATCTTCTCCTTACATCGTTCCTAACGCTCAGATAAATCCACAGCTTTCGATTTCAGATCAAAGTTCATTCTCCATGATAGCGCATTCGATTTCACATCCTGATTCTGACCGTTTTCGGTCAAGCAAAAACGCGAATCAAACGTTGCAGATGATCAAAGGAAGAATAAAAAAGATTGAAAGAAAGAAAAAAAAAGCGAAAATAAAAGGCGTAAGATTCGCAGCAGCAGCAGCAGCAGCAGCAGCAGCAGCAACAACAGCAGCCGCAACAGCAGCAGTAGCAGCACGAGCAAAGGGTGCTAGGGTAGGAAAAGGTGATGTATTGCGAGCACGTGCGATACGTGCGAGTACGTAATACTTGGGATTATGTCGGGTGAAGGACCGAACCATGCATCGAACGGATGAACTGGTTGTCCGTTGACCGGTTGTCCGGTTGGTCGAGTACCCGTGTACTCGTGTGCTCATGCGTTCGTGTGCTCGTGTGCTCGTGTGCTCGTGTGCTCGTGTGCTCGTGTGCTCGTGTGCTCGGTTGCTCGATCGCTGCTCGCTACTCGCCCGTTACCATCACTGACCACTGCCAACGGGTCGATAACCCGAGACCTCTTTCGCAGCCGAAATTTTCGGAGCTCGCTCTAGCGTATCGAATCCATATCGAATCTGTATCCGTATCGAACGTGCCACGCACTCTCCTTCTTTTCCTTCTGTCCGATTATTTTTTGTCCAGTTGCTCGCCTCTCTCGCCTTTCGATCGAGTATCGCGCTTACCGCCGAATCGCACCTTTCGGTTCCTTCGAAATTCGAACGCGTGCGTCCCGTTCGCGCCACCGATCTTCCCCTTGATTCTTCACGCTTCTTCTCTTATCGTTGCGTTCGACGAAAGAAACGACGGCCGTACAAATCGAACGGGACGAAACGGGACGAAACGGGACCGAACGCGAACGGCACGGAATGGAGCAAGCGGTTGTAGTCGGTAAATTAGTTGGACGGTAGCGTTGATTTTTCACCGGTCGGTCGACCGGGTAGCCAATTGGTGAACTAGCTAGTTTAGTTGGCCGGTCAAACGACAAACCGAACGATTCCACTTTCAAACGTAACAGATCCCCTCAAGGGTTACGTAACGAGCGCGAAACTCGTGGTGGTCAGCGTGTTCGTGTAGCTCGTTCGAACGATGTTAACGGCGCGGCAGGGTATCGGTCATCAAAAAACGATACCAGCCGCGATAACGATTCCCTCTGTCCCTCCTCGCAAACTGCTGATCCTACGAATTTCTCGATTCTCGATTCGCGTTTGTCCCCATTATACGCATTCCTTCGCCGTTGTACCGTATACTGGTTCCACCTATGTATGTTCATCCTGGTTAACCGAATAGAGAATATTGCGTAAATGCAAAACTGCTCGTCCAAATGGCGTTGCAAAATTCATCAGAACTGGCTAATCCTTCGGACGAAGCAAACGAATCGTTCCCTCACTCCCTCACTCCCTCCCTCTCTTCTCCATCTTCCTGCTACTAGATTTTGATGAACGCATCGCGTTATGTCCGCACCTCGACGTGTCAACGGCTCGATCGTCGAATTCAGGAATCTGGCGAAGCAAGAGACGCGGCACGATCGTATCGAACCGATCGACGCCTAGAATGATAACGACAAAGCGGAACGAGGCGAATAACGCTAACACCTTCGAGCTCGAAGGAGAGCCGAGGTGAACGACCGGTAAAGTGGCATATAAGTGCCGTACACAAAGCGTGTTCTAGTAGCATGTAGACACCGCACTTCGTTTGGTCCTTCCCTTTCCGAATGCTGCTCGATTTTCGTAGCAGAACGTTCGAACCTTCGATAATTCGATACTTTCAACTCAACATTTTAAATTCGAAATTCTATTCCGACCAAGATCAGAACTATCCGTCGCTTCTGCCGCGATAAGGTAAACGCGAAACCACCTGTTAACGATCTCACGTCTCCTTCGCCTTTCGCGGAAACTTTTTATCGTTTCTGCTCCGTATATAGGTACATCTAATTTATTTGCACTTGCAGCGAAATGAAAAGATTGAGAAGAAAAAAGGTTGCAGTGTCAAAGGGAGGATATATAAGGTTCGATCAAGAAGAAACGGAGAAATAGAAACCAAAAAATGTACACGAAACAAAGAGTTTACTCTATTCTGCCTTGTAAAAATATACATATACATATACATATACATACATATACATACATATACATACATACATATATACATATATATATATATATACACACGAATCGAATCGAGGAGCGGTCAATGCTCGACTGACCTCAACAACAGTAAAAGTGACAAACGGCTCGGCTTCTCTCGCGTCGAAGTCGGTCGCGGAACATGATTTCTCGATTCTTGTCCTACACTCTAACACTCTAGCCGGTAGAGTTTACTATTCGATTTGCTTATCGGACAAACAAAAATTGCTGACCGCTACCTCGTCTGCTGTTCACCGTCCAACCATCGATTAAACGCCAACATACTCGAAATTGGAACAAAAACGTTGCGTAATTTTGCGAAAAAGAAATCGAACGCGCTACGCGAAGTTCGTAATTGATGAGGTTAGTTGAGGTTCAGAAGAATCGCGAATGTGCGTACTTCGGTTAGTGTTTGACAAAGATTGTCTGAAAACAATATCGGACATATTCGTCGTACTCGGTGAAATGTCCGTGTTCTCCGAGTCAGGGCCGTATGAAATCGAATTACGCGCGTTAACCTTATGAACGAAGTTTTTATATCAACAATCCCCGAAATATCGTTCAAGCAAATCATTTTCTATACGGTAACGAACCTTCGCGACAAATCAATTTTATCGAATAATTCTCGGTAATTTTGCGAACGGTAACAAACGTTAAGGAAATGAACGTGTAGCACGAGTTTCCGCAGAAAGTCCTACCGGTATCGTCTTGTTGCGTTCATTCGAGGAAACGCAAATTTTCGACTAACGCAGCTAACGAATCGAACAATCGAGCCTTCGTTGTTCCGTTGCCGTGAGCAGTCGTTTATATCGATCGATCGATCGATAGATCAATCGATCGATCGATCAATCCATCGGTATGCGACGTACTGCGCATTCGCTTTTACCTTTCGGATCGCACGATCCAAACCTTCGAAAGGACGTTGACCGGTGTTGTACCTACTAAGAGTACGGCAAGTGTATCAAGTACTTACGCAGCCACGCATGAGATTATGTCGCGTGCATCGTGTGTGCGTACGTGAAACGTAGAAACGTGCGACCCAACAACGGAAGGCGGGAACAAGAAATAGGTGTATGCTTGCGAGCCTGTGTACAACAGAGAAAGAGAATGGGTAAATATGGTTGGCTGAGAAAGAAAAAGATACCGTTCAAACACGCGTTTCCTCTCTCGTACCTAAAGGCCACGTGCCTACCTCTTTTAATATACCTACATACATATGCGTGTATAATATAGGTGTACGATGCAAAAACTTGAATTGAAATGGAATAGAAGAAGCAAACGAAATCCGAAGCGAATAGGAAGCTCAGAAACATACATACCTGGATGTTCTCCGTTCGTACGTTCGTTCGTTCGTTCGTTCGTTCGTTCGTTCGTTCGTTTGCTACCGCGCCGCACCGTTCAACACCCTCACCGAAAAACGCGCCATCGATGCGTCCTCGCGTTCCGTCTACGCCCTTGGTCAGCTGAATACGAGACTCCCTGTTCTGCCGTTTCTTCCCTGATCGCTTTAAATTCCTAAGCTAAAAATTAATGCTACGTTAGTGTCTCGCGCGAAAAGAAACACCTCCCTTAGCGACCGAAACCGAACAAACGCCGCGACGCGACGCGACGCTATACCACGATGAAAACAAAATCGCGAAGTAACACCCCCTGTTCGACGAAACATCGATTATTCGATAACGCTACGCGGTACAGTTCCCGCGGAGAAACGCGACGATACAAAATTCTCGTGGTCCATTCTCCTCGAAATTTGAACAGGTTTACTCGTTTGGAAGAAAACGGTCGCCCTCTTCGAATGTGGCGAATCGACTTCTGTACAGGAGAAACACGATGTCCAACGACCCTGACAAGCCGATCCTCGTTACGTCATCGTGGCGACAGATATAGAATCACTGTCACTTTCAGTGTAAGTAAGCACGTATAAACACGGCTCATAATTCCTGCTTTGTTACCTTTACAGTTTCTTAAACTCTCTCTCCCCCCGACCCCCGTTCCCCGTCCCCCGTCCCCTGTCTTTCATCTTAATTAGTAAATTCTCTATCTAATTGTAACAACACTTTTCTCGTTTTCTGCGTACCGACGTCCTGCATATTAAAAGCACTCTTGCACTTTTCAATGAAAATGAAAAGCAAACGAAGTCTGTTGAATCGTATAAAAAGGGAAAAAACAAAAGATGTAACCTTGCAATGGAACGAAATTGAACGGTGGGAGAAACGAACCTTTTTAGCCACGTGATTGCGCGCAATCACAATTACGATTTCGGGCGACAAATAGACAGGAATAGGATATCCTTGTTGTCGCTGTATAATTCCAGGGACGAGTTACGTGCCATCGAACTCGCCGGGATCGCTGTTAGAAAAGCTAGAAAAATACATTGCCTATAAACGATTGGATTACACATCACCAACAACCCGCTACAGCATATACGCTACCGCGTCTACCTATTTAATCGTTGGCATATCTGTAACGAGAACGTTAATCGAGGATAAGGGTTCACTTTACAATTACCATTAGTTTCATTTATGATTCGTATTCGAGCATAGTGTCAAATAAAAATGTTGCTTCGATCAAAGAGAAGTGGACGGGTATAATCGTATGTATCTGGGTATTTAGGTAGTCTCCGTTTGGTAACCTTGGTTATAACCTCATTTCGAGAGTATGGCGCGTACAGTATGGCGACTCTTGAACCACGAACCACGAACCACGAACCACGAACCACGAATCACGAATCACGAGCATCATTTTTTGGCCGAGGTACGAGATCCGAGATCCGAGGTCCGAGGTCCGAGGTTCAAATTTTTTGTTCTCGATGTTTCCAAAATCGAAAACTTCTCGAATCGTAGCGTTTCCATTGATTATCGATCTCACCCCTGTACATATGTGCACATACGCGCGCCTGTGCACGCACACACAGCTCATGCAAGCTCATCTTTACGCTTTCGAAATTCTTTGCATAACGTCTTTTTCACTGAATTCGGCTGTTCGTTTCATGAAATGTATAATCTCGATGCAAACATTCGAATATTCGCGACTCTTCCTTCCTACTTTTCGAGAAAAGATATCGTTGATGTTTGATCGTGATTTGTTTCGTTTCGGAAAAAAATGACTCGTTACGGTGTCAAAGAAGAAACATTTCAACGATCGAAATTCTATAGTTTGACAAAGTCGAAATTATATAGTTTAACCATCGTGTAGGATGAAAATTTAAAGCTTATCCAAACCACATACGAATGAAAAGTGAAGAAAAGTATTCGTGAAAGAAAATGAAGCATATCCGATGAATCCGACCTTTCGAACGTATCACCTAACCCTTCTTGATCGTACCATCGAAACAAAAAGGTATTAAAATAGGTCTGTAATTATAATATGGAAAATATATAACGGAAAAAAAGGATCAGCTATTAAGTTAACGTTTGATCGATTATATATTTTTTAGTGGCCACAAAACACACTAAAACATTCTTATTTGGAAATCGTCGTTGTAATTACGTTAACGATCGAAAAAATTAATGTCGAATCAATGGAACGCGAGTGGATGCTGTCTTGGACACAGCATCGATCAATGTTGCGACCAAAGTAGAAGAAATAACAGCCAAGACTGTCCAACAAGATCCCCTCGACGGATATGTATACCGGTTCCATTTCCTCAGCCGGACGAATGGAAGCCTTGTTGCATTCGTAAATACAACTACCCCTGTCTTATTCACGCGAAACCCAGACCTTACAAACGTTTCACCGATTTCGACTTGATCTCCCAATACTGAACCGTAAGCTGTTGTCGTTGCCGTTGCCGCTGCCGCTGCCGTTGCCGTTGCCGTTGCCGTCGCTGTTGCTGTTACCGTTGCTGTCGCTATTGCTGTTGCTGTTGCTGTTACTATCGATGTCGATAGCGATGTCGATGTCGATGTTGATACCCTATTACTGGAAATCTCGTGACCGAAGAATCGTAACGCAAGTATCTGATTTTATCATCGGCTACCCGACAACCATCATCTTACTTCTGCCCTCGTCGATGGACCACGCGAACAGATATACTGTACATCTCTAAACGTGATTATTATGACCAGCAAGGATATTTTAATAATCTTGGAAACGATTTTACGCATCGTCCTACTGATCGGAAGTCGAAGAATATTACTGTTTGTTAGTTTCCGTTGATTCTCTAATATTTAACAAGCATCCATGATACAATGATAATGATTTTACTTTGTTTTTAATACGAATACCTCTTCTGCATGTATTAGTTTTATCTTTCTTCCCGGCAATCGAATCGATTAAACTCGCGAAAAATTCTCTCATTCTTCTTACAATTAGATACATCGTATGTTTGGTTTAGAAGTACGCGTCGATAACATTCGATAAGCAAACTGGTTCGTTCGAAATTACTCGGAAACGGAAGCTAATCCAGCGCCATCGGATCTTATTCCTCCCCGGAGCAACGTAGCGCCAGCTCGATCAAACACTTTCGATTTTTCTCGACGATCGGACATTCCATAATCCGTTTCGATAATTCCGAATCGTTTCCGTCCATTTTCGTTCGAATCGAATTTCTAAAAGATCAAAAAAAAAAAAACATCTACGACTCATCGTGACAAACAATAAGGGAGGAAACGCGAGGTTATAGCTATACATGTATAAGTATGTATGTATGCACATTGGACAATCACAATCTTGACAAACCACTTTCCCTTTCCCGGGCCGTAGTAGTTTCGAATCGTCGCGTCTTGTCTCGTCTCGTCTCATCTCGTCTCGTCGCATTGTCGCTACATACATATACTACGTAAGTAAATAAGGGTAAGTTCGCGTTGTGTTACCGCGATCGATTATTACTTTAACACTTTTTCTTAGATTCGCGATCAAATTGCTTATCACGACGACAGGGAAGCATGTTGAAAGGAAAAAATATCCAATATTTTAGATAATACAAATTCCAAGGAAAGACTTGATTTCGTTCGGTCATTTTTGGTCCGGTTCGAGGCAGCAGACACGCATACGCCATATGCCGTACACCTACGTACTCGCGCGTTGAGTAGTTAATCGAAACGCGATTACACGCAATAACGGTTGAACGACACGTTAAGCAAATTCGTGAAATCTCGCGTACTCTTATCGCCCCTTTCTCGTTTCTCGTTTCTCGTTCCTCGTTTCTCGTTTCTCGTTTCTCGTTTCTCGTTTCTCGTTTCTCGTTTCTCGTTTCTCGTTTCTCGTTTCTCGTTTCTCGTTTCTCGTTTTGCCATTTCCTTTGAATCTATCAGCTGAAATATTTCGAAATCGTGTACGCGTTATTGCGACAAAAAGAGGGGATCGTTGCTTACTTTGCTTCGTTCGATCATCGATTCAAAATTCAATTGCTAAAAATCCAGCTTCTACGACAAATCTAACCGCGACTAAACTGCTTTGCATCTATAGAGAGTTCGCTTTCACGCCCGCCGGGCTTTTTCGTCATTTACCTACACGGTAAGTTTGTCGGTCATAATTCGTAACCGAGCAACTATTTTGGAAACGGACATTAAACCTGTTCATGGGAGGTGTTGCGAGAATTCTTCTTAGTTATCTCAATACGTAACGCTTTCGTTTGTCGCGCGTGTTATACACCTGGGTATGCAGGTGTACATATATGTACACGGAAAGGAAAGTACAAAAGTTGTTTCTATTCGTACGTATGTACCTTTCCGTGTATGTAAGTGCGAGCTCGGTATGCGACCTTGACCGGTCAAAATCAACCTTTACCGAACGATCGAATATCTCGTTCGTTTACGCAATTTCGCGATTGTCATGCGAGCTATTTCAGCAACGATAAAAGTAATCATCGAGACGACACACGATGCATAATTCATACAATCGTAATTAGTTAATAATCGTAAACATAACGTTTCTTCCGATTCGGGGCAAATATTCCTCGTTCACTCGTTCGCGCTTTAATTCGCGAGGGGGCGAAAATGGTCACGATACGAGCGTCAAGATGCCTGGCGCCTATGTATCGAGCGGATAGAATCCTGCACCGTGTCCGCATCATCTCGCTCCCATCTTGAAAAACACGGGCATGCGGCCAAAAAATTCCGCTGCGGACAAACCGTTGCTCAAACAATTCTAACCGAATCGCTTTTACATACACCTCTTATCGTGACTGTGTTTCTGATCGCATCACGATTCCCGAAAATCAATAGAATATCGGTGAAATTCCTTTTCGATCAATACCGTCATACTTTGAGAAAAATATTTGCGCAAAAAGTGGTTAATATTCGATTATTCTTTAGGTAGAAATGTAAAGAAACAACCATACCGCAACCGTACAACAAGCACCGGTGAATACCGACGGTGATCACTGCCGAATACCGGTACTGATGCTGATGCGAGTTTTGACGCTCGCGATGATACACCTACAATCGATTGCGTAACACGTAAGACATTAAAGTCAGCACGCACAGGCTGGGTCTCACTTTCAGCGTGTCAAGGACATCGGCGACAGACCCCGTCGGCCTAATTCCGCAAAATCGTTACCAGGACGAACGAACGTTACTCGTTATTTCTCCAAATGTATCCCTATGTATGCACTTGACTATCTTTCATCCTATCGTCCTACCCTCTTCGATTCGATACATCGCAAAGTTTAGATTTTAGATGGGCGGTCGCGTCGCCAAGATAAATTGCTGCGATCGAGTGTGAAAATCTTGAGTAACGCGTCGAATAGATTCAACTAACATTCACTGGTTACATCGAAACTAAACACCTTAGTACGTTGGTAAGAGAACATTTTCGACAAGAAAATAGACGAATGTGTTCGTCTCGATTCTTTTCGTGCCAGAAACGGAGATTTTTCTTGGCTCTCAGGAAAGTACCCGGCGATAGACGCGTTGTCCTTGACACGACGCGACGCGACCACACCATCGTCGTTGCCGTTGCCGTTGCCGTTGCCGTTGCCGTTGCCGTTGCCGTTGCCGTTGCCGTTGCCGTTGCCGTTGCCGTTGTCGATGTCGTTGTCGTTGTCGTCTCGAGTACTCGAATGAATTTTACCTATCGGGCGCCGAAAGTGAAACACAGCCTGGCTATGTAAAGACAACGTGACTGGAAATTTTTGGTCGAATAATTAACTACATATTGGTCAATCGATAAATACGATCGTTGCCATGCCGTATAGCATTTTCCTTCCTGAACCATCTCTTTCTCTTTTCGTATACCCATCTTCTTCCTACCCCTTTTCCCTTTCAGTTTCTCGTACTCTCGTAATCAAATCGAATGCCCGTTTGTTCTAGGTTAAGACACGTCTTCTGGTCGACGACAATCGCTTTCTTTCACGAACCTAGCTATGAAAAGAGAAACCATGATCGGAAAGAGACACGCGTATTCGTCATAAAGATAAACGTTAGCGTTAAGATGTCAGCTTACACGGTTACATAACGTAGAAACACGTTATTCGTAAAAGTCGGCAAGATCGATTTACAATAAAGGTATCTTAAATGAAATACCGCTAACGCTAATAACATACATACAGCTTTCGCGGTATAACTATACATATCAAGAAATTACGTAAATGTTAGTGTCTTTTGAGAGCATTAGTATCCTTAGAAAGCTTTGGTTACATTTTCTTACATTTTCCACGTTAAACCAGACTAATACACACCGATCCCGTTATACTTTGATCGAACAAACAAGTACCAACATTCGACAGAAAAGATCTGAAAGGATGACTGCACAAACGGGACGAACCATACAAATCCGATCAACTTATCTTCTTCTCGAATTTTGTATCCTGTATCCTGTGTCGTAAACGCGTCGTACATCCTGTAGGTACGCGATTGAAACATCGCGATCGTCTTTAGCATCGAACAAAGTGTTCTTATGAATAACGTGTGTTTCTTCATCGTATCTACGCGTCGCGCGATTCGATGGCAAAATCATTTCAAAATCATTTGTTCGCGTGTTGTAACCCGTGTAACTGCTTGATCTTGAATTCCATACGTGACGTTCCTCTGCGCGAGTTGATTTTCTTCCTTTTACTCTACGCTCTACACCAGTATATACACGCGTGAAACGTACATATGTGCGCGCACGCATTAAATAAGTACGTAGCTACTCGAACGGAGCAACCTTTATTCAAGCAGTTGCTGAACGCGTAGAATGGTATTCTACGATTTCGTTGTTGCATATTTATTACCCACCGCAAACGGCAATGATCCACATAATCATGTACCGTCGGGCGTCATCGCATCCCATCGTCGGCAAATCGGTTTCTGCGTAACTCTTGCGAACAAACAAGAAACGAAGGAAACGATGACGAAATTTCTCAAAGGAAACACGTGCAAAAATAAAAAACGTGAAAAGATCTGGTAATTTTGGATGGTTAGCTAAAAGAAAAAGAAAAAGAAATAAATAATAAACAACAACAACGAGAAAAAGAAGAAAAAGAAGAAAAAGGAGAAAAGAAAAGAAAAGAAAAGAAAAGAAAGTAAGAAACAAAGAAGAAAAAATGACGAGTTTTGATCATTTCCCTTGACAAGGATTGCGAGAGAAAAAGAAAAGAGAGAAAAACGAAAGAAAAAGAGAGAAAAAAGCATTGAAAGGCATCACGGACAGACAAATGTAATCGGTGCAACTTGTTTCTCTGTTTTCACGATCAGGTTTACCGTCAGACACTTACTAGCCGTGTCGCTGACACTGGCATTGGCCTACTCTCTCTGGTGTGGTTCGTTCTCCCCGGCTTACCTTCGTAGTCTCGCTTTCTTTCGTATCTTTTCGTTTTATCGCTAAACACCTACCTTCTCTATACCTTCTCTGTACCTTCTCTATACCTTCTCTATACCTTCTCTATACCTTCTCTATACCTTCTCTGCCTTTCGATCTAATTTGTCCATTGTTTCCTTCGTTCGATAGAATTTCGATTCGCTGAACGAAGCGTGGCTGCAACACAAAGGTACGCTGATGCCTGCAAAACCGGACGAAGCCAAAGAAAGTAAAGATAATGCGGAACGAACGAGTACGCGACGATACGCGTGTACATATTTATCTATTCGTGTATGCAAACCCGTGTATGAAAAATATGATAAAAACATACGCGCGTACGAACGGATCGCAACGAAAAAACGATCGAGTACGATGATAACGAACGAAACCTCGCTTTTCGGTATGACCTAGTTTCCACTGGGAAAAGTCGTTCGTTTCTTGTTCGTTCTCAAGTCGAAAGGCACGCGCAACACATACAAATGGCATGCGACGAGTAAGCGAACGCTGCGCCGCGCCGCACCACACCGGCATGTCACGTTAACGTACCGACAAGTTAACACGCGATCCTACCATATTCATATACATGTATAGGTGGGATGGTAGGCGAATGGATAAACCAGCGAATCTGTTTGCCATTTGAAAAAGTGCGCGTAAACGCAAGCTACCGATACTCTGTCCTTCCGTCTTTCCGACTACTAGCTACTTACGTACTTACATACGAGCGTTTTAAGTTTGCTCGAAAGCGTACGTTGTGTTTCGTGTTTCGTTCGAGGACGGCCAAAGGTCCAGGACGATCGAGGAAACCAAGACACGGTGCAACGACCGGCCGTCAAGTAGGTCGGTTGTGGGCGCACGCAATCGTCGCAACGATTTTGAAAAACTGTCGTTCTACTTTTACATGGGAGCACTTTCACGGTCGCTAACCCCACAACGACGAAACCCACCATCTATATTTTGCGTTATTATTTTATATTGTCTTACTATACATATATGTAGCTTCTTATACTGCGACACTATACATACGTATACACGTTTTACCTACTTTGGCACGATTCAAGTAACTCACGGTTACCTTCCCTCTCTTTCTCCGAATCAATGCGGATGCAATCGATAATACGATCCGATTATCGTTTTCAATGACAATCCTTACAGATGCAACTCGATCGATCAATCAAATTTCTATCGATGTTCGTTCCAATCACTCAACTTTTATGCTTATTCGAGGCAACGTGAAAATGTTCTCGACGCCGCAGTGCAGGTGTCGATGTCGATTCGAAATTAATCGAATCGATTCATTCACTCGAATACGATTGTTTCGCTAAAACTTGCATTTCAAAGCTTTCCGAAGCCTGCCAGCGTTTTTCGACGCGATTGCATGTTATACGTTTCTGCGGCAACCACCCGCTTTTTCCCGCGCACGCGTATCGATCATTTTCCGTTTCGACTCGATATTATAGAAAATATATCATATTACAGTACAGCGTTGTTACATTCTAAAGAGATAAAGCTTTTCCTCGACATTCGTTGTGGTAAAAGACGTTATTACTCGCGATCGTGACCAACGTCCGAATCTACCTGTATCGCGTTTCTACCAACACGCGTTTCGTACAGTCGAACCGTTTACGATAAAACAAACCTTACCTACTATATGAAACGCAAATCATTATATCAGACTCGAAACTGTTAGAAATGCAAACCGTTTCTCGAATAACCTTCGTTAAAAAAGTGGGTCATTAAAACTGTTAGCGATAGACCTTTTCGCTTGGTCTATCTATATCTGTACTCCCATTCGGATTTTATATAGTACATATACGTATATTATTCTGTACTAAACGTGGGGAAAAAGAATAATCGAATCGTGAATTTAATCGATTCGAGAAAACTTTGAATTCCGATTCGATCGAAGGATTTAAAACATCTTAATCTGATTCCAATAATTCAAATGATTTTTCCCTTCGAACGCTTTAAACGACAGTCTCGACACGATTTTCATTCAAACAACAGTCGAACAGAGAAAATAATACGAAGAAGGTGAAGAGGGTTTCTTGATTGAGGAGGAGGAAAGGAGAAACGCGAAGGGATGCGAGCCGATGGTTGTGATTCACAGGACACGAGTGCGGGTGCGCGACTGCATGCGCCGCGCGCCTCGCGCCTCGCGCCGCACAGCTGCAGCGACGCCATAGTTCCGCAACCCGCCGTTCACCATCCACCGTCCTCCCGGCGCCACAGTCTCTCTCTCTCTCTCTGTATGTGCGGAGCCGGCTGAAGCATAGTTCAGCTCAGCTCGTTCCTTTCTTTCTTCCTTTTTAAAGCGTCCGGTACACCTACCGCTTTGGCAGACTCTTAGAAGATGGTAAGTAATGGAATTCAAGTCAATAAAAAACCTCGATCCTCCCTGCTTAATCTTATTTTTATGTACGCACATCCTTGGCTGCTCAATGCGTATTCGAATAGTCGTTTATCGACGTCCCATCGAACGGTGCATACTTACTTACATACTTACTCGTTATGTTCAATTCATCATTGCGAATAATCGGTTTCGATGAATTGTCAGAGTAACGAAATTTTTCGTCAACGTTTCACGGAAACCGATAAACGGTTAACGTAACGTAAACCGGCTAGATTATTCGTTACGACTTTGACGCATTGCTCGAGCGATGTGTTTCTGCAAACGGGAAAGCAACGCACACGCGACGGGAAGGAAGTAAACTTTCGATACAATTTAACTTAAAGTTTCGCCAGATCTCCGCGCGATAGCACCACCTCCTTGAGCTACGATTTATATATTATGTGATACGATCGCGTTCTCGATCGTTTCACTTAGAAACAGAAACAAAGACGTCGCAACCAAATGCAACAAAGCTGAAACAAATCCGCATATTTTCCTGCTTTAACGATTTCGTGAAAATTACAACAATTTTACATTGGCGACAGATTCCGTTGTTATTGTCGAGATCGTCCTTGTCTACCTCGTCATCTTTTCCCGGCGCTTTATCCTCCTTTCAATTGCAAAAAGCACTCTGTTGCTGTATATTATAAAGGCAAACAACATGTTTAGGTACTTGCAGATACAAATTTAACGAATCTACTTCACGAGCAACAACAACAACATCGATGGAGACAACCTCAGCAACAGCAACAGCAACAGCAACAGCTGCAACTGCAGCAGCAGCAGCAGCAGCAGCAGCAGCAGCAGCAACAACAACAACAACAACAACAACAACAGCAGCAGCAAGAACAAGAAGAACATGAACGACAACAGAATCAAGGTAGATGTCGATACGAAGGCAACAGACCATTCTTAAAAGAACGAACGGACCGACGATGCAAATCTACCGAGTACGGAAATCCGCAAGAGATATTCGTGACGAATCTGGTGGACGGAGAAAATTTATGTTACAGTTTAGCTCTTGTTCGAGGTCGTGGACCGACCATGTGCAGCTTCGTTACCGTGCGAAATCAGAATAAACAAAGTTCCGAGTGGCCGATCGTTGCTGGTGAATTTCGTGCTGTAGTCGAATTAATGCGAGGTCCAAACAAGTTGGAATTGGAGGCGGCCGGCCAAAAGAAAACGCTGCTGCTGATTCATGAGCCGAGAACCACGCGGTTACGCGTTACACCTGTTTACGTGATCTGTGCCGGCCACGACGGATACTTTCAGGGGCCACGGGGCGAAGATCGATCGCCGGAGAGCGCCGCAACAAGAATAGGTCTGGGTGCTCGACTCTTGCAGACCCTGACCGCCGAAAAGTTACGGGAAGCAGGTTACGGAAGAAAAACGTTCCAGTTGGAACGGGACCTGGACGGGGCCGAGTGTCTTGTAATGCACAGTACGCTCGACGTTGATCGAGCACGTGCGATGAATCAACGAGGGCTCTGGGAATTGATCGCACGCGAATTAATGACCGGTCCTCTAGCATCCAAAGATCGTAAATATCTCGCGTTTCTTTCCTGCACCAGATATCGTGGCGCACCGAGTCCTCGCACTCACGAGGACACCTTAGCTAGAACGCAAGGGCATGTTGCGCTCGGCGGCGGTGGATTAGCCTTGTTCGGCTCAGCCTGCTTACACACCTGGCCCACCTGTGTCGCTCAGATATTACCTAGATTCCTAGACGCGACCATCGTCGACACCGAACACTTGATGGACGACAGTAATTATCGTGGTACGCACGCTGGATGTCTCGCCACTACTCTTGGCTCCGTCCTTCACGAGCTGGGTCACACGTTTGATCTCGGGCATACCCGCGAGGGCATAATGGGTCGCGGTTTCGACTACGTCGATCGCGTGTTTGCCGGCCCAGCGGCTGGAATCGATTGCAATCGTAATCCTGTTGCACGAAGAGATCCTCAGCACACGATGATCGCATTGACCAGACCACTCAGCGTCACGGTCACGGTACAACAATCCTTCGGTATTTTAAACAGCCCTCGAAGAAGTCGTTTGCATTCCGAAACCTCTCGACCTTCCTCTTCTTCTCAAAGTCCGCCAAGGTCGTACGGCCGATTATCTGCACCCGCCAGCCCGGAACTCAACAGATCTTTCTCCAAAAGTCTATTACAACCTACGCTCGAGCAAACTGCCACCAGTTTAGAAACAGATCGAACCTTTTGGACGCCTTCTTGCGCGGCCTTCCTTGCCTTCCATCGATGGTTCAACAACCAAACGGACAACATTTTTACTCGGACATTCCATGACATTGAATACGATGGGAAAAGGTCATACAAATTACATACCTACCAAATTCAATTATCTATCTCATTTTCTTTTTCCTTTTTTCCCCTTTAATTTGATCGGTTTAATTTATTTTCTATCACCGACCTTCTTCACCTATTATATCTTTTTTTTCTTTCTCTCCACACACACACACACACACAAGCGCGCGCGCACACACCCACACCCGTGTTCCCGTGCACCCGTACATATGTATGTAAGTAACACATTATGTTGTATATTAAACAATAATGCATATTCTTATTGTGACAGAAACGTGGTAAGGTCGCGTTTTGGGGTACGAGTAATAGAGCTGAGGGAAACATCGGGTGGAATGGTGGTTGGTTCTCGACAATTCCCAGGCTCTCGACCACCATTGGAAGCATTAGTTCCATCGACTCCACCCCACTGTATCGCCGCTTTGATCGTCGTCGCTGAAGATTCAACTGGCAACGTGCTCAAACATCCTCTTCCAACAGCCTTCTAAATATTCATCATTCTTCACATTTTCCGTCGATTTCTTATTTTCATTCTCCTTTCTTTTTTATAATTTTTAACGCTTCGGGCTTTAATGTGTATTCGTTGTATAATTGTCGACATTCCCGATATTCTGTATTAAGACATTTATCAATTATTCGAAATTTCAACATAAATATTCTAGATTTTATCAGCTATCGCGAATACTATGGCGGTAGAGCTTTCGTTAATGAACGCAAAAGGTACCTTATTCTAAGCTAGTCGCTTTTAATAATAACATACCAAAGTAAATGAACAAAACTGCGGCAGAACGATAAAATATGTATATGTGTATGTCTGCGTATGAGTGAGTGAGTAAGAGAGAGAGAGAGAGAGAGATGCCTTACATCCGTCTTCATGTATAGGAATTTTATACGACGCTGTTGATCCTATATTTTAATAATTGCTCCATCACCTTTTGTAAATATAGTTCCGCTCTCCATTTTGTCAGACAAAAGTAAGTATATTTGAGGTAGTATATTTATACATACATATAAACGAGCTCATGTATAAACAATTGTAACTGCGAGTATGACAAACCAAAGGCTATAAACCTATGTACAGTTTAATAACTATGCAGTTAATTCGATAAAGTTTTCAATTAATAGACGCATCAGTCTTCGACGTATTATACGAAAACCGTAATATCTTGTTAAATATGACGATTATGATGATAAAGGACGGCGACAACGACGACGACGATAATGACTATAACAGATACACATAGTTGAAAGTACAAGATAATTAATATAACAATGAATATTATTAGATACTGATAAACATCCTAACAGTATTATTAATCATTACGAGAAGCTTAATAAGAACGAAAAGCTAAATAGTGCCAGTTAAAAAGTCACGATAATCTAAATATACCTCCAGTATTTTAAGCAAAACTGAATTTTCATTGTGACCATCGGTATTATAATTCTTCAATTCTTTCAATTATAGTTTGCAGAGCACGATATTCATTTTTATAGTATCGAATTGTTCAAAAAACAGAACAAGAGACAATAAATAAAAATATATTTATAGGCTATCAAACATATCCTAGCATTACATCATTCACTAATATAACGTCCAACTTTATCGAAATCCTTGTAAAATCGATTAGATTACAGGAGAAACTAGACTTCAAATCTCAACTTGGAAATTATTCTTATTCCAATAGCTATATTGAAATTACAGCGTGCTTAACGGACATTATTTCTCGAGCGCATTTATAAAGTTACGTTAATTTCGCAGTGTACAATTATGCTGTCTCCTACCTCGAGCAATGAAAACAAGGGTACGCTGGAAAGTGAATTGAAACTTCTATTTCCAGAAATTATCGATGAGAAGATACCAACCATCGAGTTTTTATCTGCGGCCCGTGGCGTTGTTCGAATTACAGGTACGTACCTATTTATTTATTTTCTTAATTACTAATCGTGTCAGTACATTTATATGTGCTAGATCGTAACCTACAAAATACAATATCCCTACGAATACAATATATTTTCAGATAAACTCGGCAAAGTCTTTGCTCCAGTTAAATATGATATTCAGGGTAACATTGATGTAAGTTTCGATCTCCAACTAATCTTTAAGTAATACATTTAAGTTTAATTTTAGAAACTCGCTACAAGATATGCAACGAACAAAGAAAAAAATACAACACTGCAAGACATGATTTTAATTGAAAAAGCTACTGAAACTAATTTAATTGCTACAGATGCTTTAATGTGGTTAACTCGGTACGTATGGTACATGTCACACTATCTTCATTTCATTATCTTCTCTTCCATCTTTCTCCTCACTTTAATTCGATACAAAGTGATTAGATTCGATTCAATTCGATTCGATTCTGCACGATTCGATATAATTCGATACGATACAATACGATTCGATTCGATTCAATTCGATTCGATTCGATTCGATTCGATTCGATTCGATTCGATTCGATTCGATGTAACACAATTCGATTCTATTTGATTTTAATATACATTTGAATATGAATTTATATAATACATAGCAACTGCTTATATGTATGTACATTTTAAGTAAATTCTACAAATTTTAATTGTAGAGGATTACACATGTTTTTATTGTTTTTTGAGAAAATTGTTGAAGATACTAAAACAGGCACACCATCGGAGGATTTGGTAGCATTTCTAAAAAAATCTTACAAAGAAGCCTTAGAACCATATCATGGATGGATGGCACAACAGCTTTTTGACGTAAGTTCACGTTTAGTAACAAAGATACATTTTTATCTGCTTATTCTTCTTATTGGTTAAGTACAAAACTGTTGTTCAAATTTGAAAAAATAAAACGGTTTATAAATTTGAACCATTAAACCACATTTATTGCGCTGAATTTATTATTTTTGCTTTTGTTATAGCTACTTTCACGTATGGTTCCCACTCGTTCGCAGCTTTTACGAGCACTTACCAACGAACAAGTTGACAAAAATGATATCGCTATCAACGATATGGAAGTCTACTTGATGTATTTGCGACAGAATGTATCAGTAATACAATCATTTTATAAGACTCATAATCTTGAAAATATATCATAGAGCATATTATTAGTATCAATATCACTGTACATACGAATCGTATTATCCATTATTGGAATTGTACTTTATTATGAAAGTAGCTAATACTAATGAAGAATTTGTAATAACTACAAAATATCTTTGTTATATATACTTCAAAATACTAAATTGTACTGAATTTATAATTCTGATAATAACTTAAAAACTCTTAACCAAAGTACAGTTCAATTAGCGACAACTAATCTAAATAATAAAAAGTTATTTATGTTCAAATTCATGTTTGTTATATGTATTCCCATTATACAGCTGCATCAAATAAAATGTTCTAGCACGATAATTTGCTAAACTTTTTAGAGCAATTATACCGGTAACAATTTCAATGAGAAGAAGGAAAATCATAACAAAATTTATGAGCGTTTCGCTATAATGTGATAATATTCCATGATCAAGAACAAGTAACATTTCCAGAGGAAATTGTATTAGTATAGCAATGAGCCAACAACTAGCTAATTCTGGAATCTATTAAAAATATATATTGTTATAAAATTAAAATCTTTTAATAAAAATTTATAAATATAGAACAAAATTACCTTTCCGGCTAGATTTCCAACGTATCCCAAATATAATTTTAAAACTTCTGATAGTGTCAGTATCAAAAATACTATTATAACTATCGTTTTGTAAATATTTGTTAAATTATTGTACTGCAAAATCATTAAATCAGATTAACAAACATGAGAATTATACTAAAGATAATAATTCTATAATAGTTGCATAATAATTAAATACATATAGAGTGAATAATATTGAATTTACTTTAGCATCTAAGTTTATAATAATAATCAGCAGCCATATTGGAAACAACCAAAGATTTATATATAAGGCCAATTGAAAAGGCAAATTGGATCTGGTTTTGTTACCTGTAAAACATATTATTTCATTTTTAATCAATTTCTTTTAAACAGATAAGAAATCAAATTATTTATACAAGCTTCAACTTACAATTATAATATATTGATTTAGAAAATGTCTGATTAATAACATTTCTTATTGGCTCTTTTATCATTTTTCTCTTTCTTCTTTTTTAATGTTCTCAATTCGTTAACTACGTTTGTAACATTATCATAACGTTTTGATCACTAAATTTATTTATAAAATCTAAAAATTCAGTTTTGAAAAGACTTATCAGTACTAAATCATCAAATTACATTAAAGTAATTGAAATAAACTTGACTCAGAATCAAAATGCGTACAAATGTATTTAATACATTTAGTACTACGATTACAAAAAGTCATATCATTGTTTTTTACATATTACTTGTACAAATTTATATATATATAACTATATTTATATATGTGGTATGTGTTGCACATGAAAGTGCCGTATCTCGAACGTTCGACTAATTGTTTTTTCCTTTCTCCCTCTTTTATACTGATTCTACTATTTGCTTACTCATGATAGACTACGAAAAAAAAAAGATACAGTCTAATCAAATATGAAAATTTTACACCCTTTCCGTACAGAGTGACAATAAATTATTTAATTTTACTTACATTAAGAATTGATAGTAATAAGTAATACATAAAAACGTATCAAAGGAAAAACTTTTGCAATTTAGAATGATTCGTTTGACTCACGTAGTAGCGTGACATGTGTTTTGTAGTTCCGAGGATCAAGTGAAGAAAGTGACAAAACAGAAAACGTTCGTCAAATTTGATAAAATTTATGCGTTCAAACGCATACAACGTCTAATGTATTAAAGTAATTGTTCTAAGCTTTCAATAGGACATTAAAATTTCCTAAACAATTGGATTATTTGTCTAAAAGATAATCTATACAAGTTTGAAAGGGAAATAGAGGTTACCCAACTTCTAGTATTCATCTTTTTGATAGTGAAGATTTTTGAAATGGCTGGTGCAATGCTGTTTGAACGAGCACAAGCGGTCTCGATGACGAACCGTAGCGAGGGTATTTCGCTTTTGAATGAAATTGTTTCTGACCCGAGTATCGGTGTTACCGAAGACGACGAAGATAACATTCGTGTGAAGGAACAGGGTATTTTACATCTTGGCGAGCTCTACAAGAAAGAAGGCAAAGCTAAAGAATTAGCGGAATTAATTAAAGCTACTAGACCATTTTTAAGTTTGATTAGCAAAGCGAAAGCTGCTAAGCTTGTACGATCATTGGTAGACTTTTTCTTGGATTTGGAAGCTGGTATTGGCATTGAGGTATCAATAGAACAAATGAGACTTAATAGATTCTAATATAAACTTTAGTCTAATTTTTCATCGTTTATGCAGGTTCAGCTGTGCAAAGAATGTATAGAGTGGGCAAAGGAAGAACACAGAACGTTTTTAAGGCAATCTTTAGAAGCACGTTTAATAGCATTATATTTTGATACTGGTATGTATAGCGAAGCATTGCAGTTAGGATCTGCATTGCTGAAAGAGCTTAAGAAACTGGACGACAAGCAACTACTAGTGGAAGTTCAATTACTGGAAAGTAAAACCTACCATGCATTAAGTAATTTAGCTAAAGCGAGAGCGGCTCTTACCAGTGCTAGAACAACTGCTAATGCAATTTATTGTCCTCCTAAAATGCAAGCTGCTTTAGACTTACAATCTGGCATTTTACATGCTGCGGATGAACGAGATTTTAAGACAGCATATTCTTATTTTTACGAAGCATTCGAGGGGTACGCTATTTTTACCGAATCACTCGTATCTTTCCGAAAAATTATCTACTTGTTCGTTTCTTCATAACTATTTGTTTGCAGGTACGATAGCGTTGAAAGCCCGAAAGCTTTAACCGCTTTAAAATATATGTTATTGTCAAAAATTATGTTACGTACACCGGAAGATGTTCAATCTATTATGTCTGGAAAATTAGCTGTTAAATACGCTGGACGAGATTTAGATGCAATGCGTGCGGTTGCCGAAGCGAGTCATCGTCGCTCTTTAGCAGACTTTCAGGCTGCCGTAAAGAAGTATCGCGAAGAATTGGAAGACGATGTAATTGTACGCGCTCATCTTGGATCTCTTTATGATGCAATGCTTGAACAAAACTTGTGCCGCTTGGTAGAACCGTACTCGCGGGTACAGGTGTGGTGTTTTTTTATTCTTATCTAGCGTAATTTAAACCGATGTACAATGTATTTTCAAACATTATTCCCGTAGAATATCATTTTATTTTCAACTATTTGATGTAGGTTAGTCATATCGCAACCTGTATATCACTGCCACTCGCTCAAGTGGAAAAGAAACTTTCGCAGATGATACTGGATAAAAAGTTGAGGGGCGTCCTCGATCAAGGAGAAGGCGTCTTAATCGTTTTTGAAGACACCCCACGTGATAAAACTTACGAGATTGCGTTAGATACGATACACAGCATGGGGAAAGTCGTCGATACACTTTACCAAAAAGCAAAAAAACTCAATTAGCTTTATTTAATATATATTTTTACCAGTAAAGTTTGTTATAATTATTATTACCATTAACTATCATTTGATGTCGTTAAGAATCAAATTAAATTTCATTCTTCGATGTTCATTATGTAATATAAAACTTGTTTCTGCCTCACATACATTTTTACTTCTTTTATAGTAATAAATCATTTTTTCGCAGGTTTTATTACGAAAGGTGACGTTTATTAAATTTGATCAGACGTTTTTGGTATCTATTATTTTTTCATCAGGCGTGTACGCATGCACGTTTCTTTTAAACATTAATAACATTCAAGAAATTTACGTTGTCAATCCAAAAATAAAGAAAACAATAAAGTATCGATGTACAAAACATAAAAATCAATGTCACGTTATGAAACGTTAAATTTTATTAATTTATGTACTTTAAATATTAAAGATGAAGAAAAAGAAAAACAAAAAGTAAACAATTGTAATATCGCATCATTTTAAAATAAATTATATTCGTATATAAGTACATCTATTCAATGAAACGCCATTTTTTACGCTTTCGTTTAGTAAATGATATACGAATACTTTACAATGGTATCGTTTACAGTTTACAGTTTATATGATTGTAAGAAAATAAAACAGTATCTTTTATTTGGAGCAAATCTTTTATTCGCTAAATTTAACGGAATTGTACATTTCCGTAACAACTAATTATGTGGCACAATTTTCTATTTTTATGTTTTTATCAGATGTTTCAAAGATTAAGTTACAATAATAATAATTAATTTTTGTCAAGGATAATGCTCTATCCTTTTATACGAACGAGCTTACCGTAAATACTTCAATTTAACGTGCGAAAAAACGAAAAAGCAAAAAAGAAACGTACGAATTTAGTGTGTTATTCTATTCTGTCTATTATTATATCATCTTTTAAGTAAAATTTCATGAATTAGTTTTATGCGAGTTTGGTAAATTTTGAAGAAATAATTTATACCAAATAAAGGAAAATTTAAAGTACTTGAAAGAATTATTATGAGCATATTAACGTTACAGATCCTGATTTGATGGCGTAGTAGGAACGTAAGGCATGCACTACGACTTCCTGTTTGAAGTTGTACATTACAACAAAGAGACAGTGTGGTTATATTTTATAAAGTTTTTTTTTTTGTAGAGTATATAATGGCGGATACTACTGCACAGAAGGTAAAATATTTTATGTGATAGTTTTATTTAATGTTATTTGATATATCAAATTGGGTGGATTGTATTATTTATTTGATAAATAGCGAGTTAGAATGTTTAGGTTAACGTAGCGTTTGTCCCACCACCCGGCATCATTATATCCGAAATTGTCTTTCTTTTCAACAATATTCGCTAATATTTATCATCTTTTTCACGGTGTATTAATATATCATTTATTCAGTTTGATTACATCTTTTAGTCACTGGACATGGTCAGTGATTTTATCTCGATAATTGTGTAATATTATAATTTTTATAGTTGTACCGATAATGTAATTCTTTCCATGTGATTATCTATATTTGTTTGTTATTTTGAAAAATCTAATGCTCTTCCTATGTACAGTTAACTGAACTTGCACAACAAACAAATTTTTTAATATATTCATCGAAGATGAGATTGCTTTCTGCATAGTTGTTCTGCTCTTATATTTTAGCTATATATATATATAGTATTCTATATTTATAACTAAATTAAAATATCAAATTTCAAGTCGATATAGTCATCTTATTTAATGTATTTACGCTTCAAGTTTATCTTACAGGTTCAAGACTATAAGGATTCTCTTAAAACAAAGGTAAAACTATAGTTTTAAATGATATTAAATCATAATATATATACCTTTGGTTTGTTTGTTATAATATATCTATATATATATGTATATATACATATGTGTGTGTGTAGGCCGAACAACTTCTGTTAAAAGGATTTCCAGAAAAGATTGTTAAATTGAACGAATTATTGGAAACACCTGGATTTTGCAATAGAAAATTGTCAGATGTCCATCAAGACTTAAACGTACCCATTCCAGATCCTATACTTCTTAATCATTCCGAGGATGAACCTACGAAAAAAAAGCAAAAAACAGACAATAGCATAAATGATACCAGTGGAACAAAAGTAATGGTACTGCCAAATGGGCCTGTACCATGTAACAAGCCTTTGTGTGATCTTATTCGCATAGTTAAACCTTATATTCGACAATTATTGGAGGATTCTAATTTGGTATGTGTTGTATAATACAATGAAGATAAACTTAAAGTCTAATGGAAAAATTTCAATAAATGACTAAATTTAATACGTTGTCATTGTTTGGATATTTTTAGCTGAAAATGTGGATTTCTTTCTTAATTCCAAAGATTGAAGATGGAAATAATTTTGGTGTATCAGTTCAGGAAGATACGCTTGCTGAAATACAATCTGTCGAGAGCGAGGCTGCCGCATTTTTTGATCAAATATCTAGGTAATATCGAAACAACTGCTTCATTTTCCAGAAAAATTTGTCGATTTAGACAAAAACATTAACTGTATTCAAGGAAATATTTTAATTTCACAGGTACTTTATCTCCAGAGGCAAGATTGTGAGTAAGGTCGCGAAATATCCACACATTAGCGATTATAGAAGAGCTGTTCAAGAATTGGATGAAAAAGAGTACGTGAGTTTATGGCTGGTCATGTGCGAGGTCCGTAATCGATATTGTTCTCTGCACGATTTGGTAATCAAGAATTTGGAAAAGATAAAGAAACCGCGTTCTTCCAATGCGCAATCTTTGTATTAAACGCTACACACGCTACCTATACCTAACAATGTACAGGACGATGTTGAAAGAAAAGTAAAAAGGAAAAATAAGCCGTGCACGACAAAGAGGATGTTATTCTCGATTTTTTCAGTAGAAAGCTTGAATTTATTTTATTTTTCGATTGGATCGCCTTGACGTTGACTCCGTCATTCGAGCCATATTCAAAGCGACTTAAAGCGGCACTACAAGTTAAATTGATGATAACGCTACAGTCCTTAAGAAAGAATATTATAAATATAAAACAAAAAGTATTTAACTTGGTTTACAGAAATAAACTTTAATATTAAATTATTTCCCTTTCCGATTAGTAGCACTCTAATTCTTTAATTAAAATCCATAATTCTCGATCAAAAATATTTTGTTCACTCTAAACATATCCTTGTTTTTCTGCTATTTCGTAGAACGAATTTTCAACAACGTTTCCTTTTCTGGTTTTGTATATATAAATTCAGCCGTTTAATCATACGACGTCGCGTACTTATAGAAAATAGATACGAAATCGGTGAGACGTTTATTCTTTCATCCAATTAAATCTAAAATATAATTAAGCATGTAATTTGTAATTTACAGCTGTAAGATCATTAGAAGATAAATCAAGATACTACAAGTATTAACTGTTACATGGTATTAACTCGAAACACCTTATTCTCTTTTAGGCTTGAAATTTTACCCTTTTTTCTTTTATAAATATAATTTTATTCGAAACGTTCTTTTTTTTCTGTTGACCCCTGCAAGTAACATGGATCAATGAATTGTCTGTTTAAGAATTACAGTTGTCATTCATTTCTCGTTTGACTTAATGTTACGATAAATGGACATCGTAACCAGTCAAATGAATAATACACATGAATGCGACAGTTTAGTTTAAGAATTTCTGTTCTGTAAAGAATTGAAAAATACTTTCTTTTGTTTAAAAAGAAGCGGAAGCGGGGTCGAGATGGCGGGGACAGGGATTATACAATAGTACGAACATTGAATTTGCATCCTTGTTATCAATCATCTTCCGATTATTCTTTCCTTATTGTGTAAAAATTCATGCACACACAGATAATAAGCCATACGTAAACAACGTACAAATTCATATATTTCTTGATTCATGTTATAAAATGTAATAAAAAGTGTAAAACAATTTGGTTTTTATACAATGAATAAAATTCATCGGATTTCGTCGATGATTCGTGTAATAAACGAATAGAAAAATAGATTAAAAATACTGTATCAACGGCTATCATTTTCATTATGTATCTTCGAAAAGACCAGGATTGAGGTAACAATGCTTGTTAAATCCTAACGATGTTACCATTAACGTCTGACACTCTTCTTTCGTCGTTCTTTGTATCTTTAATCTTTCGTCAACCTGTAAGCAAGCGATGAATAATGTTATTATTGTAAAAAGCACTAAAGGCGATTAACAGCAGGTTTAAGTGAAAAGCGTGTTCACCATGTTTAGCAAGTCTTGAAGATGAGTTTTATACGCATAGTTCATAAATACTTCGCATAAAATTTGTATGAACCAACTACCCGTTATTTTATCTCGAAAAGCAACGTGTCCCGGAAGCGTAGCGTGTACGATTAATGTGTCCGCATTGTTCCTCATTGTTTCGTTACCATTCATTTTAAGATTGACCATTTCGTTGGATGAACGAATGTTATACGTATCCGTAGTATGTCTTGGCTTTTTCACTGACTTTTGTTTTTTGTTTCCTCTAAAATAAAATTATCTCAAATACCTTAGCACAATCTAATCTAACACAAAATCAAACGATGGTTACAATGCCAGAAATACAATACTATGATACGCTTATGCGGACGATTAAGCAGGCGCATCATTCTTCCAATATTTTTTAGTACACACGTTTAGAGAATACTTGCCTGCACAACTGAAACATAAAAATTTTTGGTTTTCCCGCAAGATGGGGACAAGCATCCGCAGTAAAGTAATTCAAAATATCTGTGCATAGAACAGTTTTATAATTATGTTCCTTACTCTCAGGATTATAATCTACACCTTGTATCTCTGTAACTTCGTACTCTGTGTTTACATCGCCATGACTGCTGATGATAACAAAGCAAGAATCAACCTTTCGTAGTTCTTTAAGTTGGGAAAATTCTCGTATCTTTTCTAATAATTCCTTAAAACAGAAAGAAAGAAAGAAAGAAAGAAAGAAAGAAAGAAAGAAAGAAAGAAAAAAAGAAAGAAAGAAATTAAATAAATAAATGAATAGGACTGAGAAGAATTATTTTTAAATTCAAAGCACAGTAATTAAGAAATGTATATTTCCTTCTTTAATAAAGTATCAACGTATTTACCTCTCCTGTAAGATGAAGGTAAGGAATAACTTGAAATCCCATTTGCTCAAAAAGTTTTTGAAGATTCAATTCGTCATGTGCAGCAGAATGTCTGGGTTCCTCGTTAGAATATTTAAAATGTATGTTTGTAATTATTAAAACTAATCCACGAGGTCTACTTCGCATCGGATATCTCTGAACGTGTTCGTATACAGGTCCATCTAAAAATTTGGTAGCCTTTCGTACTTGAATATGTAACGGTACCTCTGACAGTTGCATATTATAGAAAAAGTTATCTTGAACCCTTTTAAAAATAAAAAGAAAAACAAAACACATTATAATTTGTTTAACACAATGAAAGACAGGTGCAAAATGAATGATAGATATTTAAAAAATTACCCTTCCACAGGTGAAGTTAAATTTGTTTCTTCTACATTTTTATCATTCATACTATCATCTTGATTAACATTCTTTTCTCCATCGTTGCTAAGTAATATGACTTTTTTTCCTTCCAGAAGATTTGCTAAGCTTTCATGATCGCTTTGTCTCAAACTTGCTAGAAAGCGATCGAATGCCAGCGGTCCTCGTGTTTTTACGGTTAAATATATATCTTGCACAATAGCTTTGTCCATAAGATTTTTCTAAAGAAATAGAGATTAACGTTTGTGTTCACTCTAATTACAGATTACAAACAATATTCTTACCTTCCAACGCGGAATATTTACGTCGTCGCGATTGAAAACTTTGTTTTCCAGTAATTTTGGCCATAGTTTGATTATATTAATTTTAGGTACAATATCTTTACAGTATAAATCTATCGTGTTTCGATGCCTTTGATTCATATTAAATTATATCAAAGAGTATCCATGCCTTCAGAATGTATAATAATATCATATATTCGGAACTATTATGCTTGCCGATTGAAATAATGCCGTTTTATGTAATTTCTGCGTTTAATAATCAATTTTGTTGTCGCGTACAAAACTAATCAATTATTATTATAAAGTTAGTTGGAATTCTTGTACAAATTAGTAAGATTACGATCAATTACAACGCACAATGATTCATAGGTTTGTGGCCCGTTTTCAGCAGAAGTTCGATATGCCTCGTTCGTATTTGTTGCGGCTCACCATAAGAACACGCATGATCATCAAATATCTTTCTACTTTCAAATACTTCTTCTTTAATTCTAATATGCATCGTTATTCCATTATACACGTTATATGTAATTAATTGCTTATACAGGGTGTCCCAGAACTAGTGTAAAAACAGGAAATGGGGACAGTTGAGACGATTTTGAACAACAATTTTCTTCGCAAAAATGTCGGGTGAGGCTTTGTTTTTTAGTTGTTAATATTAAGGAAAAACACAGACTAATTAGAACGCGGACAGGAGCGTGTTGCTTTGAGTCGTGATGTTTTGTATAGGTCATGAACAAGCGCGTCGATAAAATAAGGAAGCGTTAAACATAAGTAATACTGAACATTAATGATAAAATTGAATCTTTTTTAACGGTCACCGTAGAAACGGTACAACTAACGCCATCTAGGGGCGCGCGGCGGAATCAACGAAAAAGAAAATCGCATTTTTTCGAAAAATGAGCTACTTTTCGACTTTTCTGGCACGTGTATCGTATTCTACGTTCAAAATGCTATTAAAATAATGGTGCCCGTAGTTTTAAAATGCGTTCATTTCCAAAATTGAAAAAACATGCTGTTCACGGGGGTCGAAACACTATAACCATCTCGCGGTGGCGCCCACGTACTAACCAAGCTAAATTCTACAATACATGTATAATATCGTGCCTGTAAAAAATGAACTTCTTTACGTATCAGGGCTAATGAAACGTATTGAACCGATAGTATGAGGTAAAATAACCCCTTAGAAATGTGTTTCGTACATTAAAGATAATAACAATGGAAAAGAATAAGTATTAAAGTTCCTGAAATGTAATTATTAAGATACGTTCCGTACTTGAACAAATTCAAGCTTATTTCCTTCAAATGATAATACAGGCAGAGTTTTGAGTTTTGCAACTAATGCCTATCATCTTAAAGTATTCACAATTAAGTGTAAAAGCAGTAATTAGTTAAATATTTCTTATTCGAATAATTTCAATGTAATTACCGACAGCATGTCGGTAATGTTACTATGATATAGTTCATATCTTCACCGATAGATGGCATACCATATACAATTTGCGGCAGTCTTCGAAGCGCAATTTTTTAAATTTGTCAGTAAAGAATATTTAACTAATTACTGCTCTTACGAGTAATTGTGAATACAATACTAAGATGACAGACATTAGTTTAAAGAAGTAGAAGGAAGTAAGCTTGAATATGTTCGGGTTTGGAACATGTCTTAACAATTACATTTCACGAACTTATTCTTATAATACTTATTCTTTCCCATTATTATTATTTTGATGTATGAAACACATTTCTAAGAGGTTCTTTTACCTCATACTATCGGTTCAATACGTTTCATGAGTCCTGATATAAAATGTACTCGAGTTCGATATAGGATATGTAGAAGGTGAAGATTTTTTGATAACATTAATTTTTTACATATATTTTCCATCCATTATAATTACGTGTAAACGTACTAGGTGTCATAGTTTATTTAATTACAAGTTGCACAATACTTGATTTATCTTATATGTAGATGTACGGCTGTACTATGGCTACCAGGGGCAGTTTTCAGATTTAGGAAACTGGAGTTCCCGCGTCACGTATACTTCTTTAAAATACGTTTTTGGTCATTCCTGGAATTTGACGTCACTAAAATTCCAGGAAGTGGCAGGAATACCTCCTAGCATGCCATGTTCTCCTAATACAATTCTTCCAAATCTGGAACTTGGTTTCGCAAGAGGGGTTCCCGAAAATTCCTGGAATTTGACGTCGCTAAAATTCCAAAAAGTGGCACGAATACCTCCTGGCACATCATGTTTTTCTGATACAAAATTCTTATTTCACGATGCTGTTTTTAGGAGTTTATACTATTTACAAAGTTCGTACTGTCTTTATAAACATTGACTAATAGAAGCAAAGATTATAAGCTATTATAGCAAAATTCTAAGTACGTAATGCGTTATGATTAATTGGTGATTAGTATGTAACGTTCGTCTGCATGCCAATGAAGAATGGTGACCAGATATACGTCGGAGCAACGGTTGCCGCCGTTGCAGTGCGCCAGGGGCATGCCCCCTTGAGAATGATGACCAGAATACTGAGAATATTGACCTTCAGATCTCGAAACCAAGATCCAGATTTTGAGAAATTGTATCAGGAGAATATGATGTGCCAGGGGGTATTCCGCTGCTGGGCCGCGTTGAATGCGTCAGTATGAAATTACTGCGATAAGACCCAATACATTCACCTTTATCGAACTCAGAATACCAACATGTAGTACATCATTGAATTTGTCTCGGTGCCTGCTGTTACATTCTAAAGAGAAAAATATAGCATCCCATTTAAAAAAATTACATTTACCTTCAGATCTCCTCTACTACCCCACCCAGAAGAAAGTAATTATTATCACATGATGCACCCCATTTTGCTAAGCAACTTTTGTACGAACACATTTTTAATAACTGCAACTCCTTCCGAGATATCCTGCTGTACTCACTTAAGTGGGACACCCTGTATAAGAAAGTTTTCATTCTGAAATGGTGTTTATTTACTTGTTAGTTCTCTTCCCAAAAGATACGTTCTTTCTGAAATAGTGTTTGATTTCAACGTTTAAAATTGTTTAAACCATTTACAGTTACAGTACATTTATATAATTGAAATATATTATATTTAATTAAAGTTTCTTTTCGATGGTTTAGTTATGTTTGTTAATATGAAAAGGTGTGAAAAACTGTTAAAAATAAGAAATATGGCGAAAAATGTAAAACTTCTATGAAATTTAGTTATTAATCTTGGTGGTAGTTATTTAATGTGCAGAATGATATTATAGTACGTAATATTAGTAATAGGAAAGGTAAGGTAATGTAAGGTAAAGTACAGGTAAGACTGTCACCTACTTGTAGTAGATGTCTCGTTGAAGTACGATTCGGGTTTACGTGTTTACTCGAGAGGAAAATTGTAAGTTTTAGTTGGGTGGTTAATAATCGTTGCGCGCACGAGTTCGAAGCAGAGATTTGCTTAAGTTTAAGTTAAGGAATCGCCGCCAAGTCTTAGCATCCCAGGTTAAAAGGCTGATCGTTGTCACGAAATGTTATTTTCTCAAGTATCCAGTTTTGAAATCTGGGATCTGCTTGTAGCTATTCTAATGAAACGTGTGTTATAATAACGCGATGTTTCGTTCGAATGTGAAGGTTAAAAAAGGAAGGCAGGTAATTTAGTGTCCATTGTATAATATGTACTTATGTACATATGTATAAATATGTATATTCCTTTGGAGCTCTTTTGTTCTTCGTTTTTCGTTCACTGCCGTTTCTGACGCCATTTTACGTTGATTACGATGCGGTTAGCTCCTACCACTTTCCCACCACTATCCTCTCTGCTCCCGTCTCGTCAGAATTCAGCCCCACCGATGCTTCCTTCTTGGGATTTGCTACTTCCTTACGCGTTACCATAACGCGTTCTCTCTTTATGCGTTTCATCATTTTTACATAATACGTATTTAGGTATTCACGTATCATGCTTCAATGTACTGCGACGATTCAAGTATTTGGTAGATAATAGCTGGTTGTTTCGATATCCGGGAAAAAATAAGCAGGAAAAACCGTTGGTTGAACGGTATACACTTTGAAATATCGTAGGGTGGAATGGTAAGAGGAATCATGATAACGAGTGGAGCTAAATTGTAAATATTGATCGGATAGCTGATGATGCGTGCTATACAGATCGAGAAGCTCGCTTAGCAACGTCCTTGAGGTTGATTGTCCTGGATCTTATTATCCCGGTGTTGTTCGAAGGAGGAAGCAAGTTAGAAGCGAGCCGGTACATAGGTAATAGTAGTAGTGTGTACCCGTGTACATTCTCTCTATTCGTGTTCATTTCTACACGTGTTTGCGCCCGCATCTATACCTAGAGGTTAACCCGACGAAGGGTAAAGTCCTCTAACCCCTTGTAGCCGTAGGCCAAGCTTGTTAGCGCTAATGATGGAACTCGCCACGAGACGCGCGAACGAACCGAGTCGAATCTTTTGCTTCGAAGCTTTATTTCCGCGATCGCCTCGTTTTACGTTTTACGTGCGATCGTGCCTACCTCTGCAGCATATACAGTATAATACTCACCCCGGTTTGCTTCGAAACAGTTTACACGATTAAAAAGTGGTGTAAGGCTGAACGCATGGTAAGGTTCAAGGCATAAGGTGTTTCGGTGTTAAGCGTAAGACGTATGGGAAGAAAGGGGCAGGAAGGGACAGGAAGAGACAGGAAGGGACAGGAAGGGACAGGAAGGGACAGGAAGGGACAGGAAGAGAGGATGAATAAAAATAGGGGTTAGAGTTTTCGAGCAACTTTATCGTTGCGTTAGTCTCGGAAAGCCATTAGACCGGAAAACGAGGTAGAATCAGAGAACGCAATGGCGTCTAGAAACAAACGACGGCCGATAGGAGCGAACAAGCAGTGAATCACCTAAGCACTTGTTTACCAAAAGAATCAAGAATTCAGGGATGCCGTTCCAAGTCTCGGAATCTGGCTCCATCGGTTTTCCAACCCCACTACAAGTACGCGTTGCCACCACCACCTACACTACCACCACCACCACGACCACCACCACCACCACCACCACAACCAACGCCAACCAGAGGTGGCGCAACCCTCTGGTTTCTAGTTGGTGAGTTTGCAACGGAAGTCCCTCTGGAACTGGAAGAGGCACGGGCAGGAAGAAGGGGGTACGGGCACGGCTACGGCCACGCGACGCACACCGACGAGAATCGAAGGCTGGCAGTTGTTCGAGCAGAGTGAAAAGCGCGCGAGGGGTAGCGAGATGTAGAGAGGGTTACCGCGGAAGGGGCAGGATGAGGTGGTGTAGGAGGTGGTGTAGAAAGTGGTGGAGGAGGAGGGATGACGAGGGCCGGTGGTAGACTCTGGGAGGGAGAGCTGGGAAAACGGCACTAGAATCGCTAAATGTAATTCGGTTAAAAGGGTTTTAGCAATACAATGCATATAAACATGAGTGCCCCGCCTCTGTGCTCGTCCGCACGCTCGCTACTCTTGCGCGCCACCCTCTAGTTAGTTTCGCGAAACTCCCCGCGCGACCATCCTACGTATTCCGAGACCCGGACCAACCAAGATTTCCATCGTCTCCCTGTTCTAACCTGATCGGATCCGCTAATACCAGACCGTATGCCTAATTACAAATAACAACAATGCCACTGAAATCTCCTCGAACAGTCGTTTCCCATCCGATTGGAAAACATTTATAATAGTAAAATGGAACGTTGATTGCGTAATCAGCACAATCAGAAATTAAACGGAGGATAAAAGAACGAACGAATCATTTTCCAAGAAGATTTCGATGGAATACCCAACTACCTACATACCAAGTATACACGTACCAAGTTGCACTTACATCTCTCTTTGCCTGTTCATATTGTACACCTAATTAATTTCTATTACTCTCTTTACGGTTCGATGTATCGTCGCTCCGGCTGAACCACTATCGTCGCTCTCATTTTACAACTTACCAATTTTATGGTTTGATATCGCGAGAAGAACGGCGGCGTTCTTAACTTTAACCACCGGTATCATAAATCAAATCGAATTAGTATATCAGCAATAATGACCGATGAAAACACGGCGAATCTAATTGTAAGTATCCATTATACATAATAAGTAGCCGTAGCGAGCATGTTCTCGAAACGTGTGGATTGTGATTGGTTGCACGAACCAATCCGCATGCTCGAATATAATCTTTCTTCTGTTCCTTGCTATTCATTCGTCGACGATCGTCTTCCGAAACGGCTTGGTTGGCTTTCACTGGCTACAGCTAGTCGAAGCAGTCATCCGCGAAACATCGCGGAATTTGTAACGGGGAATTAGCATATCATAAATACTGATGATCCCTCGATGGTCGCTCGCTGCGAACTGCCAGATATGTAGACACGATCGTGTCGCGTTCGAATGTCATGAGAATTTGTTGGAAAAGTAGCTGCTCGTTCGTATTTACTTATAGCCGATTCAGATTATGCGAAATTACCGAATCGGCTGTTAATTCAACGATCAATATCGATTTACCTATCGATATTACCGATGGTTGCTTTCCCGGTGATAACGTAGCACCAAACAGTTTCAAACAGAAATCAGAAAATGAGGAGTATGTAAACGGAAAGAAACGCTTGTTCTGCTTCGATATTCATCGTTTATTTTAGGAACTTGTTGCGGCATAACATGAGACGTTTCCTTCGCATCGCACTCAATAACCTAGACATATGTATATGAATATTATGTACAGTTATATATCATTTATCATAAATAGGTGCGTATCTTCGATTCCTGTAAATCTAGAACAAACACGTGTTCGAACGTACGCATAGTTACGATCATGAAGATGGAATCTTTAATGCGTGTACTCTCCCTATTTTCTTTGTTTCTGTACAATCTTGCGACTTGGTACATACTCGATACTTTGATTCGTCACTCGTATACATACAATCTATCCTTCGTTTGCTCGTTGTTTGTTGCTCGTTACCCGTTAATCGAGTAATCGAGTAATCGAGTAGTCGAGTAGTCGAGTAATCGAGTAGTCGAGTAATCGAGTAATCGTGTTCTCACGGTACGAAATAAAAACACATTTACATACGCATTCGGTATTCGATTCGTAAACGTTTGAAAATGCTTCGAGAAACAATCGAATGATAGAGGAGGTACCAGCGTACCGTCGATTATCGTTACAACTTATCGATACTTACCATTCCTCGCGTTCACGTACTATATTTTTCCACCATGTAAATCACAAACCATATTCCGTCTGTAATTTAATTAGGTACATTGGTATGGGTATACAGTATACAGTATACAGTATACAATAGGTATATGTACATGTACTTTGATCATTTCCGATTCGTCTCGTGTCTCGGCTTATCTCGTCTCGTCTCGTCTCGTCTCGTCTCGTTCCCTTTCGTTCGGGTTTTAAGTGTTAAACAATTTCAGATGCCTTGATAAATCATCTTCTATACGGAGGGCTACGTAGGACGATTCTCGAAAGCGATCGAATCTACCATACAAAATAGCCAAATGTACAGGAGTACGCGCAATAACGACTTACATTATCATTAGTTCTTGTTTGGCACACTGCTACATATGTACGTCAGCTACTTTGGTCAGAGTTTTATACCACGTAAGGCCGATAAAGAGGTTCTTGAAGTTCGTTGGTACTTCTTTGCGTTTCTTGCAACGTTCCTTTACCATCGTCCTGTGAACCTGGTGAGTTTGGATTCGGATCACCCGCAGTATCCCTCTCGTTACTTCTTACGTTTCCGCCATCCTCCATCTTATTGTTTGCCCGTGCTTCTTGTTGCGCTTTTTTACTTCTTTTCCATTTCATTCGACGATTTTGAAACCAGATTTTCACCTGAAATCAAACATATTTATCATGTTTATCGCTATTAGCATCGTGTATCTAAATTAGGAGCACCACTACCTCTAAAAAGAAAGGAAAAGAAGAAAGAAACTACACAAATAGGAAGAAAAGAAGAATCGAGAGGCAGGCAGGCAGGCAGGCAGGCAGGCAGGCAGGCAGGCAGGCAGGCAGGCAGGTAGGCAGGCAGGCAGATTTGGAAAAAAGAAAGAAATGCAGAAAGAAGGAGAAAAACTGATGAGTGCACAAAGATTAATCTATAGTAACTAGAGTGCACATGCATGTACTTTATACGAAAGTATAATTGAAAAAATATAGCTGTTTAGATGGTAGTTTGAATTTCGAATCGTTAGACGATCTTTCGAATCGGCACGCACGTCAAAACTCAATATTTCCTTTCTCAACCCCGCGAGGAAACGATGTAAATCTTTCAGACAACATATCATGCGCTTGAACCAACCCGCTTCACTGCCAACCCTACTACATTTTCACCCTTCGAGGGAACGTGCTTTCTTTTTCTCGTAATGGCCGCGTGTTACAACGACCAAATACTAGAATACAGAATCACTCAATTACAAAAGAAAACAAACAAAAAACTATAAAGCTTTTGGAAAAATGAAGAAAGCTCGACTAATTGGTAGTCATTTGGGCACGGGCTTTGTCGCGTTACATCACATCGTCTTCCGCACAGTATTCCTGCACAGTGCACAGTGCACAGTGCACAGTGCACGGTGCTCGAACTCTCGAAAGATAACAGAAACGAAACAGAATCGGTAAAATATCGAAACAAATCAGGGACTTAGTCTGCCATAAGACCATTAGACTTTCGTTACTATTTGCCAAACGATCCGTTAGAATACGTAAGCTCAAAGTTATGTTTAAGTTGTTGAGCTACGCGAGAGATTCGTTCGTTCACATTCATCCTGACGCGAGACGACGCGAGACGACGCGAGACGACGCGAGACGACGCGAGACGACGCGAGTCGACGCGACGAAAGAGAAGGGTCCTGGATTATTTCACCGATTTCTCCAGAGGCTTTACTCCCTCCGGCTCGGTTCTAGTTTCCCTCCGACATTTGTGACCACGTAATCTCGCAGCAAGGAGTTTCTACCTTTTGGAAAACGAGATTCCGCAAGATTCCACGTGATTCCATCAGACTGATGTGTACTCGTATTTATATACAAGCACCATTTTTTATATTTTATCACTTGCATACGCATTTCTATTCTTAATATCCATTCTAATTTTAGTTATGACCGGATAAGGCTCTTACCTGTGTCTCGGTGAGCATTAACGAGGTGGCAACTTCGAATCTCTTCGGTCTGCTGAGATACTTATTCTGTCTAAACTGTTTTTCCAATTCAAGAAGTTGCTGCGACGTAAAAGCGGTTCTTGGCCTTCTAGTTTTTCCGAGAAGAGCGTGTTGGGCTGCACAACCTGTACACAGACAAACGTGTCAACGCACATTAGTTTGCAATGGAACGAAATGAAACGGAATGAAACGAAACGTAAGAAAAGAGGGAATAAAAATAGGCACTACGCCGTTATCGGCAACACGCTATCGATCTGTCGATAATATCCTTGGCTTGTATTAATAGCAATCGGGGAAGGATAGCTACTAATAAAAATCATCGAATGCTAATGCAATTATCGCAAGTATAAACCCCTATGGGTTGCGACGGTATGATTTGGGGTTGGAAACAGGGACGGAAGAAGAGGGTGACCGCCCTAACGATTAGCCGTATGAACGACTTTTGGCCAGGCCCGAATCTCTTTTTGCTACGACCACGATTCCAGCCGCGTAAATCAAGACACGGTTTAATTCGTCCGATAAAATCGATATGGTCACACTAGAAGAAGCTGCTGCTCGGTCTGTACGAAATTGCAATTTGCAATTTACAGTTCGCTGTCAGGGTTACTATTAACCCTCGCAAATCGTTATTATACTTATTATACGATACATCTCCAGTAACAGAGAAAGAAGTAAAGTAAGTAAACAAATAAATAGGTAAAAATGAACGTTAAATATTAAACGTTAAACGTTAAACGTTGAACACGAGGTAACGATGACGATATGGTTCATCATATTTTTTCCATCGCCTGTTTCTAGCTCACGATTCACCCCTCCAAATCCAAACCAACTAGCAAGTGCGTGACCGGCTGTCAATGTTTGTACACATGGCAGTGTTTAGTCGCGCGTACACTCAGATTAATCTGATACCATTATGTCGGTGTTAATCAGCCGCTTAGACGAACGTTCGTTCGCGACACCGAGGGTGTATTTCATTTTTCTATCTAATTGGAAGTCTACACGGAAACGCTAAGCCAAGATACTCTCGCGTGCATCCTACTGACTATTCCGCGTATAAAAGTGTTTTCTTTCGTCGCATCTCAAACGCATTCTTTTACGAACATCAGCTATCCAACAATAATACATATATAATTCTTAGTGCACAAATAGTGCACTAACACTGTCGTCGACGCGTTATCGATAGTCTTTCTCGTTTCCGTTTCCGTTTTCGTTATTTACGTTATAGGTACCTACTATTATACTATATATACATAGGTATTAATCGTCCGTTTAAAGGGCGGTTTGCCACCCGTTGTGCACATATGGTCCATTCGAGCAAGGGATTCCCCCTTACCGTCAAAGCCGTATCCTGACAATTATTACTTGGACGATTGCTTTTATTTTTTTGTTCAACCAGCAATGATTTATACCGGTTCTTGCTGCCCATTTGTCAAATCTATCTACTTATTATTTCGCGAAACTTTTCGTACTCCACTATCCAGTTCGAGTACACGCGTATCTATTAAATTTGTTATTCAAACAACCAGAATGAATTTGAAAAGCGACGGAACGGTGAAACGATGATGAAACAATGAAATCCAATTAAAATTAATTCTTTTCTTCTTAACGTTTTTCTTTTTCTTTCTTCGCCTTAACGACATAATCTTGTTCAGTTTTTAACTGATTGAAATCGAAGGAAAAGCGATAACGATGCCTGACAGTTCGGCAAACTACAAGAAGTACTTACACACCAGCAAAAAGGTGGTAGGGTGAAATGGTGCGAGTTATGACAGATGTCGGTAAACAAGAAGGGCGGCACAGCATCGAGTGGACAATCACCATTTTCCTGCTTCTCTGTACAGACCGAACCGGTAGGGTGCCGTTCAGGTTAACGTCGTTTTCACCCCGCTACACTTTTATCATGATAATTTAATTTATTTGGGGTCCTATTAGCCGCTTCACGCCAGGTCGCCCTTAAATCATGCTGTTCACCGTTCCGGTAAACACCAGCCATTATCTGTACTTAACGCTACCCCCTCCCCCCCCCCTCTCTCTCTCTCTCTCTACCCTCGCCCCCTTCTTCTTGACACCCCCTCAACTCCCTCATGACATTCTGTATTTTACTTCTCCCTTTCCCCTCACCTAGTTCACCAAATACCCAAGTGTAGCCAGTTTTCTTTATTTTCTTTCTTTTTCTTTTTTTTTCTCCTTTTTTCATTTAGTAAAACTAACATTTATTTTAACCGAAAAATTAATCGTTTCTACATACCAATATTCATTCCAGTCCGTCAGTCGATTTAAAAAGAAGACCAGAAATTTATTGGAAAAGAGTATGAGTAGCTTAACGTTATGTTATTCAGACTCATTACATATATGGTCCGTCGAATGAAATCCCTAGCTACATATCAACGTAAGATGTCGTTATCGTGATCGCTTCTTTCTGCATTGCTTTATTTGTCTTTGTTTGTTTTTGCTTTTTTGTCTTTTTTATTCCTTTATCTCTCTATTCTATACATAGTAAGTAAGCGTTTAGCTGGTTGTATGTTGCATAGAGATAGCACAGTTTGGTAAGGCATTCTCGATACCGTGCCCATTGCTCGTTCTTGCTCTTATTCTCGTTTTCGTTCTCATTTTCGTTCTCGTTTCGGTGGTTCTTCTCGACTTCCGTCGCGTCGATGGGCAGTGAGCGAACTTGCGCGCATGCGCTACACCGGCATATCCTTCTCCCTCTCCTTCGTCTTCTCCCTCTCGCAAAACGGCACAAGCTCCGCCTGCAGCCCCCGAGTTCCCGATACGACCCGCCTCCGAATACCGACACCCCTCGGATACGAGGTGTAGGAAGTCGGGCGAGGGTAACGTAGTCATCGATGGTAAGCTCTACGCTTTACGTTATACGCTCTACACCCTATACCTTACACTCTGCACCCTGCACTCCGTATCCTCGATCCCGAGACGTCATCGACTCCAGCTACCCTCGTATTACGGCCAGAGATCCGTGAAAGTTGCCGCCGAGACCAGAGAACGATGTACACCGAGAAGGAAAAAGTTGGCAAACTTTTGTCGGAGATTATTTCTCCTGGCCGAAATGGTTGGATTTAATTTGAAACTCGGTCCGTGAGCTCACCACAAATCACACCATAAACATTCAGAACGTTATCGTCGGTGCTTTTATCATCGGACCGTTAACTGAAATTGTTTCGCGTTTTCTCCCTTTTCTGTCGCATTATTTGTAAATGCGTTACTCTTATCTCCCCTCTTTTTTTCTTTCTTTCCTTTTTTTTCCTTTCTTTCGTTTCTTTCATTTCTTTCATTTCCTTCGTTTCTTTCATTTCTTTTCCCTCTTTCTTTTTATTTTTTTATTTTTTCTTACTTCTCTTCTTTCTTCGTTTTACGTAAGTCGACATACCAGAGAAAAGCTGACAGCTGTACATAATTAGTTTTCAATTTTTCACACTTTTCCATCGTCTCGTTACGCGACTATGAAATTTGAAATGCGTCACGGTAAGCGAGGTATCAATAAAATTGTGGCTATCTCCTGCCACGAATCTCATGGTGGGTGCACGCACTCGTGGCTACGACACGATCGGACCAGATCATAGAGATATAGGATTGGTTTGGGTGAACGTGGAACGTTACACATCGGGTAACCAAGATCTGTTTGCTTGCGGCCGGCCAAACTAGCTGACAGCTAATTCAGAGACACCATTACCGCCTATATGCCTATACAGGTAGATAGGTAGAGTGACACGGTGAGGCGCGGTACGGTGCGGTGCGGTGCGGTGCGGTGCGGTAGCAACGACCACCACCGCTACCAACCATTTTCAACGTACTTTCACGACGTATTTACCAAAGCAACGATTCAACTCTACACATGTTTCGCAGGTAGCTACTGGCCTCTGACTTTTTTGCATACCCACTCAAACTTTGTAGGTACAAATGTTATCCGTAACTTTATCACAGGATTTGTAATCGAACGTTTAAAGGAACAACGTAAATAAGATTGTAACTTGCACGTGAAATTGAAATTGAAAAGCTACAGAAAAGTTGGGCTAAAGGGTAGAAAAGATTTGCGTTCTTGAATCGTGTCAAACACAACCGAAATTCAGTTATTATAGAATAGTCTATACATGTATATATGTATATGTATATGTGAGAGTCCTGAGAGTTTCCATGGCAACTGTGAAACGTCTGCGTCGGCGTTGCGCTATCTCGTCGAGAGAAGGGCGAAGGGGATGAATAGACGGATGAATGACGCACAATTAACTAATTAAATCATCCACCAACCCTTCGCGTGCTTCATCTCTCGGGTATCATCCCCTTTTGTTGGCAGACCTCCTACCGTCTCTTCGACATCTTCCGCCATTGTTTTTCCTCCGCATTTTATAGAATCTTGGCCGGTTCTTGGCGAAAAAGCAAATGGAAAGCACGCTATATACCTACGTACTTACATACTTCTACTTAAGATTTTGAAAAATATGTTTCAAAGCAACTGCAAATTACAAGTATCGATAGAAAGACGTAACAAAAGGTAGAAAGTTGAGGATAAAAGGATAAATATAAAAGATTTTCAAACGAAAGAAATTGTTTTCTTTCTGTGATCGATAATTTTGCAAACATATCAACTGTCTCGATCGAATCATGTATCGGATGAATAATAATAGGTAAACGTTGAAATTGTTTTGGACAAAGTTGAATACGACACGGTGCAACGCGGCAGTAAGAGGAGTTATCCTTAAAAATACAACGTGTTATTCCTTTGCGTCGACCATTTGCATCGATATTGCGTAAATAGAAAAGTTGAAACATCGTATTTCGGTCGATTTCGATTAATCCGAAAGTAAACTGGTGTCGCGTATGCACATACAGGTAGAGGTAGGAGGCAGGAGACAAGAGGCAAGAGAGACAGGTTTCAGTGTACACGAGGCAGAGATATCGGGGTTCGGGGATACGTACATATATCGGGGATGGAAAATCGCGAGATACGGGTGGCCATGTTACCCCGCACCAGTTCCATTTCAAAACTTTACTCAAAATACATAGATGAAACATTGACGCTCTACTATAACGCGCGGCAAATACTCTTACTTACTTTCGTCGTACTTTCTTGTCAGTTCACGGTGCCGAGAGCCAAAAGCTGAAAGCTGAGAACTGAGAGCCGATGAGTCGTGCACTCATCGTTATTTACATAACGTCGAAAGCATACGAGAATGCGATGCTGTAGAAGAGAAGAAAAAAGAGGGAGGATAGATGGACACAGAGACAGATACATAGACAGAAGAATGGAGGGCGGGAAAGAGTATAGTGAATGAGAGAGAGAGAGAGAGAGAGAGAGGGACGAGTCGAACGGGGAAACAGCACTTCCATCCAGCGATTTTTTAACAAGTCGTGTCCGTGTACTCCGTCGACGCGATAACGGTCGCTTCAGGTGGGGCTGAACGCGATCGTTTTATTTTATTCCGCGAGACCGCTTTTTTGTACTCGTTGCTCGTTTTACGCTATCGGGTTTTCGCCTTTTTCGTCGACGTTGGATTGCTCGGCAACTACCAATCAGGATCATCTGACAGAAAGTACCCCGCACTCTGCTCCGAGTACCCCATCCCCGCTCTCGCTACCACACCCCTCACCTGAAACCAGCCAAGCGTTTTCCCTCATTCTCTCTCTCTCTCTCTCTCTCTCTCTCTCTCCTCCATTTTGCGTCCACCCCACTTCTCACTCATATACACCCGCACATTCCATTTACTAGCCGCCATCTCTGTATTCAATCTCTCTCGCTCTCTTCCTCTCTCCCTCTCTCCTCACCATTCACCCCTCACCCTTCACCCTTTCTGCATCGTCGTTTCCGCTTATTCGAATTCGGTCCATCTCGGTAACCTGGCTCGCTACGTTCATTGACCAATTTGTTCGATAAAAGTTCTCGACTGATTAGCTAGACAACGTAACCACGTTTCTTTTCCCTTTTCTCATTTTATTTCTCTTTATTTTCAAGCATCAAGTGTACCGTCAAGTGGCACGTCATTTCTTCCTCTTTCTTACAGTTGGATCATGTTTAGTTACACGATTCGTGAAATTTTTCCTTTGAAATTTCGTGCCGCTTTACATCTTGTGCTTTAAATCGTTATATCTCGGTCGTTCGTCCGCAAATACGATATGTACATATCCTAAAAGAAGTACAGTATATTTTTCAAGAAAAATGTTATCGTTTCGTTTGACCGACAGCCGAAAGATTCGAGTATCCGATCAATATATTGTACATACATATAGCTTGGTAAAGCATTAGATACATTAGGCATGTAAATATTGGCTATCTGCCTTGTCGTACGAGCAATCTGTCCAGTTATTTCACGAAATTGCTCTTGCTGCGTGACAATATTAGGCGTCGCGTAGAGATATTTGGCTACTTACGTGTAACGAGTCGATTTCGATAAGCAAAAAGAACGGAATTACAAATGATTTTGTTCGATTGGAACGCATAGAGCGCACTCGGAAGCACGAGGACGATCAACTGTACGTCCAATGACGTATCTTGTGTACACATTTCTGAAGATATCATTCCATTTGAACGCAGTCGAATCGAGTTAATCGAATTTTTTGTCAAGGAGAATCATTATCGGCCTAAACTACATCGGTTATCGTACACTCCAGATTGCTTCAACCAACTGCTTTTGAATTGTTAACACATTAAATCTGTTATCTAAAACCTAATAGGGTGAACATTGCTTTATCGGGATATAAGGACATATACGGATAGGGAAGCGCGAGGGGGAGAGGGGTGGGGAAGAAGGGAAGTGAAAATCTATTCGTGTAAAAAAAAAAAAGAAAAATCGATGTAATTACCTATCGTGCAATTTTGTGCGTGAAACGTTTAAAAGATGTGTGAATCGAAAGCTACAGCCACGCATTCGCCAAGAGAAGTTTGTAATAAAGAAATATATTGTAAAATCGGGCCTCTTGAAACGACGATATTGGGAAGGAATATGATGAAAAGTAAAGTAAAGTACAGGAAATTGAAAGAAGGATAGGATATCAACGGCTAAACTCACCAGCTAAATCAGCGGGAAGCCTGGGATATAACATTCCAGTCCTGGCTAACCACTCGAGTTGAAGCGGATGAATATGATGCTGTTGAGGATGAGGTCCAGTAGTTTGCGAGTGTCCAACGGGTTGGGCTTCCTTGTGTATAGAATGGAATGCGCTGCCACTCGCAGGATGATAATATAATCCTCCGGGGTGAATAAGAGGACCGCTTGGATGTAAGAGTAGAGTTTGATTTTGACGAGGTATGGCGGCAGTAGCGGGAGTCAAGGCAGCGTAGTGACCACTCGGTACATTCGGATTACCAGGAATGCTGTTGCCACTAGGTTCCTCCGAGCCTGGCGAAATCGGCGGACTCGAGATCGGGCTACGACTCGCGTTACTTCCGGAACTTGCGCTTCCCATCCTCGTCGGGTCCACTTCGACCGAGCCGTCTTCCTCGATATTTTCTAATCGATCGATTCGAAATCCTCCACTGTCGATCCCAGTCTCTTCGTTTCCTCTCAATGTCGATTTACCGCGTTGAATCGGTATCGTCGTCGTCGTCACCTCGACCGGTTCCGTGCCGCTTTCCGACAAACGAAGCTCGCGTACGGATCTCTCGCTCTCCTCTCGGCTAACAACCTCCGTGGCTAACAATTTTGGCGAATTAGAGCCGTGTCGAATAGACTTGTCGAATACGGGATTTAAAATACCCGCTAAAGTAGACCCTGTTCTTTGCTCTTCCCTTCCAATAACCGTAACACCGGTTCCCATTCCGATACCGATACCGATACCGATACCGATACCGATTCCGATTCCACTTTCATTTCCATTTCCATTTCCATTTCCATTTCCATTTCCATTTCCATTTCCATTTCCATTTCCATTTCCATTTCCATTTCCATTTCCATTTCCACTTCCACCCCCATTTCCATTTCTAATACTAGTTGTAATCTCGGTTTCTGTGTCGGTTCCGGTAATGGCCACGCTTCCGCTCCCTGTTCCAGCTCCGCTGCTCGTTCCCGTTCCACTCGCGACTCCGCGAGTACAAGAGGATTCTTGTTCGTGATCGCGAACCAAACAATTCGCTAAGCAACGGTTGCTTCCGTCAGCAATGGAATTTCGAGTCTCGAACGATAATCTTTGATTCCGTTCGGGCCGATCATAATCGAGGCTTTCTTGCTTTCCGGTCGCCCGACCGAGAAGCGCGTCAATGCAGAATGACGTTTTGCCGAATGAATTGTGACGTCTGTCGGTCGCGGTCGTATGAATCGTGTATTCGTGCGGAGAAACTCTACCGGGCGAATCCTCAGAGTGTCTGTAGTGGCTCGCCATCGCAGACACCATTTCCTCCGTGAAACACGTTACGCTTCCATTTTCGGCCTCCCGAAGGAAACTCGACGATTCGTGCTCCTGCTTCGCGAAAGAGGATCGTTTGGAATCGAGCTCCTCGCGATATCTCGACATTCGCGATTCGTCCTCGAGCTCCAAAGGAGATCCGTTCTCAATGAACCGTCCTACGATTCCAAGAGATTCGGCTGAAAAGTTCGTTTCCCTTTTCTTACCGTCGACGTCGACGTCGACGTCGACTTCAACGTCGACGGTGCTTGCGGCGACGGCTGCGGCAACGGCTGCGGCCCCGGTACCTTCGATACCCTCCGACGATCCCTCTTGATCCAATCTCGGCGAACAACTACGACCACGAGTCTTTTGCCGAACACCGTACACGTAAATAGTATGTTCACTGACTTGTCGTTGTAGTTGCCGCTGTCGCTGCTGATATTCTTGCTGCCGTTGTCGTAAATACGAGTCTTCCGAAATACTTGGCGCGTTGTAATGCATACCTGGACCCGCGAAATCGTTGAACGCTCGTCAGCGCATACCTCGCTCTTCTCTATTTGCAACCACCACCTAAATTCAAAACAACTGTTGCGATACCACTTGAAACTTTGTTCACCGGTTTTCTTCACTGATCGAAACGCGCGAAATTCAGGTATCCACAAACGACCGAACGAACAAGCGACACGTGTAACCGATCAGCGATCAATTTCAAACGATCGACTTCCGATCGACTTCCGATCGGTGTACGAGATTCGAGCGATCGATCGACCGCACAATCGACTACGACCGATCGATGAATTCAATCTGAAATTGACTGCGCTTACGATTTACGGTTCACGGTTAACGATTCACGATTCACGATTCACGCGTATTTCCACGATAGCAACCGAAATTAAAAAAGTTGAATATCGAATACAAAATGTTGAGCGCAAAGCACTGTAAAACGTACAGATGAACGAAGGAACGAACGAACGATCGATCGAACGAATTACGAATGAAATTTCCCTCGGCGAGCAGTAAACGTACCGCTTCAGATTTGGCGGCAATACGAGCGATTAGCTCGACGCCGCGCCGCAAAGTGACGTCGCGAGGAACCGCGTGTCCGTAACGGGAAAACTGCTCCCCTCTGCTGCCACGTTTCCGCGGTCAGTCGATTCTGCCACGCCTATCGCGGTATACTTCGCTATTCTGCCACGCCTACATAGCATCCCCTTTCTTCCCCTCTGGCCTCGAACTCCCTTGTCTCATCGGTATCCAGCCACGACTCCCAAGCCCCGATTCCCGATTCCCGATTCCCGATTCCCGATTCCCGATTCCCGATTCCCAATTCCCGATTCCCGATTCCCAATCCCCGATACCCGATACCCGATACCCGATACTCGATCCTCGATTCTCGATTTTCGATTTCCGCTCGCTTCCTCAGCTCAGGAGCACCAAACACCAAGCACCGAGCTTTCAGCTTCGAGTTTCGAACGTCGAGAGCTACCAACGTAGAACCCCGAATCCCAGAGCTAAGCTTCGAGTATTCGACCTCAATCCCCGGCCGACGGATTTCGTGTATGAAACTAGAATTTAGTTTAACGCTGTTCGCGTAAGGCGTACACGACAAAGATACTTTGGCGCGCTAAGCACTATAAAGTACGTCTATGCGTTTTCGAAACATATCTAAATAAGGGAAGAAACAATTGAACAGGTAGGCGTGAACAAACTGTTCAAGTGCCAAACAACGAATAAAAAGTAATAAAGAAAAGATGCGATTCGAGAAATTAGCGTGACTGCATGGAGAGGACAGGGATGAAGAGGATGGTTAAGAGCTGTCGCGCAAGACAAAGTGGTTATGATAGTTGTGGTAGTAACGATAGAGCCAAGAGGACTGAAAAAGTGAAGGAATAACGAAAAACACGAAAAGAAAGGCAGAGGAGTAACGTTCTCTGCTGGAATTGGCCGGATTAATAGAGGAAAGTTATAGGTGAATCTGCAGTCTCGTCTGCTACATTTTAGGGGGTTCCGATTTACATTTCTATACAAATACGTTATTACAGCCTTTTTATCACAACGCGGACCTGCTGCTACAGCAAAGCTTTCTATTCGAATCGAATTTTGAAAAATAAAGAAAAATGAAAAGAAGAATATTACGATGTATAATTGTAACGTGTTAGCAAGAATATTATCTGCTTCGCTTCGTTCAGAATTTTTCATTTTGTCGTCGTAACGACTACGGCTACGATGATGACGACAACGACGACGACGACAATCACATGGTTACGTTGCTTTTCTAATATTCGCAATCTTACCAAAGAAAACGTTCACGATATACTTGTATCTATGGATTTGTCGAGCAGTTAATAGCCGCGTAATAGGTATCACGCCCAGTTTTCGAGTAATCGGCTTGTTATCGGTTGTCAGGCACGATATTTGATGTGGGTCCTACGAGGCATTTGCTTATCCGGCTGATAAAGTTTCTTCGTTTTTAAAGCGTTTAGTCTAACGTTTCGACATTTTTTCCAACCGTCAATTTCTAATTATTCTCCCGATTACAAAACAGCCTCTAACCCTAACCGACGAACATATTATTCACTGAAAATCAAATAAAAAGCGATAATTATGCGATTGTCTACCTATACAAATTAGAGTTACTCATAATATTCAGGCAATCGAGCATTACGCTTGCATTACGCTTCGTTTCTCGATCGGCAGCTACGATATCGTCGCGATTCTTGCAGGACAAATAACATTTGCCTTCGTAACATGCTCTTTTACTCATACACTTAATATATGTATGTAAAATAGTATGGATTGTGGACAAAGCAGCGAGGATTCGTTGGTAAAGGAATGATGGATCGGTATACCGATCAGCCCGCTGTTTTTCGTGCTTGTTATGGTATCTACACTACTGTATAGTATACGTAATCCTTGGGTGTCCTTAGAGAGGTTTCGAGGTAGTTCGACCGCGATCGGTTCGAGTCGAAAGTCGAAAGACCAAAAGCAAACGGCACGAGTTCGTTGGTCACCGCTTTTTAACCAAATAACGCCAAGGGAACGATATTTACTTAAGAATCGAACCACCTTCAACCTGTACGTAACTAGTCAACATCTTTAACGGCTCATCCGTTGCGTCCGTTCTTCGCGTACTTATTACCCATCGGCTATTCACCGACACGAATAACCGTACAGAATCAAATCTAGCTATATCGAGAGTCCTTTCCATCGAATCGCACGACTCTCGCATTATCATGCATTATCGATCCAATAAAACGCGGTGGTTTAATTTTATTTTCTTTTTTTTTCTTCTTCTTTTTTTCGAATAGCCGGGGTGGGGTGGAGAGGGGTGGAGAGGGAAGGGGGTTTACTCAGTTTACAGTTCGTAGCTGCATATTCGAAGCGATACCACGCTACGCGAAACAACCGTCCTTACGTATACGTTTGTATACGCAGGTAGTACCTTTTCGTCCTCGACTGCCAAGTAAACACGAAAGATTTTCAACCGGTGATTATGCTCCGTCACGATAAGTCGAGCTTATTCTTATTTTACTCCTCTGAAAAAGGACGAAAATAAGGTGTTACGCGAAACATCTTTTATTCCTGCATCGCATCGAGTATCTACATACTACCAGTAAACCTAAATTATATTGATGCTTGTAATTGGTCAATAGGCCAATTTTCTACTTGTTCGAGGATCAAAATTTCGATCAAATACCGCGCGTATAAAGCCTTGTTATACCGACTCGAAAGTAATTAACGATTTGATGATTAATTCATCGGTTGTTATCACGAGGATAAGATTGTTCGATCAATACCTCGATTACCTATCACTGGCCATAGATTATAGATAAATCTTAATTGGTGTCACGTATCGATTTGGCATCACCGTGTCTACATATGTATGTAACTGTTGTTGATCGCACATTTATTTGTCCATTTGTTCATTTCTTTGAACTCGAACGATCTAAAACGTCGAATAATCGCTTGTTAATACAATACAATACACACACACACACATATATATATATATATATTACGTTTACAATAACATTAAAGTGTCTTGGTCAAATTGAGATCAGCATCTACGAGCATTTGACATCGCTTTATATATTATTATAATAAAATTATTAATATGTACATATATGTATATAATACCTATATACCCAAGTTAGTATACTATTTATTCCTTCGATCAGCTCCGCAAATGTAGTATATACATTGTCACTTTCGATTTACTCGGATTTTCTTATGCTTCGCTAGCTTCGTAATTGCATCTATTCGACTCTTCTTGGATTTTGTCACCGTTCGATCCTCGGTGCGATGTCTATTTCCTAATTAGAATCTTCCTGCCCCTATGTGGCCGCATCGCCAACTTCAGCCCTCACCGACCATTACTTTTAATGGCGTTGTTAATGAAACTAGGTGTCGCCAAATTAACTTCTCGTTTCAGGAACGCTCAACCAAAATTCGAATCGAAATTCAAATCAGAATCGAAATTCTGACCCACCTAAAATTCGAAATATTATATTAATTTGTTGTACAAATTTGTCCGGCTATTAAGATCGGATCGTTCGAATACACGTATAACGAACAAGATACTGAACGTTCAACTATGATAATTACAGTGTATCGTGGGCTTCGCTAATAGCCACCACTTTCCCGAATTTCCATCTTTTCTAACAATTTACATCATTTCATTTTTACCAAATAGTGCTATTTATCGCACAACAAGTTTCATCTCATACAATTTGCATTTAATTTCAAGAGATCTTTAAATACTCCAGATACGAGATTTAACGAAAAATTAATTGACTGTCAAACTGAAAATGAGAACTCAGTAATACAGGAGAACAGAAACAGAAAAGAAAAGAAAAAAAAGAAAAAAAAATAAAAGAAGAGAAAAGAAAAGAAAAAAGAGAAAAGTTGTATTGTGAATCGAAGAGGCAAAGTTGCAAAGAAGGCAAGAACGGGGAACAAGTACGTTACGTTTGAAAACCACTGGCACCGGCTGATTACCGCGGTAACCACCCCCCGAGCGCCAATTAATCTTAACTTTTACGGGGCAAACACTTTTCATTAAGCCCCGGTTCTGCCTCCAACCGGAGCCGAGTTATCCCTTCTCTATTCTAGCCTTGGCCACCCTTGCCTACTTGCCTTTTTTCAACCCCTACTCTTCTACACCACGACTGCCTTTTCGCACTCATCCTCTTCCGTGCACGGCGAGGAACGGCAAGGAAAATGGTTCCCCAGACAAGCGTTTAATCTGGCTCTAATTAGCAACTTACCTTCCACCTCCGTCTCAACGTTTCACCTACTCTCTCTTTGCTTCTCTCAGTATCCTCATTTCTATTTCTCCTCTTCTATCCTATTCTATTCTATTCTATTCTATTCTATTCTATTCTATTCTATTCTATTCTATCCTATTCTATTTTATTCTATATGGGATTTCCTTCCTGCTCTATAACCGACTGGTTGCCAAGCGTTTACCGAGGTCAAGAGTAGGAAGCATACCCTTGCAGTTACTGGATATCTACCACCCACTCACCCATCCACCTACATTTAGTCATCCTACCCCGTTTAACTCATTCATCTGGCCGCAGTAGGACCAACTTACCCCTCTAGTTATCCTCGCTTTTCGCTCTTCGCTCTTCACGATCCTTGTTTTCGATATCTAATCAAATAAATTACAGTTAATTCTATTACTATTGTACGCTTTGATAAGTTATCACTTAGTCGGAAAACGTAATAGTCCAACAGTATAACTGATATGTTTAATATACATATAAGTAATGTACTGTATATAATTGCAGTAGAAATAGAGGTACAATAATGTAATAAAATATAATTTAATATTATGTACATATATATATTCAATTATTAAATTTATATTAAAGATACCCGATTTTAACTACGATAGAAGTGTTTCGACAGAAATTATTTTATATTCTACACACGGTACATACTTACATATGTTACGTGTGTACACTTACAAATAGTACATATTCTGTTTACGTCCTTTGGTACCGACTGAGTTTCCTTCCGACCTTCGATAATGTTCATTAGTCCGTACAGTGCTGCATTCGTTAGTTTTTGACCCGTCTTTCTTCGTCCTCTCTTCGATACAGCCAAGTACTTGTTTTGATACAAGTACATCCATATATATTTATATCATGTATAAAATAATCGACGACCTCTATCGATAAACGATCATTTCATTAAATCTTTCTCGGTAACGTAGATTTCTTGAATACAACAGAATAGCGTTATCAAGTTTGCGTCGATTGCTCCGATTACTCCGATTGCTTCGGTGCGGTGGCTAAAAGTTCATAAGCGATTTAGCGCCTGCCACATAGAGCCACGTTTGCATAGCTAACGTGACGTCAAGTCAAAGGGCTTGTGTTTCAGCTTGTCGCGCTTGCATTATGTTTTCTTACAACGAATTCAATTAAGCATTAAGTTAAGTATACGTATATGTATACTTGTTAATAAGCCATTTGAAAAATTCGAACGCAAAAGTTGAACGCAAATTTGAATAAAAATGTAACAATTCTTATATAATTATTTCGTTGAAAATTAAGTTTACAGTTAGCAGTTGCTTTTGAAATTGAGAGACTACATATAAAATGAAATGAAATGAAAGTAAAGTAAACGAATAAATCACCTAATGAATTACATATATTTACATATTTTCTCTCCTCCGTTATATCACCGACCCTATTTAAAAAGTGAAAAATGACAATCTTCTGTTGAGATTGCGAGGTAAAATCGCATATTCGATGTACACAGATCGCAAAAATTTTCGTAACAAAGCATTATCGTGCAATTTACATAACAGAATAATATTACATATGGTAAAAAGCTAGATTGTTTGCTAGACATTCTGTACATTACTTGAAACTTTAATATCGTTTCGAGTCTTAAGTGTTGTTGTTACCGTTTGTAATCGTAACAACGATATACATATACGATGTATGTATGTATACACCTTAACTCATAACTTTGTCGATCCAGGGCACGAATTTCTGAATATTGGTGTATACGCCGGGCAAATGTTCGCGACCGCATCCTATACCCCAGGACACAAGACCGATCAGTACGTGTCTTCCTTCGACCGACATGGTTAACGGACCGCCTGAGTCTCCCTGTTGAAAAATCCATTTTTTTCTTTGTTTTAATATTTTTCGATTTTATCGGTTTCCCGGATACGATCAATTTACCTGACAAGAATCTCGTCCACCCTCCTTATATCCGGCACATAGGAAAACGTCATGAATAGTTTCGCGTCGTCCAGCTGCTCGAAACCATCGCTGACATCGTTCGTTAGGAATTACCTAAGTGTAAGGAGAATACGACCATTTTCAATAGCGCGTTCATTACCAAAGCTAATTTAAAAGGAAAGAAAAGGAAAGAAAAGGAAAGAAAAGGAAAGAAGGGAAGAGAAGAGCGGAAAAGAATGACCGGAGAGAAAGGGGGTAAGAAAGAAAAAGGTAACGTACCTCGACATCGACTTCTTGAAGAATCGACGGTGCTGAACTTTGTCCGTGTCTGGTCCTTCCCCAGCCAGCAACCGTTGCTGTACGTCCAGAAAGCTTTAGGTTCTTCGCTGGTAAACAAACAGGTACGATATGTTGTTTAAACGCTACTGTCCTCGAAAGCTTCACTAATGCCACGTCGTTACGAAAATCGGTCGCTGAGTATTGTGGGTGAACCTGTAATTTTGTATATTAACTGTTTTGCCCAAAAATCTATTCTGTTCTCTTTCTTTTTTTTTTCTTCTCCCCTTCACCTTCTTTTCTCCATTCTCTTTTTCCTTTCCTTTCCTTTCCCTTCTTTTCCCTTCCTATAACTACTACCATTCCTAATTTCACTTATTTCACTTTTCTTTATTTCTGATCGCACGTTGTTTTTCTGAATTCACAAATATGCAAATAAATCTAATTGCTTACCTCCTTTCTCTCAACATTGAATTCTTCGTGCAATAATCGTTCGGACGAGTCCCTTACGTCCCATTCTCCAAGACGTACTTTCAGATTACCGTTCGGTGTTCTGTACGACAGAAATATTATTTACCGTTATTAAAAAGTTCCTAGCAAATATTATTGCCGCGTTGCTTATTTCAATCAACGATTTCGCTATTTCTAAATACTAACGTCGCGACGCAATGAGCCGCAGTAACTACCCATCTATTATTCAGTAAAGCACCGCCACACGACAATTTCTTGGTAAGGAAACCAGATTTGATGATGGCAGCCTGAAAAAAAAATGAACGATCAGCAATGAACAAAAAATACAGTATAAAGAATAACGTGGAATAGCTGATTATATAAAAAAATAAACATTTTTATCTTTAAGAAATGTATACAAATTTTTCATCCGCTTACCTGCCATGGGTGACTGCCAAAGCTGGAACTGTGTCCACCGACGATTCTATTACTTCTTGTATACAGTTCACCACAGCCTGTAAAACGGTGTAAAGAAACATGAGGAAACGTTTTTAGTATTAGGTATATCTTCGTTTTGCATTCGTAGATTGTCTTTTGACTGAACTACGTTTTACGTATTACGACCATTCCTTTTTCCGGTCAAACGGAAAAGAAGATACAAAACACAGCAAGTTCGATAAACAATTGAGACTAGTATGACAAAAATAAATAAATAAATACATTATTGTTAATTATCTTCTTTTCCTATCATTTTTTTCTCTTTCTTTTCTCATTTTGTCTTTTTCTTCTTCTTCTTCTTCTTCTTCTTCTTCTTCTTCTTCTTCTTCTTCTTCTTCTTCCCCTTACTCTTTTATATCGTGAAATTTTCATTTTGTTGCTAATGACAACGAAGCCACCGTATAAACATGTGCAAGATGACGGAGCAAAAAGAGAGAGAAAGAGAGAAACAAAGAGAGATAGAGGAAGATTCAAAGCTAAAAGTTATATTTATTGCTTCCTTTTCCGTTTTTTAATTGTAATACAAACGTGCGATAGATACAGTGATTTGGAAAGGATTATCCGCCCATTGAAAGTGTCATCAGAAACAAACAGATGAACGTAGAAATTTGGAAGTAGTGAAAAGATCGGGCTATACTAGCATCGGTGCAAAACTTTGATCTGTGCGACTTGATGCGGATTACCACGATATTTTGAATAATCCACGGAGTTTGAAATGTCCTGGTTCGGTGTGTATACTGACGAAACGTCGGGATAAACGACATCGTATTCGCCTTGCGGATAATCAAGTTGCAGCTGATGATAATGGGGCCGACCGTCGTAGGGAGGCTGATCGTAATTCCACGTTTGCGACGACTCGTAAACGGGGGTCATGGTCGTGATTGTCGTTGTCATCATCGTTGTCGGCTTATTCGGAACGTCAACAGCATACAGGTAGCTCGATCCATGCTCGTTCTGACCGCTATACGTCGGCGGCTTGCTCGGCCTTGCCGCGTTGTTGTAGATTTGAATGTCATCGTCCACGTATGGATGTTGATTGGCCAAGTTTAGCGAAAATGCTACGTTTAAACAACCTTCGTTTTATCCTCTTTAGTGGTATTAATTAGACAAGTAAACCTTTAACGATAAGCTACACCTACGTTGCATACACACCGTCGTTGAACAACGCGAGTTCAACGGCGCGAAACCCTGATACATTTATTCAAATCGGATATCAAGGAGTATACGGATAATACGGTTCGACGAAGAGAACATAAGAAAAAGAGAAAGAGAAGAAGGAAGAGAAAGAGTAACAGAAAAAGATAAAAATTTCCCTTTCAAAGAAAAACTGGGCAAAACTTACTGGCGTTTTGTAACAATCCAGTCGTAGGTCGTGGTATTTTTTCAGGTATGTCATCGTCGTCGACGCAGCAGCTCCAAATCAATCCTCCCGAACAAAGATCAACTGGACGACCACCACCGAGAACGCAACTGATGCTAAGACCGCAGTCAAAAGTCGTCCCCTTGTACGTACATGTTTGTGGTATCACTGAAACGACAAACGGTTACCAATAAACCATTCATGTATATGTACATATAATACGCGCTGAACAAAGCCGTACAATTAGACAGCTATAGATCTTTTACGTTTAAACAAATCGATAAGCGTTTAACTATTTATCAATTCTTTACGTTGTTTTCGGAACTATGTATGTGTACATACATAGCCTATGTGTATAGTCTATTGGTATGTAGGCTATATGTGTATAGCCTACAGATATTTGCTAAGTCGATGCTGCTCAATGCAACGCAACGCAACGCGAACTATTATTTCTTATTTTTGTATCGAAATTTGTTCATCGATCTTATCTCGAATAAAAATTTATTTATAAATGAAAAATTGTCGAGTAATTAATCTGTTTGATTAACGTTGGCACGAACAATTTACAGCTCTCCGATTGTACAGCATTGGGTGTACGTAAGTAATAGATAATCTAGAGAATTATACGATTAAGCGCATCGATCGTGTTAAATACGTAACAGCTTTCGCACTTGTCTTTATTATATTATACATATATACGTTGCGGTCGGTCGTCGGTCGTCGGTCTTTGGTCATGCAGTATGTACTGCTCTGTCGTGCAGCACCATGTTACTTACTGTTCTCTTTCGGTCTGTTTGTTAAGATAAAGACTCGGTTGCTTTCGTTTCGAATCGCGATTTCATAAGTGAAATCGCGAACCCAACGTACAACAATGAGATCGAGCAGGAAAGTCAAGCAGCCAACTTACAGATTCCTGTCGTTAAATTATTATTAACAAATATGCGATATACGTACGTACTTACATACGACTACATGTATATACATGCGTGTACGTTAACGGTTAAATACCTACTTTCGCGATAGTTAAAAACCTACTGAAAAGGCTGTCGAATTTCGGCACTGCCTGAACTACATATCTAGCTCTATCTCCGCGTATCTAGATTATTCGTTTAAAAACAATATCCATCGGGTTTAGTTTTCTCGTAGGAAACGTACTTCTACCCAACATATCCATTATGCTATTATGGAGATCACTGTTATGGCCTCGATGATCCCCGGTGTAATTTCGTTTCTTCCTGAGAGCTTCGACAAGAATGGTACCCTGCTGGTGACTGGTTAATTTTCGTCCTCGATCTTCCCTGTAACCTGTTACCAACAATTCCTCCAGTTGTCCGTTACGCGTTCTTATCTTCAATCGATCGAGAAAGTTTTGTATGTGTTGTTGATTTTTTTCCAGGACGTCATCCGAGTAAACGGCATCGTTGAGATTTCGTCGCATAAGTCGGACATTGGTTGAATTGGTGATACCGTGTTCTTCGAACAACCGTTCTCCTTTTCCAATTAGTTTCCGATTAATTCGTTCAACAGGTTCTCTGTTGATCACGATGTCTTCGCTCGAACTTCTCAAAGTAAAACGCATCGATTGATCTTGATTAGGCCGATTCTGGTTCCTCGGAAAACTCACTGTTCGACGAACCATTCGGCCGACGTCGCTTCCAAATCTTTCCTCGTTATCATAGCTATCGTCGTCCGACGAGTCTTCTTCGTCGCGATCGAAACCGAGACGACGCGGCTTCGCTTCGATCCCCCTTATCAAACTATCGAAACGCGCCGCCCTTCGTTCGAACGCGTTACCATCGTTTCCGTTTTCGTTTTCGTTTTCGTTTTCGTTTTCTTTTTCGTTTTCATTTTCGTTTTCGTTTCCATTTCCGTTACCGTTACCGTTACCGTTACTGTTACCGTTACCATTACCATTATCATCGCTGGACTGTACATTTTCCTTCGTTCCTCGAACTTTTTGCTCGTTCACAATTGCTTGATTTTGTAGACGATTCGATAACTTGGTCAGCAATCTCTCGCTCGGCCGCTCGAATCTCTGCAACTTTGAGATCCAACCGTGAAACGACGAAGCGGACGTGTACGAAGCTGCGGATGCAGAAGAAGAAGAAGAAGAAAACGGGGAACGATCGTACGACGGTGTACGATAATCGTATTTCTCACGATCGAAATCATACGCACAAATATTCACAATCAGAAACACGTGTGCGAGTATAGCAGCAACGACGACGTTCATGATCTGAATATCTATGTGATTATTCGTCGAAATTGAATGGAAACGAATCTTTCTCGTCACATAACGTGAATAACAACGGCTCGTATCATAATTACGTGTCAAGTAAATGGCTTTCAGTTAATCAAATTCTCGACTCTGTCGGTCGACATCCGGATCTTCCTCTTATCCTCGTATCCTCGAAACACGCACGTAGCAATCCGTAACGATCCAACAAAGTGTTTGGCGAATAATATCTTAACATTTTCTAATTCTCGATCCTCGATCGATCGATCGATCGGTCGATCGGTCGGCAATCACTTGTACCTGTACGTAAGTCACTGATCGCGCCCATACGTACTCTCTCGGACGAGGTGTTGAAAATTGTCCAAGCCGCGTAAATTGTCACGAATCGATGCTGTTCCACCAACTGACGAAAACTGTATCGGCATCTAAAGAAGCGTACGCGGCTTTCACCGACATCAGCTTTCTCATTGCTATGACACCGCGCGTCTTCCCTTGCATTGGCTCCCCACTCGTTCCTTTATTCGTTCTTCTCTGCTTTCTTCGTCACCCCCTCTCGATCGCTGTTTCGACTCTCATCGACTCTCATCGACTCTTCCGTCCCTCTTGCCGCTGCCTTTCTTTCTTTCGCCTCTTCCACCTTAACCACGTTTCTCCCTCTCACCTGGCAACCATGCCGCCGTTTTAAACACTCTTCTCTTTCACCTATTTCTCATTTGACCCTTTTTCTTTTCTTCTACAAATCTCCGCTCAAATTCCCCCTTCTCTCCCACACTTTTCTCCATACCCTCGCCATTTTTATCTTTGTTACTCCGTTCAAATGTTAACGAAAATATCGCAATTTCTCGATTAATGAGTGAACAAACGAATCGGTAGCTAGCTGAATAGACGAACGGATGCGCAAAGATGTACAGGCTAGATGGGCATATGATGGAGCACGAAGGGTCGACGAACAAATGAACAAGCGATGAACAAATACGTATACCTTTTGTCTCCGTTATACCTCCGTTTAATACCTACGCAATCGCGACAAATTTTCGGTGAAAAATTAAACGATATCTTACAACGAAATCAAACTTACAGCCAAGTTCGTCGAAAAATCTCATTTCTCCTTCTGAATCGATAGTATTTCCCATTGTTATTTCTCTGTCCGCAAAATCTAAAATCGAATCACGTGTTTACATTAGCAAATTCTATGTAACTGGATAACTGGATTAATACGTTCCGAGAATATTTCATTAACGCGCATTCAGATTTATCGAAAAACAAATATGGATACTGTACATTCGTTCCTTTCAGGTAATAGACTCACCGAAATTCTCCAAATATCGATCATTTTTCCTCCCGCTGGCACGAAAAGATACACTAAAGAGGAACAGGATAAAAAACGAAAGTGCAAATGAATTCATTTCTTTCTTTTCTCCCTACGATGATCTATACCGATCAACAATAATCCCTTTTCTCCTTTTTCTTTTTCTTCTTCTTCTTCCTCCTCTTCTTCCTTTTCTTCCTTCCCTTCTGCTTCATATGATAAAGGGATGAAAAGGGATGAATTTAGTATGAAATTTTGCTTGTGAACTTCCGCTCGTCCGATTCGTTGTACCGCAAGAAGTCGCAGAGCGTAGCGAAGGCATTCAGACGCGGTGTGGTCCGGTAGAAAAGTGGGTCGCGAAACCAGGTCACCGAGACAAGTGGCACGCCGCGTCGCTTCGCGTCGCTTCGCGTCGTGTCTTCGCCTTGTTGCTTCGTACACATTTATAAATATACTTGTACATGTATATTAGCCCTCTAAATTTCGTCAATGCGCGTTGTACGTTCTATCGTGTCGACCCGAAATCATACCATTAAGAGCACAAGTATGTATGTACACCTTTGGTTATCAGTGAAAGTTGGTAGTTGGCCGGTTACTTTCGACTTTGATGACAATGATCATTTGACTCGCTAATGATTCGGTTCGTCGAAGCACTTTCATAACCGTATTGTTACTCGTACATTTATATTACTTTACACGATGTGTCAACTTCAGAAAATCTGTTTTGACCAATCGCTCACTTTTGATCGCAAGCGACAAACCGTTTCTCCGCAACCCTTATTGTTCGACACTTAGCAATTCTTATCGTGCGCTATAGTACTCTATATGTAGTGCTCTACATATGTATGTATAGCGCGCTACCGTGCGCGCTATCGTTTCGCTTTCATTCAGTACGATTCGATACCGTGTCTTTAAATCCTTGATTTCCCTGCGAATTCACCAACGGTACCAAAACGCGCGCTGTTCCAGTCTACTAATCTCCATTCACCGAAATATTTACGTCAAACGGAATAACGATCGCGAATTCGATTAAGAATGCTGTTGAAATCACTTTCGACGTCTTTCCGTTGTCAGTCACCATTTGACACTGCAAAGATTCGAAGAAGATCTCGACGCATAGTTGACTACTGATCAGGAACGGAAGTACAGCATCCAAAGTCTACTCGTTCGTATACACATGCAGACATTCTCTTTTTCCCTTTCTTCCTCCCACCCCATCCCCCTGCTCCCCCGCTGCCCCGCTCCCAAACTCTTTCTCCTTCTTTCTTTCGATGATTTTCTTCGTACCCTTTCCCGCTACCCCTCTCTCACTTTCTTTCCTTTCTCATCGTGGTCCTTTCTCGTTCGACCGTTCGTTCATCGTTTCGCTTACTATTTAACTTTTCGTTGATTGCAACCAAGCCGGAGAAAGTTCAAATTGTTCCATCATCAACGAGAAAACAGACAAGAAAGACGGTAGGAGAAACCAGCAACCAACGTCTCCCACTATTAACCTTTACTTTCGACTTCTTTACACCCGCTATGAAATTTTTACGATAAAATTAACACTATTACACACAGCGAAGCAACGTCTTTATTATTGCTAACGCGTTATTTCAGATAACGTTAATTCGAACCACTCTTTCATTTCGGTGTCACACTATATGTATTTTTTTTCTGTATATAGGTACATACGTACCTACACAAACGTCAGCAGTTAATTAATGAGTATTGAGAATGTTACTTCGAGTGTATAAATGTGCAGAAGACGAGCACGAAAACGAGCTAAAATGAAAGACATAGAAAAGTAATTATCTGATAGATTCCGCATAATATCGTCTTATGTACTACATATACATATATTGTATGAATTGTATTGTCGAGTACCAACGATTTCTACATTTTATACATTCTTTCGAAACATTAATCTATCAGAATGTAGCGCTTGTATCGCATGTTTCATAAATCAATTAGTAAATCAAAATTATAAAAAAATAACAGAAACGAATACAACATTTGGAACGTTCAAACTGATACGTACAACGCGCAACTGCGATTCAAATTTTACTCGATAGATGGAGCCGCGATCGTCTATACAAATATGCCATCTTCCATACATTTCCAATACTTCGAATGCTGCGTTATCGACACGTTTAACATGTACATCAGTGTAAACAAAGAATGCCACTCGGTAGTTGACATCTCTTACTGTTAACATTTGTACGTTTTATTTTTAATCGTATAATTATGCAGTGACCGATTAAAAAATGGAATTTCTTTCATTATATATTACATTATCATGTAGAAGATGAAAACTGTAGAAGGAAAGGTGGTTGCATTGGGTTCGCAAGGTAAGTTTCAAGTCCGAAACAAGGTCATTATGTATAAAACAGTAAGTACGCAAGTATATCACACAAACATATGCGTATATACATATCTACATGCGACTTTTTCGTTTTTATTTATATTTATTCTGATTCATTTTTTGCTGAAGAATTCGTGAATTCGTGAATTTGTTTGATTGAATTTTACTTTTAAACACCAATAAATATTAACGTTTCGATACATTTTTTTGTAGAGTTTGTCCAGTAGAATCTATTAAAATATATTTTGAGTTTAAAAATTCAGTTAGGCTTACGTAAAACTGATTTTTAGCATACTGTACAGGTTAGTTCAACGCCATATTGATTTGTATATTCGTCGTCAATTAAGTGAGCATTAAATAGTTTTCGATCTGCGATTAAATTATATTATACAGAAATGTAGTAAAGATGTCACGAAGTTGAAATCTAACTTTAATCTGATTCAAATTCATATTCACATTTAACGAGAAGAAAAATTTAAACGAAATCTGCTTCGGTGGAATACGAATGGAAGCTCATATGACGTTAAAAGACTCGCAGAAAACCTTTTAAACGAGGGGAAAAAATTCATTTTTTAATGGCTCAAAACAAAGTTTGATCTGTATATTTATTTATTTATTTATTTATTTATTTATTTATTTATTTATTTATTTATTTACTTGTATATTTATGTAAATAATGTGTTTTATAATAATTATTACTGAACAATCCGTGTTATACTTTTATATGCACAAATGTTCGTAATCGTAATATTATTATAATAATAGTATTATAACATACGAGTATTTGAATGAAATAAAAATTAAATATATTTTATTTAATTTACACTTAAAGAATCACCTTTTAATAATAATTATCCATTTTTATTAATCACGTGCATTGTGTACACATGCAGATTTATGCGCGTATATGTACGTAAAAATGTAGTTGACCGATAACAATTAATCACTCCCTGCTATGTGAATGCTAAACGCATCAGCGTTTATATGGAATATAGATAGTTGGTAAATTGTATGTTGGTAAATATGAAAGTTATATGAAAACTTTCTGTTTTACTTTATTTATTTGCATTCTTTAAATGATCTAGATACATGTATTAATTAATTGATTTTTCTTCAGGGGTTGGAAAAACAAGTATGATTATTCGTTATGTTGGAAAAGCGTTTAACGAACACGTAAACCCTACGATTGGTGCATCGTTCTTTACGTGTAAATTGAACGTGGAAAACGTTAAGATAATGTTACAGGTATAACGGTAATTCTGTTGAAACGTTATACGAAATTGTACATTGTATTCTTTAGTTTTATTCGGTGTTTTCTTTCTTCTTTTTCTCTTCTTAACAAACTTCAGTGGATACTTAATATTTAATTTCGAATTTTATTCAAGTAAAATTTACTCCTTGATCATTGAAGTATTTGAAATTTATATTTGAAATTTAAATCGTTGTAAGTAATTATGAACGAATGGAACAGGAATACATATACATATGTATGTACGTACAATATGTACATTATACTCATACGTAGACATGACTGTTTCATTTGATACTGTTCATAGGTTTGGGACACAGCAGGACAAGAAAGATTCAGATCGATGGCACCAATGTATTATCGAAACGCTAATGCGGCTATGTTGGTGTTTGATTTAACTCAATACAACACGTTTGCAGCAATGAAAGGATGGGTAACCGAACTTCGTAGAAACATCGAAGAAGCTATGGTGTTGGTCGTAATAGGAAATAAATCTGATTTGATAAAAGAACGACAAGTCGATGCCGAAGAGGGTAGGGTTTACGCGACAAAAATTGGTGCAAGCTATCACGAAACATCGGTACTTCAAGACGAAGGGATTGAAAACGTCTTTTTAGACATCGGTATGGGTCTTCTTAGGCTGTCCTCGACCGAACAGGATTCCTCGTCCATCAAAGTATACGAATCGGCAAATTCGATTTGGAACAGTGCAGACATGTCGATTACACCGTCCTTCGATGAATGCTCTCAAAATCTTAGTATCGCTCATGGAATACAGGAAAAATCATACACGTGTTGCTAGTTTTTTCTCATTCTTAATTCTCAAATTATACAGTGCTGCTATGGCCTCGCACATATCCCCTTTCTCTCTTATGTATTTTGTTTTTTCTTGCAAAAACAGTTTAAGCTACGAATTAAATTCTTTCTTTCTTTTTTTTGCTTCTCTTGTACAGATTTTTCTTAAACGTACAAATGAATAACGCGCACACACACACGCGCGCGCGCATTCATTCTCGACACGAATATCATTAATAAATTATAGCAATCTTAGCGTCTTCCATAAGTTTAAGATAAACATGATCGTAAACGTCTTAGCGTCGTGTATTTGATATTTTTGCAATATTTGTAATAAAAATGGAAAACATATGATACGTTTAACGTATAAATAGTACAATATGATATTCGTGAGTCTAATTTATAGAGCGGTCCGGTCCGGTCCGATATCCTGTACTCCTCTTTCGACTGAGAAAATAATATACATATATGTACGCGTATTGTTTCGTTAGCCCTTTAAGTTTGCTGAGAAGCCCTAGACGAGAGAAGCTATAACGAATCCGCCCAGCTTTTAGGGATACGATTAGTGGAGTTTTCTGTTTGCAGGTATACAATGATAATCGCAGAATGAGTCATTCTTTCTTGGGGGCCTGGCTTCGCGAAGCGTGACACGTCCTAGCTTTGTTGTTTATGTTTAACTGATTTTCTGTTCGTTACGTAAGTAAGTATTCTTTTACTGCGGTTCCAAGTAGTCTACAGTCTACATTGTTTGCATAGTCCGTTTAGTTGATTCAGAGTAACGAAGATTCGATATATTTTGGAACAATTTATGATCGGGCAATGCTTCAAAACCGACCCGACTATTCAAAATTATTAATTGCGATTTCTTCTTGATCATCGTTTAAAAAGTTTTGTACGTTTTAACGATTTAGTTTTCAACGAGTCAAGTACGTCCTCGATCGTTCTGGGACAGGAATTGATCGATTAACCTTGAATCGATTCGTTGTTTCTTTTCCGTGGCAAGCGCGCCCGAATGATGTCACGTGACTAAATGTATTTAATTAGGTAGATTCGGTAAAGTCTGCGATTTTTTTAGTCAAACGCGTGCGAAAACAGAGGTATGCATCATTCGACCATCGTGTTACACGTATTACCAACCAACAGAACAATATGTTGCGAATACACGCTCCAAGAGTTTCTTTCCGTCCGTAAATATGTATACATAGATACTAGCTCGATGGTAGGAGAAGCAACAAACAGAGAAACGGTTCTAACGTAATACCGACTTTGGAGAGCTCTCTTTAGATTTTCTATAAGAGAGCACCGTCGTTCGATGGTATTCTCAGTCAAGTCCAGATCATTGGATATTTAATGAAACTTTGCTAACAAAGTGTTTCGTTATTGTCTAGTATCCAGTGCGATTATATATGTATGTAAATACACGTGTATGTACATGTATAATATATATATATATACATATATACAGATTCGGAGTGATCACATACAGCATCATTGATAATATTTTCGCGCAAAGTATTCGAAAAATTCTACAAATATACGTGTATGTATAAATACATTGGTGAAGTTCATTTGATTACACGATTGAATCACTTTGATCAATCGATAACACCGAAATGTTCAGACAACAGGAATATCGTATTCTCTTATCGGTTCTGTTTCATATTTTCAACATTCTTTGTCAATGTTCACAATTATTATGTCTTACGATCGATAATCGTCTGGCAGTTGTTACCAATGGTAATTGTTCGAATGGAACGCGTTAAAATTAAAACCGTCTAACATGAAAATATTTAGACGTAGGCTAAAATTTAGTGAGAGCAATATTAAAAATACGTATCTATCTTACTTAGATTGTTATTCAAGGATATCGATCGGTTCAAAATTATCCGATCTGGATGTTGTGTCGCATTTCACAGTGATCAGTTTAACAGAATGCGAAGAACAGTGTTCGAAACGTGGAAAAAGTTGCAATTCGTTTTCGTTTGGGTAGGAAAAATGAAAAATGTCAATCGATATTCAATGGAAATTGGTTATCGAAATAACTAATTTCTGTCAACTTGATTTGTTCGTTAGCGTCGGAGTAAAAGGTAATGGCAGCTGTTTGATCGGCAATCGAACACCGGTCCTTGAAAATTTACAAACTCATCCCGATTACGACGTTTACTCGAAGAAACAACAAGATTCACCGTGGTGCGATTTCAACCATCCCTATGGATTTTTTACACTCAGAAGTGGAAATCGTTTAACTAAAATTGACAAAATAAATAACGAAGGGATTATGACAAGTACCGTGACGAGTACCGTGTCGACATTAATACCACATTCATTGTCAGTTTCGTTACCCATTCCATCGTTTAACAAGCAATCATTTTCGAGGTAACGTTCTTCCGAGATATTTACAAACTAACAATTATTTATTCTAACACATTTCCATTTCCATCAAATGTATCATTTCTAAGTTTATACCGGTAAAAATCGTCCAAACAAACGCATAGTATGTATCCTTTAATGTTTATTTCAAGAAGCAAAGAAGAAACAGCAAATTATAAACTCTTCGGTATCTATGATCAATCTATCAATCACCACGGACGTTTTCTTTCCGGTGACGACAGTCATAATAGAATCCTAGACAGTCTTGCAAATAGAAATGAGAGAACAACATCGAGCAGTCCTTTCGGTGAGTCGTGATATCCTATGGCCTATTTTATCTAATTGTGTAAGTATGTATGCATACACTACTAGTCTTGACATACCTGGTTATTTCCATATACTAACCGATTATAAATTCGTATTAAGTAGGTATATCATTCGTACCGCGATAAATATTTACGCTACCAGCTTGTAGGTAAATATGTATAAGTACGTATATGTATACATAAAATACATACATAAGTGTATGTACACATATGTGAAGATATACGATGACACCAGCTTATCTCGCACTTCTAGTTTCTTTCTTCTCTTTCTTTTCCCTTTTCTCTTTTTTTCTCTCAAACGTTAAATACTCTCGAAGCAAAATATGCAAAAGTTAGTTATTTATTTGTTTCATGGTTATCAGATAAGTTAACGACGTATTAAATGAGCCATAGGTTTACCTCGTCTAATCATGGTATGCTAGTAAATGAATTGACATTGACACAAATCAACGCTACTTAGTTAATACGAATACATACGCGTATTACGTGTACGTGTATATTCTACTACTTTGGTGCTTGCGCGCGCTTGTACTCATCGTTCATTCGGTCTGAGACTCGAACGAATTTAGAAGAATGTAAACAGCGGAACTTTAAAATAATAATCAACTCGTTTCTATAGCTAATGTATAAAAGATACAAAGACAAATAGTAAAAAGAAAATATCGAGGAGAAACAAAAGAGGGTAACAAAAATCGATAAGCATCAAGTATACGTAGAGTTAGTAATCATTGCATATAAATTTAAACGATCCAATACCCCTCCTCCAACTTTGACGAATAGTTCCTCCCACTAGGTTCGTGGAAACATTCACTCCTCCTATAAAATCATGTAGGATTGCAATTTCACCATCACTTTTTGCGCGTTTTCCACCTTTAATGCTTACACGCATTAGCCCGGTTGCATCGAGCGTGCTTCGTTACATGTGTACTCATTTCGATAAAATGTACATCGATAAAGTTGTGAAAATTAATGGCAACTTAAACACCAATAAGCTCAATCGAACAAACTGATGATTGAAAATTTCAAAATATTCCTACTTACGTGTGTCATGAAAGATAACAAAATATTTCACTATTTGATCGATTAATAAAAGGAAGAAAAAAGGTGCTGCTCTGCTTAATCGTGTCGTTATTCATAATAATTTCAAGATTATAATAAAGAAGAAATGTTTACAAATTCGTGGTTATGCACTGTTGTATCCTTGTTGATTTTTCTTCATGAAATCCAAAACTCGGTGACAAAGAAAACTAATGGCAATGATTTTACATGTAAGTTTACATACGAAAAAATGCATGGCCCGGAGGGGGGGGGGGGAGAGAGAGAGAGAGAGAGAGAGAGAGAGAGAGAGAGAAATTAGAAAGTACTTAAATATATTATTATATGTATCATACATATATTTAGATAGAGAAAAAGGAGTACGCGTTTAATAACAAGAGGACGAATTCAAATGTTGTCTTCACTAAATTACACACATATTCGTGCTTGAAATATTTATATAGATACTATAATGTGTTGATGTTAATCTAATAAATATATTTTTCAATGTTTAGTAGGAATTTGTCATCGAAAAGTACAAACTGGCAGGAAGATGATAAAAGTGCTGACTGAACGCGTAGTAAATTGCGAGAACTTACAAGATTGTTGTCGGGCTTGCGCTTACGAAAAGTCTTTCGTTTGCAAAGGTTTTAATCACAGGTATGCAACGTAATGATTCCTCTAGCTGCGGCATAGTATCTACGTTGTTTTCTCTCTTTAAAATCACACCCACCTTAAAGTTAAAGATATAGAAAAATTAGCGATAATAATTTTATTAACTAAGAAACTTGATTTTCCTTAATCAAGCGAACGTCCTTTGAACTCGAACGGGGTGTCTACGTTTAATAGGTATCGTAAAATAAGCGTGGGTGTACGATTTGTGGAAACGAACAATCAAACGGGAAGTCGAAGAAAATCGTTCAAACAAGAGACCGTTAAAGAATCGCTAACGTTAAAAATTCTTCATTCAAAGACAGAAAATAGCCGATTCCCAATGTATCTGTGAATTAACGTCGACGCCATATTCCCGGATGGACGCCGACGATGATTTCTTACTCGATACCGACTATGATTACTACGAGAGAGAGGAAAATTGTTTTCCTTCGGTACGCAACGACGATCCCTTACATTGGAAGGATCATTGGAAGCTCGACGAGCAACATGAACAGGAACGATGGTCGAATGAAAAATACCAAACGGCGAATCAACCACCGACATTGATAGATCGTCGACCACCGGTTTATCGAGAAAATTATCCGCTGCTTCGTCCACTCAGTTACGAGGATCCTAATGGTAAGAGAGCGTACAATTTCTACACGTTGCCTTGCACTTTTGTTTTTTGCTTTTTCTATTTAAACAAATGCTACAATTTTCATCGATATTCTGGCTAAAATAGACAAACAAAACAAAAGATGCGATTTACGTTGTACAGGTTTCGTTTCTCGTCAGAACGTTCTACATTGGAACGATAATCGGAAACATTCAATAACTCGTTATTCCGATTTTATCAATGAGAATACCTTTCCCGAATATCGTATCGGCTACGATAAAGAAACTTACGCAGACGTAAGATCTTCGAACTCGATTAAACCTCGAGTCAGGGATGAATCTGTATCATCCGGACAAAATGGCTTTCCCGCTTCTACCACGAACCAATACCCTCCCGAAAGATATATAAATTACGGTACCGCGTTTGGGTACCATGATAATAACTACGTATCCGTTAAAAAGCAATCATTCCACGAGCAACGAGACAAGTTACGAACGAGCTGGAAATGTTCGATCAAAGCTATTACGGGTTCGAAACTAAGCAGAAACGTATTAAGGAAAACTTGTTTGGCATACAGCTTGGATCAATGCGAGCAACTGTGCATCAACGAAACCGACTTCCCTTGCCAAAGTTTTGCTTACAGGTAATTTTAATTGAAACTTCACACGAGGATAATCGTACAATCGTATTGGTAAGAAAATTAACGTGCCCCATAGTCGTCGGGGCATCAATTTTTATCCAAACATTACAGCGCTTATCTCATTTTTCATTTTGTAACACAGGTACAACGTGTTAATTACAAATCCGACCGATAATTGTCTGTTAAGCGATCTCTCGTATCAAAATATCAATTTTTACACGGATCTTGAACCTGATCGTGATTACAATAGTTATATCGTGATACAAGACGAGAAAGTTTGCTATTCGAAGGAATCGGCGAATCGATATCCCCTGGAAGAATGTTTTTTAAGGATTAGAAGCGGATTCGCCATACCTATGGATATTACGAAAAGATTATTGTTCGCAAACAATCTGGGTGAATGTCAGTTAGCGTGTACGACGTCTGAAGAATTTGTTTGCAAAACTCTTGTCTTTAAATACCTAACGGAATATCGTAGGCACGTTAACAAACCCGAGCCATCGAACTGTTTCTTGACCGATTGGTCCTCAGAAGAGATAAATCCTGCCGATATGCTGGACTCGGATGGTGCCGAATTATACGAAAGGAGCAGCCTCTCTTACGGTTGCAACCACTATCCTCTACCTCTGCTATCAGCGGTATCGAGTATCATTTCGCCAGGGAACACCAGGGGAACACCATCTCTTTCGATTCGCATGGATGAACTTTGTTACTTCGAACATCGTAGACCGTGTAAATTAATGCCGCATGCGATTGTATATGCCACGCGGACCACTACGAAACCAGAGTGTCGACAAAAATGTTCGGCTACGAGAAATACCGGCCGAATATCTTGCATGTCTTTTAACTATATGCGAGTATCTTATCTTATACATATACCACTTATCTACGTATTATCTATGTATACATATGTACCTATGCATACGATATCATATTATCATATGTATGTGCGGTACATACCTATATAGATTTTACATGAACAATTTGCGCAATAATAATATTGAAAGTAATCTTTTCTTGCTACCCTTATAGAAATGATGCCAACAACACCAGAGATAATTGCTTGTTAAGCGACGTATCGATGCAAGATCTAAGACCAAATCTCGACTATATTTACAGCGACGGCGCCGATGACAACGATCGTACTATCTTATACACTTGGAATGATCTTGATCCGTATTGCAGTGTAATCATGAATGATTTTCACGCGATAAATATTACACCTGCATCCGAGATACACGACCATCCACCTTGGTCCGTAGCATCGAATCGTTCGAGTGGCACGCGAACGCAACTGTACCACACCGATATTCCAATTTGGTCGAATCATCGTGATTCTGTCGCTCGAGATGAAAGCAAAGTCGAATCGGAGTCGTATCAACGCAATTTCAAACTCGAGTCGATCAATATCGACAACAAACCTCTGCACGAGCCTGACTTCCTTATGTTTCATTTAAGTAAGTAATACACGAAAACGCCGATCGTACCTTACCTTACCTTGCCTTACCTTACCTTACCTCGTCTTACGACCTCTTTCCATTCTGGATTGTATCGTGTAGCGAGAGAGCTTTCCACTTTTCAACGATACACAGTGAATGGTCATCCTTGTAAAAACGCCACCGTTTGTCAACGAAACGAGATAGCTGGATTTTGGTCTTGTGAAATCGAGCACGGTAGCTGGGATTATTGTTGCGAGCCAAATCACCGATGCGGATTTTCTCAAGGATATCATTATCCCTGGTAAACATCTACCATACTGACATGTTTTCAATTCAACTTTACTTTATTTTAAAACTATCCCTGATCTTTCACAGGTGTTACGTGGGTTTCGATCAAAATCAATGGAGACCCTGTAGCGAAACATACTATCCGTACTATTTATCGAAAAATCGTTCGTTCTATCGTCAATCGCCAACACATGTGGCTCGCCATTGGCCAATAATTTACTTTCATGAAATGTCACCGCCAAATTGCTCTGTCGATAATTCAAATAATCAAAATTTACATCAAAATCATCGATTCAATTATCGTACCGATTCTCCCGGAAATCGTCCATATTAACAGCAAATTGATTATACTTTCGTTCTATTCATTTCGCGTACAAGTATTTCTTTGTAATTGTCATAAATCACAAATAAATGTGTAAAATTAATTTTGAAACACACGCACAGCATACGTGCATGTACCTAAACATTACCTATATACACACATACACACATGTTCGTTAAACAATATGTTGGAGATGACCTTACAGATGTATCTCTTCCAAAGCTGACCACCCATCTGGAAAATTAAAACCTCAACTCACTTATTCGGTATTGAGATAAAAGATATGTATACATATATGCACATGATAATTAAAAATCTTTCGATCGTTTGTTAATTTTTCCTTTACGGAAAACAGCATATGCATAGACACCCCTATGTGTATAGTTGAAAATTTGAGAAGAAAAAAAATGAGTTAAACAAGATAACGCAACAATTACGTACAAATATGTATATTTCTATGCACCTATATATGTATATACAACATACATGTTATATATATAAGTACTTAGATATTTACTTTATATTGATGTACATTTATATGCGCAAAAAATATTTAAATTTTTCATTCACCGACGTGAATATCGCAATGTCACATCGCCAACAAAGCTTACCAATAGTTCGTTTATGATAGAGGTCGCTGATATCGTTCTCAACTTGTTTTCATCGCGTCGTTGTTCTTTTATCGTCTTTCTGCGCATAAGTACCTGACTGTTGTTTGCGATTGACGCTGTACCTTCATTAAATGCATTATTAATCACTATATGCTACTATTGTCATTATCATTATTATTATTGTTATCGTTATTATTATCATTACCGTCATTATCGTTATCATTAGAGATTTGATACGGTGGCGTCACCGGCTCCGCCATCATAGTTCAGTTTCAAGACGATCGGTAAGGGTAAACGTAAGTAACCATACACGGAACCAAAGCAAAAATCAAATTCATGAATTCATTTTTTTATTTAAACCATTCCAGTTTCCAAAGTTACTTCTAAACGTAACGTTTACACGTTATTTGGAGGAACAGGACAACGACACGTAACTTTTAATTCAGTGGAGTTAAATGTATGTTCCTTGCTTTAGAAAATTTTCTACGTTTGTAAGAAACAACTTACATTACGAAAATGCCAAAAACTCGGTTGGTTACACGTTCAGCATCGAGCAATCGACCATCTCACATGACACTAAATTTGGAGTGTACGGAGGAACCACTTAGCGAAGCTCAGTTAACATTAAGATTAGAGCTCAAGGAAAATTATGACAGAGTCCGTCATCATTCTTCTCGATGATACACCATTTAGAATATTTGAAACGACACTACACGTCGTTACTTAATTCATTTATTTACATCCTTTTAGGTAACCGCTACTTTAGAAGAATTGGTTAAAGATCATGGAGGTAAATTGGTATGCCAAGCAGGCAATGTCAACGGTTATCAGTATACATTGTAGGTATCATTTTCTACATAGATGTTATGTTTTCGCAATTGCTGCTCTTTTAGCAAACTCAGAGTTTGTATCTTCTCGTATACCAGGCCTCCGACTCCTGCGCAAGCAGTGGTTAAAAATAATCCTCAGCCTATCGTAAACATAGTAAGTGTTGAGTAAATTTCAAACAATATGAATGTCGTATAATTCTTGATATAATCGATGATATTTACAGAATCAAAGTAAAAATCAACCCATCAAGCTCAATGTATTGAATAATTCGAATGGCTCTCAGGGTAATATACAGTTGGTGGTTGACTCACGAATGGGTGTCATTTTAGGATCTGTACCCCAGCCACAAGGTATGTGTGTGTGTGTGTGTATGTGTGTTTACACACATATATATATTTAAAAGCAAAAGAATACGTATAATAATATGAGAAAAAAACTATAGGAACTACTATGACAACCGGTTCATCAAGCTCGGTATCTACGCCAGTAGTAACGCAGGCAACCACATCAGTATCTACAGTCACAGCTATGTCTACCGTTACTCATACCCAAACAGAAAATGTATGATACTTAATTATCGTTTCTTTCTTTAACTTACAAGTGGAGCTTTCATAGTTGTTCCTTCAGATTTTAATGAACTCTATATACATGCATTTTGGGACCAGACGGTCGTTAAATATTTATCAATAACTTGTCTATTTTTCCGTAACAATTATTCATAAGTGTGTGAAATAATTGTCTGGGCACGGTATATGCTTATGTGCCTTTCCTAACTTAAAGAATGAACTTGACAACGTACTTCGCTATAAAATACATGTTTTTAACAAGTGTTAAAACGCACTAAACGCGCGAACTGCCACGAATGTGCTAAAGTATTGTGTGCTGTGAGCGATAAAAAAGAAAACCAAAAAAGATGAAAAAATAAGTAAAAGATACTGTAAAGTACAAAAATAGAGTATAACTTAGAAAAATCAAGAATTTTAACCAGTCAGTTTTAAATATTATGTTGACGAATAAGTTATTGTTTTCAAAATAAATAATTTGAAAAACGTGTCAGAAATAGCACAAAACACTAAAGTATATTGCATATAATTTGATGGCAAAATGATATAATTATAAAAAAATAATCTTAAATATTCCGAATCATATATAAAGAGATCTATCAACATGTAGTAGTTCATTAAAATCCAAGAGGGCAACTTAAGAAACTCTCTTCGTCAGAACGAATTATATATACTACACAAGGGTATGTTGATCTTTCTTAGTATAAGTATACTCGATCTGGGCGCAGAACGAAGGTTCTTCAAGTGCAACAACCTGATATTATAGAGGAAGTATGTTACGTATAAATATCATTATATTTAACGTTTTTTTGTTGAACTGACTATTTGACTCTAATTATATAGCCCACGCTAGTTGCTCGTGGAAGACAAAAATTAGGATGTTCAACGCATGTTGTTACACCAAGTAAGTTGGATATGATCATTGTGTGTGCACGCGCGCGCGTATTATATATATTATATGTTCTTCGATAAAATATATGACTACGTATGTAGATTATATTAGCGTGCGTGTAGATGAAAATTACATCTGATTTATCAGCTACTACAAGCCCCCAAGGCGTTACCAATCTTAGGATAAAAACAGTCAACAAACAACAGATCGCACCGACAGGAACGCCAACAGTGAACACAACAGTGAGCACGACTACTGAAACAGCGACTAGACTGACTATCACAAAACCAACCGAACATACAAGTATCGGTGGAATAGCGGTCGCAAATAAAGATTCAGGTTAGATGAATTAAAAAGTACCAATATCTATTACATAATTAACAATTTCGAATTATCTGTTATACATTAAATGTTTTATGCACAACGTTTTATTTTCAAATAGGTTTATTTTATCATTGATTTTAATAACTTTTTAACTTAGCTTGCGATCAAATTGACGAATCGAAAAAGAATCATCCAGACGGCAGAGAAGTAACTTTTAACAAAATGAACGGAGGCAGAACGTTCCCTTCCTTGGTTGTCGTTGCTAGACCGAGTCTTCGAACGAAGGATATTGCGCCACAGATAGCCCAAAAGGAAAGATCGGAGTTAGGTAGGTATTAATATATATATGCACATATGTATTCATTTAACTATTATTATATATTCTTCATTATATCCTTCGTCCTCCTCTTCTTCTTTTTCCCATTTTTTCTTTTACTTTTTTCTTCTTCTTTTTCTTCTTCTTCTTCTTCTTTTTCTTCTTCTTCTTCTTCTTCTTCATCTTCTTTGTTTACTTTATAAAAAGAACTGTTATTACACGTATTTCAGATATGAAAGTCAAAAGTGTACTCATGTTTTCGGCTACAAAGTTTGCTGAATGGTTGATACAGCAAGGATTGGTGAAATCTGAACAATATTGTACTCAACATAGCAATAGTTATCAAAGAACTAAATTAAAATTGGGAATGTACAGTGATCAAGGTACATTTCCGTATTCGGGAGGATACGTGTGGATTTCAAGTTGTTGTCCGGATCGTTTTGTATCTGTATTTTCCGGTTCGATATTTCAGGGTGCAACGTATACACCTACTGTTCTACTAAAATTAATTTACCATTGGGCATGCCAGACGAACGTTCAAAATGTTATTTCTTGGGTGAAAGTATCGAATGTGTACGTAAAAAACTTTTACACGCATTTACGTAGCGTTTGTACAGCCGCGATTTGGGATAAAGCTCGGAAAATGGGAGGGAAAAATTCAGTAATCCAAGTCGGAGTAATTAGCTTAGGTACAACGTCGCAGGATGGAAATTTACGACAAGTTAAGGTCGAAGTGCTTGGTGTACTAGATTATACAACTCTCGATTTAAGGTTAAGGGCATGCGATCCAGTGCAAGATGGTGACAGATCGTACAAACAGCGATTCAATAACATTCTACACCCATTGAAAGAATGGGTGCATACAGATTCAAAGATTATGACGGACTTCACCGTTGACAGAAACACGCTCGAAGAAATGGGTTTCTATCATGTCACGCAATCGGCATTTTCTGATCAAACTTCTCGAAATTTTATGAGTAACTACCACATAATGGAATATTTGAGAAAAATTGTTCCCCGAATGTTTCAAAATACCCTAAGTTTACTTAATAGACCAATGATACAACAGTTCCTGGATGAACTGGTATGGAGAGAGATGTATGGCGCAACCGCTGCTCGAGCATTCGACAACATCATCGCACATATTGCCGAGCAAACTAAGATCGATTCCAACGAATGCCTTTTAGATCGTTTAACTAAAATAGCTGCCAATCCGTTTCACAATTGGTCGTATTCGAACGCAAACTTGCCACCTTTGACGCCTCTTATACCGATAAACAAAGAAGATATGCAATCATCGAACAACGATGTTTTCATTCAAACCAACAATAACATGAAACAACAACAGGAGGTGTTATCCTTTGCTCAAACAGCAACAAGATCCGGTTCAAAAAGAGGACGAAAGAGAAATCTTGCGGGAACAACTATCAGTCCAGAACCTGAAACAAAGAAACAGCCAATCTTTGATTCGAAAGGTAGCCGGGAAAAAGAAAAGGAGGAGAAGGAGAAGGAGAAGGAGAAGGAGAAGGAGAAGGAGAAGGAAAAGGAAAAGGAAAAGGAAAAGGAGAAGGAGAAGGAGAAGGAGAAGGAGAAGGAGAAAGAGAAAGAGAAGGAGAAGGAGAAGGAAAAGGAAAGAGAAAGTAAAAACGATCAGATACAGTTACAAGAATTTTATTATGCGACCATGGAAGGTGATAAGAGTCTTTTGTTAAATGAGCAGAAGCATTCATTGTACTTTAAGTGTTTCCTTTGCGAATCAACGATGCGTTCCAATACAGACGTGATGGAGCATACGATTGGCCACGTACCGCCGCAAGTTCCTGACCAATCCGATTTTCCCGTGTGCCGATATTGTTGTACAGCATTTTCTTCTCAACACCAGATGATTACACACGTAACCGAATCGCATAGTAATTTCGGTCATTCGGACAGCGATATGGTTGTTTGCGCGATTTGCGAGCAAAAATTTGGAAATAGCGGTCTCCTCGTTAGTCACTTGTCGTCGATGCATTATCCTTCGGAGATGCCGTATATATGCGAAACCTGTGGTTACCGTACTTCCAGTCACAAAGATGCTATCGATCATTTCTATAGAGTTCACGAGAGGGGCGAAGGTTTACAGTGTCCTTATTGCTTGAAAGTAATACGATTCGTAAATGAAGGCAACCCAAGTATAACCAGTGTTTACGCGTTTCTGTTGCACATGCAAAGGCATGTTATTCGAAGGGAACAAGGTCGTGGAAATAAATGTTCAAGGTGTTGCCTCTGGTTTAACCAGAAGAGCTGTTTAAAGATTCATCAAAGAGAATTGCACGATTGTGTTTCTGGCTCGAAAGTGATACCGTACTCGAGTAGTAACAATGGTATCATGATCTCGAAACAACGACCACAAAATAGACGGTTCGATATCGATAGTCCTGTCGTCGAATTACCGCAGGACGAGAAGCTGAAAAAATGGAACACTGGCCCGATTACGGTGAACGTACCGGTCGAAAATCTCTCTTGTCAAGAATGCGAAGAGGACATAGACGAGCAAGATCATTATCCAGGCGAACAGAAATGTCAACAATGTCGTTACATAACTTGTTGTTGGCGCGCATTCAGGGAACACCAACAACAAATTCACAATGAACGACCTATGACTAGTCTAGTAGTTCCATCTCCCCTCGTTAATATTCCATTAGACAGAAAGATGCAATGTTGTTGCGGTTACGCGACCACCGATGGAAATCAATTGGCTACGCATTTAGTTAAATGTAGAAATTTATCCGCGTATCCGGTCGAAGATACGGTACCACGCGGTATGTTGAACAGTTTAGGCCTAGTTCCCAGAAATACTTCCGACGAATTGGATCCAGATGGTAACGGTAAACGGACTAATTTACATTAATGCACGCAGTGAAGTGCAGATAAGCACCGCAAGTATTTATCATTATTAAACCACGTGGATGATAATTTAATTAACGTAACGTCGTACCGCGAATTTCAAGTGAATTAAAATGAGAACGTTGGAAAGAAAAGAAATGAAAAATAAAATAAAATAAAGTAAAATAAAAGAAAATAAAGAAAAAAGTCATTCTGTACCATGAAACGATAATCTCTATGCTAGACGTTCAACACATTATGTACACGTATGAACGTACAAATTAAACAGCGGTACATTGAAAGTTGACTGACCATGTTATTCCTCCCAATTTTTACAACCATATACAGCCTCGTTATAAACGGTTGCTCGATGCTTTTTCTACACGAGAAACAAATAATCATCCCCATCGTAACACAGATATCACTCGATACCTGTTTTCAAGGGTTGTTTCTCAATGGGTATACAACAAAGCTAGACGTAAATCCTACGACTTTCCTGAAATAACTGTCTCCCTTGAAAATTGTTCAGTTTCAGCCCCCAGCTGTGGTCAACTTTCAAAGTATTGCTATATATTATTATTATATACACATGGCAGGGTGCTGGCTGCCGCCAGCAGGCGATGCTGTACAAAGGAGTTGATAGAATATATATATATATATATATATATATAGAGAGAGAGAGAGAGAGAGAGAGAAAGAGAGAGTCTATGTGTAATTGTCTATTGCGATTGTTTGAATGTTCTTCCTTGCCATTGTATAATATCGTGTACTTTTATTCAACAAGGCGCAATTTATTTGCGATAAATATCTTTCCATCCCCTACCTCCTTCCCCTCTCAACTTTGATTTAATCGAAAATTGATATTTCGAATTAAGCATCTTAAAATGATCCAACGTTAATACTTTAATACGAATGAAATTCCTATAAATCGATCGTGTTCAAATTTTCTATAAAGTGCATGGCCACGCAATACGTACGTCATACGTTGTAATTTCAACCGATTATTCTACATTTTCCATTGAACACATTCGTCGATAACGCATTAATGTGTTTCATATCACTCGTCGAGTTGTATCTTCATACGAAATAACAATAAATCGTTATAAGAATAATACACCGTCTGAATGTTATGTATACCTTCGATATGTGTACATATGTAAAAAAAAGTCTTTCTCCAAACTTTTCCACAGAATATATAGTACAAAACTCACTTATTTTGTTTTTTTCATTTTTTTTTAACTTTTATTTAGCAAGTATGTATATTTTTTTTCTCTTGAAATCTGAATAATAAATATAGCATACATGTTTTTTATGTGGTCAAATATACGAATATATAATGATAATAATATAATATAATAATAATAATAATAATAATAATAATAATAATGATAATAATAATAATAATATTAACAAACAGAATAAAACGTCATAGAATCGTTTTTCGATCGAAAAGACTGAGACGAATTAAAAACTGTTTTTATAAACATATAATAATAGTTCATCGTTCTGTACTTATCTACATTTCTAATAAGCTATCGTAAAGTATCTTTGTTTTTTTGCGATATTACAATTTTTTTCTTGTTCTTTATTTTTATTTGTTATCTTTACATAATCATTTAATATCGTCTGTTATCAAGTCAACACTAAAGAACGTATTTATTACCAAAATCTCTACAATGTTAATTGATCGTGGATTACGAAAGATCATCGTTACCATCATTGTCACCACCATTATAACTATGTTCTCTATGATTAGTATCATCACTTATGTCTAAACGCAATAAAGAAAAGTTAACGTACTAACGACTAAATATAACGATCGGCCGCCAGTGAATGACCCACAATCTCGATTATACATTAACATAACATTATATTACATAAACGCATAGCGATAAATTTGGAAAACAAATCATCAGCAATAATTAACGGTAAATAATTGTCAATTTTTTCGCGTTTAATGTTCGTATACTTCAAAATGATGATTCTTTGAAATGACAGCTATGAAATACTTTGTAATACTTACATTTACATATTTTGTTAGAGGCACGTGAATATGTTGAACTATCATGTGAAAAGTATTATTTAGAAATTTTTGCCCGTAATTCAATTTTATCTTCACGAGTTAATAACAGTGTCGTAAACTGATGGTATTTGTAAAGTGATTGATTCTTGCACATCATGTTAAAAAAGATAAAGAAATACGATTGATTCGGAAATAAAATAATTGACACTGGCCGCGTATCGTAACTTTTTCTTTTCTCCTTTGTTTCTCTGTGTACGTAAGTGCGCGCGCTTATGTACCTGGATGCGCGCACACGTAAAATCTACATACGTATATGTATAGATATACTATGTATTATTGATATTGATATCGATAGTGATACTTACAGATGATAAAAAAATATATAATAATATAAAATAAGATGCGGTGATACTTAATTTGCCACAATTAACATTGAGATTTATTGATAATAAACTTTTTCTATAATTTGACAGCTCATCGTTTTATGTAAAATTTCAACTTTGATGCCATCAAATTTTTTAGCGTGGGAAGCTTCATCAGCAGTTTACATTCTCTTCAGAGATTTATTATCATTGTATCCAAGAGAATGAATCAGTATACTCATCAATAGTTTGTAAGTACGTATCCTACAAATACTCAACTACGAACTTTTCCTTCTTCTGTCTCTTCATGTTACTTATGTTCACGTATACGTATATGAATATGTTTGCTTGTTGTTTGTAAGTGTGTGTGAGTGTGTGTGTTTGCTTGCTTGTTTGCATGTATGTACGTATGTATGTATGTATGTATGTATGTATGTATGTAGGTAGGTAGGTATGTAAATTTATACGTATAACCGCATTTCTCTTAAATTTAACGCCGAGGTGTATAACATTGAAAAAATATCATTTTGGATCTATACTTTTGTACAGTTTACACATTTTCGAGAAATTATTGTTCTAATAAAATAATCCGTTTTCTTATTACGATCAACGATAAAAACTCCAATTAGCGTTTCATTATAATTCTAATTATAAACGAAATAGATCTATCTCACGCATAAGTACAAAAAAAAAAGGAAACAAAAGAAGTATTAAAAAAAAGAAAGTCCAAAAAGCTTGCTTTCATCCTATTATTTTGAAATTATATGTAATTTATTTGTTGTTCATTCCTGAAAGACTAGAAAAGAAAAAAGGAAAAAGAAATAGAAAAGAAACCAGAACAAATTAAAAGAGAGTAATAAAAGGCTGAAACAAATTACTTGTATCCAATAAAATGTAAAAGAAAAAAAGCAAAAGGGTATTTATAATTAGATAGATAGATAGATAGCAAATGTTTTTTACGAGTTAAATTCACAATATTTCGTGAAATAAAAACAATACCTGCGCGTTAAATTTGAGAGAGAAGCCAAGTTGTTGGTTGATTACTCGATGGCATAGAGCATGTAGAGATTGCCAGCATCACTGCCTGGTGGTACCAAGGCGTGAGTCGGCGGTAGAACAGTGAAGCCCAAAAACATGAAGGTACGAACCAGCATTGCTAAACCATAACAACAGAACGATTTAGACGACAAATTCTTTCCATCGCAGTCATTTTCATTCGAATGAAAGAACGGTTGACGACAAATACCTCGATCTGTTCTGTCCTTACGCAGACATACAATGATATTGGTACATCGCAGTGTCTCTTCGGCATATTCCAGCAACGAAACAAAGCCTTCTTTCGATCCTTCCGGTAAAAGACAACTTGGTACGCGAATGTATAGACATCGACGCCATACTACCGTTTCCCACTCGACAGATGTGCTTTCCGTCAAGTGAAGGGTGAAGGTCAGACGCAATGATTCACTATTTCGCACAGCTTTTAATAATTCATCCTCCTAGAAATGCAATTGAAATTAAAATCATCCATAAAATATAATTTTATTCAATCAATGTAACCGTACTGCAGAACGATACAGCAACGATACAGCAACATTACTTATAGATGTACGTATGTAAATTGATTTGTAAATGATCAAATTAACGGAAACGTTACTTGTACAATGTGGGAGCTCACAGAGAGCTGACTCTGCTTGATCCCCACGCCGCGGCTCTCTGTGTTGACTGTGGATACAGACAATGCGGCATGGGGCACATCAGGACCACCACAGAGGCCCCACACCCAGTGTTATACAGTAATGTTGTTGAAGCCTACTACCTTCTTCCAAATTCTCGTCCATACATTTACCCGACATTTCGCTGCAATTGCATACATATTAAACGTTAATTGAACGTTTTCGACGCAACTATTACAAGTTAAAAATGACTAACATAAAAATAAAACGAGTCATTAAAAACGAAGCGAAATGAATAAATGGCGACATATGCAGATACGGTACAGATAAAATCTTCAACTAATTATTCATTGAAATCGAGTATCGAACGATTTTCGTACATTATTCACATAAAATGATAAATTTTTATACAATGTGTTTATGTACCTTACAAAATGGAAATGTTCTAGATTAGCCAGTACTTTACCCGTAATCAACAGATAAGTAAAAAGATAACACTATACAGAGATAGAAAGAATCATTCGCGTCGCTCAATACCAAACGCAATTGTTTTTCTCTACTTCTAGCGCAATAAAATATACTCAACATGTTACTATGACAAAATGTTAAGTATATTCATGTTGAATTCAGACAATGCATATACTGCCGAAACCATTCCGGCAACGTATAAGTTGTATAACTGTTATTATTATTATTACTACTATTACAACAACTACTACTACTACTTCTACTACTGCTACTACTACTACTACTACTACTTCACACACTTAACCAGGACAGAACATATACAATTTTAGTTAATTACATGTACAATTAATTAAATTGCTGAATGTAGAATACTGTATTGAAAAGTTTCTTTTACTTATTTTTTTTTTTTTTTTTTTTTTTTTTTTTAATAAGATGATAAAAAAATAATACTTTTTCCTGTTCGTTACATGTATTTTCACGTTTTTATACTCACGTATATACGAAACAGCTGACGTATGTAATGAACTAATATGTATGTATTCACTTTTACGTCATGCGTTCACGTGGCAAATATATATAGATATATTTATACATATTAAATATTACTATTTTCTTTTACTAACATCTGAAATATCATCTTGCTCAATTTATCCTTTTTTCCTCAAATATTTAAAAAAAATTTCTGCTTATTTGATCCACTTTATTATGTAAATTAGCAAAATTTATTCTTACGTATACATTATATTATATAACTATTAATTTACTTTGATAAAGAAAACAAACGATTATCGTAACAGAAAATTCATAAATATAATAAGTAATGTAGATGTTTGGTGCACATTATTTAGATGTATATAGTTTTTTTGAACATTCAAGAGGAATGTGATTGCTAAGAAGCTTAGCTGTTTTTCAAGATAATAATGTTAATATTTATGATTATACGACAGGCATGTTCAATGAAAATAGTAAAGAAAACCAATGAATAGAAATCAAAATGGCGATGAAGAATCAAAGACAAAAATGGCGCAGTAATCGTATGATACTCACAAATTACTCGATATTAAACTTGGCATTATTATGCCTTTTTTACTACTATCACAATTACTTAATGGTAGACTGGAATTAATACTCATATTTCTTTCTTCGTAAAATTTTGACGGCCGTAATTTTACTTTTCCACGACAAAATATTCGCTGGAGCAGCGATTACTTCACGATAAGAATAATCGTAGAATCAGTAACACAGAAGACAACCGTCTTACTTGAACGACTGAAACGATACTGGAGCGTTCTTTGTCGACTATCGATTCAATTCGACCTGACGCGTTTCGATTCGATTCGATTCGAATCGACATATTTCGATTTAATTCAAATCGATTACCTGCATTGCTTTCGAAGCCACGACAATTACATTATTGTAGATGTTTGTCATTATAGGATTTTTTATTAAAAATTCAGTGTCAGTCAACATTTAATAAAGTAAAAGTAACATTACAAAAAAAAAAGATCCTTCCATAGATTTTCATTTTCTCAATTCGCACGGTTATTTCATGTTTTATTTTTTTTTTTTAGTATCTCAAGTAATTAATCATTTAAGGAATATTTAAATCATTTCCAAATTTATATCTCATATTTAACAAATTTTATTTCCTTCATTTTATACACGATATTTTATTTTTGCTTTTTCTTTTGCTTCTTTCTTCTAACTGTGATGAAAAATAACGTGAAACCGTATCTTTTAAGGTATGTTGCATAAATGTGTAACTAAAATTTTTCAGAAATTTATGCAAATAATATAACATGGAATATCTGAGCTGGAATAAAATTTAAATATATTTGTTGAATATCATGAATTTATTTGTCTGAAATAATAATTATATGAAGAAAAAAAAAAAGGACAAAAATATTTGTATACTTTTTACTAAAGTTAATAAAAATTAACATTTTATAAGAATTAAAAAGTGATCAATTATACAGTATGAAGATACAAAAATTAAATACTTAATTAAATCTTTTATGATAAATATAAATTTTGCGTGTATTCAAATAGAAATTTAACCACACATCACTTGACGGACAAAGTCTTCGTAATTAATATTACCCTGTGAATCTTCATGGCCAGCCAATAATGTTTCAACTTCTTCGTCGCTAAGTTTCTCACCTAACAGACAATATATGTATTTGACAATATCGTTAACACAGATATATACTACCAGAAAGAAAACAATAGAGATTATTTTGACATACCTAGAGTTGTTAGCAGATGTCTCAATTCAGCGGAGGAAATAAAGCCATTTCCATCTTTATCAAAATGGCGTAACCCTTCTATGAAATCATCAGCTGTATCAGAAGTACGAGATTTGCTTATAGCTTGATAGATGGGTAGAAACACTTCAAAACTAATGCGTTCGTCTGGTTTGTGTTGATGTGTGAACTTCTTTACATCTGATTCAGTTGGATTTTGTCCAAGAGCACGTAGTGCATCTCCGATTTGAGCCACATGAATTTTTCCATCTCCACGACTGTCGAAAAGTTGGAACGCTTCCTGAAATTCTATCATACAAAAACTGATATTACTTGTATAACAATGAAAAAAAACATAAAGTTAAATATAATAGTGTTTAGCTTTAATTTAAAAATACCATATTTTTAACAGTAAGTTAAATTTACCCTCGACAGATGACATCATTCTGTTAGTTAATTCTTGATAACTGCAGTTGTACATTTTACACTCAATATTAAATAGTTTCTATTAACACGCAGTAGTTATTTCCAAATAATTTCAAGTAATAAAATTTGTTTCTTTATTATACAAATAAACTATGTACAAAATAATACCAATGAAAATCACATCAAAGTTATATATTTTGTGTTTAAAACAATATAACACACTGAATTAACAAAAGTCAATTCCTGAACACTAGCTTACTTATAAAAGTATATATTTAGAAACAAGTTTAAAGTTTTATCGTTGTTCGAAATACAATATTTTTCGTCTTCTGCCTTCCGTTCCGCTAGTATATCTTTATAGCAAAGCATCTAACCATATAAGGTAATCACCGCGACACGTAACTGAATGTCACCAAGGTGGGTCTAATAAGGTAATGATATTCTTGACCTGAATTAAGCACCGGGAAAATTGTCCGCCCCTCTTTAATCTCACTCTGCTCGATGTCGAAAAGATATCATTTGCGTTCACTTACCTGCTAACTGATCTTCCGAGTAAGATGCCTAAAAACATACGTCAATTATATCTCATTGTTAGCATTATTTTCACTACATTTTTATAATTTAAATAATGTGATACAAACAAATGCGACATTGAAAAATACTTACCATCTTGACCATTTACCGTGCCACGTACAAAATTTCTATCCACCTTTTTGCCGTGACTACGTATCAATGGGTGAACACTAATACATATAGCTCGCAATTGACATCAAACACTGTCCGTACGCTCCACCAACCTTCTCAACTCAATCCATTAATAAAGAACTGACGTAGTCAATTGTTTCCTTCCTCTGATACGACGAAAGCAGATCTTTAGGCAATAAAAATTACATAAATATATACATATAAAATGAATTTTATAAAATTTAATTATTATCAGTTGAAAGTTCAGAAAAATTCGATATAAATGGTGTATAAAAGAAAAGAAAAAAGAAAAATTCAACAGAAGAAAAGAAGGAAAAAATGGAGAGAAATTATGTACAATTATACTCATCTACACGAAAATGAAAGTAACCTGTTCATCGGTGTGCTAGGTACTTCATGATCCTAATTAGACATCTCCTGCCATCTATTGGCATATTCTGAAGTTTACGTCACAGCCGCTTATAGTTGAATCTAGGAAAAATAACTTGCTAGGTTTTACAATCGCATATATATGTATATCATGAATTTAGAAGAAAACTCTGTGATACCAGTTTACTTTATATACAAAGATTAGTTCACATATAAAGATCAGACAATTTACAACATTGTGCCTAAACAGAGTTCAAATATCACCCGTTTGTGTTGTTGTATTAATATCGATAATTCGATATACTCTACGGTTTTATTGTGCAGTTTTTACCTTTTGAACTATCTGTTATAATATAGAATATAAAAAAACATAATGTTGCACATTAAAACGATGACTTTTTATGTTAAAGACTGCAAATCTTACAACGAGGTTCCGTCGTTTTAAATACTTTTGCAAAATGTATTTTTGCTGCTTTATGCTGTTGACGAACATAGAAAATTAGTCAATGAAGTAGCTACAAAACGTTAAAAAGGAATTTGTGATTGTAAGTAGATCGTGTTTATTTGATTCTTTAACGTTTAACAGCATTTTATGAAATTGGAAAAAAGCCATCCTCTTTAAAGCAGTAATCAATGTTGTTACGATTTTAGGTATCTACCTAATGTTAATATGTACAGTAAAGACTCGATGTAATAGGTGAAATCCTCGAGTAATTAAAATACAAAAATTTTGCGAACAAAAACGTTTGCCCGATTATAATGACTAAACGTAATACAATCTAAACTCTAAACCACATTTACTGTACGTAATAGATTATGCTTCACTTAATAAATAATGTAAATACAATCCAGATATAATAATACAGATAATACAGATAAGGTTTATTAGATATTTTTCGTTTTTGTGCGTATATATACATACATATATACTATATAATATTTTGATCCTGCCGCAAAAATGATGCGTATCCGCGTTTATACTCGTGCATTTCTGTATCTTTTTTTCTCTGCGTATTTGAGAGCAAAAAAGAAGTGTAGTGATCGTCAAGTAGGTGAAACGTATTACGATAAAATAAAACTGTCGTGGTATGCATGATACACGTAACAAAGTTAATAGTTAAAGCCGCGGTCGTTTTCCATGAAGAAATGTGTATATTAAATTTCTAAGTACGACATTTGGTGTAAACGAAGTGTCTTGAAGAGGTTCATTGGTCATGGGGCTGGTATATTTTCCGCATAGAAACCATTCGTTTATAGCTGCCTTTTCGTATGTAAACCCATCTGAAACGATGACAAGTAAAGAAAGAAAGAAAACGAAAAATATTCATGAAAATTGATATTTGTGAATAGAAATTGTTTAATATTTATTACCAGAGCATTGAACTGGCTCTCTCATTATTTCATGCGTGATAGGACATAAAAATTCATGAGGCACTTCAATATCGTCCGCGGCGATGTCTGCGGTATTGCTATTCTCTTCGCGTTTTAACCAATATAATTGCGTCTTGAACGTTTCTGCGATCTAAAAGTATCCGTGTAGTTATTATACATATACACGTAATAAGGGAAATTGAAAGAGATTGAAAACGAGATTGATTATACAATCAGTATTATATCAGCTGGCAATAACGTACATCTGCATCTTGATCGGCAACCAATCTATCGATCAGTTCATCTTCCAATAAAGTAAGTAATTGTCGTCCAGTTAAGGAAGTCGTATAGGCCTTTCTGGCTATGCTTGATAAACCTACTTCATTCAACCATTTTAAAGTATCTTGCACCTTCCAATCTGCAACCTTGTACGTTAAAAGTATCATAATAAGTCGACGATAAGAATACAGACTATTCAATTATTGTTCAACATAGCATAATTCAATGATGCCATGAAATACGTTGTAATGTTTTTTCGTTCTTACGCTTTACCTTTTTCCTGTTGTACCTTAAGTTGTCCATTAGAATGTTTTGTGAGATTAGTTGGCGTGGTATACCCCAAATTAATACAGTTTTGTCCAAGGCACCTAAAATTAGTTGAAAATAATCAGCAATGAACGGAAGAAATCAATCGGAAAGTAATAACGATACAATAACAGCAGTAAGGATGTATGCGAGCATGTTAGCGAACTATTGAAACCTGTGATAAACAAGGATGTGTCTTCTGAAAAGGCGCAGGTAGTTACAAGACTTTCATGCTCTTCCAATACGTAAAGGCAAGTTCCGGAGTACTGTAATCATACATATATGTATTGTTTCCAATGCAAAACATATAATATAATAGGATAGGATAGGATAGCACGAAATACATGTACGAAATAAATGCGTCAGATTCGGTGAAATTGTCTTTCTTTCCAACAGAGTAAAATGAAGTGGATAAAAGAGACAAAAAAGATTTACTTACCACGCTCCATATACGAGCGGTTCTATCAGTAGCCACACTTCCCAAGATTTCATTTTGAAGCGGAGAAAATCGTACGCAAGTCACGTTACCACCGTGCCCTGCCAACGATTTTTCTTCTCGATACTGTAAATTGCTACTGTTACCGCTTCCATTACCGCTTCCATTACCACCTGTTGTAATCTCGTTTTCTCTGCAAACCATTATCACTTGCCACAATTTAACCAAAGAATCATTACCGCCAGTTGCTAACAGATACATTTGCTTGTTACTGTTATTAATGGTTGGCTTGCTTCCTGTAACATGATACACGATGTATACATATGTATACGTATGTATAACAAATTACGAACAACGTTCACGCTGTCATATCATCAATGATGAAACTTACTAATATTTATTGAATCGAAAGTTGGACTAAAATCACATCCTTGTACACCCAAATCGTGCGCTCCTTCGCAAATCATCAAAGCTGTGCAGTTTACATCATCGGCGGTGTCGAACAATCTCCAAGTACCTTCGTTACAGGCCGCAACCAAATACCGGGAATCATGAGTAAAAGCGATGGCATTTACTGCATCAGAATGGCCCTTGAAAACCCTGTAGTATCGTTCGACAATTCAGTACACGCACATTAGTTTATTTTTGTTTACGCGACAGGGAAATGATACGATACGTATTCTTGTAATTCGATACAAGAGTTATCGAAGAAATGACACATGTATAATATACACATGTAGATGCCATGGGTGTATCGGTGCAACGGATTAATTTAATGGTCAAATCATATGAAGAGAATGAAACGATATACCGAAGTTCTTCCATGCTGTTCATATCCCATAACGTCGTTCTCTCATCGTCCCCAGCTGTAGCAATTTTAGTACCGTCCGGTGACCATCGACAAACACGAATGCCAGATCCGGAATTAACGAAAGAAGATTTTGCTTGACATCCGTTCTATGAAATATTAATTAAAGGAAGGTTAAACGAGAATAATTATGTAGAAACGATTCAGCGCCGAGACTATGGTTTCAAGCGAAAATTCTTCACTTCTTTTTATTTAGATAAATTGACAACTGTTTAGATCACGTATGATCGTGACACGACGTGCAAGTAAGTTATGTACTATATGTACGACGAAAGTAAAATATACATATGCAAAAAATTGTGATTGTCGCTCTACTACCTGGTAATCGCTTAATTAATTAATTAATTATCTACATTAACGCGTTTGTTCATTTAATTTATCTACATATACACTTATGGAAATTGTGAGCGGCATTTAGCACGTCAAAATGGATTGACTATTTGACAACGAATATTTCCTTATTCTGTAAAAAGTATATTACCTCTGTATTCCAGATAATGGCTGTGCCGTCCAAAGAGCAAGAAGCGAGCATATTACCGCAGGGGCTAAATTCTACATGATTTATGCTATATTTATGTCCATCCAGCGGGCTATACGATTTTTCATGAAATCTTATAACGGTGTCAGAGTCTTGTTTCTCTTCGTTTTCGATGCTCCAAACGCGTATTAATTTGTCCCTTAAACAAACAATCGTATAAAACGAACGGAATGAAAATTAGCTTGTTCTTGGTAGAAATAAGTTTACCTTTCATATGTATACATGTGTGTACTATACATGTGAAAGGGTGATTCTCTCTGACCGAGATGCGTATAACTTCACTTATAACTTTAAAAGAAGCGTAATGAAACGGGTCCCGTTTGACCCGTTTTGTTTTTCGCTACGCCATAGGAGGATACAATTATCCTGTGCCTAGGGTAACTGTCCTAACGCGTGTTATCTCGGTGTCGGCGGAATTTCCTTGTGGATCGAGCAACGAGAGAATCACCTTCTACGCATCTATTAATATATGTATGTATGTATACTGTACGAATATGCTATTAAGTAAACAAGATGATTTCAACTAACCCAGATCCAGAAGCGATCATATGATTTCCATTGAAAGCCACGCTATTTACAGCGCCGGTATGTTCTTCTAGTTTTTGAATTAATTGCACATTGTTAACCGATGTTTCCGCATTTTTCATTACGCTTTGTTCATATGCAGTACTCTAAAAAGAAGAGCACAACGAAAAACTATGCCGATCAATGTAACAAGATCGCGAACGTTTATACTCGTTACGATTAAGCAAATTTTTCAATATTATCATTTAATCGGCATATAATCGGTCGAACCTGTTCATGATTAATTGGTAAAAGGGCAGGTGTAGAATGGCGCGCAAGCTCTGAATCGAGGCACAAGTTTCCCACGAGATCCCAAACAATAACTGATTTATCGTTAGAACCTGTAACAATAACATACATACGCACGAAATGAATAACTGATGAATATGTAAAAGAAAACGTTGACTTTCAATTAGAATAAAAATCGGAAAACTACCTGTAGCCAACAGATTTCCGTCCTTTGAAAACGCGCAGCTCGCTACGTATCTATTGTGTTCAGACATTATTGTCATCACTTTTCCCGAACACTGAAAAATCAAACAAATGAAATTCAACACATATCATTCAGCTATGCAGGTGATATTCTACATATAATCTATTCTGTATAGATTAATTAACGATTTACCGTTTCCCAAATCACCGCCGTTTTGTCAAGACCACTGCTGGCGATATATAATCCGTTTGCACTGAAACGAACACAGGTTAAGGCACTATTATGCTTCTCCATTATTCTGCAGAGACTGATTTTGGCAGTAAACGGTTGAGCTTCGCATTTCGACTGTATCACATTTATTTGCCATAGCTTCACATAATGGTCGTTACCACACGTAACCAACTGATACGATTTGGTAAACGGTTCGTTATCTGTGTACGAATGATCATATTAGGAATCACAATAGCCGTATCGGAACAATGATAATCGTAAAACATACACAGTGTTCATGTATCATCGTGTGGTCAGACGAATTCGGTATCATACGTCTGTACAATTTCATTGAACTTTTTGTCAATCTGTTATGGCAACTTTACCTACATCTTATTTCCTGAGAAGCTGAAAAATCACAAGAAACGACGCCTAAATCATGGGCATCGTCTACCCAAGCAAACGCAGCGATCGCTTGGTTGTCGGAGATGCTCGAATCGATAAGGTCACCAACGGAGAATAATTTTAAAACGCCAAAGGTGCAAGTTGTAATTAACCAGCTGGAATCAGGCGAAAAGCATAGGCTGTGTACAGCACCGTCGTGTTTCTGAAAACATCTAAATACAAGGGACAAAGTTAGAGCAATTCATTTTCCAGCAACGATGAAAACGTAAATCATTATCGTTACCTGATCAAATTACGTCGTACTAAATCCCAAAGGCAAACCTGTCCGTTATCCCCGGCCGTTGCGAGTAAAGTCGAATCCGGTGAAAATCTGCAAACTCTCACCGCCTCGCCACCTACTTGAACCATTGTGTGAACTTTCGATCCCGTCTATCGAAACAATTACGTCAATTACATCCATATATCAATTGAAAGCATCTGATGCGAGCAGAAAGCATACATATACATATTTGCATTAAATATGTAGTAATGCATTGATATGTATACACATATATACACATATATCATCATCATCTTCTTCTTCTTCTTCTTCTTCTTCTTCTTCTTCTTCTTCTTCTTCTTCTTGTACTCCTTCTGCTTTTTCTTCTTAGGGGATTTTTTTTTTTTTCAAAAACGATACGTACCCGTAGATTCCATAATAACGTTGTACCATCTATGCTAGCCGAAGCCAACATCGTCGATCGAGGGCTAACTTTCACCGAAGTCACTCCGTATTTATGCCCTTGTAAAGGGGAGAAGCATGCTTCCACGTATCCTTTGCCTATTATCCATTGCCAAACTCTGACACGTTTGTCCCTAAGAACGAAGAAAAGTATTTATCTAATTATAGCTTTCATCGATGATAATATCTGTTAAAATTAGTACAGAATGATCTGTGCTTCGTTATGCTATCATCTTACCCTGATCCAGTTACCAGCAAACAGTCGCCGGCAAAATCGACACTCGTTACGTCGCTCGTATAAACCGATAACTTTTGTAGAACCTGTACGTTGTCTATTGCAGAAGTCATTACCTTGTATCGATCACGTTATCAGGCGTCACTTTGATATACTTTGGAATGAAGCGCATTTCTCATATACACATTCTTCTACAATTTTTTATGCCAGAAGAAACGGGACAATATGTTTCAAAACGATATTAACTGTCATCTTGACTTGCACCTTACTTGCTAAATAATTCGGATCTGAGAATACAACAGTTTTTTTTTTCCTTTTAATCGAACATTAGGATGTTTGCGTTTGCAAACTGCTATGCAACCGGTGCGCTCTTTCTTTCGCCAACTACCACGACGAACATGCAAACATTGACAAAGAATATACGTAATAAACGTGGCGTGTAAAGAATCGTAGAAAGTTCGAGACCTTGACATTGGTTATTATTTTTATTATCATCATCATCGTCGTCGTCGTCGTCGTCGTCGTTGTCGTCGTTGTCGTCGTTGTCGCGTCGTTGTCGTCTTTATCATCATCATAATAATAATATTATTAATATTATATATTCGCGCGTCCCGAAAATAAGAGAAATTGTCACATAGAACATACCGCAAAAAGGAAATGTTGTACATACATATTTCATTTCACGTACAAGTCTCTAAGTAGATACATAAATGAGCTAGCAGACAAATTATTAAACGTACCTTTATAACAAGTGAATATATTTACATGTTTCTGTTAAATTGTAATTCGATCGAAAAAGAATTACGAGAAAATTTGTTAGAAAATTGATAAAATACGCCTAAACTCACGTACAAGTATGTAGATACTTGATTTGGATTAGAGCTGCACAAAAAAAAATTCACATTACAAACTCTATATAAAAACAAACAGAAACGCGAGAATCGCGGTTTACTGATATCACAAAAAAGGTGTGCGATATCCACAAAATTTCGGAAAAGAGCACACTCATATTTTTTTGATGAACATTTAATTGACCAATATTACGTATCACAACATACAAATTGCAAACATAAACATATCGAACAGGGACAAGTTCGACGGAGTCTAAGCGTAAACATTGGACACTGCGAGGACAAGCCGTTGCACGCATGTCTATTTTGCCGGTAACAATCGATATGTACTACGGAAACAGAACAGCAGGTCGTATATTGTAATTAGAAAACATGTTTGTCGAGTAAGCTTATAAAATATCTATTTCTATTAATTTTTTAGGCATAACAATTATTCATTGTAAAACGATAAAATTATAATAATTGTAGCAAAACTAGAACTTAAATTTGCATAAAACTATGGAATAATAATGTTAAACAAATAAAATAATTAAATAAACGAATAATTTAACCCTTTGCACTCCGCTGTCCCCTCTCAGGGGACATCGTAATTCTAGCATATCACTCGGATGTCCCCTCTCAGAGGACATTCAAGTTTATTAGTGATTACGGGGAATTGAGTTATTTCAGCGCAACTTTTTGAGACATGCATGTTTCCCTGAAGTTTTATCTTGAAATGGCACAAGAAATCAAATCAAAATATCGTAAAATTATTAAGATATACATATACACTCGTTGACCAATTGAAGGGCGATTTTCGTGTATTGAGAACGCGTCCATCCACATCTTCTGCGGACAATAGATTAAACAATAAACTATATATTTCCCATGTGGGACAAAGAAAACGGGACTGTATTGTGCGTTCTAACAGAAAAACATCTGGTGGCACGCGTCAAACGACTTATTATTGTCAAACATGCACTAATCAGCCTGCAATGCATATTGGGGAGTGTTCGGACCTTAGGATCAGGGTTCACCTTAGGACAGGACAGTTTCTGATTCTGACAGTTTCTTTTTTCAACGGGGGTGTTAATTCGTTTACATCTATTATTCTCCGGGCTTCCTTCAAAGTTTCTCTCTTCGAAGATTTTCTTACCCTTTTTCTAAAAATTTCTCAAATGGCAATCGTTCCTGATAAAGAAGTGCAATCTTATAATGGAAAGATGTAGTTAGGGCCCTCGTATTTGCTTTTCTGTTTTAGGAGGTCTATTTAAGATGTTGTCATTACTCTAGAATAGGTTTTGCCTTTTAACCCAGATACGTTTTCTAAAATTAACAAGCGAGAAAAAAAAGGCTAGTTGAGAGGGAAATGTGGCACAATAAAAATCAATTGAAATATAAGAAGAAAGTCAAATGCCAGATGATTATCTGTTCTCTGCTTAATCAATAGTTGTTGAAATTCCTAAATCACATCATGAGATTGAAAATAGGGATGATGAAGTTAAATGGCAACAGGCTAGCAAAGATGAAATTAATTCTCTTATGATTAATAATACAGGGACTATGGTGTCAAAGCCTGACGATAAAAATATACTTGATTGTAAGTGGGTATTTAGTATTAAAAATCATGAATATGGAAACCCATTTAAATATAAAGCTCGTCTCGTTGCACGATATTTAACAGACTATGTATAACGATACGTTTGCACCAGTTGCAAGAATTTCAAGTTTTCCATTTATTCTGGCATTTGCTAGTCACTTTGATTTATTAATACATCGTATGGATGTAAAGACAGCCTTTTTAAATGGTACATTAAAAGAAGAAATGTACACGAGAGTTGCTGAATTATACGTAGGAGTAAAATAATGTTAAAAACCACCTTGGCCGTCAGGAGCGATCGGCGGCGAGAACGAAGCATCGGATAGCAAACGTTTTTCTGGCGCGTCGTTGCCTACGGCGGACATGTGTTTTGCCGCATGTCAAAACAATAACACGACGAGAGGCGACGAGCTCACGAACGAACGAGAGAGAGAGTGGTAGGAAACGAGTGCGACAGATAATAAATGGAATAACCTTTGCGGGCCTGAACGAGGGTCCGTGTGTCGCTTGGCCCGAACGATGCGCGAAGCAGGTCGGGAACGGCAGCGTGCTTTTCGGAGAGCTCGAAAGAACATTATTACATTATATTATATTAAAAGAATTTGAAAAAAGTTGAATACGTTAGATTGCAAGGCAATTAGTGCGCCCCTTGAAAATAAATGAAATTACTTGGCATTTTATGAGGCTCCTTGCCGAAATCTTGTTTATTTATCTTGTTTATTTATCTTAAAGGATCTATACATATAAAATTGACCTATGTATATATCTATAAGTTTATTAGCTTTACAGACAGAAATTAGTTTTAGATTTTATTGTTTGCCGGCTCGATCAGGACTGCCTCTCCGAACATTCGCGCATCGACACCTGTCATGCATGCTTTCTCTCACTCTCTCTCATACTCTTTCTATTTTTCTTTCTCACTCT